>CM074582.1:14059214-15259214 GCA_037305975.1 Chrysolophus pictus | reverse complement strand
GTCCCAGGCCCTTTGCAATGGATGCAGTGGCTGGGGGTCCCCTGTAATCAGGGAAGCTGACTCTTTGGCCGCTGCTGTGTGCGTGCCCAGCTCCATTTGCCCAGTCTGCCCGCCTCTGTGATCCCCCGCAGCACCGGCTGGACGCGCGTCGTGCGTCAGTGAGGTGAGACAAGCTGCTCAAAGTTTTTTTATTTTTCTGGGCTGAACTGGGGAGGGGGGATGCAAGGCCTTCCTTGGCTGGGTGGTGGTGTGCCGAGTTCCTTTGTGATGTTGGGTTTCCCTTTTTGTTCAGGTGGGGGGCTTGCCGCTCCGCAGGTCTAATGGTGTCCCCGCTGATGTTTCAGGAGCTGCTGCAGAAGAAAGAAGAAGAAGCGGCGTGGGAACACGGGAGGCAGGAGCAATAAGAACAAAGTGGTGTTGACTGTTACTCTCATTCAATTAAGCTGTCCTTTGAAGCCACAGTTGAAATGTTTGTATTGCTCTTGTTAGCACATTATTTCCTCCATAGTCCTTTGAGAATAAACGCTGCTTGTTTTTATTTCAGTGTTATCTGCTTTTAATCTCTGGTGTGCGTTGTATCTTTGTATTACGTTATACCGCTGCTAGCATGAAGCTGCTTCTTACTGGCTGAATTGCTCGCTTGCCGTTTGTTTCTTTCCTCTACCCATACGGACCGACCTTTCATCTGAGCTGAGGTTTTTGTGGTCTTTCTTTGGGGTTTATTAGTGATTGACATGGCACAGTTCTTCCCTTAATCTCGCCCATGTCCTATGGAAGCAGGCTCAGGGTTAGGTTTTCTGCCAAGCAAGCTGCCTCACTTCCAGGGACAGTTGTGCTGAGCTCTTTTTCCTTTGCATGTTTTCACTGGTGTCTCCCAAATACTAGGCATTTTTTTGGATTTATGGGATGGATGGGATGTGCTCGTGGGTGGTTATATGTGTCTGGTTCCCCACCAACTGTTAGTGTGTTTGTCTCCGCTGGAGCTTTATCTCTCCTCTTTCTTTGAAAGTGATCTTATTGCACATTCTGCAGTAATGTGGCCCTGGTCAGTGTGGTTGATAATTTCGCTTCTCTGAAGTGTGGTTTAATTTGGCAGGTACTTTAGCCCTATGCAGTTTTTGGCTCCCTCCCCTGCTTCTCACGGGATAGGAGTAGAGACTGGGGTGGGAGGGGATCCAGTAGAAGTAGTGGACTGAGGTTGAAAACAATTTACTAATGCAGAGAAAAGAAAGGGAAAAGTGGATACTGGCTATGATACATACACTCGTGTATTTATGAATAACAACTGATGCCCACGCAATTGCTCAGCCCCACTGATGTCCAGCCAGTCCCCACACATCAGTTGCCCTCTTGAACTTCCTCCTGTTTTTCAAACTTTCCTTACATATTATGGCATAGGGTATGGAATATTGCCTTGGCCAGGTTTAGGTCAGCTATCCTGATTTTGACCCAGCTCCCTATGCTGCTCCTAGCCCTCTTCCTGTACAGTAGGAGAAGCTGAGAAAAGAAACACTACTAACTCTGTTCAGAAGTACTCTGTAACAACTGAAAACATTGGTGTGTTATCATCATTGTACTTCTCCAAAACATATCATCGTACCTGCCGCTTTGAAGAAGTATTCTGTCCCTGATGAAACTAAGGCAACATCCACCCCTTGTCCTGTCCTATTCATCTTATGCTGGAGTCTCATAATAATCTTATACATCCTAACTATATACTATCTCCTGTGTCACTTTTTGATGTATGCACACATCTAACTCCCATAGCCTATCGTCTATCCATGTAAATTGTCTGTCCATGAAGTAACTCATGATTTTGGGCTCTTATATGTCATAGCGGTCCTTCAGTACGTGAGGGAGGATCCATTGTTGGATTTCTGCTTGCTAAGCTAGTTCTGACTTCATCAAAATTCATTCTTTAGTTGGGGTGGTTCTAATTGTAGCAGTGTTATTGAAGCCTATAACAACCATAGTGATGATGGCATGCAGTATTGTGTAGCAACTGATATACCATATGTATCTTCGTTTATTCTTACACAGCATCAAATCCCTTAGAGGTACACAACAGACACCCACCATCCTGCTTTACCCACCACGTGCCCGCAGATCCTTTAGAAAAAGTGATCCCACAAATAAGCTTGCCCTTGCTTGAGGCAGGAATAATCCAGACTGTCTTGCTCAGCATGTTCTTTATGTGCACCACTGGGTCTTTATCCCCCTTCTGTGGTACACAGGATGTCTCATTGGATAGGACCAGCCCCCCACTGGCAGATCCCTGTGTGTTGACTGAGCAGGCGGCTTTTACTAAATACGTGTCCCAATGTTTGACTGGCATGCACCCATGGCTCTTAGTAGTCTTTAATAGGCCAGTGTATCATCTGATTTTTCCAGATGCTGTGTACGGTAGGGGATGTGATATACCAACTCAATGCTGTGTTCTTTTGCCCAGGGGATTATGAGATTGCTTCAGAAATGATTCCTGTTGTCTGACACAGTTCTTCCTGGGGTGCCATGTCACGAGAAGGCTTGCTTTTCAGGGCCCAGGATAGTACTTTGGGCAGTAGGAATGTGCATGGGGTCTGTTTCTAGCCATCCGATGGTTGCTTCCACCTTTGTATGCATGTGGTGCTCGGCTGGCCAACAGCTGTTATCTTTTTACACATCTCATAGTTCACTTAATGTTAGGAGTCAGACAGTTTCTTTCTCTTTCTTCTCCTCCCATTTTAGTCATGGCCTTGCTCCACCTTCATCTTAGGAGCTTCTCTCCTTGTTAAACATTCTGGCTTTTGTAGACGTTTTTTCTTACAGGCACTGGTTGGTTCTTTGGTTGAACTGTGGGACTTATGATAGGGATTGGAGTGACCACAAGGCTCACTGTGAGGGTCATGGTGGCTGCAGGGCACTTTAGAAGGGTTACGGTACCCACAGGTCCATTATAAGGACTGAAGCAATTACAGGACCTGTTGCAGAGACTGGAGCAGCTACAGGAGTGTTGCAAGGGTTGGAGCAGAAGCAGAACCCATTGCAGCTGCTGGAGCAACCACAGGACTGCAGAGGCTGCAACCTGGCTGTTCTTCATCATTGGGTCATCCTGCTTTGTTTCAATTTTTGGAACTGTGATTAAATTCACTTGTACCTATTATCAGATAATAAAATTGAATTAAAAGCTGCAGAAGTCTAGACATCAGTACTAAGCACTTGTGACTGTTGCCTAATATTCTCAATATTTTTAAAAAGAATAATAATAATAATAAAAGGTTGTTAGTTTGCCAAATACACAAAAACGTTCCAAAATAGGTCCCTTCTGAGAATGTCAACTCATACTGCCTAATACTTCTCATTTATCTCATGTATTTATGGAACATGTATGTTTTCTAAATTAAGCTTGTTAAGTCTTCTTTTAACGTTGCTGTACTTGGCACATACCCTCTCAAACATTTCATAGTAACAGCTTGTCGAAAGTCAGAAAGAACTCTCTCTTACATCCTCCTGCCCATACATACAATTAAAGGTAAGGGAAAGGAGAAAAAATCCTCTGTTCCTTCTACATCTGCAGTAAGATGTGCTGGGAGTTGGGAAGGCAAAATCCTTGCAGTCATCCTCCTATATATATTTATGAAGCCAAAATGGATCATTAAATTAGAGCTATTGATAGTTTTTTTGTTGTTGTTTCGTGTTGGATTTCAAATGTTGGATTTGCTATTTCTTCATCACATAAACAAGAGAAATGCTGTTTTTCTGTTTATGTGGAAATGATTGCCAGGAAGTGACCCATGCCACACGCTTGTAAAAGATGAAAAATTCCTTGCAGTTATGAAATCAGCACACGTGAATTAACTTGCTGTTATGAAATCAGCACACATGAATTAACTTGCTGTTGTGATTCTGGATTCATTCATTACCTATTTCCATTTGCTTTATTACTTGTAATCCTTTTAAGCTCTTGGCCTCGGTTATACCTTTTGAAAAAGATTTCCAAAAGCTAATTAGGTTCATGCTGATAGCTGCTTCGTTTTAATATTATTCTCTGTTAGTTCCACTGGATGTAGCCTTCAGGAGTTCTGAAGTTTTGAATTGAAATGTTAAAAGTAAACAAAAAATTTAGAGCAGTTTGCAAATTTGTGAACTTTAACTTCTTGTCTTCTGTAAGACCACTTAGATCCCATCTCTTAAAACGCAGTTATTCTGCTGGTTATTCTCAAGGTTTCTCATCACTTAGGAATCTTTTCTACTTTTGCTATGACCAAGTCTGGTTATCTTATCCATCCTATATATTTTCAAGCAGAAAAATCCATGACAGTTCTTGAAACAATGCCTTTTGAAAAGTTTTCCCTGCTCCATTCAGTGCTTTGAAATAGTTTTCTTTTCTGAGTAGTAAAAGTCACCACTCACTCCTCTGTAGTGATTACTGAATCTCAGTCCTGAGCTATTTAAATGGGGGAGAAAAAAAAAGTCGAAACCATTCACTTCAGCACTGTCATGGTTCTAATTTTTTTGGTTTTCAGTATTCTGCATCATAACATCATGTAGTGCACTGGGAGTTAAAGTGTTAATGCTCCAATTCCAGGCACCTGTCCCCTGTACATTACAGAAGTCATGGGATCTGACCCTTCCGGGTGGGGCGGTCTCTTACTGCCTGGCAGTGGGTGCTGGAGGGTGCTTTTCTAGCCGTTCCAAGATTTTCAGGTTTGACTCGGTCTCAGGCACTCTCTCTCTCCTATCTTATTTGATTTATTAGTCTCAATTTCGATTAGATTGTATTATATTGTGTTATCTTGCATTCCGATATCATAGTTAGTAAAATAAGTTTTCCTCCATAGATTGTTGCTGCTGTTTGTTTTTTTTTCCCTCCCTTCCTTCCTTCGCATTTTTTTGATCCGGGAGGACTGGGGGGCAGGGGCCTACTGCCCCCCTGCCACAGGCATAGATTAATCTAGTTAACTCCGTGACAAGCACGTAAGTTAATTTTTATTAACATATTTTAAAGGTATCCATTTTCTTAGCATTTCTAAATGAAACGGAGACGTGTGGTAGCATTGTTAGAAGCACCTAAAATGTTTTGATTCTGTTGATGATTTTTATTCCCCATCAAAAGCGCGATCATCTTTAATACTGAAAAATGCTTAGCATATTCAAGTGCAGAGAAAACTAACCTATTTTAAAGGGGATGTCAGTCTGCTAAGGAACTTCCATTATGTTCTAGTGTGTAAAGTCCACTACTTTTCATTTCTTTGTGGCTTTCTTTTCTCTTGTTCATTTCTAATTTTATTAGTAGGGTACTGCCTTTCTGAAGACATTTACAGTGAGCATTAAATAGTGCTCACAGTAAACTTTGCATTAACAGGCTTTAGCAGGGGGATTGGAGCTCGATGATCCTTGAGATCCCTTTCAACCCAAACAATTCTATGATTATATGCTTCTGTGATCTCATTATCAGGTCACACTTTTCTTCACTGGCTTTTCAAGTTAATTATTTGTTGTTGAGAAGAGTTCCCCTCTCAATTACTATTTTTAAGGTGTCTTTTCAGTGTCTAAATTTACACAATAACATCCTGTATAGTGACTATCATATTTCAGTGGTACACATAGTTCTGTTTAAATCCTAAACATAAATGTATTTTAGCCAGGAAAACAACTCAAGCCAACTTAAAACCTGTCTCCTTTCCATTTTTTTAGGAAATTTTCATGCCAAATGATCTCTCAAAGATAGAAAACCACAGCAGAACAACTAGGTGCTGATTGTGTGGTAGAGCTATGTTATAAGAAAATATATTTGTTTTCTTTTTAAGGTACTAAGCTCTTAAATTTAGTAGTAAAATAATTTGAATTAAACATGACACAGCGGAGGATTCCATAGTCTGATTTTGCCACCTTTTCCAAGAAGAAAGCACATACCTGAAGTGGGGGTTATGAAGTTCGCTTGTCTCAGGTTGATCTGTTTTCAGCATTGCTAATTACTGTTTGCCACTCATCAGAAAACAGCTTAATACAATATCATTTCTGGCTCCTTAATGTCCTGTTTGTCTTCTTTTTTTTTCATCTCATTTATCTTGATGTGATGGAAGTGTTTGCTAACTCAGCTGTCTTGAGCACATTTACCATTTCTTTTCCCCCCACCTAAAACTCATGATGTCACTCAAAATGTCCAAATAATCCATTTTAGAAAATGATTTTCAAGGAGGAAAGATTGGCAAAGATTGCAGAAGTATTCATCCTATGCTTCAGTGCTTTAATAGCATGTTTCTGTGTAACATGTTCAGTTGATAGCTCTGCTTTTCTCAACATATTGTTAGTTTTTTTCTTCTCTGTTTCTCCTCTAGGATGGATTCTTTTCCACTTGGTGAGTTATTGCCAGTGGAAACATTACTGGTGTTCAAAGGGGAGGAAGTGTTTGGTATAAATTCATCAGTACATTGAAAGTAATCCTGCATTGCAAGTATATTTGATTAAGGTTAAGAGAAATAGCAGTGAAAGCCTAGCAGAATGCCATGCTTTAAAATATAAAAAATGCTTTCTTTTAATTTTTCTATCTACCTCAGAAGACATAAGTTGCATATGCATCCTCCGCTCTGTTGGCTTTTTCTTTTACTGAGGTGGTCAGCAATGTATTTCCTGTGTTACTTGTTTTAGCTGTGTAAGTGTCTGCATCAAATATTCCTATGAAGGAGGGGCCAGTCAATCAGAGACTTGTTTGTGGCTTCTAGTACTGGAGAACTTAAAAAATGTTTGTGCAAGTATTGATTGTCTCTGATTGCTGTCGAGTTTGATACTGCGAGTTCATGTGTGCATATACACACACAAGGGCTGCTCTGGAATGTGCTGGTGCAGATTTTGACTAGCGTGGCACACAGGCTCTTGCTCATTGCTGGTGAAAATGCTCAGCTAATGGTGGCGACTATGTTAAAAAATAGGGTTTTGTAGCTGAGAATAGCCCTATCAAATAGTGTTATTGTGTTTGTATCCACTGTAGTTCCCGTGGCAATAAATAGGAAGCATTACTTTTAGAGCAACCTATGTATATTTTAGATAGATAGATAGACAGACAGATTCTTCAGAGTTGCTAGTGTTTCAGTTCTGGAAGCCAGTGTGTTCAAGTCACACACATTTTACTGCTTACTGCCTGAAATAATCTAGTTGTAGTGGAAATGCTGAGTCACAGCCTGAACCAGTGATGGAACACCTGCTGGGAGGGCAGGGCCAACCCAGAAGAGCTCAGGTGCAACCAATGTACCAGATTTCATTTAAGGGTTGGCAGGGGAGGTGAGGGTTTCTAACGCAGAGATCCCTGCTTGTCTCAAGACCTTACAGGCCTTCTGGAGGTAAGCATACCTTCATTTCAAAAGAGAAAGGAGAATTGGATTTGAGATGTAGATATCAGTTATGCTATTTTGCATTGAATTTTCTTTCTATACGTTTCAATTATGATGTTAGTAAATAACAATTATAATGCTAGCTGAGACAGTATTAATAGTATACAGGTGGTTTGGTTGTTGCAGAATGATGGATGCATATTACTAGCTGCCTCTTTCTTGAGTTTCTTGGGTTCTACGCTTTTCAGCTGTGCCAGCTAAAACTTATTAGAACTCCAGAAGCATCAGCCCAGGGCACACATTCATGCCACTTCTTCTGTCTCTTTTTCATAGAAGAAAAGAATAAATTTGTTTGCATCTTTTAGCAAGTCAATCGTTCAGGTACTACAAGTTTCCCTGTAATTTTGACAATGATTTAATATCCATGTCATTGCTAGAACAACAAAAACATAGGGATATTCAGAGAGTGAAGCAAATCAGCAGGCAAGGTTTATGTATAGACTGCCTTCTACAAATGGAAGGTACTGATTTGTTATCCACCTTCCAAACTGAAAGTCACCTTAGAGATAAATATACAAGTCCTGCAACTGGGGCATAGGTGTAGTCAGATTTGGATAGTCCAAACTGAGTCTTCAGTTTGTCTTTGACAGAACAATTTCCTTGAGAGAAAAAATAGTCAAAGACAATAGACAGATTGCTACCTTCAGTTAAGATTAGCAGTTGACAGGATCTTTACCTCAACTGCAAGCATAAAATGACTGAGGTAGGAAGGGGCTGCCTGCTATTGAACTTGCTTGTTGACTGAGAGGGAACAGAGGGAATCCAGACTGTCTTTCTAGTGAAGTCACGTCCCGTTTACAGAGTTATGGGTGTTTCAACCTGGATTATGTAATATTTTCAGGGTTGTTTTTTTGATTATGTTTTTTTTTTTATGTTACTTGTATTTTGTTTGGATTTTTTGAGCTTCATTTCTAAATTAGGAAAAAATATTTTCCTTAGAGAAAATTGCCAAAATCTTGAAGGTAAGTGCTGTTTAAATAGGTTTTTATCTTTTCCTATGGATTTGCTTTCATACATCCTAGATAATACGAGAAGTGATTACCTGTGTTTGAAAAATAATGTTTTATTCAAACTTATGAATTAATTTTATGTTGAGTTCTTCTACGTGTGGCTCACTTTCACATTTTTTTTTTAATGCAAATCAGTAGCACAACTACACAGTAGTTGGTATAAAATGAAATTCATCAAACTACACACTCGTGACTTAAGGAGGAGACCAACCTCATCTAGCATAGCACACAGACCCCACACTGCACGTAAGGGGTGAATAAAACCCCATTAAAATGTATTAGATCGGTCAATGCTGTACTAGATGAAGCTACGAGAAATGTTTCTCACATTGTGAGAATTTCTCACATTGTGAGAAATGTTTCTTGAGTTTAAGAAAGCAAGTGATCAGCAGTTCAACAGAGCAAAGATCAACACTTCAGTCATTGAAGTTTCAAGGCCAACAAGAAGGATACAGGCAGAGGTTTAAAAGCATTAGTTTCTAGACTCTGCATGGTTAGGAACAGCTTCAGAAGACAAGCTGGGAAATGAGTAGATGCTGAAGGCAATTCTTCATGTAATGCAGCCTATCCTAGGGGTGCTCTGAGTTGACAGAGGTAGTACTTAAAAAGCAACTAAGATTTTTCTGAGAAGTTTTTCCCTTCTCAGTAATGGGAATGTTGCTCATTTCTTAACTCAACTTTCTCATTCACTGTCTTTAGTTCAATAGTATGAATTTATAGGCTTCTCCTGAAATAATACTAATATATATGAAAGGCTGAAAATGAGCAACAGTAATTGTCCTTATGTCTTTAACACACTGTCATCCTAACACAAATCCACTGGAGTTTTGGCTGCTTTTCTGTTGAGAAGATAGTGCCAGTCTCTTGGAGAACTTCAGAATGTTAAAACTGATGGATTTCACAAGTAGCCACAGCAGCCTTGCCTTTCCTAAAACCTACAAGTGTAAAGATTTCAAAAGAGTACATGTAGCTCTGCATGCTTTCTGGTGCAAATGAAGTTTGGTATCAGTAAGTTAGAGATGTAGTGTGGTCTTTAATTCCAACTGCATCGTTAGTCCCACCTACATCTTTCAATATACTTCCATTGTCATGTGTATCTTGAAAACCCAAAATGGCCATTGAATTTACACAACATGTAGTGATGTTGCTCTGGACTGTGGGTGTGGGGAAAAACAAAAAGTATGCTTCAGGAAAACCAACTACAAATGCAAAGAAACAATGGAGTAAGCACACAGAACGTACTGCGAGCACCAGCGAGGAAAATCTCTTACCCCATTTTCAGGTGAGGCTTATTTCAAATAACTGAGCTGTAGAGAGAAAAAAGCTGAACTACCAGCTTTGAATTTTACAATATTTATGGTAGGAAGAAGCAGCATTAAGGCATTTATTGAGGTTGATTAAACGTGTTAGCGAAGTCGAGAAGTGTGCAAAACCCATATGAGTGCAAACATAATATTGCAAGTGTTATGTTATTAGATAAAACAGTAAATAAAGGTAACTTCACATCAGCATCGCAGCCACTAAAATGGTATTTATTTTCTGTTTGCAATACTGTGGCTTAAGGACATAAAGAGTTATATTTTTAACGAGGGTTAAGCTGGGTACAACTGGGTGTCAAGCATTAAATGGTTTCTATGTGTTTTTTTTTTTAAGATAAAAGTGCCCAAAATTATGCAAAAAAGAAAAAAATGCTAAGGGCAGAAATAAAGTTACTCTGAAGGGCAGATACTGAAAATCCAATGGATAAGGCACAAAAAACCCCACCTTTTATTATGGAATAATAACATTATAATTACAATAAATAATAATAACCAGTAATCTGCCTTCTCTCTTAATACTGTCTGAACCAAGAAAACTTCCTACTCTGCTATGCTATATACTCCAAAATACATTGTGCTCTACTGGCATATCCTTTAGGTTATATAAACTTCAGATAAGTACTGAGTACTGTGGGATTTATGAAAATTCCATTTTAGGAGGATTTTTTTTGTATGTTGTGACAACTTATCTGAAAAGTGTACTTCTGCAAATACCAACCTGAACTATTCATCTCTGGTAGCAATGTGGATGTCTACAAGGAATGAGTAATTTAACCCAGAGCACGCACAGCAAGAAGGCTCATCCCTCGTGGAATTTTGTGTCTAAGGTTTTCTTTGAAGTACAGATTGTATGCAGATGTCCTGGCACCTAGGAAGCCTGCCTGCTGTTTGAGCTCTGCAGTAATCTCAAATATATGTAGATCTTGAATTAGCTCTCCTTGCTGATCAAATGCTTAAGGTCAGTTATTCAATCAGAAATACATAATCACAATAACTGAGGTTACTCAAGCAACTTCAGTGTTATGCTGCATTAATTTAGATGTGAATGTTGCATGAAATCCCATTCATAACCGATGGGCAGCACTCATTGATTTTTATGAAAATATCATTTGGTTTTGTGTGCCACAGGCAACGCTTCATCTAGTTTAATGTATGTAAAGGGTTGACATTGTTCTACAAGTATGTTTTGCCTTGCCCTCATCTGCACTACATTTTATGTGATGCTGTTCCTTCAGGTCACAAGCTAGCATTTAAAAAGCACTCTATGGCATGAATATGTGAAATCACTTTTTACGTGTTTAAGTTTGGAGTAACACATCAGAGACTGGAAAAGATAAGTAACAAGAGCTGTCACTTTTCAACTAACTGCTTAAAGGCAGCTCTTGGTACTGGGTTTATGGTGGCTTTTATTTTTTCTTGGCATCCAGCAGGAAAGATTTCTTTTTCATTTTGTCCTTGACAGTGTTGAATTGCTGGTTGATCTTCTGCTTTGTTGTACAAAGGACTTTTTACAGCACTCAAAATGGCACAGCCTTCTTAAGCATACACCACACCTCCTTCTGAGGAGAGCGAAATTCTTAATATCTCTGAAATTCAGTTGGAGCCACTGCTTTTTGCAGTGTTCCTGGAACCATGGAGCACTGCTGTATAACTGTGTTCTGAGCAGCAGAAAAATCACTACCACTCAGCACTGAACCACCATTTTTTTAATACTGACATTCTTTTCAGCATTTATGTACAGTGCTATGTTTTATATGACACACCTTGTTTTAAGCAAATGCCATGATCTACAATGCCACAGCAAGGTTAATATTGACTTTGTTTTGTTTTTTTATCATTATTTGGTTTTTTCTATCAGAGGTTTAAATTCTAGCACCTTCAAAAGAACTGCAAGACTGGTAACTTGCTTCAGTGCTTTGCTATTTCTAGAATGCCAGTAACTGTTTATCCCTCAGTCACTGTTGCTTCCATTGCTGATAGAGCCTTGTATTACCTCAATAGGCCCTGACTGATTTGCAGTGGTACTTGGCGTGTCAAGAAAAACACAGGTAAATGAGACAGAAAGTCCAAGGAGGCATACCACACCCCAATGAGCAATACAGGCAGGCTGTTAATAATGGAAGACTGAGTTACTTAACATTTCTGCCTCATTCTTTATTGTCAGCTGCTCTTCATCCACCCCTCGAGTGGCTGAAAGTTGTGGACCGCATCCCTCCTGCTGAAAGCAAAGATCAGGCTTGCAGACACTTGAGAAACCAATGAAATGCACCCCAGAACTTTGAAGGAATTGGCATATATAGCCGCCAAGCCATTCTTGTTGATATTCCAGAAGTCCAGGCACTTCAGTGAAATCTATGGTGGCTGGAAAGAAGGTGATGTCATGCTGATTTTAAAGAAGGGTATAAAGGGTGACTCAGGAAACTGCCAACCTGCCAGCCTCAGCTCTGTGCTGGAGGAGGTTGTGGAACAGATCCTCCTGGAAGCTGTGCTAGCACACGTGGAAGACAGAAGTGAAATGAGACAACCAATCTGCTTCAACAAGGATGGATCCCATCTGAGCAACCTACTGGCCTTTCTTTCTACAATGGCATGAATGGACCAGGCCAGAGCTGCTGCTGTCAACTGTCTGGATTTCAGCAGGGCTTTTAATGCTGTCCTCCACAATTGCAGAGATATGGATTTGACAGCCAGGTTGTTCAATGAAGAGGAAAACAGAGCAATGTCGGAAAGCTGATCAGTGATGACCGGTGTCCCTCAGGGGTCAGTACTGGGACTAATGCTCTTAATACCTTCATCAACAACATCAACAGCAGGATCAATTATATCCTGAGCAAGTTTGAGGATGACACCACGGTGGCTGATGCAGTCAGTGCATGAGGGACAGGATGCAATCCAAGAGACCCAGACAAGTTCAAGCAGTGAGCAAAGTATCTGTCATTCGTGCTAGAGCTCAGCCTCAAAGGTAACGAAGGGGACAAAGGTTCATAGTACCTAACTTCCCAGGATTCAACACAAAAGGGCTTTGCCAAGAAGCACTTTGCAGGTTACCTTGAAGGAAACTAGAGTTCTCAGTGAACTTTTCTTAAAGGAAAGAAAGTTTGTTTTTCCCTGCGAGACAGTTGCTGCCACTCTGCTCTCCAGCCAGCTCACCTGCCTTGAGCTCAGGAAGCTCAAGAAGCTTCTCTCCAGAAGTACAGCTGCAAAGATACAAACACTGGCAACATGGCAGGTGATTTCATTCAGCGTGTAAAGTAAACCTGACACTTACAATTTTGCAGTAAATAACTTGTAAGTATTTGTTAGTCTCACTTTTTCTTTCAGAGCATGCCATACAACCAGCTGACTGCTTATGGGATCATTTATCTCCCTTCTTGTGTTACCCGAGAAATAACATCAGCAACAAGGGAACGAGGCTCAAGCACAGAAGTAGACACCACATCTTTTGGGGGTAAGCAAGGATTTACTGTTGTTTTAAGTCAGAGACAGACAAGTATCCACTTCACCACAAAAAGCTTGATCTAGCTGAGCCTAGCTATTCCATTTTAGCAGACATTCATAGGCATTCCAGTTCTTTCACACAACACAGGGCATTCACACGCATAGTAGAAAGTCTTTGCAAAACGCCTTTAGAAGCCAATAATTCTTCCACAAAAGGAAATTACCACCAGCTTCCCAACTCACTGAAGCAAGCTTAGTTACCAGCATTTTGGGGGCACATGTTGAAATGAGAAAAGAACTATATTTAAAAGATCTCATTTCTTTCCAAAGGGAAACTGAAGTGATAGACTTCTCAAAGCAGGAGACAATTTAGTCACCTGTCCAGTGATTCAATTGGGCACATTATACAAGAGACATGCTCCTAAATACTGAGTAAAACCTTACCCACAAGAAAGTTTTCTACATTTACTCATATAATAGAGTCAACCTCAGAGAGCTTTCACAAGCAATTCCATTCTTTATTTTCCTTTTAGACCAATTCATTTCCCCCAGGAAGAGATAGCAAAGAAGTCACAGAACAGGGCAACCTTCCTCCTTCCTAATCATCTCAGCCTATTTAGCTTGTTGATACTGTAAGCCAGCCATAGCATATGCAGAGCATATACTGAGACACCACAGGAACATTTCACCTCCATCCACTTACCCAAACCCTGTAAGAGGGAAATGCCCCCACACACCCCCCAGACACATTAAATTACTACCGAGCAAGCACCCTCTCATGTCACAGAGCTTCAAACAGGCTTTACCTGAGATTTGAAATAAACTGAGTTTTCTCCTTCCATAGGACATAGAACCCAACTCCATCTCCTACTTCCAGGACTGGGAGCACCACCACAGAGCAGCCATCACCACATAGGACCCACACCAGGACCCAAGGACAAGACCCCTTCACCAAGGTGGTCTCTCTGCCCCACTAGGCAGGAGGGGCGCCCCCACTAGGCAGGAGGGGCGCCCCCACTAGGCAGGAGGGGCGCCCCCACTAGGCAGGAGGGGCGCCCCCACTAGGCAGGAGGGGCGCCCCCACTAGGCAGGAGGGGCGCCCCCACTAGGCAGGGGGGGCGCCCCCACTAGGCAGGGGGGGCGCCCCCACTAGGCAGGGGGGGCGCCCCCACTAGGCAGGGGGGGCGCCCCCACTAGGCAGGGGGGGCGCCCCCACTAGGCAGGGGGGGCGCCCCCACTAGGCAGGGGGGGCGCCCCCACTAGGCAGGGGGGGCGCCCCCACTAGGCAGGGGGGGGCGCCCCCACTAGGCAGGGGGGGGCGCCCCCACTAGGCAGGGGGGGGCGCCCCCACTAGGCAGGGGGGGGCGCCCCCACTAGGCAGGGGGGGGCGCCCCCACTAGGCAGGAGGGGCCACACTCCAGCAAGAGAGAAAAAATATCCGTTACTCCAGCAAGAGAGAAAAAATATCCGTTACTGACCCGCACCCACCCTCCCACCAAAAAAAAATAATCTCTTCGAGATAGTGCAAAATCCAGACAACAGCCCCATACCAAGGGGGGAGAGCACAGCTCCTGCACTAAGTGCAGGAGCTGTGCTCTCCCCCCCTTAAAAACCTCTAAGCCAAGCAACCACACAAACTACATATAGCCCACTATCCTCCCATGATAACAAGCTGTAATTAATGAATATACCAACATTATAACTAAGAAATATACAGGAAACTTAGGCCAGAAAAGTTATCATACCAAAGATGAATAGCTAGAAAACTTACCCTTGTTCCAGGCTCACTGAGAAGACTCCAAGAGATCCTTCCCCACTAGTCAGCTCTTAAACAGGAGATCAGAGAGGTGCAAACAAGTTACCTTCACCTGTGTTCCCAGGGCCAATACATTGCTCACCTCAGGAGGCCAATCAGAGGTTCAGACCACAATTGAGCAGCTCCCATACACTAACCAACCTCTACACCCACTAAAGGGATCCCAGGCCAAAGGGCTACACCACAGACACATGCCTACCTGGGGCTCTCTTCTGCTTCTTCCATGGCTGCAGCACATCCACAAGTCTAAGATGAGGACTTTCCTCCCAGGATGCCAGCCACACCACAACCTAAAGTAAGAACGCACCTCACCAAGGTCCTCCCCAGGAACAGAGGTAGATCCATG
The DNA here is from genome assembly GCA_037305975.1 of Chrysolophus pictus. Taxonomy (NCBI): domain Eukaryota; kingdom Metazoa; phylum Chordata; class Aves; order Galliformes; family Phasianidae; genus Chrysolophus; species Chrysolophus pictus. Next base: position 15,243,915 of record CM074582.1, on the reverse strand, counting down.
TTGGTGTTCTGGGCATTCAGCACATTGTTTTCTTCTTTTGATTTCTGTTGAGAAACTTGATAATCAATTAAACCAAGAAATTCAGCAAACTCAGTCCTCTTTTGTTTCCATGGCATCCACATACTGCAGTAAAGTTTCACCTTGAGATGGAGGAACCCAAGTCTCAGGCTCACAGGCTGTCTGGTTGCCAGAGTCCTGCAGGCTGCACTTCTCCCCTCACTGTCAATTCTTCCAGGAGCAGACCTGCCACACACCATCACCCTCAAACAAAAACTTGTGCCCCCTGGCACCCAATCCCAAATGGAAACAGCAGCACACACAATTCAGGGACCAAAGGACAGCACAATCCCCACTCCAGCCCTAGACCTGCAGAAGAGCTCCATGAACCACTTCCCAGAGGACACAGGGCAGGCAGCCCTCAGGTCACTTACCTCCAATGAATCCGCTCCCACACACAGGCAGATCCTCACTGCTAAATGCTCCACTGCAGCACTCACCCTGCAACAAAATATCCAGACACAACCTGCAGACCCCCAGAGAAAGCAACTCCACAGCCTGTTCTATCACTCACAATACAAGCATTCTGACATTCCAGTCTGTGAACGTTTCCACCTCACACCTCCCATCAATGCCTGAACAAGCACATCATGAGCAAGACTCCTGCACTTCAGATAATTACTGACAGTAAGATATCCCCCCCATACCATCCACTGCCCCTCTCTCATCTAACTAGTCACAACACAGAAGGCTACAGCCTTGGTCCAGCATCATTTCCCCTCAACAAACCCACCATGACAACTTACAAATTTTTGCTCATCAGGTCACTTGCAGCTAGCCCATCACCTTGCTGTGGAGGGAGGTGAGGCTCAGTACATTCCAGTTCTCCCACCAGAAGACAAACTCCACCACCTCAACTGTCTGTCTCTCTGTTGAAACAATGAAAAATATATAAAGGAATATTATATAATCAAATAATATGAAGATGTTGTAATAATGAAATAAGCAAGAGAGTTAGGCACAGCGAGACAAAGAGAATAAATAGGATGCTTACCTGTGTCGTGGGCTCGCTCAGGAAACTCCAGTGGAGTGGATCTTCTGAAGAGAGAGAGATCCTTCCCCACTGGTAGTCAGCTCTTAAATGGGTCTAGGAGAGGTGGAGCCAGGCTCCACCCCTTCCTGCAGCACAGGTGAATTGCTTTCACCTGTGCTCCCAGGGCTGACTCATTGCTCACCTCAGGTGATTAATCAGAGGTTCAGGCCATGACTCAGCAGTTCCCATGCACTCTCCTACAAGGAATGCAGCCATCCACAACAGCATTCCAGTCATGCAAGCTGTCCCACCACATCTCCACAATGGGAACAAGATGATGCTCCTAAGGTTACAAATAGGGGGGGGAAAAAAATATATCATCTCATCCAGCTCGCTCCCACCACTGGAAGCAGAAGGGGCTGAAGCACCTGCAAAACCCTTCTCAGGCACTTCAGCAGCAGCACCGTGCTGATCCCAAAGAAGCATCCGAGCAGCAGCACTACACGAGCCCCAACAGTAGAAAACTTACCTAGTGACTCCCAAACGCTCGCCACTTTCACCATCTCACCGGGTCGGGATGATGAGAGGCTCTGCTGCAACCTTCGCTCAGCCTGCAATAGGAGAAAACTTGCTTCAGCAGCCCCTTGCGCTGCTTCTCATTCCCAGCAGCACAGAGGCTGGAGGAGCACGGCCCCATCCCGCTCGCTCCTACCGATGCGACCGGGAGAAACTAAAGCCCGGGAGGGACCGAGAGCCCTCAGGACCGCGTTAGCGCTCGGGAAACCGAGCGGCAGTCCCCTCCGAAAACGCAATAACAGCTAGGCAGCGATGTTACACCGGCTCCGAGAAGCCGAGGCAACCCGCTGGGAGCCCCGCGCCGGCCCCGAACGGAGCCCGGCGGCCTCCTGCCGCAGAGGGGGACGGGCCGCGAGCGCTGGCCGCCTCCGCGGTCCCGTCGCTACCAGAACGACTCACCGTTTCGGGCTGATCTTCATCGGGAGACGTCTCGCCGCAACCTGAAACAAAACAACACAACAAACAGAGAACGTTACAAAGAATCCCAATTACAAAGAATCCCAAGGTCTCGTTTTAAGAGCAGCCCCGGCGGCGCGAGGACCGGAGAAAGAAACAGAGCCGGCTCCGCAGACAATGAACTCCGGCAGCTCTCCCGTGACTCCCAGCGACCTCCGGCGAAGCTTAAGAGGCTTTGGGGCGGACCCGCCCCGCGCTGCGGACGAGGCGCAGCTGTGCCCGGGCGGCCGCGCCCCTCGGCAGCTGGGAGTCGTTGCCTCGTTAGCGCCGGTGGGGCTCGTTAGGGCCGGTCGGGGACTCTGACAGTTGGACACGTGGGCTCTAGATCTGAATTAAGGACTTAAACTGCACTTTCAGTTAAAGTTTGTTACGCGCTTCTCTTCGCCTCGTTGCGGGATTCACTAATACGTTAAATAATTGTGCCTAATTCTAACGGATCACTTTGCATCTCACACGACACCCTTTTGAAGAACGTCTCCAGCCTTAACAGTTTCCAGAGGCCCCTGCCGTGTGCTGTCTCTGCTCTGCTTTCCCTCTCCCCTCGTCCAAAAAAAGAAAAGGAAAAAAAAATAGAGGAAAAAAAAAAGTTTGTTAAACGTGTAAAACCTTTGTACCTGACAGAGAAAGCGCGACTGAAGGTGGCAGTGGAAATGTGGGAGTGGCGATGTGACAAACACCCAAATGGGTGAATGATGCACGTGAGAAAATTGTCGACCAGTGAAACTGGAAGCGGAGCTTCACCAATGGTTCTGTACGGTACAACTCCTCGGCTTATAAAGGAATTATTTACACGCGTCCCTTGCTTTGAGAACCTGCTGTCTGTGGATGGGCACTCTGCTCAAAGGAAAGAGGTCCCGGGTATAGAATCTGACCGAGAGGCCTGAAGAAGTTGCCGGTGGGTTCCTCTCAAACCTCTTTGTGCCTGCAAATCACTGGGTGATCTAAAGCTGCCGAAAGCTGTAGTGAATAAAACGGAACAGGCAAGCTATACAGAAGGGGCCTGTGGGCCTTCATGTGCTAATGCGGGATGAAAAAGGACAGAGATGTGATCTTAGGGCATCCTCCTTCAGCTTGTGCAGACAGCCCCATACTGAGGAGAACCGGGGAGGTCTGGGATGGGTTCCCACTGGATGATGAGACAGCTACTTTATCCCAAACCAGAGCTGTGAACCAATCCTCACGTTTTGCCTTTGGCAGACAGCTGCATTTAAGAGGTGAGTGAGGTGAAGCCTGCAAACACACTTTGTGAACCATTCCCAGAGAAAGAAACACAAGATCATTTGCAAATGTTACGTGCTGATATTTACCTGGACAAACTTCAGCTTTTTTGCACCCCTCCGCAGAGGGTGGTCATCAATGGCTCCATGTCCACGTGGAGGCTGGTAACGAGCGGCATCCCCCAGGGGTCTGTCTTGGGACCGGTCCTCTTTAACATCTTTATCGATGACATCGATGACAGAATTGAGTGCATCCTCAGCAAGTTTGCTGACGACACCAAGCTGAGTGGTGCGGTCGACACGGTTGAAGCAAGGGATGCCATTCAGAGGGACCTCGAGAGACTAGAAAGGTGGGCCCGGGTGAACCTGATGAGGTTCAACACAGCAAAGTGCAGAGTTTTGCGCTTGGGCCGGAGAAATCCCAGGCATCCATACAGACTGGAAGGAGCGGTTCTTGAGAGCAGCCCTGTGGAGAAGGACCTGGGGGTCTTGATAGATGAAAAATGTAATATGAGCCAGCAGTGTGCCCTTGTGGCTCGGAAGGCAAATGCTATCCTGGGCTCCATCAAAAGAGGGGTGGCCAGCAGGGACAGGGAGGTGATTGTTCTCTACTCTGCTCTTGTGAGGCCCCATCTGGAATACTGTGTCCAAGTATGGAGCGCCCACTGCAAAAAAGACGGAGCTGTTGGAGAGGGTCTAGAGGAGGGCCACAAAGATGATCAGGGGACTGGAGCACCTCCCCTATGAGGACAGGCTCAGGGAGCTGGGCTTGTTCGGCCTGGAGAAAAGAAGGCTGCAGGGTGACCTCATTGCAGCATTTCATACGTAAAGGGAGCCTACAGGAGGGGAGGGGGGGGAATCAACTCTTTGAAAGGGTAGATAACAGCAGGATGAGGGGAAATGGTTTTAAGTTGAGGGAGGGAAGATTTAGGTTGTACATCAGGGGGAAATTCTTTACAGTGAGAGTGGTGAGGTACTGGAACAGGCTGCCCAGAGAGGCTGTGGATGCTCCGTCCCTGGAAGTGTTCGAGGCCAGATTGGATGGGGCTCTGGGCAGCCTGGTCTAGGCATTAGGTGGGAAGGTTGGTGGCCCTGCATGTGGCAGGGTGGTTGGAGATTCATGATCCTTGAGGTCCCTTCCAACCCTGGCAATTCTATGATTCTGTGATTCTGTGATAGCCAGGTGAAAACAAGCAGCTGAAGGGAACGCTGACTCTGCTTGAGAGAGCACGAGGCTTGTGCTTGAGAGATCTTTCTGGGTAGGCTGGTGGCTTTTATCCTTTGTCTGAGAACCTAAGTCACCACAAGCAACCTTCCTCCACAACAACATGAGTTAATCAGCTGCAGTGCAGGCCAGTTTATCTGTGGCTGCCTTCCGTATGTCTCATCCCTCTTTCAGAGTCAGAGGAACTGCCCAAGCCTCAGCAAAAAGTTTGCCTTGTTACACCTGGGGCTCCCTCTTCATCTGATGTGTTCTGATGAACCCTGCAGGAGAACAAAATATCAGAGTTTCTGGCTTTAGCTTATAAAGCAACTTTCCTGATGAACTTTATTGTACCTAAACTCGACACACTGAAGTTTAGTGTACTGACTGAGAAGACACAGACGCAGCGCTAAGAGAAATAACTGCTCGTAGGATCTAGCGTGTGGATGGGGCTGGTGTGGTGGGAGTCGGGAGAGGAAGGAGCAGACAGATCTCTTCATAATGAGAAGCACAGCACAACTTCTGCCATTAGACCGTAGCTGCAGCTTCCCAGTCATTAACAGGGAGACCTTCCCCATGGCCCAGGAACTGCGGCCCACTGCCACCGTGACCCCAGAGCAGCGGAGTCTAGACAGCACTGTGGGCTGACAGCTGTCAGTGCCTCTCTAAATGCTTCAAAGAACAGCCAAAGGGGGCTTTGAGCCAGAGCCTTTCCTGAGCGACTGCCAGACTTTCGAGCAGATTCTTCAGCCAACAGTCTGGTTGTATGGCTCTTGTTGCGGAGGCTTTTTCTTAGGAAGGGAAAGTACTGGAAGAAATTCTAGCACGTTTCAGATTCTTCACTGCTTGTCAGTTACTTTGGATAGAGAATGAAAACCTTAATCTAAGTGTTAGAAGCCTTCAATGGATCAGTGCCCAACTTTGCCAATGAACAGGTTATTCCTGTGTCACCTGTATTTTTGGTTTGTGTAATTGATGTGGCAGACCTACTTTTTAAAGCTTGGACTGATTTTGTGGAGAAGAGAATGCTATTTCTGAGCTGCAGTGCTTTCAAGGCACTTGATGAGATGTTTTACTTGTGTCAGAGAAGATATTGTGCTTTTGACAAAAAATACCAGCCGATTGGTTTCTTATGCTCCGCATCTATGATTGGTGATCTCCCACTATAGGAGAAGAGAACTCTATTGCTATGCCAATCTCTACTCTAGGTGGTGCTTGGATATAATCACGGGAACTTCAGAGTATCTTATGTGAAGCGGAATAAGCATTCTGAATTGCATAATAATGACTTCTTGACATTTTCACAAGAATCTTCATTTTTTACTCAAAAAGGCAACAACTCATTGAATTTCAAACAAAAACTTCACATATACATATATGTATATGTGAAACACATATATTTTGAAGGCGTAATTGCTGGGTGTTCGAAGTGGATGTCTGGCTAGTAAAGACTGCTAGAAGTCGAGATAAAAGCTGTTTTTGGTGATGAAGCCTGTGAACCGAGCTATATTTTTGCTAGCTTTTCTAGGAGGACCTTAACATCTTGAAGAAATATGGTCTGAGATTCAAAGTGAACCCCAGAAAGAACGGCCTAATAGCATGCATTATAAACCCTCAGGCAAATGGTAATGGTGGGAGATCCTTACAGGGAAAGTGTTTTTCTTGTGGGTGCTCAGTCGAGTTAGAGAGCTCTCTCAGTTTCCTGTAGCCTCGGAATAGTTCTTTATTGTATTCAACATACATCTTATACACCACTCACTTACAAACAAGAAGTTCGTGTTCCTCTAATAGTTCCTCTAATCAGTTAATTGGCCCTAGTTTCTCCCAAACAACAGTGATAAAGGATGAAAGGTTTCTCCAGTGTGACAAGATTAACAACGCATACAAAAGAACCTTCTGTTTACCACTAGACTGTTTGCTCTCTGTCTTACACTCCAGTCTCCCAAGGCTTTACAGTGATAAGGTCTATTAAAGGCTCTGATAAGCTCTTTGGTGACTCACTCGCAGTCACGTCTTCCCTCACAGTTTTGACATCCTTTTTATAGAATGGAATAGAGACAAAAAGGTTGGCGCAACCTTATCTCAGTCTGAATATCTTTCCTGATCCATTGATCACATTTACTTTGTGCTCAGGCTAGGCTGGGTGGTCTCCAAATCTCCACATCAAAGCAGACACTGTGTTGAATCAGGATATGAGTAGTACATGTAGAGTTTTCCAGAAAGTAAGTATCGTTCTCCCCATTTCATCAGTTGATTAAGCCTTGACGTTATTTGGGGCCGAAAAAATAGCTAGTTGTTTGTATAATAAATTCTATAGAAAGCACAGTTTTGACTCTTTGGATCAATGCTAGGGAATCTGGGTCACCTGAGATAGATAAGCCGTTGTAATCCTTGGAACATACTGTAAATTAACTATGTGCTTAATTATTTCACTGGTGGCACAGTAATATTTTTCTTTCATTAGCCTGATGCTAGCAAATACTACGAAGGAAAACCAATGCAATGCAAAGGTGTTTGAGTTAGCTCTACCTTATACACTTCAAAAGGGAACGTAGGCAGTACAAGAATATGCTTGTGTTACCTGAACGACTTTTGCATTTATCATTTGCTTTTAAATTATGAAATAAAACAAGTTCAGAGCAGCTGAAACAACAGAGTCAGAGCATCTCTTTCATGTTTGTTTGTATTTTATGGGCTTGTTATGTAAGTGGATAGGAGTCCAGAAAGAATGATTGCAGTCTCAACTGAGCTTTTGAATAACAGGGAAAACACTGGAGGAAGTTTCTTCAGTATTGTCTTTCTTACTGAACAGAGAGCATTTAAAAAAAAAATCAAAGTCAATGATGCTTACAAAAATTCTTCTTTATTTTACTTCTGGAGACTTAAAACTTGATCTGAAGCATAGTCCCAAAAAATGCGTTGAGATAATTTGTTCATAAGTGTACAATATGTCAGCATCAGCGCTCTCTTATTATGATTTTCAAGTCACATATTTTGGAGCCTTGTTCTAAGTCTTCTGGCAGCATGCAAGTTTGGTGCTTTCCATTTTGACTGAATTAATTAGAGAAATTCTGATGATTCTCCCAAATGTGAAATTGTTAGAACTTTTCAAAAAGAACTTTGTAAAAATTATTTTTACCCCAGTTAATAATGAGTTGGACATCTGGCTGTATTTCTGTATTGTTTAGATGGAAAATGGATCACAACAGGCAAAGGAAATGGTCAGTGAGAACCATATTTATGTACTTATCTTGCCTTAATCTGTTACTAGTCTTGAGCCTTTCAGGTTGCTATAGAAACTGCCGTAGCCTTCAACTGCATTTCTGCCAAGACTTAATTGCATTTGGAGTCTCATAGACTCTCTACTAACTGCAGCACTGACAGACAGAAGCACGTTGCAGGAGGAGCTGAATTAGTGGTTCAATTTGATGCATGCACCTTCTCCATATGAATGATGATCCAAAAGTAACGCCTCCTATTTTACGACCTCGGCCAGAGACAGCAGAGGTGTACATTGATGGTATGGCAATAGAGGCTGAACCTTCCCACCAATATTCCCTTACATTTTGCTGCTGTGCAATAGATAGCAGCAGAGGGGCAGCTTGACAAAATGGCACCCAACACAGAGAGAGGAAGAGAAAGGGAGGTAGAAGTACATATCTCCCTGCAGAACAAACAGCACCCGTGGACATCAATTGACACTTGCTGAGCATTCCTGGAGACCAGCCAGCGGACATGAGGACAGTGAGGTGGGGGTGCTGCATTTTAGCACATGGCAACTGCCATAGTGGATCACCTCCACTTGTGCAGGTTTTTATGAGCATGGCATGCAGGCTCTTGTTCATAGGTGGCAAAAATAAATAGCTACTGGTGGTGACTAAGTTGAAAAAGAGTACTTTGTAGCTGAGAATTTGCTCTCTCAACTTGTGTTATTCACTCTGTTGTAATTTCCATGGAAACAAACAGGAGTATAAATAAATAGGAGGCAACATTTACGGAGCTACTGCAGTACTGTGTTTCCATATTCTTTTCCAGGTTTTCCCTTACAAGCCAGTAAAGGTCTAACATGTATTGATACCACAGAGATGGATTATCTTTGCTGTGACTGCATTTGATGTTTCCTAGCCTTCAATGCCATTGGAGTACCTGCAAGAGCCTCTGTCACCTCTGCTTTTGTGAAACAGACATGGAAGTGCACAGCTGCTGTTTCAACAGATCTCATAAGCTTGTGATCACTCAGCACTCTTCATGGTTTTCACTTGGTTGGTGTGAATCAGAGATAGGCAGTTCTTTGGGCAGGCCTGGTTTTAGGTCATAAATGTCAATTTATCAAAGTTGAAGCTGAATTTGGCTGTATGCAAAGTTCAGTAAGACTTTTCTCTGAAGTATTTTTTCTTTTGTCCTCAATCTAGTTTTAGTGAGAAATTCCACCAGGGATCTCTCATTCAGCTAGCACAATCACATCTCAGACCAGTTCCCCCACTCGGCTCTCAGCATAATGCTGCTGCCAGTGAAAACACATTGCTCTTCTGATCCTGTTCAACGTTCAGTGGCAGTGGACTAGATCATAACTCGTTAACATCACACTCAATGGATATAAGTCCTGAATTTAATAAAAAGCAATTCCCCCTTGTTCTCTTGCACAAAAAGAGGGAAAAAAAATCACAACAGGAAGAAAAATGAAAGTATTGCATGTATTTCCATCTGTAATGTTAAGCTCTCTTTTTAAGCTCTGCTTGTACACAGTGGATAAGACATGGCAAATAGTACAGACACCTTCTGTGCAGTATTTATTTCATAGGATGCTTCCATGCTAGTAGTAGTACTGACTCGAAGATTGATTTGTATCCTCTTATTCTCATTAGAAGCATTAGGGTCAGCTCACAAACTGGTGAATGGACAGGATCAGGCTGATGTTCGGCAAGAAAAGAAACTTTAACAACCTACCACTTTAAACTCACATACTGAATACTGCTTTTAGATACTGAGCATCTGAAAATAGCTTAAATATACCTGTTTCAGCTTCTAAGCTTTCTGGATATCAGTTGGATTTCTGTATGAAATGAATATTATTTGTTGGCTCCTGTCATACTTGAGAAGCCAGACAGTTGCAATGTCTCCAAGTTGCCTGTATGAGCTATTTTCCAGGCAACAGCCACGCTTTGTTTACAGAAAGCAGTGCTTGCAGAGGCATCGTAGGTGTTCAAAATAAAGACCCTGTCTGTCAGCTGAACAGACAAGTGTGTGCATGGAGAGCTTGACAGTGTCACATACAGTTGTGAGCAGTGTTATTAAAAAGAAGAGCCTCACAATGAGACTGGGGCGTGCCAATAACAAGCTGTTTTTACTGTACTTTAGAACACATTTCAAAAGTTTTTTCCCCCCAAGTCATCATTTCTTATGATTTTTGAGGCTATAAACTATTCAGGCTGCTTCTATAATTGATGGTATATGCAGTTGCATGTTTAAGATGTCTTCGGGGTCACATTAACTCCTGCAGCTCTGGTTAGGGAATGCAGCACTGTTACATAGAGAATCATAGAACGGGAAACAACCTTCAAGATCATCTAGTCCAACCATCCTCCCATTACCATTGCTACCACAAGCACAACCCATATCTCGTAGCACCTCATCCAGATGCCTCTTTAACACTACTTTTAACACTACTAGGGATGGTGACTCCATCATCTCCCTGGGCAGCCATTCCAGTGCCTGACCACTCTCTGAGAGAAAAAGTTCTTCCTTATGTCTAACCTAAACCTCCTCTGGTACAGCTTGCGGCCATTGCCTCTAGTCCTGTTCATTGCCTGGGAGAAGAGGTCAAACCCTTCCTCATCACAGCCTCCCTTCAGGAAGTTATAAAGGGTAATAAGGTCTCCCCTGAACCTCCTCTTCTCCAGACTAAACAATCCCAGCTCCCTCAGCCGCTCCTCACAAGACTTGTGCTCCACACCCCTCACCAGTTTCGTTGCCCTTCTCTGGACACGCTCCAGGGCCTCAGTGTCTTTCCTGTGCCGAGTACAGGGGGATGATCACCTCCCTGCTCCTGCTGGCCACACTGTTTCTAATGCAGGCCAGGATGCCATTGGCCCTCTTGGCCACCTGGGTACACTGTCAGCTCATGTTCAGCAGAGCATCAGTGCACAACTAGGTCCCTTTCCTCTTCACAGTCATCCAGCCACTGGTCCCCAAGCCTATAGCACTGCATGGGGTTGTTGTGGCCAAAGTGCAGGACCCGGCACTTGGCCTTGTTGAACCTCATCCCGTTCACCTCAGCCCAGCAATCCAGCTTATCTAAGTCCCTCTGAAGGGCCTCCCTACCCTCAGGCAGATCCACACTACCTCCCAACTTGGTGTCATCTGCAAACTTACTGAGGGCACACTCAATCCCCTCATCTAGGTCATCAATAAAGATATTAAACAAGATAGACCCCAGTACCGACCCCTGGGAGACACCACTTGAAACAGGTCACCAGCTGGATTTAGCTCCATTAACCACTACCCGCTGGGCACAGCCCTCTAGCCAGTTCCTTACCCAAAGAAGGGTATACCTGTCCAGGCCATGGGCAGCCAGTTTCCCCAGAGGAATACTGTGAGAGACCATGTCAAAGGCTTTGTTGAAGTCTAGGTAGATTACATCAACAGCCTTTTCCTCGCCTACCAGGCTGGTCAACAAGTCACAGAAAGAGATGAGGTTGGTCAAGCACGACCTGCCTTTCACAAACCTGTGCTGGCTGGGCCCTATCCCCTGCATGCCACACACATGCTGTGTGATCTCACCCAAGGTGATTTGCTCCATAAATTTCCCTGGTACTGAGATCAGGCTGACAAGTCTGTAGTTCCCCAGATCCTCCTTATGGCCTTCCTTGTAGATGGGAGTCACATTGGCAAGCCTCCAATCCTCTAGGACCTCTCCAGATAACCAGGAGCACTGGCTGAGAGTGGCTCAGCAATCACCCCCACCAGTTCCCTCAGCACCATAGGATGGGGCCCATCCAGTCCCATGGACCTGTGACAGTCCAGATGGAGGAGGTGCTTTCTAACTGTCTCCACCTGAATCACCAGGGGTGTATTTATTCTGCATAGCATTCCAGGCTTCCAGATTCAGGGCATAAAGTGCCCTGAGGATAACTGGCAGATGTAAGAAGGAGGCTGAGGTCCTCAACGTCTTCTTTATATCTCATGCCTTCCCTTCACATTTTGCTCTTATATACGACCCGGAGGTGGATCAAAAGTAGGGATGCTTCTCCTTTACAGCTTTTGTGCTGTCCCTCTTGTTTGTCACACCAGCTCTAATGCAACCTCAGAAAGATTTCTGTTGGAAGTCTTGTGTTCCTGGGTGCGAGGAAGATAAACGGCGCAAGCTGCTGGCAGAAGTCAGGAACTGCGTTTGAACCAGGCTGCTTAGCAGACAATGGAAAGATAAAACGTTGTAATTTACTTTAAGCTTTGATTTTTCTTTCTTCCCTTTTTCTTAGGGTAAGAAAAGAAAGAGCAGCCATAAAGAGAATTTTAGATAAGCAAGAGAACTGGTCAAACGGTTCATACATATCTCAGGCAAATATCCTCATGGAAATAAGGAGATCCACAGCAAGTGAGGAGAACCATGTAGGGACAAGCCATTCAAGCAAGTCTGCTCTTGAGTTCTGTACCACTTTTTTATTGGTAACTTAACTAAAACTGTCATCACAGCATGGCCAGGGTTGGAAGGGACCTCGAGGATTATCAATCTCCAACCCTCCTGCCACACGCAGGGCAACCAACCTCCCCATTTAATGCTAGACCAGGTTGCCCAGGGCCCCATCTAATCTAGCCTTGAACACCTCCAGGGACAGGGCATCCACAGCCTCTCTGGGTAGCCTGTTCGAGTACCTCAACACTCTCTCTGTAAAGAATTTCCCCCTGACATCCAACCTAAATCTTCCCTCCCTCAACTTAAAACCATTTCCCCTCATCCTGCTGTTATCTACCCTTTCAAAGAGTTGATTCCCCCCCCTCCCCTCCTGTAGGCTCCCTTTACGTATGAAATGCTGCAATGAGGTCACCCTGCAGCCTTCTTTTCTCCAGGCCGAACAAGCCCAGCTCCCTGAGCCTGTCCTCATAGGGGAGGTGCTCCAGTCCCCTGATCATCTTTGTGGCCCTCCTCTAGACCCTCTCCAACAGCTCCGTCTTTTTTGCAGTGGGCACTCCATACTTGGACACAGTATTCCAGATGGGGCCTCACAAGAGCAGAGTAGAGAACAATCACCTCCCTGTCCCTGCTGGCCACCCCTCTTTTGATGGAGCCCAGGATAGCATTTGCCTTCCGAGCCACAAGGGCACACTGCTGGCTCATATTAAGTTTTTCCATCTATCAAGACCCCCAGGTCCTTCTCCACAGGGCTGCTCTCAAGGACCGCTCCTTCCAGTCTGTATGGATGCCTCTTCACCAGGCCCACATCCCTCAAGATCAGAAACTCAACCAGAGCATGGTCACTGCCATGCTCCCAGGCTGCCTCCAACTTTAACACCATTGATGATTTCCTCCGCATTGGTGAGCAGCAGGTCCAGCAATGCTTCACCTCTAGTCAGTCTGTCCAACACCTGAACCAGGAAGTTATCATCAATACATTCCAGGAGCCTCCTAGACCTCTTGCAACTCGCCGTGTGGTCTTTCCAAGAGATATCTGGATGGTTGAAGTCCCCCATCAGGACAAGAGCCCATGAGCACAAAGCCTCCTGCATCTGAAACAAGAAAGCCTCGTCAAGTCTCCCCTTGATCAGGTGGCCTGTAGTATACTCCTATCACCAGCTGGCCTTTGTTAGACCCATCCCTAATTCTAACCCACAGGATCACAACCTGATCCTGACTGTTTCTCAGAGGAAGCTCCTCACAGTCTATCCACTCTTTGACATAGAGGGCTACTCCCCCACCCTTCCTACCTAGCCCATCTCTTCTAAAGAGCCAATAGCCCTCAATGGTGGTATTCCAGCTATGGGAACATCCCACCATGTTTCTGTGATAGCAAAAAGGTCATAACTTTCTAAGCACATCACGGTTTCCAACTCATCCTGCTTATTTCCCAGGCTGCGTGCATTGGTATAAAGGCACATCAGCTGGACTTTCCATCTTTATAGAGGACCGCCTTTATAAAGGATCTAGGTTCCCCTAGAACAGCAGCATCCCCAGTACCCCCCTGCCCCAGTCCATCCCTTTGTACTTCACTGTCTTTACCCATCAGGTTCAGTACGAGCCCTCAAATGACCTGCTCAACCCCAGCAGCCCTGATTTCGCCCCCTTTCCCCTACATACCTAGGGTAAAGACCTGTCAATGAGTCCTACTAGTTTCTCAGCTAAGATCCTCCTCCCCCTCAGAGACAGGCTACTTCCATTTGCTGCCATCATGCCAGGCACCAAGTAAGTTTCCCCATGGTCAAAAAACCCAAAATTCCTGGATTTGCACCAACTGTTAAGCCATTTGTTTATGAGGTGGGTTTTTTGGTATCTCAGTATCCTGCCCTGCTACTGAAGGTATAGAAGAAAACACCACCTGCACACCCGCTCCCTCAACTACCCGCCCCAGTCCCCTGAAGTCTTTCTTGATAGCTCTGAGACTTTTCTCAGCAACTTCATCATTGCCAGCCTAGACTATCAGTAATGGGTGATAATCGGAAGGGCAAATCAGACCAGTCTCCTAGAAATGTCTCTGTCCCATGCCCCATGGAGGCAGCACACCTCCCTATGGGTAGTGTCAGGCCGACATATAGGCTCTTCCGTTCCTCTCAGCAGGGAGTCTCCCACAGCAGCCACCCTTCTGTCCTTCCAGGTGGAGGCAGTCTTGAGGCACAGGGTCAACTGCTTTTCCCAAGGCAACCTCACGGGTTGACCTCCCTTCACACCCCCACTCACCTCTCCCTCAAGTTCCAGGGCCTCAAACCTATTATGCAGAGGTAGCTGGGGGGCCGAGGATGGTCATCTAGCACTCCGAGGAAGATGGAAGGTAACACTGCTGAGGTGTGTGTTAGATGTACAAGTCCGTGCAAGCCTAGAATTTCAAGATTCTTGAAATAGAGATGCAGTGATTACTTTTAATGCTATTTCCATCTCATCAGCCCCCCTATTGTGACCCCAAAATTAATCACCAGTAAAATTTTTATTTTCTGTCTTATCCCTACTTACCTCAGTGACCACTTAGGAAAACTAAAAGCATCAGCAATGTTGGTCAGTGTGTATGTTCTGGTATGGCATACAATGGAAACAACCAGAAGAGTCTTGTAAGGACCGGAGAAACATACTTTTTATAAAAGAAATCATTGAAATAAATAGAAGAGGGCCCATCTTGAGAACAGAAATGTTTAGAATGGCAATTTCTACAAGCATGTCAATTATTGCTGGTCTGTTAAGAACTTCTGAATGCATACCTCTATTTCCAACAGTTTTAAATAACTGCACAATCCTCTTATTGTGTGTCATTCCCCACTCTAACACCTTCTCCAGAAATGGCATCTAACAATATTCTACGTATTCTTCCTATTTCTTACTGACTCAGCTAGATGCAACACAGCTTAGTGTGTGAATATCCACCCAACTCATCAAGATGCTTTTACTAACCTGCAGATTTATTAGTACAAGTGCTACACATTATCTTTCCTCATCTGTAGCACATCTACTTCTATGTAGACTGTGTACTTTTTCTTGTTAATGAAAACTGAAACATCTTTCTGCTTTCTTATAAAAGCACTTTCCAAGAACATTTTTGTCATACTGTTGAAGGACACATAGGAATTTTTTCCAAATATTTACACTCAATTTTTGAAAAAGTTCTTCTTAGATCACTTCATATGTAGCAGTTTTAACACTGTGGATCACGTCTTGGATACTTGAGTAAGCAAACCAGACATCCTGGCTAAACCCTGTAATTTGAATAAAGTTGTCTCCCAAAAACAGAGCAATATTTAACCTCATTTGTAGGTCATGCAGTTCCTCATTCTCTGCCTCATCAAAATCCAAGACGGAGCCATCCTTGATTTCTCTTTGAAACTGTTCTTTCAGAATTGTACTCTTCAGCCAGGTTTCTGCTTTTTCCACTTGTTTAGATTTGTGGTGAAAATGAGAAACAACAAGCCTGATCAACTTTATTTGCCAAAACTGCTTTGCATATTTCCTTTGGAGGATGCATATATTATAAATATAAATAAGTTTGAACCCCTGTTGTCAAGAAAGAGTCAGCTCTAGAGCACTCATACTCAATACCTACTATCAAACTGTAAAGATCAAGTTTCCAGTCTTTCATAAGCTTCCTGATGGTTTCTGGATATATTTCCACTAAAGAGCTACCTTTCCAGACACACTAATTGTTTCAGCTCTGAGATCTACAGAACTGCATGTACTGAACCAGTTCAAAAAAGACAACACAAACCTGTTTCAATCACTGGGAAGGTAACAGGTGTACTGCTGTAATCCACGTTCCTGAAGCATTTTGGAGACTGACACTTGGATATCATCTTGGGCAACAAAATGAATTATTTTTTTTGCAAAGCAGGCTTCACACACCTGCTTTGGTGATTATATAGCCATCATTAGTCTGCAAGGATGAAACATAAGCAGGGGTAAGTAAACAATCAACAATTATTTACAACACATGCAGTAATCATCATTAGGAAATAAGAAACAATGAATACATCCCAGGATAAGCTTCAAGTCTCATTTCACATGCTGATAAATACCCCCTCTCTCTTTTTACTTTCTGGGATTCACTTTATGATTTGAATTATTTGCCAAAAAAAGTTTTGTGCACCTTCCTTTTCCAAGCTTGCTCTGCAGATGTAGAAAACTTCATGCAGACTAAATACTACAGTCAGTCTTTACACAAGACTGCTCAGCTTCTCCATGTAATCCTTCCCTCCCACTGCTCTTGTGAGCTGACCTCCACACCAGAGACTTTCTCACTTCCATTATCAAAATAAAGGAAGCCTGCAAACAGGCTTTTGAGCCAAATCCTTCTCCGTCCTTACTCCCCATTCATTGTGTTTGCCATTCACTAGCTCAGTTTGGTCTACAAATGCCTCTTCTAAGGCAGGAACCCAGATGCAAAAATTTTCCCCTCTTAGTCATGCAGGGTACAGTAGTGGGTTGCTACTGAAGACAACAGCAAACATTATTCACTCCAGAATAAAAAAAAGAAGTTGCAGGCAGAGAGTTGTTCCTAATGAGACACAGCTTCTCTGTTGAGAGTTCTGCTAACATCATCCCCAACTCATACCTGTGTTCAAGTCTGTGGACTTGTCTATATCATAGAAAGCTTTACTGGAATAAGAGGATGCAATCATAGGTAGATCTTGTTCTTTACGAAGGTTTAGATGCTCTTTTGTCATGAAGGCAGAATCAGATATTCCATACTCTCATTTTTGGTAAAAGCACAAATTATAATTGGACAGTATCATTTAAATATTAGGCTTATGCATCTCAAGTCAAACGACATCTTGAGAAACCTAAGAAGTTTCACTGAAGTAAAAGCCACAATAACATTCCTCTCCTTAAATCTAAGAGATGTTGTGTTAAAAGGTGTTATTGAAAAATTGAAGTTAATAATTTCACTTTCCTGCAAGTCTTACATGCATTATCTAGTAGCATAGAATAACAAGAAAGCTTCCCACTCACCTTCCTAGTCCTTCCTATTACATGTGGAAATAGGACTATTTCCATACATAATAGTGACTGAAGTACCTGTTTAGAGGTTGAAAGTTTGGTTTGATATGCCTATGACGACATCTCCAGTTTCCTTGGTAATATCACCAGCAGCCACCTGGAATGTGATGGAGCCAGTTGTCATCCCATATACATCCTGTGCTGGGTTTGAAATGGGACCAAGGAAAGCTGCAGGACAGAAATACAGACACTGAGCAGAGAAGCATTCATGGGTACAATGCCTGCAGAGACCACAGTTCGTCTCTGGACTCTACCTGTGAGAACTCAGCCCACATCATTAACTGAAAATAATTTCTCATCTTACAATTTTGCTCAAAAGCACATAAAGGAGACCCTCAAGAATCATCAGCAAGCTCCAATTTTTGGCTGACATCATGGACACAATTAGTTCACACACTCATGAAACACCTGACTTCCAGTTACTAAAGTCCTTCTGTTGTGTTGTGGACATTTGAGGATACTTAGCTTATGACCTGCAGTGCACACAGGGGTGCTGGGAGAGCTCAGCCCTTATTACTTTTATTAATATTACTTTGATTCTGTAGATAACAAAGGATGTCAGTCATCATTTGCAACCACCTGATAAAGAAAATTAACTTTGTAATACATTGAAAACTATATATGTGTAATATAAATGCAGTTTCAATGGGAAAATACACTTTCAAGCTGTACCTTGCTAATCCATTATTAGATATGAGCATGCCTAACATCTCTTGCCATTATATTAATTTTATGTTCTACAGTACAACGTGAAATGAAATCCTCTGTGGAACATCATAACATTTTGAAAGGGCTCTGATGTCTTTTTTAGACCACAGCTTTTGCCAACCACACAAATTCAGAGCCCATTTTTCAGTTATAGATTGTGCTTTCAGGGTGATGAAAGCAACACATGTGGAGTCACTTGAAATGACAGAAAGCAACAGCACAACAAGAAGCTGAAAAGAAACATTTAGAGTTCTTATACTAGTTAACAAAATAAAATCTTAATTCATGTAAGAAAGCAGAAAGTTCAGTAACAGCACCTTTAAACAGTTTAGTATGGATTACTTGATGGTGAGAAAGAAGAAAACTATTCTAGGAAAACATGAAACTGAGGATTCAGAAGAAGAAAAGAGTAAGGGATGTTCTGTGCTACGCAGAGAACCATTTAGAATGGGGCACGATTCTGCAAAGAACCCCTTACGTTATCCATCTGCTTTTAAGTCAGGTCATTCAACCAAAACCCACAAATGAACACAAGTAAATAACTAGATTTAAGTCCTCACATGTGCATCAGCACTCCAAAGCAAACGCTGATCTTTTACACAGATCATTGCATCCAGCACAGATGCACTGAGACTGGGAAAACCTGAAAGAGTCCAAATTCAGTTTTAGTCAGAAATTCTTTCTGTTTACTACTGTACAAATGAAGTTATTTATCCTTAAGTTGTAACATTAGAAATAATCAAAGCCCAACCAGAATACAGGACATAAGTAATCATATAGATCACTAATTATTACTGTATTGAAGTCTGTTGGGCATTTCATTCGGCAAATTAAATATCTGCCTAAGGCTTCTCAGCTTTTCCTTTTTTTCTCTTTATGGAATTTTGTATATGTTTCCTCAGTTCTCTCTCCATGGCCCACCCACATTTTCCTCTCTTCAATAATTTAATTTCCACTTTCATGAGTGAAGCACCATTATGCTTCTCCTATCTGTTTTAACTTCACACTTCATTACAGATTTATGGAATGCCTTCTGAAATTCTTAAAGCAGCAGCTTACTCAAGCAGATTAAAAACAGAGGGGAAACAAACTCATTTTCAAAGAAAAGGCAGCATCAGCACATAGGTTTTCTGATTTACATCCATAAGGATAAAATTAAAAAAAGGTACTGGGTGCAGTTTATTTCACTGCCTTCAGGAAACATCACCTTGTTGGGGATGGAGAAGATGAAAAGGCTTTAACCAGCCTTTCTTTTTAAATGAAAGATCATTTTATAACCAAGAAAGAGAAAACCCACATTTAGAAATGAATTAGCAGTTCTACTAGTGTTTTAAGCTGTCCTTTTTTCTATCCTCTTGTTCTCAGGATCTCTTCAGAAGAGTGGTGAATGGTTTCATTGCTGCATGGTTCATCTCTCATGTTGATATGAACCAAGCATCTCCACTTGTAAAAAACTCAAACCCTCAAAAATATCACCAGCATGTTAGTGTAGGTCAGCCATGCTGAATTTAGCTTTGTTAACTGGATTCAAGTAAAACAGACTCAAGTACCTGTCTGAAGTAGGCTAGATTTGGGTGGCTCTCTTCATTTAGATGAGAACTTACATATTGTATGAAGGAAAGGTTACCACTGAAAGACATTTGAAAACATTCATTTTTACAAGTTGAAAACAAAGAAGAGAAAGGAAGAAGATGGTCTTAGTGGAACATTTTTCAGCAACGGTCCCCTGTGGAAATATTTCCAACAATCTGCAGTTGGAAGTTTGCTGTCTAAACCTTGTGTTACAAGACCGAGACTCTGCTGGCATTGGGTACCTCTCTGAAGCCACATATAACCTACAGTCAGTGTCTTTATGAGAGAGAAAACTGCTGAACTTTATCTCCCACCTACACTGGTGAGATTCAGGAACTGCTTCTTGGCAGAAAATGTCACCACAATATCTTTAAGTTTGCACAATTCATAAAGGAATCACATTACCCACAAATATATACTGTAAACAATGTAAATTACCCCCCCCCCCCAAAAAAAAAAAAAAGATAACAACTGGATCCCAGAAACAAAAGGTCAGCCAAATATCTTTCAACTGTCTGGAAAATTTGTTACTGCCTTCAAGAATTTGGAGTTGAGCTTCAGTACAGCAGGAGCAGTGGGACAGAGCACATAGAATTTCAAGGAAAAAAGGTTACTTTCAAACACATGAGGAAAAAAACATCTTTTCCTCTGATCTAGACAGCTTCTATTAGACCACTCAAAGGAGTGCAAAATGTGCACATCCCTTCTAAAACAGCTTCTTACAATTGCTGGAACAATCAAAACCCAAGAACACGAATGCTGACAAATGCACACCTTCATCTCTGACAACACCTTCATCTCATCCACCTGGCAGCATATCTAAAACATACACTAATCATCAATCACAGTCTATTCCCTTCAGCATTTTAAAACCTTTCATTTGTTTATCATGTTTTCTCCTCTTAGCAAAGTCCAGCGTCCATAAAGGCACTACAAAGATAATTCACTTTGATTTTATTCCTGGTGACAGTCACCTATTTTACTGCTTATTTAAAAAGTATTTTTAAATTTAAAAGTACTGTGGAATGAATGCTCTCTCTTAGTATGAGAGACATCTTGCCATTTTCATTATTCTGAAGACACAGGTAGCAGGTGTTTTGACAAACGACTTCATTAGTACTAGAAGAACTAAAACACATTTTTACAAAATCCAGTCTTTTGTGACCTTTGTTACCAGCATTTAACCAAACAAGCGAAAAAAATTATGGCATCACATAAAATAAGACATTAATGGAAAGGCCCCTAAGCTACCAGGAGAAAGGATGACCTGTGATGCTGGAAATCACTGGAGGCTCTCAGTTCTGCATAGATATGGTACAGAGTGCTTCATTCAAGACATTAATTCTGTCATCTTCCTTCTTAAAGGCAAATTCAGATGTATTTTATACATACATATCACTATAAGGCCAAGTGGAATACAGGTGAACTGGACTACACATCATTTTTCAAAATAAAGAAATTACAAAAACAAAAGTTTCATATTTTATTAAATTATCTGCATACAGTTCTACCATCTTGTCAGACTCCAGCAGAAAGTTACTTCAGTGAAAACATTTCCAGGGTTTGACTCTAAAAACGACAGCATACAAAAAAAATAAAATACAGTTTTATTGTGGATCATCAAATATAATATATATATACTTGATTTGTTAAATATTTTGTGTTCTTTTCCTCATTCTCACCGAGTTTTACACTAAGTGTTCCTTGTGACACAATTTACTTCACATTTGTTTCACAAAAATAAAAACGTAGGGACCTAAAATAGAAGTAACATCACCTCTTAGTCTGCTGAGGTTGGTGTTCTCCTACACATCAGTTTATCACCAGTAAAGTCTCATTGCTTAGTCAAGAAACAGACAGAATAGATCTTTGTTTCCCCACTGCATTTTAAGAGACACCTATGAAAGCCTCCAGCTACATAACGAGGGTTATCAAGATCATTCTGTATTTCAGCCTCAAACCACAGTTTTGCAGGAGCCCTTTGTTTCTGTGAACAGTTCACTAGAGTAAATTCTCTACATGTGCCTTTTTACATCATCCTCACAACATTTGTATTTGAAGAACTCTCATGCGTACCTCCCACTTTGATACACCACAGAAATAGATGCTGCACGCTAACACACTCCTATTGAGGGTGATCTCAGCGCCACTTCAGCAATCAAAATACATTTCACGGAATAAAGTAGAAACAATCAGTACAGCTTCCTTAAAAGTACAGGTGAGTCCTCCTAACTTGAACCTCATCCATTCAAGGTCACAAAACGCAGAGTTCAGCACTTCAGCCACGACAAGCAATGGGAAGTTTGTCAATTCTCTGTTCCAGCAAGGACGTCACAGCAAAATACGGACAGTAGTATAGGACTGCTAAATAGCCTTTAGAAGAAAGAACACCTAAACAGATTGGTTTCCTTGGAAATGTTCTGGTAGCTTATTTGTGAGAAAACCAGAGAAAAAAACTTCATCAGCTTGGCTCTTAAAAACTGTCCTCTCTATATTTTTCTCTTGTCCTTTAGAAAGCTTGGATGACCTTGCTAAAACTAAATCTGTGAATTAAATGGGTGGGATGAAGCTACAGCTGGTGCATCTTACAGGGCCAGGAGTCCTGACCTGATCTTTCATCTTCCACACACAAGGAGTCAGATCTTCAGCTTGCTGCCATGAGTAATTCACACGTACTCCAGTTCTTTGTACAGGAAGATGGCTCTCTTAAGGGATTATTCCAGCACGTGAAATGGGCAAATTCAACTACAAAAGAATGAAATCCTGTCAAAGCTTCATGGAAAACTTTCTTCAGCCACTGCATTGGGTTAATCTTCCCTTGAAGGAACTGCATCAAGGGAAATTCTCATCTTGGAGATATTTTATGACTTAATGTTTTAGTTTAAGAGTTCAAATAGAATCACTCAGGTTGGAAAAGACCTTAAAGATCACCGAGTCCAGCTAACCATACTACCCTAGTTCTAACAACCCACCACTAAATCACGTCCCTGAGCACCGCATCTAAACAGATTTTAAACACATTCAGGGATACTCAACCGCCTCCCTGGGGAGCCCATTCCAGTGCTTAACGACCCTTTCTGTGAAGATTTCTGTGAAGAAGTTTATCCTGATATCCAACCTAAACTTACCCTGGCGCAACTTGAAGGCATTTCCTCGCCCTGTCACCAGTGAGAAGAGACCACATCATTCAACCAAAGCAGTGACAACAGCAATAACAGTCTCGAGGTATAACAGTGTTATTTAGGTACCTACACTGGAGAAACACTGAAGATTCCACTGTGGATTCAAGTTAAGCCAGATATTTCAAGCCCTTTCTCAAGCTAGGAAGAGAAATTCATGGGATTCATTTCTCCCATTGACCTCAGTCATTGAATAATCTAAAACTTTCAAGGAGAAAATAGTTTAAGTCAAATGCTGGATGATGATAAATTCTAATCATAGGAATATTTCAGTGGGGGAAAAGCTATGTATTCTTTTAGAATGCCAACAAAAATTAGAAGTAATAACAACCTTTGGCACAGGACCTAAAGAAACTTTCTTCACAGTTTCACACAACAGTTCTCTCACCAGCTCATATATTTACAGAACTCAGATGGTTTTTCCCCATTAATTTCAAGGATACCATTGCAATATTCTTGGCAGTTTATAACATTGGATCTCTCTCCTACATACATGGATTCTTCTCTAAAGAGATGAATAACCCTTCAGCAAGGCTGAAGAAAGCCCAGGCCCCTCTTTGGATTCCAAAGCCAGAAACATTCTATTCTGCAATACTGCTAAGCAGTGTGAAGCAACTTATTTCTATTGATCTCGTGGTTCTCCTGCCAGACTTACTCCTCCGTGTGCTAAGCATCAGTCTGCAATCTCCTGTAGTGCTGGTAGAGGGCAATATAATTAAGCCAAATGCTCTTCAAGGCAATTGCAATAACTGGCTCCTACAAAAAGCCTCAGCCATTGTTGTTACTCTGGGTTCTAATACTGAAGTAGAATTTAAAAATCGAGCCTTTTTTTGGCCCACAAGAAGTCCACATTGCTTATTTCTTTCCTTTCTGCACAGAAGCACAGGCACACTCTCAACACCTAAAAATATTGCTAGGGAAGAAAATTAAGATGTAACCCTCTTTGTTACCATTTTCTTCCTTGTCCTCAGCCATCCATTTGATGGTAAATGTTACACTACGCCTCACATCCATAAAGAGTCCTTATAATAATGGGTCAATTTAAAAAAATCTCAGAAGTACCTCTTGAAAAAGATTAACAAGCAAATTGGAAGCAAATCAGTTGAAAGTGCAGGATAAATATTTAATTCTCCCACAGACTTTCCTACTCACACTCATCCATACAGGCAGATATTCACATGCATATGTGTAACACTATAATGTGAAAAAGCAGAGCAGTAAGAGCAGAGTGGCACAAACCTAAACGCAGCAGCTGCCACAAAGCAAGAAAAACTGCTTACCTCCAGAAGGCCTCCAGCAGGCAAGAATCACCACCAAGATACCCTCACTTCCACTGCCAACCCTTAAATGAGGTCTAGGAAGGGGTGGATCCTGGCTCCATCCCTTCCTGTCACTCAGTGGCACTAGATGCACCTGAGCTGCCCTGGGTTGGCCCTGCCTTCCCACCAGGTGCTCAATCACTGTTTCAAGCCCTGACAGCATTTCTGCTATATTAGGAAATGAAAACTTGCTTTCAAAGCGTAACAATGGGAAATCTGCATTGAGATCATTGATATTCCTATCATACCTATCATTCCTATCATCCTAGCATTATGTTACAGAACGTCAGTTTAATGAATCATGAGAGATCATGAAACATTGGTAAAATGGAAATGGCAAAAAAAAAAAAAAAATTGATTCTTCACTGCATTTGGCATTTTCAGCCCCCTGTGTATAAAATGGCTGCGGTGCTTCTGGTATTCATTGTCTGTGGGTGGCTTGTGCAATAATGAGAGATTGCAGTGGCTGCTACAAGTCAAACATTCACAATGAAAAGACAGTCCTTGGTAGCATGTTCTTACAGAGAGAAGAGCAGCTAGAGCTTAATTAATATATGCATAAATATATGCACTAACATGTATGTATATATACAGTGCCCAATACAACACTGAGCTTAGCTAGCATCTTTTCAAAGGTACTGTGGTATAACTAGATAATAGCAATATGCAAGGGCTGCTCCAGAAGTTGGCCGGTGGTGGATGTTGGTGGTATGACAGAAGAACCTTCCCACCACTATTCCATTACACTTTGTTGCCATATGACAGATGGCAGCAGGGCAGTCTGACAAAATGGCACCTGATATGGAATTGTGTATGAAGCAAAGGTGTATCATTGAATTCCATCATGGTTTGAAACAACCTCACCTTCTCCAGACCCTGGACAACAGACCCTGCTAAAGAAAAGAGTCTGTCCCCTGCTTTTTTATCACCTCCCTTTTGATATTGAAAGGCTGCTGTCGGGTCTACCCAAAGCCTTCTCCAGGTTGAACAGCCCCAGCTTTCAGCCTGTCCTCATAGAGGAGGTGTTCCGTCCCTTGGAATGCTTTTTTGTGGCCCTTCTCTGGATGCCCACCAACAGGTCTGAGTCTCTGCTATTCTCCTGGGCAACTAGCGATAGAACTAGAGGGAACGGCCGCGAGTTGTGCCCGAGGATGCCCGGGTAGTCACTGTCCCTGGAGGTGTTCAAGAAATGCGTAGATGTGATAGTAAGGAACATGATTTACTGGGCAACATTGGTAGTAAGTGGATGGTTGTGGAACTTTATCTGCCACTCACAAAAGGAAGAAATATTTTGCATGGTACATGCTCAGTGAATAAGCTTATTCTTCATCCTCCTCTGATTTTCCTGTTTTCCCAGTCCTTTAAGATCTTCCCTTAAGCAGTCTCAGCAGTGTTGTGGATGCAGGGTTGTGCAGTGATGTCAGTCAACTACATGTGCATGAGAGCCCTGAAGTGCAATATGAGCTCATTAAGTGAGGCTCTTGGCTAAATTTCTAGCTGCCCTCAATCTGTAGAACCGCAGCTGTTTCCTGTGGTGCTAATGTCTCTTTGTTCTTGTACACGTGAAGGTCCACTGCTGTAAAACAGGAGGCATTACTTTCAGAGCAGACCTTGCACACTGGAACTCAGAGAGACAAGGCCCAGGATTTCAAAACATGGAGTGAAGCTATCACTGTGTGGAAAGGGTGTTTGGACTAGGTGACTTCCACACATTGCTTTCAACCAAAATCTTTTTATCAAGTAATTCCTCTGCAGTCATTCTCAGCCGTTCCTTACGGCAAATTCATTCTGGCATTTTGCAACAGTTAATTATTATGGACACAACCCAGTTCTAATCACATGAAGGACTGGGCAATTATGTTCTTTTAGCTGAGGGCTTGTAATAGTGGTGAATATGTATAAAAAAACCTGCATTGAAAGTCAGTTTGGACTTCTGAGCAGGACTTAATGGTTGCAGAATCCTCTCTGTCTGAACTGGACACCAGGAAATCTTCAGTTTCCTTGAGGAGGAGCAGCATGCAGTTCTGGAAGTTGGAGCCCCAGCTAATAATTCAACAGAGATTTCATGGGATTAAACTGTCAGTTAGCCAGGCTGGACCTTGAGGATGCTGTGGGTGGGGATGCTTCAAGCACATGTGGAGAGGTGTCTTCTGAGCTCTGGCACAGTCCCTGCTCTGTGTACTAAAAGAAGCAGGGGTGGATGCAGGGACTGAGTGAGACCCAGGCTACAGGCAATTGGTACTGTGGCAATGTCCAGTTCCTATCACCTGGCCCTTATGGTGACACCCATAGTGACACTTGCATTCCTGGCTGTAAGGGCAGGTTACTCACCAACTCAGGTTAATGGCTAACCCTAGGGCAGCTTCTGCAAAAGGTGGAAGTTCAGCCCTCTGTAGGGACTGCGTGGATTCCGCAGGGGGGTCAGACCCTGCCCTGCAAACTGGGTGGCAATGAGGGAAGGAAGCAGCATGAATGGGGGCCACCATCCAGTGACTGGTGCTGGGAGCCCTGCACTCACATCCTGCTCCTGGCCAAAGGTGTGTTCCTGGATGCTGAGCTGCTGCTTAGCCCTGCAGGTAAGAAGGGACTGCAGTGAGATGGGGTGATGGGAGAGGGCTGGATCCCTGTCAGATGCAGGAAGAGGCTGCATCCTGCTACGGCAGGTGTCCTTGTAGCTCTGGTCAGGGTGTACTGGAAAGAGAGAGGACAGCAGGAGTAATGCTGCACCCACGCAAGGTGTTGGGCATGGGAGTGGTGGCACTGGGTGCCATGGGATGTCGTGACCATGTACCCTTTCCCCTCTGCAGCATCTTGCCATGCAGGCTTCCCTGCTCTGCATTTTCCACCTGTTACTGCTACCTGCTCTGTCTGAGGAGCAGCTCCGAACTCCAGCTGCCAGTGTGCTGCTGGCACGCAGCCTCTTTGCCTGTGGCGTCTCCACATTATTGCAGACCACCCTGGGAAGTCGGTGAGCAAAGGGAGTGATGCTGGGCCAGGACATGGCTCTGCACCCTTTGAGCCTGGGTTTGGATAGGTTTGGATAGAGGTACGAAGAGGCACAAGGGCTGGGTTTTCCAAAATGACCCCTTGCCCTAAATCATGGAACAGACTGTCCCTTCCCTGCACTGCTGAATCCTCCTCTCACCTCTCCCTCCAGCATACTTGCTGTGCTTTGCAGCTCCTGACTGCCTTGCTCCAGCATCATGCACAGCTATGATGTAGGGGCTGGGCATGTGCTTTTGGGGTGTGTCCAGAGGTTTTGCCAAGTGCTGTCACTCAGGATGTGCTAAGGCACATTGGTATATGGGGATCTCACATCTTCCCCTTCCTACCCATCACTCCTCCAGCTCCTAGAGTTTTGAGAGATCTCAAAGCCCCTTTTTCTCCCTAACCTGCCCTCGCTGTTCCCTTCTCCAGGCTGCCTCTGGTTCAAATCCCATCATTCGAGTACCTGGTCCCTGCCTTGGTGCTGAGCTCCCACTTGTCCCTTGGAGTCAGTGAAGATGGGAATGGTGAGCGCAGCCCTGGAACATCTCCCCTGTATCCTGTGGGGTCCTAGGCCATGCAAGTGCATCTGGGTAGGGGTGACGGATACTAAAGGGTCTGCTGGCTGGCTCCTCTGGTGATGGAACACAGAATCCTGGGCACCCTGCTCACCTCTGGTTACAAAGACAATGTGTCTGGGGCCACAAATGCATGATTTGTGGCTTATACCATGCCCAGAGCCAGAGGCAGTGCTTTCTGGGATGTTCCTGCTCTGCCCTTCTCCAGCCAGCAGTCCTATGCTGCATGCCTTCAGAACTGATGTTCTGCAAGCTTCACCCCAGGAGGGCTCAGTGTCTGTGAGTCTCGCATCCTTCTGAAATTCCATTCCAGGCATGGCTGTGGCCACCATGTGCCCTGAACCACATTGCACCATCATGGAGAGCAGAACCACCTCGCTGCGAGAGGTGGGTGCTCCTCTTGTGCTCCTGTTGCTGTCTGTCCCCCTCAGCCCCTATCCCATCTCTGCCACAGCTCTTCAGGGGATTGCTATGAGCAGGGGGGCACAAGGAGATGTGCAGAGGTAGGGGATATGATGGTGCACATGGGTTCCCCTGGGCTTGGGGTGAGCACAAGGCTGGAGCACAAGGAACAGGTGTTCATTTGAGGGTGACTGAGAGGGATTGGGATGCTCTCTGTGTATTTCATTCTTTCCCCTGCAGGTGTCTGGGGCTGTGATGATCTCCGGGCTGGTCCAGCTGGTGCTGGGAGCAGTGGGTGTGTGCGGCTGGGCAGTGCAGCGCTGTGGGCCCATGGTCCTAGCCCCCAGCCTCTCTATCATCGGGCTGTCTGCCTACAAGGAGGCTGCTTTCTTCTGCTCTGCCAACTGGGGTGTAGCGCTGCTGTACGTCAGTTTGGGAGCCAAGCTGGCGTGCAGCTCTGTGTGCTTCCCTGTCATAGGGAAAGGAAAGAGGTGTCCCCATGGTGCAAGGCACACGTTTGGGGCCTCGTATCTATGATGTTGCATGGTGACCTGTGCCTCTTCCCAGGCTCATGCTCCTCACCATCACCTTCTCCCAGCACCTGGGATCCTGCCGCCTGCCCTTCTGTGCCTGGCCCTATGCCCCAGGGGTCTCCATGGAGTCGTCTGAACCCACCTTGCGCACTCTCTCGGTATCACTGCTCACATACTGCTCAGCATGCTGCACATGGGCTCCTTTGGGGTCCTGGTAGGGTTAAGGGAAACTTGGTGGTCCTGGGGTCAAGCTGGCTGCTGGGGCCAGTAGGCGAATCCTGGGGCAGCACTGGGGGCCATGGGAGCATTGGGGACCTATGCAAGAGGGTGCTTGGGGCAACAAAGCTAGGGGTGCTCCCTGTGGGCTAAGGGGAGATGTAGAACAGCTCCTTGGAGAAGTGATGGGGTGTTGGCACAATAAGCAGGGTTACAGCCAAGGAGAGCAGGCTGGAGGCCCTCCCCTCAGGTTTGTGCTACCTTACAGGTTCTCCTCCCATTTGCTGTTGTCTGCACCATCTGTTCTATCGTCCACCACTTCCATGTCTCCTGGGACTTGCCAGACCTGGCGACAGCACAGCTTTCCTGGGTCAACAGCACCCTTCACACCCCATGGCTTCAGCTGCCCTATGCAGGTGGGGTTGCAGGGCTGTGTGTGGCTGTCACCCCAAGGCAATGTCACTTGTCCCCTGTCCTCTGCTGCAGGTGAGTGGCCGCTACTCACCCCCCGGGCGCTGGCAGTGGGCATCGCTATGGCCTTCGGCTGCAGCATTAACTCTGTGGGCTGCTACGTGCTCTGTGGGAGGCTGCTGCAAGCGCCCCAGCTGCCCCCCCACACCTGCAATCGAGGGCTGTGCAGCGAGGGGCTGGGCAGCCTGCTGGCAGGGCTGCTGGGTTCTGCAGGGGGCACGGCTGCCAGCATCGCCAATGCCTGTGCCGGTGGCCTCACGCAGGTACAGCTGGGGGGAGACGGGTGAGGGTGGGAGCATGGAGGGTGTGGAGAACCTACTGCTGTGGTTCTGGGCTCTGGCTGCTGGAAACAAGGGGCTGAATGGCAAGTCTGTGTGGCAGGGTGGTGCTCCACATCCCTCCCTTCCTCCTTGATGACAGGATGGCTCTCGCCTCTCGGTGCAACTCAACGCATTGGCGTGTGTGATGCTGGGCATGTCCCCAAGGCTGGTGGGGCTCCTCGCTCACATCCCTCTGGCAGTTCATGGTAGGTGTTTTCTCCTCCCCCTGTGCTGCAAAGCAGCAATGTGTGCCCACATCCTGCAAGACTCCTGCCCCATGCAGGTGGTATGCTCTGCGTCACCTATGCTGTGGCCGTGGGCACGGGGATCTCGTACTTTCAGTATGCAGACATTGACTCTGGGAGGAACATCTTCATCGTTGGCTTTACCATGTTCATGGCACTGCTGGTGCCACGGTGGCTCAGTGTGTCTCCAGCTCGCCTGGTCACAGGTAGTGGGGATGCTTCATACGGATGGCAAAACCTCAGTCCCGTGGCATGGCAGCTACCTGTTCCCTGCTGTCATGGGAGGCTGATCTTACGGCAGTTTCTGCCCCTTGCCTGCTGCTGGCTTGAGACATTTCAGATCGGGTCCTGTCACTCCAGGCTGGGTTCCCTTGGACCTCCTCTTCCTCTCCCTGCTTGTGATGCCTGTCTTTTTAACTGGCTTCTTGTCCTTCTTTCTGGAGAACACAGTCTCAGGTAAGAGGATGCTCTGGGTGCTGCAGTGTGGCCCCGTGAGCTCCTGTTCTCTGGACCTGGCTGCGGGGTGCAAGGGGTCAGTTCTCCCATCACCCTGGTTGCAGGCACTCTGGAGGAGAGAGGTCTGCCTGCTGACAGGGTGCAGCGGAAACCTGGGACCAGTTCTGGTCAGCCGTGGAGAGAGGGGAGCAAAGCCAGCCCTGTATATGGGCTCCCCACCAGGCTGAGGAGGCTGCTGCCCTCTTCCTGCAAAGCCTTCCCCTGCTGCTTCCTCTGCCCGGGAAGTGAGGATGAAAAGGAGGAAGAAGAGGATGGTGGCCGTGTAGCTGAGGAGGGGATGGCTGCTGCAGGGGAAGGGACACACCTGCTCCTGAAGCCTGGCACGGGGGAGATGCAGGCCGACAGGCAGCCAAGCCAAGCAGAGATTCTTGCATGGCACACAGGGGCCTGAACAGGTGGGGACACCTCATGGGGGACGTGAACCAGCCCTGCAAGGAAGCTTGTAAGCCTCTTCTCCTCACTTCTCAAACCTTCATGGGCAGAAGGGACCTGCTCTTTCACACTCATTGTGGACCTCATTTCCCTGCTTCGGAGGGGAGTTATAAAAACTTTCAACCACCTCTGTCCTTGGGTTTTCTTTTCTGGACAGGATTTGTCTGGGAGGTGCCAGTCTATGACTGTGCCTGCAGAGGACACAGCCATACCATGCTTTGCTGCAGCTGGTAAGGTGGGTGCCCCTAAACCCCCATCTTCACCCCTTGGGTGCTATCACCTCCCACCTGCTGGGGCAGGGCTCGATGCTTTGAGTAGTCCAAAAGAGCTGTAGGTACCAGCCTTTCTGTACTGGCAATGTATAAGGGCAGGAAATGATGCCCAGGAGTGAGATACTGTCCCTTGTCTGGCAGTGCCAGAGTGCTGGGCTTCATACGGTGGATAAGTGTTTTGCTGTTCATCTCCCATGGCAGTAGAAAGGCACAGGAATCCTCTGAGGAGCCGTCCAGTTACATTAGCAGCAGTGAGGTCTGCATCAGCTATGCTCCAGCTGCAGCATTCACAGATCAGAGTTCAGGAGCATGGCCCTCACTCCAGTGCTGCCTCCACCAGTTCGAACTGGCTCGTGACAGCCCAGCTGGGGAGGAATCCCTGCAGTTCCAGTATATTGCAAACCAGGGTACAAGGACAGAAGGTCTTGGGCTGGGAGGACAAGGGAGCCGGACTACCAGAGTGTTATCACCAGGCTGGGTTACAGCGCCAGGTTGTGGTTCCCCCTAGTCTGGTCCCAAGGGACACCGTGATACTCAGGAGCGCCCAAAGGTGGCTGCAGGGAGGGAAGAGAGTGTGGGTGCAGCTTCCTAAGGGCCAGCCATTTTGCTGTCTCATATGTGCACACACGGGGCACAGAGAGCAGGGACTCACTCAGGCTGCACCCTGTGTCCCAAACTCTTGCACCACAGCTCTTCCTGCACCTAATTTGGCCATGCACCGCAAACTCTTCTGCAGCTCAAGGACATATTTTAGCCATGCAAACCTTCTGGGACTGCTTCCCCTGTGCATTGCACCCTGAACCTAGCTGCTGGGTGGGGAGGTCGTGGGGACCTGCAACCTTGCTGTGCCCCAAAGCACCCCAGAATAGCAGCAACACGAGTGCATGCGTTGGGCCACACCCCCATGGACACCCCCACAGTAGCTGGGGTGAGCAGTGAGCCCAAGGCTGCCGTTTGCCATCTGCGAGCACTGTGATGCAGGCAAGGCTTCCCCCACATCCCAAACGCTTGCACCAAATTGTCTCCCGGTGCTGGTGACGTGTGGCACTGCACATCCCAGTGTGCACCGGTCCCTTTGCGCAGCACGGAAGAGAACAGCATGCTGGGAGCCGTAGTCTGGCCCTCACCTCCGGCCTGGCTGCTGCAAAGCCGGCTGCCCGCAGCCTTGGGCTGCCCACTTCTTCACTCCTTGGGTAATTGTACCCGCAGAGCCCCATCCTGCTGGGCACGGCACCTGGGCCCCTGCCTGGTGGGCAAAGGGGCTGTGCTGAGCCGGGCTGGGATCTGCTCCGTGCTGGTCCCAGCAGAGCTGTGTGCCCATGCAGGGGTGCGTGGAGCTGCCTGAGCAGCCTCACCCTGGGCAGCACAGAGGGGTGCGGGGGACCAAGGGTCTCTGTGAGGTTGTCCCACAGAGCCTTGCTGGGCTGGGGATGAGGCAGAGACCTGTTTGCTCTCTTGCAGATGGAGTGCTCCGAGGAGCTGGAGAGCAGGCTCCTGACCCAGCCTTGGGCTTCTGTTTGCTTTGACAAGTCCACTTTTATTGCCAAAGCTTGCTTTGGGGATACAAGCTACATGCTGCTGATCTCCGACCTCAGCAGTGTCTGGTGCGAGAGTGCCGACGCGGAGGCTGTGGGGCAAAGGTCCAAGGTGAGTGTCTGGAGAGTCCAGGGACCTCTGATCCTCCTCGTGCCAGCTGATGTCCCAGAACAAACTACTGGGTGACACAACAGCTGACGGAGTACAACAGCAAGGCTGCGGGTACAAACACCCACCTGAGCAGTCCTGCTGCTGCTGTGCCCCCACCTCCTGGGTAGGTTGGGGGGGGGGGGAGGGGGGAACGTCGTGGGGCTGGGATTCACAGCCTAAGGGTAGCTTTTCCCAGCACTGGGATGCACAGCAGCGATGTCGCACCGCATGCTGGGGTTCCCGCTCCCAGAAAACACCGCCTGAGGTGGAAGAGACCTCTGGAAGCCCACACCCCAACCTCAGGGCTGAGCAGAGCTAGCTAGAGCCGACCCCTGACGGCCCTCCCTTGCTTTTTCCCAGGAGCTGAACAAGCGGCTGACGGCCCCCGTCTCCTCGGTCTTGCAGCGCCTGCACGGCCTCCTGAGCCCCGTGCTGGCAGGGCAGCCGCACGCCGCCACCTCCTTCTCCTGCCAGCGCCCGGCCGGCGGGCTCAGCCTGCGCGTGAGGAGCGAGCTCTCGGGGCTGCCCTTCTACTGGGACTTCCGCTGCCGTCCCGCTCCCGTGGCGACGGTGAGGCGAACCCCCGTCGGGGCGGTGCGGGGCTGCGGGTGCGGGCGGGCTGTAAGGCACCAGAGGGCGCCCTGCGCTCGCTCTAAGGCTCGTGGTACCGGCCCCGCTGACAGCTCCGAGTCCGGGCGGAGGAGGTGCGGAGCGTTTTCTCTGCGATCGGCGGCGTGGCCGGGCTGAGGGTTTGCGTGCCCAGGGCTTTGCAGCCTGCTTCTGGTCTCCTTTTCCTCCAGCTGTGTTTGGACGCCTGAGATCCTTCTGATTTTTCACCTAGTGTAGCCGTTTTCCTGTATAGCGGTGCACAGATCCGCGGGGAGGGTCTGGGTGGGCCCACTGAGGGCTGGGGGCACATAGTGGGCTCTTCGCCTCCTGCTGGACCCCAGGTGGCACAAGGAGCACAGCCGCTGTACCCTGTCCCCACTGGGCTCCCACTCGTGCTGCAGCCCCCAGCTGTGAAGTGGCAGGGACAGGGTGGAGGGATGTGTCCTGCAGCATTCTTGCTCCATTTTCCTTGCTTACATCTTAGGTGTGCCGTCACCTGGTGCGCCCCCTGATAGGGATGAGCCTGGCTTTGCAGCACCAGGTGCAAGAGCTGACCTCCCTACTGCTCCGAAAGGATGCTGAGATTGAAGACTACAGGGAGAGCGGGGCTGCTCTGAGCAGAGGTGAGGAGGCTCAAGCAGCGAGCTGGCATGCTCTGTTCCCCCTGGCTATCACCCAGCCAGGCTTGCGTTTCATGTTCAGCCACTCCAGCAGCAAGACGGTAGTCGGGAGGCTGGGGAGCAGCCCCTTGGGGACAGTGAGGTGAAGAACAGCCCTTGACTGGTAGCTGGAAGACTTGGGGAATCGCCAAGGGGCTCTCCGCTTTGCTGAGAGCACCTGGCTGCTCCCCAGGAGTCCGTGCTGATGCCAGCAGGGGCTGGTCCTGGAGCCGAGTCCGGTTCCTTCCTGCGGAGCTCTTGGAGGGCAACCAGTAGCTCCTGGTTTGACTCTGGTGGAAGTGCAGCTGTGTGCATGGGCCCCTGTCCAGCATGCAGCCTGGTGTAGAAGATAGGAAGGTGGAAGCCCCCTGGGGAGGACATGGGTTAGGTCCTACTGAGGGGACTCTTGGAGTGTGCTCTCTGTCCCTGAGAGTGGCTGAATGCACCCAATCTGCCCAGCCAGCTGTGCTCACCTGCCTTGTTCTACAGAGCTTGGAGCAGCTGGGAAACCTGTCTGGGGTCCAGGGAGTGATACTGATGGGTTTCCCTTGCATTGCTCAGCATACCTGAGCAAAGCTGGCCAAGTACTTCTTCAGGCAACACCTTTGCAATGATGAGAGAAACTTAGTGCAGAATGAGGTATAATGGGCGTTTGTCCCTGTCCTGCAACACGAGGACACGGTCGGGTTCACCCCAGAAAGGCAGCTGGAGATGAGCAGCTCCGGATCCCTTGGGTGCATGGCTGAGCAATGTGCAGACTGGGGCAGTGCTTCCAAGATTCTTCACATGTGGACAAGTCATGGCATCTCCTCAGACCCCAATCTGGGCTCTTCTTGAAGCTGGGGTAAGGCATCAAAATATAATGGACACCTCTTGCTAGGGGAGAAACCAGCCCATGGGCTGCTGCAGAGGAGCATTTGCGCCTTCGGGTAGCTGAAGGATGTGTCCCCAAAGAAAGGACCTGTTAGGTGGTGTGGCTGGCTCAGGATATGAGTGCTGTTCCCCTGGAAGCTGCAGTCCCAACAGGCAGGAGAATGTGAAACTGGGCTGGGAGGTCTGTCTGTCCCCTCTCAGGATTCCTGCTCCCCCTTGCAGATCGCCTGCGAACAGAGCCCTTCCGGGAGGAGACATTTCTGCAGAACTTCATGGCTGAGGTAAGGAGTGGTGCCAGTCCTCCTCCTTCCTCCAACCGAGGTGTTGTGAGGAGCGAAAACTAGAGGCCCCAGTTTGTGGTCTGCTGGGCTGGATGGGGAGCTCTGGTAGGGATGGTTGGACCTGGCTAGAGAGGGGTAATGCTCATTGTGCTCTCATGTGTCCCTCCTTGAGCCCTTGTGTCTGGTCTGAAGGACAAGCTGGGCTGGGGACGTGTCTTCCATTGGGGATATGGCACTGAGTTTTGTTACCCTCTCACCACTGCCTGGCTGCTGGAATTGCCAGGGCTGTGAGCCGAGCTGGCTGCTCTGAGGGCACCTTCCTGTGGACCCAAAAGCTTGATGTTGACAGCAGGCAGACAGCAGATGAA
The DNA here is from genome assembly GCA_037305975.1 of Chrysolophus pictus. Classification (NCBI taxonomy): domain Eukaryota; kingdom Metazoa; phylum Chordata; class Aves; order Galliformes; family Phasianidae; genus Chrysolophus; species Chrysolophus pictus. Next base: position 15,208,520 of record CM074582.1, on the reverse strand, counting down.
TGAGGAGATGCCATCTGTTCTGGTTCATCTTTGGCTTTTAGGAGTGGCTTTGCAGTGGCTGATTGTGCAGCCTGTTCTTGGTGTCATGCTCACCCCTCACCCCATGGCACGCTTGGCTCTGAAATCAGATATGTGTTTTGGAGAAAGTGAGGTTGGAAGCAGAAGCTTTCTTCTGCTCCCTTTTTATCACAGAACCACTAAAATGGTTCAAAGCAATGTGGAAATGTCAGAAATTATTTGATACTGATGAGCGCAAAAAAACTCCGGAGCTTCTGCTTGCCAGCTGTGCAGGAGTGGGGAGCAGTAGCAGTAGCAGGGGACCCTGGTATCAGCTGGGAACACAGAGTGTGGTGTCACACATGCTGCATAGAGAGGACGTTGCTCTGTGGGACACATGCTGATGTTCTTGTACAGCTGGCTATAAACCATCTGCAGAGCTTCTAAAAATTAGAGGCGATCTTCCCTTACATAGGAGGCATTGCATCCAGCACAGGCAGCTTTCGTTTCCCCCTGGTTATGATGGATAGAGATGAATTCATTGCTGGACTGAAACTTAGAGGTTGCCTAGGGACCGATGATCATGACCAGATTACATTCACCCTGGGCAAAGAAAGGACATTCCTAAACAGTAATTTATATCCTTCATGCTCTGAAAGGGCTAATTTCCCAAAGCAGGGGGAAATTATGAGTGAAATCAGCTAGGAGGAAACATTTAGATAGAAAAATGTGAATGAAAATTGTGAGCTCTTTCAGAAGAATCTCAGAAGCCACAAAAAGCCACAATTCCACAATCAAGAAAGAGGGCAGTGCTGGCCGAAAGCCCGTTCTGGTTCAGCGGCAAAGTGAAGGCAGCAATTAGAAATAAAAGAGCAGTTTATAACAAATGGGAGAGCAGGAGTAGATAGCAATCCATATAAATTAGAAATTATGAAGTGTAGAAAATGGGTAACAGAAGCTAAAGACATCAGAGAAAAAATCATGGCGAAGGACAGAAGGAAAAGGTTTTATTTAGTGTGTTAGGAGAAAACCCCAAAGTCCCAGCGACGGGCTAAGCCTGTTAGTAGGTGGAGGTGGTAAGATGATTGATAGTGAAGCAGACATGGCAGAAGTGCTGGGCAAATGTTTCTGTGCTGCTGCTGGAAGGATGCAGGTGGACGTGCCGCCGGTACTGGGAGATGATGAAGTATGTCTATGTCCAAGGGATGGATGCACAACATCTGCTAAAGATGAATGTGGGGTGGAAGCTTGGGGTCTATGGTGTAGGGCATGGGAAAAGCTGCTCGGTGGTGCTGGGAGGCTGCCTGTGCTGGAGGGAGGAGGGAGCAGCTCAGTTTCTCTGTACAGTTCCATGGAGAACTCCCACTGTGAATTATATAGAATCTCTACCAGGATTTCTCAGCTGCCCTTTTCTGAGGCTGAGCATTCTTTGGGTTTTTAGCCTTCTACTGCAGAGAAGCTGCTAAAGACTTCTGCATACCTCTGTGTCTTTTCATTTCTACTGCATCCTTTTGGAGAGGTGGCACCAGGGCTGCATGTGCCTGGAATGGATTCACCCCAAGGAGCACCATGATATTTGCTGCTGTCTTTTCTCTTGTCCTCTCATCACTCCTGATTTCCTTTTGCCCTTCTAGCTGTGAGGCTGGGGTTTCCAGACACCTCATGGCATCAGCAGGGCATCTCCTTCCTTGGCAGGAGCTGCTGCAGTGCTCTGCTCAGGGAATGTGAGGCTAATTGGAGTAGTTTAGACGATCTAGTTATCTCTGCAAAATGGGCAGGTATTTCAGCACAGTGTAGCATTGTAATAGGAGCAGCAAGAGGTGCAGGAGGGGCAGAGGGTCCCTCTGGGCACACTGCAGGATGCTGGGAATGCTGCCACCAGCTCCCATGCCTGGGTTGTAAAAAAGATACTGGGCAATCAATGCGGAGTCACAGGAATTCATTGAGGGCTAGAGAGAGCCCGGCATTGAGCGACTTGGAAGGCAAGAGCTCTGTCTAGCTTATCAGAAAGAAAATTGGGAAGTGCCTTGATTGCAGTGCATGAGGGTCTTTACAAGGAGAAGATGCTGGTTAGCAAAGGGCTCCCTTTAATCTAGCAAAGAGCAGCAGGATGTGAGCCAGGCACAGGGAGTCAGAGCCAGGCAATTCCCAGCTAGGACAAAGGCACATGGTTTTGTTCCTGAGGGTGATTAGCAACTGGGATATGTTCCCAAGGGTAGTGGTTGAGTCTCCATTTCTTGATGTCTCCAAAAGCGGGCTGGGAGCCTGCTGGGAAGCAAACCAAGATGCTGGGCTCAGTATCGGGCTGTGCGTGGTTAAACATCAGTGGCTGAGAGGTCAGATGGAGAGCTCTGATGGTCCCTTGTGCAATGAGACTGTAGATTGCAGATGTTTAATGATGAGGGCAGCGTGATGGCGTGCAGGGCCGCAGGATTCAGGAATGCACTCCATAGCTTTGCCTGTGGCAGCTTTGAAGCCTCAACTTCCCAAACTGATGGTACATGCCCCATGGAGAGGAAAGGACCTGCCAGCCCCAAGGACAGAGCTGCACGGGAGCACACTGCTAAGCATGCCCTTTCACAAGGCTCTGCTGGCCAGGGTGTTGTAACTAATCGTGGGGAGTTTTCCAGCAAAGCCCTGGGAATATTTATACGTTTAGGAAACGACGCTTTCACACACGCAGTTTTTGGCAAGTGTTCACTGCTTAGCAGCTGCCTGCACTCAGGCAGAACTAAGGGAGAGCAGCAGCCACGCATATGGCGAAGTGAAGGCGGCAGCTTTTATTGGCAAGCCCAGGGGCTCACATGGGGAGGGGGAAAAGCGAGCAACTGCAGGGCTGAGCACCTTGGGGCTGTAGGTCCAGGGGCACATCTACAGCAGGCACTGCTGGAGAGCCCTGTGGTGATGAGGGTCATTTCTCCTGCATTGGCCCAGACACAGAGCAGTCAAAACCACTGGGATAAACTCACAGATATGATCAGTTCAAATATAGCCCCTGCGCCCCAGGATGCTTCACCCTGCATATTTTTATCTCCTGTGGCCGGTGCGAGCTGGGGTGGATGCTCCGCACCTCCGGCCGCCCTGTGCACTTGGCTTGTGGTGCAGGGCCCCGGCAAACAGGACGTGGAGGGTTCACGGGTTGACCTGGCCCAGCGAGGAGGAGGATGTGCCATCAAAACAAGCAATGCTGGAGAGGAAGATAAACAAACACCAGCTTCCAGCGTGGCCCCGGCTGAGGGCAAGTGGGAGCTCTGGGTTGGGGCTGGTGGGGCGGCAGCACTGACGTCAGGGAGTGCGGGGGTCAGAGCCCCATCCCATTGTTCTGTAGCAGGTCTGGGACAGGGCCATGCGTCCGTCCCCATCCCACAGGGCACAGGGGCATGCGGGCAGGTGGAGGGCTCTCACTGGTATTGCTGGCTTTCACCTGCCCGGTGCCAGCATGTGCAGCCAGCCACCTGCTCAGGCTCTGCTCGCCCGCACCATTCTGCCTCTCCCTTTTAATAGGTGCTAAAAATAAGCCTGGGGATGGGAGCTGCTGCTGGCTGCCCATGGGTGACTCTGGCTATGTGTTGGGCAGGGCAGGAACCATGTCCATCCTGCAAACCCACCCTGCCCACCATGGCAGAGTGGCAGAGGAGGAAACAACCTTTTGGCTCCTTCTGATGACAAATGGTTTTAATTAGTGCAAGGTAACTGTGACTTTGCAGCTGCTTCTGGGCCACTGGCACGGGCGTGATGTGGGGTACACATGGTCTGTGGCACAGGGTGATGCTGCGGATGCCCATCTGCACTGAGCTCCATCTGCATGGCACTGGGAAGGGCCGTTGTGGACTAGCAGAGACAAGCCACGAGTCCTCAAGGCTGGCTGGGGGTCAGGGCAGATGGGGAACATGGGGCTGACTCTTGGGGATGCTTGGCTGAGAGGAGCAAGCCCACATATGCATCCAGGCCTCAGTGCTGTACTCATCATTGAGCAAAAGCACACGTGTGCATCCCAGCACTGACGTGTGCATTGGGCAGAACGCAGCATCCCATTTCTGTACGCTACACTCATTTCTGTGCACCCGTCCGCAGGTTGTGGGGAGAGGGGCAGTTTGGGGTGAGTGTGGGTACCCACTGCTGCATGGGGGCTGACCGCTGCGTGGGCGCCGGGCCCGCCCTGTGTGTTTGCCACTGAGGCGCGTGGCGGGCGCAGTGTGGCTTTATTTATTTATTTGCTCAGGCACCATCAGGTGAGGGGGGCCCCGACTGGGCCGCACTTTCTGGGCCACCGCCGGCAACCACAGGCCACTTATACAAGCGGTGAGTCAGTGGAGCTGCACACTGCTAAAACCAGACTTGGCATGGGCACTGCGGGGCAGTGGGCTGCCCGAAATAGCGCCCAGACCGTGGGCAAGGAACAAACCCCCTCTGGCACAGCTGGGGCCGTGCTGGCTGCCTGCCTGCTGACTGTGATTGCTCCATCACGGCAGCCTGTCCTGCCCTGTTAGGGCTAAGGATGCACGCCATAGGGTGCCTGCTGCAGTGTGGGGCTTGTAGCCTGACCCTAGTGGCTGTGCCTGCACTCAGCCACAGTCCTTGCACTGCATGACCTGGAGAGCATGTAGCACAAACTGGACACAGGCAGCCTGTGTCACCTGGAGGCTTTTTTGGGGATGGAGGGTTGGGCTTGGTCATTGTGGCAGTTCTCCCTGGACCATGGCATAACCCATGGAGATGCACCAGTGTGCATGTACAGGGATGTACAGGCACAAACAGGGAGTCCTTCTTTGCATTTGAGGGCTTTCTCATCCACTCTGTGCCATGCCGTGCTATGCTGTGCTTTGCCATACAATGTGCCATGCCATGCTGTACCATCATGGTGTGCCATGTCATGCCATACTATGCTATGTCGTGCCATGTGATGCTATGCTATGCCATGCTGTGCTATGACACACTGTGCTGTACTCTGCCATGCTGTGTCATGCAATTCTATGTCATGTGGTGCCACATAATGCCATGCTGTGCCAGGATACTGTGCCATGTTTTGGTTGTGACTGCACCCAAGCAGAGGGGTGTCACAGGCATTCTGGCAGCAGGGTCCAGAGCCCCTCTGATGCAGCAGTGGCCCCAGCCCATGCATGGGCACCGACCACGCAGGGGATGATTGATCTTGCGTCAGTAAGCAGTGGTTTGAGCCAGTGCCAGGCCTCAGCTCAAATGGCGGCATTGAAGGTGGAGAGCCCCTTCCCCCTCTGGAAAGCAGAGCAACTGCAGGGCCTTGTGAGGGGCAATCTTGCTGCCCCGACATCCCACTCCCTTGGGCTGGGGCTCTCAGCCCCATGGTTTACAGGCTGCTCCCAGCCCTGCAACCCAGCCTGGCCTGAACTGTACTGAGGACCGAGTGGGGGAGAGGATAGTGCATTGGTGTCATCTGCCCCTCTCCTCTGTGCAGGGCAGTGCCTTTCCCAGCCCTGCATCTTGGGATGTGGCAGCTCCTGTGAGCAAAGGGGGTTCTGGGGAAGAGAACAAGATGAACTGTGATGGGGACCTTAAGAACTGCTCTATGTCAGTATAGGATGTGGCAGCTTCTCCATCCCCTGTGCTGGGGTCTGGATGAGAATATTACTTTCTTGTCATTTTGGGAGCCGCTCCCTGCCTGCCCAGTGTCCCTGTGCTCTGCTATGCAGAGGATAGGCTCCATCCAGCTGTGCACATCTGGACTGGCTGCTGCGCACCCAGGGGCACATCCTGCCCCCTGGGCGCACGCCCTGGCAAAGCCATGGCATTCCTGAGGCCGCCTGCTCCCTCTCAGCTCGGACCTTTGTGTACTATTTATCTGTGTGAGGAAACAGAACCATTCATGTATTTCTCTGCCTATTTATACCTCTCCCTTTCCGTATTTAGTGTGTGCGCAGGCAGAGGGGGCAGCGTGCGCCGGGGCGACTGATGTTCTTGGCTCCAGCGCTGGCTGGAATTTCGTCCTGGAATGTCTCCTGAACCGCTCTGAAAACACGAATAAATCTCTGTGTGTTGTGTGCATGTGTGTACACAAATATATAGACAACTTATAGACACCGAGCCCTATGGGGGCATTTGTGAGTTTTGCTATTTAAAGACACGAGTAGTTATAGGGCTCTCAGCAAGACCAACACCTCTGTATCAAAGGGATGTGGGGCGTTTTGCTAGCGGCCTGGTATTTGGGAGATATATGGCCCTTGCCCTGCCCTCCCTGGGGAACTGAAGCAGTGGCCAGCTCCAGTTCCCCTAGTGCAGGCTGTGGTGCCTTCAATGTGTTAGGGAAAGGATTTGGGGGCACTTGGGTGTCTAGGGCTTTTGGAGGGCCAGGTGTTGTCTCCCCACCACGGTGCTCATGGCTGCCTGGGAAAGATGAGGATGTGCAAGGGGCAAAACAGGCATTGGGTACCAGGTCCTGATGGGTGCTTGTCTGGGCATCTTCTCAGGAAACACTGGAGTAGCTGGTGCTCACAGCTGCCAAGAAAAGGCAATAAAAAGGAGAAAAAGGAGAAAACAGAAACTAGGTGCCAGAAATTGGGCACCATTCCCCAAGTGGGATGCTGAGGGCAACTCCTGGGGATGTACTGATGGTTGCCTTGTTGGGGATGCTGGGTGAAGCCCTGGCCAGGACCGGCAACTCAGAAGGCTTCCCACCCCCAGGAGTGACAATGGAAAGGATGCTGAGGCTGAGCTGGGCTGACAGGAGAAGATCAGGCCCTGTGTGACACCCATGACACAGCGAGGGAAGGGGCATGGCAAAGCCTGATGATGTGGGAGTGGGCACGTGTTTCAGCCCAGCTCAGGGCAGCACCAGCTTTTTGTGACTCGGGTGCTGAAAAGCCTGATATTTTGGGCTCAAAATGCCCACGTTTGGTCTCTGGCCAAAGAAGATGTGTTTGTGGGTGGGGGAAATTTGAGCAAATTCCTGCTGTGAGCACAGCACGTGTGTGCGCGCGTGCGGGTGTGCGTAGAGGGGAAATACAGTTTTCCTTTTTAAAAAAGCACCACTTATTTTTATACAGAACTCCAGAAGGACTGAATGTGGAAACTTGGCCTGTCAGCAGCTGTCACAGGGGAGCGGGTCCCTGCCTGAGTTTGGGGGGAAACCACAGCTGGGTGTTAATGGGACTGTTAATGAATTAATGTTGGCTGCCGTGTGCAAGGGGGGAGCGCACAGCCCTTCCTGGTACACGTGCTGAAGCCTGACTATGGCTCACGCATTGGATGGCTGCACTTTTCCAGAAAGCCCCAGCTCTGAAGCTGCTTGCTCGGCCAGGTGGGGCTCTCCTTGTGCACCTTAGCTCCTCCGGTGTTCTGGATTGTGGAACTGCCTGCAGCAGCGCTGCTTGTCTGCAGCCAGATGTGGGGTTAATTCTCTTACTGTCTCCCCCAAAGTGTGGAGGAGTGCTCACATAGATGTGGGAGCACAGCTTCAGCTGAATGCAGGCTCAGAGATGTTTGTAGCATGCGCTCCCAGCTTGTTGGGGATGGCTCTCGAGGAGCCAGTACCAAAATGCAAGGGGTGCAGTGGAGCTTAAGAGTAGCGTCATAACCTGGTTAGACTAGAAATGGGGAACAAACAGACAGGATCTGGGAAAGAAAGAACAAATTCTTTTCCATGGAGACCTTCACCTTCTCCAAGGACATCTCCACTCTTTGCTGTGGACATTTCCTTTCTTCTCCATGGGCGTCTCCTGCTGCTTTTGACTTCAGGCTGTGTGGGTGACATCTCACCCATGGAGAAGCCCATGGCATCTCCTGAGGATTCCACCTCTGGTACCAGTTGGCAATTGAGAGCATGAGTCAAGAGGAAGGGTGACCATGGCATGGGAGTAATTACGATATCAAGGAAGGGCTGGCCGTGGTGAGGAAGGAAAGACCACACCAAGGAAGATGGTCATGCTGAGGAAGTAATGACCATGCTATTGTAGGGTTGACCATGCCCAGTAAGGAACTTTAGGGTGAAAAGGACTGCCAACTGAGGATGCTGCTATGGATGGAGACACAGAGTGAGACTCAGTTAGTGGGCCTTGCTGGGAGAAGGCTGGAGGAGCCCATGCATGGATCTGGATGGGCTCTGCCTGCCCTGTGCTTGGCCCCAGAAGATCCCAAAGCCCAGTCTGGAGGGGCTCTGAGGCTCCTCTGTGCTTGGCCACAGGCTCCCAGGGCCCAGCCTGGCTTTTGCAGGGCTCAGAGCCCTTCCCAAACCCATCTGAGACAGACGGATATCCCAAAACCCACTGGCCACAGAGCCCATCCCAGGGGCCCCTGTTCTTGGTCCCTCTATGTGAATGGGGTGGTGTGCGTGTGCCCAGACTGTCCTCTTCTGTGACTGTACAGTACACACGGCTAAATATACGTCTGTGCAGATACAGGAACTCAGAGGGACCGGGTGATGCTCCCTTTCTATACCTCTTTTCATGGTGAGAGCTAATGAGATTCATGTCATTAAAGGGCTGATGTTTTGTGGGATGGGAGCCTTTTAAACGGGATGTGTCCTGGCTTAGTCATGGCAAATATTTACCAAAAAAAAAAAAAAAAAAGAGGAAAGAAAAAAAAAAGGGACATACCATATAAAATTAGAGTTCTGAAAATAGTATTTAGAGCAAGTGAGAGAGAGGAACCTAAACCAGAAAATACAGCCCAGTCTGTTCAGGAGTCAGGGGAAAAAGAGAGAGAAGAAAAAAAAAAGCCAGAGATAAAACGAGAGAAACCTCGGCAGTAAAAACAGCATCTTGGTAAATAGACTATTAAAAAAATTCTGACCTGCTTTATGGCTTTCTTGGCTGCCGTTCAGCTGTGCTGCCCTGCCGGCACGGAGAGAAGGTAGCGGGGCCGGCGTCTGTGTGGATGCTCAGAGCCCCGGGACGCGGCTCCCCCCGCAAGCAGCCACGGGGCGTTAAATTTAGCCACATAATGATGGCCCTGACGAGGCAGCCTTTTGTAGCCACGCTGTAATTACTGCCTGGCTTATAAATTTTATTTTTCTTATTATGTTTCCTCCTCCTCCTCCGCTGGGGAAGGGGAAGGGGGGCTCCCATACCCCCATCCAACCCGCAGCTCTCTGGGGAGTGGGGGTATGGCTGCAAGGGATGAGGGGACGGCTGCTGAGCCCCGTGCTGCTCCCTGCATGGGCAGGGGGCTCACCCCACCTTTGGGGTTGGGGACAGCAGTGAGCTAAGCTGGCCCAGGCAGGGTCCCCATGGCACAGAGCACGGTGTCCTGGCCTCTCTGAGCCCCAGCACTGGGACTGGGAGAGGTGGAAAAGGCCAAGGCTGGCTCTGTCCCCATCATCCTGTGGCCACAGCGCTGGGATGGGGCAGGGGGACAGAGCCGGTGCACATGGGGGACAGTTTCAGACCGGGCAAGAACGTGCCAGAAAAGGTCTGGTTCCCCTCTTGTTTTCCCAAAACAAAGGAAGCAGCCTTGCATTGCTGGAAGTCGCGTGCTCGGGCTGTGCTGCCTTGTTATCATCCGATAACCTGACGACCCAGGAGCTGCCCTGCTCCTCACCCGCCGGGATCGCACTACGGGATGCGAACAGCTTCCGCATTAGCTGCCCTTTGCAAGGATCTGCTTTCCGCTTTCTGGGCTGGGGGGTGAGGGGGGGGCTGACTGTGTGACAGCTCCGGTCCTGAGCAGTGCAGGTGAGAGTGGAGGGCAGCAGTGGTGAAAGGGCAGAAAGGATACAGGTGCCCTGGTGTGCACGGGTGTTGCCATCCCATAGGAGATTTGGGGTTCTGCTGTGCCTTGCTTTGCCGTTTGTATCTTCACTGTTGTCAGGGCAGGTTGGCGCTGCGATGAAAGGGCAGTCAGAGGTCTGTGGCCAGATGGGGTTGCTGGGCATGGTGGGCAGCATGTGGGGTGGGGACCCTGGGAATGTGGTGATGCCTTTGGAGCTGGGAGGCTTACCAAGTGCTGAAGAGCTGGAAGCAGCGCTGGCACTGCCCGCTCTCTTTTTCATCTGTGCCTCTTCACCCTAGCAGTGCAGCTGTGCTGAGGCATCACAGGGACCATGTGAAGCTGGTGGTTGGGGTGACGTGTCCATCACAGTGGGGAGCTGTCTGGGGAAGTGTGCCCTTGGCACAACAGTGCATGGGGGACATATGAGACTTGTCCCACAAACTGTGCCCAGAGGACCATCTCCTACTAGGGCAACCACTTTCTCATTCCTACGCTATAAGGGCTCTGTTCAGAGCCAGGTTGACCCTAGGCAACCTCCATCCCTCACTCAAGCGCCCATTTCAGGGCAGGTGAAACAATACTAAATCAACTCCTTTGAAGCCTCCCGGCCCACAGCCCCACGGACGTGCCACTCTCCCTTTCCCCCATCAGCTGTGGGCATGCTGGGGGCTTGGCGCCAGGCACAGGGATTCAGCACCAAGGTGGTCGCGGGAGCCCTTGGGGCTGCGGGATGGCTTGGGAGCCCGGCTGGGGACTGGGAGACAAAGTGCCTTTTCAGCCCTGGAAAGATGCGTGTGTGTGTGCATGGAGGTGAATGCCCTCGGCCCCGGGGAGCAGAGAGCAGAGAGCTGGCTGTGTGCAGCCTGTGGAGCAGCCCCGCACGTGTGCCGCTCCCGTGTGTGCCTTTCCGTCCCGGTGGATTTATGTACGTCATGCGTGCGCCTTACTCATCAGGGTGTTTTTCTTTCCTTGTTCTTGGGTCTTCCCCCCTCCCACCCCCACGATGCATCTATAATTCTTATAGTTTTTATTCCTTTATTTTTATTTTGTAAATCACCGGTTTTGGAAGTCCTTAGGAAAATAAACGGTATTTTTAGAGCGTGTCTGCCAGGCTGCTGATCCTGCCTGCCCTACTCGTCGCTTACTCACTATTTGTTTAAACTTTCATTCTCCCTCACTGCTGCATCCTGGTGATGGGATGCAGAGCAGTGGGCACACGCGGGGCTGAGTGGCATGGCAGAGTTGTAAATGAGCAGAAGGCAGCTCCAATCTGGCCTTTATTGAGGTCCGGGCTTGGGTAGAGCTGGAGCAGCCTGCCCTGTAATCAGCCAGCCACCAGAGATGGTCGGCCTTGTAATAAAGCAGCTCTATATTTATTTGTTCTGTTTATACCCTGCTCTGTAATAAGTTGGGAGCCTTCCCCAACCCCTTTTTCTTTGGGTCGCTGAAGAGATCTGCCATCCCGCACTAAGTGCACATTCCTGCAGCTGGAGCAGCCGTGCTACATCTGGGCAGAGCTCAGCCATGCACCTCTCCCTCCATGTGCCCACCACCATCCTGTTGTCTGCATCCCAGCCCTGTCCCCCTGCTCACCCCATGCCTTTTCCAGAGCCCTATGCCCCCCCTGCCCTCTCTTCCTTCCCCCCCCTCACTCTTTCAGCCCTGGGTCTTTTTAAAATCCGTTCATTAAAGGCAGCTCAGTCGCCCTTCTGCCGGCGAGGCTGGAACACTGACAGCCTGTTTGCCCGCCTGTCTGTAATTAAACTCAATCTCGGGGTGAATACAACAATGTGACTGCACAGAATAATTCCTGGAGATCCTGACGCCGAGGAGGAGTGTGGCCTGTGAGCAGCCCATTCACGCCTGGATTGCTATAAATACTTTACTATGTGGCACTAAGAAAACTTCAAGCCCTACTCCCCCCCCACCCCCCTTATTTTTTTATTAGTACTACATAATATAGGAATTGTGCGACTTGAAGGTTCCTCCTGTGCCTGCCTGGGTTCACAGGCCTGGGTGTGACCTCACACTGCACTGGCTGAGCACAGGAGCCTGCTGCCGTGCCCGGGCACCTCTGCATTGTCCCCAAGCTGTGCGAGGGGACTGCAGGTGGCCCTGTGTGCCCTCTGCTCCCTGGGCAGCATCCCTGGGCTGTCCGGTGGAGTGCCACGTCTGCACATGCAATGTTCAGGTGCATTGCAGATGTGCACATCCCAGGCTGCTGGAGAGGCTGGGGACAAGGGACAGGGCTGGAGACGGGCATGCCACCCTGCTGCTGGCCCTGGCAGTGGGCAGCCAGAATTGCCGTGAGGCTAACTCTGCGTTTGCGCAGCCAAGCATAATGTTGGCTCAGCGCTGGTGCTTTGGGGACAGCAGTGTGTGACAAGGACACGGCAGATGGCGCCCTGTCACCAGCTGCAGAAGGCTGGTGGCCCTCAGCTCCCGGCTGCGCGCTGCCGCGGCTGTGCAGCTCTGCAGCATGGCACTGCAGCTCCGCATCCCAGCACCGCCTCGCTGCATCCCGGGCACTGTGTTGCCGCAGTGTCGGAGCTGCGGTTCTGCATCCTGGCTTTGCACGTCTGCTCTGCACCCCTGCAGCCCTGGCACTGCTCACGCTGCCTCTCTGTGTCCTTAGCATTGCATTTCTGCATCGCCCTATTACTGCCCTCACGCAGGGATGCTCCCAAGCAGCAGGGCTGTGCCTCGCAGAGGCACTTTGTCCCCTTAATGAGAGCCACGTGGCAGCTGCCACGCAGCAGGGGTGTGGGGTGGAGTGACCGGCGGGCTTTCCCCCGATCTCTGAGCACAGCACCACACTGATGGCAGCCGGGACGCAGCCTGTGCCCTGCCAGGTGTGGGTTTGGAACTGGGACGTGCCTGGGGCTTGTTCCTGCCCTGGGCTTTCCTGCAGCACAAGGGCTCTGAGGGCATACAGGTCCCTCTGTGCTGAGCTCTCTTGGGTGATCAGATGGATCAGCAGGGTTAAGCCCCAAATTTGGGGGTTCTCAGCCCATTTTTTGCTTTAGGAAGGCTACTAGGATTGGAAGGGTTTCTGGGAGTTGTGGAGGGCTGGGTTTGGGGTCCAGCTGCCGGTCTCTGCTAGGGCAAGGGAAGAAGGAAGGGAGCCAACTGGGTTCTGCCCAGTGCGGTGCAGGGAGCAAACAGCAGTCTGACATGGCTCAGCTGCTCTTGTGATGTATTGCTTAATCCTTGGCAGGGATTTGCCTATTTATTTATGATTTTGCTGCAAAGCACGTTGATATTTGGAGTTTTCATATAAACCTCAGCTCTTGAGGTCATGGGATTGTAGGAAAAGGCAAATCTGCTGCAGAGGGTCATAAGGTCTCTTACCTGGCTCCTGGCAGGTTCATGCAGTGGGATATTGATGGTGGTAAGGCTCTGCTCACTGAAGTGGATGTGAAGACCAGCAGGCAAGCAGAGAGACCCCAAGAGTTTCCTGTGCTGTAGGTACACTTCCGTATCTCTGCATGTTTGGGGTTGCACATGTGCTGCGCATTTGGTGCAAACACACTCGGAGTAAAAATAGAAGTTGCTTGCTCTGAATGGTACCCTGCTGTATTCTCATGCCCCGCTTCCCCTTGAGGATGGGGCATAGGGGTTGCTGCATTCCCAGGGCTGCTATCAAACCCAGCAGGGTTTGCAGTGTGTGGATTTATGCACCCCACAGCACTGTTAGAGCATCTCTTTTTCCCGATGGGGACTGGCGGTTATCTTCTCACTTCCCACTGCCCCTGCACCTCTCCTCTATCTCAGATCCCTCACTTCAGACTCCTGATGGCTCTCAAATATTGATAACACTAAGAGCTGCTGCTGTCTGGGGAATTTAGGTGATCCCATTGCTGAGGATCCTGCATTCCCCATGCACAGGCTGCAACTCTTGTGCTTTGGAGCTACAGTGCAATGCACCCTGAGGTGAACAGCGTAGGAGAGAGCAGAGCTGCACAGAGGTAGTGAGGTTACTGGGTCTGGAGTTACTTCTGTTGCTATCATCCTGATTTTGCCAGGTGTATGCTGGGCATACACCAGGGGATGGCTGTAGGTACTGACATGCAGATGCCAGGACCTCCCACTCCATGTGAGGGGCTGGGGTGTCAGGACAAGGGATGCCAAGCCTGCTGCAGGGCTCTGTCCCCATGCTGCCCCATGGTGAAGTCTCTGTGTCCTGGTGGCATCCAATTGTGCCAGTGGCCGGAGTCGTGGTGCCCGTGCCCCAGCTCCATGGAGTGCCATCCCGTCTGTGCAGCTCCTGCAGGAGCTGCTGCCCTCCTGCCTCTTTCTGGTGCATGTTTATGGCTCGGAGGGAGCCGTCCTGCCCCAATTCCCCATGCACTCCTAATTTCATATGTCCATATATATCCACGCAGCATTTGATACAGGTTTTATGGGCATTTCCATACATTTTACAGACACAGCCATTACAGAGACAGGTTTCACCTGAGAAACCTCAGGGGATCAGAGCACTGAATTGCCTTAGTCTTGGCCTCAGAACAAGGCTCTCTTCTCTCTCTTGCCAGAGCTGCCGCTATCAGCTCCGCAGAGGGCTTGGGGATGGTGAGGGGCTGCCAAAGTCCTGCCCCAAGAGCTGTGACGTGGTCCCTCCTTCCATCCTGCTTCTTGCAGGGCTCTGCCCTGCGCCGTGCAGTTGGGGGCTGCCTTCCCTTGTTACCCTCTGCTCAGCCCCACATGCAGGGGTAAGCATGAACAGTACCTGGCCCTGCTTTGGGCTCCTGATTCCACTGTCTTCACACCATGCTGATGATGCATCAAGGAATTTTCCACCGTTTATCAGTGGTTCCATTTGCAAGGGAAACGCTTGCTCCCACTTGGGGCTGCCTCTGTCTGATGCTATGGGGACTGGTCCTCATTGTCCCGCCATCCCCAGCATGGCCTCAGCTTTCATAGCATCTCCTCTCGCCCCTTTCAAAGGCTGCTAAAAGCCTGGGGTCCATCCCACTCTGTTTTCTTGAGCAGGTCCCGAAAGCAGGAACCATTTGCGGCTTCCCCGGCCAGAGCGTCTCTGCTTGGCCTCCAGCGGGTGTTATTTTCTGTGCTGTTTACTGTTCTTCTGTGGGCTGTCAGGTTTCCGCACTGGGGAAAGGCTTGTAAATGGAGTGGGGGGGCGGCAGGTCCACACGGAGGGGCTATGGGCAGGGGGGGGATGGAGGAGCACAGACATGGCCTTTATCGCAGCCTAGGGGATGTGTGGCTCATAAATCCGACCCAGGCAGATAGGGGATAAATCATCCCTGCTTGGGCATTGGTGGTTACCCATGGTTAGAAATTAACTTTGTGTTGGATGGGTCCCAGGCTGTGGGATGGGAAGGGGAGGCTGCTTTGGGCAATGTGCCTCCCGCCCAGCCCTGGGCCAGGCTACAGCCGAAGAGCGGGTGCCCACTGCCTGCGCCGGCCGGCAGGGCCGCTGGGTGCAATTAAACTGTGAGCCGATGAAGCAAGCGGATGCTGCGGCGATGCCCTGGCACCTGCGGCAAACTGGCCGTGCTTTGGAGCTCTGGTGTCTGGCTGTGGCTGCTGCACCGAGCTCAGGGAATGGGAAGGCACTGTGTGGGAGAGATGGGGACTTGAGGGGCAAGGAGGGGAGGGATGCGCTTACTGTGAAGTTTCTCTCCCCATGCAGCTGCCAGCCAGGGCTGGGCAAAGCTGTGGCTTTGCAGATCATGCGCCATGCGGATGTGCGATCTCTGGTCCTTGTGTTTCTGCAGGTGGGAGGACGCAGCAAAGACTACAGCCCCCAGTTCCCCATCTTCTCTCTCTTCTCTGTCCCGAGCTCCCCCTTGAGCATCCCCAAACCCTGCCCCATACAGTGTCAGGAGGCTTTGACCCCTGCACCTGCAGCATTCCCCCAAGGGTGTCTCCCATCTTTCTGCTCAGTGCCCGCAGCTGGGACCCTGCCACCCTCATGTCCCACTGTGCCCATCAATGGGGCAGGGCGGTGGGGATGTCCCTTCCAGCTTCCAAGGCTGGGCTCACTCCCGGCTTGTTCTCTAATAGCTGTCCAGCTTTCCTTTCTAACGAGGCTCTAATTGGAAGCCGGTGGTGCTTCCCTTCCCCTCTCCTCAGAGCTCTCTGGTCCCAGTGCTGCAGGGCGATTAAGCTGAGGTTTTGGGTTTTTTTAATATGGCAGAATTATTTTGGAAGGGCCAGGATGGTTACATGACGGGCTTCTTGAAAAACCCCAGGCTTCGCCTTTCAGACGGGGCCTTTTCAAGTGGTTTTGCACAGTACACATCTCTGGGCAGCAACCGTCTCGAACAGTTACTGTTAATTATAGATGCCTCTTTCCCGCTCGCCCATTACTCAAAGGATTTTTGTGTGTTTTAACAGTGTTTTACATCAGCCTGAATAAGACTTTATTCAGTGTTTCCGAGAGCTGGAACTCGGGCATCCCCTGCTGTATGTGCCGTGCTCTCCCTTCCCTCTGCATCCTGGGACTGAGCACCATCATGCCGGGCTCCTTGGATGTGCAGAGCCCTTTTGTTTGCTAGATGACCAACTGGATGCCCAACAGGAGTCCTAGGAGAACCCTCCCCCTAGGAGAAGAACTCATCGCTTGTCCCGTGACAACCAAGTTGCTCTATACATCCTTGGGGTCAGACCTTTCCCAGGGTGAGCCCCACTTTGGGGCAGGGAGGCAGTTGAGGGTCACGGTGGTGTTGTCCAGGCAGAGCCCCATGATGGTGGGATGGCATCTGGGCACCTCCACAACCTTCGTTTCCTGCAGCCCAGTGTATAGGGCACTGTGGTCAGGCCCATTTATAAAGCTGGTAAATATATCGGCAGGGTTTGTGTCCCCTCCAAAGGTCAATATTTGTGCAGAGTTTAATTTTAACTTAACAAGCAGTTGTTTGCAGAGGCTGCCCTGTTTGTGAGTGTGTGTATGTGCTTCCCCACTGATCGATGCTCACAGGGTGCAAGCAGTGTGCGTGCGTGCGTGCACCCATGTGCCAGGCACTGAGGGTTGGCAGTGGGTGCAGTGGGTGCCCGCTCCCCAGAATGCTGCGGGCTGAGGGATGAAGGCCAGCGCCATGCGGTCCAGAGGACACGGATGCTATGGGGACAGGGTCTGCGGCTGAGGCTATAAATGCAACCCACAGACCTCTGGTGGAGGTGACAGCGGGCAAAATGTGCCCCATGTGGCTCTGCACAGCAGCACATAGGGACAGTGGCTTCCCAGCCTGTTCTGACCAGTGTCGTGTGCTTGCTGCAGCTGCCCCTGCTCTTTCCCTCACTATCCCCTCGTGAGCCCCTGTGGGTTTTGTGGCTCTCACTCATTTTCTGGCATCATGCAGCTCCAAGCTGAGCGCATCGGTCGGGTTTTGTGCAGGGCTTGGGCTCCCAGTGCTGTCCCCTGGCTGCTCCCATGCTCCAAAAAATGTCATGGTGCTCTTCCAGCATCACTGCCAGACCAGTTTCATCCCTCTCTGGCTGAGCTTTCACCTTGCCAAGCAGGGCAATCTGGCACCGCAGGCACACCTGTGCCTGGCTAAACTTAGTGGCAATTTGGAGAGATCCAGAGGCAGATGTCCTGGTGCCTTGGTGCTCTGTCTTTCTGCTCCTCCAGCCAAAATCCAGTGTCATGGAGCTGGCCACATGTCCCCAGCTTTATCCCAGCAGGGCTGGGGGCAGGCATGTAGCCCCTTGGAATGCAGGTCCCCAAGGGTACCTGCGGAGCATCCCTGCCTGACTCTGCTACTCACTCTCAGCCCATCTGCAGGAAAATGGGAGAACAGATATAGGCATGGCCAGGGCAGGATCTGTGAGCCACAGCTGGGATGAGAGCTGTGCACCATGGTCCCTCAAGACTACCTCACTTAGGGCAGGATGGAGCACATAGCCGGGAGAAGTAGGGCTGGGAGGGAGCTGCCAGGGCTCCGTGTTTTGCAGCCCGCCTTTGTGGGCAATGAGGTTTGGTTTCCGTCTTTCTGCTCTTTTCCTCTTCCTCGCCAGGCCCTGGGGCTGCTGACCTCAAAGGGAAAGCAGGCTGCGAGGGACAGCACTGGGGCCAGGCAGGGGTAAACACGGGGCTGAGGCTGGCCAGGCAGTGGGTGACGGGGTGAGGTCATGCCGTGACGTCAGCCCTGTGGCTTTGGGGACAGCCGTGGTTAGGCTGCCTGAGGAGGGGCGGCTTGTTTTCCTGCAGCTCTGCCGCTTGCTCCCGGTGCCCGTCTAACTTATAAAGTTTAATGGCCAGTTTAAAAGGTTGCTGCCATGGGCACCTTGTTGCCAGTTTTAGGTTTTTAATTGGGAAACTTTCCCCTCTGTGGTTGGGGTGGAAAGACTCAGGTCCACTCAGGGCCAGTAATCGCGATCTGCGGGTGCTGAGGAGACGGTCTAGAGGGCTCTATTCCCATCATCGGTGTCAGTGGGACATGCATAGCATGAGGGGTGAGCTGCAGGAGACATGTGTCCCCCACACTGTCCACACACTTGTGGAATACATTCAGCAACCTGCTCCTGATTGGTGCTGGAGACACATGCTGCTGCAGGAGCATCCTCATCCCATGGCCCTTGGGAGATGCTAGGAGTCCCCATGCCCTTCTCCAAGCCCATCTCTGTGTTCCTGTGCTGCGTGCAGATGGCCAGAGCAAGGCAGCAGTCCCACTGTGCAGGCTGTGAGACCATGCCACGAGCATCCCAGCTCCCAGGTGGGTAGGTCTGGGGCAGTTCTAACTGGGACTGCTGGGAGCTGCAGAGCAGGCGAAGAGTGTGCACCTTACGGGTTGAACTCCTTTTGGGTGGGCACCCGGAGCACAGTCTATAAATAACATGCGGAGCAGTGCTCTAGAGAAGCAGAGGAGTGGCCTTGGTTTACCAGCACGTTCCTACCATGGCTTTCAAGTGGTTCCCCTGTGTGTCCCTGCCAGCTTCTGGCACATCTGCACCCTGGGGGCTGTGGGGTGTGCCGACAGAAGGTGGGCTGCTCTCAGCCCCAGCGCACCCAGTGCGGTGCCACGTGGGCACAGAGCTGGTGCCAGAGCCCCAAAGCAGCCCTGCCTTTGCCAGGCCTGTAATTGATTCCTGTCCTCTTGCTTGGTCTGTAGATGTGCTGGCATCCACTGAAGAGACGTGTTTTTTGTGTTTTGAGGAGGTCAGAGAGGCTCACATCCTCAGCTTCTGGAGCCAGGGGGTTTGAGGGGACCTTGGCCACACTGTTTTGGGGTTGTTGATAAATAATCCTACACTGAACAAAAAGGAAGTAGAAAAATATAGAATGGAAATGGCAAGGCTTTTAAAAACGGTGGGCAAACCCATCAGTGCAAGGCATTGCTGCATGGAGCAGGCAAGGGCTGGAGCGTGGGGATGAGAGCAGAGTGCACAGAGCCTTAGCACAGCAGGCACCAAGGTGGACGAATGGAGGAGCAGGAGGAAACATCCGTGCAGCAGGAGGAAGAGAGACTGGCAGCAGTCCAGGCATGCTGCCGGGCTGGGTGTGATTTCCTCTTCGCCATGCATGAAGAGCTGGCCAGCATCCCTACTCTGGGTGAGCATGGGACAGAGCAATGCTGCTGTCATGGAGTTCAGAATTTGGGTTGCATAGTCTTTGACAGTATGGCAGCCATGAGAGCTGTGGGAAATGGCTGGGAGCATCCTTCACCCTGCCCCAGCCCTGCAGGAGCTGCTCAGCTCCCAAAGCTAAACCTCACGGGGTAGAGATAGATGGGAATGTGGTCCCTCTGTGTCCTCACAGCCCCACTGGGACTCCGTCTCTTTCTCAAGAGGGGACACTCCTGACAGGGTGTTTTATTTGCAGCAGGTGCCTGAAATCCAACCCACTGCCCTGCACTCCTTCCCCTCACCTGGGGATGAACCCGGGCGGGGGCACGGCCGCACAGGGTCATACCCCTATGGGCTCCCCCTGGCCAGGGTTGTCCCCGTGTAACACCAATGAACTGCTCCTGCTGTGGGCAACAAGCGTGTAATGCCTGATTTCACAGCACCAGCGTGCCGGGCTTGCTTGTGGCAATGATCTGCTTTCCTGGCCAACCCCGACCTGCAGCCCAAGGACACTTGTCACCTCCCGATAGGGGTACCATGATGTCCTCAGCCAGTCCTCCTTTCCACAATTGTTCTCTCCCAGTGCCACTTCCTGCTCATCCCCCTGCACTCTGCATTGCTGGCTGAGCTCATTCAGCTCTGACCGGGCTTACAGCATGGAATGCAGAGCTGCCGCTGGCTGTCCTCCAGCCTAAACATCCCCACCCCGTGGTGCGACACGAGCTGATAATGCAGCAGGTATCTCATGCCCAGCCCGCGACCTACGGGTGCATGGCCTTGGAGGCTGTCACTTATCTCCTCCATGCGCGCACGCTGTCTCTCGTCCCCAAGCAGTGTTCTCAGCGCTTCTGGTTTTTGCTCTGGGCCAAACCCACATGCACATTGCCCGAGACCGACTCCGAACAGGCTTCTTTGATGAGCAGGGCTTAAATATATATTTGGCATTCCAGCGGCAGCTTGCCGAGCGTGGCCTGGGGTGTGAAAGTGTTTGCTTGACAAACGCCGGAGGCTCTCGCTTTTCTGCCGGCCCTGGGGACTCACAGGAGAGAAATGTCAAGGAATTTTTCACCTCTCTGTTTTTATTTTGTTTTTATTTTGTTTTCTTTCTGAGGGCACATTTGTAATGCTGGTGATTGGCAGTCCCAAAGCCTGAGCTCCCCTCCTTCCCTGGGTCAGGGATGGGTGAGATCTCCATCCCCAGTGCCCATGCAGCAAGGGGTCTATGGTCATGTCTTCGGTGCGTGCTGGAGCAGGTTGACATCCCAGCCAGCTCTTGGGGAGGGGGTAGGGGACTGAGTCTGTGTGTTCCCAGCTGTCCCTGTCGTAATCCCTCTTGAAAAAGAATCCTCTACTCTGCTTCATCCCTGCAAACATCCTGGCCCTAAATCACCCCCTGCACCCAGCCTGATGGATGCTCCCACCATTGGGATGCATCTCTGGGGCTAAGATTTGGATATGGCAGGAAGGCGGAACAGGGGTGAGGGCCTGGGGGACTATGAAGAAGGGGGGTAGTCCCCAGGGCTTGGCTTGGGCTCTCTGAGATTTCCTTCCCTGCTTGCTGAAGAATCACTGGCTTGTCTGGCGGAGCGCAGGCCCATGGATTTCCTAGGCAGTGAGCCCCTTTCATGTAGCCGCTCGCAAACTCTCATGACATCACTGGGGGCTGCTCCTCCTGGAGACAAACCCAGTGCTTTTTAGGGCTTTGCCACCCTATGCCCCAGCCTGTGTGTTTTGGCCAAGGGGGACCCGGGGAACCGCATCCAAGAACGTCTGCTCTGGCACGGAGACGGCACGGGGCCACGGTCAGGGGGAGAGCAGCGCGTCCCCTGCTGAATAAACATGGGCTGGCCGAGCTGGAGGGGGCTTTTCCAGGCTGGACCACACCCTGGGGGGCTATTTTTGCCATGAATGAAGGGGCTGTGTGCTCGCCAGGCAGCCTAGCCTCCTGCCACTGCTGCTGTGCTGAGAGCAAGCCTGACACTCAATCTGCTGCCTGGCCAAGACCCAACATCTGTGCTGAGCAGCTGGGCACTGCCCGTGGGACAGCTGGGCATTGCAGGGACACCTGGGCACTGCCACAGGTGGGCTCTGCTCAGGTGGACATCTGGGCACTAGGGGAAAAACAAGGCACCACGGGGGGTACCTAGGCATGGGCACAGTTGATCAATGCCTGCAAGGACACTGGCCACCAGACTCACCTGGTAACCACCCAGAAGGAACATCTGCATCGCCAGGGTACTGTTGATGAAGGGGATGTGTGCCCCTGCATTCTCTGGGCAAGTGGTACCATGCCAGGGATGGTGCTGGCTGCAGGAAATGGGAAACATGGGTTGTCACCAGCAAGGGGAGGTGACAGTGACTCAGTGGTGGTGCCAGCAGTGGTGCCAGTGCTTCTGGGGCATGTCAGACCCTGTACTGCCAACCCACTCTGCCAGCAAGATGCCTGTGTTAGCTCAGGGATTAGCCCTGCTGTCCCCTCTGCATTTCCTGCTGCAGTTTCGGGTGAGG
The DNA here is from genome assembly GCA_037305975.1 of Chrysolophus pictus. Classification (NCBI taxonomy): domain Eukaryota; kingdom Metazoa; phylum Chordata; class Aves; order Galliformes; family Phasianidae; genus Chrysolophus; species Chrysolophus pictus. The sequence goes on along the minus strand of CM074582.1, from coordinate 15,186,800 downwards.
ATGGGACAGTGTCCCAGGGGCTGCCCCACTGGCTGGGTGCACCCATGCCAGGAAGGAACTGCAAAGCCACCAGGGAGGAGCAGCTCAGCCTGGTCTTGAGCGCACCCAGATTTCCCCCAGAGCTCCTAATCTCACTTGGCTCAGCCCCAGGCTTCTTCTGCTTGGAGCCTTGGTGGCACAGCTAATCCCCAGTTGGCTCAGGGTTACGCTAGGTCCAGCATCCCCCCACCACTCTCAGGCTTTGCTTGAAAGTGCTGCTCTACCCATCCTCTGCTGCTGGCATGGCACAAGCCCCAGTTGTCCCCTCCCTGCCCCATGTTCTCACTTCTCAGCCAGCATCACTGCCCCAGGGGAGCCATGAGTGTTTGTTCCCATGAGCTTGTCTGTGCCGGGTGGAGCTGGGGCACAGCATCCCACTCGCCACTGTCCCTTATTGCCGCGTGGCACCCATGTGATTCATCAGGTGTGGCTTCGTTTCCGTCACCTCACTTTGCAGGAAGTTTCTTGGCCAGCCCCCTAGGTGCCCTGAGCAATAACAAGCCAGGATGAGCTGGCCGACCTTCCTAAGAAACCCTACAATAACAAACCGGCACTATGTGTCCAGCTTTCCTGGATGGACAATAATAAACCAGCATGAGCTGGCATGCCTTGCAGCGCAACCCTGCAATAATGGAGCTGGGTGATGTGTCCACCCTACACAGTGGCAAACTGGCATGAGCCACCTATCTTCCTTGCCAAGAGGGGTCCCCAGGAAAAGCTGGATGCTGGGCTCAGGGCTGGCACATGCCTGCAGCCAGCATGGAGCTGGGTGTGCCACAGCAGCCCATTGTCCCTGGTGCAGCTGTACCATTGCCTCGCCAACTCTCCTTTTCCCTGGATTGGTCCCTGGGAGCTGGAAGAGCAGCAGGAGGGCAAGGCAGGGCAGGACCCTGGCATCCCCGCTACCGTGCAGCAGCACAATGTGCTGCATGCTGTAATCCAACCCGCAGGAACAGCACAAGGGGAAAAGAAAAGAGTATTGAGCAGCAGGCCGCTGCGGTCACCGGGCTGCATAGACTGCTGGTTGTTAAGCGGGTGCCTCGCTCGCAAAGGCCGCCTTGATGAAGTGTGAGACGGCACTTACGGAGGGACGCGGGCAGGCATTCTCGCTCCATCTTCCGCTCACAGTGCCGCTCTTTATGTGCCTGACATTTGCTCGCTGGAAAGGCCTTGGATGTAGGGGGAAAGGAAAACATCACCCGCAGCAGGGCCATGAGCATTGCGGGGAGGAGTGTGGGGCCGTGCCAGGCTGTGCCGTGCTGTGCCAAGCTGTGCCAAGCTGTGCTTCTTGGCCGCCCTGGTTTCGCCGCCTGCTGTTCCCTGGGGTGACCCCATCACCTCTATCACCTCTCTCAGCTCTGGGTTGCCTTCTCCAGCCGGCACAGCCGCTTCCTGCCAGGTGTGTGTGGTGCTGGCCCCGTGCCGGGGAAGCCCTGGCCATCCTACCCTTCCTGCACTGTGCCAGCACCTCTCCTGGCTGCTGCTGCTGCATGCCTGCATGGGATGAGGTGTTGGGGACATTGCAGGGTCAAAGTTTGGACACATCCTTCTGCTGTCCCTACCCTTGATCCCGACCAGAAGGCAGCAGCTCAAATGTGTCCTCCCACAGGTAGGACCCTTTGCTGGTGGCACAGACCTGTGCTTCTCTCTGCTAGTCCCAGGGTGAATCCCTGAGCTGTTGGCAGCACAAATCCTGTGACAGGGGAGGGTGGCAGCAGCCAAGCCATGAGGCACAGCAATGCCCCAGCAATGAAGCCATTCTCCTGCCCACCACAGGCTGCTTGCTGCAGTATCGCCAGGCTTTGCTGTATCAGCACAGTGCCAGCTGCCATGCTCATCCTGCTCCCAGGCCACTGCTCCACCACGCCACTTCTGCAGATCTGCTGTTGGGGCCAAGACGGGGAAGCCTTCCATCCCCCCCCCCCCCCCCCCCACCTACTCCCCCGGCACACACCCCTTGGCTCCTGGCCTCTGTAGGAATTATTAAGTGTGCCCCTGTGGAGCATGTGCTGAGGCTGGCCACGGGAATGTGGGCAGATCTGACATACAAGCCACAGCAGCCAGGCTGTAATTTCCAAACAGGCCCTGTTCGCTCTGTTTTCCAGTTAAAAATATATTAAAAAATAGGAATGTGGGGTTTGCAGTGAAGAATGTTGGTAACCGCTTCGAACGTCTGGTGTGATAATGAAAGGGTCAGTCCCCAGCTTTGAGCGCGACCGATTTAGACTCTGGTGCTTGGCACGAGCGCGGGGGCCCAGCACGGTCCCTCCATCCTGCAGTCCTGTGCCAGGGGATGGTGACGCTGCTTCACCCACGGGTGACATGGCCAAGGGGACATCCAAAGTCCCATCTCTTACAGGCCCTTGCAAAGGGAATGTGGGCAGGGATGGGTGAAAGCAGGGCGATGGGGATGAATGCTGTGTCTGGGCTGCATCTCCTTGTGAGCTGTCCTTGCTGAGCACAGGTGCTGTGCCCTAGCCCCCCCTTCCCGGGCAGCCCCCCCAGCTTGGCTAATCGCAGTGTTCAGGCTGTGCTACTGAGTATCCCGTGCCGGTGCCGCAGCCTTGAGCAGCTCCTGATACTGGGACATGGCGCTTGGCCTTGCAGGCAGGTAGTCATAACATGGGGTGACCCCCCCTGCCAGCTCTCCAGGCACCGTGGTGGGGGAACCTGGCCAGCACCCCTTGTGTCCCAGTTCTCACAGAGAAGTAATCAGAGAAAAACAAAAGGCTCCAGCAGCCAGGGCTGAAGCCATACTGGGGACAATCGACAGGCTGCAGCAGGGTTTGGCTCTGCAATGTACTGAAGCCATGGGGCAAGTAGAAAGGAGATGTCACCTACAGCCACATCTTGTCTCTCTACCCGCCCTTCTGCGGAGACCTTCTTGTCCCTCACATCCTCCAGGGCCATCAGGTGGCCACCGGCTGGCACAGCACACTCTGCTCCCTGCTGAGTCACAGCTCTATAGGGAAACTTCCAGCTCCGCTCATAAATCCATTGATTTCCCTTCGGGTCCGTGCCTAGCAGCCTCCCATCCCATCCTGCCCGATGGCTCAGAACTGCCTGCTGATTCCCAAATTCCAGCCCAGCCTTTCAGCAGCCCCTTCCCAGAGCCACGGGCAGTGGGTGCCCTGTACCTGCAGCCCCTGTCTGCTCCCAGGGATCACTCCGTGGCAGGGGACAGCAGCAGAGTGCTGGCACCGGCACCAAGTGGCTACGCAGGGACTCCCCTGCTCCACAAGGGCACTGATCCGCACAGTGCTATCTGGTACACTTTGCTCACTCTGCTGCCGTTCCTGGCTTTTCTGGGAGCTGCTGTTTGCTTTTCTCTGAATTATGACTCCAGTTCGTGCCTTTGATCTAGGCTGTGTCGGCCACCCAATGCCAGCCCCTCTGCTGCCTTTGAAGTACAGTCAATCCCCTTCCCAGCATTGGACACCACTTTTGCAGCCTCAGGAGCAACCCTGGCCCTGGGGGGCTGAGACATCCAGTGCGAGAGCTCCCAGGGATGTCCAAGGCACTCAGCATCCCTCATCCTCCCCTGGATCTCATGCTGTGCCAGTGTTGCACAAAGCCCGGAGGTGGCAATGCAGGGTGGTGAGCAGCCCCAAGGATGCTGTAGGGCTTGGACCAGAGCACTGCTGTCTTCTTTGGCAGTGGGCAGGGACACCAATGCCGGCCAAAAAAGCAGACCACATGGCTAAGAGGTCTTCCATGCTTTCTCCTCCAGCAGGAAGGCTGAGAGCTGTGGAGAAGGTGCCCTTCTGGACATTATCACTGCCCTCCCTTCCCAGCACAGAGTGCCGAGGGTCTTTGTCTGCCCTCTCTGCCCTTGGGATGTTGTCCCAGGCTCTGGGCTCTGGCCTTGAGTGGGTCTGAGTGTCCCCATCCCCTCCCCGCTTCCCCATCCTGGGGAGGAATCAGCCTTATCTGTTACACTTTGTTCTCCTGCTGTCTGGGTGTGGAGCAGAGCAGAGGTTACTGCCGGACCTTTGACACACACACATACATGGAGACACAAACAGCCCCACGTGCATCTGTAGCTACACTCATCACACATTCATACACCTGCACATGCGTACAGCTGCACATCACTCAGCAACCCCCCTCAGATGCATTTCCCCAGCCCTGCACGCATACCTCCTTTCCTGCACCCCTTCATAGCCATTGTGCCCTATGCATCCTCCAAGGTCCCTGCATGTGTTGACACCCCTCGCTTAGGCTGAGAGCAGCATCCCTCAGAGGGCATGGGCATGAGGGGGACTTCTCTGCATCAGCACTGGATGTGGTTTATGCTGCTTGTGCAGGCATCGCTGCAGGAGGCTGTGACAAGGCAGGGGCTCCTTGCCCCTACAGTGTGCCTGGGGTCCTGCCCATGCCCAAAGCTTTTGTTCCTTATCAGCATGCCTCCACGCTGCTTCTTCTGGGGAAGCCACAGCCCTTCCCATGTGATCTTATCTTCAGCAGTTCATGAATGACATGCGAGCGGCTGCCCTGACCTCTGCCATCTTTCTCCTAATGGGAAGGCAGAGCAGGTGTGCAGCAGTGTGTGTGTGTGTGTGTGTGTGTGTGTGTGCGCGCCCATGTGATCATGTGCATGCACAACTGCATCCCTCCAAGCGCTGGTGCAGCACCAGAGCGGAACCATGCTGTTGTCTCCACGGTGAAGCACAGAGCCCTACAGGTGGGCACACACAGCCCCTTCCCTGCTGTCCAGCACAAGGCAGGGTGGTCTGGCTGGAGCTGGCTGCTCCTGGGGCTGTTCCAGACCCTGATGCTGGCAGTGGGGTGACTGTCTCTGGCCTCTCCACAGAGCCTGCCCCAAATCTGCAGTGCAGGAGATGGACACACATTCACCTCTGCTCTGCGGCAGCTCTACGTGGCGGTGACGCTGCAGGAGGCCAAGCAGCCTCAGAAACGGCATCACCCAGGTGAGGAGCTCCTGTCTGGGAGGTGGGGGAATGTGGAATACTCCTGGGTCAAGCCCCCTTCCCAGGGGAATGGGAATGAGATCCTGGATGCAGCCCACTCCCCTTTGCTTTGAGCTGAGGTCCTTTTGTTCCCAGTGTGGGTTTGGGTGATGCTCTGTGCTCCCTCAGCTCAACCCCAAATTGCATCTCTCCCTTCTGACACCAGAGGACACTGAGGACCTGGCGCCTACTGCAGAAACCTCAGGGCACCCCGACCCGGCGCCCCAGTCACCAGCGGATGAAACAGCATCTTTGAGCGAGGAAGCCACGGTGAGCAGCTGGGAACAGCCTGTTCTTGCCAGCAGAGGGATGGGGCTTCGTGGACTGGCAGGGGGTTGAAGCCAGCTGCTGCTTGCTCTGCTGCCCTCGGTGCCCAGCCTTTGTGCTCTGCACTGTGCAGCCCAGCCCTGTGCCCCACTGACTGGGAGACGCATGGGCTTGTTGCACACACATGTTGTTGCACTGCTCCATGGGGTGTCACTGCTCCCATTTGCACCTATCCTGCATCAACCCCTCCAGGGGGCTGACATTTCCTCCCCTTTGCTCACAGCCAACCTCCTCCCCGGTGCAGAAGCCCCGGCTACCTGTGGCCAAGGCCAAGCCAAAGAAGGCAAAAGGGCTCTTCGGCTGAGGGGTTGCTGCTGCTGTCCTGAGGGTTTCTGCTCCCACAGCACCTAAGAAAGGATCACCACATGTCCTGTGCCTCATCTGCATCTCCCTGTGGATCCTTCTGGGGTCATTCTCCACTGCCAAGGAGATGGAGTTTCTTGTCCGCCTGCTGATATCTCAGGGAATTCTTTGTGCTTCTGCCCAGATGCAGATCCCAGGCTGCCTACATGGAGCTTGTGCTGGACCTGGGGGTAGTGGGAGGGATGCTGCCGTGTTAGTGCCTGGACAGAAACTGCAGGGCTCCAGTGGGGTATGCCGTTGGCTGGAAGACAATGTATCCTGCCCTTGTGTCAGTTTGCAATAAAGATCTGGTGTGATGTTCCTTCTCCCTCTGCTCTGCCCCTCCTCAGCCCACTGTGCTGAGACTGGGGTGCAGTCCCTGGTGCAGCATATTATAGATGTTCTCTGTGTTCAAAGTATAATTTCTGCCCCTTCACACATCGTCCATCCATCCATCCATCTATCCATCCTTCCTTCCATCCATCCGTTCTTCCCTCCATCCTTCCCTCCATGCCTTCATCATCCATTCCTCCTTCCATCCATTCTTTCTTCCATCCTTCCTTGCATCCCTCAATCATCCCTCCCTTCCTCCCTCCTTCCCTCCCGCCATCCGTCCATCCATCCATCCATCCATCCATCCATCCATCCATCCATCCATCCCTCCATGTATGCATTAACCCTTCCTCTCCTCTCCCAGCTCTCATCTCCATGTACTTCCCTTTGAAGCTGGGAAGCCACTCCCATACCCAATCCAGCTCCTAAAATAGCAGCAGGGTCCCGTGCCCCTGCCTGCCCCTGGCTCCCCAGGGCAGGGCTGGCCACAGGCTCACTGCTTTCTCTCAAGGGCGGCAAGGGGGAAACAAAAACATCCGGAGCAGCCCCTGTGTCTGTAGAAGGGGAATGAAAGGGCCTTTGCAGGGCCATGGCTGGCCAGTCCCAGGGCGAGAGGTTTTTATACTTCCTCTCCAAGGGAGCAGCATGCAGGGCAGAGGGGGTGATGGGAAGGGGAAGCCATGGAGTGGGGATCGTGTGCCTATACTCTTGTGTCCTGCGTTCTCCTGTCTCAGTACAACCCAGGAACCTTTGGAACAAACGCCTGTGGGCTGTAGGGCATTGGGGGCTCTGGAACTCTCTGGGCTTTCCCAACCACATTGCTTCCTCCTGGGTGAAAGAGTTGGGGGTGTGCTCCATCTCCAACATGGGTCATGGAGGGCATGGGCTGCAGGCAAGGACCTGCTGCTGAGACATATCCTGTCCCAGGGCATGGGAAGGATGGGCTGCAGGAACAGAGATGAAAGCAGATCGGAACTGTCAGTGGGAGAAAGAGCTCTGCCAATACCCCCAGCCCCATGGCTCCAGAATGGGGACGAGGTGCCTTCCTGGCCCAGGTTGACGCCAACTGCGGGGAATGTCACCTCGCATTGTCCCAGCCTGGCCCGCTGGGGTCTCCTTCCCTGTCCCCACCCCCTCCTCCCTGGAGCCGGCTGGATTTGAGCTTCCGACACACATTAAAGGCCACAAGTTCGGCCTCGGCCTCCATAAATTTGATTCCATAAATATTAGTTTTCGCAGGGTTTAATGAAGCCGTTATGCCGGGCACGGCCCAGCACCCCGACCCGTGCCCTTAATAAGGGCTCTGTGGCCTCGATTAAAGGGACCTTTCAATCGCTGTCAAGTATTTTTAGAAAAGGAAAAGAAAAAAAAAAAAAGAGAGAGGAGAAGAAGACGACCAAGGCAGCGAATAGGGAGAGGAAAATCCCAAACCCAACCAGTGCAAAAATAGAGAAATAGCACCACCTAGACTGCATCTCCCGGCGCCGCCGCCTGCTCGCCCTGCACTGTGCTCTGCTCCGGGCAGCCCTGCGGGGCCTGGTGCCAGCCCACTGCCAGCCTGGTACCAGCCTGCTGTCCACAGGACACTGATGGCCTGGAGGCTGCAGTGCCATTGGTTGAGGGGGTGAAGCCAGAGAGTGGATGAATGAGGGACTTGGGCGAGGTGAGGACACAGGCAGGAGCAGTGCATGGGGTTGGTCCTGACAGTGCCTAAGAGTGGCTGTGTGCTGCAGGAGATGCTGGAAGGTAATTCCTCCCCATGCCCCAGTGCTGCGGCTGCAAACGCCCTTTTCCACCAGTCCATGGGCAGACAGCCCCCTACACTGGCTGCCCAGCCACACCTGGGGTCCTGCCCAATGTGCCAGCAGGGATACAGGCTGGCACCGGGATATGGATGCTGTGGTCAGTGCTGAGCCCAGTCTACGTAAGTCCCACTGGAAGGGGTTGCAGAGAGCTTGACAGTGTCCCCAGCCACTCCTGAGGTGCTTCCTGGTGGGCTGCTCTTCATATCCAATCAGTGTTAATGAGCAGGTAACCCTCCCATGTCCCACTTCCCATGCAGGAGTTGGGCCATCCCCATAGATCACTGCTGCATGGAGATACAGCAGGCTCTGCATCCAGGGGCAGAAGTCTGTCACTTCTTGCCGTGCCCAGAGCTGATGCAGGGTGCTGGGGTCAGTGGTGCCACAGTCACAACCAAAGCTAGTTCCCTGTTTGCAGCTCTGGATCTCCAGGGGACACGGATTTTGTTCCAGTGAGGACAGAGCCAGGCTGCTGCCAGTCTGGATCTGGATAGGGGACAGGGACGTGTAATATGCGTGCTGCAGAGACTGTTTGAGTCTGGCTTTGGATTAGAGAGGCAGGGAACTCCAGCAGGAGTGCAGAGCAGCTTGCAACCTTAGCTCAAGGCTCTGCTCCTCCTGTGCCTGTGATGCATAGTGAGTTGTGCCCTTCCTGCAGCCCCAGAGGAAGGGACAAGGAGAGGTGCTGTGACAGCTCTCTGCTCTTCCTGCTGACTCCTGTAGGATGCTCTTCTGGAAGAGTAAGCCGAGATGTGCAAGTGTTAGGGCTGGGGACCGCAGGCAGAGCTTCTTGCTCCATCACATGTGGGAGCAGCAGGACACCACGCATCCCAGGCTGTTGCAGGGCTTCGTGCAAGCTCTGACCCTGATGCAGACACCTCTTGGCAGCTTTGCTCTGTCTGTATGTCCTGCAAAGGAAACGGTCCTCTGGGACTGCTGGGTAGCAGCATCCCAAGTGCACGGTTGCTGCTGGCTGCATCCAAATGCCTGGACAGCTCTGTCTCCATCACCCAGCACAGACCTGCAGCTATTCTAGCCTGGCCCTCCTGTGTGCCCACCCAAGGGATGTGAGGGGCTGTCCCTGCCAAGGCGGTGTGTGTAGGGCCATCCCGAAGCGCTGCCTCACCTGGGAGGACATAGGGAACTTGTAGGGATGCAAGCAGAGTGCGGCCGGACCCCTCCCCAGCATGCAGCTGGGGGAGAACCAGGGGGGCCCCGCAAACCCTCGCTCCTGAAATCAGGGTGTTGTATTTACTTTCCCCTTTTGGCAGCTAGAAGGGGAAGCCCATCCCAGCCCCTCATTGTTGTCTCAGCGAGTTAATCAGATGCCATAATCCTGTTGTGGAAATATCGGGCCTCCCTGGAAACAATGGGGAGCGAGAATATTGTGGTTAAATTTCAACCAGCTGCCTCCCTGCTCTGTTTGATCCCCGCCCGCAGGCCCGGGCCCCTGGCGAGCAGGCGGCGCGGCGGGGGCCGGAGCCCCGGGGGTGCCACCTCGTGCCCGGGGGCGTCCCGGGGCGGGGGGCAACGGGCCGGGCGGGCGGCGGGGGCGGCCCCGAGGGGCAGGTGGCAGGGTGGGCTGCGGGGCTCGGCCGGTGGGAGGAGGCTGCGGGCGGCCCGGGGCAGGTTCCACGGGGAGGAGGCGAGGGAGGGAGGGCGCTGGGAGGCTGGGACACGGGCAGGGTGCGGTCCTGGCGGTTCCCGGTCCCGGATCTCTTCAATTTCCCCTCTCACTCCTGCCCGGGGAGCGGAGGCAGCGGCGGCTCCTGCTCCGGCTCCGGCTCCGGCCCCGCAGCGCTGACCGCCAGGGCGCAAACCGCGGGGGGCTCCGGCAGCGCCGAGCCCCGCGCCCCGCGCCCCGCGCCCCGCAAGCGGCCGCTCTCCTGCCAAAACAAACGGCCCTTCGCTATTTATTGCCGCCGCCGGGGCACGGCAGCTCAGAGCGGCACGACAGCGGGCGGCCGCCGCACCGGGCAGCCGGAGCGCGCCGGGCAGCCGCCGCGCCCGCACCCGCACCGGCACCTGCGCGCCGCATGGGGAGCCCCGGGGCGGGCGGCGGGAGCGGCGGCCGAGCCTAGCGGGGCCCCCGGAGCCGCCGGTCCCCATTCGGGCCGCCCCGGGGCCGCCGGGCGCGCCATGAAGCCGGCGCGGCTGCTGCTGCTGCTGAGCGGGTGCGCGCTGCTGCTGGCGCCGGCCGTGCGCGGCTGCGGGCCGGGCAGGGTGGTGGGCAGCCGCCGCCGGCCGCCCCGCAAGCTCATTCCGCTCGCCTACAAGCAGTTCAGCCCCAACGTGCCCGAGAAGACGCTGGGGGCCAGCGGTCGCTACGAGGGCAAGATCGCGCGGAACTCGGAGCGCTTCAAGGAGCTCACGCCCAACTACAACCCCGACATCATCTTCAAGGACGAGGAGAACACCGGCGCCGACCGGCTCATGACCCAGGTACGGCCTCGCCGCCGCCCGCTTCTCCCCCCGCGCCGGGTACCTGCGGGCACCGGGCTGCCGGCACGGCCCGTTCGTTCGGGCGGGAGGCGGAGACCGGCGCTGCGGCCGCCCCATCCTGCCCCGGGCATCCCGGTGCCGCACGGGCATCCATCTCCCTGCTCCGCCGCACTGCTCTGCCCCTTCGGCGGGGCTGGGCGCGTCGGAGCCGGAATCGGCAGCACCCCGACCCCCGAGGTGGCAGCACCAATTGCTGCTACACCGCAAGGTGTGCCTGGTACTCCCGAGCTGCTCGCACGTTGCGCTGCTATCGCCTGAACCGAGTCCCACTGTCCCCCGAGCTGGCAGTTCTCTGCCCCGCTCTGCCCATCCTATCTGTGCACCTCTGCTCTGCGTATTGGGGGGCACAGCGGGAGCTCGTGGAGCCCAGCGTGCTGGCGACGAGTGGGCAGAGCAGCACGTTTATCCCACTCGCTGTCCTTGTCCCCACTGCCCCTGTTTCCTCGTGTTCAGAGGAGGATGGTAAAGGGTGCCTGGCATGGGGCTGCCCTTCCTGGGTATGTAGAAGGGAACAACCTGTTGTTGCAAATGCTCTGCTGTTGCATTCAGCTTCAAAGTGCTCTGAGCCGGTGGAAAGGAGGGGGGTGGACAGAGGACGGCAGCGGGTGGAGGGGGTGATGCTGGACGAAGGTTACTCTGTGTTTTAATATTGCCAGGAGAATGCCTGAGGGTTTCAGGAATGCAGATAAGGAGCCACACGGCCTTGCTATAAGAAACCTGGTCATCGGCCTCAGTGCGGGGTTACAGCCCGAGCGAGCTGCAGGGGGAGGCGGGGAGCAGTCGGGTGCCTGCTGCACCCCAGGGCTGGGGATGGGCGTGTGAGTGGGATGGCCCCAGTGGCAGCAGCTGAGCCGGGCTCTGGCCATGGACTCTGCCCGAGGTGCTGGTGACAAGAAAAGGAGAATGGCATGGTTGCTGGCTTGACAGTTCTGTTACCCTGTGTGCCCCAATGGCAGGTCCCCAAGGGCTATGGCACAGGGAGGTTTTCAGACTAGGGAATGTAGCTGAGGGGTTGAGTCCCCCCTGTAAGTTGCTAATCCCTGGAGCCTGCAGCCCTGATGCCGAACAGCTTTGTGCCCAAGGATGCTGAGGAAGCAGTGAGCTCTGCCAGTCTTTGCGACCTGAGGGTACCGTGGGTACCGCAGTGTCCTGAGGGTTGTCTCCATTGCTGAGGAGACGGCATGATTTCTGGTAACTCACTTCCATCCCACAGCCCTCCGGGCTCATCCTGTGCCCCTGGCTGTGGGAGATGCTCCCATATGTAACAGCTCGGGCACTGTGCCCTGCCATGGGCTGGGAAAAGCCATTGACCCAACTCCTCATCCCTTCCCCCAGTGCCCTGGCTTTTACTGCTGTTGACTCACTTCAAACCTGTTTTCTTTCCCCAAGTCCAAGGGTCTGGGTGTCCCAGGCAGCCGGAAGATGCCGCCCGCTTAGGGGGGTGGGTAATGCTGCTCTCTGCCCGCCTTTACTTTATCGTTTCATCTTCCTCAAGAATTCCAGTGTGTTTGCTCTTGCTGGTCCCACTCGGAGGTGCTGAGATAAGGCTGGAGGCAGAGCTCGCCTCACCTCTCCCCACAGCCTGGCCCAGGAATGTCCCCGGCCCCCTGCCCCCACCTGTGTCCCCACCCCACACCTCTCCCCATCACCCCTTGCAGTCCCTCATGGTGTGAGGACCATCCTTGCAGAGGTGATGAATTGCTCATGGGGAGCTTACGGTGGAACTTTTGGCTTTCTCTGGGATAAACCTCACCTGGGGGCAGATGTAGGGTGACTGTTCTTCTCCTGGCAGTGCTCTGTGCTTGGGGGCAGCTGCGGCCCATTTCACCCCAGTGCTGAGGCGATGGGCACAGCAGAGCGTCCCGGGTTTTCCGATGGCTCTGCCCTGCCCGGGAGCTGTGTCCTTCCTCCAGTCCTTCCCAAAACGTTTGACTTCTGCTACGCTGTCCTGCCCACAGTCTGGGCATGAGAAAAGAATGAAGCCAGTGCCAGGTGGCAGAGAGCAACTCTTCGCTCAGCACAGCCTGACATCCCCAGGGTCTTCTCTTGTCTTGCCCATCCCTGCCCGCTCCCTGCACATCCCACCTGCTCTCCCTTTCTCTCACTATTTGTCACCTCTCGTCCTCCTCGCCGCCGGTACCTGCGGCCCTCCGGTCCCCTCCTGCTCCCTACCCGCTCTGACACCTGCTGGCCACCGAGGGCAAAGGCAGGGCCGGCCGGCTTGGGGTTCGGGGACGCCGCCAGCCTGGTGTTGCGCTGCGGTAACACTGCTGGGGACAAGGTGGCCCGTCCCTGGGATGGTGGCAGGCGGCGTCCCGGCGGGGAACGGAAGTTGGAGGGTCTCTGTGTGCGCGAGCGTCCTCTGCAGGGAGCACAGGGAATCGGACAAGGGGGTCCCAGAGCGGGGCGGTGAGGGGACACGTGGAGCAATGCAGTGTGGCGCCTCACTTCTGCGGGGCACGGCCCCAAACCCTCTCATGGGGTCCTTGGAGTCCTCGTGCCTGCGCAGAGTGGCACCGCGCTGGTGCTTGCTGAGGACAAAAGTCGCTCCCCTCCCTTCTCCTCCCCTCCCCTGGGCACTGTTTGTCCAACACCTTCCTGCCTTATCTCCCCACACCCAGGGAGCCACGAGACGAGGGTAGAGGCGCTCCCCTGCCCCATGTGGAGCAAAGGCCTGCCGGGCACTGCCCTCCCTGGGGCTCACACCGTGCCAAGAGCAAGTGGAGTTCCCCTGGATCAGCACCCCAGGATAGGGACAGGTGATGGGGGACAGGGAGAGGGCAAACCTACTGGGGCAGCTCCTGCAGTCTTTCTAACCGCTCGGCACCCAGCAGCAGGTCTGTGGCTCTGCTTCACACTCTCCATGGCTCTGTCTCTTGACCTGCGTGTATTGTTGCCAGCGTGGCATTCTGCAGCAGGAGATCCAGCACCAGGCTGTGACCGTATGAAGCATCCCTCACAGTGTCTGCTTTTAGCCTGCTACCCTGTTGTGTCATTTCATGCTTCCCAGGACTTAACCCATTTAACCCATATGGAACCACAACTGGTCCTTTTTTTTTTTTTTTTTCCGTATACCCCCCACTGTGCAGTCATAGCCCACCCACCCTGTTTTATCTGAGAAGTATCTCAGTACCATCCGTATCACTTTCTGCATCTTTTCCATCTGACTTCCATCCCTATTACAGGCAGAGAAGGGACCTAAAGTACAGGCTGTACCTGCAGAGCTGGACCAGGTTTGGTCCCCACCGTGACACAGCTGCGGGTGGAGCTGCTGTGCTGGAGGAAGTGGACAGGGCTGCATCTCTGAAGGGTGCTTTGGAGTGAGAAAAGGACAAGACAAAGCCAGGCAGCTCGCTTGTCTGGCCCCTATGGCCACCAGCTGTGGGTCTTTGAGGACCTGCTGTTGTTCCTCAGCCCTTGTGTCAGGGACATGTGGAAATGGGCTCACTCCATGTGGGCAGGGGATGGATGAGGTTGTGAGGCCGCTGTGCCCCTGGGGCAGCGATGGAAGCACAGTGCGACCTGGGCAGAACCCCCACCTCAAAGCCCTTTACTGATTGTGCCCCCCACCCTGCAGCGCTGCAAGGACCGCCTGAACTCCCTGGCCATCTCTGTCATGAACCAGTGGCCGGGGGTAAAGCTGCGGGTGACAGAGGGCTGGGATGAGGACGGCCACCACTCGGAGGAGTCGCTGCATTACGAGGGCCGAGCCGTGGACATCACAACGTCAGACAGGGACCGCAACAAGTACGGCATGCTGGCCCGCCTGGCCGTGGAGGCCGGCTTTGACTGGGTCTACTACGAGTCCAAGGCACACATCCACTGCTCTGTCAAGTCAGGTAAGGATGGAGGGGATGGAGGGATTGGGGGGCGGCCCCGTGCTGCAACGTGCTGTGGGCCTGGCTGGCTGATGTGGTGCTGCTAGGGGACTGCTGTGCCAGGCAGTGGGACCGGGTGTGAGGCACAGCTCTGCATTCAGCAGTGCCATGGGGCAAATTCCCTATGTATCCCACACAGAGCCCACTCTCTCCACCCTTTCCTCACCCTACACACCCTTTTCTCCCCATGTGCCCATCATTGCTGCCTTCCCTACCCTTGCAATCTCTTAGTCCCCATCCAGCCCTGCTCTCCGCAACAGCCCTCAGCCAACCCCAGGTCGTCCTTTGTCCATGGCCATTGCGGGACAAGAACACTCCAGAAATGTGTCCTGCAGTCAGGCCCCTACTGTGCAGGAGTGCTGGGGGCTGCGGGACACTGGGAACAGGACTGAGCGCTGCGCTCGCTGGCGTTGCTCGCTTTTCGGGCGGTGCCGTGAGAAGCGATTCTGCAGGCTATGACGGTGTGGGGTGAACCGCCGTGGGAACAGTGCCTGGGGTTCTGCACAGTGCCCCGGCCCCTCCCGGCCGCGCTGGCTGCGTGCGGCAGAGGGCAGCAGCGGCCCACGCACGGCGCGGGGCACCCATGCGGGCTGCCGGGGCGCGTCGGGAGAGCTGCGCACCGCTCGTGGGCTTGCGCGTGTGTGGGGACAGCCGCAGCGCCGGGCCCGCCCACGGCCGCGCATACCTGCGGAGCCGGGCTCCCAGCGCACTGTGCCTGTCGTACCGCCCTAGCCCGCGCCCAACGGCCCGACACCCCCCGACGGCAGCCGGCCCCCCCGCGCTGATCCCATCCCCGATGCCAGGACGGCCCGCGATGGACGTGGGGCGACCGCGGCGCAGAGAGGGAGCGACGCGGCCCCGCAGCAGAGGGACGAAGCGTGGGCGAAGCGCCGGGGTTCTCCCATCCCGGGGTACCCGGTGGGGCTGGCCGCAGGAGCAGGGCCGGGCTCCGGAGCGAGGACCGTGACCCCGGTGCGTGGGGGCTGGCCTGAGGAGTGGGGCTGTGCCCCTAGAAAAGGACCGAGGCTCTGAGTGCCCCCGGACTGATGGAAGACA
Organism: Chrysolophus pictus; assembly: GCA_037305975.1. Taxonomy (NCBI): domain Eukaryota; kingdom Metazoa; phylum Chordata; class Aves; order Galliformes; family Phasianidae; genus Chrysolophus; species Chrysolophus pictus. The sequence continues at coordinate 15,171,551 of CM074582.1, read as the reverse complement.
GATGCCGCAAGCGGGGCCCCGAGCTCCTGGAAGGCTTTTGGGGACAGGTCGAAGCCTCATTGCTCACAGAAGCAATCTCCCATGAATGTGGATCCCCTGTATTTATCCCTACAGCCAGGGGAACCCCGGGGCTGTGTGGCGGAGGCTGTGCAGTGCAGATCCCAGCCCCCCAGCGCTGTGTACAGAGGGCAGCCGGGCTGCCTTGTAGTAAATGGCTTTTATTTTTGTATGGTTGGCCGCATGGCCTGGTGTATGTATTGTGTCCCTTTGGGTCCCCCTGCATCCACACACCCCTCCGTGTCCAGGGCCTGTGCCTCCGCTCCTGCCAGGTGCCCCCCTCCTGCCAGCCCCTGCCTGGGGATGTGGGGTGCAGGACTGGGGACCTGTCCCTTGCTGGGAACAGGCACAGGGCAGACACTGCACCTCATCTGAGCAATAAAAGGATTCTGTCCCACAGATGGGTGACTCTCTTCATGGGGCTGGGGGCTGGGGGCTGTGCGATCTTGGGAGAAGACTGCTGGGTTAAGTTGGGAGCGGGATGGTTGGGTCTGGATCCTGGGCAAGGTGCCCCAGCGGTGGGAGGATATCACATAGAATATGAGAGGACTGGGAGAAACAGGGCTGCTAGGGGTGCTGAACACCACTCCTTGGAAAGCCAGCGTTCCCTAACTGGGAAAGACAGCATTCCCTGTCTGACAGCCTGGGGGCTTGTCCTGGCTGTGGGCTGTGACACCTCCCTGCAGCTCAGAGAGGGGGTGCAGGGAGAGTGGAGTGAGCAGCAGGTGGGAGGAGGGGGCTGCAACGTGGGATGGGGACAATACATAGGGCTGGGTGCTGCACCCCACCGCTGCTCCTTGCTGCATCCCTGAGTGGTACCCAGGCAGGCAGGGGGCAGTTCCCACACACCCTGGGCACGCAGTGCAGGGCTTGCAGCGTCGGGTGCCTCCCCTGCTGCCTTGTGTGTTCACGCTGCCCTTTGCCCTGGGGCTGCCCTTTGCCCTGGGGCTGCCCTTTGCCCTGGGCACTCCCTGTGCCAGCAGGTTTGGGGGCCCTGCTTTGCAGAGCAGCACTGCAGTGGGTCGCAGCACTGGCAGGCACAGCTCGGTACTCTTGGCAGCATGGTGGCAGATGTGGGGCTGTGTGCAGGGAGCTGTGCGCATTGGCAATGCTGGGGCAGTTATCCTTGCTGGGCAGCACAGGGCCTCCATGCATTGTGGGGTGATACTAGGGGTCTTGCAGATGGGTAACCCTCTCCTTTGCTCTCTCCCCGTGCAGAGCACTCGGCTGCCGCAAAGACGGGAGGCTGCTTCCCTGGGCGGGCACTGGCGACGCTGGAGAACGGTGCCCGGACCCCACTGTGGGCACTGCGGCCGGGCCAGCGGGTGCTGGCGATGGACGGGGCAGGCCGGCCCACCTACAGCGACTTCCTGGCCTTCCTGGACAAGGAGCCGCGTGCCCTCACCTCCTTCCACGTCATCGAGACGCGGCAGCCACCCCGGCGCCTGGCCCTGACGCCCACCCACCTGCTCTTCGTGGCCGACAATGCCTCGGCGCCCGCCACCCAATTCCGCCCCACCTTTGCCAGCCACGTGCAGCCCGGACACTTCGTGCTGGTGGCGGTGGGCTCGGGGGGGCTGCAGCCCGCTGAAGTGGTGGGGGTGCGGGGCCGAACGGACGTGGGGGCTTACGCTCCGCTGACGCGACACGGGACACTGGTGGTGGACGACGTGGTGGCCTCGTGCTTTGCCCTGGTGCGGGAGCAGCAGCTGGCACAGATGGCGTTCTGGCCACTGCGGCTCTACCACAGCCTGCTGGGGGGGCCGGGGGTGCAGGGTGATGGCGTGCACTGGTACTCGGGGCTGCTCTACCGCCTGGGCAGGATGCTGCTGCCCCCCGACAGCTTCCACCCGCTGGGGGTGCCCCGGGCCCAGAGCTGAGGGTGTGCCGGCAGAGGAGGTGGCAGTGCGGTGACCCATCCCCAGCTGTGCCCACATTGGGCTGGGGGGGGCTGAATCCACACCCAAGCCGTGGGGGCTTCGCCCCGCACACCCCCTCTTCGCCCCTTTGCTGGTGGGATCCACATGCTGCTATTTGTGTGTGTGCGTGCGATGTGCGTGTATGTGTGCAGGGCTGGGGAGCGGGGACCAGAGGTTGTACCCAGGGCTCCCAGTATCTGCAGCCCTATGGAGAGGCTTGGGGAGGGAGTTCTGGGTGCTTTGTGGGGTGATGCCATTCCCAGCCCTGGATTGTGGCAGCTGGAAAGAAGGGAATGTGGGTACTGGGACCAAAAGAGAGGCACACTCAAACCAGTGCCTTGTGTGGAAAGGATGGCGTGGATGTGGCACGAGACCCATGACTTGGTTGCATGGGTGCTGCCAGGGCAGCAGGCTTGGAAACAGCACCCAGAGGCAGCACCGCAGCCATCCTGACTGCAGGGACAGTGTAACAGCATGGGGGAGCTGCTCTGGGATCGCACCCCGGGGATGCAACCCTGCAGGAGCAGCACAGAGGAAGCATCTCCCTCCTTGCCTCCCCCACGCTCAGCCCTAAATCCCTGCGTTTGCACCCAATGCTATAAACCCCCCAGGTGCTGCCCTCCCACCCCAGCACCCCACACCCTCAGGGTATCTCATTGCTGCTCACCCGCTCTGGGGGCCTGGGGGGGTCCCATCAGAGCCGCAGCCACAGTCACACGTCTTTCTTTATTTATTTATCTGCTCTTTGTATGTACCATAGCCGAGAGGCACCATGGGCGCGTGCAGGGTAAGAGGGCAATGGGAGGGTTGGGCAAGCTGGTTTATTTGGGAGGGGGGATTTTTTTCTTTTTTTAATGAAAAGCAGAAATTATTTAAAGATTATTTTAAAGCACAGTTTTGATGGTGATTGTTGTCCAGGATGAAGCAAGCTGACAGCAGGTGTACTTTTGTCTCTTCACTGGATGTACCTTTCCTGGTCGGGGACATGGCCCAATAAATCTGTCATCTTCCAGGCGGGTGCTGCGAGCTGTGGTGTGGGGGGAGCCAGCCCCATGATGGGTGCAGTGCGGTCAGCCTGCAGCCCCCAGGGTGAGCAGAGCATGCTGAGCTGGGCCGGCAGCTTTGGGAGAGAGATGCTCTACGTAGGGTACACCTATGCTGTTGGGGTCCCCTCTCCATCCCACCCTATGCCCCATGCCCAGTGTGGGGACCATCCCAGCAGTCCCTCATTCCTGCCCTGCTCACGCCTGTCTTTCTGTGCACCCCTGCCCCATATCCACCCCATCCCTGCCTCAATCCCATAGTGGAGCTGGAGCAGGGCTTTTCCCGAGATCCCATAGCACAGTGAGTGTACAGCAATCCAATGGCAGCGTCTAATTTAAGGGCTCTACAAGGCAGCATGGCTAATTTAATTAGGTTCTTATTACAGGGAAGGACAAATTGGTCCCCGGAGGGCCCTGGGGTCAGGCCTTGGAGAAGCGCTTTATGGAGTGAGATTTCAATCAGGGTCTGCATGACGGGAGCCCGAGGCGGGAGCTATGGGGCAGAGGGGACACCCTGGCCATGCTCCCCCCCTATCTCAGCACCAGCCCAGTGCTGAGCCTGACTCCTCCTGTGCCAGTTGTGCCCTGTGGTGCTGAGGGCATAGCCAGACCAGATGGGTATCGGTGGACATGAAGGAAATGGTCTTTGCCCCATTAGAGGATGCTGTGAGTACAGGGTGGGAGGGGGGGTCCCAGATCATGGCAGCAAGGGGAAGGGAGGGGATCCAGAAATAAGACTTTGTATTGTTTCTCCTCCTGAAGTCCTCCATAGCCCCATATAGCCCCATGGCAAGGACAGTGAGGACAAAATGATGCCAGTCCCGGTGGGGGTTCCCACCGGTGCCCTGTCCCATCCCATGCCACTGCGTGGTGATGGATGGGGATGCCGGTGGGTGGCCGACAGAAGGGCCGGGTCGGGGAGGGTACCACAATGGCTGTCTCCCCATCAATTTGTCCTCATTACCATATGAATTGTGGGCGGGGTAGAGAGGAAGAGCATGTGGCGGCGGGTGAACCCCCCCACACGTCGCCATCTGGGACATCACGGCCGATCCACACCCATCCAGCACTGACTGAGTGCCTTAACCCCCTCCCGGCCCCACATCAGGGGAGGAGAAGTCCCACCCTCTATTCAAAGCCTTGAAAAGTATACATGGCCCGGCGATGTTAACAAGAGTGGGGGGCAGCCCCTTCCCCGGCCCTCCCGTCTGTCCCTCTCTCCAGAGCCTTCTGCTGCGGCCGTGCTCCCGTCCCAGCCTGGCGCTGGGCTCCCAGTGGAGTCCGGGAGCCATTGCCATAGGGAAGAAGGGAGCACCCCAGAAGCATCTTCTGCTTGTGGGACAAGAGCGGGGCCAAGCTCCCATGCAGGGGGATCTCAGGGCCAGAAGGGGTTCATCACTCCCCCCTCCACCCCCCCAGCACCATCGGGTGCTCAGTCTGCTCCAACCTCCAAACTCACTTCCATTAGCTTAATTTCTCTTAATGACTTTTTGGAGTGCTGCAGCTCCAGGGGCAGGACCCCCATCTCTGCAGCACTGTTTGTGCCATGCTGTTATTTTCCCCATGGCTGTGGAGTACCCAGGACAGTGGGACGCACTGTGCGAGCATGCGGGATGAGGAAGGCTTTAATCAGGACCCTTTCCTTAATAAATCACCCCATGCCCTCCCTCCTGCTCTAATAACTGGGCCCCACCAACCACAACAATGCACCTAATGGAACGATTTATTTTCATAATGGTGCTGGTGGGGAGAAGGGGTGGCCAGGGCGGAGGCAGCACGCTCTGGGGCAGGAGTTTCTAATTAGTGAATGAAATTTGATGTAAAGCTGGAGGAAGATGGATTTGCTGCTTGACAAGAGGCCTTTCAGCTCATCAAATGTGCCCAAACAGGGAGGTAAATTAAATTATTTCTAATTCTTTGCTAACCTCTAGGGAGCCATCCCACCTCCCCCTCGCCAGCAAAGGGTGGGACTGCTCCTGAGCTGAGGAGGTGCTGACAGACTGTGCCTGAGGGGAAGGGATCAGAGTCTGTGAAGGGATAGGGATGGTGGAGTGGGATGGGTGGGATGGGGATAGTGGGATGAGGTGGGTTGCAGTGAGATGGGATGCAATAGGATGGAATGGATGTTGTGAGATGGATTGCAATGAGATGGTATGGGATGCAATGGGATGGATGCGATGGGTTGGATGCAATGGGATGGGATGAGATGAAGTGGGATGGAGTGGGCTGCCACAGGTTTTGCAGGGAGGACAGGGAAGGCAAAGGTGGTGGCAGAGGGAAGAGCTGCAAATGGTCAATAAGTAATCAAATGATGATCTTGGTCCAAGCCCCCCGTCCGTGCTCATCATCCCAAAGAGAGCTGGAGCAGGGCTGAAATGCAGCCAGCAGTAAGGAACTGGCATCTGAAGCCTCCAGGGCATTGGGTTTTGAGGAGGTGACTGATCCTGAAGAAGGTGAAGGGGATGTTTGGGCACAGACACCGTGCACATAGTGGTCCCAGCACAGAATGGGGGCAATGTGGGAATGGAGAGGCTGTGCCTTATTGCAAGGAGGGCTCTGCAGCAGTGATGGGGGCAGTCCCTCACTGCTGGGCACAGGCGCAGAGCAATCTATGCTGAGCCAACACTCCAGGAATTTAATTTGTTTAATATATTCCCTGGGAAAGAAGAAAATAAATAAGTGGCACCTTGCGTGCCCCCATGGCTCACTCTCGCAACGGAGGTGTCAGCTTAACGAGCCGAAGCCCTCAGCCTGATTAACCAGCCGCTGCTCCCGCTAATAGGGAGCCGCCGAGAGGCGTGATTGATGTAAGGGAGCATTACCCCAGCAGCATGCTGCTGCAAGGAGGTGCTGTGCCTCAGCCCCTTGCTCCTGCCCAGGCACAGGTCAAGGGCAGAGATGGCTCCCACCTCCCTGGGGCAGATCCCCCCGCCCCACTGCTCTGCCAGGCCAGGCTTTGGGACTGCATGGCTGAGAGCTGGGTCTTGGCCATGCTCTTCTCTGAGGCCACTTGGGGACACTGAGGCGCAGGGATGGTGACAACACAGGTGCTTGGCAGCTTTAATCTGCAGACCCCTGCCACACCACTTTGTCCCATCCATTCCTCACTCAGCCACTTCTGCAGACCTAGAAAGGTCCTTCTTGCCCATCCTTTCATCTGTCCCCCCTTATTGAGGTGCCATGGATGTCATTGCAGAGACATCACCCGTCCCTGCTGTCCCTGCTGTCCCTGCCATCCCTGCCCCGTGCCATCGCCACCCCCTGCTTTGGGGAAGGGTTAATCAGCAGCCAGCGAGACAAGGTAATAAATAGCCGTTATCTTGTTAATGAGCTGACATTAATTAGAGCCCAAGGTCCTGGGAGGAGCAGCTGATTTATCCAGTCACCCTGGGAGCAGGTTAGGAGCTGACTCCATGGAAAGCCCATTAGAGGGGAGGAGGTGAGGCTGGGCTGGGGGGTCACAGTGTGCTGCACCCACAGCCCAGCCCTGGCTCCCTTCCCTCTGAGTGAGCAGCTCCAGCCCCACAGGAGCGAAGCAGAGGATCCTGGAGCTGACAGGATACTTCCCACCTTCCTGAATGATGCCGGGCTGTTAGATAAAAAGCCTTCCTCCTAGAAACCAAATCCTGGGGGACAGCTACCGAGCTGCTGGGGACCCTGAGCTGCCCATGCTAGGGCTCCCACTGCTGCAGTGTTGATTAAGAGCTATTATCCCCTTGGTTAATGTGCCTAGGCCACCCACAGGTGACTTCTGGTCTGTTCATTTTGTCACAAATCACTGTGGGGATGGCGGTTTGTTTACATTCCCCATCGGCCTCCTGCAGCTTCCCAGAACCCAGAGATAGGGGCAGCAGTTGATGGTCGGGGCTCCCATGAAACCAAGGGCAACCCAGTCAACCACACAACCCTGCTAGCAGGGCTTGGTGGTCTATAGCCAACCAAAACAGCAGGTTAGGTGCAAATTGAGACACAGTCTTGTCTGTGCCTGGTGTCTGGGATAGACTTGATCCTGGGAAGGTGAGAGTGTGGTCTCCACTGGCAGTTCTTTATCGGGCTGTGGATTTTCCTCGGCTCCCTTGGCTTTGATCTTGCAGAGGAGTGTTACGTTGCTGCCCAAGGTGATGGCAAGGAAATGGCAGGGCTGTAAAACTGAACTACACTCCTAGGTGCTCCCCTGGCCCCTGTGGCTTGCTTCTGAGAGCTACAGCACTGATGGCACGTGGTTGGATGTGAGCTGCTCTACACAACATTGTGGGTTCCTACAGATTTTAATGCTCATGAGCACCAGAGCTGAGTATCCACATGGCTGTTTGCTCTTCTAGTTTTTGGTTTGCTGCTTGACCTCTCTCAGGAGGAAGTTGCATGAAGAAGATCTCTTGAACTGGGGCTGTTTCCTCGGGCAGTGCTCCTCTGCAGCTCCCTACACAGAGTGTGAGGTCAAGATGTCTGTGGCTGAGATCCTAGGGTCTGTGACCTGAGCTTGGTGCTCAGGCTGCCACGGTTCCTGTGTGAAGACCCTCCTGCCTAGGGAGGGCATGGGGCAGAGGAAAAGGGCCAGGCCACAGCTCCGTTCTCTTATTGCAATCCTCAGATCTAGTTAGCAACCAGGTGAGCTGTCACCAGAGGAGCTGATGGATGGGGAAGCGAGTTCCCTCCTTCCTGAGGTGGGAAATGAAGCTAATCAGAGCTCGGACACCTTAATCCAGCTCTGATCTGATTAATGCCCCTAAAGACTGTGAACTCATCAGCACCCCAGCATCTATCACTGCCTGTATCCCGCCCCTTCTGCTGGGCTCTCCTGGCTCTGCTTTCCTCCCCGTGTGCTGCGTGCCCTCCTGGGAATGGCTGTTGTGTAGCTGTTCCCATACAGGGATTTGGGTATGGAGTGATCTTGTGCAACAGAAGGAGGAAGTTGTCCCATCCATCATGGGACCTTTGGACCTTGGTGGTGTGGGTGCAGGGAGCTCAGTGGGCTCCAGTCCAGGCAGGAGGGGCTCAGGAAGCCCATGGGGCTGCTGAGCAGAGGAGGGTGGGTGAAGTCCCTTGTGCCCCTGTCTTCCTGCTCTATGGAGCCTTGGACACAGGATGCAGGAGTGCAGGCCCATCTCTTGCTCTAAAATCTCAGAGGATTCAACAGCAGTAGAGAAAAAGGTGAAGGGGAAAGAAACACAGAGATGGGAGCTCCCTTTAGCTGTTAGAATATTTAAGAAGGGCTATAACAGCTGCCTCTTCTACCTTCCAAAGGACCCTTGGCTGGACCCAAGCTTGTCTTACTGCATGGGTTTGATGCAAAGGATGGGACCCAGGTATAAAGGTGGGACCCAGGGATAGACAGGCACAGATCTGCTCACAGATGTTCTGCCTCTCCCCAAAGTCTAGAGCCAGTGGGTCTGGGCCAGCTCTGCTCCTTCTCACCCACCTGTCCAAGAGCAACCAAGGCTTTCGTCTCCACCTGTCTCTGGTGCCTTCATCTGGAGAAGACCAAACTGGGCAAATAAATAAAAATCTGCCCGTAGGCACCCTCTCCACGGGCTTCTCGGGCAGATAGATGATGCAGGGCTGTTGCCTCTCTGTGCAGCCAGCTCGGGTCCGCTGATGTCCTTGTGCCAAAGGGGTGCAAAGAGGAACGCCACGAGGTGTGAGGAGCAGGATCGGGCCCCGGGGTGTGCCGAGGGGCTGCGGAAGCCGGGGGAGGGAGGACGGGCAGACGGGGGGGGCCGGCGGGGAGCCAATAGGGAGCTGGGGCAGGTGGAGGGGGGGGTTAAAACCCCCCCAGTGGCGGCGGGCAAGTGAGTGCCCGGGAGGAGGAGCGGAGAGGAGGGCTGCCCCTGAGGGCAGCCCCGCGGAGCGCGGCGCGGCGCGGCGCGGCGCGGCGGGACCCCGCGAGTGAATGCCCGCCGGTGCCGGGGTAGTCCGGGGCTGCCCGGCCGGGCGCTGCCCTGGCAGCAGAGAGGCGGGAGGACGCACGCTGTGTTTTGCGGGGGGGGGCCGGCCGGGCCATGCACAAACCCATGGAGAAGTCCCAAAACTTCCGCATCGAGGCGCTCCTGGCTGAGGAGCCGCCGCGGAGCGCCTCTCCTCCGGGGCTCAGCCCTGCAGGCAGCCCCGGCCCCGCCGGCCGCACCGACACCCCCTCACCTCGAGCTCCCCAGGCTGCCGCCCCCTTCGGCCCGGCCGGCTTCGTCCCCAAACCCGGCTTGCTGCACCTCCCCGGCCCTGGGCTGGGCACCCTGCCGGCCCTCTACCCGCCTGCCGTGTACCCGCTGCCGGCCCTGGGGGGTCAGCACCCCGCTTTCGCCTACACCGCCTTCCCACAGCTGCCGCCGCCCGGCGCCGATCACCTGAAGGCGGCAGTGACCGGTTCCTTCCCGCTGGAGCAGTGGATCCGAGCCGGGATGCTGGTGCCGAGGCTCTCAGACTTCCACGGTGAGTGAGCCGGGAGTGCGGAGCGACCCTCCCGTCGGGCGGGACGGGGCTGGGGGCTGAGGCTCCCCGGGGACACACCGGCGTGGATCGGGAGCACCAGACCTACCCCGGGACCGTGCCCATCCCGGTGCCCGCAGAGAGCGGCTGCTCTTGGGGGAGCTTCGGGGGGGGGGGCTTCCGGGCCGCCGCCCGACAGCCGCGGGCTCGTTGGGCTCTGTCACTGCGAGATGGAAACGAAAAGACGAAAGCGGAGAGAGCAGCCTGCACCGCGAAACGAATAAATGTCATCCGGTGTGGTTGGGAACGAACCTCCGCTTTCTGGTGCGGTAGCGGTAGGGAGGGATGAGCGGCTGGAAGCAGCCGGAGCGGCCATGGGCAGCACTGGGAGCCGCTGCGTGCTCTGTTTCTCATCAGAGCGGGGTTCTGTCATTGGCACCACAATGGGGTCATTCGGTGCTGCCTTGTGCTGGGTAAGTAGATGTCCGGGCACCCAGATGGGGCAAGGGAACACTGGGCAGTGGGCCGCCAGCAGAAAGGCCAGGGGTTCGTCGGGTTCTTAAAAACCTGGGAGCCGTTTATAGGCAGGGAAAAAGGAATGAGAAAAGGAGAAAAAAAGTATGACCAGATAAGTCTGTTAATTAATAATCTGGCTGGGTGAATAATAGCACAAAAGTGAAGAAATATAATGAATCGACCCATTCTTTGCTGCTTCCTCAAGTTACATCAGGTTGAAGGGAAAAAGGCTGTTCCCTTCCTGCAGTGGTTCTCCCTTACCCCATGTTCTGCCCCAGGCTGTGGGATGGGGCTGATTCTGAAGTGGTCGTGACACTCAGGAGAGCAAAGGTGTGCCTTTGGTCCTATGGGCTGCGTGTCCCCTAGGAGTTAGTGAGAGAAGGAAAAATAATCTGTCATTGCTGGGTGAAGCACCTTCACCTTCCTGCACCTTCCTGCAATTTCCTGCTCCTCTACAGAGTCCGAGTTGGTGCATCTCAGCATCCACATAGTATCATGCATAGCCGTGTTTCACCAGAGTAGGTTCCCACACTGTCCCTGCACTCTGAGCTCAGCATCTGCCTGGGATAACGTGGGCAGTTTCCATCCTGAGTGCTTTCAGGTTTTCTTCTGAATTCCTTCCATGTGGCCCCTCTGTCAGAACATGGAGACCAAGGCTGGATGCAGATTAGGAGCTCAAGCCTCCCTGTAGGAGAGGGATGAAGTACTGAGTCTGCAGCCAATCTACATGTCTGTGCCTCCCTACAGACATTGCTCCTGACCTGTGCTCATCTTGGGGTTCTGGGCATCCTGCCCCTTTGGTCCCTGTGTCCTGTTCTTTCTGCCATATAGGCACTGTAGCCAGAGCCTGGCCCTCATTCTCTACTAGCTCATTCATCTTCTCCTTGTCTCATTCCATTGGGATCATTTAAGATCTCAAGGTTTTCTCCAGCTCTTAAGGGCTTGCTGCAAGTTTCAAAAGGAGGTCTCTTTCCAGCATGCCTTCTCCTGCTCCTGGGTCCCTGCCCAAGCACTCAGCCCATGGATGGACAGACGTGCCTGCCTGGCTGATGCTTCCAGAGGCTGAGCACAGATTTCCATGCTGCTGCTTGTGTATCTCTCTGGGTAGCAGTGGGCAGACACCTGGAAGAGACCCATCTGGAAGCCTTGGGCTTGTTTTGGGGTACTCCAAGGGAAGTCACCTTGTCCTATATTCTTAGGAGATTCCAGGCCTGAACCATGAATGATTTCCTGCTTTGTCTGCATGTGGAGGTATTCTGCAAGCATGGTGTGGTTTGGTCCCTGGAGAAGAAGCAGGACAGCCCCTAAGCTGGAGCAGCTGTGGGATGCATTGCATGTGCTTGCTCCACTCTCATCTGCGTATGTTGTGGGGTTGAGGGTGCAAGACACTGGGTAGGTGGCTCGAGGCAGCAGGTCCCTGCTTGGGGCTGCTCAGAGAAGCACTCCTGCTGTTGTATCTGTGGTGCCTTCCCTACCAGCCACCGCTGCAGGGGCCTCTACTACTGCAATGCGGAGCGAGATGCTGGTGGGGAAGCTCTGCATGCAGGAGCAGGAAGGTCCTCTGCTGCCAGCCTGGGCCCCTGTCTCCAGGGCTCAGACCCACTGTGGATGCCTGTCCATCCCCCCATACTGCACAGGGGAAGCATTAGATGCCAGTGTGCTGCATGCATCAGTAACAATGGAAGCTGTGGTTTATTTGCCGTGACTTGCGGAGTGGTGGAAGCAGAGAGCAGACTGCTGCTCTGGCAGAGATTTGTAGGAGCAGAGTGCAGTGATGCATAGCTATAGGATGGGAAATGCAGGAAGAGCATAGGGCTGCCTGCTGGGACTGGTGCTTGGGTGTCTGCCTGAGGACAGACTGCATACTGGGGCTGTGGGGCTGCTCCACTCGAGGCTCTTGTGTCAGCAATGGGGGAACAGGGAGCAGGTGGTTTGGGATGTACCCTTATGCTGTCCCACAGAAAGCAGGCAGAGCTGCTGGCAGTGGCTGTGATACTGGTGGGACCACCTGTCCTCCCAGCTCTGACATCTGGAGGAACACCTCCAATGCTGGCTGGTGCTCATTTCCTCTCCTTTATCTGCCAGCCCACAAAGCTAAGTGAGGTATAGCTAAACAAAACAAATTAAAACCAAGTGGGTTAATAGCAACCTTGGATTAGCCTTGTTATCAGGTAGATAGAACTGTAACAAATAAACCAATAATTCTTTATAAGCTTTATCTAACTAGCCAGGAGGTAGCTATCTCACAGAACTGGGCTTGGGGACATTGCTCCAGGGCAATCAATTTCTTCATTGATGTTGCAGCCAGACGCTGGACACCCATCAGCGGGTTCTGGTCCAGCCAGGCTGAAGGGGGATTGAGGCAATCTCTGATTCTCAGGGAGATGTCTGGGCAGAGAGAATCCCTTTTCAAGCAAATGTGGATGCTGAGACAGTTGTTGGTCTTTTGGTGGGAGCTAGCTAAGGGGGAGAGCCTCCCTGAAGCGTTCCTTTTCCTATGGGTTGGTGGTGGGGATGGAGATATTCACAGCTCGGCTGGCAGAGCCCTGGAAGATGCTGTCTGTTCCCTGTGGAGGACATACCAGAGTGGGCTGAGCTGTGGGCTGCTTGGTGGCTTGGAGTGCATGTCAACAACAACAGAGGGATTTTAGGGTTGAGTTGGGTTTGGTTTCGCCAGCAGTGGGTGGGGTAGGAGGCATCATGGATTTCTAGGGATGTTATGGTCTGTGATGGTCACCATTGTGCAGAGTGTGGATTGGAGACACTAAGGTGGAGAACCCAGGGCTGACAGAGGGACCATATTCCAGCAGGCAGTCCTCTGCACTCATGGTCATTTGGGTTACATTCCACTGGTGTTTATGAGCCCTGACTCTGCCTGTTTGACCCGTCCCACCCAGCGCCCAGGTACCCAGGATCAAACCCAGATGGCGCTCGGTTAATGCCCCTTCATAAATTCCTGCGCCGTGCGTCACCGCCGTGTTTGTGCAGGGCTCGGGGGGCACTCTGAGATGGGCAGGTCTGGATCAAAGCTGGAATCTGTGGGAGATAACGTTGGTGGGTGCACTGTGCCCTGCAGTGAGGGCGAGCTCCTCCGACAGCCCTGCCCTGTGCTGTCCCCAAGTGCGGCATGGCTGTGCGGCTCCATCTCACCCCACACACTCTGTCTTCCGTATGTTCTGTCTGGGGAGCAATTCCCTGCTCAGATGAGCTGGAGAGCAGCAGGATTCCGCAGCTGGAGTGTGGGATGTGGTGGGGGCTTTGCAGCAGGGATGTGCCAAGGATCTTCTCTATTAATGTCTCTCTGTGCCTCTCCAGCCCTTTACTCCCAGCTGCAATCCTGTGTGTTTGGTTGCTGCTGCGGTGCTGGGAGAAACAGTAAAGCTAAACGCGCTGGGGACAACAAAGTGAGCAGACAGGAGATAAGCAGGGATCAAACACGGCGCAGAGCCACCCCTTGCGGGCTGCTCAAAGGCCCCTTTGTTCCTCCTGCTCCGGGCCGGCGATGATAGCAGCCCAGTGAGGGAACCCTCGGCAGTTGGGCAGACACCTGTGAGTCCTGGCAATAAAAAGCAGTGTTAATTTCAGCCACGGGATTGATCCTGCTTGCACACCAAGGGCTGATAACATATCTTGGTGACAATAAAGCCATAGTTGGGTGGGAGGCGATGGAGGAGGGCTGGCAGAGGGCTGTTCCCCGCTGTCCCCTGACCCTGTGTGTGCATCTGCAGCCACCCCGCAGTCTGCCTTGATGGGGAAGTGCCGCAGGCCCCGCACCGCCTTCACCAGCCAGCAGCTGCTGGAGCTGGAGAACCAGTTCAAGCTCAACAAGTATCTGTCCAGGCCCAAGCGCTTTGAGGTGGCCACATCGCTGATGCTCACTGAGACGCAGGTACCTTGGGATGGGGGCAGAGGACTGCTGGAGATGTGGGGTGGGAAGTCAGGGCAGTGCTGATGTCTCTCCCTTGGCTGCCAGCAGCCCCACTGGCACCCCTTTCCTGGGCAGAGCTGTCCGATGAGGTCCAGGCCTTCCCCTTGCTAAGGCCACCCCAGAAACCTCGTTTCACCCACCACCCCCAGCCTGCATTGCAGAGTCTCCCCATCTCTCCCTGCACTGTGGCATGGATTTAAAAGTCCTCTTTTAATGTCCCTGTGCATATGTGGTGACATTCTGAGGACTTGGTCCCCTCTGTCCCCAACCTACCCATGCCAGTGTCAGACAGGGACAGCCCCTGGGACCCCTAGGGCCTCCTGCAGAGCCAAAGCACTGCAGGATGCTACAGCAAGGGCAGTCTGGGGGTGCTTCAATGCAGGGAAGGCCATGGGGTGAGTGGGGATGGGTTGGGGTGGGAGGGGTGCTGATGGGTACCCATGGCTGTGAAGTGATGGCTGCTCCCTCCTGAGCAGGTGAAGATCTGGTTCCAGAACCGCCGCATGAAGTGGAAGCGGAGCCGCAAAGCCAAGGAGCAGGGGATGGCAGTGGAGCCCGAGAAGCCACGGGGGCTTGGCAAAGCTGATGAGAGCCTGCTGCCCAGCCAGCCCCAGGGACAGGCTGGCGACAGCCCCGAGTTTGTGGGGTGTAACCCCGGATCGGGCTTCCTGCGCCGCAGTGCTGAGCTGGGCTACAGCCCCGACTCCTCTTGTTCAGGGGGAGAGGAGGATGAAGAAGAGGAGGACGATGAGATGGGCACTACGGAGAGGAAGATGGGCTCTGTGTTGTGAAGAGTGTCCAGGCTGAGGGGTTGGAGGCCTCTTGGCTGGCAGACACAGACTGTGCCCATGTACAGCATGGGGGCTGAGAGGAGCCTGCCCCCCCTTTAACTTATGTGTGTTTGGAGTCTATTTAATGTGTAATTATTCCTGTGTGTATTCGGGGGTGTCCCCACATCCTTCCCCTATAAAGCTGTTATCCGGATGCCTCTGCTTTTTCTTAGGGGATGGAGCACTGCATCTCCTGCCCCTGTGCTGCCCTGTCAGTGTCTTGCTTGGGAACAGTCCGAGGGCCTTCTTTAGCTTCAAACTGCCCCTTCCTGATGGTGGGGACATGACCCTCTCCCCCCCCCTCCATTCTGCCCTTCCCCTGGGTGGTAGGGAAGGAGGGTGTGCAGCATGCATGCCTGTCGCTTCTCCACTGTGGTCTGTGCTCTTCTGGGCAGCCTGTGGGCAGGGCAGCACTGGCACCAGCAGCTCTCAGGGCACCCAGCCTCCCTGTGTGGCACTGTACTTGTCCCATGGTGATGTCTGACCCACTCTCAGCCCCATTCTATGATTTCCTGAGGACTGTGCTTGTTCTGTCTAGGCTTGGGTCAGCTCATGGTAATGGGATGACAACAGCCACCCACTACTGCTTCCCTAGGAGCCATGGGTTAAGCCATGACACATAAGTAAGCAAGGCTCCCCTTATCCTTGGGATGCTGAAGGGTTCTGACAGGAGTGTGTGTGTATACATGTATATATGTAATCCTTCCCCTATATACCCGTCAGTGCTTCCTTTGGAGGTGCTGTGATGGCATCACAGACAGAGAACCAGGGGCTGGCGACAGAGGGAAGGGTAAGAGGAGTGCAGGAGTGGACAGCTGTGCTGTGCGGGGGCACAGTGACCCTCAGTGGCTGCTGGCAGCTCGGCAGCTCTCCCTGGGTGCCAGGCATCCTGGGCGCCCTGTCCAAAGGTGGGGGGTAGAGAGGGAAAGGAGAAAAGGGAGAACAGGAAGCACCAGGAAGGAGGAGGGGAGCTGGAGGGATGTCACAAGCTTAAAACGTTCACCTTGATGGGCTGTGACAGCTTTAATTTCCAGAGTACAACCATTAAAGTGATGGATGGGAGGCGTCCGTCCCGCGCCTGCCACACGCAGGGACTCGGTGGCTGCAGGAGGGGTTGTTTTGCTGCTGTTATTTATGAGATTGTTTTTGCAGGAGCCAGGCACTCATCCAGTGCTGGGGGACAGAGGAGGGGTCGCGGCTGCAGGAGGGGTTGGGGTACTGATTTACAGCTACTCACTCGGATGACTCACGGTGTAAACACCGACAAATGCCACTAAAGCTGCATCTCCTCCCTGCCTCTGCCCCAGATCCAGCAGCCCTGCTCTCTGCCATGCTACACCCTGAGGGGGTGTCCAGGTGTTCCTGATGGGGACATGAAGGTCTCCTCTGCCCCTTCCCCCGCTTTCATCCAGTTCCGGAACTGCTTTTGGCAGCGGTCACAACTTGTTGCTTGGGCTACTGATGTCCCAAGGGTTGGCTCTGCCCCACTGAAGTGCAATCCCATCCCCACGCCAGTGCCCTCCAGCCTATTGCATCCCACACAAAGGAGGTACTTCCACACCTGAACCCCACAGTCCTCTCCCCCACTCCTCCTGTGCATTCACACTTCTTCACTGCACCTCTGCTTTCAGCTTCATTTCATCTTTGCCCTCTCTCCAGCACCTATCCTCATCTTCTCTTTCCCTTAGGCTTTCTTGAACCCCCCTCCACCCTGCCATCACCCCAGCACCCCTTCATCTATCCTTGCTCCCATCTGCTCCCTGTTCTCCCCATCTGCACTCTGCACCACCTGCACCCCCGTCTGCCATCATATGCACTGTGACCCCTTCCATCTCCATCTTCCTGTCCTGTCTCCTGGCCTCCATCTCCCCTCTGCACCACCTCGACTCCCACATCTGCACTTCCTTATCTGCCCCTGCACACTTTGCATTTCCGTGTATGCCCCCTAAACCATCTGGGCTCCCAGATATGCTTCCTGCGTCCTCCTATCTGCACCCCTCTAGTTGCCACCATCCATCCCCTATCTGCCCTCTGCACCTCCTATTTGTCCCCATGCATTCCATCTGCACCCTGAACCCCCATATCTGCCTCCATACACCCCTACTCGGGCCCCCTACATGTCCCATGCACCCCCCCCATCAGACTCCCCTCATCCGTCCGACCCCCCCCCCCCCGCACTCCGTACCCTCTCCTTGTCCCACTGCTGCCCCCTGGCGGCCGCAACAGCGCGCAATTTGATCCGGGGCGGCCGCCGTCGTTGCTACGGGAGACGACGACGCCGCGTCCGGTTGCCATGGCAACGGGAGTGATGCTACGTGTCTCTGAGCCGGAACTGGGAGGCGAGGTGGGCTCAGGCAGAGGGAGCCGAGCTGTGCTCCCGTGCTGTAGGGAGTGGGGCCCTGCTGCAGAGCCCTAGACAGGGCTATAGAAGCAGTATAAAAGCCTGCTTTCCAAGCTGAGGGGGGCCCAGCTGGGAAATGGGGGGTGCCAGGGATCCACGAGGAGGAATGGTTGGGCCCTGGGGGCTCTTGGGTGCTGGCAGCAAGGAGCCTGGCAGAGGAGCAGTGTGTGCAAGGATGCTTTCCTCTCATTCCTCAGATGCCAGCTCAGGTGCAGGGGGAACCTCCCAACTCGGACCCTCTTCAGAGGCGGTGCTGTGGCTGTGTCAGGAAGGTGAGTGCTGGAACCAAGGGTGTCATTGCCATGGGTGGATTTACCGGAAGGGCAGGGGAAGGGAGACAGCTACTGTCTCTTTAACCCCCGCTTCTTTAGTTTCTGACATCCAGGAGGACCCCACAGAGCTTTGGGGACCCCTGGGACCCTGCCACAGGGTGGCTCTACATCCCTTGCCAGGGTCACAAGCTTTTAGAGCAAGGCAACAGCTGTGGGGGTGACTTCTCTCCCTTTCACAAACTGCTGATGTTCCCATTGCAAATTCCTAAGCCATCCTCAAGTAAGGCAAAGAAGAAAGGCATATTCTGGGGCATTGAAGTGGCAGAAACACTCCAATGGCGTGGCTGGGAGCTCGGAAAAGAGGTGATCAAACATCTGGTTCTGAAAAACGTTCATGAGAAAACCCAGAAGCTGAGCTACAGGTGTGTGAGAAGTTTTCTTCTCCTTTTCCTCCTCACTCTCTCGCTGTATCTTCGTCCCTCTACTCCATCCATCACTTCAGCACCTGTTCTTCGATCCATCTGCCCCTCTTCCCCTGGGCTATGCACTGCAGGCTGTGTGCACGCTGGCACAGCAGGGCAGAAACCCACTAATTCAGATGCACAGCCCTTGTTCCCAGCAGGAGTATTTAAAATGAAATGCCTTTTTAAAATTCGGTTTTGCTGATACTTCTGTCTGTGAGGCATTTCCAGTCTAGTGAGATTTGAATCGTGGATGTATGCCAGCCAGCCACTGGTGTGTCCTGAAACCATGGCTCCAGGGAGTCCTGCTGGATGTCAGGCCATGCCAGCACTCCCTGTGACCCTGCCTGCTCTCAGACTCAAATGTTTCTGCCCTTAGTAAGAGTTTGGCTCACACTGTGTGGCCTGGGAATGGAAAATACTGTTTAAGGAAGGGGCAGATATTTAGAGCTGGGAATGGATTTTCAGGACACCTGGGTTCTGCCTCTATTTGCTGAGTGACTTTGGGGTCAGGTTCCTAAGTCACTTCTAACGGTGGGGCTTTGGAGCCTTTTAATACTTCATTCTCTTTTCTGCTACCTAATAGAACAAAAGCTGTATGGCATCAGACAAATTGTCCTATTTTAATCTCGTTATCCAGATGTCCTTCCACGCGGTTCTTCATCACTGTTTTTCCCCAGCCAATTGCCCTGAGCCCTGGCATGTCCTTAACCCTGCCCATCATTTTCCGGCCCACTGAAAAGGTAAAGTGGCAGCATCACATCTGCTCTCAGTGCCCTGCTTGGCTCTCAGGGAGGGAACCTATCCTTTTGGGAGGTTCTAGTGTAGGACAGCATAACCCTTCTGCAATCTCCGTGCCTCCAACAGCTGGGGGAGCAGTTTGCCTGTGGTTATGACTGGCAGTTAGGAGAGGGCTCCTTGCATAAAGTATTCCCAGTTTTCCCATACTGCCTCTCACCAATGTCAGTAAAATAAGGCATTTGAACTACTTGTCCCTGGCTTGATCCCAGGGATCAATGGGATGAGTTCAGTTCAGAACTCAGCTCGAGGGAGTCGATCTGACTGCTGTCTCCCCTCACTTCTCCATGCAGAGGGATTATGAAGACAGCATCTGCTTTCAGAAGGCTGAGGGTGAGTTCTCTGTTGCCCTGCGTGCTGTGCTCCCACGCCCCCGCCTGTCCTTCCCAGATGCTGTCCGGTTGCCTCTCTGTGCTGTGCACAGCGCCGCGGAGACGACATTCACTGTGCGCAATGTGGGGTGAGTGCTGTGTGGCTCTTGGTTTGGTTAGATATATGACCACCTTCTTGCACTTTCCATTGAGTACAACTCCCCGATGCGTTTGGCCAGATGCATTAGATGTTCTGACATTCACCATTGCTTGTTTTGCATCCTAACTGAGCAACCCATTGGGAAAGGCCATCCTATGCACGACTGCACAGGCAGAACGACTCCATTAATCTTCTCCAAACGTCCTTGCTTCCTAGTGATCTCATCACGGTGTTTGCCTGGGAGACACCCAGCCCCTTCTACATGATTCCTGAACACGGTGTGCTGAGCACAGGTGCTGAGTGCACCATTAAGGTGCTCTTCCAACCCAAGGCAGCTGCAGTGTGCAACGTAATAGCAACGTGTTGGTTTGGTGTTGAAGAGAAGCAAAAGAGAACCATTCAGCTTATAGCCCAGGGTTAGTCATTCTTGTGTTTAATGCTCATTAACATGTATTGTCTCTAACCTTAGGGCAGCATCCCACAGGGATACACAGAGGTGGTGTGCTTTGAGGTGATGCTGTGTATTATCCTCTTTAACAGCCAAATACCCCCATCTGCAAGTGAATGTGCCAGGGGAACAGCACAAAGGTGGACAGCCTGGCAAGTTACAGGATGTGCTGTGCTTTGGATCAGTGCCAGTGGGCACAAGAGTGGAGAAGTGTGTAGAAATCCTCAACATGTCTGTGGTATGTGAAGAGGGAGACTGCTTCTTGTAAGAGGATGACAAGTTGGCACGTGTCCCTGGGGGATGTGGTTTGGGAATCTCCT
The DNA here is from genome assembly GCA_037305975.1 of Chrysolophus pictus. Lineage (NCBI taxonomy): Eukaryota > Metazoa > Chordata > Aves > Galliformes > Phasianidae > Chrysolophus > Chrysolophus pictus. The sequence continues at coordinate 15,151,664 of CM074582.1, read as the reverse complement.
GCAATGCTGTGAAAATAGCCTAGGTGGGAGTGTGAATAAAACATGATGAGCCTGTTTCTTCTCTGCTTGCAGGTTGATGCCCCATGTATGATAGAAAGAGCAAAAGACCCTTTGCTCCAAGATCACGTCTTCTCCTGCAACATGTCCCATGCTGTTGTCCCTGCCAAAGGGAAGCTGGCCTTGTGCATACGGTTTCAGCCACAGGCAGTAGGACAGCACAGCACGGATTATTTCACTGTCACACCCACTGGGTGCCTCCAGCAGACCGTTCTAAAGATGGTTGGCTCATGTAAAGGTGAAAGCTTCCCACGTTTCTGCCTTCCTCTCAGCTCTGCAGGGGAAGTGCTAGTGCCTGGGGAAGAGCTAGGGACTGTCCCAGCCCTCGTAGACGTACCTTCTATTGCCATCCATGCCGTTTCTGGGGCACTGATTTAAGTTTACACTGTCTTGAGACAGATGGGAGATAGTTGGAGGTGAACGTGAAGCTGTTTACTGGGACTGGTGGGTTTGCTGGTGAAGTCATGCTGGCTGGAAAAGATTGGTTGTGTCTTGTTGTTGTTCTAGGCCCTTTGGTGTCCCTGCACCAATCCTCTGTAGACTTCGACTGGATCAACCTTGGGGAAAGCTCAATGCAGACGCTGAAAATCAGCAATGTCTCAGATGTCCCTGCATACTACCAGTTTGATATTGATGGCAGGGGGAGCGTCTTCACTTTGGATCGTCCCTGTGGGGTCTTGGAGGGCACAACAACCCTAGTGCTGAAGGTGATCTTTTGTCCTGCTCACCCCATCAGTTACCACAGAAGAGTGGTGTGCCTTGTTCATCACCAGGTAAGGGAGCAGCGGGCAGTATCACCACTGTGAGAACTCAGGGTTTTTGCAGTGTAACCCACCAGGGCTCTTGAAGCTGATAGGAAATCTGTATGTCTCTATAAGTTTCAAGGTAATCATAGAAGGGCAGCTTATTTTGTACAAGAATTTCTGTTGTTTTCCCCAGGGACCCCTGTATGTGGACTTCTTTGGTACCTGCCATTCAGACACCACTAAGCCAGCCATCCTGCAGGCGAGACACCTCTCCTGGTACCGAACCAACACAGTAAGGGGGCTGACCTTCTATCCCCCTGATATCCTGAGTGCAATGCTGAAGGATGGGAAGTTGCAGATGGATGAGAAGAGGGCCCTCAGGCTCCTTCCTGAGGTATGAGCTGCTCTCCCTGAAGTCCAAGGTGCAACATTTACCCTGTACACACTGAGATACTCCCATCCTGTAGATCCCTCTGGATGAACCCCCCAAGGAATACACTGAAGCCAGCTCCATGAGTGAATATTTCTGTGATGGCATAAGCAGCGACCTGGCCTTGTTTCCACCTCACGTTAGTGTCAGCCCCAGGGAGCATGATTTTGGGTGCTGTGTGCCACTCCACAAGGCAGAACCGCTTCCGCTCTGTGTCACCAACCACACCAAAGGAAAGATCACCGTTGTCTGGACTCCAAGCCATGGCAGTGCTTTCCAAGTGACCCCCGAAAGCTGTGACATCCCGCCTTTGAAGTCTTCAGCCTTCCGTGTCCTTTTTCAGCCCACCCAGCTCAACAGCCTTTACGCCGCAGAGCTGGAAGGTTTTGCCTTCTACAAGGTTAGTAGCAACGGCCAGGAGGTACCTTGCTATGCTCCTCTCCCTCATTCACTCAGCTTTGTCTCCTCCATGCCTGTAGGTTCTGAGACAATACAGCAACATTGAGGAGGATGCTACCATCTGCCCACCCTGGTGCCTGACCATCAGGCTGAGGGCACACACATATGAAGCAAAACGGGAGCACTTCATCCCACAGTACCTCCTAGATGTCCCCAAGGTGTGTGGACTTAAAGAAATTGGAATTTTGCATAGATGCTCAGTGTTTACTCACGAACTTTTGCTTTGCCCCCATTGCAACATCCTAAGGCATGTCTTGGATGATTTACTATGATGGGGAGACTCCTGATTTGGGAAAAAATTGGAAGTCTTTTGTCCTGTGTTACTTTCCCAAACTTCAATGTGACAGGTTGCATGCAGCGTCTCGTCAGCTCTGAGTGGAAAGCTCTTGAAATCTCCTTCTTGCCTGATTAAGTGGGTGTAGGCACTGACAAGGGTGCTTAGTCCTCTCTCAGGTGCCTTAGGCACTCCACACGCACTTAGACAAATGGAGAGCGGAGCACAGAATCCATAGTTTTGTAAGAGGCTTGCAAGGTGGAGTGGAAGTTTTCCTGCTTCTCCCTGCTGCATTTGTATCACATTAAATCCTGTAAGGTCAAACAGTCTTTCTTGTTTGTTTTCTCCAGACTTTTCCTCCTGTAGCTTCTGACACGGACACCTACTGCAGTGCTCTGCTCTCAAACACTGGCACCTCAATGATAACCTTCAGCATGAACCAAGTTGCTTGTCCCACTGTTTTGGTCAAGCCCAACTCAGGACACATCATGCCAGGAGGCCACCAGATTTTCTTTCTTTCGACTCGTCCACTTAACACTCTATCACAGCAGCACACCCTGTCCTTGCAGCTGAACTCCTATCCAGGGTACACCAAGGTAAGCAGAGGGAAGGATAAGCTTCTGAGGATGATTTCTTCCATTGTATTCATCTTCTTCTCAGTTCTTCATCCACACTACAGATGGAAGATGCTCATGATACCAGATACTCTATATCTCCTGTTTTCTTGTGTCTCTGTCTCCTGGAAAGCATTATACGATGCTCAGAGCTCTGTCCAGGGTCCTTCCCATCCTTCTTCAGCCCATTTGTTCTGGATTCCATCTTGGAAGAAGCAACCCTTTTCAAGGTCCATCCAAAGGTCAGCTGAGACTTCTGGCTAACATCTATTGTTTTTCCTTAAACACCACAGGAGATCATACTCCGGAGTTGTGCAGAGTCCCTTCTCTTGCTCTTAGAAGGTAATGGGAATCTATACTTCAAGCCTGTTTGCATAGGGACCTCCTCAACACAAAGGTATACCATAAAGAACTGCACAAGGCTACCCATGGCCTTCACATGGAAGATCCACCACTCTGACAGCAAGCTTCTGTCTGTCAGACCAGCAGCAGGACTCCTCCAGCCCTATGAAGCCATGGTAAGCTCAGGTTCTATCAAAACAGCATTGTAATCTCTATAATACAGCCCTGGAGCTCTCATCAATGTTATCCTTCCCTTTGTGGTTTCAGGCTCAAGCATGGACTTTTACCCCTAACAACGTGACCAAGTATCTCCTGCGAGCTACAGTGTTTGTGGGTTGGGAAAGCCCAGCACCCGTGTCACCCCAAAGCATCCATTATAATTTAAGGATTGTTGGAGAGGGGGCACTGGGCACCATCAGGGTAAGGAAATGGGGCCTACAGTGGGGGCTGTGGTGAGATGTGGGGCTTTGGCTCCTCTAACACTCCCAGCTCTCCCCTCCCATTGCCTGCTCTCCTCCGTTTGTTCTGCACATGGTCCAATGTGGTGGCCAAGATCCAAAGCGGTGGCTACATTCACTGCTATGCTCTACGTGTAATGGTGACCTTTGCATGATGGACTTGCGTTTCAGGCACAAAAGGAACACCTGGACCTTGGAAATGTTCTGGTTGGCAACCTGAAAGACTGCAGCATGGTACTTCTGAATGATGGGATCTGTTCTCTGCAGTACATCCTCAGCGTGGAACAGCTGATTACTGGGCTTTGTGACCCCAAGGAAGTCTGCAGTGATCCGATGGGTACTGGGGGAAATTAGCCTGGGATGGGGCCTCGTTCTTCCCCACTTTTCTGCAAAATGGTGCTAGCATGTGCTCAGAGGTTGAACTGCTTGCTGGCTAACTTGCAACCATTCTCATAAGCTGTGTGCTTTAGGATATACTGGTGACGCCCAGAGCTCATATCATCTCTTTTCTCCTATAGCTTTGGAACTGGAACACTCCAGAGGGACAATCCCTGCAAGGTCAAAAGCTTTTGTGCGAGTAACAGTCAGGCCAGCCCGGCAGCTGCACTACACCTGGTCCATCAACTGTGCAATCTGCACCCCTGCAGGTGAGAAATGGGTGCTTATGGGAAGGGGGAGAAGGTGTTCCCTCCCAGCCAAGCAGTCTGTGCTATAATAGACCAAACTGCAGGACTGTAACCGTCCTGACAGCAGAAATCCCTCTGCTGAGCAGTCCATCCTTTCCTGCATGCTCTTTCCCTTTTGCTTTACTTTTGTCCCCCAAGTTCCAGATCTCGCAAGTACAAAAACAGAGCAGCAACTCCTTTGCTGCATAGAAGCAACAGGTGTCCACCCAACGTTCCGCATTGCTGACGCCTGCTCAGCAGGGAGCGCCAGCGGCATCAGCAGGCTGCTCCTCTGGAGGCTGCTTTCCCTGGACACATTGAATGAATACCTGCAGCGAGACCCGGCTCCCAGTGAGCTCACCTGCAGTGTTCCCACCAGGCACAGGTGAGGTGAGGGGTAAGACAAGCAGTACTCACAGATCCTCCATGTGTCCCATACATAAAAGATCAGAGAAAATCCAAAGGCGTTCCTTACACACAGTATTCTTTCTCCAAAAAGTGCTGAAGGATCAAAGAAGAATTATAAGGAAGGTAGATAGCACAGAATCATAGAAGGGCTTGTGTTGGAAGAAACCTTAAACCATCTGGTCCCAACCCCGCTGTCTCAATTTAACCTTTTCTTTCTCTCTGCTGATCAGCACGTGCTTGATCCCCCCTATATACACACCTCTCCTGCTTGATTTCAACTTTGGAGCTGCCCCCGTAGGCTCAGAGCCTGCCCTTGTGATGCTCCTGCTGGTGAACAACGGTGTGGTGCCTGTGGAGTGGTAAGCGGTGCTGGATGGAGCTCATCCTTCTCTTGGGGTCTGCATGTGGAGATGGGAATGCTCACAGGGGCCGTGAGATATTAGAGAATGAATGGAATTATGTAGTTTGTGTTGTGAGGCTGTGAATGAGGCCTGTTAGGGGGTCTGGGTGAAGAAGCCTGGCTGGACTGAACACACTGACCTGGGCAAGCTGTCCGTTCCTGCCGCTGACCAGCTCATTGGGTCCCTAGGGCTTTCCTCTTTCCTTCTGACCAGAAGATGGACATGGAGCACTGGGCAGAGGATGCAGATCTCAGCCCACAGGAGCTGCATCAGATGAGAATTCAGGATAATCAGCTCTTCAGCATTTCCCCTAAGTCAGGGAAGCTTCTTCCAGGACAAGAGGAAGCTGTCCAGCTCTCACACAGGTGATGGCATCATCCTGCATGCCAGGACAGCACCTGCTGGCAGAATGCCCTCCTTTTCCATGCCAGATCCTTTCCCTTCATATGCCTCTTGCCCAGCAGACATTGGGCAAGTACAAAGTCCCTGAGCTGTACTTTCTGTAGTGATGACTACACAGTGATATTCTTGTCTTTGCCATGAGCTAGAGCCTTCTGTGCCTGTGGGAGGTTTGCAGGCAGTTGGCCAGCTCTCCTTCTATAACAGCCCTGATCTGAGAAGGACTGGTGCTTCATATGGCCTAGAATCTCAGGTCCCTGCACTGGTGTATGATTAAAACCAACACTGCACCGCTTGTTCCCACCCAAGCACAACTGCCCCCCTCCCTTTCTCAGAAGCCCTTACGCAACAGTGATTCTTTAGCAGGGAAATGAATTGTCTCTAATGTACTGTGTGACCCTGATTCTACCCTCCTGGGCTCAAGGTTGGTTTCTAATTTTTTTTTCCCTCCTTTTCTTGCACTGCTAGACACGATTTCATTGGCACTGATCACCTGCCTGTGTTGCTGAAGGCTTCCCATGGCCATGAGATTCTGGTAAGGCAGTAGGTGTCTGCTGCATGTGTTTGCAGAACTGCATCAGGTAGGAGCTGGATTACAGGGCATTCCTCCAGGAACTGCATGGGCCAGGAGCCTGGGGCTTTCTCCTGCACTCTGAACCAGCCAAAGCAGAGACATGAAGCTAGCATTGTGACAAACCCCAACCCAGTAGGCATTCTCTGCACTCCTGGTTGGCTGTTCCTGCTGCAGTCCCAGCCTTAGTCCACCCACTTCTTCCTCCTTGCCAACAGCTGAGGAGCCTCCCACTCATTCCTCCTGCTTTGCCACTCGCTAAAACATCCCAGAGCTGATCTGCTGTGTGTTATCCTATGGCATTTCCTCAGGCTTGGAATGAGTTTTTCTCTCTCCCCCTGTCTCAGACTGTCAGTTAGAGTCAGAGTCACCTTGTGCTCTGCCAGGCACAGCTCATGCCCATCTGAGCCTTCCTGTCTGCCTCTGAAGTTTCCTGTGAGACCATTGTGTTCACACATCTCTTTTATTTTTCTTTTCTTTCAGGACTATTGTTAGCTGAAAATCCAACCCTTTGACCAAGCTGTTCAAACAGTGGCTTAACTGTGCCTTCCCTCAAAGCCCTTGGACGGGCTCCCTGTGCTCTGCCTGCCTGGCACAGAGAGTGGCGATGAGCATTTCACCAGCTGGCCACTGAGCCATTAGGCTTTGGGGGAACAGGTGCCTTTAGGCTGGATAGAAGGAAGTTGTTTACAGTAAGGGTAGTGAGGCACTGGCTCTGGCTGCCCAGAGCAGCAGTGGGAGCTCAGTCCCTAGAGATGCTCAAGGTCAGGCTGGAGGGGCTCTAAGCCCCTGATGGAGCCGTGGGTGTCCCTGCTCATTGCAGAGTGGTGGACCAGATGGCCTTTGAGGTTCCCTTAAGTGATTCTCTAATTTTGTGACAGCAGCAGAGACCTGGAGCAGTACAGGTGACCACAACAACCAAAAGATGCACAGTGCCAGAGTGCCAATATCTGAACACAGGAGTGGGAAAGGCTCTTCCTTCCGCAGAGAGGGTAGCTGAGGGGCTGAACGCAGAGTGCTCTCCTTCCTTGCATGGATAAGGAGTGTAGAGCCACCACCCCCAGGGCAGAAATCACCATAATCCATTTGTACAATCAATAAGTGTACAATCAATAAGTGTACAGAGGTTAGTCTAAGTAGGATTACTGCAGTGGAAAGATAATAAATGAAAAATGCTCACCGATGTTGTAGGCTCACAATAAACTCCACAAGAAGCAATTTCCAGAAAGACATCCTTCCTTAGGGGCAGTTGGCACTTAAATGGGATCTAGGAGAGCCTGGCCAGGCTCCACCCCTTTTGGTAGCACAGCTGAATTGCCTTCACCTGTGCTCCCATGGCTGACTCATTGCTTGCCTCAGATGGTCAATTAGAGGTTCAGGCCGTGATCAACAGTTCCCATACACCCACTGAAATCACCCTTGCCATTGCTGTTCTGATTCTCACCCAGAACTCAAGAGAATCTTACAGAATATATGCTAACCTTAAGGGAAGCAAATGCTGTCATGTCACCCCAGAAGTTAGGTTTTGGAAATCTGATATAGCACCTCTTCACACAGAGGTGCAGACCTTCAAGCTAGCATATTGCCTGGTCCTTTGTCAAATTTCGGACTGCTTGGTCTCAGAGTAGTGATGTTATCCGCCTTCAAGTAATATAAATGGGTGCTTTGCTCCCAAAGCGTAGGAGGTTTTCTGATCCATTTCCCCTTTGCAGTTTGGAAACAACAGCTTATGTTCTCCTTTTACTTGCACGGTATCTGGCTTGTTGAGGGTCCTGGGAGGATGAATGCTCATGTAGTGCTTTGAAAAGATGAAATAATGAAATCCCAAGCAGGTTTTTGTTAGCTTTGTACTTCTAGTCCTCTCTCCTTACTTACTTTGCTTACGGAACTGAACTGGAAGGGACTCTTCTGGAAGAATCAGCATTCTCTGCTCTTGTTTAAGCTGCTGATATGCACAGCATCTCCCTCGGATGTCCATCCAAGTCTTCCACCTATCATCTCTAGTGTCTTCCTTATCTTCTGTGCGTGCACTTGGAAAGTAGCCGTGCTTTAGGCTAATGGCAAATTGCAGTGACTTATCTCCCTTTGTCCATGCAGAGACATTATGAGCTCTGTGATTCCATCTCAGCCCGTCTCCAGGCAGCAGACAGCTTGGGGGTGCTTTGAGGTGATCCTGCTGGAAACCTTGCACCATGACTCATGTGAGCCTAGCCACAGCTTTCTCAATATGCAGAACCCCATGTCTTTTCCTTTCCATGAACCAGCTCTGTAATCCATCTGCTTTGCACGATGTGGTGGCCGCTTTACTAACAGGATTGAGTCATTACTCAATCACCTGAAATTCAGCTGAGAACTTCAGCAACCTTTGGGCTCCCTGTTGGTACCTGACGTAAGAAAAAGAAATGCGCCATATGTGATACAACCTGCAAGCTTTTCAGAGAAAAGTCAACAGTTGAGCAATCTCTTCAGCTCCTTGCCTTTGCTCACTGTCCTGGTGTTACCAATGTCAGGCTGTAAATGGATTGCCCTCAGCTTGCAAAGTATTTGTGTCATCAATGCTGATGGAGCCAAAGCTTTGTGAGACAGTGACTGCATTTCTTTCTGCCATAGCTGAACTTCAGAGGTGTGACAGTGGAGAAGGAGCAGCTGTATGTTCATTTTGCTTCCTCCAAACATCTCTTCATGCCCATTGCCATTGGGACATCCCACCCCCCCATACAGGTGAGCATTCTGGGGCCAAACCCAGCAGCAGTTGCCTGGAACTGGGTGCTGAGATGGTTGTAGGGAAGGCGTCTCTCCTTACCTCCAGTTCTATGAGATCTGGCATTGGCTTCAACCAGAATGCTTATAGAGTGTGTTGGACTCTTCCCCTGTTCTTTTGTGTTGGATCTGAGTGATGACTTGCCTAGCTGCTCCAGGCACTCTGGAAATAAATCCTAATTAGTTTCTTAGTAAATTAATTAAACTTCCTTAAATACTTATTCAGCAAAAAAAAAAAAAAAAAAGAGGAGCTTTGATTCTGTTCTGCCTAATTTGTTTGGGAAATGAGCAAGACTGAATTGAATTAAAATCACTTTAGTAAGAGTGTTCTTGCATTTCAAGATTTCAAGTAATCCGCTTTACAGTGATTCCTTTAGCTAACTTGTATTAATTTTTTCCTAGACTAAATTCACAGGGCACCACTTGGAGAGGCACTGTAGTCATCAGCATACATGTGCAGTGATAAACCTTCAGCACAGAGCATATTAGAGCCTCTGTGATAACTCCTGATGTTACGAAGTCCCTCATTCTTAGGAGATGGGCTGACTAATTAATTACTAATTCTTATCAGAGTCCTCTAGGGAAGTGTTAACTGGTTTAACTTGTGCAGGGTTTTCATGAGCATTCCACTCTGTGATTCACATTAGATTTATGAACTTTACAACGGGAGCTCCACGACAGTGATGTTTGAGGTTCAGCTGGACAGCATCATGAGGGTGCAGAAGGACAATTATCAGCATCGTGTATTTATCTGCTTGACTCCTAGAGGAGAAATCGCCCCTGGCACTACAGGTCATATTGAGTGGATCTTCTCACCACTGGAAGCCAGAACATACTTGGTAAGGCCTTTCTCATAACTGCCAAGTACCTTTCTGCTGTCCTATACCTCACATTCTTTAGATTTTGTATTGATTTTTGGTCCGTGCAATGCTACAGCTGAATTGAGCTCCATCCCTCCAAGAAGCAGAATCTGAGAGCAGGTAGATAGTCTCATAAGCCTCTCCATCCCAAAGAGCACATTTCTTCCACAGCCAGAGGCATCACAATATATACTTTTTCAAGGATCTAACAGTACCTGAAGGGTATAAACAGTATCTGGTCAGATTTGTGGTTCACTGCCGGCTTCCAATAACTCCCACAAAAGAGACTGAAGCTGAAATATTTCATCCCTGCAGTGTGCACTACTGAAAAGAAAACAAAAGAACCTGGATTTCTCTTCACGTATGAGTGTGATTTACATAAACCTATTGTAGTCTGTTAGCCAGAGCACTGCCTTTTTGCATATCTCTCCTGATCACAGCTATGGACTTCATGCTCTTATTTTTTCCATGGCAGGTTGATGTTCCCATCCACATCCTGGGGGGTGAGTCAGCTCTGATCACCTTCCAGGGAGAAGGCTACGATCCAAAAGGCACAGAAGAGAGTGCTACTTTCGGAGAAGTTATGTCCCCTTCAGTCCTTCTGGGTTCCACCAAACTAACTGTGACTGGGCAGGTAAGTACAGGCGCTGATATGAGCAATATCAGTGGACCAAAAACTTGTGAAAGATCCGCTTCCCCAACACCAGCAGAATGTCCTGCTCCTTGCTTCCTCAAATCCACTGCAATAGGTCCGCTTCACTCTGCTTCCTGCAGGCTGCCTCCTTATCACACCACAGGATTTGCATTGGGAATATCCCAAACTGCACCAGAGCCAGCCGACTGGTCTTTCTCAATAATATCTCAGAGAACAAGGCAGTTGTGTTCACCTGGAGGACAGGCAGTGTGAAAGACAGTGAGGTGAGTCCTTTCTTCTTTTTCCTCTACCCTTCTCTACCCTTCTTTACCCTTCCTCTACCCTACCTTACCTAGCATGAGGAACCCCACAAATCTGAATTTCCTGTAGGGAGAGGCACATAACAAGGGCACAGGACAAAGAAACAAATCCTCTGTGGCTTTTTTTATTTTCCCCACAGGTATTGCAGGTTACCCCAGAGCAGGGAGTTGTGCAGCCTGGAGGGAGCACCCCCTGTTTCATCACTCTGCTGCCTTCAGGGAGAGTGTCCTTCTACAGCACAGACTTGGTGTGTGAGGTGAGAACCAGGAGCCCGTGTGCTCCTGTCACCTGAACTAGCCCAACAGTCTCCACCTTCAGGCTCTGTCATTTGCAGCTCCTTTCCCTGCTCCTCAGTCGTGGTGTGCTCTGTAGGTGTACATCCAGGAGTCCCTGGTTCAGTACGAGAGGGACCTGCAAGAGTGGGAAAGGGAAAAAGAACGGCAGGCAGTGGAGTTCACCATCACGGAGCAGGACCTCAGGGCTGAGAAGAAGCCCAGGCCACTCGCTGGGGTAAGTGTTGCAAAGGGAGGAGCTTGAAAATTACTTTTCTAAACGCACTGCAAACTCTGCATTTGCTAACAATCATCTGAAATTTGGAGGTGTATGAGCAACTTTAGGAAAAAAAACAAAACCTGCAGCTCTGGAAATTGGTAGTTGAATTTGTAAACATGGGTAAACAGTAGCATAAAGCATGTAACTACCATGAAGAATGTGGCCAGTGCAGAATGGGAGGACTGGGTCATTGGCTTTCAGCTGGGGCAAGGTAAAAGAGAATCCTGAAGTCTCGTTCAACTCCTTATCTTTCCATACACTGTGATTTCTCTCTCTTTCTTTCCTTTTCTCTTCTTTTTTCTTTTTAGAAATCACCAGATTCTGCTGAGACAGAAAATTTCCATGAGCCCTCAGCAGTGGTCAGGAAATTCAAGGTAAGTCAGGCCCGCCTCAGCAGCTGCAGAATCAAACTGGCTGTGTTAGAACAGAGGCAGATGCTGGATCTCACAGTGTGGGAGCCCGGGCAGAGAGCACACCAGGATTTGTAGATTCAAGGCTTTGGGACACAGACTGTTTGGAAGAGCCAGGAGAATCAGACTGTCTGGCTGAGCCCCGTGAACTGTAACTTTCCAACTGAGGGGAACGGGAAGGGAACTTGGAACCCTGTATGCACCCACAACTGCAGCAACCCTTTTTGAATAGATTTAGAAGGTTTTGAATAAGCAGAAGATCTGCATGTGGGCAGGGCAGGCAGCACCTGAACTGCTGTCACATCGGGGCAGCAAGGCTATAAGGTCAGGGCTTTCTCTGGAACAAGCATAAAGATGGCTGGGGAGACAGGAAAGTGGTTCCACTTAACCCAGTCCCATGGCTGGAGGAGCAGTAAGAATCTGTATTTCTTGCTCTCTGACAGACGCTGCCCCCCATTAAGAACCACCCTGTGGCCAACCTGCCTGCAGGGCACTTGCAGAGGAGGCTGCTGTCAGACAAAGAAGCCAGCCATGTGTGGGTCAAGCCAGAGCCTCCCAGGCCCATCCTTTTACACCTTGATGTGACAGCAAGGTCCCACTCTACTGAGGACTTCTTCAGCAACTTTGCCTCAGAATTCCCCAAATACTTCTTGCCCCGGTAAGGGACTGGGATGAGAAGTGGCCCACTGGGAGATACTGTCAGAGCATAGTGCTCCTCTGGGAAAGTGCCTCCCCAGAGGAAGCTCCCTGCTTCCTGTGGTGCTGCTGTTCAGCCATGAGGCTGCAGGCCTGCAGGAGCTCACTTAGGTAGCGTGGCACTAATGGAACATCTCCCTGGTTCTCAGCCCCAGCATCCACCAGCTGCCATTTGTGGATGGGAGTGTGGACAGAGACAGGATGGAGATGGACCACAAATGGCTGTCCCTGGCTACTGCTTCCAAAGAGGAGCTGCAGATAGTGACGGACATGCTGATGGGTGTTATCAGGTGTGTGCCCCTTCATCCTCACCCATTTTGCAGCCCCTATATTCCAGGTTCTCCCTCTGGCTTGCTCTGGCTTACAATGATCCTTTTGGGGTCACTCGGATACCTGATTTTCTGGGACTCATTCTTTTCCTCCCCCCAGGGGCCTCTTGGAGAACACCCAGTTCCATGATGCAGTGAGGAAATGCCTGCAGGAGCCCATCCCATATTTCTCCCAGTTTCAGTGTGAAGAAATGGCAAAGACGCAATGTAGAGGACAGTGCTCCACCATCTCCTCCAGGCTCTCTGCTTCCCCAGATCTTTTTACCAAGGAGAATGGAGAGAGAAAAGAAATGAGCCAAGAATCCTCTCCCAGCAATGAGTTTCTGGGCACCTGGGAGGGGCTGAGTGAGGTTTTTCATCATGAGCAGCTGAGGGAGCAGAAGGCGATGATGGAGGGGTGAGGAAGAGCTGCACACACAGAGCAACTGTTTGTTGGCCTCAGCATGTATAAAACTGTGTGCTCTGCTGCTGTGCCTGTTGTGTGCTGGGAGGAGCTGCAACAAGCATCCTTCCTTATCGACTGTCTGATAACCCCCAGGCAGCCAGCCTTCAGGAGTCTGGTGGAGATGGTGCTGGAAAACACACTGCAGAACATCCTGGTGGAAGCCAGCTGTGGGGAAGTGGTGCTGACAGCCCGGCCCAGGGTCATTGCTCTGCCCCCCAGTCCCTCCCAAAGGTAAAGGACCTGTCCTTAATCCGTCAGGCTGAGGCACAACCCATGTTCTAGTTTAGCCAGGTTGAGGTCTCAGTGCCAACGCTGCCTGTGCAGAAGGTGGAATCCAACCCCAAAGCCTCTGCCTGTTGCTCTATCCCAAGCCTCCTGTGAGTCCAGATCTTTCTTGGCAGCATGCTCAAACAGCTCAAGGAGCAGAAAGCAGGCCAAGCTCTCCCGGTCTGAGATAGTGTGGGATCCAGTTAGGTGGAGGGAATGGCCACAGTTGAATAGGCAGATGTGGGGCTGAGGGCAAAGAATGAGGGTTTGTCCAGTCCTGGGGATAACTACAGGGATTTGGGACCAAGGGCATTACTGAATGGAGATGTCATCTCCAGAGCTGCAAAATTCTTGTGCAGATGGAGGTGGGATATTCCCTGTGATCTCCCAAGGATGGATGGTTGCCTGGGGGGAGGTGGCAGCAGACTGCACTCTCCTTAGCCCAAAGGCAATCTCTTCTCTTTCAGAATTGCCAGTCCAGCACCCTAACCTTCAAGAGCATAGCTGTGGCACAGCATGCTGCTTGAGCTCTGCAAGCACATCGCATCTCCACTCTTCATCCCATCCCCATGATGGTCAGAGCCGCTCCAACCCTCCCACCCCAGGACTCGATGCCAGCACGCTGCCTGCCTCCAAGGCTGTGCATCCTGACCGTGTCCCCAGCTCCACTTTGAATCTTCCAGCAACTCTGATGGCTGCACTGCAGCTCCTGCAGACAGTGAAGGGCTGCAGCGTTCCCATCCACCCAGCAGCCCAATAAAAGGAGCTCAGCCTCTGCAGGCACAGACATTGGTGTGCAATAGGATGTAATCAGCGCGTCTGAATTGTGCCCTGGACGAGCTCTCTCCATATAAATCTACGAGGTTCTCACTGGGGGAACAGGGTGCCGCTCAGCTTTGGCTTCCCGTATGGCTGTGATTGTCCCTTCCCACATGTCGCATTGTCACAGCCGGGAGGTGGCACTGTTAGTTCTCAGAAAGCTCCGGTGCCGGCGCAGTACTGGAGCCGTTCCTTCTTCCCTCGCAGTCCCCAGGAAAGCCACGCACTGCGGGGTACTTCAGCCCTGCTTGGCAGAAGGCAGATGCCCGCTGTGCCCGGAGGTGCTGCAGCTCTCCCAGAGCTCTGCTCGCTGCAGGAGCCCTGCGTGCGTAACGCGTACTGAGCCCCAGGGCCAAGCTGTTCCCGCTGTCGGAGATACTGCGCTGCCAGCTCAGAGAGCACACCTCCTCCTCCCTCCCCAGCAAGCTGGGTGCCAGATCTTCCACGGCAGCTTCTCTGTTTTCCGGGCCGGTGCCGAGCAGGGGCTGGGTGCCACATCCCTGCAGAGCCAGCAAGGCAGCAGCAGCTGTTCGGTCCATTTGTGGTGAATTTGCCAGGTATAGGCCCCTCACTAGGATCTTCTAAATACAGGTCCCACGCTGGCTTGCCAAATGGGCGGCGTGAGCAGCAGTCTCACCGTCCTCCTAAAGCAGATGGGATCCAGCTGCCTGAAGAGCCCCGGTGCTGCCCGGAGCAGTGGGGATGGGGTAGGTGACTACATACGTCCCTGGGCCCGCTGCGTGATGATGAGGTCTGGGAGCTGTCTACACATCTGCAAGAGAAATGTCTCTTCCCCTTGCAGTGAGATGGTTGTGTGTTCCCCGTGGCTGGAATGCTGGGGCTGGCCGCCAGGCTGACTGTAAGGATGTGGTCAGAGGGAAAGTTTGGCAAACCACGGGCTCCCCGGTTATCGGGAGTGCTCCATGGGTAGGCAGTTTGCGAAGCACACAACAGCCCTTTTCTTCTTGGCTGCTCATCCTGGGAAGGGTGGAATGGCCTTGGGGCAAGTGGGCGACAGAAGCCATCCTGAATCCCATTAAAACATTTAACACCTGCTGAATCGTGCCTTTGTCTGGGAGATAAAGGGAGGAGAACAAAGCTGCTGTTGGTCTTCCCTGCTGCAGTGCCTGCAAGGCACGGTTATCCCATTTCCCTGAATCCCACCTCGTGTGACCCCACATCCAGACAGGGACAGTGCTGGAGAACAGTCCCTTGTGTCCCCTGCCCCTAACATTGAGTATTAGGAACCTGGGCAGGTCCTGCCGTGAGCAGCCTGCACAGCCGGAGAGAAAAGTGGGCATGGCAGTGACAGGTTGACAGCTGGGCTTAAGAATCATAGAGGTCTTTTCCAACTCTAATGATCCTATGATTCTCACAGCACTTGGCAAAGCAGGGTAGGGACCCTTCACCTCTGCTTTCACGTGTTTGAGATACCAGGCTTTGCTGGCTCAGCTCTGTCCCCTCAGTCACTGAGGACTTTTCAGTCCACAGTGGGGTCAGGTCAGGACACCAAAGGTGGCTCCTGTGGGACAAGAAAGAAGCTGCCATGTAAGCCAGTCACTCTGACTCTGGTGGGAGCCCTGCTCGCTGCCTTTCCCACACCAAGACAGGAGAGGCAAGCAAGCTCATAACGGTGTCAGGAGGAGAGGGAGCATTGCCTCGCCTCTTAGCATCATACTGAAGGCAGTGATGGTTCTGTATTTCCTTTTCTGGCAAAACTACTGGGAAAGGGGTGAGGGCCACCAATGCTAGTGCTCTGGAGTTTCTGCAGCTCCTGGCTGTGCCAGGCTGGGCCGGGCAGAGGGCTGAGCAGAGGGATGGTCTGGCAGCCTGTAGGATCAGAGCCCCAGGCAGGTTGGATGGATGGAGCCCTCCTTTCAAATCTGACTGCCAGGGACAAGGATGAAGAGCTGGATGGCAGCAGCTGATAGTGATCTGCTGCTATCCACTTACATGTGAGAATCCATTTACTGCAACCTCCAAGTAAACTCTTGGTATGGAAAGAGCGAGAGTGGTGGTTTCTAACGTATTGCTGGAAGATAGGGTATCTGTGGGTGTCTGTTGTGGGGATTAAAACAGCACCCACAAATGCCTCCATCTGCACAAACAAACAGCCCAGTGCACCCGCAAAATGGAGTTTCTCCTTCCACCACAGTTGCACTTCATGCTCTGTTATCCAGAGAGCTGCAAGTGCCAGAGAAACTCAGAGCTATCCTGGCTCCTGCTGGCTCAGGGTGAGATCAACAGAGGCTGCTGAGGCCAGAGAGCACACCTACGCTGCTCCTGTGGGCTCTGTATGGGGATGTTGGTGCGGGTTCCCCACTGGGGATGCCTTGCAGGCTGATGGATGCAGGAAGCTAGTGCAGCTCTGGAATGGAGTGACCCCAGGGTAAGGCATGTGCACAGGGAGGGAATGAAACACATCCTGTTCCCAGTGCTGCACCTTGAGGGCTGGCTGCCAGAGAGAGAGAGCAGAGGTGTTGCTGCTGAGCTCTGCCTCCTGTACACGCATTGTATATCGCCCCATCCCAGGGCAGGGTACCCCCACACCTTCCCCTGCCCCCCCTGCTCTGCCAGCCTGCACTCCCCTCACCCCAGGCTGCAAAGTGAGCAGGGCAGGTGGGTGGAAAAGTGACAGCTGGTGTTGTTCCAGTGCAGGTTAATGAATGTCTCCTCCTCTCCCCCCCCCCACACCTCCTCCTCCCCACCGCCCGCCCCAGCACCCAGGCTCCTGGCTCCTATCAGACCATCAGGCTCCCATTAACAAAGGCAGCCCTGGAGAGTTTGCATAGAGACCTGCTCTTCTTCTAATCGAGGTGGGCTAATCGCCTCCCTTGCCCAGCCTGCCTTCCCTGGGTCAATATTTGCTCTGAGCAAACACAGAGCCGTGACAGGTGTGCTGGGAGAAGGCTCGCCACGGCCAGCCCAGCCCTCTCGCCTGTCTCTGCTCAACCCCATCTCTCCGGCCCCCCGACCGACAGCCAGCAGCGCTATTTTTATCAGGGCTATAAAAGCCCCATCCTGCCGGCGTCACCCTCATTTTCTGCTTGTGAGCCAGCAGGAGAAGGAGAAGCCACTCACCTGCGAGCTGCCAGCGTGTCACCGGAGTCAGGTGAGGAGCTGCAGCCCAGCACTGGGCCGGGTGCTGCCTGCCTGGCGGGAGCAGGTGCTGGGCATGGGGTCCTGTTGGAGACAGCAGGAGACAAGCCCAGAGGAACCCCCGCAAGGGGAGGAGATGGGCTCGGGGGCACTCTCCTGGCTGTCCCTTAACTCATCTCTTCTCTCCCACCTGTATTTTCTATTCCTTTCTGATC
Source organism: Chrysolophus pictus (assembly GCA_037305975.1). Taxonomy (NCBI): domain Eukaryota; kingdom Metazoa; phylum Chordata; class Aves; order Galliformes; family Phasianidae; genus Chrysolophus; species Chrysolophus pictus. The sequence continues at coordinate 15,134,433 of CM074582.1, read as the reverse complement.
CTCTCCCCTCCTCCTTTTACTTTCTTCCTTTCTTTTTTCTTTCTGTTTTTCCACCGTCTCTCCCCACTCTACGGTGCCAGCTTAACCCGCCCCGCTCTGTTTGGCTTTCCCAGGCAGCAGGTGTCAAGCATCCATCTACCTCTTGGACTTTACCCCCGAGCAGCGGCTGCAATGAGGACACCGGCTCCCAGCCTAGAGGGACTTGGCCGGGAAGGAAGGATGGGGAAGGGGCACTCCGCAGCCCGCAGCATGGAACCTCCCAGCCCAGAGCGACTCTGCACTTGCCTGGCGTCGAGCCCCACGTGCAAGACCTGACCTGAACGTTTTGTTCGTTCGGCTCGCGTTAGGCAGGTCCAGCCTGTCTGCAACACGGGCACCTGCAGCCCACCAAAAGCGCACTTCTGGCAGGCAATATCTGTGCAGGATACATGAGCTGGTTTGCAGCACGCGTAGCGTGATGAGCGCACATGGGACGATGTGCACACGATACACAGTCCTCGCACAAATGCACAGCGTTCAAGCCATGAATGGAGCTCGCACAAAGCTATCAGTGCACAGAAGGTGCAAGTTGAATGCGTGCGTGAGACCATGCACATGTGCAGGACACATGGCACTGATGGCACTCAGCATTGCAAGCAGTGACACGCAGGACGCACAGTACATGTGTCTGTTGCACTGGGGCACACAGGCACAGGGCTGGTTGCCCTGCACAGTCGGGTGCAGCTGCAGGTAGGTCTCAGCGGTCTGCTGGCACCGAGCAAAGCCGCTGCTGGAAATGGGGAAAGACAGCAGGAGCAGGGCAGAGCACTGGGAGATTGCATCTCTTCCCTGCCTGTGCATCTGCATGTGGTGCTGCTGCTGCAGTCCCTCTGGCCATGTGTTGTGGAAGGGTCTTGGGGAGGAACTGGGATTTCTCCTGCAGGCCAGCACAGAGCCCAGGGCTGCTCCTTGCATCATTCAGACAGTACGGAGTCCTGGAGAGATGGGAGATGAGACAGTGTGGGAGCCCAGGAAAAGGGCAAAACCAGACCTCAGAGCTGTACCTGTGCAGCTCCAGAGGGAACGGGAGCAATTGAGTGCTCAGAGAAGCCGTGATTCCTGCTACTTCCCCCATCCCCATGCATATAGGCTCAGCACCCTATGCTCCAGCGCAGGTTGGCTACATCCCTGCACATACTGGGCTTCCTGAGTGAGTTTGGAAAGTTTCCAGCACATGGTGTGGGGATGAACCAAAAGCTCAGAGCAAAGAGCCCCCTTGGAGCCAAGTCCCCTACACTGCTCCTGGCCCCCCCTGGAGCCAAGTGCCAACCCTGGCTTGGGGACAGCCGCACACAGTGTGTGACACTACACAGAGTCTGGCCAGCACAGTCCTGCAGCCCTGTCTGCTGCTGCCAAACATGGCCAAGTGCAAAAGCCAAGAAAGCACTACACACAACCCGATGTGCACAGCCCCTTGCAGCCACCCAACCTGGGATCAAACAGAGTGTGATTAATGGTGCTGAGCAAAGCCAGACCCTGCTGCCCGCATGCTCCAGCCGCCGCACATGTCCTCCGGTGCAGATACTATCTGGCACAGTGGGGCACTGTATGCACTGGAAATGCTCACCCTGGTGTCTCCATGTACCATAACGACACGTGCTCCCATAGCACAACCTGGGGCTATTTGAGCCTATGAGACCCTCCTTGCACTCTGCAGGTGGCTCAGGTACTACAAAAAGCCTTTGGTTTTGTCCCAGCAAGAGCTGGAGGCAGACCTTGTGCACACGTCCCATTGGAAAAAGGGGACACCTGAAGCATCAGCAGGAGCAGCATCCAGATGAACCCTGGGGTGAGCTGCTCCCTGAGTCCCATGGAGCAGGGATCTGGCCTCTGTGCTGTCACCTTGGTTCTGGGTGAATAAAGCAGCTCAAGCTGCTTATGCTCTGTGCCCAGCTCCATGTCCAAGCCAGCAGTAGTGAATCAGGCTGGCAGGGGACAAAGCACAAGAGTCCAGTGTCATCACCACTGTCCCACAGCCCCATTTGCATCATGTTGGGCTCTTGGGGCCTTGTGCTGGGGATTTGCATGGTGCAGCTCTGCACAGGGCCAATTTGCATGGGGAGGGCATGGTGCAGAGGGAGCACTGGGGAGCAATGTGTGCCTCAGCATGCATTTGCATACAGGTGTGTTTGCATTCAGATGTGTGTGCATATATGCATTCATGTTCATTTGCATATGTATGAGCATATGCACAGCTCAGTGTATGTATATGCATTCTTGCTGACCTAAAGCTGTGGACCTGGTTTTTCCCCTGCCACACTCACTGCTTCAAGTGCCCAGTGTGCAGGTGTGGGTGTGCACTGCTGCTGTTTCCCCATGGGGTGCTGCCAGCGCACTACATGTCCTGCCCAGCCCGGATGCTTTGTGTCATCCCAGGGCAGGTACCACTTTGCTGCAGGATGTGGCAGCTGGCTGCTGCCCTGTGCATGCCAGTGTGACAAAGGGGGACGAGCCCAAGGACCTGCTGCTTTGTACAGAGCCATTGGGGCTGTGTGGTTCTGCCATGCCTGGAAGAGACACTGAGGCTGAGCAGGGGCTCCCTGATCCATGAAGGTCACCATGCCCCTGAACTGGCACTGCTGCGGGTACCCAACCAGCTGGCACAAGGGCTGAGCTAAGGAGGCTGAGGCTGTTGTGTCCCTGAGATTGGATTAATGTAGGAGGTGGGCACTAAGGGAACCAGTACCTTCCTCCAGGACATGTAACTATGGGGAGCCCTGAGGATTCCAGGCTGGGGACGTATGGGGCAGTGGGCAGGAGGCTGATACCAGTGGGCTGTGCTTCAGGTAAGGCTCTGCACCTGAGGACAACCAGTTCTCCTGCCCCACTGCCTGGCATCCCCATGCAGGCAGGGTGGGATAGGTCTGTGGTACACCTGAGGCAGGAAGGACCTGTCACCCTTTTGGAACTCACCTGTTGGTCATTGTCATGCTCCCATAGGGCAGAGCTGATGCGGAGATGCAGCACTTGCCACCTGCTCACACCCAGGCTGTAATCCACAGGCAGGAGGCGAGCAGCTGGCGGAGCCTCTCTGACCTTCAGGTGGGATTAGTCCCCATGGGAACAGCAGGGAGCAGGCAGGTGAGGCCACTGCTCCTGCAGCAGCGTGGGGACCCAGCAAGGCTGCAGGGTGACTGGACATCCCCCACAAAGGGCACAGCCGGGTGCACCCCTGCTACTGGGGTCCATTCCCAGCACCAGGTGCACTCTCACTATTGGGGTCCATCTCCATTGTGTGCTCCATTCCACACTCAGAGCACTGCAGAGGATCTGGGGCACACACAGGGACCAGCACAACCCGGCAGCGCTCCGGGGACCCCAGTACCTTGGGGCAGTGTGTGTGCAAGCTGTGTGTGGGAGCTAATCCCAGTAACATCTGCTAGACTGCTTACCATGTTTCCGGCTGTGGGCAGGGAGCAGGATGGCTGTGCGGGGAACACGTGTTTGTGAGGGCTCCTGCTGGCAGGGGAGCCTGCAGCACTTATTGGCCAGCCAATTGTGTGCTGGCGCAGGTGCCATCCACAGCCAGCAAGGAGCAGAGAGGCAACAAATGGCACTGAGGAATAATGAGCCTCAGCTATGGGGTCTGGGTGTCTTTGGACCTTGGTTGGGGTTTACCCATCCTCCTTGTTCAGGAAGATGCTTGAGGACAGCAGGACGTTATATGCATCCTTCCCAGAGAAATGAGTCTGTGGGAAAAAATGAGGAAAAGGGAGCAGGGAGGCTGGGTGGGCAGATGATATGTTGCCCCCGATCTCATCAGCCAGCCCCTGCAAATAAAAGCCACCTGTTTCAGCCCTGGCAGCAGGAAGCCATCTCCAGAACAAACAGAGCACCAGGCAACTGGGAGAAAGGCAAACAGGGGCTGGCACCAGCTCCATCTGCTCCCTCACAGTTCCAGTCCTGGACCTCCATCCCCAGGCGTGACAGTGCAGCCCCCGCAATGATGGGGCAAGGGGAGCCTGGGGGGACTGTCCTGGTCCACCAGCCTGGTTTCTTAAAATAACAGTGGGAAAGGCTACCATGAGCCTCAGATGTGCGCCAGATGTGGCAGATTCCCAGGCAGAGCCATGTCCCCTCCCTCAGCAGGCAGCCGATACAGGGCACAGGCTGTGCCCATGCGGATGGGGAGCACAGCGGGGGAGCGACCCCGTGCTGGGGCTGGTCTGGAGAAACCCGATCTGTTTTGCTCCTGCAGGGAACAGGATGAGCCGGGAGGGACACGGGGCCCTTATTAAATTAGCCTATGCAGCAGGCCCTGGGCGAGTGTTCAGCAGCTCGCAGAACCAGTATTAGCAGCTGCCCTTGAGCAGGCTCACTGTCTGCCCCTACCTGCCTCCCCCTGCCCGTGTCCCCATCCCAATAGATGTTGCAGGTGGCCAAATGACATGTGGGGATGCTAGTGGCAGGGACCGACTAGGGCCACAGGAGATGCCTGGGGCAGGGAGGGGAAGGGGAATGGCAGGCAGTGTCAGAACCCTGGGGTGCAATGGGGAAGGGCTCTGACCATGGGGATCCCCTCAATCTGCTGTTCCCATCTGGGGCTCACATATGGCTGTCCCAGTGTGCAGGGATGTGGGAGGGGGTAGAGAAGCAGGGATGTGGCACAGCTCCTACCCAGGGGTCACTTTCTCCCCAGTTCCCTCCTCCTCCCCCTGGGTGCTTTTGTCTGAGAGGTTGCACCAGGCTTCCTGTTAGGGCTACATGCCCATAAGATCGCATCAGTGCTCAACAGATCCTATAGCACAACATTCATTACCCCCCACACACCCCATCCCATATGGGATGTTCAGCCTGCATTCCATACACTCCAGCGCAGGGGCAGGGACTCCACCATATACCCCACAGCACTCCATAGCCCAGGCTGTTCTACAATCCCATCTCATCCCACTCCATCCCAAACAATCAGTGTTCCACACTGTATCCTGACATACAGCGATGGGGCTGCCCATACCCAGGCTCAAACACTTCGAGGAATGTCCCCAGGCCACCCTGAGCAGGTGGAACGGTGTCACCCCACTGTGCCCTGCAGTCAGCAGTGCTTTATACAGCCAAAAGAACTGCTGTATAACGCTGTCGCTGAGCAGGAGCCGGCTCCAAGCGCTGCCAGGCTGCACCCTCTGCTGGGACCTGGAGGCATCGGCACGGCACGATGGGGACAACGCTGTCCACGCTCCACAAGGCGGCCGCCGGGGACAACGGGGCTCCGCGGGGACTCCGCACTGCGGAACAGAGCAGCCAGACGATGCACGGAGGGGGATAAGGAAGGCATGCTGGGTACTGCCACCCCTCAGACCCCAGTTCTTGCCCAGAGAGACAGGGATGCTGCAAGAACAGGGCCATTGGGAGGCTCCATGTTGGCCTCATCCAGCCTCTCCCAGGATGGAAGGCCTTTTGCCAGGCTGGGGCAATCGTGAGCAAAGAGCGTGGAGCACTGTGGGGACATCAGTTGGGGGTGCTGCCCATCTCCCCAGATGGCTGAGCCACAGCCATACCAACGCTGCTTCTGCCTGCCGCCACCATCCCTGGCACAGGCTGCGGGTGCCCTGGGAAAGGCAGTGCCCCTAATCCCCAGGCCAAGCGGGGACATTGTCCGGGGGCAGAAAGCAAAGCGACGCGTCAGGCCCTTTGCCCATTGTGCCCTGAGCCCCTGTGCAAACACAGCCCAGCGTTTTCATTGTCGGCGGTGGGGGGTGCGGGGGGGCCGCTCTCGCCACACTGCCTGAGTGGAATGGACAGCGGCAGCCTGCCCGGTGGGTGCCCCGGCCCCCCCGCTGACACAGCGCATAGCCCCCCGGCACAGCCCCGCTTCACCGCCCGCCTATATATGGCTGGGGAAAGCCAGCACCAGCACCACCACCTTCGCCTCTGTGCCCTGCGACCAAGTAAGTACCAGGCTGTGAGCCCCCGAACCCCAATGCACCGCTGCTGCCTTCGCCCCTCGCGTGAAGCCCCCATAGACAGCAGGAGGGTGTGGGGTTCATCCTTGCAAGAGATGTGCCATCCCACACGGGTCCAACAGGCACCCAGTCCCCTCAGCAGGCAGGGCAAGGGGCTTGGGAGCAGCCCCACACATTGGGCATATCACATGGAGAGAGAAGGAATTGCAGCTGGAGGGGCCTTGAGGTCACCAGAGACCCCGCAGCTGTAAGGGAATGGGATGGGAGGTGTCCCCTGACCAGCCTGGAAGGGGCTGGTGACACGGGATGGGATGACAGCCGGGTGACACTGGAGCTCTGCCTGCAGCTGAGCTCCCCGCATGACCAGCGAAGCCATGGACACTCTGGGACAATACAAGATCACGGTGTGGGAGGAGGAGAGCTTCCAGGGCAAGCGCTGCGAGTTCCTCATGGAGTGCCCCAGCATCATGGAGCGCGGCTTCCGCAAGATCCGCTCCATCAAAGTGGAGTCCGGCCCGTAAGTGCCCCCCAGAGCCCTCTTCACCACCCCTTTCCCAGGGGCTGCCTGAGAGATATGACACCCAGGTCCTTCCTCTGCATCCCTTGCGTTGTTCCTCATTTTCCCCGTCTGCAAAGCAGGGAGAGAAGCCCTGCAAAGCCGAGGTGTTGGTGGGGAGAGGCTTTGCCTGCAGAAGAGATGTTTGATGCTGGCAAGGACCTGCACCCTGAGTACCCACCCCCTCCTCTCCCGCAGCTGGGTGGGCTTTGAGTACCCTGAATACCAGGGACAGCAGTTCATCCTGGAGAAGGGTGACTATCCACGGTGGGAGGCCTGGAGTGGGAACAGTGGATACCGCACCGAGCACCTCCTCTCCTTCCGACCCGTCAAGTGCGCGGTGAGTTATGGGGGCAGATGTTTGGGCCACCAAAGGACAGCGGGGATGGAGGGTGGACATGAGATGCATGGGTGGATGGATTACATGGGGATGTGGGATGAAGGGGTGGCTCTCACCTCCCTGCAGACATCCTGAGGTGTGCATTTGGGCTCACGTTTAGCCCCAAACACTGCCTCAACTCCTGCTCTATGCATTGCAGAGCCACCCCCAGACTGGGTACCCCAAGACTTATACCTTTAGCCTGGGATAGAGAAGCAGATTCAGGGAGATGCTCAGGAGTGAGGTTCATCCCCTCCCTGCCAGTACCCAGCCTCAGCACAGCCGCAGCCACTATCACTCCATCACGGGGCTGTGGGTGCTTGCAGTGCCGGCACGTCTGTGCCTCCATATGCCCCCCCACAACTTTTAATAATCACCAGGCAGATATGCTCGGGCTTTAATAAAGAGGACACGATAAGATCGCTCCTCGCTGGCAGGACCGCTCCACGGTGCAGATGGATGTGCATGGGGGCTGGGCATGGAGGGGGGGACAGTGCCGCATCGCTGTGTCCCAGATATTAACCCCTCAGTGCCCAGCATCCAACTGAGCCCCACAGAGATGGAGAGGCACTTCCAGCAGCCTATCTTGCCCTGCAGCCTCAGGGAGGGTGAGGATGCTGAGTATGGGAACCACAGAGACATGAAAGCAGCATCCTCTGGTCAGCTCCAGTGAGGCTGAAGGATACTTCATGGCTCACAGCCCTGCACCAATGTTGGGCATGGCTCCCCCATGCCTCATCCCCTCCCCATGCTAGCTGCTGACCCCAGCCCACTCATCCCACAGAACCACAATGACAGCAAGGTCATCCTGTATGAAGCGGAGAACTTCCAGGGGCACAAGTTCGAGCTGAGCGACGACTACCCCTCGCTGCAGGCCATGGGCTGGGGCAACAAGGAGGTGGCATCCATCAAAGTGAACGCTGGAGCGTGAGTCCCACTGCCTGGGGGTGGCAGAGGCACAAAATGGGTGTTGTGGGACACTTCCAGCCCAGAGGATAGGGGACCCCAAAATGTAGGGGAGTCCTTCCTTTGGAAATCTGTGCCATGCTCACCATGGGGCCAACAGGAGGAGAGGATGGGAAGCAGGGGTTTGGGCTCTGAGCCAGAGGTGTCCCTGCAGGTGGGTGGCATACCAGTACCCAGGATACCGGGGCTACCAGTACGTGCTGGAGCGGGACAGACAGAACGGCGAGTTCAAGAAGTACAGCGAATACAGCAGCCAGGCCCACACCAACCAGATCCAATCCATCCGCCGCATCCAGCACTGAGCAGGGGCAAAGTGCGTGCCCTCGCAGCCTGCGGGCTGCCGTGCCATAGACCTGTACCTGGTAGCAAATAAAGGCATTTGTCAAAAAATGACTGCTCCCCTCTCCGCTCTGCCACAGGGCAAGACACTTGCCTCAGCCCCACTGTTCCCCAGCATCACCCAGCCCTAAGTCCTGGGTGGGGTTTCCCATTCCTCCCCCCCCAAGTCTGGCCACGCCAGCACATCCGTGCCAGCATCCGGCTCCAGCTCCGCCTGGGCACACCACGAGCCCCACCCTGCCTCCTCCTCCTGCACCCTTTCCAAGCCTCCTCATCCTCCTGCATCCTGCTCCAGCACCCTCAGCTCTCCTGGGGGGCACGCCAAAGTTCTCCCTGCCTGGGGAGCATGCTGAGGTGCTCCCTGCCTGTGGAACATCCACTGCAAAGCCTCAGAAAGGTGGGGCACTGGGTGTTGGGTCCCCAGCGCAGCTGGCTTTGGGGCTGGGAGGCTGGTGGGGAGTCTAGTATGGGGCCACACTTGTCTGTGCGCAAACCCTGCACCCAAAAACCCTAGCCCTGGGGTCTATGTGTGTGCGCATGTGCACTGAACAGAAGCTTGCACCCAATGTACACGTTCAAACCTTACAATTCCACACTCCTCTCATTCCACAGCAGTATGACCCACGTAAATACCCCCTGCACCCATGCAGTCTCCCAGTGCCATGCTGCAGGGCGTCCCCACTGAGCCTCTCCCAGCCCTCTTTTGTCCCCACCCCACCACGGCCCCACGGCTGCTCGGCCTCTCCCCCTGCACAAACACATTCCTGCACAGCAGCCGGGCTGCAGGGAGCCCAAGGCCACGTCAGCTTGCCACTGCTTTCCATGCCGCCCGCCTGCAGGTGAAGACCTTCTGGGCACCGACGCACAGGGCTGTGATGGGGGGAACTGCAGGGTCACGGAAGATGTGGGGACTGCTCTGCCCTAACCTGAAGGGGTGAGATTGCTGGATTGGGGCTGGGGGGTGAGCCATCTGCTGTTGCCAGTGGGGTGCTCCAGGGGTCCCAGACCCTTCACAGGAACCCTATGGACCTGAGCCCTTATCTCCTCCAGACATTCCCCGTCCCCTGATTGCCCCGTGAACTTGAGCCCCATCCCCTGTATTCCTCCTCATCCCATGGGTCTGTCCCAGCTCATATTTGTCCCTGCTCCACCATAAACTCAGGACAATGCCTCTTGAGTCCCCAAAGCCTGCCACCCCTTGGCTTCCCCAGGGGCACAGAGCTCCCCAAACCCTGGCATGCCAGTCCCCCTGCCCTTCTGCACCCCTCGGGGCTCTCCAGTTCCATCACACCTTCAGCCCCATGCTCACTGTCTTCCCCATCCCATCTACCTCCCCCTGCACCTCCTGCTCACACAACCCTAACGCTGCCTGCCACATGCCCTTTGTGATGCAGGTTCATGGCTGCAGGATCTTCACCACCAGGGAGGCTGCCAGGAGAGAGAGGCTCATGGCTCTTCCCCCCACCCTGCTGTGTCCCGGGCTTGTTTTCTGTTGCCTGCGGTGTGTTGCAGTGACTCAGGCAGCGAAAGCAAGTCTGGGAGGCTGTGGAGAGGCTGCAGGGCAGGCAGTGGGGCTGTGGTGGGCTGGGTGAACAACCAAAGGTGTTTGGGGACGGAAGCACTTTTTAAGGGCTGTTGCATCCCAGCGGCCCCCCGTGGCTGGAGGAGTTTGGTGGGTTGTGCGGTGGGCTATGCTCTTATCATTGATGGAGGTGGGCAGTGAGGGTAGAGGGTACGAGATAGCTGAGAATACACAGTCCCCATTTCAGCCTGTGCTTTGGGCACCCTCAGCCAGGAGGAGCTATTGGCCACCAGCTGTAGGATGTCCCAGCCTAATCCCACCCTCCCCATGGGCTGCATGGCTGGACTGTGGTGTCTCCTCCTAAATGGCAGATTTGGACTGCAGTATGAATAAGAACCACAGGTCTGGCACCAACACATCCTGGTTTCCATTGGATTTACACCTCGTGATGAAGAAATGCCACTGGGTCCAGAGTGAGAGCTTTAATAGACATCAGTGGAACAGCAGAGAAGAGATTGTGGCAGATGAGCAGCTTGCTAGGTGGCTGTGCAACGCTGGAAAGGAAGGTCCATTCTTGGCTGAGGGGACAGAGATGGCACCTGTGGATGCAGCACTTGTGGCTGTGGGTGGTGGGGCTGATCTGCCCAGAGGAGTTCTTTGGGATTGAAGTTGCCCCAGCTCCTTCCCCACTTTCAGCCCTTTCCCTCCTTGCCCTGAATCTCCCTCCAGTCTTCACAATGCTTGCAGAGATTGAAGGCACCTGGAATACCTGTCTCCCAGTGCCAAACTGGGCAGCACCAGCTCTGGGATTCAGCAGCCAGCAGAGCCTCCTACAGGCTGATGGAGACACGGCCGTGCAGGTTGGGTGGGTGCACGGAGCCCCCCAACTGCACAGAACCTAATGAAGATGGGAACAGATCCGTGCAGCAGGGACTGCGTAACAGGGCACCAGGGGGGTGCCAGAGCCGATCCACATCCCGGTGCCACGAGTGCTTCGCACTGAGCTCATCCTCCCCAGTGCTCTGGGACCCCCCCAGCTGCACAAGGGTCCCAAGGGGGAGGACACGGTGGCACCCCGCTTACCCACGCCGCGTGGGCATGGGGTGCTGGGGAGGGCAGAGCAGGGGCACGGGGCAGTGGGTAATGCCGAGCGGGGTGATGCGGGGGCACGGCAGTGTGCGGCGAGGGGAGCCCGGGGAGGGCCGTGGCCTGGCGGTCTCCAGGCAGTGTCCGAGCCCCGCTCGCAGCCGGGATGGCAGCGCCGTGTTTGCGAAGAGTTAAGGAGGCGGAAGAGGCAGGAAGCGGCCCGAGCCTCTCTCCATAGAAACCCGCGGCCGTGATTAAAGTCTGATGCGGGCCAGATAGCGGGCTGGGTTGGGAGGGGGTGTGGGGGGGGGACGACAGCGCCCGCTTTAATTACAGCGGAGGAAATTGCTGGAGCCGGGGCCCCGAGCCCCTGCGAGTTGCCTGGAAACTCCCCCTCCTCCCCGCCTCCCTCGGCCCCTGCCCGTCCCCTGCCCGTCCCGCTGCCATTTATTCGCCATCAGCTGCTCCCTGATAAAGTGGAATAATAATAATAATAATAGGGGCAGGAATATTAAAACATGCAGCCCGCGGGCCGCCCCCACAGCTGCCATGAGACACGGCGCCGGAGCGGTGCCACTGCTGCTCAACATGTACCTGCCAGGTACGGGCGGACCCCCCCGCAACACAGCGCACCCCGGCCCCCGCCCTGCCCCGGCCCCTGCGGCACCAACCCTGCCTTCCTCACGTACCGTCCCTTCTGCTCTTGCAGCTTTTCACACCTGCACACCCTTCCTTCCTTCCTTCCTTCCTTCCTTCCTTCCTTCCTTTCTTCCATTCTTCACCCACCTGCCATACCGCTGCCCTTCCATCCATCCAGCCACCCTTCTGTCCTTCCAGCTCATCCTTCCAACCCATCCTTCCATCCACCCACCCACCCCACCCACTTGTCCCTCTTTCTGTTCCTCTGTCTATCCACCATCCCTTCCATCAGACCATTTTCCCACTCTTATCCATTAGCTGCCCCTCCATCTGACTCTCATCTTCCCTTCCCTCCCTCCCTCCGTACACCCATCCATCCATTCACCCATTCATCCACCCATTCATCCAACCACCCATCCATTCATTCACCCACCACTCCTTCTTTTCATCCACCTCTTTCTTTCTTTCTTTCCCTTTCCCCACTCCCCAACACCTTTCCTTCACTCCCATCCACCCAACCCTCCGCTATTCTGTCCATCCACCCATCCTTCCATCCCATCCACTCCTTTCACTCTCCCCTCTCCCTCCCATCTCCCTACCTCAGCCTGTGGGATTTTCTATTCCTATATAAAAGCTTCCCCAGCTCTGACAGAAATCGGATTTCCTTTTTCCTGGACGCGTTTCCTGGCTTCACCACAGCGGTGAGGTGGGCGAGGGGGAGCGGCTGAGGGGTCACAGTCCCGCCTGGCCACAGCCCTCCCCACACCCGCACCCCTTTTTTTCCCACAGATCCAGTGGGGGAAACTTTATTCAAAGACGGCAAGAGCCAGGCGTGGGGATCCCTCAACCCGGGTGTGCAGAAAGGTAAGAACCCCCAACCCTTTCCCTACTCCTTGTCCCAAGAACCTGCCTGTCTCCCTGGCATCCTCTTGCAGCAGGGATCCCTGGAACACTTTCCCCTCTGCATGTCCCATCCACTGGGGTTTCCCATATGGTACACGATGCCCTGGTGCTTGCTGCCTCAGATTGGAGCTACTTCACGGGGAGCTGAGCTCCCAATGGCTATCCCAATGCACAGGCATGGAATCCCAGTTCGGGTCCACACAGCACTCTGGGGACACCCGATGGGTGTGTGGAGCCCATTCGGGGAGTGGGGAAATGGGGGAACCACCAGGGAGGGAGCTGCTGGGGCTAGGGCATGGGATAACCAGGAGAGGATGGATTTCATGGGGTCCACCCATCCTTTGGGAAAAGCTATCCAGGGATGTAGGGGAGCAGCCCCAGAGTCACTGGACATAGGGCTGATGTGAAACAAGTGTTTGGGACATGTTTCACCCTCCTGGCAAGGAGATGGATATCATGATTTGGAGGGGTGGGAGATCAGTAAAGCTGGGGCTGAGGGTGTCCTTTTGCCTCTGCATTGTGGACTCTGCGCAGCTGTGCTCTGCACACTGCACTGCATGAGAAGGGACTTTTTGGGGTCACTGGAGGTTTCCCTGGGGAGGCACAAAGGATGAAGCCCTGCCACACCATCTGGCTGCTTGTGTGGGGTGGGGCACACTGTGGGGTTCACATATCAGCCTTGCTCAGAAGTCTGCAGAGAGGGCTGTGGAGGTGGGGTGAGGACTGTGAATACGGCATGGAGATGAGAAATCACCCATTTTGTTCTGCTGGTGATGGCAGAGGTGTCTGGAACATCACAGCCCCTGCACTGGGCTCTGGGTGTCTGCAGGACTGAGCCAGGGCCACTGTGTGCACTGTGTGAGATGTGAGTGCCAGGCTGCAGGGGAAGGAGGAACACAAAGGAGTGCAGAGAGCAGAGGTGTGGAATATCTTGTGCCAAAAACACAGCCTTGGAAAAACCTGGGCTCGCTTGCTTGGGTCAGGATGTCTGAGTGGGGTCTGACGGGCAAGGGTAGAAGAGGAACAGCTTCTCCCTGGATCTGAGGATGGGAGCAGGAATGTGCAGGGGGAACTGCGTGGGTGTGAGTGTGGGGGAAATGGGGTGTGGATCTGCAGGGTGGCTGTTCCTGCTCATCACCCTAGGGCTCTGGGACTCTCTGTCCTACCCTCAGTGCAGCTGCCTGTGTGCCTCACTGCAGGCACATCCAGGTGTGCCAGGCTCTTTTGGGCACCGGCATCTAGCCTGGCACAGGGGCATATTGGGCATCCTCAGTGCAGCCTGGAGGTGCAACGTCCTCAGAGAGGACAGTTTTCACTTGGAAACAAGGAATGTTTGTACCTGACAAACCCACAATATGTACTACCCTGTGCTGGATTCTCTGGTCTCTCTTTACATCTGCCAGGGTTCAGCTCAGAGCGCTGTTGCACCATGACATCACTCACCCTGCAGGGATCTCTGTCCCTGGAGATGGGCAGGGCTGTGCTATGGCACCAGCCTCATTTTGGGGCAGAGTACAAGTGAGAAATATGGGATAGGTCTAAACACTGGAGCAAGCAGGTACCCACTGGGAAATGGGAAGGGACAGCAAGGCAGCGGTGAAAGTGGTTGGGACATTTCCTGCTCCCCCTGCTCTGACCGGGAGCTCTGACCTCTCTGGGGCAGGCAGTGGGCAGATCCAGCTGTGGCAATTCCTGCTGGAGCTGCTCTCGGACCGGGCCAACCTCAACTGCATCGCCTGGGAGGGCACCAATGGCGAGTTCAAGCTGATCGACCCTGATGAGGTGGCACGGCGCTGGGGCGAGCGGAAGAGCAAGCCCAACATGAATTACGACAAGCTGAGCCGGGCGCTGCGCTACTACTATGACAAGAACATCATGACCAAGGTGCATGGCAAGCGCTATGCCTACAAGTTCGACTTCCATGGGCTGGCACAGGTCTGCCAGCCGGCTGCCCCTGATCACACCCTCTACAAATTCCAGGGCAATCTGGCCCCACTGCCCTTCTCGGGCATCTCCAAACTCAACCTCATGACCTCTGGGGTGACGCCGGCTGGTTTCTCCTACTGGCCTGGCTCCAGCCCATCTCTCTATCCTGGGCACAGCCTCCAGCCCTCGGCCCCGTTCAGCGCCATGGCAGCCTCCCACCTCAACAACATGAACAACCACTACCATTAAGGCTTGGCAGATCCATCCCGTTGGTGTGGGGTTGGGGAGTTTGGTGGGGAAGGGTGGGGGGTGGGATGCTGCCCTGCTCCAGCTGCCCCTGCTGAGGTTTAAAGAGCAGTGATTCCCTGGTATGGGTGGTTGGAGGGCAGAAGGTGTCTATCTGCATTTAGATTGAGGAGGGATCTTTCATGAGGGAATGCACAGGGATGCTTAAAGCAGAGGTAAATGGGAGGAGAAATCATGCCCCATCCCACAAAGTCCCCTTGTGCTCAGCTCAGCCTCTAGCCCACCCATCTCCCAAAGGAGAGGGGTCAGGAGCTGGAGACCCCAGAAAGCCTTGCCCAAGGGTGAGGGATCCTCCTTGCAGCTCCTTGCTTCCTGCCGTCATCCTTACCTCCAGAAAACAAGGCTGGGTAAAGCAGGAGTGACAGCAATGCTGGGAGCCCAGGGCACCAAGGGGCAGGCCTGGTGTCCAAGGAAGTGCCCCCACCCTCCAGAGCAGGACTTTGGCCCAGTGGACGGAGAGGTGCTGGGCTCTGCCAGCTGGGGAGGGATTTGTCTTCAATAAAATGGAGAGGTGCTGTGAGCTGTGTCTGTTTCTGTGTGCAGGGGGCTGCAACAGGGGGCACTAGCCAGCCCCCCCATCTGAAACCAGAGCACTGTGGGGCTGGAATGCAGCCACCCTGACTCATCCTGCAATCCTTGCTTTCCTCAATCACCACCTCTGGCTCTTACATCCAAGAGATAGAGGGAACAACTGGTTTCTTTGGACACCACTCTGGGGCAGCTGCAGGTGAGGCAAGCCCAACCTGGGGGTCCTCAGTGCCATAAGGGGTCTCTGGGCAGGTTGCAGTGTTCATGGAGCCAGGGCTGAGGCCAGATTGATGCCATGCAAGAACATGGGGGAGTGGCCAGTCCTTCTCCCTGTGCCCCCCAGGTCACAGCAGACACAGGAGGGATGGCTGCGCTGCCCTCTCTGCATTCCTTCAGGGTCCAGTCACTCTCCTGGTCCTGGTGGCATCTGCTCAGCCATATCCTCTCTGCTCTAATCAGCTTAAGAGAGGGGATCTGACAGTAGCGTGTCTTCCAGGGAGGGCTCAGGCTGCAGTGTGGGGAGCCTTGGGGTCGTGATGCAGGGAGCCCATGCCTAGAGGGGTCAAGGGGAGACCTTCCTCTGCTGTCCCTGAGCCCTGCACAGGCTGGTCCAAAGAAGTGAACAGGGGGAAGAAAAGGAGCTCCCTCCATTCCAGAAGCAAGAAGAACTCATACTGGAGACTCCCCCCTCCTCTCCAATTTTGGCCTCACAAAGGTAAATGGTAGGGAGGGGCAACTGGACATAGCTGGCTTCATCATAGCCAAAGCAGGGATATGAGTCCTCACCAGGGGAGCGGACGTCAGGGCTTAGGGAGAGGCATGACGCAGGGGCAGGACAGGGATTAAGGGATGTGGGTCACTAGTAGCTCCTTGCCACCATCCTACTCCTGTCCCTCTGCCAGCACCTGCAGCAGGGAAACCCAGGTGAGCCCAGCTCCTCACTCATTCCCAGCCCTACAAGGACCCTGCTGGACCTAAGTGTGCTGGGAAATGAAGAAAACACTACCCACCCTATGTGACAGGCTGAGGGCATGCTTGGCTCCACTCTGAGCTCACCCAAAATCCCCTTGTTTGGATTCCCCCTACAAGCAGGGATCATGCACAGAGGGGGGCAGAGAGGAGGGAGGTGGAGTACCCATGCAGGACTCTCCAGCTATGGAGGATACAGTGCTGTCACCGTGGCAACCTGGAATGCTCCCATCTGCAGACCCCACTGGGCACAGTTCACTCCATGTGATGCTCAACGGAGAGGTCCAGAGCATTGTCCCCCACCCAGCACAGCTGCCCTTCACTCTGCATCCCGCTGCCCCAGCCCTGCAATAGCATTGCTCCTTTCTGTCTCCAAAACCACCGGTTCAGAGCAGACTGCAGCAAAATCCTACCAATGGCTGAGCGGGGCTGAGCCCAACACGTGGCACCGACCGTCCCCAGCCCTGACCGGGGGTGCTCAGCCCAGGGGAGTGACGTGGAAGCATCATTCCCAGCAATGGGGTGCATGGGCTCAGTATGCTGCAGGCTCCAGACTTACCTGCTGCCTCGGCTGCCATGCTGCCCCTTTCATTCACGCACAGCAGAAGGAGAATGAGTGCTGACTGCATCCATGAGGTTGAAGAGGAGCTGGGGGGAAACACAGCTGCAGCCCATGCTCTGCTGCTCAACAAATGCAGCCCCAACCCTGGGTGCCCTGTGAGGAATGAGGTGGGGAACAGGGTCCCAAAAGGCCTCAGTCTGCACATGGTCTCAGAGCTGTTGGTGCTGCCTCGTCATTAAAGGCAGGAGGAGGGTTTTATTCTGCTATAATTTTTTTCGTCTGTTTTTAATTTCCTTCTGCTTAAGCAGCAAGAAGGAGGGACTGAGCCCTGCCCTTGGCAGGATAGGATGTGGACCCCCCCACCCCAGCTCCTCCGCATTCTCTCAGCCCTCTGTAAGGGATGGAGGATCCCTCTCCCATTTTAGACTCATCACCACATGTCTCATTTCTCATGCTGGGAAGAGCCTTTGCAGCACAGCTAGGTGACGTATGCCTTCCTGCCCACACCTTCACCCCCTCTAGCTCTCCCTCTTCCCACCTTTTTTCCCCTCTCTACATGCCAACTGCTCTGCCAGCACCCCTGTGCTGAGCTGTTGACTCACATCCTCCCTCCAGACACACAGCCTTCCCTCAGCCTTGCTCCCTGCATGGGCTGCATTACCCCTATCATTGCTTAGGGGGCTCAAGCCCTGGCAGCAGATCTAGGGCTGTGCCCTGCTGCCAAAGCCACCCTTCATGCCAAGGACACCTTTTGCAGAGCCTGGCCAAGCAATGTCTCCAAGCACCTGTTCTGCAGACACCCAGAAGAAGGGAAAGAGTCAGCCAGCCCCCAGGTGTCCAGGCTAGGAGAGCATCTCCTGCCCAGCTGAGCACTGAGACCTTGGGCCGGATGCTGCAGAGGGCACAGGCTAGGCTGTGGGGAGGACTGGATTAATGCGCTAATGCCAGATTAAGCTGTAATACAGGACTTCTGACGAGGGAGCCCAGCCCTGTGCTCCCCCCACAACCCAGGGTCCTGCCCTGAGACACAGCTGAGTACCCCTGGCTGTGCATCCAGCAGCTGAGTGACACGGACAGGGAGGCAGCAGCATCTAGCAGACCCCCTAGACTCCTGCAGCTGTGATGTAGCCTCACCTGAACCCATAAACCCTCCCCACTCAGTGGAGCAGCAGCAATTCAGAGCCACAGTGGATCCAGTGTCCAGACAGCTCCCACAGAGGCAGGAGAGAGAGATCCCACTTCCATCTGCCTTGAGGAACACATTATCCATCATCCACCATGGCAGCCCAAGGTTGCAAGGCAGCAGGTGTTGCAGAGTACTGGTCCCTACCTAGCCACACAGGCTAGAGATGGTTTCTCCCCTTAGAGCAGCTCTGAGGAATGCTGCCAGCTTTTAATAGCTAGAGCACATTTTCCTTGCTGTCTGTCCATCAGGAGGCATAGCTCACCAGGCTGGCTGCTGCCACAGCACCCCTCCTCTGTACCCTGTGTCATTGCCATGAGCACATCAAGCACACGGAGCATGCACCACAGGCAGAGCAGCAGGGCTGGGGGAGCACACAGAGCTGTTGCTTTGTGAGCGGTAGGCAGGAAAAAAACCCCTTCATTGGTGATTACACAGCTTGGAGGGGATACGTTGCACACTAGTGGGAAGCAACAGAAATATGCTGCAGCCTCAGGAGGGGCTGCTGCCAGCAGCCTGTCCCTTCCCAGTAACACCCCCGTGCTGGTCTCACCTCTATCCCAGTGGGAGCAAGGTGGGATCTGCATTCCCTGTTCTCCCAGCAGCCACACAGGTTGCTCTGGGGGAAGGGAAAACCAGACATCTCCTGTCAGCAAGGCTGAGGCTGAGCCTGAGCCGGTGATGCGTATTTAAATGCACAGGAGCATCTGAGCTCGTCTCCCATTCCTTGACATTTCCAGAGACTCCAAGCTGTCTTCAATTACCAGTCTGCAATTAGCTCTTCCTAAATCCCCCAATGAGGCCCAGCACTCTTAATCAATGAAACACAAGGGAGGAGGGGAAGGACACAGCCTTTCTGCAGCTGGAAGCATTTTACATGCCAGGACTTGAGGCTGAAAGGACTCTGCTAGTGGCCCTATGGGGGATCTGTAGGGTGGGAAACCTTGGTGAGCACTGGCACCTTGTGCAGCTCTGAAGCTCTTCAGTCAGGGTAGGTGCCCTAGGGTCTGCAAACAGTCCTGGCTGAGGATAGAGATGGCTGGTACCCTTGGATGGCATCTCCCATGTGGCTGAAAACCCTTCTTGCTAAACTTCATCACATACTGCTTCATCGCACTATACCTCAGTTTCCCTCTCTGTAAAATACTGGTAGAGAAGCATCAGAATTCCCCCTGCAGCCCCATAGGAGCTCTAATGGATCTGATTCCAGCTCAGTTTGAGACAGAGCAGGTCAGAGCTGCCCCCTTTCTCAACACAAAAAAGGGGTATAGCCAAATTCGGGGGTAGATGAGGTTGTGAGTACATTTTGGCCAAGACAGTCCCCCACAAGGTCACACAAATGTCAGTATAAAGAAGGGATCAGAGCACATAGTAGGGACAGGGAGGATAGGAGCAGCAGAGGTCTCAGTGGGTGCATGCAGCACAGAAAAGCTTTGCACAGCACCCTGCCAGCTCAGACCCCGTCACAGGGACATCTGTGCTGTCTTCCTGGCTGCACAGCTTTGCCTGAACGAGCCAGATTGGGCCTAATTAGCAGCTCTGCTGATGCACACAAAGGTAGGGAATCCAGCTTACCCTCCATGACCTGCAGAGCCAGCACAGCTCTTTCTAGCTGAGGAGAACCCAAGGGTCTGGCTCAGAGGAAGTGCTAGATGCAGACCCTGATACGAGGGCACATGCAAGGGATCCTGCTTGAGGAGCCTCCAGAAAACTGAGCAACTGGAGGCATAGCAACCAGCTCTGAGAAACTCCACCCTGCTCCCTGGGGTCTGCAGAAGCACAGTGCTGTTAATCGGGCTAGCAACACAGCTCCCACAGCCTGCTGCTGCCAGAGAGAGCAGCCTGGCCCTGCAGAGCACAGGCAGGAAGGAGGGAGGGTGGGGTATCTTTAGGCAAAATAAAAAAAAAAAAATTAAAAAAAAAAAAAAAAAAAGGAGGTGACGTGAGCTGTGGGCTCCTGGTTACATTCATTGCAGCAGGCATTCCATCTGCAATGAAGGAGGCCAGGATTGCTCACAGGGAGCCAAGGGCGGACACGGCAAACAGTGGTGAAATTTTGACCCCCCCAAATCGCAATGGGGAGGAAGGTTCCCTCTGAGAATCAACCTCCCACATCCCCATGGGGAAGAGAGGGGACACCCCCAGCTCCCCTCTGCACCCCACAGCCCAGCAAGTCCAGGGAGGCAGCACCAGGCCCATCCAGGCCACCTCTTTATTCTCCAGTGAAGCAAAGCAAGAGGAGAGGAACCCTCCCTCCCAAAACCCAGAACCCCCACCCCAGCCCCCTAGGCCTCCTCTGGCACATACACCATTCCCCACAGCAAGTCGAGGTGGGGAGGGGGATAAGAAGGGTAAAGGGGGACGCTGCTCACCCCACAGGTGCCCTTCTTACGGGGCTATACCTTGGGGAGTTGGGGGGAAGGGAGCAGGAAGCGTCCCCTCCCAGCCGCTCAAAAAAAGGGACGAGCAGGTGGCCACCCAGCTGAAGGACCCACCACACCCGGGGGACTCCCACTCCCTTGGAGGACGAACCCCCCCCCACCCCCACAACCGGGCAGCGAACAGCACCGGTGACACAAAGGCCCGCGCCCCCCCCCCCCCCTCCACCCCCAACCCGCCCCCCTTCTTCCCCGCCGCCCTTTGTCTGCTCGGCTCTGCCTCGGCGGCGGATTCAGCACCACGGACAGCTCCAGCAGCGCGGGGCCGTGCGCTGCTCGCGGCTGAGGGGGAACGCGGGGACACGCAGCGGCTCCGCAGCCCCCACGCCCTCCTCCCTTCCGGGCGGCGTTGTTGTTGTTTTTGTTTGTTTTGTTTTCCTCTCCTTTTTTCCCTAAAGAAAACATATCCAAGAGCCTCCGCACCTCGGCAGCCCCCCCCTCCCCGTCGTGCAGGCGGAAGGCCAACCCCCTCCCCCCGGTCTTCGTCGCTGTCTCGGTGTCCCGGAGGGCAGAAGGGGGGAGGGTGGAGAAGCGGCCGGATCCGGAGCGGGGAGGGTCCAGGCAGCTTCTCCGCGAAGGGGGTTAGGCGAGGAAGATTGGGGTTGGGGGGGGATCCAGCAGTCTTTCGCCTCCCCCGCCCCTCGGTGCGCGGCCCCTTCCGTCCCCGGGGGCCCGGTACCTCCCTAGCGGTCCAGGCTGATCGTCCAGTGTTTGGACCCGTCTCCGCCCTCGCCCTCGCTCTTGAGGTCCTGGAAGAGTTGCGTGAAGTAGTGCGGGTCCGCGTTGATTCGCAGCATCTTGGCGCTCAGGCGCTGGATGATGCCCAGGCAGCGCTCCCAGAAGCGGCCCTTGTCGCCCTCCACCAGGAAGGGCTTCAGCGGGTAGGAAATCTCGTTGCCCATGTAGGAGTAGGCGAGATAGAGGCAGGTGAGGAAAGCGGCCTGCAGCTCAGCCTGGCTCCCGATGTCTTCTCCCCGCAGAGCCTCCCGGCACAGCAGGTACACGAACACCAGGTTGGCCGGGGTGATGAAGCCCTGGTCCTGCCAGCCCTGCAGCAGCAGCGAGCGGTCCACGCTGCGGAACCAGGAGATGAGCTCGCCGGGACTCAGCTCCTTCAGGCGGTAGCAGCGGCGGCACACGAAGTCCCCCAGGCAGCGCAGCAGCTCTCCGGTGGACGCCTGCACGACCACGCGGCGCGGCGAGCCCGGGGCGCGGCTACCGGGGGGCGGCGGCGGTTTTCCCCCACCGGAGCCGGGGTGCAGCTCCTGGGGCGCCGAGGGCACGGTGGGCACCGGCACGGCCAGCGGGCCCTGCTTGGCTCCTTCGGACGGCCCTCCCAGCGATTTGCGCAAGTTCTCGCGGTTGCGCTGCACCACCAGCGGGTCGGGCTGGGTCCCGGGCGGGGGCCCTCCTCCGGGCTTCGGCGTCACCTTCTTGGTGCTCTTCTTCTTCTTGGCCGAGGCGGCCACCAGCCGCTTCCATGTGAGCGCCGAGATGAGCACCCCGGGCCTCTTCAGCCGGCTCTCGCCCTTTCCCGGCAGTCTGCCCGGAGCCTTGTCGGCCAGCAGCCCCCCGCCGCCGCCGCCGCCCTTGCCCGAGGAGGCGGCGGGGGACAGGGAGAGCACCGTGCCCATGCTAACGCCGAGCGGGACGGGCGTGTGGGGGCCGGGACGCCGGCACCGCCCATAGGAGGCCGGGGTGCTGCGAGGGAAGCGGCCCGCACCGGGGCCGCGGTGCCCGAAGGATGCTTCGCCGCGCCCGCTCTGGGCTCCGCGCCCTCCGCTGCAGCCCAGCCACCGCCCCGCCGTTCTCCGCCTCCCCTCCGACAGCCAATCGGCTCCGCACGAGGCCCCGGTACGGCCCGCCCCCTCGCCGGTGGGCGGTGGCGGGGGGGTTGGCTGGACCGGCGCGGTTCCTCTGGGCGGCGGCCGTCCTGCCGTGACCTTCATCGCCGCCTCGACGGATCCCGCGGGTTCCAGACTGTGTTCTGGAGCTGTAGGGAGATGGCTGGGATGCAGGGATGGGAGAACGAGAAGGTGTTGGGAGACCTACAGGACGCAGTCGCCCCCGCCCGTGTCCTGCTCCTTGCTTGAGAAGGCAGGATGGACCAGCCCAGCCCAGCTGAGCACCCAGAAGTGGTGCTGGGTGGAGATGCAGCTGGCCACAAGAGTGGGGAAGGGCCCTGTGCGATGCCAAGCAGAGAGGAAGATGGGAGATGCATGCTTGAGGGCAGCTAGATTAGGTTTGGGAATGGGGAATGGCTGCCCACATAGAACCATCGTAGACGCGTTGGGGGATGCGGTGGGAAAGCCCCAGGCTCAGTGAGAGCCAGCCTGCCCCCTGGGTGTCTCTGCAGGGTGCTGCTCCTCACTACCTGCTCCAGGCTGGCGAGAGTCCCCCAGCACCAGCTATGCAACAGCACAGTACATCTTCTGTCTGCCTGTCCTATCCCCATTTTGCCTTTTCAGCCACAGAGGGGAGATTTTCAACCGCTCTGACCATCACCAGCATCAGACAAAAGTCAGGGTGCTTAGAGATAGACGAAGGAGGGGGAGAATGCTGCATTTCTGCATCACTGCAAAATGGTGTGCGATCAACCAGCCGTGTGCACACAGCCTGCTTCCCCCCTTCTAGATCTGAGTACGGCACGGATGGAGCCTGCACCCCCTGCCTCCCTGCCCCTCGCGGCAGGATCCTGCTGTGTTTCTCTGGAGCTGGAGGACAGATCCTGCGGCTCTGATGGCTCCAGCTGGTGCCAGGCATCCATTAGGAACAAAACGCCCCAATTGCCTGGACTGCTCCTGCATGTAAATTGCCCAGGAGCGACGGCTGAGAAATGGTTCAGGGAGAATGTATCGATGATGCATTTTGATATAGCATTTTATCCGTGAAATTAACACGTCAGTGCCAGGATGTAGCTCTTGCCAGATAGATCCAGGCTAACAGGCAGTAATGAATTATCAACCAGGAGGAGCTAAAGCAGCTCCCCCTTCCTCCTGCAGTGCTGATGCTGAAGGTGTTTGAAATGGAAGCACAGGCTCAGAGCTGGCTTCATCCTCTCAGAGGGGCCTCCCCATGCCTAGGGCTTATGTGCCACACCTGTGACCCTCTGCCAAAGCAGAAAGAGGGCTAAAGTCCCATTCCTACATATCCCCTGCTGTGGCCAGCCACGTGCCTTGATGGCCTATGCAAAAACATGCACGTGTACACAGACACACAGACCTGCTTCAGGAGCAGCCAGAACCCAATTGGATCTGGGTTAGCATTGCCTACCCAAGGCCTACTGAAAACAAACAAACAAATTTGGAGAATTTGGTGTCAAAAAAGGAATATGGGATACAAATGAGAAGGAACAAAGCCAGGACAAGGTTCCTGAAGAAGATTAGATTCTCCAGCTTCAGCCTAGCAAGGATGGAAGGGCTCCAGCCCTAGGGAAGGGATCATTCCTTGTCCTCTTTCCATGCTTGAGGATGGACTGATTTTCCAATTGCACAAACTCATCAGAAACCACAGCTGAATTTTGCAGGTGAAGCAGCAGAGCCCTTCCTGCATGCTGTTCTCTCCTCCTGGAGCAAAATCACTCCCAGATTGCTTCATCTGAAATACATGAAGCCGCCCCCACCCTCCATGCACTCTCCCAAATTGGCATCCCTGAACTCATTAAGCAGGGCTATTTGTATTCGGCAGTCATGAGCCAGGCTCTGCAGCCTCCCCACAGAGAAGCAGGCAGAGGCTCCCTCAGGCAGGTCTGCAGTCATTGGCCCCAAGCAGCAATGCATGAGCTTCCCAGGAGAGGAAATGGGGCTGAAGCCCATATAAACCCCAGCCTAGGGCCAGCTGTTCCCCTTCCCTGCAGCTGCAGCATCATGCTGTGGAACCAGCTCCCAGAGGAACAGCTCTGAGATGCAGGTGGTTGGTGAGACCTTGTCCTTCCCCATCCCATGTGTCACGCAAACACCAGGGAATTACCCTGCAAGAACAGAGGGACATTTCTCATGCAGGTAAAGAAGCGGCTTTGCAGCTTACTTGGGAGGCAGCTGCTCTTCCACGTGAAAGAGGAGAATCCTTTTCCCCCTCTCCAGTTTTATTCTTCAAGCTTCAGGCCTGAGACTGACAGGCAATGATACAGCACAAAACCACACACCATGGCTGGTCACCTCCCAGCAGTTTTGGGCAGTAAGGAAGGCACAGAACAGAAACAGAAGGCATTAACAGACCTCCTGCTCCAAAAGGTCACCCCAGTTAGGACAACACATACATCAGCTATGTGCCTGTGCCAACAGAGGGATGCTTGCTTGCCCAGGCCCCTAATTTTAACCGTGTTGGAAGTACCCCTATTCCAAACCAGGGGTGATCTGGATGGGGAGCTGGAGCACACTGGCACTACTGTGATGCTAGTCCCCTGCTCCAGGCTGCAGAGCTACCAGGCATGAGCTTTCCTATGCGTCCCGACAGAAGGCAGTTGGCACGTCCCCCTGCCTACTTCACAGTGATGAATGAGCGACTGGCTGGCTGGAGCTGGTCTCTAATGGCTCACTTGCTGTGCCGTGGTCTGTCTGCACTGGCAAAGACAGCATAGTACAGTCCAGGGCGGGGACAGCAGCAGGTACCTGGAGGGCCTTGTGCAGCCCCTGCTCTGAGGTCAGTCCTGGAATCACAAAGCAGAGCATAGCCCCCAGGGAACAGCTATTTCTGTCCTGCTGTTTGCCAAATAGCAAAGGTAGAAAAAGTTCAGGGACCCTGAGAAAGACTGCTCTTCCAAGTGGAAACCACAGTAGAGAGAACTGACAGGGAAAAACATCAGAGCATCCAGATTGCTGGGCAGAGAGAGGTCCTGGAGCAGCACGGAATGGCAGAGGGCACTGCCCAGGCTCCCGCTTTGCCGATACAGAGCGAGAATGGGGATTACTGCAGCACCTGTCCTTTTCAGGGCTGCTGCTAAAGCCATCACTGAGAAAAGGTTTCAGCTGTTTGCGGAACGACCCAAGCATGAGTCGTTCCTTGTTAGGGTATCCATGTAGTCCTGCAGCAGCTAAAAACTCGGGAGAGCTTAATGAATGGGCTAATTACCCCTCCTCCCCACCCCCCCCCTCAGGCAATTAGGAAGTGTGGGGCTCCACGGGCTCGGCCTCCGAGCTGCACCCCGTGCCGGTGTGCCCTCTGGCGGCCCCGGAGGCTGCACTGTGCGGGGGGCAGATCGCGGAGTCCCGGCGGGGGAAGGGCTGCTGCCAGGCGCTGTGTCCGAGGAGAACCCCGGAGAAGGGCTGCTCACCCGCAGGCTGACCCTGCCCCAGGCACCCCCAAACACTGGAACAGTTCGAACCCTGGAGTCAGGCCGCCGGCCACTGGCCCCAGTTCCCAGAGATTCCCCAGTGATGGGGAAGGCAAAGCCATAGGCTTCACTTATTAGGTCCCGGTGCTGGTGACCGTGGGACCCAGCGACACACACGGGGAGGATCGCTGCCCACCAGGTGGAGCTGCACCCCGCGTTTTGCTGCTGCTGAGGTGGCTCCGGACCAGCTCCGCTCTCCCGATGTTTTTCCCTACCCTGGCCTTCCCCGGCCCTCTGGGTAGTGAGTGGATGAAGGACATGCGTGTCCTGTACGGATGTTCTGGAGACAAGCACAAGTCCCCAGTGCACACCTCATTATCTCCACCAGCTGAGCAGCACAGTGAAGTTATCCACTTCCAGTGGCTCAGTATTATGGGAACCTTCTCCCCAACAACCTGGACAAGGGGAGTGAGCAACAAGAGAATGGCCTTGGTGCCCTTCTGGCCTTTAATTTTCCCAGTACCCGGGGTTCCCTGCTGCCCTATGTCTCTCCGGTAACATGCTGCTTCCTCAAGCTTGCATCACATCTGTTTGGGGTCAGAGCTGGGTTTGGAGGAAGCAGAAGTAGCACTTGGCACCTGGTGGATCCTACACTGCCAATGTAACCTCCAGGATTTGACAGAACTCCATGAAGCTGGATCTTGGAAAGTCCCTTGGTCGAGCAACCCAATGCCTTCCCCAGATTCTTTTCTCCTCTGATATCTGCCATCCCCAGTCAGGGGTCCCGTCATGAGGGGCAACGGCCCCAGGCAGTGCAGGATCTGCTGAAGCTCCCTTGGTCCTAGCCAGCCTGCAGATCTTCTCCCTGCCTGGTGCGATGCTGTCAGGCCAGGCCTTTAGTGCGAGGGAGGCAGCTGTACAGGAAATAATCATGGCTTGTTCAAGATTAAATCACTGGCGGGAGCGTGCGAGGGGATAAAAGGAACCGTCTGTCGTTAGAGGGAATATTAACCCGGCAGCAAACTGGGAGGGGGAAGAATTTTATTCCCTATGCTTGCTGCCTGCCAACCCTACAGTGTGTGCTGACAGCAGCTCTCAGCGGGATGCACGGCTCAGCCCCGGCACAGGGATGAGGGAGGAGTGGAACGAGGGCTGCAGGGGAGGGTTATGGGAGCAGTGGGGAAACTGAGGCAGCATATGGCACAAGTGCACTGTGTGCCTTGGAGACACTGAAATCCTGCTTTGCCCTGGCCAGGCTTTTGCCCGGCTCCTCCAAATGAGCTCAATGTGGCACAAAAGGTTCTTGTTTGGTCTGGCCCTTATCAGGGATCCTTGGGGTCCTTCAGCATGGGAGCCGTGCTGGGGCTGCAGCAGGTGGGGCTGGGAAGTGAGGCAGCGGACAGGGAGAAAATAAGAGACCAGCTGCAAGGGGGTGAGCCGGCAGGGAGATAAGATAGAGGGAGAAATGCAAAATATGACGGGTGCCGGGCGGGAGGGAACGTGGGAAACTGCAGGGCACCTTGGGTCAGAGACACATCAGGGATGCCAGCTGTGGTGACAGCTCCCAGCACCGCTCCTTGTCCTTGGGCTGGGACCTACTTTGGGGCCTGAAGTGGCTGAGACCCCAGAGCCAAGCTGTCCTCCTCCCCTCTAAGCATGCTGTATAAGTTTCAAGTGGGGCTGTGAGAAGCAGATGGGGGGACGGGGACACCTTCCCTGCAGCCCTGCTGGCTGTGACCAAGCCTGGGAGCCCCACTACCCTCCTTACAGGCTGTCCCAGCCCCGCTGCTGGGGCAGGTGTAGAGAAAAGCCACACTCTGCAGGCTGGCTCATGATTGCAGTTTATGGGCTCTCCCGTGCCAGGATAAACAGACCCATGGGGGCCAGGGTTTGCAGTGAGCGGCTCATGAAAGCCTGCAGCCCTTCTCCTAGGGCTTCCTTCCCTTTGATGGAAAAGCCCCAGTGCTTTCCTAAGCTAGAATATCCCAGCTCCTTCCCCCTCACCTCCTTTCTTCCCTGCACCAGCCCACTCCCTTCCAGCTGAGGCTGAGATGGGAACATCAGCCATCCTTGGCTGCCTCCCCTCTTCCAGCCTTGAGGTACTCAACAGAGCTGAGCCTTGGACTGTGCAGCCCATGCTGGCAGCACCACTACTTGCTGGTGACTGCCCCCAGCCCTTCTGCCCCTCTACTCCAGGCGGGGTTCCTGAGATGGGTGGAAATCCTAAAAGCTCCCCTGGTGTCTCCCACAGCACCTGGGGAAGGTCTGGCCCCACTGCACACACACCCCAGGACGCAACCGTTGCCAGGATGCTGCAATTTTCAAGCTGACATCAAAAAGCAGCTGGGGATTGGCTTGTGAGTGCTCCCACACAGCACATCCTGTGTGTTTTATGAGCGATGTTTTACAACATAAGTGCTGCTATATTAAGCCATACATTCAACTGGAAAAACAGGAGACAGTGAGGCGAGCATGGCTACCTCTGTGCATGCTTCTGTAGTGCTGCATGAGCAGTCCTCTCCCTGCTCTGCTCTGCCTCATGCAAAATGGGGACCGTCCCCATCCTTTAGGGCGAACTCCTGCCTGGCAACAAGATGTCACAGCCCTTGGGCGGGGATTTGGCTTCAGCTGGGTTCTGAGTAAGGGATGGGCACAGGAGGGAGAAGGGGCTCTCTTCCCCCAGGAGAGGGTGCTCTGTGCCCACAGCATCCCAGCATTCGGGGTGCCCAGCATTTCAGGGTGCCCTGGCCTGGCAAGAGGGAAAAACTGGGCTAAAATACCTTCCTTTTGCTTTGATTCTGTGCTACCCCCCTGGGCGAAGAGGTTTACAGACGGAGGTTTGATTTTTGGGAGCTCCTGTTACCATACATTGGGATGGTAATGCATTCATGGGGATAGACGTGAGGCCACGCTGTCCCCTCCCCAGGGAAGACGGGTCCCTGCCTCACACCCCCTGGTGGGCCAGGACCCTTGTGAGAGCAGTGGAGGTGATTTATGCTTCTGACATTTCTCTCCCGGTCGAGCAGGGCTTTTAATAAAGAGTGAGTGATTTATGACTCCTTTTAAGTGGGAAGGAATGTTACCTAAGGCACTCCGCCCCCTGACACCCCTGCCTCACTGTCTCACTGAACCCCCAGCATCTGGGCTAGTGGGAAGAGACAATCTGCCCCTATCTTCTCATGGAGACCTCCTATAGCATCCTGCCCCATCCCTGCCCCAGGATGCCCTTCTACCCTTTGGGGAGCGGCACTGCCCCTACCCCAAGGCCCAGCAGCAGCATTATGGGGTGTACAATAGCAATTCAAAGAGTGATGCTGGCCCAAGACCCCTCCACCAGGACCCCTGTGGTGGCTGGCCTGGGGACAGGATGACAGCTCTGCTCCAGTTGTCATGGTTACTGGGTATTAAGGGATGCAGGCATGAACGCTCTGCAGTGATGAGCAGCCCCAGAAGGGAAGAGCTGCCCCTCCCAGGGGGCTCGGCCATGGGGCTGCCTTCATCCCCCTCCCCAAAACCAAAGCCTGCTCTGAACCCAGTTTGTGTCATCAACTTGCCTCTCAGCAGGCTTCTCAGGGCCTTAAAATGACTCTGAGGTCTTCCAGAGGGAATAAAGAGAGGGACTTGTCCTGTCCTCTCCCAGCCATGGGGCTGGGGACACAGAGGCAGCAGGCCTGGGGATGTGGCAGAGGTACAAGACACCACCAGCCAGCCTCTTTCCCTTCCCCTCTCCAAAGAGCTAATGAGTGAGGACAGGGGATAAGAGCAGGGGCGGAGGAAGCTTCACCCAGACAAAAGCCGCCCCAAGAGGCTCCCAGCTGCTAATGAAGATAAAGTGCCCAGTTCCTTTTTCTTCTCCGAGTGAAATCTGGTGGCTAAGGGGAAAAAAATGCTTTCAAGTGTATTCATCTATAACATGGCCTGGGAGGCAGGGATTCCAGCTGAGACACTGATCTCACCATGCACACACGTGCACACATGCATGTGAGCACACACACACACACAAACACACACACGCACAGATGCAGCGTGCGTGAAATACCTGCAGAGCCCAGCATGCACCCGCGTGCACGCAGACATCAAAAGCACAGCCTTTCTCTGAATCAAAACCGCAGCTGCAGATGAAGGCATGTGTTGAGCAAAACACGCCCAGCCCACGCAGAGCACACGCACCACACTGGGCCGCCAGCTCGCACACGTGCCCTGCCATGCACATGGCAAGCACAATGCAAACACAGGTGCATGGAGCGCCAAGGGTGCCGGCACAGCTGCGTGCATGCATGCACGCATGCACACACATCTGTGCTCTGTCCTTTGTGCAAATGCAGCCCCCAAAGAAGCGTGGCTGTGTCTGCAGTGCCTGTTGCCAGGTGCTCTGCAGCATGCTTCAGGCACAAAAGCTATCACAGTACAACGAATGAGATGAACCCAGCACGGCCCTCTGACCCTGAGGACCCATGCCACAGAGCAGAGCAGACCCCCTCCAGGCTGTTAGACACATCCTGCAAATGGGTGGCCTGTGTGCTAAGCTCTGCTGGCACTGTCCCTGACCTAGGCTAGCTCCCAAACCAGGAGGAAAATCTTGCCCACAGTGAAATGACACAAGGCAGTGCTAACAATCCCACGCGGACAGTCACGTTGCCGTGCCTGGGAATGCCCTGGGACTGTTTGCTTTACAAGAGCAGACGTAACCAGAGATTTCCCCCTCCTTCCTTCCAGAGGCTCTGAATTAAGCAGCCCATTTACAGGCTGGCCACGAGGGATTAGAATAAAAGGCATGGTGGGGATGGGGATCTCCTCCCCAGCACATCTGGATGTATCTCAGACCCTGTGGAGAGTCCATGGGGAGCAGAACACTTGCTCACAGCTCTGGGTGGACAGGGGTGCTGCAGAGAGGCTGGACCGAACTGCAGGGGCACACTGCTATTCTGTGCCTGTCCATGCAGCACCCTGTTCC
The DNA here is from genome assembly GCA_037305975.1 of Chrysolophus pictus. Classification (NCBI taxonomy): domain Eukaryota; kingdom Metazoa; phylum Chordata; class Aves; order Galliformes; family Phasianidae; genus Chrysolophus; species Chrysolophus pictus. The sequence goes on along the minus strand of CM074582.1, from coordinate 15,103,966 downwards.
CAGCACATGGGGACATGCCTGGCTGAAGGGATGTGGGGACAGAAGACAGCTGGGGTGTATCAGTACCCCCATGTGGAATAGATGGCACAGTGAAAGGAGGCAGTGATGGAGCCTGGGCCAGAGGAAGGCAGAGAATTAATGGGGGCTGAGCTGCTCGGGCAAACACAGCAGTGGGCAGTGAATGCACATACACATGCACATATATGTGTGCACACCCTTGAACACTTGTGCTCTCCTGCACCTGCATGTGCATGCAGGCACAAAGGACCCTCATACGATTTGTCACATGTGCAGCCACATCTTGTGCCATGCCACCAGCACAGTGGCACTCTGTGCTGCAGCCACCCTGCAGCCACAGCAGGGAGATTAGGCTGGGACCCCATCCCAATCAGTGCCAGGGGGCAACAAGGAAAGGGGAGAGAAGGAGCATGGAGTCCCCTCGCTATCAGAGAGCTGACAGGTTTCAGGCACTTTATCCCCCTTGGGGGCAGTTCTTCAGGACTGCAACCACCCTGCACACCCTGCATGACTATAGGCACTTGGTGCTTTGTATGCTGCCTGCATGAGGGTACACAGTACCCTGGGACCCCCAGCCCTGCACTGAACCTCTTCCCCAACAGCCCCAGCATCCTGGCCCAGATGTACTGGGGAGAGGGAGCGGGCAACACTAGCAGCTGTGGAGCATCCAACCCAGATGTGCCAGACACACTTTGCAATGCAGAGACCACTGAGCCCAAGAGCTGTACTTATCCAGCCACAACATGGCACAGGAAGAAAGGACATTCCTCCCTGAGGAACAGCTTGTATGCATGGCGTCATTCCCTCCTTACTGAGAGGGAAGCCACAGGGAGGGTGTTCCCAGCCCCCCTTCTTGGGCCAGGGATGCTGCCTGTGCCATCCCATCCTTGACAGCCTCTCTGCTGACTGTGAGGGCAGGAGCCACCCTTTCCCATTTCAGCTGAATCAGCACTTAGGGCTGTCACTAAGCCCAGGCAGGCAGAGTGCACCGGAGCCATGCCAGATGCTGGCTGTGCACGCCTGCGCTGGCTGCACCGTGCTGGTGGCTCTTTGGCAATGGGCATGAGCCTTCAAGATTGATTTTTTCAGCTAAGGGACAATGGGGCAGGGAAGAAAGCTGCCCCCCAGCTGGGCTTGCGGGACTGCTTGAAGCTGTGTGGAGATGGGGCGTTTGCCCTGCATGGGATGTGAGAGATGGGACAGAGATTCAGAGCACCAGTGAGGAAGGGAAGCTTGGCTACGCAAGCACCCCTGTCCACCCAAGGGATTGCCTACAGCCAAAGGATGCTAGAGAGCTGTGGGACAGGGAAGGGCAGAGCATCGCTGCTCTCCTGGAGCCGGTTTGGTCCTGTATGAATCAAAGCTGCCTCAGTGCTCTTTGTGAAAGCCCCACGAGTTTGGTGTCTCACCCTTCGAAGGGCAAACCCTTACACCAGTCCCGCAGGTGGACGCAGCTCCCAGCTGGTGTGCGGGGAAGAACAAAGCCAGCCCCTGCCCAGAGACCACAACCAGTGGCAGCGCTGGGTGTCGGGAAACATCAGAGCACGTGTCTCCTGTCCGCACAGGCAAGAGCAGTGTGTGGGTGGTGGGGCACACCTGGCCAGAAGAATCCCAGCAAATTGCTTCTCCTTGATGTCTGCCAGCTCTTCACTGTGCAAGAAGTTGAAGCCGGGGCTGCTGCCAACTCACCTGTCTCTGCCCGCGTGCCCCAGGGCTGGTGAGATGGGGGAGGCAGCTGGAGGAAGCTGGCCACAGCCAGGCTCTGCTCCTGCAGATGCTGCCGGGCCTCAGAAAGCGCAAGATGCTTCCATTCTCACAAGTGTTTTGGGTTCCCATGGGAACTTTACTATGTTGGAGATGGGGAGGTTGTCTCAAATTAGAAAGAAAATGCAGTGGATGAATACAAGGGGCTACACCACAGGAGCAGAGTTGGTCACAGACCCCAGGGTGCAAGGCATACAGATGCCATGAGATGCTATGCAGCCTCTTGCAACTTGAGAGGACATCGCATAACACAGGCCACTCCTTTCTGCTTCTCTATTCCATGTGAGCTAGCAATGCCATAGATCAGGGGGACTTGGAGGAGCTTCTGTGCTGCTCTGCAGCCATACAAGGAGCCAGGCTTATACCAATACTGAGGACAGAGTCCACGGCAGCTCCCCTGCACCAGGACCTCCCCTGTGCAGCCACAGCTGAGGAGCAGATGGGGACTGTGCTGGCAGGAAGGTCCTATGGTGAAAGCTGTGTCCCAACCTGGTTTGGCGGGGGCAACTGTGTAAGCTGGCCCCTTCCTTGCCCTTTTTTCTTTTTTTTTTTTTGCAGGGTTTTAGCACAGAGCATTGTGTCTGGTTCGTGGCAGGGGTACGCTGGGGATGTGACTGCAGCTTGCAGCAGGAGGTCAGCAAGGCAGTGCATGGACCCCTTGCTAGTGTGTCCCAGGGACACATATGAGCTTGCATGCAGGAAGGTGACAGCCAAGTCAAGTAGGTGACGTGCAGGCTGGCAGCTGCTGATAGTGAGCAACAGCGAGCAGACAAGCACGGTGTGTGTGCATCAGTGCTGGGGGTGAGGATGACGGCAGGTTCTACCTGTGGGACAGGAGCTTCTGCCTCATGGTGTGAGGCTCTGGGTGCCTGGGAACCAGCGCAGTGCTGTGGGTCTGCCCATGGACAGTGTTGTTGGAAAAGTGAGGGCTTGGAATGGTGAACCTGGGGTCACCTGTGCACTTGTACATAGTCTGGGTATCTGCTGGCTGAGATCTGATGCAAGGAACCTTCTCTTTTCGGCAGTGGTGGGGTTGTTGTGAGTCCTCAGGAGCCCTGTGTGGGGAGCCAGTGTAGACCAAAACTTCTGCCCTAGGTGATGTTCATGCTGCAGCCAGGACTGTAACCAAGGCGACATCTCACAGCGTGGTACTTCTGCCCCAAGGAGAAAGCAGCCCAGGACACACCAGGCTGTGACGAACAGCTGCAGCCCGACTGTGCCCCTCCCCCTGCCACTGTGTCTGACTGAGGCAAAAGCACTGGGGAAGGTTTTGCAAGGCTCTGCACAGCACCCTTTAATCAGGGCAGCATGGGCTGTTAACTCATTGCCACAAAAGCCTGGGGAGATAATGAACAAAGCCCAGCTTGTGTAAACCACGCCAACCCTAGTGAGGTGTCTGCCACCTTCCTGGCCTTCTGCCCTCTGCACTCAGCCTATCTCAGCCTGCATTTAACAATTACCTCCTCTCCGTGCAGTTCCCAAGTGCTCCCAGTTCTGCGGGCCAATTCCCCGCTGGCAGCTCCCAGCACTGACGTCAGTGGGGTGCCGGGCATATCCTCCCCACAGCATCTGGTGGTGGCACCCAGATACAGCCAGCACCTCCTCAGTGTGCATCGGTGGGCATACCTGGGGGGCACCAGCTTACCTTCTCTCTCTAGATGATGAATAGCAAGGAAGGGATTCTGACAGGTGCAGGTGCCCAAGCTGGTCCTGAGCTGTGGATTTAACACTGATGGATGCATGAGAGCAGTACCATGGCTGGCTGTGGCTGTCTTATCCCTCGGCCTCTGCTGGCATCACAGGAGAATCAACCATACTCCTAGCCAGACAGGATTCATGTCACCTCCTTTCCCAGAGGGAATGGCTTACCCCTCCTCTGGTACCCAAGGGACATCCAGGTGGAGTTGGAATGGGAGCAGAGGACAGAGTGGGGGACATGGTATCATGCCTGTGGGAGAGGTGAAACATTCTGAATGTGATGGTCTGGGCTTTCTCTGCAAGAGGTGACACCAGTGAGGATCTTCTGGTCACCTTACATAGGCAACCAGACCTTTCTAGTTGGTTCCAAATGGTGCCCATCACAGAGGTATGTGAGCTCTTGCTCCTGGTCCATTAGCTCTAGAGCAGCCACAGCATTAGAAGGGATGGTGCAAGGTCACCCCTGGAGTTCCAACCTTCACCACCTTTTGCCGCACCTTCACCCATCTCAGCTAGGGAGAGGGAGCCAGAGGCTGGCCTAGGGGCTGGGAAGGGCAGAGAGGCTTCACTCCCCACTGAGGGGTTGGAATATGGAGAGGTGTGTTGCTGCTGGCTGCCATCTTCTACCCTGCTCTGCATCAAAAGACCGAGATGAAAGCCTCTGGCCACAGCCCTTACTACAACAATGCGGACCCCCTCCCAAAATTACTGCTCCCCTGAAGGAGGTTGTTTCTGTGGTGGAGGAGAGTGCTGTGTTTACATGGCATGGCTAACCAGCTGCCTCACTGTAATTATTGCCATGAGGAGGGGATGAGTTGCTGCGGCTCGGTGCTTGGGTGGTGGTTTGTTTGTTTGCAGCCTGACGCAGGCAGCTGGTGAGGGAGCCCACTGAGCCAGCAGCTGGAGCTGGGCTCGCTCATGCAGCATGCTGCTTGGCTGAGGGATGCTGCGGTCCATGGTCAGCGCCAACAAGCCAGCCTGGGGCTTCACAGAGGCTGTGGCTGCAAAGAGAGGTGCCACATGGAAAGGGCATCACCATACAGGGATGGGGAAGAGCTGAGTCACGAAATCCTAAGGAGTTCCAACTGCTGACTGGTGACATCCCATCATGGGTACCCAGAGTGGGCAAGGATATGTCGGAAGGACATGGCTGGAGTCGGGCACTAGGAGGAAAGCACAGAGTAACTGGAAGGGCTGGGACTGTCTCCTGAAAAGCTGTCGCCTCCATTGACTCAAACCCCACCAGTACAAGCTCCCCAGTCACTGGATGAATGCACTCCATCGTTCTCATTGCTGGGAACATGCCTTTAGGATGCCCCCAGGGATATATTCCTGGACTGAAGCTGCAAGTGAGCAGAGAGCCTGGGGCCTCTTAGGACAGTATGCTCATGATCCAGTGCAAATGGTATGAATGAACAGTGGCAGAGGGCTGCAGACTGTCACATCCAGCAGGATCCTGCTACAGCAGTGAGCTGTGGGTGGGCACAGGTTGCATGGGTGTGTGTCACATGGATGTGTCCCCATGCTTGTGACGAGCATGCTGTCCATGGTGCCCAGAAACTTTTATATGCAGCAAGCAGAGGCAAGTTACCCAGCACTGCTATTTGTGCTGCTATGCCCTAGTGCTGCCACACACACCTGCTTTCTGCTCCTATCTCAGCGGTCCCATGGCAATTCATTCAAGCAGAGTTGCTAAGTGTGGAGGGACTCAGTGAGGCCACCCAGCCCAGCCTGCTGCTTTGTGCCAGGCTAGTGACACCCATTCGCCAGGGAGAAAAGGAGCATTCCTCCGGTGAGGCCACGTATTATGTGCAGGGTGTGATGGGGAAGGAGGCTGTGGGCTGGGGGAGTTCACCATTCCCAGCAGGGGTGGGAGGGTGAAATGGGATGAGCTCTGCTGCAGCACCACCACCCAGGCTTGATGGGGTGTGTGCTCCCGCGCCACCCGAACACACCTTGGGTGCCTCCAACTGCCTGGGACAGGTATTCGTGGTCCAGTGGAGCATGCCCTATCATGCCACTGTGCCATGACACTCCAAGCACCTCCCCTCCCTGCAGCTGCAGAGCATTGAACTGGGGAGGGCTGGCTACCCATGGCCACCCCCTGCTCCATGGGAGCTCTGCTCATCCCTACCATGGCATACCTCTTCCCGCTACAGGGGCTGGCATTTCACCACTGACAGCTGGCAGCGATATTGGAACTCCTATGCAAGTATGGGGAGCGCCCAGGAAGCTGCACACTTCCTTTCATGTGCATGGAGCCAATGGTTGTGTGAGACTCCATGACAGGTGCAGAGCATGTAGGGATGGTGTATTAGGGTTGGGCAGGACCTCGGTGCCCCACAGCATGTCCCTTTTTTTTGCCGGAGGATGGACATTCTGCAGAAAGCCAGTGCACTTCCAGAGGTACTGAAATAGATGGGGGTTGTTGGGATCTCCATGGAGAGGTGATACCCATGGAGCTGAGATGACAGAGCTCTGTGAGAGGCTTTGGAAGGAAAGGGTCCTACTGAGAGTGCAATTCTCTCAAGGGACTCAGGGGAGATGTGCTGCCAGGCATCCATCTGCTTTTGTCTTGAAGAAGGGAAGAGTGCAGAGGTCGGAGGGCGGAGGTGGGTTCTGGTGCTCCCCATGCCCAAGGTCCCCTCTAGATGAGCCCACTCAAGTCACACAGGCACACAAAGAGGGTTGGCACAGCAAACCTTAAACAAAGGGAGCGGACTGCCACGGGAATGAACTCTGTTGCCCTGCATGCCCCAAACTGAAGAGCTCGTCATCTCTAAGGAGACATACATCCTCACCGCCTGCAGCGTTCAACGGAAGGCTGTCCAGCAGCACCATCCCTTCATACAACTAAGTGCCCCACTCCAGTGGCCTGAACTGGGCACAGAGAATGGAGATATCCCAGGTCATGTATTTACTGGGAGGGCTGCTTCCACAAAGTAAGTGACCCAGTGGGATGGGTGCTTGCTTTGTCTGTTAAGTCCTGCTGCACACTTGGTACCCCATGCCAAGCCTGGTGGCCTGGAGGTGCAATCCAGCACTCGATGAAGAGAGAGGGACATGTGGCCCCCACACCCACACCTGTGCCCTAGAATACCTCTGTGGGGCCTCTATGGGGCCATGAGTGATGCTCGATCCAGGCTCATCCCACCTGTTTGACATGTGCGTAACCACCTTGGAGCACTGCCTGTCAGGATGCTCCCTAGGGCAGAAGACAACACCCCTGCGGCTGGCCCCAAACCCAGTGGGATGCACACTGGGGTGCCCTCAGACCCTGCATGTGCCAAATTTTGCAGGCGATGGTTAAATCATGTGTTTTGTGTTGGTTTCTCCCCCTCCTGGAAAGTCCCTCTGTGCGGAGCAGTGGGGCTGAGCAGACCGCACACAGCTGCAGGCCACCACATGAGAGGAGGCAGCTCCCCGGGGATTACAGAGCCCCGGGAGCCCCAGGGAGTAGGCAGGAGCACCCGTGCCGTCGCTCTTTCATCTCTCCCCTGCCTCACTCCCCCTTTCATGTCTGCCTCTCTGGACATGCTCTCTTTTTCTCCACCGCCTTTGCTCTCTTTGCACTTGGCCTCTTTTCACTGCCTTCCCCCCACTCCTTCTCTGTTCACCTGGCTGGCTGCCTCTGCACCTCTTCCATGTCCTCCTCCCTGGACCCTGTACTTTCATCCCCCAGCTGCAGTCACCTGCTCCCACCTCCCCAGCACTGGCTGCCCTCTCCTGTGCCAGTTCTGCCCCGTGTGATCTCCGTCTCCATCCCCAAACTCTCTCACCTTGCCATGGTGGGAAGGATGGCAGTGGCACAAGTGGAGTCCCCCCTGGTGTTCTCCATTCGTATCAGAAGAGCTTTTCTCCTTTCTCCCATCTGTCCCTGCAGGGCTACCCCCATTCCATGTGTGCCCCACATTGTCACATCCTCTTGCCCCTTCCACCTGCCTCATGAAAGGATGGCACTGGAGATTCTGGGAGACCCTGACATACCTCCCTGTCCATGGCACCTGCCTTCCTCTTCTTAAACTCTGGATGGTGGACCAAGAAAAGCCAGTGTTGCCCAACCAAAGCAAATCTCTGGTCAACAGATAAGAAAAAAAAGAGGGTGCTCTATTCTTGAGGGTCACAGGTCTGTGCTGGAGACTGTTGTGTTCTTCTGGTGTTGGATGATGGGATGTACGAGACTGAAAGCATCTCCCCACAACCACGGCACTGGGAGCACATAACAAGGTGGTACAATGCATAGGGCATTGCCTTTGAGTCCACAAACTGCCTGTGTTGTGAATGTGTGATACAGCCCTATGTCCCAGGCCACTCTGTCACGATCTTGTGCCATGAGGACTGAGTGTGGTTGAAGTACCCCCAGGCAGTAGGGGCAGTAGAGTCAGGCAGCTGCTGGCCTTCCTGGTCACTAAACCAGAGTCTTTGTGTTGGGCATGCCTCCTGCCCTCACCTTGTAGGCAGTGTCACCAGGACACCATGCAAGGGGGTGGCTGGACCTGGAGTGGTGAGCACAGGGCTCCTGGGTTCCTCTCCTGAGCCAGCAGCTGCCTTGCTGTAGGTACTTTGCCTTGCCAAGCAGGTCAACTAGGGCCAATTTTTTTTTTTTTTTTTGGGGGGGGGGGGGGGGTGAGTTGCATGGGTGCTGGTGCCAAGCACGACATGTTGGGGCTGAACTCCAGGAAAGCCTCGGAGCACTTCTCTGCAGCTCAAGTTGGAGCAGGGTGCCAGCCAGGCTCTCAGGAGAGTTCTCAGACTGTGGCCACCTGCCTCCCACCCAGAGAGCTTGCTGGGGGCAAGCTGTCCAGAGCAAGGCAAGGAAGAAGCTGCTCCCCTCAGAACAGCAGACTAGCAGCCAGGATTTATTCTCTGGTTGCTTCCATAGCTCTGGTGAGGGTTGGCAGCCCAGCATGCTCTACCTGCCAGCAGCAGGTGCTGGTGTCCCTGCTTATGCCACCTCAGCGAGGGGATGGGATGGTGCAGGGGTGCCAGAGAGCCATTCCATCGCAGCTCTGTTTCATGTAGGCTCTGCTGGGAGCAGCAATGGAATTTCGATGGGGCTGGGCGTTCCCATGTAGTGATTCCCCCAGGCAGGATCTGGCTGTGATGACTGTTCTGTGCAGGGAATAAATACCAGAGGAGTTACTCACGACTCACTGGGGCATGATGTAGCAACTCCTCGCTGGTTCCCCCCACCCTCCAGCCAAAGTTCCTCCTGTGATCTCCTGGGGAAAGTCCCAGCCCCCCCATTCTCTCCTGCCACCCCCCAAGACCTTCCCCACCCTTGTTGGAGCTTTCCAGAATCAGGAGACATGCTGGGGTTTGGGGAGAGAGGAAAGGATCAGCTCAGCCTGCCATGCTGCCCCCATGGCTCTTGCATGCTTTGTCTGGCAGTGGGCACAAAGCCAAGCTCTGAGATAACATCAGCATGGGGTACCCACACCTGGGCAGCCACACATCCAGCTCCAGACCTGGCAGTAAGTGCAGAGTGATCAGCTCAGGTCTCTCAATTGCCTTGTTGGTGGTCACGCTAAGGTCAGGTTTCCCATTGCTCTCCACAGTTGCGTGGACAAGAAGTGAGATTTACTTTCAGTTTGTTTAAAGGCACTGGAAGGCTTTCTTGCTTCTGGAAACGGGGAGTTCAAACTTTGAGAAAGCCACCAGCCTTTGCATGACTCCAGCAAATCCACCCAGCTGATGGTCCTTCTGCAGCAATGACCCCTGCGGGTGGAGGAATCTCTGTAATACATACAACACTGGTTAAGTTCCACCTGTTCATATGGTTGGTTGGGAACAGTCCCTCCAAGCAAAGGAGGGAAATTTGACTCTTTGGTGGGACTGGGACCAATCCTATCTGCCAGCCAAGAACGAAGCAAATCGGGTAGAGGGACATGGGGAGAGCCCCCAGTGACAAGTCAACCACAGTTCCCCAAGTCAAGGGAGGATTGCATTTCTGTCCCAGAGAAGGAAGAAGGCTGCACTCAACCTGAAAGAGATTGGGTTTGAGATACACAGTGCCCAAGGAGCCCAGTCCTGACTAGAAAATGGCTCTGGGGGCTCAATAGTTGTCGTGGTAGAGGAGGTATCCTGCAGGCTTCTTGTGTGGTTGGAAGGATGGGCACTTGGCGGCTGGTTTACCAATTAGGGAAACACAGGGACACTGTCTTTGCAACCACAGGCTCTCTGGCATCTTGCCTGTGGATCCCAGATGCACAGCAAGGGAAACTGCAAAGCAGATCCTGAGTGTTGGTATTGCTCATGGAATGGTCCCATGAGGAAAGGAGCTTCTGTGATAAGGCAGCACATGCCTTGGAGCTACCTGCACCCTGAGCTGGGGTACGAGTTATGTCCTTGGGATAATGGTCCACACCTGCAACCCCTCTCTGCATCTTTAAACACATCTTGTCCCATGACACATTTCATGCCCAGCCAGCAGCAGGACTCAGGGTGCCTGCAGCAGCATTATGAAACGAGGATACGGGGCTCCTCCCTGCTGCACCCGGGGCACATGCTTCCTCCCAGCCTGGTATTTTCCCCCTCGATTTTTTTTCTATTTTTTCCCCTTCATTTATTATTTTGCATAGCCTCAAGGGGCGCAAAGCTATGGGAGGAGCAGGGAAGCTATCAGCCGGGAGATACCAGCGGTGTGATTCAGCAGGCTGGATGGGTGCCTTCCCTGCCACTGCAGCGGGGTGCCAGCAGGAGGGATGGCTGCAAGTCTGCAGAGCCTCGCTTCTGTCCCTGGCCCTGCCCCAGGCATCTCCCAGCAGCACGGGAGCAGTAGCAGGGCCATGGGGCCATTATCAGAGATTTCCATGGCTGGATGGAGTCCAGCGTTTGCCCAGACAACTCCCAGGGCTGTGATGCCAGCAGCGCACCGTGGGGGGCAGTCCTGAGGGCCCCAACCATTCTGTTGGCACACGCAGGAGCAAAGCCCTGGACAGGAGGAAGAGCATTCAGCACTGTCTCCAATCCACTTTTATTCACAATCAGGAAATAACTTACCATACAATAACACAGGCACGCACAGCACAGCCTCGGGCACCCTCCCCTCTGGCATGCAACTGCACTACAAGAGGCAAGACCAATCTGGGGGTCTGTGCCCCCTCCATCCCATAGGATGCTTCATCTCCATCCCAGGGATGCTCCCTCTCCATCCCATGGAATGCTCCACCTCCATCCCTCTTGGTGCGCAGCCTTGCACACAGCCAGAGGATCCTGTGTGCTATGCCGGTGCATCCCCCTGCCCTCCCACCCCATGCCCCGCCATTCCCATCCCACCCCATCCCATCCCAGCGCCCACCCTGTGCCCCCTGAGCGGTGCTGGTGTCGGCAGTCTGTACAGCGTGGCTGTGCGCTCCCGGTGCTGCGGGGCTGGGTGGGCACAAGCAGCCCCCACCCTGGGTGACAATGACAAAGTGCTAGTTTCGGAGGGCCCTCGTGCTGAGCATCTCCGGAGCGGAGGGAAGCGGTGGATCCATCACTCCCCAGCGCCAGGGCGAGCTCGTCCCAGGCACCCTGGGGCGAGTGGGCAGCTACTTGCAAACGCTGACCCACTCGGTGATGCGGCACTCCTCGCACGCCACGAAGCAGCACCAGTGGAACTTGCAGTTGCAGCGTTCGCTGCGGGTTTGCCGCAGGATGTTGTGCCCGCGGCCGCAGCACAGGCTCTCGCAGTTGTCCATGCCCGGGCTGGTCTTGTTGCACAGGCGGCCTTGGGTGCCCAAGGAGTCCAGCGCTGGCTCCCGCTCACAGAAGTCGGGTGACTTCTCAAAGTAGACCAGCTCACTAATGCCGGCGCGGCGGCGATGCCGTGCATGGCCTGGCTCCAGCTGCCCCGCATTGCGGTTGTGGGGCCGGATGAGAGTGGCCCCGTAGAACCGGTCCTTGAGGAGGGATCCCACCAGGCGGAATTCGGGTGTCACCTGCCAGCAGGTCTTCAGCTGGCAGCTCCCGGAGGTGCCGTGGCATTTGCATTTCCTCCTCATGTTGTCCATCACCACCTGCGGGGTGGACGGGAAGGTAGAGGGGTTAGCAGAGAAGATGTGGCATTTGGGGGATGGAGAAAGCAACACAGAGCTCCCTGGGGATGGGCAATGTGGGAGTACCATGTCACACCAAGAACTAAAATTTCAAGCAGAAGCCAGAGATGATCACGGTCCCAGCCTGTGATTTGGGAAGGCCATTGCCATGTGTCTGCTCCCACAAAAGTCAGCGCTCTAGGAAAAAACACTTCTCAGAAAGAATGGTGATGCACTGGCACAGACTGCCCAGGAAGGTGGCAAAGTCACTGTCCCTGAGGTGCTGAAGAACAGTGGAGATGTGGCACTGAGGACATGGTTAGTGGGCACAGTGGGGATGGGTTGATAGTTGGACTAAATGATCTTCGTGGTCTTTTCCAACCTTGATGATTCTATGATTCTATACAGTTGTGTTGGTTGAGGAATGTGGCTAACCAAGGGACAAGGAGGACCACGGTAGCTATGCCAGGAGGAGGGGACAGTGCCAGCAGCCAGGGTCTGCCATCCCAGACAGGGATGCTGCTTTGGCCACGCCAAGACAAACAGCTCATGCTCAGTAACCCATGAGCACAGAGCTGCTGCAAACCTCAGATAGAAGCAGCTTGTGCCACCCTAGGCTCCATAGGCTCCATCCCTGGCTCGGGGGTGGAACATCTCCTACTGCTACCTCAGGAGCAGTGAGGAAGTTAGCAAGCCAGTCCCCATGCCCCACTTTGCACCCCTTGGCCCAGAAGTAACTACATAATAAGGGAAATTAGCTCCAAATTACAAAGCACAGAGAGATGGAAGGCACTTTGAAGCACTTGCCACCAGCTTTGTCGTGGTTGGGAAGCAATTTCCTGCACCACCTCAACCTCAGCATGCGGAGAAAGAATTTCCCTATGGGATTGCCTGCCCCCAACCCCAGCAAATCCCCCTCCCACGGGGACATCCCAACTCTTCTGGGTGCCCAAGCCAGGCTGAGGCTGCCACACAGCATCCCACACATGCTAATAGGATCACATGCTTATGCTCCACAGGGGCTTGAGGGGACACATGGCCCCACGCGAGGCCACATCCCCTGATGTCCCAGCTATGTCCTGGCCACCCTGCTTTGTGCTAGGTGCACTTTGTCTGTTCCTGCTCCATCCCTGGGGGAGATGCATGCACAAGGAGTGCCTTGTTTTGGTAGGGGTGGGTATTTTTTGCAGCTTGTTTTCTTGTTTTTGAGTAAATCTCCCCGTTGCTAAGCACTTATGGTAATGAAGGTAGGTCAGGGAAACACGCCTGGAGCTCGGGGCACATGGCGCAGAGGTCTGGGCTGGGCAGGAGGTTGGCTTTCATCCTGTGGAGAGACCTGTCTCCTGCTGAGAACAGCCTCTGCCTCGCAGGCCATGAGCTGTGCCCATTCGCTTGCCATGCCCTGGGTGTGCCAGCAGGGAACACCAGCTGCTTCTGCCATCCTGGGAACATGCTGTCATCATGATCCCTTCCCTCTCTTTCCACCTCCGTTCCCGTGGCTGAACCAGGAAAAGCCATATGTAAAGCTGTGGTCCTCGTGGGGATGGAGCGTGGATGACCCACCACAGACCATCCAAGCCACCATGCCAGGCATCCCAAGCCCTGCACGGCAGCATCCCAACCTGCAGACGGCTGCTTCTCCCTATGCATGGGGAGCAAAAGCCCACTGCACTTATAAGTCCCAGGAGCACCTCTGCCACCCTCTCTCCATCACACACCCCTACCCTGGCCAGGTCCTTCTTCCACCTCACAGACACCCGCATTCAGCACATGCCCAGACTCGCTGGTGCTTTCTTTCACACATTCCCAGCTCCTCCCAGACACGCTCATAAGAGCTTTATCGTAGCCCTTTGTTGTGAGGGTAATGGGTAGTTCCAGGCTGCCTTTCATCCTCTTGCTCTGTGATCTGGCGGGTTAGGAGGGCTTGCAGAGCCTCCTGCATGCTATAGGCTCTTCAGTTTGCATAGGAAGCTCCAAAGCAACCAGTTTCCCTTGGGCTCCCTATACAAGCTCAAGGGCATGATGACCAGTGCCCACGTGGCTTGGAGGATGCTGTGCTTCACTGCTGGATTTGAAAAAGGAATAGGAGTGTTTCTGCCTGGTTTTGAACCAGGGATCTTCCGCGTGTCAGGCAAACATGACAACTTCTACACTACAGAAACCCACATGCCACTGCCACTGACAGTGGCCTTCTGTGGATTGTCATCTCCCAAGCAGTGCAGGGTGTGAGCTGGGAGCCAGACATATGCTGACCCTCTCTACATGCAGAGAACCCTTGTGATGCACGTGCTGAGCATTCTCAGTGGTGAAGATGCAGTGGTTAAGGCTGGTGCATGGAAAGGGACAGTACTCTGCACATGGTGGCCAACCACTGCTCGAGGGATCAGAGCTCAGTGTTCCCACCCCAGGAGAGGAGAAGACCGCAGAGCTGCTGCACCCAGCACTGCCACTCCTTCCTGGGGAATTCCCAGCAGATTGCTCCTTATTTGTGCAGAAAGATACTCCTAGCAGTGAGGGCATGGCATGGCTTTGTGGAAGTCAGTGTGCAGAATCCATCCTCAAGCAGTGCACTTGGCTAGATTCAGCCCCAGCAGGAGCTGCGGCACCCAGGGACAGTAGCCAGGCATGGCATCACCATCCTGCTCCTGTTCATGACTCCCATGCACAGCTCCCACAGTCATTAAACTCAATCTCCAAAGGGCCTGCACCCTCATTTCTCCAAAGATCTGGAGCTGGGCACCCTGCCTGACCAATGCTGCCTCACTGCCTTCCCTTCCTTCATCCCTTCAGCCCTCCTCTTCCTCTTCTTCCAGCTCCAGCCTTCTCCTGCCCACCTAGCTCATGTCTCTGAAGCCACCATGAAGTGAGTGATAAGGCCATTGCCAGTCCCGTGCCACCACCTGCTTGCATCTGGGGACAAGCAGACCCTACAGCCCAGATCCCTGAGGTGCTGTATGGTGTCTCTCCTGTCTGTGGGCATTTCCTCTGGCAGTGAGGATGGATGCCCAGGTCGGGAACCAGACCTGGGATTGTTGTCCCCACCGCCATCGCCCTGATGCCGCTCACCTGCCGCCCCACGCGGTTGTTATGCAGCCTCATGCGTGAGTGGATGTCCCTGTAGGTTTCCCGAGAGTCGAGGAAATCCTTGGAAAACTTCTCCCCATAGTCCACGTCAGGGCTGCACCCGCCCCACTCCCAGGAGTCCTGGAGGCCGGGGGTCTCGGCCGGCATGTGCTCCATGTGCACACCGTGCACCATGCCTTTGCCGCGGTTCATGGCCTCCAGCTGGAGCCGGTGCAGCTTGCGGCGGAAAGCCTCCTCGTCGCCCCGTCGCTTCTGGTCACAGCCACATGCCTGCAGCTTGCCGAGGGCGCAGGCGTTGGAGACAGCATGCACCACACCAGCGGCCGCGATGGCGTAAGCGAAGGCGCTCTCCCGGAAACCTGCAAGGATGGAGAGAGTGGGGCTCAGGGTGGGCTCATGGAGCACCAGCAGAACTCCTCTGGGTGTGCTCATGGCCCATCCCTGAGCCCCAGCACTGGGAAGCAAGGAGGGGATGGACCCGAAAGGATGGTCACCCCCCTCCCAGCTGCAGAAATCTCTTATAAATGTGATACAACGCTGGAAAAATTGCGCATCCCCACTTTTAGAACGTGCCGTGACCACACCATGCCCTGCCAGGGCAGGCAGCTGGTTGTCATTACACGCCGGGGAGTGAGGACGTCCACACATGTCATTAGCTGCAGATGGGGCGGCCAGGGACAGGGACGCTGCCCAACGTGTGCGCTTGTTGCTGGTGATGCTCGCCAGCACGCATGCCTCCTCCGTGGTTCGTGGCTGACTGCTGAGCAAACGCTATAATCTTATTAAAGGGAAATGAAATGCATCTCGGAAACCTGCATTTAAAGTCGTGCTGCTCTTTTGTGTGCTAATTTGACACCGCTGCATTTAAAAAATTAACGAGGTGCTGCTTAAAAGCAACCGGGAGCCTCTCCCAGCTTCTCTTCAGTGTCGGACAAGCTTGCTCTGAGCCAGTCCCTTCCAATGCACAAGTTGAACAACATTTTTCATCAGGCAGGTAATGGTGCAGCTCCCAGGGAGGCAATGCTGGTAACATCCACACCCGAACAGCCCTGTGCCCCTCTCCATCCCCAGCCCCTCTGCCTCCTCCCCACTCTGTGCTCCTGCCTGCCCCTGCCCATGCCCAGCTCCTCCACCCAGCACCACGCTCTCCACCCCAGCCTTGCCCTTCCGTTAGCCCCATTCTCAAGTTCCCCCAACGTAACTCACAATTTCCCATGCAGCATCTCCTTAAAATGCCTTCTGGAGACCAGACAGCACTACCCCACCCATTTTGTCTACCAAGCCTGTCTCCTTGCTGGTGAAGAGGCTGACTTGGTTCAGTGACCTCCACAGCTGGGAAACCCATGGGGTTGAGCCCCAGCTCTTCTCCATCCCTTGCTGCCCTCCAGCCATGCAGGAGCTGATGGACGAGGCTGAGGAGTCTCTGTCTCCAGAGCATCCATCCCCCAGGCCCTGGACAGTCAATGCTCTGGTCCCCAGGCAGCAGCTGAGCTGGTCATCTCATGGTCCTTGCTCTAAGAGCCCAGATGTGGCAGCAAAGCAGTGAGCAAGGTGGCTGAAGGTGACAACCACAGATACCACAATCTGGGCAAGGGAGGATTTTCCAGGAACCACAGCCAAGCGTGGTGTGCATCAGCCCTTCAGAGGGAGGCTCTCCAGCTGCCCAAGCCACCTAAGACCTTAATGGTAACAAAGCCACCAGATCCCTCCAGGAACTGCAGAAGAGGCTGTAGCCATGGGAGAAGCAGGGAGAAGGGCTGTGGGAAACATTGTATCCTGGGAAGAGAGAATGGAGGTCAAGACCCTGACAGCATGACCAGGACCCAGCCTGCCATGTACTTAAAGGACTGTTGGGCACCCACCAAGAGATCTTTCTTTACAATGTGCAAATGATGGGTCCAAAAAGTTCAGACCTGTGATGGGTCTCCATGTCAGATCCCAAATTGGCTTCCTTAGCAGGGAAAATTCTCCATCATGGCTCTCTGCCTCTGGGCACCTCAGAGATGAGGGGCATTTAGTGGGACCCCAAGATGCACTCCACCGTGCACACAGCAGCTGCTCCATCTCTCAGGAGGGTGTGGGACCAAGGAGGTGGTCACAGCCCAGAAGTGGCCATGGGCTCCATGGGCTCCTGGGGCAACGAGAGCTGGACGCTGTACACCATAAAACTCTTCCTAGCTCTTCTCCCACCACCTCCCACAAGAGCCGGCTGGTCCCAACATGCCGCCTCTCCCCCAGTCCTGCTCCCTCCCTCCCTCCCCTTTCCCTAATTAAACTGCAGGTGAACCTGCCAGGCTCTGGCCCCTCGCCAGGTGCTAAACGGCTTCCTGCAGATCGCGACTTGCCTCCCTGCACCTCCCAAGCATGCCAGGGACAGCCTGGAGCCCTCGCTCCAAGCATGCAGCTCCCATCCGCCCGTGGCACTGCCAGCCAGGAGCTCCATGGGCTGCGGGAAGAAGAGATGCTGCCCATTGCCAAGGGCATTGATCATGCCCATCTCCTTGGGGGAAGATCCAGGGACTGCGGGCACCCACAGAGATGTGGCTGAGCAACCATAGCACCTGCGTGTGCTTTAGGGCCAGGTGGGCAAAGTCCTCAGCTTGCTTGAGGGTAGTGAAAACCCAGCCAGGAACCCAGCTGCAGCTGTGCCTGGCCAGGCACTGTGGTCTGTGGGCACTGGTGCTTGGCTGGGGCTCTGCGTGGCCAGGCACCGGGGTCCCAAGCTCTGGATGGCCATAACAGCACCTGCCTGCTGCACGCTGCCTGCACCAAGTGCGGCTCACAGCTGGCTGTTCCCCAGCACCTGGCCCTCCCAGCCTGGCAGGGAGTTCTCCCCTCCTTGCTGCGTGAATCAGGCTTTGGCTGGGCCCCACAGACCCCTTGGCACCTGGATGTCTTTCCTGGGATGACACAGGCTTGCAAACCTCACCAAGTCTCCAAAGGCTGCAAAAGAAATCAGAGGGACACTGCGCTCCAGGACACTCAGGGTGTGGTTCCCACTTATTTCAGAGCTGTAAATAGATGGGATTGGGATGAGCCAAGAGCACAGAGAAATATTGGACTCCTCAGCACCCCTCAAGCAGCCTCTGCCCCACAGCCAGGCAAATGCCAGTGTAGCACTGTGCCATGGGTGCATTGGCATGTGCAGGACCAGGACAAGGGTCACCTGCAGTGAAGCTTCTGGCATACAACCACGCATGGTGCAGCCCAGCCAACAGCCCCTGGGTACCTGGGACAACCCACAGCCCATGGCACATCTCTGTACATCTGCCTCTGCTGGCCATCAGCATCCTTTTCCCCACTATTCTGTCCAGAATAGGGTTCCCACTATGCCCAGTGTGAAGCCTCCCTGCTCCTTCCTAGCTCCCCAGGACTTGCATCAAGTCTATGGGACCAAGCCCCAGCTCTGTGGGACTGAACTGGGCTGGATGTATGGTGCTGAGTGCTGGGGAGATGCGTGAGATGTGGGAGGAGCAGGGAGAAGCGGGGAGAGCAGGAGGAGAAGGCAGCTACAAATAATTTAAAGTGAGGTTCACGCACGGCTGAACTGATGGCAGAAGAAGTGGGAAAAGGAATGAAAGATTAAAGGGGTCTGTCACTTCAGGTTACAAACAACGATCCTTCGAGCGCACTGCGTTCCCAGGCATGGCAGGGATGGGGCAGAGACCTGATCCCTGCAGACCAGATGCATTAATGCCTGCGGCATGGAGCTGCACACCTCGCTTTGCCTCTCCTCCCAGCTGCAGGTGGAAGATGCACCCTACATCCCTGCTCCAATGGCTGTTCCATTCCTGTGTGTCTCTGCAAGGCAGAGCCCAGAGCTCCAGCTCCAGGATGAGGGATCTGAGTGGGCTGGAAGCACATCAGGGCATCAGCCTTGAGACTTGCTCTATGCCAAAATGATTCTGAGCAACCACATAGGATGGTGCTCAGAGCTCATACTGCATCCCAAAGAGGTGCCCACCTCCCAGCATCCTTATCTCCATCCTTCCCCTGGATCACAGCAAAATGCTGGTAGCAGGAGACAGAAACATCTCCATGCCTTCACAGATGGTGTCCTGGGGCTGAGGACCTTGTGGTGCCTCTTTGCCACTTTCTGCTGGAGCTTCTCACCACCCTGATGGGACGCTAGTGGCACCTCACCTGGGTGCAGGAGCAGCTCAAGCCAGTGAGCCTGTGTCTCTGCCTCCTGAGAAGAGCAGAAGCAAATGCATTCCTCCAAGACCTGGAAAAACCACGATGCTTATCAGGGTTGCTGGTCCCCACCCTCCCTGCCAGGCCCTAACCTGGGCACTGCTCAGTGAGGCACTGGCGCTGCCACCAGTACTGCCTTGGCCTCTCCCATTCATGGTATGGACCAATGAGCACCCTGCTGTGTGCTGAGCACCAGCTCCCATGCACGGCAAGAAGACACACCTAAGTCCTACAGAAGATCCCACCATCAGGCCACCATCCTGAGCTGCACCGTGCAGGCAGCAGAGCTCCCAGAAGAGCCTGCCTGCCCCTTGTGATCCAACTTCCATGCCCCACAGTCCTACAGACAGAGAGCCCTCGCTCTGGGCAGCCAATGCCAAGGCAGGACACCAAGATGATAGGCTTACAGACCTACATCTCATTGCTTCTGCTCACCATGATGCACCAAAACATTGTTCCTGCATAGGAGTGGGAGTGAGACAGGACACACAGTCCATCCACCGAACCAAATCCCAGAGTGAGACATCCACCTACATCTATGGGGGGGGTAGAAGCTGAAAAGTTTTGGGCAGCTCAGCCGAAGGGCAAGAATGAAGACACGTGGAGAAGAGCCCAGATTTGCTGCTGCTTGCACTGGCAGACCTTCATGCTTCTTCATATCCCTGTCTTCACCTGCAGGATGCTGACATGGCCTGGTCCCCTGGGCTACAGAGGAGATGTGGAGTGCCCATGGGGAGTCTATGAGGCTCCTGAGAGTGGTTTCTGGGCAAAGGATGAGGAAAAGGAGAGAGTCCCCTTGGCCCTTACCTCTGCTGAAGATGATGCTCTCGTAGGGGATCTTGTTCTTGGTCTCGAGGCTGGAGCAGTTCCAGCGCTGGTCCCGGAACTGGTGCTGGCACTCGTGGATGGCGATCTGAATGCCCTGGATGGCTGAGGCTGTCACGTCAGGATGCCGCACACACACCTCCAGCTGCCTCCGCGTCAGCCCCGGCAGGGTCAGACACACCGTGTTGGCGTTCAGCACCGGCTCCGATGGCAGCTTCAGGCCCAGGATCTCATTGGAACAGGAGCTTGGGGGAAAAGGGAAACGTGTGAGCATGGGGTGAGCAAGGTACTGAGAGCCTGGGGAGGGGGAATACCTTGCCGGGGGCACACAGGAGGGGAGATGCTCCTCTCCCCACACAGTGCCTGCTGCCTGCGGGTGACAGCAGATCAGCAAGCTGCAGGTTTTTCCCCAGGCTTGTCCATCCACAGAGACTCCAGAGCACAAGATCCATCCCAGATCTGTCTCTTTCCATGCTGCACCCCATATGGCACTGATGCTCTTCACAAGGGAGGTGACCAGAGGGACCAGCCTTTTCTTGGCTGGGAAAATCAGAGCTGAGGACCCTGATGCATTACTCACAAACTTCCAGCAGTCATTCCAAACCTTTCCATAGTCATATCCCAGCCCCACTGACCATGATTGCAGTCACTGCCAGAGCAGAAAGCACTGGCAGGTGGATGGGGACAAGGTAGTAGGGTGCAGGTACTTCTCCAAGCAGAGATGCTGTCTTGGGAGACAGCAGGTGGATGAAGTATGGGAGACAGGAGATGAGGGTGGTATGGCCAGCACAGGCAGATGTGGAGAAGATGGGTAGGACCCACAGTGTGCAAGCTAAGGACCTGCAGGGTGCACAGCAGGTGGCAGGATGCCAAGGAGTATCCTGCACCTTGCACCAGGGTCCAGCACTTCTCCTCACTCAGGACAGCTTAGTCTCCAGACAGGGATCCCTGTCCCTCAGAACAACCAGGAGTTGGGATCTTGGGAGGAGCAGGGTGCAGGAGCCCTTTGAAGCCCGGTTACAGAAGTGAGACTTGGAGGAGAATGCTGCAGGAGGGACTGCAGTTCCCACATAAAGCAGCCAGGCCCTGGGATGGAGGGCTGCTCTCCCTCTGCTCCCTCAAGCCCTCCAGGTGAGGGAGAGAAGCAGCACTGGAGGCAGAGGCTGACTCCCCCAGCCAAGGAGGAAGGGCTCAGCCTGGTGTCCCTGCAGAATTAAAGCTTGGTCAGGAGAAAGGGAGCTGTCAGCATCAGGCTGCTGCTGTCTGCAGCTTCCCATCCCACCACTGCCATGGAGTGATCCATGGGTCTGCCCCAGCACAAACCCACACTGACTCCAACAGGGAGATATAGGGCAGGTGGGTGCAGAGAGGAACGCAAATAACACACAAGAAGGACCCTCTGCTCAGCTCTAGCTCCCATGCACACTCCCTGGCTGACACCAGCTGTGAGCACATCTGTGGCCAGCACCATCCCCAGGCCCAGCAACTTCTTCCCCAAGCACAGCAAGGACCTTATCCCCTGCTTGTCCTGAGCCAGCCCCAGTGCCTGCCACCTTTGTCCAGCAGCACCCTGGAGGACGGATAATGTTGTCACTCTCCCCATAGCACAGAGGGGAAACTGAGGCAGGGGCCCTTCTGTAGGGCATCGGGAGAGGAGGGCAGGTCCTGCTGCCTCTCGCTCCTCCCAGAGCTCATGGGAGCGAGGGACCCACACGGGGCTGTCACTGTCACCGTCCCTAGGAGGACACAGCGCTCCCCCCAGCTCTCTCTCCCCTTGAAATCAGGATTTAAACTTGATTTCACGGTGACAAGCCCCCGGGTCACAGGCTGCAGCGGCTGCTGCTTTAATTAATACAAGGCCCAACGTTAACAAATTATATTTAAAGGGGCTGGAGGGAGGGGGAAGGGCGGGGGACTCCCCCCCACCAGCAGCAGCGTTAACCCCTGGCTGCCTGCAGCGCACAAGTTTCGGAGCGGGCAGAGGGGAGCTCCCACTCACCCCGAGGGAGATGGAGCCGGACGGGGGCGGTGAGTGCTGGAAGGGGGCCGCGTTCTGGAAGGCAGGCGGCCCCCAGCCGTCCCAGTTCTCCTTCGGGATCGGCAGAGCCGGGTTGGGGGGGAGAAACCGGCCTTACCCCCCGCCCCGATGCGCTGTCCCCGGGTGCAGGGCCCGAAGGCACCGATGCCAGCGGCACCTCTCCCTCGACGGCGGCAGCGGCCCCCGGCGCCGCTTCCGCATCCCCCGACCTCCCGCGGGGCAGAGCGGGGAAACTGAGGCAGGCCGGGCAGCCGCTGGCGCGCTCGTGCCGGGAGGATAACGAGAAGCACCCGGAGCGGGGGTAGCAGCGGCCCTGACAGCGCCCGGAGCGCGGGGAGCGGGGAGCGGGGAGCGGGGCGGCGGGGCGCGCGGGGCGGCGGGGGGACCGCACCGGGGGGAGGACCGCAGCAGGGGGAGGACCCGTGGAGCCCCCTCCGCGGCTCGACCCCGGAGCGGGACTGTGCGCGGCGGCTTGCCGGGGGTCGGGGCGCTGGGGGTGGGGGCAGCTCCTACCTGGGTACCCAGAGGCTGAGCAGCAGCGAGCAGAGTCCGTGGGCCAGGGCCGGGCGCATCTTCGCTGGGGCAGCGGCTGTGCGGGCTGCGGGCGGGCGGGCGCCTTTGGGGCAGGGGCGGCGGGGCTCGGCGCTGCTCTCTGCCCGCTTTGTTTGTTGTGGGTTGTTTGCTTGTTTGTGTTTTCCCCTCTCCTCCCTCTCACTGGCTCCCTGCGCGCCGGGGCTCGGCTCGCCGGGGCGGCTCTGCCATCCTCCCGGGATGCCCCCCCCGCCGCCTCCCGCCGCCCCAGCGCCCTCCGAGCCCGGCGAGGGCTGCGTGCCCCCCGCCCTACCCACCGCCGCCCCGCCGCGCTCAGCCTCCCGCTTCAGCCCCCCATAGCGGCGCGGCCCGGGGGGCCGGGAGGGCCCTCGGCCGCCGCTCCCCAGGGCGCCCCGAGGCTCCGGGGCCGCGGCGGGCGTGGGCAGGGCGCCCGGGGGGGGTGGCCGGGCGAGCGGCGCGGGGGCTCCCTCGGGGCCCGCAGGCACATGGGGAGCCGCGGGCCCCCCCGCCGCCCCCCGCCGGTGTCGCCGGGCCGAGCGGGCAGGGTCGCGGCCGGAGCGCCCCGGCAGCGCTGGGCGCGGAGCGGCGGCGGCGGCGGCTCTGCCTGGGATCGCGCTGCGCCGAGCATTACTCAGCGCCCGGAGCCCGAGTCCCGACACGTCCAGACAGGAGCCCGCGGGGGAAGGACGGGGCAGAGAGGGTGGCAGCGGGGCGGGGAGGCGGCGTGTCGCACGCAGCCTGGCGGGGAGGGAGCGGGAGGCGCGGGGGGAGCGGGCACGGAACGGGGAAGACCGTGCGGGGAGCCGGGATGGGGAGTGCGGGATGGGGAAGGGTGCGTGGGGAGCGAGCGGGGCGTGAGGGGTGCGGGGGTCGTGTGCGCAGACGTTGGTGAACGGGGTGCAAGGTGAGTGTGCACGGTGCGAGGGGATCAGGGATTGCGCATAGGGCAGGGGGCCGTGGGCATGGGTGAGTGCACGAGGAGTTAGGTGAGTGGAGAAAGGGTGTGCATAGAGCGTGGCAGAGTGTGCGTGGCTTGGGATGAATGTATGCAGAGTGTGGGATGAGTGTGCATGGTGTGAGTGTGCACAAAATGCAGGTGAGTGCACGGGGTGTGGGTGGGTATGCATGGGGCACGGGCAGTGAATTCATGAGTACAGAGGAGTGTGTGTAACACAGAGTGAACATGCATAGGGTGTGGGAGGAGTGTATACAGCACGAGTGAGTGCGTGACAAGGGGAAGTGTGTATGCCGCATGGATTGTGCATGGTGCAGTGAGTGTGCATGGTGAGTGTGCAAGGAGCGTGGAGAAAATGGGAGCAATGGGGGTGAATGTATGTGGAGTGTACGGCAGCTGCGCACAGTTGGTGGGGTGAGCATGTGCGTGGTGTGAATGTGCATGTGTGGGGCATGCTGTTCGTGCAGAGTATTGGTGAGTGCCGTGTGAGTTGGGTGTGTGTTGCATGGGGAGCGTGTGTGGCAGAGGGTAAACAACTGGGCCATGGAGTAAGCACGCACAGAAAGAGCCACACATAGTGGGCTGTCAGTGGGCACCGTCTGCTTTAGTGCGTCTCAATCCTGGCAGTGGAGACAGTGCTGTCCCCTGAGCTCAGCTCCCTGCCATGAAGCCCCTTGGGAGCCAGCAGGTGTGGGTCGCCGGGAGGGGCGGGCAGTGCCCCGCAGCTCCCACTGTCCCCAGCCACCACAGCCCACGCCACGCCGGCAGCCGGCTGCATGCTTCCCCCAGGCGGGCACCGCGTGTCTCTGTGCCGGCACAGCTGCGCTGGTGGGGGCTGCCAGCTTCGCCGGCGTGTCGGTTCCTGTTTGCACCGGGGAGGAAAACGCATTTCCTTTGGGCAATGAGTTGCGAGCTGGTGCTGGGTCCCAAGGCTGTGCCGTTTTCCGTGGGGACTGTGGGAACCAGGGGTGGCATCCCCACTGAGGTCCGTACTGCAGTGGCAGAGCCCGTAGAAAGCGTCTCCCTCAGTTCCAGGGTCCCCAGTGCATGGGCTGCGGTGGCACGGATGTTTGTGCGCTTGCTGGGATCCTGCACACAAATCAATGCCAAGGCAAACCAGAGGGGGGAACGCTTTCATCCTCCTCCAGCCCCTAACGACATAACCGCTTCCAAGAGCGAGCGTCTCACCCACATGTTCCCACTGACTGCGGGAGGAGCCCCACGTCCCACCAACTCAGTGCTGGCAGCAGAGGTGGATGGGGGGGGAAGGTTGATCCTCCTGTCCCAGCAATGTCCCTGGGCTGAGGGAGAGCCAGGTGAGCCAGCAAAGCCCTTAAATGCAAGATTAAGCATTTGTCATTGGCTTGGGAATCATGGATAAGAGCCCATGGAACAGGATCGGGCCTCTCCGAGCAGGGCTGTATGCAGAGGGCACAGGGCTGGCAAGAAACGTGGTGGATTGCTGGCACAGGGCATTGTGGGCTGCACTGCCTGGGCTAAAACACTTCAGCACTTTTTGTGGTACATGAACAGGTGCTCTATGCAGGGGATTGGAAACAGCTATCCTCCCCTCACCACACACAAACTCCCTCCCTTCCTTCCTCCCTCCCTCCCGCCATCCCTCTCTGTCCTTCCCATCCCCCTGCCCAGCTAAGCTGCCCCCTCCTTCCCTGCTTCTTTCTCTTTCCCCTTTGAAAGGGACCATGAAAATCTCATCCAACCCCAATGCCATGGGGAGCATCTCTCAATAGATCAGCTTGCCCAGAGCCACATTCAGCCTGGCCTTGAGCACTGCAGGGATGGTACATCCACAGCTCTTTTGGGCAACCTCAGACTCTTCAGCTCCTTCTACTTTGGGACAATCTATCCCCAAGCCGTACAGATCAGAAACCAGAACCATTCCAGGTTCTGGTACTGGACTCTGTGGAACCCATGGGGATTTTGGATGTCCATGGACAATCTCATAGAGGTCAGTGCAGGAGGGAGCACCAGGGAATCCCTGAGTGTGGTGGAACTGTTGGATGAATGGTGGTGGAGAAGCAGGCGCCCAGCCTGATGCCAGCAGCACAGGGACCTGGAGCAGGAGGAAGGAAACCATGCAGCTCACTCCTCACCATCTTCCTACTTCCCCTGCCTATTGGACTGGAGTGACGGCTGCATGAGTCAATGTTTGGGGTGGGAACGGGATGACCATGCCCCTGGCAGTGGCATTACTCACCACAGAGCCTCCAGCATCACTGCCCTCCCCCTGGCTCATGGCCGGCGACCTGCCTGGGGCTGCTTGCCATGACTCAAGTGCGAGCCACCCGGTCACGCAGCCAGCCCAGCCTGTCTGCCCAGCTGCCAGGGGCTGGGACAGCCTGCGAGTTGGGGTGCTGGTGTGGCTGGGAAGAGGACCTATGTGACAGTGAGCCCAGAGCCCTGCTTCTTGCAGGGAGAGCATGTCCCAAAGGGCCATGCTGGTGGCTGGGGTGGTGATGGGGACATAGGGCTGGGCAAGTGCTGGGCAGCTAAGAACGGATGGGGTCCCATGGCTGTACAGGTGACATCTGTGCCTGGAGCTGGAGAGAGCAGGGATAGAGCAGGGTGGTGGGAGCAGCTGCCTGGAGGGGCTGGGAGGATGTGGGGACCCCCAGGAAAGCAGTGCCAGAGCGGTGGAAGCCCTGGCTGGGACTTCTCAGAGGTTGTGGACAGTTTTGGGTGCTGCCATCTGAGCTTTCCCTCAGCCAAGCCAGTATCCGGGTTTCCCATCCTCCCCCTGTCTGTATTACTATGAACTTTCCTAAAAAGCTTTTTTTTTTTTTTTTTTTTTTTGGCCAAAACATTCTATTTTTTGGTCTCTATCCAGAGGGGATTTTTTTTCCCCCAAGTTTGATTGAATTAATCTGTCTGGCTGTTTTCAGCTCAAGCAATTGAAGGGAAAATTGTGCTCATCCCATTCGAAAAACAATAAATAAAAATGAAGCCATTAACATTACAGCATTTGGTCATTGTTGTTATTATTTTTAACCAAAATACTATCAACTTCCCTTTTTCCCTTGGGAAGCTTTGTAGTTACACTGCCCAGCACCAAGATTTGGGATCATTCCCCCCTACACCTCACCATGTCCTTCCATACACAACCAGCCCGTGCCCACCCCCATAACATCCCCACGCACCCCAGCCCCCCCCCTGCCGTGCCGTGGCTCCCCCTAGCGGCCATCCGGCATCCCGCAACGCGCCCCGTCCCGCACCGCACATCCCGCGTTGCCACGGCTACGGCAGGGATGCTGCGGGGGCTCTGGGGCCTATGGGGGGTCTCTAAGGGTCTGGAGAGGAGAGGATCTAAAGAGCCCCGGGGCACTGCTGGGCGTCTGGGGGCTGTGAGGGAAATGAGATTTCCCAGGACACTGGGATCTCTGTTTTCCAAGTTCCTCTCCCTCTACATTTCTGGCTTTTGGGGTTTTCAGCCTCTGGGGAAATGGCAGGGAGGACACAGGTCAGACCCCATACAACAACTTCCTGCCTTCCCCAGGCTTTAGGTGGCATCCAGTTTTCCATTTCCATGCACACTCAGCCCACTGTGGGGAAACTGAGGCAGCCCCCAAGGAAGCAGATTGTGGAAGACTGGGATGAAGCCAAGGAACAGTGCTCCCAGCCCCAGCACAGCCTCTGCACTCTGACATCTCCCAGCGAGTCAGCATTCAGAGCAACTGGGACAGTGCAGAGGGAGAGCAGCGGTGACACAGAGCTAAGATACATGCAAGCAAACACATGGGGTCACCGACAAACGCATGCCGACAATTTGCCATGCACTGACGGACATGCATGGAGCCACGTGGGCGAACCTTTCACACACACACAAGATTCTCACACACAGAGCGAAGGGTGAAGGCATGGAATCGGATGCCCACGTGCAGGCATGACCATGTGTGGGCGTGCAACCTGAGCGTGCACACTGCAGCTGCCTGCTCACACACGCACCTTGGCACACACACCCATGTGCTCCAGGGCCATGCGTGCGGCCGGGAGTTCCCGGGAGCCCCGTGTACCGCCCCTCTCCCGGAGCCAGGAGGGAATTTCCAACTCTAAAGCTGCAGTTGACATGTAGATGCTCCCGCCCCAGCGCTCCCTGGGCCAATTTAATGGTTCGTCGGCACCCTGATTTCTGCTTGATGGATGGGGCAGACAAGGAGCGTGCCACCAGGATCTGCTGGTGGGCATTGCTGCTGCTCCTCACCCCGCATTTGCCCAGCAGGGTATGGGCTGCTCAGGTTCCCCAGCTGATGAGGCTGCACGTGGCCAATGGCATGCCACCAACCCCAGGTGCCAGCGGCACTGCATGGGGCTCTGCCATGCCAGGCCCTGCAGCAGAGGTGACTGGAGACAGAGTGAGAAAAACAGAGGATGCCGGCAACATGCACAAAGCCCATCACCACCGTGTTGGGGTGGGTGGCAGTGCCTGCTGCGGAGAGGCGAGCAGAGGGCACACCGGCTTTAAATAGCTTTATTAGACGAAGCTCCGAACTGCAGCCCCACTGCAGGGCCGTGGGGATGCTGGGTAGCGTCCCCACGCTGCAGGGACATCCAACCGCAGAGCTGGGCTCACATCCCCCATCCCATAAGGTCCCACTGCGTCACCTTTCTATGTCCCTGTGCCCTCGGCACCATCCTGGGGGCGGCTCCCCAAGTGTCCCCGCCCCATGGAGAGGCCGTCAGATGCAGAGGCTGAGCTCCTGGCGGACGGAGCACTTGCGGCACTGCACCACGCAGCACCAGTGGAAGCGGCACAGGCAGTTCTCCTCCAGCACCACGGTCTCATCGCGGTGCCCACGCCCGCAGCACAGCAGGTCGCAGCCGCTCGTGTCCATGGCCGTGCTGTTGCAAACGCGGCCCCGCGTGCCCAGCGAGCCCGTCTTGCGGTTGGCAGAGCAGAAATCGGGCGAGTCGGCCGAGTAGATGAGGTCCTGCTTGTCGGGAGGTTTGATGTTGTCGCCCACCGGGATGAGGGTCTTCCCATCATTGCCCCCCATCACCTTGAAGGCGCCGTTGAAGCGCTCGAGCAGGCGGTCACCCACCTCACGGAAATGGGGCATCTTGCGCCAGCAGGTGCGCAGCGTGCAGGAGCCCGAGAGCCCGTGGCATTTGCACTCTGTCCTCATGTAGCTGCGCACTGCCTGCGGACAGACGGCAGTGCTGAGTCCCCACTATTCCCCTGGTACCCACCTCTCTGCATCCCAGTATCTCTGCATCTCAGTGCCACAGCATCCTGGCATCCCAGCATCCCTGCATCTCAGCATCCCTACATCCCTGCATCTCTGAATCCAACAGCTTTGTATTCCTTCATCCCTGCATCCCTGCATACCCAGTCTAGTGGTATCACCCAGGGGAGAATGGACAGAAGTCCCAAAGGACTTCCAAAACGTATTGGTATCTGTAGGGATGATGCTCTGTGCTTCACCCAAAGGAGCGTAAGATGATGCTAAAGGGAGCAGGGAGTGCATGGAGCCTTACCAAGCGCCCAGCCTCGTTGTTGTGCAGATCAATGAGTGCACGGATGTCATTTTTCCCCTTCTTGCTCTTGGCGTCCATGAACTGCTGCGACTTCTCATAGCCAAACTGCACGTCATCCCCACAGCCCCCCCATTCCCAGGCTGTGCCCTCGGTGCCCGGCCCAGCTGTGGGTGATGGGGGTGCCCGGCTCCGTGTCAGCTCACAACCACACTGCAGCAGCTCGCCCATGCTGCAGGCCTGTGTGATGGCATGGCTGACACCGGCTGCCGTGATGGCATACACGAACGCTGTCTCCCGGATGTCTGCAGGGGGACAGAGGAGGACAAGGTGCAAGGTGACAGTGAGGATGCCATCCTGCCTGCCCCCCCCTATACTCGATTTGCCATGGGGCTCTGCCCGCCCTCCTCCCTGCTCCAGCACAGCCTCCACCCCACAGGATTATTTATTATTAGTATTTGCTCTTGTCTCTCTCTGCTCCGGGACACAAATTCCAAGCATCCTTCCCCTGCCTGGACCTGCCGCTCGCAGCCGCAGCCAGCGGGGGATTCTGGCAGCAGGGGTGCAGCACCATGCTGGGGGGCTCATGGGTTACCTTGTGCCAGGTGGGTGCCAGGACAGGGCTGGCAGGGGGTGGGGACACATTTAATTAGGGTGGCATGGGGACAGAGGGGAAGGGCAATGGCAGATGTAACTCTTTTTGCAATCCATATAGAGATGGAAAGGGGACTTGGGGAGGTGCACCGGTTTGGTCACTGGAGTCAACTCTGATAACAGAAGCAGGAACGCAGTGTCTCCTCATATCTGTGGCAAAATTTGGGAGCCTCATCTTGCCAGGAGCAGCCCCAGCACCATGGCTGCGCCATGTCCCACCAACATATCACACGTGATGGAGATGTGTGACATGTTCTCACGGTGACCCCATCCCTGCACGCATGCACAGCTGCTTGCTCACTGCCAACCCCAGCAGCTCTCAGGTTGCCCCTCAGCCCTGCACTGTCACTCACTCCCTACAGCTGGGACACAGCTGGCCAGGGGATGTGTCCTTGCAGTGCTGCAGGGGAGTGCTGTGTGGTGCCAAGGATGGGCCAGGGAGGGAAGGACAGCACACGTGGCCTGCAGGAGGGCTGTTTCCACATCGCACGCCCTGAAATGCTCTCAGAATTGGGGGAGACTGGGAAGAAAGGAAACTGGGCACATTGATGCTTTTCCAGCTGCACCACCTAGGAAACAGCTGTCCCTCCTCTCCCCAGCGATCAGCTCCAGGGGCAGATTCCTGGTCTTGCACCAGCACCCATGTTCCCCCCAGCACAGGGACTAATGTGGGTCTGGTGCCCATGGAGGTGATCCTGCTAGCACAGCACTCTCCCCTCCTCTTGATCTCTCAGCCCCGCACCCTGGTGTTGCACTGGCGTTGGGTTGGACCAATGGATGGGTTTGGCTCATCCTGCCCTACAGCCATGCCTTGGGCATGGGAAGTGCACACAGAGGTGATGCCCCAGAGGCAGGACAAGGGGTTTGCATGGTCTAGGTACCTGCAGGGCCACCTCCCACCCAGGCCCCCTCCCCACATAGCAGGGTCCTGAGGGAGCAGTAAATCACTGCCAGACGAGGGTGCATTCTTGGGCTGTGCACAGCCCCGCGCTGTCTGGGAGCATCGCTAATTGCTTCATTACAACACAGGGAGACATGTCCCGGCAGCCTGGCTGCACCACAGAGCTCTGAGCAACCCCCTCTGCGTGCACACATGTCCGCACGCTCCGGCTCTGCCCCAGCTCTGCCAGGAGGTGCAAAGCCCAGGGGCTGCGGTTTTTTAGGAGTTGTGAGGCTGGACCTTACCCTGCTGCAGGATCTTGCCGAAGTACTTGCTGTGGCTGGTGCAGTTCCAGCGGCGGAAGCGGAATTGGTACTGGCACTCCCGCACGCCCAGCTTGGTGCCCTTGGCCACCTCTTGCACGATCTCTGGCTCCAGCTGGCACAGCTCCGCCTGCTTCCCTGCCAGCCGCTTCGTCTTGCGGCAGATGCTGTTGGGGTCCATGACCAGGGGGCTCCCCACTGCCCTGCAGGAGGGACAGCGAGCAGAGCAAAACCAGCACCAGGCATGGCCGGATCCACCGCCGGGGACACCCAGCATGTGGGGGATGCTGTGCCCTGCAGAGCGGGCTGGGGATGGGGCAGAGCCCAAGCTGTGGGGCTGGAGGGTGGTGCTGGCTCTGCTGATCCCAGCGCGGGAGGGCAAGTCTCAGCTGGGGCCCTGCCAAAGGCAGCTCCTCGCCAGCACAGCTGGAGAGCCGCACACGCATCTCAGGCTGGAAGGCAAAGCCTGAGCACAACGGCATGCCGCCGGCTACAGAAATTCCTGTACTTTCCCCACACATTTTGCCCAGAGTGCCCTCACACAGCTGCACAGCTGCCGGCACCGTGCCCCGTGCCCCGTGCTGGGGTGGGCAATGGCCCAGCAGTGCCTCGGGCACAGGGCGGGCTCACCGTGTGCTGACAGCCTCCTGCCCACGCTGCCCGTCCCACAGTGCCGGGTACCTTTGGCCAGCACGTGGCCCTGGGCCACCTGGATTGCAAAGGGAAGCTGCTGTGGCCCAGTGCTGCAAGCCAGATCCTCTCAGCCCTGTGCCAGCAGTGTCCCATCTCAGGCACTGTGTGCCATTCCCATCCCCTCCTGGAGTGGAAGCTCCCAGGCCATGTTTTTGGGTGCAGCCCCGCTTGCTGCTGAGTGCCTCTTCCAAACCCAGACAAGCCTTTATAGTCTGGCCAAGCCCCAGGGGCTCAAAAATCACAAGATGAATCTCTGTGTTTAAGTATGTCCTGGGTTTCCTTTTTTCTCTCCCTCTCTCAGTTTGGGGGCTGTGTATGGGACACGAGGCTGCAGGAACCACAAAGTCCCTCCTAAAGCCTGGTTTTGGGGTGCGAGCTCTGCGCAGGCTGCCCTTGCCCCACACCTACTCTGGACCAGGCTGACCCATCCCTGGAACAGATAGGGACAGAGGTTGGGATGGGGACATTGCATGCAGGGCTGGGTGTGGGTTGACGTCCTCTCAGTCAGGAAAATGGGCCCTGACAGTTTGGCTGAACGTTTAAAGGACTAAAAGCAATGCACAGTCTGTGAATCTGGCTGCCAGCAGAGAAACTGCGGCAAGTCCATGGGCCTGCGGGGGAGCTCGCAGCCCACAGTTTGGTGTCCTTTTGGTGGGCAACTGGAGGAGCATCATGGGACAAAAATGCCCAGTTCCCTTCTAATTCATCTGCATATGGGGAAACTGAGGCATGTGGGCAGCCTGTCTCATCCAATCCCACCCCATCTCATACCATCCAATCCCATCTCGTCCCATCCCGTCCCACCCCATGATATCCATGTGGCCATTCAAATTCTCATCCCAGGCTGGGAAGGCTCGCCTGGCTGATCCAGCGGGGTGGGGAAGAAGGGGAGCTGGGGATGGGACTTTCATTAAGCGAGGACTCTTTGTACGTCTTATAAAAACGATGCACGAGCCCTCGGGCCCTCAGATCAAATGCTGAACTGCGGCTCACCCCGGCCATGCCGGATCAGAGGGGCCGGCAGGATGGGGAGCGCTCAGCCCCAGCGGCACCGCGGGGGTCCCCACCCCTGGCCGTCAGCCCCGGCCGACCCAGCGAGGCGTGGGGTGGGCTGCCTAAGTCCAGTGCAATATTAATTTCCGCTGGGCTCTGTTTTTTCGTGAGGGGAGGCTTCTGGGAGCCCGAGAGCTGTTTTGCTATGTGGGGCTGGGGGGGGGGAGACGAGGGCAAGAAAAATGCTGCCAAACTGCTACTGCTTTGGCAAGGGCTCCGGCGCGGGGCCCAGATCTGCCTGAGCTTGTCCTGCTCCAAGGCCTCCCGCATCTACAATTAAGGTGCCCCACCTCTGCCGCCGGGCACTCCTCCCCCTGCCCTGGCGATGAAGCTGGGTCGCCAGCGTGCCCCCCCAGCCCACCCGGGGCACTTCAGTTCTGCAGCCCCTCGCTGAGCTCTGTACCCCCACAGCATTCCTGTGCCCACTGCTGGAATGGCACATAGTGGCAGCCCCTCAGAATGCGGACTGCAGTGATTTCTGCAGTGCTTCCTAACAAGGGATTCAGCCCCCATCACCAAAAGGGAAAAATGAGGCATGGCAGAGGACCTGGACCTGCCCTAAA
This sequence comes from Chrysolophus pictus, assembly GCA_037305975.1. Classification (NCBI taxonomy): domain Eukaryota; kingdom Metazoa; phylum Chordata; class Aves; order Galliformes; family Phasianidae; genus Chrysolophus; species Chrysolophus pictus. Next base: position 15,071,164 of record CM074582.1, on the reverse strand, counting down.
AACCTTTCTCCCCATTGACATGCAGCTGCCACCCTGTTGGCATCAGGAAGCCCAAGTTGCAGCTTCTGGTGCAAGCCCTGTCCTCAGGGTGACGGAGACTCCAGCCCAGTTCCGAGCCAAAATCTTAGACTGAAGAACCTGGCACAAATTCCACTCACCCTTAGGCACCCTGGGCAGCATGGAGCAGGGCTCCTGTGCAGGGCACTATGCACAAGGAGAGCCCATAGGGTCCTGGTTTGCAGGCAGGTGATGGAGGGATGCTCCAGGGATGCTAAGGTGCACCTCGGTGTTGCATTTGGCTTCCCTGCTCCTTTCCAAAAGGGCATATTTCCATCCCACTGGCCTGGGGCTGTGCTGCTGACATGCAGTATGGAGCAGGGGCATAGGGATGTCTTCTAGCAATGCTGGTTGTGCTTTGGGTTTCAATGCACCGGATGATGTGCTTTTCCATGGAGGAAACGTGGGACCCTTCTGCAGGGTGATGAAGGCACAGTTCGCCTTGCACCCATGTCTCCATCCCAGCTCAAGGCTGCAGCAACCTGTGGTGCCCAGACAAATCCCTGAGTCCAGAGGTGTTGCTGCACTTGTTTGCAGAGAAAAGAGCTGTGGGATATGAGCACTGAGAGCTGAGCTCCTGGAGCACGCACCCATGGAGGTGGTGGCCACAAAACTGTGTCCAAGCCTGGAATACCTTGGGATGGGAAGAAAGGGATGTTTGTTCAGTGTGGCTGCCCTGCAGGACAGGGCACCCACGCTGGCCGTGCCAGGGTTGGGGCATGCCCGGGATGGCCTGCAGGCACTGGGGGGCTGAGGGCAGCCGGGTGGCGGCTGTGGGTCCATTGAGCTCAGCAAGTGACTCACAGTGCTCACTCAAAGCACTGCCAGTCCAGCAGCCTGCCCTTACAGGCTCGGCCGTGCTCTGTACCAGTGTGGTGCTGGTCAGGTGGCTGAGCAAAACAGGAGGCTGCTGGTGCACGGAGCCCACAGTGGGTGGCTCTGGGGAGAGGGACCATGAATCCCTTGGTAGGGTGTAACAGGGAGAGCCCATGGGTGCCAGCAGACAGACAAAGGCACTGCAGGTGCTGGGGATTCTTTTCTTGCTCTGATGTTGGGGCTGTTTCTTTTATCTCTTGACTTTGTTTACCCCAGTATGCCTCTATGAACAACTTGGTCAGGCTGGGGGGCTGCAGTTGAGCAGGAGCCAGCAGCAATGGTGACACATCAGCAGGAACAGCAGTGTGAGTGGCCGGGGGCAGCCACACAGACTGGAAACAACCACAAATCCCCTCAGCCAAAATCTTGCCCTGAATATGCCTTGGGTTCCTAAGACCACAGCCTGCTGCAAACTGAGTGTCCTGCAGCACGATGGCACAGCTTCCCTGTTGACACCACTCTCCCCTCTGAATGCGGAAGGTCTGTGTGTCTGCCTGTCCCTCTGTCTCCTGCCTCTCCTCAGACACAGGGGTGCAGGGCACAGAGGATGAGCGTTCCTGTATCTTCAGCGATCCCTCTGAGGACACCCGACTGCAGTAAGGATGCTCTTTCTCAGCTCTAAGAGTTCTTGTGCCAAGGCATAACTCCGAGACCCCCACGCACGGGGGACAGCAAAGAGAAGCTCTCCCGCCGCCACCAGCCTCCGGGACGGATGGAGGGACAGCCTTTTGCGTGCGCAAAGCAGCGGGCTGAGAGCGAGCCAAGGAAATAACGCAGCTCTCAGCCGGCGGGAGGGAGCGTGCCCCGGGATGGCGCAGATGTCCGGAGGCGAGCGGTGGGGAGCAGGGAGCGCGGCACGCACCGTACCCTGCCGGGGCTTTCTGCACCGAAACGCCACGACCCGATTTAACCCCTTCCCCAGCAACTCTGCCAGCACAGCGCCGGCACCATCCGTACCCACCGAGCCCCCCCCGCTTTGCCCCGCGCTGGTGGAGGGGATGGAGCTGCGGAATAAATCAGTGCCGGGCGTGCGGGGGAACGGGAGGGGAAAGGCTTACGGAGAGCTTTATTTTAGGGGTCAAAAGAGTGTGACAATGTGGAGACGAATAGCCTCAGATAATGAATGATAGCCCGGACGGCACGCCGGGGAACTGGAATCTAAGCACTTAAAACCGGATAAAGACAGGCTGGGTGAAATTCTTAATAGATTTAAATAGTTCATGTTTCGACAGATACCTGGGTTTTCCGAGGCTGGGTCCCAGCTCTGTAATGAATCCCCCACCCCCTCCGGGATCCTGCGAGGCACCGTCCCTGCTGCCTTTGATGAAGGCACCATTACAAACGGGGGTTTTGTCCCCGCTGCGGCCAGGGGACGCCGTGGGGACCCTCGGGCTTTTAATTAAAGTTGACTTATTGGAGGGGTCTGGAGGCCCCTCCCTGCCCCGAAGGCACTCAGTGCTCGGGGGTGTGGGGAAAGGCTGTGGGGGAGAGGCCTCGTCCCCAAAGCCTCCGCAGTTCTGACCCCAACACCGGTTTTGGGGATCCCAAACCAGGTAGCGCACACCCCATAGGCTGGCTCTGCCCCACCGCTGTCCCCACCGAAGCGGTTACCCGAGGGCTCAGTCCCCGAACCAGCGAAACCTTCGGCAATCCCCCTCCCTGTCCGCCCCCCCAGGATGCCCTATACTCACCACCAGAGCCCGATGATGTTGGCGGGGCAGAGGAGGATGAAGAAGAGCCCCAGCTGGGTCCGAGAGCGGGGCAACATTCTGCCAAGGTTGGGGGCCAGTCGGGAGAGCCGAGCCCCCTCCGAGCCCCCCGGAGGGCTGCGGAGCTGCCCGCTGCCTCCCTCCGCCAGCCCGGCGCAGCGGGGCCGGGGGGGGGCCGGGCTGGGCAGGCACCTCCGGGCGGCTGGAGCGCGGCGAGGAGGCTGCTCCGCAGAAGGAGGAGGAGGAGGGACAGGGCTGCGAAAGCATCTGCCTCCGACAGGGAAACCGGAGCCCGGGGGGACGGACAGGGCGGGCCGGGCGGGGGGACTCCGGGATGCCAAGCGCAGATCCGTGCACGCAGACCTTCGGCACGGCGTGGGCACGGACGGTGGCAGCGACTTGCCTGTCACCACGTCCCTGCCGCCGTGCTCGGCACGAACTGCTCTGCCTTGTTCAGCCTGCCCTCGAGGTGCCCGCTGCCACCTGCACCCGTTCCTGGTGCCCACTGCCCACACCTGGCAACCCTGCGGTGGCCTGGTTTCCTCTCTCCAGTGGGGTCTGCCTGGCACAAACCTGGCACTACTGGCATTGCATCAGGCTGTCTCAGCTGGGGACCATGACAAGAGACACCCCCAAGCATCTCTCAGCAACCAGATCCACTCCTCTGCAGAGCCACCCCTGGGGTAAAGGGGTGACAGGGCAAGGAGCTCCCCAGGAGCAAATAGTGCAGAGAAGGTGCAGGAGAGGAGCATGGGCGGGAGCAGCTTGGTTAAGGTGATCTCATTTCAGATGCAGCTGGGGCTGGGAGGAAGGCAGCCCCCAGTATGGCTCCAAGCAGGCAGCAGGACCTACCCAGGGGGAGGTGAGGGGCTGGGGAGGGAGCAGGGGTACACAACAGGGCTGGAGATGGGATGATCAATTGCCCATAGGCTGTCACCTCAATTTTAACTCCCCCAAACAGCCTTGGGAACAGTTACCCGGGGTTCAGCCCAGGCCCCCCTTGTCCTTTTGCCTCCAACTCTGCACCCCTGGGGTGGTGACCAGCCTCGAGCTCTCCTCACTCCATCCATGGGGACACAGGGACCTGAGCTGGGGACTACATCTGCACTTCAGCACCGTGTCCACCTCCTGGGGTCTTTCACTTTCAGCCACCAACTTCTATCCCATCTATCCCGTGAGTTCCTCGTTGCCTTGAGTTTAGGGGGGACACATGGATAGGCAGCTCGTGGGGAGTGGACATCCCTGTTGGGCTGACACTGTGCCGCAGTGACACACAGCTCATCTGCCACTGTGTTGAAAACGCCTGTTGTCCCCCTCCCTGAGCTCCCTGCTGCCTTCATCTGCACCGCACGGGGCAGGTGAGAAGCCTTTATCTGATTTCCTAAGGGCAGAAAAATCCCTTTGATTTCATCCCGAAAAGGGGGGGCCCATCCCGACAGCAGGTGCGTGCCTGGCACACAGTGACTCGCCTTGTCATGTTCCCACTGCCGTGTCAGACATGGGGTGAACTGTCTGCCCCCTGTGGGGATATGGGGCTGATGATACACCATTCAGAAAGGGAAACTGAGGCACAGTGATGCTGAGACCTACGCAGGGAGCCGTGACACCATGCAACCCCAGGCCACCTCCTCTGCACTGGGACCCAAAGGACCCCATCCTTCGGGGGACCGCCACCAAGAAGCAGCCCTCTCTGCCACAGCCAGCCCTTTGTCTCAGCCTTCCCTCGCCTCTCACAGCTCATTGTTCCCCCCCCCTCTGGCTTTTGTGTTATTACAAATTATAAAACAATTTTTTCCTGCCGTCCTGCATTCTTCTGCCTCCTGCAAGAATTTTAATGTATTTATTTTTGCTATCAGGGGGAAAGCGCTGTGTTTCTCGGCCACCCCCCCACCCCCCCGCCCTGGACCCTCTTGGCCACTGATGGAAATTAATGACGGGAGGTGCTGGGGGGGACACAGCCATCCCTACACCCCGTGCAGCAGAGATGGGGAGCCCAGGTGCCACCCCCCCATTGGCTGTGGGTCCCCAAGCGGTGATGCCGTGGGCTGCGGAGGCACATGGGTGCTTCGAGGTCCAGCTGTGGGGTGTTGACATCAGGACCCCCCATCCACAACCAGGGGGCCCATGGGGGGGAACGGAGGGCACTGGCCCTCCCTGCTGAGGGGAAAGTGTGGCCATTTCCAACCCAAACAGTGCGGCGCGCAGCAGCCGCATACTTTTCCCAGCATCCCTCCCCGCCTTCGCTCCCGAGGACATCGGTGATCAAACCCGGCCTGGCCCCATCTCCCGCTCCTGCAGTGAGGTCATTGCGCTGTGTTTGTGACATCCCGGCATCCCCATGGCAGCGCCATGTGATGTCATCAGCCCGGGGTTGCGACCTCACGGCGGGAGGAGAATGATCTTATTAAAACAACAAGGTCCCCTTCTGCGGACGCGGGGTAATGGTGTGGAGGGGAGGGCAGGTGCTGGAGGGACACAGGGGCTGCATAGGGACAGACCCCAGCCCAGCCTTCACATCTGTGCATACTGCACCCCTAAGAATGCCTCAATGAGGGCATCTCATCCCCATGTGACAACATTTTGGACACCCATGGGCACAGAGATTCTCACAGACTCCTGCTGTGGCCTTGGGAGGCCCCAGAGATCCTCACTGCTGGGTTTCAAGAAGTTTCTGACCCTCCATTGCCAGCCTCAGGGATTCCTGCACCCCAAAAGACAAAGGGGCCAATGATGGATGGAATGATGGAGGGATGAAGGGATGAATGGAAGGATAGGTGGATAAAAGGATGGATGGATGGATTGAGGAAGGGAGGGATATATGGGTGGGTGGGTGGGTGGGTGGGTGGGTGGAAGGAAGGAAGGAAGGAAGGAAGGAAGGAAGGAAGGAAGGAAGGAAGGAAGGAAGGAAGGAAGGAAGGAAGGAAGGAAGGAAGGTGGGCCCAACACTCTTTAGAGAGCCCTGTGGCTCTGGATGCTATTCTTTTTCCCAAGAGCCTCAGTTTCGTGCAACAGCACAAAACAGTTCTGTCTTGGGAGAGACAGGAACATCCATGTCCCAGAGGGAGAAAATTTGTCTTTCACTCTGAGCAACAACTTGAGGAGGGCCTGACCTTGTGCTGCTGAGCAGCCCACACTCAGTGCTAGCACAGCCTCTATTCTTCACACTCCATAGGGAAAAACCAAGTCTGGAGGGTCCAGCAGAGCCGAAAACACCTCTTCCCAGACAAACACAGTGCTGGGGCTGGTCCCGCTCCCCCAGCTCCCTGTGTGCCATTCTGCCCAGCACAAGGAGCACAAGATGCTGCCCAACAGCAGGCCAGCAAGGAAGCGCATGGCTCGGGCAGGCTGGGAGCAGTGCCGCTGGGAGGGGATGTCCTTGGGCCCCTGCGGGCCGTAAACATGATGTCATGTGGCAGCGTACACAGCCCGCTCTGTGCACGGGTCCCCCAGTGGGCTTTACAAGTCCTGCGTAGGAGGAATCAACCATGGCCCACAGCCAAGGGAACTGCAGTCAGGAGATAAAATCAGGTTTGCTCTGGGCTGGAGCAAACAGCCTTTTGCAGTGGGAGTGAGGGACAGAGAGAGGCAGCTGGAGCAGGGAGCACCTCATAGGGCCGCTGGGAGCCATGGGGAGCAGAGGTGATGGGGAACCAGGTCCCTCGCCCGACGCCGGTCCCAGGCTGGCGAGCTCGGATCCCTTCACGCCCACTTGACTTAGAATAACTCCATAGGCACTTGAAGGCACTAATCAGCCTGGCCCACTTAAGAGCAGCCCAGGCTGCCTCCCGTCTCCCCGATAACAGACTGCCTGTGTGCCCGCCGCCGGCCCCAGGTCTGCTCCAGCCTCTGGCCCCACAGCCTTTGGGGCACGGAGGTCAATGCGGGTGCTGAGTCCTACACAGCTGGGCTGTCCCAGTGGTCGATGCAAAACTCAGCTCTAGAGCAGCTGACCCAGATCTGGGACATGTCTCCTTCTTTCTGGATCTGCCATGTCCCCCCTGCCAGCTGCACAGCCCCACTGACCCCGACACAGACTGTGACTCAGGCAGTGACAGTGTGGTGACACACAGCTGGCGTGTTGGCCATCTCCACATACAGACTATTGATGGTCCTGGGACCCTTTCTTGCAGCCTGGGCTTTCCTGGGAGTGACTCAGGGGATGCCCTCCCATGAGACATCCCCATCTGTGCGACTGTAAAGCGAGGTCAGCGGATGCAGTCCTGGGAAAAGCTTGCAGCCAATGGGTGATACTGCACGAGTCACGGAAAGAAGCTGCAGCGAGGACCCACCACGTTGCAAGCAGCACCCAGTGCACTGTGTCTGGTGGGTGGGGTGAGGGATGCTTGCAGGGGGACTAAGAAGGGCAGCGGTCCCATAGGTCCAGATTAGCACCAGGTTGGTTCTCCTGCCTCTGCCTTGCATGCCCGTTCCCAGAGCCCCTCCAGTGCAGTGACACTCACCTCACCTGCAGCTCCTACCCATCCAACGAGCTGTCCCACAGCTGGAGCTGCCCCAGGACCCTCACAGCATCCTCCTGCTGGAGATGTGTCACAGCCCAGCCACTTCCTTTTGGAAGTCCCCACCGGGCAGCCTGACTCACCGCCCCTCTCCTTCCCGCACGGCCTCCCCCGCAGCCCTGGCAGCCATCCCCGTGGCCTCGGGCCTCCCGCTGCCACCGCTGCCCGCTGGTGACTCAATGCACCCCCGGGCTGGGAGCGGGGCGAAAGGAGGAGCAGCGCTGAGTGCTGCTACCCGGGGGTATCACGGCTCGGGCTGCGGAGCGGGATCGGGTCCTGCGGCGGGGAACGGGGAACGGGGCTGAGCGTGGCGGTGGGAGATGCGGGAGCACAGCCTAGCGGCTGCCGGGGTCCTCTACACCCAGCCCCGGCGCTGGGATCTCCCCGCGGGATGGGATTGCTCAAGAGAAAAGGTGGGCGCTAAGTGCTCTCCAGAAAAGGGCAACGCATCCCCAGCAGGATTGGACAGACGGGGCCCTGGGGGGCTTCCTAGCTGTGAGATGACTGGGAGCCGCCATCAGATGGCGGCAGGAGCTCACACTTGTGTGACCCGTCTTCCCGGTACCGGCAGGCACGCAGCTCCCTGCTCGCAGCATCTCCAGTCCCTGAACGGGGCACATCAGAAGCCTGGAGTCCGGTCTGGGACATCCCCTGTTCCCGCAGCCAGGACGTGGTGGGACAGGGACATGGTCATCTATTGGGCTCCGAAGTGTCCGCCTGTCCTGGGGACAGAGTATCTCCCTCCAGGACATTGAACCAACCGCGTGATAAGGGTGGTTAATGATTAACACCGGGATGTTCCAGCCAGAGGCACAGCAGCCTGGAGCAGGGCAGGTACCTGAGCACAGCAGTGGCCCATGGCCCTGGTGGCAGTACCAGACTGGTCGTGTTCTGGACATAACTGCAGTGTGGGCTTGTGGGTTGGGGCTTGTGCCGTGTTCCCTCATCACTGTGACAAACCAAAGCCACCTCCAGCAAGGTGCCCGCAGCCAAAATGGGCATGCTAGGCTCTCCCAGCTGACAGCCCCACCAGCTCCCCTGCGGTGTGGCTGTGCCCTCCCCGAGCTCCCAAACCCTACCCCAGGGAGGGAGGATGGATACTCGGGGCAACCTCAGCTTGATAATACCCCTGTCACTGTCCCTGTATCCTGGAAACCTTCCCAAGGGACCCTCTGGGGTTCACAAGAGATTCCAGGCTACTGCAAGAGATGCACTGCTGTGGGGGGAGCAATAGGGACAAGGATGGGCAGTGGCAAAGATGGGAAGAAAAATGGGGCAGAAATAGGAACAAAGAGAAATATGGTGATGGGAGCCAGGCGGGAACAGGGAACGATAGGTGAGATTGCCGTGTCTAGGACAAGGGCAAGGACAGGGCAGGCCAAGAGGGACAGCCATCCCAATCAGTGCACGGCACTCAGTGTTTCCCGCACGGCGCTCGGTGCGCAGCAGCCATCACGTAGTGCCCGTTGCCTGAAGCACACACCGCACCCGGTACCCTCCGTGCATCTCCCGGTAGCCGGCACTCGGTTCGCGTTGCCGCTTCCCAGCTCCGGTGCCGCCCCCTCACCGCCCCCCGCACCGCCCCCGGTGCCGCCTCCCGCACCGCTCCGCACCGCCCCGTCCCGTGCGCTGCCGACGGAGCATGGCGGGCCCGAGCGGCGGGGCTCGGCGGCTGCTGCTGCCCCTACGCCTCCACCCGCCGCCACCGATCAGCCCGGGGCCGCCGTACAGGACCGGCAGTTCGGCGGCGGCGGCGGCGGGGCCGGCGCGGCTGAAAGGACCGGCGGAGCTGCCGGGGCCGGGGCTGCTCAGGACTTTCGTCTGGCTCTTCCTACGCGGCTACCTGCTGCACACGCACCGCCTCCAGGTGCCCAGGGGGTCCCGGGGGGTGTGGAGACGAAGGGATTCTCTGGTGGCGCGGGGGGGAGTGATGCTGCGGCAGAGGTGTGCTGGGGACCGGCGTGGGGTGAGTGCTGAGTGACTGCGGGGTGATGGCGGTGGGCAGCGTTGGGGGACGGAGCACCCCGCTGCCCCTGGGGTGATGCACAGAGAGGGGCACCGAAGGGTTCTTCCAGCTGCCCCCAGTCCCTGACCTGGGCACGGCAACCTTCTCCGATGGTCTGGGGGCCGTGTGCTGGGTCCTGGCACCCCAAACCAGAAGCACTGGTGTTACATGTGGGGCAAGTGGTGCCTGGGAAGGCAGAATAGAAACAGGCAGAGGTGTTTGTTTTCTTCTCCAAACATTTCCTCATACATCAGATGAAGCAAGCCATGGGCTTGGCTGGCCATGAGCCAGGCGGCATCCATTCTCCAGCGGCCGGGAGCTCCGACCTGCCACGTCTGGGAGCTGAGTGCAGGATGGGAACAGGCGGAGCGCAGGATGGAGCCTCCCTACACCATGAAGCAGCTGGCACTGCTGTTGGGGAAGGGACTGTCACAGGGCAGCAGGGGTCAGGGAGTGGGCACGGGTCCCTGCTACTCCACAGGGCTCTGAGCAAGGCCCGGCTTTGCAGACAGCTTTGGAGGTGCCTTCCTTGGATCCCAGCAGCTTCTCCCAGCCCTGCTGCACAGGGCCTGCGTTGTTGGGTTGTGGTTGTGAGCACCCAATGGCAGAGAGGCTTTGACCCTAACCCACAGCCTGGGTGACCCTAACTCTGAGGCCTCTCTTCCTGGGGTGCTGCCTGCAACACTGGGGTGGCTGTCCCTCCCCCTCCTGCTGTCACCACGCACGAGGAATGTCTGTCTCCTGGCGGTGACGAATCCAGATGAATCTGGGCTCAGGCTGCGACGCAGTCACCAAGGGAGATTGTACCACGTGCATCCCAGCAGCCAGGGGGAATGGGGACTGGGGCTTCCCTGTAGGGTGCTCACAGTTCCCCAGGCTCAGCCCAGCTCTAGAGGGGCCTCTTGGTGCCCAACAAGGTGTCACACACCCCCTGGAAATGTCCCTGTGGATGGCAAGGGGGTGCTCAGCTGACCCCAGAGTGCCTGGGGTAGTGGTGCTCTGAGAGGACCATGGCTTTGGTGGGTGTGGGATTAGGGTTAGATTTAGGGTATGAGCACAGCAGAACTCTGAGCTCAGAGAAGGACCAGTGCTGGTGGATGTTCCCTTGATGGTACGTCCCCAAGGCCTTGTGTGGCCCCAGTGCTGTGCCCAGTGCTGATCATTAACCACCCTTATCTGCAGTGGGTTCAAGGGCTGTCCGTGGGTTTAACAGAGTGTGGATTGGGTGATTCTGTGGATCTGCTGACAGCCACCACAATGGGCCTGCATCTATCTGCTCTGTGCATGGCAGTTATTCCCTGCTATCTTCTCTGGGTCTTGCCAAGACTCTCTATGCATTCTGGGGTGGATGATGGATGCACCACTCTGTGCCATGCATCAGTCTGTGCTCAGTGCTGAGTGCTGCCCCCTGCCCTGATGTACCACTCACCCTACCTTGTCCTGTGCATCCATTGCAGCTGATGTCCCGGCGCATCTATGGCCCCATCTGGAAGTCGACCTTTGGACACTACCAGAACATCAACATCGGGAGCCCGGTGGTGCTGGAGCAGCTGCTGCGGCAGGAGGGCAAGTACCCGATGCGGAGCGACATGGCCCTATGGAAGGAGCACCGGGACACACGGCGCCTGCCCTATGGACCCTTCACTGAGTGAGTCCGGCCCCACAGTGATGTGGGGATGTGGATAGGAGCTCCCTTTGCTCCTTCTGCCCCGAGCAGAGGGGCACGGCCATGGAGGGTGGACAGATTGCCAGAGATCGGGGTGGCGTGGTACAGGATGCTCCCATGGATTGGGGATGCAACACTGGGGTCCCATCCCCATGCAGGGAAGGGGAGCGCTGGTACCGCCTGCGGCAGGTCCTCAACAAGCGGCTGCTGAAGCCCTCGGAGGCGGTGCTGTACGCGGATGCCATCGGCGAGGTGGTGTCTGACCTGATGGTGCGGCTGCGGGACGAGCGGAGCCGCAGCCCCTCAGGGGTGCTGGTGGGAGATGTGGCCAACCTGCTGTACCGCTTCGCCCTGGAAGGTAGGGGGGCCTCAGCCCCACTCTGCTCCCCCCATCCCCGCGGGGCTCTGGATGCCGCCTGTCCCCCGCAGGGATCTCCTATATCCTTTTCGAGACCCGCATTGGGTGCCTGAAGCAGCAGGTCCCCATTGAGACCCAGCACTTCATCGACTCCATCAACCTCATGTTCAAGAACTCTATCTTTGCCACCGTCCTGCCCCGCTGGAGCCGCAAGGTGCTGCCCTTCTGGGACCGTTACCTGGACAGCTGGGACACCATTTTTGCCTTTGGTGAGCCATGAAGATGGGATTGGATCCCTGTGATCCTAAATGGGGAGCAGTGATTTTGGCCACCTGGGGTTCACCACCTGCTATGTCAGCATCGGGTGTCCATCCTTGCAGGCAAGAGGCTGATCGATCGGAAGATGAAGGAGCTGGAGGGGCACGTGGAGAAGGGCAAGGAGGTGTCTCAGGGCTACCTGAGCTACCTGCTGGCCAGCGGCCACCTCAGCCTGGACGAGGTGTATGGCAGTGTGGCCGAGCTGCTGCTGGCCGGTGTGGACACGGTGAGGGCCACCGGGGTGTCCCAAGAAATCTCAGTGCTAGGGGCACGGGCAGGGAAGTAGTCAGTGGAGACCCCATGATCCCCTCTGCCGCCTGTCTGCTCCACGCCTCACTTTCCCCATTCTCAGTGCTTCTCACCCCTGTTTTCCCTCTGCACCCCCAGACCTCCAACACGTTGTGCTGGGCCCTCTACCACCTCTCCCGGGACTTGGGCATCCAGGAGACCCTGTATCAGGAGCTGAAAGCCGTCGTGCCCCCAGACCGGTTTCCTGGTGCTGAGGATATCCCCAAGATGCCGATGCTCCGGGCTGTTATCAAGGAGACACTGAGGTATAGCCCCTGTTACCTCTTGGGTTGGGATGAGTAGTTGGATTGGCACAGCCTATTCCTCCACATGAAGGTATGTGCTTAGTGGGGGACGCAGGGAGTGGGATATAGGAGCATTGGCCAGGGTGCAGAGCTGGCTTACAGCCCCTTGGGGCCACATTCAGCCACCTCCCTGGAGAGGGAGATGGAGCCACTGAGCACCAAGAGATATTCCCCCTGATTCCTGCCTTGGGCTTGGCTGGGTCCATCTCCCACAGCACCTCTCCCCCTGTCCTGGCTCAGGGTGTACCCCGTGGTGCCCACCAACGCCAGGGTCTTCTATGAGAAGGACATCATCATTGGAGACTACCTCTTCCCCAAGAACGTGAGTGAGGGCTGTGCTGGGGGTACCCCACTGCATCCAAGGATATTAACCCCTTCTCACCCCACAGACCCTCTTTGTCCTGGCGCACTATGCCATGTCCCATGATGAGACCTACTTTCCTGAGCCGGAGCGCTTCCTGCCCCAGCGCTGGCTCCGGGGACACGGTTCCCCCCACCACCCCTTCAGCTCCATCCCTTTTGGCTACGGGGTCCGTGCCTGTGTTGGTCGCCGCATCGCTGAGCTGGAGATGCACCTGGCCCTCGCCAGGGTGAGTGGGGTCTCCCATCCTGGGAAGCTCACCATGAGCTATGCTGGATGGTCTGGGCTGGTCCCGAGGCACTGCTGCCCCTCTGTCTGCCCCAACAGATCATCCAAGCCTTTGAGGTGCGGCCGGACCCCCGCGGCGTGGAGGTGACATCTGTGTCCCGCATCGTCCTGGTGGCTGACAAACCCATCAACCTGGAGTTCATCGCTCGCCCAGGGGCCCCCTGAGCTCAGGGCATCATTGTGCCTTTCACATGCCACCGGGAGTGCCCCCATCCGCCCCATGCCCAGGAACCAGGGGGCACAGAGAGGGGTTTGCAGCCATTGGGTGGGTGTTCTTCGTCCTGTGATTGTGTTGCTGCGTGTGGAGCTGTGCCTGGGGTCCTGCCTGAATAACTGACCTTGGCCCCAGCCCCTTCTCTGTGCCTCAGTTTCCCCCCTCCTCGCAGTGCAGGGCTGAGCTGCCAGCAGGATTTGGGGTTGAGTGGTGGGGTTTTAGGGTTTGTGTGCGGTCCCAAGGGATGGAGCCAGGTGACCCTACAGGGATCGGTGCTGGCACCGTGTCTCGTGGCAGCACCGGGACTACAGAGCACAGGGGATCTTCTGCTGTCAACTGTCCTTCCCCAGAAATGTGGTTATGGGGGTGTGGGCAAAGTAGTGGGGGAAGGATGGGCTCAAGGATCACCTCAGTACCAGTGGAGCCATTGAGCTGCACACCCAGAGTGAGCCAACATCCCCATCCCTCTGGCTGTGCTGATGTGGGCACCCCAACCCCAGCCCTATCCCAAAGAGCTGTGCCAGGCTGCATGCCCAGAAAGGCCACAACGCGGTGCCTAGGGCAGGCTACTTTATTCCAGCAAGGCTGAAGAGACTGGTAAATAAATAAATACCCCCCAGTCCCCTATCAGTGTACAGGGTCCCCTTGCGAACACCTCTACCAGGGTGCTGCAGCCCTGGAGACCCTACAAAAAACAAGCCTGTGTGTGCAGCTGAGCCATGCGTTCCTCCCAGGCACCCGGCACAACCAGTGGGACCTGAAGCACTGGGGTCTCGCAGCAGGAGGGGACAGCAGTCACCGGGAGGGAGGGGGATGTTGCAGGTCCCGCAGGGCCATGCAGGTGTCCCTGTGTCCAGCTGCACAGCTCCTGGTAGCACGGTGCCTACTGAGCATCCCTGTGTGCTCACAGTCTGGAGGCACCCTTGGACCCTTTTTCCCCCTCTCTGTTCCTCCCCAAGGTTGGCAGGAGTTGGCCCCAGGCTCAGAGTGAATCCCAGGGCCAGGGCAGGTGGGCAGCCCCCCCCATGGAGAGCCCCTGGGCCCCAAGCCTCCTTCCATGGCCCTGCAGTACTCAAGCAAGAGGCCCTGTGTTGGATGAGCCTGTGGCACTTCCCTGGTGTCCTCAGAGCGAGTGTCGGTCAATGCCTGCAGGGCGAGAGAGTGTGCGAGGCCATAACCCCCCTGTGGGCACCACACCGGGCTGGGCACCCTGCAGCATAGCACTGCGTCCTGCCCTGCAGCCACAGGACACAGAGCACAAGGACAACCTTCATCCCGGACTTGTGTGCAAGCACTGGCGAAGGAGGTGGGGTTGGTCTGGAGGGGGATATACTGCTGGTCTCCCCCTGACACTGCTACCCATGTAGTCACTGTGCAGGTCCCATGTCTGCTTAAGGTGACAGGGCTGCATTATGTACGGGGCACTGCTGGGGACCAGGTGGGCATAAAGACCAGGAGGCAATGCCAAAAGGATGGATTTTGTCTTGGGTTACATCATGTCCCCAAACCATCACCCAGCCCAAAGAACTGTGCAACCTGCATCCCACCTAGTGACCCTGGGACAACCATCACCTTGGTCCCGCTGTGACCACCTGGGCACCCCCAGTGCCCCCAGACCCCCCTCCCTGGCCAGCTCTGCAGTGGCAGAGGGGCAGTGCCTACCTGAAGTGGAGAGAAATGGAGGGTGCGAATGGAGAAAGATGGAGCGTCGTGGGCTAAGAGTTAAGAGCATCGATACCTGCGGGAGTGAGCACCAGGGCCTGGAGGATGTCAGAGAGGGAGACGATGCCCCGCGGGTACCGGTTCTCATCCACCAGAACCAGGCGATGGACCTATGGGTGCACAGTATCACAGGTGGGCAGCGAGCAAGGAATGGCACGGGTGAATGGAAGGGATGTGCTCCTGCCACTCACCTGCTCCTCAGCGATGCGGTCGATGATGTCCTCCATGGTTTCATGGGGGTAGCAGGTGAGGACGCCCTCCAGGCACACAGTGCGCTGCCGCAGTGCCTCCCGCACACTGATGTCCAGGTTGTTGTAGGTCTTCTGGGCTGCCAGGTGCTGGGAGGAATGATGATGCTCAGGATGTGCTCCCATTGCCACCATGGCCGTGCCAACATGCTCAATACTCACAATGACATCAAACCTGGAGTAGAGCCCAACTACTTGACCTGTAGGGAGACAGAGGAGGGGGTGAGGAGGGGATGTCAAGAGGGGATTTTGGGGTGGGCATCGGGTAGGAGCTATAGGATACCTGCAGCATTAACAACAGGCAGCGCAGAGACACGGCGGTCCACAAAGATCTCCAGAGCAGCATACACAGGAGCATTCTCAGGTACGACAGCCACATCACGGAAGGTGCCGACACACAGCTCCTGCACTGTTTTCTTTAGGAAACGTGGCTTGGGGATGGTGGAGCCCTGAAGCAGGCAGTGCACATGAGCACATGTTGTGCACATACCCTACCCTGCGGTGACAGACTGCCCCATCCTGTTCCACCTTGTACTCACGAAGATGTGGAGGAACTTAAGGATGCGTTTGTGGGTGAGGATGTGCAGCACGTTGCCTGAGATGGGCTCAATGACAGGCAGGCGGTGGATCTTGTGCTTGATCAAGGAGTAGACGGCATCGAAGAGGCTGCAGGTGGGGGGATGTGGCTGTGCCCAGAAGCCCCCCAGTGCCCTGAGTTGGTGCCCACCCTCAGGTGGGGTCTTGCCAGATCTCCCCCCTGGGCAGGAGCTCACCTATCACTTGGGGAGATGTAGACCAGTGGCTTGAAGGAGCCCTGCAAGTACACCTCTGCAAAGGGAGACAGCTGCAAGTCATGTCCCACAGCCCTAAAGCCACCCCTACACTGAAATTGATGGATGTCCCCAGCCCAGACACCCCCCGTCACCTCCAGCTTCTACCTCTCCACGTCTCAATCTTGTGCTCCTCCACCTCGTAGATCTGGACCTGAGGGCAGGGAGATGCCCTACTCAGGGTGGCATGGCTAAGGGCTGCCTCATTCGCCCGCATCCCTCCCATCACCCTGGGTGCAGGATCATGCCCATCACAGTCTGGGGCACTCACCAGAGGCGAGCGGTAGTAGCGGTGCAGGATGTTGATGAAGTCAGTGATGGTGAGCATCCCTGCAGAGACATGGGGCTGCCCACTCTGCCCACATCCCATAGCAGTCCCTCTGCTGCCCCGGCTGCCCTGGAACTTACCCACAAAGCTCTGCATCTTGCTGTCCCACAGTGGGGCTGCCCGCACCCCGTTGGCCACCAGTGCCACAAAAGCCTTCTTGATCTGCCAGCAGAGAAGGGCAGGGTCAGGAGGACACTGAGGACTGCCCAGTTTGTCCCCAGAGATCCTCGTGGCCTCACCTCCAGTGTGGTATCGAAGACAACAAGCTTGCAGCTGGTGGGGACGGCATCATAGCAGCAGTGACTCCTCATGAAGTGCATGTAGACCTCAGCGTCAGGGCTCTGGAAATTGTTGTCAGGTTCCAGCCCCAGGATCTCATTGCCCAGCGTGAAAGTGACGGGCCCGGAGCCCTTCTGCTTTTCCTCCTCTTCCTCTTCCCCCCTGGGGTGTAGTGCCTCTGGGAATCCTGTGGGCACACCTACCCCAGCAATGAGCTGAGCTGCTGGGTCTCAGTGCAGCAGAACCCTCATACCCCACTCTGCAGGGACAGAGGCAGTGCAGAGCACAGCAGCTGTTCAGCCTGGAAGGAGTTGGGTGTGGTGACATGGGCTTCCCAAGCAGGCTAAGGGCTTATGCACTCATTGCATGAGTGAGCCAGCCCCACCTGCTATCCATATATATGCTGCTCGTCCCCCTGCCTGCTACCCACCTTCCTCCATGGGGCGGGCAGCAGCATCCAGCAGCACCATCTGCAGGGGCATGCAGAGACAGGGGGGTCAGCAGCAGCTAGCCCACCATGCCCCCACCTCACCCCACCCCAGGCTGCAGCCCCCAGAGAGTTCCCTGCCAGCATAGGCCCCATTGGGACAGAGCTTGTCTACTCCTGGAGGATCCCATGTGCAGGGCATGGGATGCCAGAACACACAGTGCTCCCTTCACTGTCAGAGCTGAGGCAACCCCGTGCCCTTCCTCTCCCTCCCCTGGTCCCCAAGGTGTAAATCCCACTCCAGCTTCCTCTGATGCTGAGAGTCCTGCCAGCCCCACCTGCCACATGGGTCTAGGTATGCCCAGCCTCACAATGAGGCAAAGGGGCAGCCCAGGCAGGAGGGGGGACAATCAGAACCAGCCGGTTGGCCCTGTGCCCACATCAGCCCCCAGGAGACCCTACCATAACAAAGCAGCACGAACCACGGGCAGAGCTGGCAGCAGAGCCAATGTTTACATGCCACCCTACAACAACAAAGCCACACGGATTGCTCTCTAAGGAGGCCAGAGCTGCCCTGGCAGGGAGGTGACCTTACACAAATGCCCCCCACCCCAATCATTCCCCAGCAGCTGAGGACAGTGGGGGCAGGCAGGCTTGTCGTGCTGTGCCGTGCATCTTTGTCCCCACCAATCCAGCCATAGAAGAGCTGCCACCAACCCCCCACCCAGCATGGCTGGTCCCAAGTGGGGGCTACCAAGCCTGGCCCCCCACCCGTTCTGAGGGTACCTGGGGAGCGGCAGGGCTGGAGAGTTGCTCCATGCTGACTGCAGGGCAGCGCTGCTATTCTGGGCCCGCGGCTGGCTGGGGCCTGGCAGATAGGGTGTCACTCAGCAATGCCAGCCATGCCCCCTCCAACGGGGGGGGGGGGGGGGGGCACTGCCACCAGGCAGCACTCATAGTGTCACTCTTTCATCTCAGCCTGCAACACCTGCTGCACCTGGGGACACGGGGGAAGGATGGATAGCCAGAGGAGGAAAAGCTATCCCCAAGCCCACCAACCTTTTTTATCCAGAGCATGACTCAACACCACCAGGATGTGGCTGCTGCAGCAGGAGCAGGGGTACAGCACCACACGTACTGCAGGATGTTGGATAGGTGGCCCCAATGGCAGCCAGCAGTGTGGGACACAGGGACAGCTTGGCTGGGAACTCTGTCCCCATGCCATGGCCCATCCTGGGGTCCAGCTGCCATCCAACCTATTCCCAGCACCCAGATCTCATGTCCCCAGCCCAAAAACCTCTTCCTTTACCCCACTGGTCCACCCCCTCCCACCCCATGCTTGCTCCCAGCTCCACTTCTATTTCAGGAAGGTTCAAATATCGCCCTGGCCCACTGCCGGGCCAGCCCCAGAGCGGCCGTGGGCGAGCGGACCCATGGCCGGCCATAGGGACAGGGTGGCTCCAGCTCACCCTAGGAGACAGCTGGACCCTGGTCAAAGAAGGGAGCAGGGCCATGGGCCCCCACATAGGTGCCAGGCAGATGGTTTTAAATCACAGCCGACAGCTTCCCAAAATACTCATGGGATGCAGGGGCGGCTGCAAGCACCCCCATGCACGTTGTATGGGTTGTGAGGAGCAAAGAGAACTACACTGAGAGCTATAGCAAAGGCATTACCCAAAGGCAGGGAGAAAAAGAGGAGGTATGAGGGCTGGGCACGAGCCAGCGGTGTTGGGGTGACACAAGGGTTCCCCCAGGCTGCCTCACTACTGTGTGATACTGGCCTGCAGATGTAAGTGTCCAGCCCCAAGCGGGGCAGGCTGGCTCCAGCCTGGCCACGACGGCGTGCTGGCAGCAGGCATCTCCACTTTCGGTGGCTATTTTCAGGTGTTGGAGAGAAGCCGAGGAGCGATGAGATTGTCACCAAGGAGACCAGAAAACAGGGCCTGCTGCGGGCATGGGGGGCTGCAGGGAAAGCAGAGGGAAGGGCTTTCTGCAAGCCCCAGCCCCAGGGCACCCCAGCCAAGGACCCAATGTACCCTCACCACGGAAGGGGCCACCAGGTGTGATGAGACAAGAGGGCACAAGAGCAGCCATGTGCAAAAGTTTAATGGAAATTCTTGAGAAATGAAGGGAAAAATAGAGAGCAGGAGAGTAGCACCCATCTGCAGTCCCCAGTGTGCACGCTGCAGGGTACCACAGAGCCAACAGCAGTGAGGGGCTGCCCCTTCCCCAGCCCCACTGCAGCTGGGAGCCAGGCCAGGGCTTGGGGCAGCAGTGGGCAGAAACCAGAGGATGTGGGCACAAGTACTCAGATAGGATAAAAACCCACGGGCTGGAAGGCCCAAGCCCTGCTCCTTCCAGAAGAGCGGAGTGTTAGCTGGCCCTCCCCTGTCTTGGCCTGCAGTGAGAGGGGAGCAGACAACTTTGCTGGCTCTCTGGAGCTCAGGGTTAGTGCAAAGCGACACAGGCAAGAAGGGGTTCAATCCATACTGGTGAGGGAAGGAAAGAGGGGGAGCCGACGCCCAATTCAGTCAGATCCTACACAAGGAAACCATCACCACACCAGGCTTGAACAACAGCCACAAACCCAACTTGGCCAGGTTTTGCCATTTGTTTTAAAAACTGAGTCGCAAAGCTCTCTCCAGGAACAGCCCACTGGCAAGTGTGCAGTGCAGGGAGCTTCACAGGACTTGTACTTGTGCTCCAGAGCCAGCTTCTGTCTCTTCCTTTGAGGTAGGTTGAGGTGTCCCCAGGGAGGGAAGGCAGCTGCCTGCTCACAGCACCAGGGCAGTGTCTGAGAGGCAGCCACCAGGTTTCTGGTCAGTTCCAGCAGTGCATTTGTTGAGAGGTAAGCTCTGAGCAGGGCTGGGCTCCAGGCATCTCACAAGGTCTCCACTGTTTGGTGAGAGGAGGTTGCTGCAGAAGAAATATTAGGGTCAGGGGTTGGCCTTTCCGGCTGCATAAAAACCCAAGCACATTCTGGTCTGGGCACAAGATCTCCTCTCCCTTAACTCCAGAGGCCAGGTGTATGCCTGCACTCCATTTGGCTCACTCAGAAGAACCACAGTCTTGTATCAAGCTGCCCAGGCCAGTGGCACCCATCCTGCAGTCCAACTTCATTCAGTGAAGCTGGCAGAGCACAGCAGCCCCGCAGCAGACCTTGCTGCTCTCCCAGCCCTACACTGCGGCAAAGCCTCTGCTCTCCATCACGGTGGTGCAGGCCCCTGTGGGACACATTTTGTCAGCAAGCCCTGGACCAGAACAGCCAGTCCCCAGACAATACCCACTCCAGCTGTTCTAGGGCCCTGCACCATCTGAGCAGAGCATATAGTACTAAGGAGACAAGCCCAGTCCTGTAGATATTATGCCAGCCCTATCAGTGTCTCTCCATAAATGAGATGCTGGCCTCAGACCCTGTAAGCCAACCACTTTCTCTCTCCCCTGAAACAAAGCTGCTTTTCCTGTTGCCAGTTCTCTCTGGACACCAGTCCCAAAGCCACACTGTGCATATCCCAACCAGGGAAAACTCACCCCAGCCTGTCCAGTTCCAGTTTGCTGAAGCCATTTGATTGAACACTGCTTTTCTGGAGGAAGAAGGACTTTGGCAACGACCACTGGAAAAGGAGAGAAAGACAACCAAAAGGCTATTTAAGCTATGACAAACTCCCCCAGCCTACGGTGCCCAGAGAACAGGCTGGGATCTGCTGTAGGCTGCCCTACTGTGCTTCAGCTTCAACTGCCTCACACTGCTGCGCATCATCACTGCCACCAGACTGTTCCCAGAATAGCAAACAGAGCAGTCTTCACTCCCTGCTTAATGAATCCCTCTGCTGTAAGTGGGAACAGAGCATCCTGAGGTCATAAGAGTGGGTTTCTTCACTGGATCAGCCTGCTCTAAGGCACAGGAGTGACAGACGGAGATTGTTCCCTTACCAAGGGGAATAAAGGGCAGGCCGGATGCTAAATATGTCAGGCTGTGCCCATTGTGCCCAACGATTTTTGGATGCAAAATGGTTGCAATTTGATCTACTGCGCAGATTTTATATTAGTGTGGGAGACAGAGAAATGTGGGTTTTTCCAGACTGCTGGAGGCCTTAGCAGAGAGGGAAGAACAGCACGAACAGGTAGGGCAGGAGATATAGAAAGTGGAACAAGCAGAAAGAGCTCCTGAATCAGACAACCCACAGAGTCACAGGCTCTCTGCCCCTCTCTTCACAGCAACCTTTCTCTGGCTTATCCATAGCTATGCTCACCATCTGGGCCAAATCCATCCCTGTCCCAGTGTGGTAGCCTTTGACACACCATTTCTTCAGTAGCTCCAGACCTGGGAGGTGACAGAACAGACAAGCAGCAAGAATGAATTAGGAAGCTCATAGACAGCTACATCTCCCCCAGCTTGGGGAACACAAAAAATGCTGCACGGAGTGAACTGACCATGCGGTAATAACTTGAATGCATGCCTGAGCCCCAGAAAACACGGGGTAAACCAAGGGCATTCACCCTTTGTATGAGCAAGCATCGCTGAACGCTAGCACGTGGGCTGCTGCAGTGCCTGCCTTCCTCCCAGGGAGCCAGACACACTGAGCAGCAGGCTCAACTACACAGGGAAACTGGGGCAGCACAGGATTTGCTGATTTGGACCAGACTGGCAGTCCCTTGAGCGTGGTGCCTGCCAACAGCAGCACCTGATTTGGGTTGGAGTGGTGAAAATTCCTACAGTGCAGATACAGAGCAGATATAGAGCAGCAGTCACCAGCTCCTTTCCCAGAGGACAGCAGCTCAGGTAGCTTCCTCTGTGCACAACATCTACCCACTGCATCATCTCCTCCCTGCCCAGAAACATCCAGGCCAGGCAGGTACACACAGCTCAATATGGGCTGAGACCAGGGCTCCATTCCTGGCACAGATGAGGCTAAGGTGCCTTGAGATTCATGAACCAACAGAGCAACAGCCAGGAACTTGATGCTCTCCAGCTGGGATTACTGTGCTTTGCTATATGATACCAACTCTGGCTATAGGAGGAACCTTTGCTTCCCAAACTGTGCTCCTCAGTGACCTTTCAGCATGCCACAGGACCCTGGAAAAAACCCATGTGTTGGGGATTGAGAGGAGCAGGACAGCTGGGCAGTGCTGCCCCAGCTCTGGGCACCAGACAAGGCTCTGAACTTACTGGCCAGGGAGAGATGAGGGCTGTGAGGAATGGATGTGGAAAGGAAGGGGGCAGAGGTTGGTTTTTGCTCATAGATAAAGGGCAGCAAAGGGGCAAAGTTGTTTGCTGGGCTGCCAGGAGGATGCTGGAGCACTAAGCCAGGGCTCAGTCCGAGTAGCAGAGCTCTGGGCAGCACTTCAGTGAAGACGATGACAGGGTCTTTCTTCCAAATGACAGAAGAGCATCCAGAAAAGGCATTAGCGAGGCAAAGAATGACACATGCTGACAGCACAGCTGGAGAGGGCTACAAGGTTATTATCTCTGTGAAAGACAGTTACTGACCCCTTTGATATTAGCTTAAATACCACTGAAGAGTGACAAAAGCTTTTCCTCCCAACCCCCCCCGCCCCATTTTTTTGGTTTGGGTTTTTCTGTTGTTTTTGTTCTGTTTTGTTTTTGTTGTGCATTATGTAAAGTCACATTAGGAGCACATACAGTTGTATCAGTGGAGGGTCGGCTCCTTCAGAAACCTCTCCAGTTAAGGCTGGGGCTTGAAGGAGAACCCTGAGCGCAGGCTCTCTCTGTGTTCTCTAACATCTCACACTACAAATCAGTTTTCTCTCCTGAACAGCCCCTCCCATTACCCCAATAAGGATCGTCTGAGTAGGAAGGAAATGGCCCATCAAACTTCACTAGAAGATGCTTTTTGTTGGAATACAGAGGTGTCCTGGAAAAGTGGAGATAAGAGCTAGATTCCTTGTATTTCAGAAAAATGCCCCTTTCTCCTGCATGCACACTGGTGCTACTTCATAGGTTAGAACGCAGCAGAAGACTCAGGGAACTGGCCTAATTTTGCCTTCACTTCACAAATCACCTGTAAGGGACAAACCCTAGTGACTCAAGCTGTTCCTTCCTCAAAAAAAAGGTACAGGTATGAAATAAAAGGCCAGAGTTGCAGGGTGAAGGCAGAATCTATGCCGCTTTAGTTGTGGACTAGGATATCCCAAGGCACCTAGAAATGCTTGATTGTGCTGGTAAACTCAGCACCAGATCTATGATCAACTCAGAATAAGCTTTTCCTGACATTTGAAGTATTCTGAGAGGGGAACGTATTTCCTAAGGGTAGCACGGAGGCAGGCAGCTCCTTCTCAAAATGCAT
Organism: Chrysolophus pictus; assembly: GCA_037305975.1. Taxonomy (NCBI): domain Eukaryota; kingdom Metazoa; phylum Chordata; class Aves; order Galliformes; family Phasianidae; genus Chrysolophus; species Chrysolophus pictus. The sequence continues at coordinate 15,048,060 of CM074582.1, read as the reverse complement.
AGGTCAGAAGTCTCCCACGGCCTCAGGCAGGCAACTTGCCTGACTCAGGTAACTGTGCCAGCTCTCAGATGGTGGTTACCTTTGTGTTTATTCAAGTAGTACTTGAGCTCCCACTGGGTCACCAGGATGTTGAAGTAGCGAGGCTGCTCAAAGAAGCGCAGGTAGCGCATGGAGATGTGGGTGGGAAACACTCGCTCAAACTGCCCACGCCGGGAATACTCATCCTCTGTTTCCACCAGGATGCGAACATCATCTGGGGTCAGGATGTCCAAGACAGAAGAATAAAAGTCCTGCAGACAAGAGCATCTCAGGGTCAGGGAGAAGCGAATTACGTTTTTTCAGTTCCTTTTTCCACCTCCCCACTCTCCAAACCCTTCCAGGAAGAGGTCTCCACAAGTCTGAGATCTCCGGGACATGGGCCACTTGCAAAATAAAGCAATCTAAACTCAGTGCTGACATCAGTGCTGCTGAGAGCTGCTGAGAACCCCACTTCTGCAACTCAGCCTCTGCTACAGAGGCTGCACAGAAGGGAGGTGTCCCAGCTAACCTGTATGCAGTCAACTGACAAACGTACTGAGAGCTGCAGAGACATATGAGAAACAGGCAGTGTTCAGACCCTATCTGGGGACCAGTGGATATTGTCCCCCCATCAGCACATGTCCGCTTCAATGCAAATATGAGCCAGGGCAACAATGGTTTAAGCAAACCTGACTTATTTCTGCAACCTTGTGACCTGCTGAAGCTCAGGTACTCCCCACAATCTGGGTGTCTCCATACAGAGGTACAGTCAGGAAATGGGACTGAGACAAACATGGAATTGTTTGAGACAGTGGCTTGGCAGTACTCTGGCAGTTTTGGTACCAGGGACTGTTGTGTCATACCTGGTCAGGTATCTTCTGTGTCAAGTAATAGGCCTTCTTCAACTTCTCTGCTGTGAAACACTCAGAGGCTGGTCTGGGCTTCTCCTTCAAAGCACTGCCCTGACTAAGAACACAAAAAGGCAGTAGAATATTTAAGCAATCAAAGCAAAGTGCTGATATTGCAAGGCTCCTCTCAGCATGACATCTTCATGAAGATGTCATCAAAGAGAGAATGCTTCCTCCAAGGACTTCACTATTTCTGAGATCAGTGATGAATCCATAGCCTTATGCATAAGCGTGGGATCCAGGTAGGATGTGAGCAAGGCAACAAGGGAGATCCTGCCAGCTCCTTGCTCAGGTCTTACAGTACTCCTTCACCAAAAACATTAACAATCATGTCCCACCCATATAGAATGAAAAAGAGCCAGAAATACACTGTGACCTGACTCAGAGCACTTGAAGCCTGGACAGATCTTAGGTTTATATCCCACCTGAGATGCAGCTCCCTAACTACACTGGGCCTGGGTGTACTTGTACTCCGTACTGATACTGTACAAGAAAGGGGAACACTGGGGGATTAATGCATTCATGCATTATCCAAGAATTTCCAATACTCAAATGCATTTCCAGCTCCACGTGCCATGGGAAACCCTGGTATTTTGTATGTTCTGACCAGCAGGCATCTCAATTATTCTGAGCACCCAAATGAACCATTTGAGGATGCCAGAGGCTGGGAGATACTTACCCAACACCTTTTAACACTTATATCAAAACAGCTAACTTGTTCTGCTGCCACAAAGATGATTAGTAGTGCAGTGATCCAAACAGAGCCCTGAGGCTACACTGCATGGTTCTTGGGAACACACAAATCTACTGGAATTATGCCCACATGCGAAAAAAAAAAAACCTTCTCACATCCTTTCCAGGGCAGCAGATACAGTTAAGCAAGCCTGTCCCTGGATGCAGGAACTCTTGTAATGCATCGTCTGAACCATGTTAAAGATCTGGTTAATCCTCTGCAGGTTCCTCCAAGGGCACCTGCCCTTCATCACCTCAGTCACAAGCTGCAAACGAGCCTGTGATCAAAGTGCCACAGATGAGCTGGTGAGAGCTCCCTGGGCTGGAATGGGCCCATGCTCCAAGCCTCTCTCTCTGCTGAAGGCACAGAGCCGGCGGAGGGCAGGAATCCCATCTTCCTTTATGCCCATACATCACTGTGTGCTGGTGTTCAACCCAGCAAGCTGCCGTCCCTTCAGTAATGTACATATACCAACCACTCTGCTGCAGAGAAGGGCTGGTTCCCTTTCCCAGAGCACAAGGTCTGAAACCAGTAAAAGCCCAAGCTGTGGTGAAACAGAAGAAAAAGGGGCCTGGGTGCATACATGCTCAGAAATTAGCTTTATGCAAAAAAAGCATTTGTTTTTTTACAAGACAAGACTGTACACCCACAAGCATAGGTCTACCTCCTCTGACACCTGAAATTCTGTCTAAGGAACAGATTGCTCTACCCTTTGCAAAATAACAGGTGCTCCTCCTGCTCAAGTCGGCAGCATGTCAGCTCTGGGGGATGGGGTAAGCAGATCCAGCCCCAACACAGCCAGCCAGCCCTTGAAGCAGATGGAGAGGCAGTGCGGCTCAGCATCATGCTAGTTCTGGCAGGGGGAAGGAGGACTTGACTAACTGCAGAGCAAGCATGAATTACCCTGGCCTACTCTCACTTCCAACTATGGACTTGTAAATCAGGCATAAATCCTTCCTTGAAGAGACTGCAGGAACCAGATACCAGGGAATAATGCAAGTCCCTCAGACATCCAGCCAAAGGACTAGCAAGCACAGGCTCTTGACAGCACAGAAACTAGTATCTGTTGCTCTGAGAGCAGCCTCCAAATGAAATCCTCCAAGAGAAAACCTGCTTTGCCCTTCTGCCCTGAAAGAGAATGGGACTGACCTGCAGGTGAAATCAATTCTAGTCTGAGGCCTTGAGGCTACGCTGTCCGTGCTGGGCAGAACAAAGCCAGCGAGGTTAAGCAGGTCCCGGATCATCTGGCCCTTGATGCTCACATCCAGAGGAGAGTTGGAGTGAAGGCTGGAGGAAGGAAACATCACAGCAGTCTGAGTGCTAGAATGGAGGTTCTGAGTCCAATGGCCCTGAGATCACTCCCTTTGGAGTGTCCCTCCCACCAAAAATGGTTTGCTTCTGTCCCTCCACCCAGAGGGTTGCTGGAAATTGGCAAATCCATTCCTAGAGCCCTGCAATCCCTACTGTGTCTGGTTCATGCCCATCCAACTCTAGTAGGCAGGATAGGCTATGCCCAGGCACACCACAGCTCCCAGCCCTATCTGAATAGCTGAGACCACATGGCCAGGTGGAGCCAGGGAACAAGCAAGAGAGGAATGAATGGTGCGTGAGGCAGCAGAGCTGCCAAGCACTTCTGCCCACACAGAAATCTCTGCCGTCACCCATTTCTTACATGACACATTCTTCCTTGGTCCTTTTTTTTTTTTTTTTTTTTTTTTTTTTAAATGTACTATTCCCTGGCTCTAGCTGAGGCATGCCCAACACAGGTTTCTGAGCTATGGATGGATGCTGTTTTTGTAGATAGGAAGGACTTTGATTTCTGCGGGAATCGGGAGAGGGAGTCTTCAAAGCAGTCGTTCAGTGCAGGGGACATCATAGGCCAGATTTACTTAACGGTAAAAGAAAGGCTGTTATTCACCTCCACTGGCCCAGAGACAGACTTCGGAGGAAAAGCTGCTTTACCTTGGGGAAATGTTGACCTCTAAGATCCAGGGCTTGAGGTTTTCATCCAGCATGATATCAAACCCAAAAAGCTCATGGCAACAGTACGGCCGCCGCACGTACATCTTCACCAGGCTGTTCACATATGGCTCAGATCTGCAAGCCAAGAGAAAATACTCACTTCCAAAGACAGGCAGCAGAGACCTGACTGCAGCACATTGCCAACTCAGAGAGTGCATACAGCTACATGCTGTGGAATGGATGGGCTGAAAGACCAAAGCAGGCCTGCAAGCTGCTGCTGCACTGCATATGAATCCAGTATCAGATCCTGAGCAACCTCCCAAGCCACGCCTCTGTCAGGCAGGATCCACTTCTGAATATAAGATTCAGCCAGCACTAAGGGACCTTTATTCTGAAGCATCCTGCACAAGTGGTGCAGTGGGTGCAAGCTGGGCAGAGTGCCATGTATGCTGCATCCTCCTGGTCCTCCCTCCTGCACTTCAGGTGGATCCAGGAAGTATCAGGTCTATTCATGCCTTGCAGCTACAGCAGCAAGAACACAGCTAACAGGTCATAACAAAGGATTTAGAGAGAGAGACTGAAACCAGCAGTGGTGACAGCACTTAGATGAAGAGCCAAAGGACCAGACTGAAAAGCCAGAGGGGCCAGGGGTGCACTCTTCAGTCAGGAGCAGAGCACGGAGCACCAAGACTCACGCAATTATGGTTTTGATAACAATGTCCTTAATCTTCTCCCAGATGGCCTCGCTGTTAACTCCCTTCTGGGTCAAATAATTCCAGAGAGCTTTGAGTGCCCTGGGAGACAGAAAGCAAAACAGATTGTTTTGTAGCCCCTTGCTGCCCAGCCCTGCCCTGCCCGGGAAGTGAAAACAGCAATAGGGAGCCTTGGCAAGGCTTTTAGCTGGAAGCTAAGGGATGCATCTCCACTTTTCCTGACCACACCAACCTTCTGCCATTCTCAAACCACTCCACTCCTGGTTGCAACTCTCCCCAGCCTGGCCCCTGTTCTTGCAGGACCAAGCTACCAGAACCATAAATCTGTCATAGACTTGTCCCAGTACTGGAGTAGTAAGTCCCAAATTAGCACATGAGCATGGTACGTCAGCTCCAGATCTTCTCTTCCCTCCCCCTTTGTGTCCTTAGCAAACCTCCCCTTCTTGCAGGCCTTCCTCGGGAGTACTGCAAAGCAGCTTGCAGGAATCCATCAAGACTCCCAAAGCCGTTTAGCTACAGCCACTTCACTGAAGCTTTGGGGAGTGGAGAATTTTTTTTTCATAAATGTGGCAAGAAGGATGGTGGGGGAAGAGTGTTTGTGATTTTGTAGGAGTTTCCCACACCACACCAAGCGCTGCAAGTTACCCTGACGCTGAGCCAAGGATGCTCAGATGTTGCTTAAATGAGACTGTGTGGCTAATGGCCAGGAATCCAAAGGTCAGGCTTCCTGCATACAAGACGGAGTTGATTACAGCCACTCATCTTTAATGTGGGAGCAGCCAGTTTTGACTTGCATGGTGGTACCAAAAAACACATGAACTCAGTCCCACAGGATTTCAAATGCTGGGGGACAGCAGACCCTTCTCAATGTACCCACAGAGGAACATACTACTGAGCAGCAAGTCTAGGCAATGCAATTTTATTACACCAAATCACTCTCCACAGCTCCCTTTGAAGTGAAAAAGACCAGCCCAGGCCCACAAATTGAGAACTCTATCCTGCACTATTTTTAAAAGAGTTTAAACATCACTGTGGAATCAGAGACAAGTGCCTAACTACTTGGATCAGTCCACCTATAGGACAGCAGGGAACAGAAACTTTTGCAAGACTGCAGCCTTCTTCTGAAATGACTAGAAACAGCACCACTGCTTCTCAACACCATGTCCTGATAATTCAAATCACTCTGCTGTCCCCATTTCCCCTGGCAGGAGTAGATGATACAGAAGTTTTGGGTACCTTCCAGTTTTGGGTAGTAATACTGAAAAAAGGCTTATTTAACAGAGAACAGACAGAGTTGACCCTGTGCACTGAAAGTTCCCCCCTCACAGCACCTACCACTTGTGTCCCTGGCAAGCAGTCTCATCCAAGTTGGACTTGTACTCGGTGTTCTTCTTGTTCACGCTGTAATTGGTCAAGTGCACGAACTTGTTGCTGAGGCTCTTCATTGAGGAGGAGTACCTAGAGAAAATGGTAGCAGCACAAACAGTCTGATCTTGAACAGGTTGCCTCCAGACCCATGGTGCAAGGAGCTCTGTTCTCATCTCAGACACCACCTTTCTGTTTGGTTGCACACCAACCCTGCTGCTGCCTTTTCCCAGGGAGCCTGCAACAAGGCTGCCTCCACAATTTCTGTCCCCACAGACCCAGAGCTGGGAGGGCAAAGGATGAGATACAGAACAGGCTGCCCTGGGACTGAGGGGTGCAATCCTACCCTCAGAGTCATAAAAAAAGACCAGAGCATCACTGGGCAAAAGCAGTGATGGTACTACAGCAACACAAGACAATACAGTCAAAACTGGATGAAACATCTAAATTTCCAGTACATCCACTTGAAGCACAGACTGCACATTTCAAGCAATGCTTTACCCTGAGCTGATCTTAACATGGAAAAGATGGATGCACAAAACATCCTCTCACATTTCCTTTCACCTGCAGTGAACCTGTGCATTTCAAGACTGCTTCTTCAGCAAGCAAGCTAGAGCTCTGAGCACCCACCATACACAGTGTGACTGCCTCCTGCCCAAGCCGAGGTGGCTGCCACAGTCACGAGTGGCTGATGGAGGAAGATCCCCTGTACCACTGTTGTACAACCTACTTGCAGCTAGCGAAGCGAACCAATCCATCCTTGAACAGGTAGACCCTGAGGGGATCGTAACAAGTGACATACACATAAATCCTCAGGTCGAATTTCCTCCCATCAATGAGGTAGGGTTTGTGCAGATATCTGCAAAAGAAGCAAGCATCAGCAGAGTTACCATTTCTGCATGCAAGAGCACCTCTTGGCCCCACCTCAGAAGGCAAAAACAGGAATCAACTTGGAGAGCGGGTAAAACCCAGCTGTAGCTGGGTTTACAGAGAAATAGTAGCATCCCTACAAACCCAGCTACAGCCGACAGAGCCACACTTCCAGCAGCACCATTGTGCTCAGCCTGTAGAGGTGCCCAGACACAAATCAGATGCTTCAGCTTTGCTGGATAGCGACAACTGCCCAGATCTGGTCTGAGACAAGACAGTAGGAGGTCCCAGGCTGCCTGTCAACTTTGCTTTCTTTTGCTCACCTCTGTACCAGCAGTGGCCTCCTTTTGGGTAGTTGGCTCCATTTGTGGATAACCTGGATGCCAATGCCCCTTGCTGATGCTGGCTGCAAAACAAACAAGAATGGATCAGATCTTCTCCTTGCAGCTATGCTGGGATAGGGTGCCAAATGCTGCTTTTCCCTTACTGGTTTCACAATCCATTTCTGGCGGCTAGCTCCTTCCTCCCACGCTTTCCTGAGTAATTTGATGTCTTGGGGCAGGATGAAGGACTGGGGGAAGAAATTAAACTCCTTCTTCCCACAACGAGTCTGCATCTTCAACAGGTTGCGCCACAGACGGTCCTTTCTTCCAATTTGAAATGAACCAGGGAAGTGGTTTAGCTGAAAAGGAACCCAGATCCTGTGAGATGCTCCTGCCTCTCCACATCACTCCCTGACCAGGGAATACACCCTCTCTGAACCCAGCACTGGCTCAACTCTGTCAGTGGAAGGATTACTTCAAACAACAATAACTGTGGTTAGACAAAGCCACAAGTGAAGACAGCTTAACTACAGCCTTGGTCTGTACAGGATAAATGCTCACAGCAGAGACGTTCACCCAGTTCCCATGTGTGCCTGCCTCCTGCGCTCACCCCCCAGAACAGAAATACCAGCTGCCACACAGCTAAAGGGACACCACAAGGACAGCCTGCACAGCGAACACCTGGCCCTGAGGGGAAAGCACCCAAACTGCTCCCAGCACACTCTCCACACACATAAAGGAAGTCAGCACAAAAAACCTCCTACCTTCTGGTGCTCCCTGATGGCTCTGAAGCCGGGGGACTTCATGTGGTGGCCCCAACAACCCAGCCAGTCATTGCTTTCTACAGGAAAAACAATAGCCCATGACTGAGTACCCTGCCACCCACAACACCTTCTCAACCCAAGAACATCCCCTCCCTTTCCTGGAGCAAGTAGAAGGGTGCCAGGGATAGTGCACAGCAAAAGAACAAAGCAGTCACACTAGCACTACAAAACTGCCAAGCCAAGAGCTGTGAGAGGGATCCAGTTAACCAGGGGGGGGTCATCTGCCCACAAGGACTGATGCAAGGATCTGGCCAGAGAGAGAGCGAGAGAAACATTTAATCCCCGAATACCCTTACCTTCCTGTTTTCCAGCAGGAGAGCGAAGCAGTTAGCTAACCAGCTCTGCCCTGCAGAGGGATGTGTAGGATTGCGAGATATTCTATGCTTTGGTCTGCCCTACATGTCTCATTACAGCCTCAGAATGAACTGAGCTGAGGTCTCCTGATACACAGAGAAGCCCTGTTAATATCATTAGGAGATCACATGCCAGAGTATGGATCATAATTGTGAACGCTCAGTGTGTCCCCAGTCCTCCCCTACACATCTTTCCAGTACCAAGATACCAACTCAGTGAATTCCCCAGTTACAGTCAGAGTGAAGGACAATTTCTTCTTCAGTACATGGAGACAAGGGACAGTGGTGCTGGTGCAGGCACTAGAAAAGTGTTATCCGCCTCAGAGTGCCAGCACCACCTAGAGGCACAGCTTAAGCAAGTCAAAGTGCAGCTCTGCTGCCCCACATACTGCCCCACATGGGCAAGGAATACGTCCTTCTGGTTCATACTACTGACAAGCCAAGAGGGAGACTGGGCTCTGCCCGGACTCCAAAAGTTCACATACTGCAGGCTGGATAGGCAGAAGCAGAAACACAGCATCCTATAGCAGTGCCTATATCACTCCTGTTCTGCTCTTCACAAGCAGTCTGCCTTCTCACGCCCACAAGCTAGAGGCGAGGGAGGACACGATGTATCAGATGATGCCAGCCTCCCACAACTTACTTTTGCTGACTCTGAAGTGAGATCTGCTAATGGTTTGCTTCACAATATTCGGCGTGACCGTGCACATTTTCCATCGCAGCAGCTTCCTCTGCTCCCAAGGCAGCTTTTCCACTAAGATGACAAAAAGCAAAGGACAAAAGGAAGCCAAACACAATACCTTGATTAGATACAGAACTTCCTATGTTCTGCTGCACAGTCACTGGGCCTGCAGGGAGGGTATGTAACCCTCTTTGCAGAACTAGCATGCAACAGAAGATACAACGGCCAAAGGAGATCCAGGATGCTGGAATATGGCATGGCAACACATCCCAGCTCACCTCTCTCATCGCGAGTACTGAAATAGATGGTTGGAGGCACGTTAGGGAATAAACTGCAGACAAGAGCGGGTTTGAGCACTTTCTCCTGATCCTCAGTGGGCTGGGCCAGGCACTCGAGGCATTTCCTAAGAGAGACAAAGCAGGAGGCAACTGGATAAAGGTGAAAACAGCATGGGGAGCACCTACGCGTGCAGTCACACAGAGGTTGGTTTACATCTCAACATCCATAAACGCCCAGAGGCTGTACTGCCCATAATTGCCACAAAGCAATGAAATGAGCTTCTGGTGCCTTTGCAAAAATATATTTAAAGGAGGGCAGTAAATGCAGTGACAAGGGGACAACAATGTCACAGACAGGAGACAGAGGCAAAAACTGCCTGCCAGGCAGGAAACAAGAAGAGAGTCCTCAGGAGGAGGTTATGACCCCAAAAGGACTGCTGAAGTCAAGGAACCTACAATGAATCAACAGTGCAAGAAACTGGAAACAGCAGATGAAATGGAGCCACATCACACTGATGAGAGTGTCTTGCACTGCCCCTTGCCTCACTGAAGACAAAATGCAACAGTGGGGCTGGAGATCAGAGAAAGGAAGAGAGGAGCCTGGAGGGAAGCTGGGGTGTTTCATAAGTATTCTATACAGTCATTTTTTTCAATACCAGAATTGGTAATTAAAAGTTTATTAAACAGCAATAAATCACATTGATTGTAATTCCTTGGCACAAATCTGGTTTTAGTCCACAGCAGATCAGATGGCTCCAGAAGGAGCCTTGATCCTGCTATCAGGAATTTGCATCACTGTAATGTGGTACAAGCAGTGGGCGTAAAAGCCAGTAACCAGTCTGCAGAGACAAGGGGTGGAGTTTGCAATAAATAAGCGTGCCAAGCATTATCTTCTCCTGTGTCTTGCAGGGAGTTTGTTACACAACAAATCCTATAACCTGGTCCACAGAAACATGGGCTAGAGATCGTAACACAGACACATCTATTGCTACATATGTGTATCACACATACAATCACAGAATGGTTTGGGTTAGAAGGAACCTTAAGATCATCTAGCTCCAACCCTCTGCTATAGGCAGGGACACCTCCCATTAGACCAGGTTGCTCAAAGGCCCATCCAGGCTGGCCTTGAATGCTTCCAGGGAGGAGGCATTATAATGCTAAAAGTAGAGTATGTAACGAATGTAGCAGAGGCGAGGGCTAGAATGCATGAGGCATCATTGGTGGGAGTTTGGTACCAGGTATGGGTGCAGTGACTTCTGGAAGAAGGTGAAGGACTGCCCAGTACTGGAAGTGGCACGGGTCTGACTGCATGCAGTGAAGGAAGTAAGGATGAAGGAGAAGCAAAAGAAGTCAGCATGTCAGTATTCCTTTATCTCCTCCACCACAGTTGCAAAGAGCATCACTGCAGCATGGCCAAGGAGACATCCCACAAAGGTCTGCCAGGAATCAGAGGCAGGGCTCAGATGACCACAGGCTGACCAAACCACATCCAAAGAAACCTCTTTCCAAAAGCTAAAGAAAAACCCAAGCTGTGGGTCTTGTTTCTACGATGCAGTGCTGAGACACAAGACCCCATGAGCTGTTTGCAGTCTCTGGGCCCAGGAATGCCTCCACTCTGCTTCACCTGCACAGCAGTGACACTGCAAGATCACAATGTAATCCAATAAACCTAACCCAGCAACTGCCCATAGCAGTGAAATTAAGACCCCTGTTTTGCTGTGTGGATGCACCCTCAGCACTCTACAGGTTGCTGTCCATATCTTTGTCTTCAGGAAGCTAATTCTGGTTGGGAAGCTGGCTGCCATCTTCACTCCATTCTCTCACATGCTACAGCTCTCTTCTGCCACCAAGAAGACAAAGATGCCAGGCTGCAGTGCATTATTTAGAGCTACTAACCTGGATACAAGAGCCACAGAGTCATTAGAGGACATGCCAGTGACAGAGGAAGCGTCCGAGTCACCTGCAGGAGGGAAGAGAAAAAACAAATGGTCCTGTGGACAGATCCTTCACAGCTGCTCCAAGTTCTCGAATCCTAAATTCACCTACTAACCCACTATGAAGAGTGGGGCAGAAGTGGAGCCAAAAGCCCTCCACACAGACTGGAGCTGAGCAAGTTTAAACCCTACTCCATTCCCCACAGGAACCTCCACAACTCCTCCTTGCTGCTAGATTGATTTTGGCTTCCACACAATCTCTAGGTCATCCTAAAATAACAGCAAGAACGTAAGACAGCGTGCAGTCACAGCTTTCCTGCTGTGCACACACCCCACTCCCAGACAATCCCTGCACACACCAAGGGACAGAGCTTAGCTCTCCCTGGGGAATGGGCACTCACTGTTCTCTTCCTCCTCCAGACTGCAGCTCTCATCCAGGCCACCAGGAAGTTCTTCCTCCAAATCATCCTGGGGATGGCTCAGCTCCAGCAGTGACTCCCCAGCAGCACCACTGAGATAAAGGACATCACATTAGAGAGTGGTAAATACTTTCTAAGCCCAAAACACCTAGAAGCCCACAGTGCTGCTCCATATTCTCCTTGTTCTACACTGATGCCAAGTTACTTTAGGAATGCACAATTCTGCCCAGGGAAAGCTTTGTTGGAGCTGACCTGACAGCAACCTTTACCCAAAACACGTGCAGAGCCTGACAATCAGTGCCCCACCACATTTCCACACTGTGGCTGAAAAAGGAGATGAGAGGGCTCAGAGCCACCAAGGGCCTGTGTGACCTGGGATTGAAGAACAAGATGTTTCACATGGGTTTGTTCACAGATGCAGTCAGCCCTGCACTGCCCTAAGTATAGCCTTTTCCAACACAAACCTAGAAGAAAGCCAGTCCAACCCCACCTCCCCACACCCTCTCTCATTCCCCATGCTCTACTCACTCAGGCTTTTCTGGGAGCACCGCGTGGGCACACTTCTCCTTTTTCTCCAGCTGGATGCTGGACATTTGAGTGGCCACTTCAGAGATGGCAGCAAGCTGCTGAGGCTCTGCTCTGGTTCCCTGCTCACTGCCACGCAGGGGCAGCGTGTTCATGAGCCGGCAGCTGGAACTGCGGTCAGGAGAGCTGGCACGGGAGGCCAGGAGATGAACGCTGATCCGTTTAGTGCAGACGACAGCACCATCGGTGCCTATAAGGCTTGAGTTACCATTAAGATGATGGCTACCCATCTCCAAGTTTGGGGGAGCAACGGTTTCCTCTGGAATGAGGTGTGCTATGATGCGGTGCCCTGATCTGTCCCTGTTGGACAAGCCACCTGCATTCCTAAGGCCAGAGCTTTTAACTTCGTGTCTGAAGCCATTGCAGGTGGCAGTCTGTCCGACCAGCTGTTGCACAGCTGCTGTGAGGCTGATCTTGGACTCTGCCTCACACAAGCTGTGTGCTTTCCTCTCAGTATCCCCCAATGGCCAAGAGCAGCGCTCATTCCTGAGGGTCACACTGCTGGGCACGAGGGTCAGGGAGGAGACAGAGGTTTGTTCCCAGTCACTGCTTTGCACTGCAGGGCTGCGGGGAAAGCAGTCTCCATCAGCCCTGGAGTGTGGCCATGAGATGGTGGGAAAACTGGCGGTGTTCTTCAGCTTCTTCATTTCTGGTGACTGCAGCAAAGGCACTTTAGCATTGCTTGGCTGTAGGAAGGAGTTGCTGTGGAGCACTGGTCTGCAGGAGCTGGAAGCCTGCTGAGGGCAAGCTGAGCCTAAGCTGAGAGCAGAGCCTTTCAGCCCAGACCCCGCATGCTCCTCAGACAGCACTGGTGGCAGGCAGGGCTCCATCAGCAAGGAAGACATTGCCCTTCCTGAGGCAGGGGTGGTGTCCTGGGGGCTCCGGAAAGGAAAGTGGTAGGGCTTGGCTCTCAGGCAGGAGCGCTGGTAGAGCAGTGCGCTCCCACACAGCTCTGGGCAGGGCTGGGAGCTTTCAATGGGATGCGATGGGCACGGTGCTGGCGGGTACAAGAAGCATGATTGTTGCAAAGGGATCCCTGAGGGCGGCGGGCCGAGATCCTGGTGGGCATTCACATGCTGCCCCTCCAAAGTCCAGATGGGTTTCGCCTGCTGCTGAGGGGCGAAGCACCACACCCTGCGTTGTCGCGGTCGTTCTGCTGGAAGGGTGTCTGTCCTGAGGACAAAGCTCTCTTCCTGTCTGGGGCCCAGGTTATTGTGTTGTGGTCCTGCTGAGGCCATGTAGAGCCATAGCACGAGGCAAGAGCAAATCTGTAATCTACTGCAGCACCTTCACTGGCCTGAAACAAGATGACTACATGAAACACAGTGACTTGAGCAGCACACCTGCTTTCCTCCTTACCCCACAGCTCTGCCACAGCAAAGCTGGCCTCTTACAGGATGTCTCTGCACCACTAGGCTTATGAGCCAGGCCCAACTCTGCTGCCAGGAGGGCACCAAGTAGCATCAAAACCCACGTCCCTCCCTCTGCCAAGGCTTCCCAAAGGTCTCTCTGGACCAGATCACAGCAAAGAAAGAGTTGGCATCTCACTTGACACCAGAGGACATGAAGGACAACTTACAAAGGGCCCTGGGAAAAGTCCTGTGCGCACAAAAGCTTTGACTTTGTGAAAGCAAAGGTTGCCCTGGCTGCCATAGCTAGCCTGGCAAGGCAAGGCAGCTCTCCTGGCTCCACAGCAACCCCCAAATGTTTGTTTTTCTCCTTTCCTTAAGGCTCCAGTTCCCAAGGTCACACAGTTTAGCAAGAACCTCAGCCTTCGCTTTGACAATAAGTTTCTTGCTTTGGTAACTCTACAGAAACAGCCCAGGAGTGAGGAGGCTGCAAACAGAAAACACAGGGCTATTCCAACACCATCACCTGTGCCAGGCACAGACTGCCTGCACCACACGTGCATTCTTTTTAATAATGGCCCTACAGAAAAGTCTCTCAGAAGGAGCAGCCCGCAGACCAGAATGCTGCACAGCACTTGGTGCCCTAAATCCTCCTCAAACAATTGCACTGCACCTGTATGATTCTTTTGCCTGGGGAGAAGAGAGAGAAAACAAAGCACGTGCCAGATATTTGCCTTGTTTTAACTCATGCCTGGAGGGCCCCTGGATACAGCCACGATAAGAAATTGCTTTCAAGCTTAATGAAAAACACACCCAAAAAAAGTAGTGAAAGGTAAGCAGGGCATTAACCATCCCCCCACTCCCTTCATTTTCTTGCAATGCACACACTCCTTTGTCACCTGAAAATCAAGCGTGGGCTGCAGCACTTGAAATGTAGCTTCCAGACCAGAAGTGCTGCTCTGCAGCACCATGAGAGCAGTTCAGGTCCATCAAAAGGGCTGGGCCAGGCTCACCCCTACCCTGCGCAGGCTCCCAGTCTCCCATACATGCTCAGAACAGGCCAACAGCATCCCAACCAGATGCTGTATGAGATGGAAACATCTTGCACATGACCTTACAGGAGCCTCTACCCTGTCAGGATGTACAGAAAGCCTCAGCTCCGCTCCATGTTCAGAGCCGTGGGTGAGCTGCGCCAGCTTCAGAAGGCAGCAGGGGCACCACCAGGATCCTGCTAACCTGGGGATGCTTGGTTCTGGCCCCACGGACACACCACTACTCACCAAAACACTCCTGCAGGAGCTGCACGTGCCCTCCAGAACTGGGTCGTGCCGTGTCACCCGATCAGTGTGCAGCGAGCAGCCCGGCCGTGTTGTGACATTCACGGCGATTAGCACAGGGCGAGGAGGCTGTGCTCAGATGCTGCCACCTGCTTGGCTCGAGTTCCCCCAGTAAACAAGTGTCTGAGTTTGGCACCTGCATGCCCAGCCAAACAAGCACACTCAAACCCCAAAGCGACCCCAGCGCACCAGGAAAACAGATATGAAATCCCAAAATTAAAATATCAAGGTTAACGAAGGCATTCCCAGTGTCCTGGCCTGCAGGGGACTCTTACAGAGAGGTCACCATGCCTTGCTGGCAGCTTGGCCACGTGTGACCACCCAGCAGGAGCAACCTGTGCTTCATCCCTCCAGGCTTTGCAGCTATGCCCGCCTCATCTCACTATAAAAATAAAAGTGATTTGTCCTGATAGAGCTGTAACAAGGGATTTGGATCGCACCAGAGGCTTACACATGGCGGTACACCAGCTGCAGGACAAGGAGATGCATCAACCTGAATAGGGAAGAGGCTTGCTGGGCCCAGAAACAATGCCCAAGCAATGGGCATTGAGTGCCTCCCCAGAATTCCTCCACTTTGGGTGACCTTAGAGACAGCTCAGTGAGGCATCTAATGAACATCCAGAAGAAGCAGTGGACGCTACTGGACAGCAGCTGCCATAGCCCCGTGTCTCCAGACAGCCACCACGTCACAGCTGGGCACCCTTCAGTGAGGTTTCCCCTTTCTGTTTCACTCACCTGTGCCTCTGGCAGGGGTCTGGCCAGGAAGGTCAAAGGGCAGCAGGCCCCACTGGCACTCACAACAGCAGTACAACAACATTTGGAACTTTTATTGTGGAAACATGAGCTGGGAAAAGCCCTGCTCCACTCCCAGGGTGAATTGGCAGGGCTGGAAGTCCAACCCAAACATCATTAATGGTAATTAATGGATTTTGGCTTGGGCTTATTGACACACAATAAATAAAGAGGTCAAGGTTGTTACATTATGTGACTGTAGAGCTGCACCTGCTCACAGTTATTCAGCTAGCACCTTTTATTACCACACAGCCTGCTCGGGACGTCAGCTGGAGCGCAGCCACAGCCCTGACGACTCACACACTGCAGGGACCACCAAATGCCCCAGCCCTGTGTACCCCACCAAGAGGCAGCAGTGGAGCAGAGCTTCTCCAGTCCTACCCTTGTTGTGCTCCTAGCAGAGCTGCTTCTAGAGAAAGGATGAGCCCCAAAGAGCCCAGCCGCAAAGCAAGCCTCCGACACGTGAGTTTAAGCAGGAAGGTTATTTTAAACTCAGCTGTGGTGACACACTTAAAATAACAAGAGCTTGCAAATGCATGGGCTGTGAGCTGACCTGATAATGTGCTGTCAGCCTCATGCATCCAAAAGTCACAGGAGTGAAAAGGAAACAAAGTCAGATATGTGTGATCTGGTGATATTTTCTATGCCACGCTTTCAGCCTGCACTTTACAGTCAGAAAGGATCAAGTTTATTATAAGGGAGATCTGAGGTCACACCACATCCCTCACTTGAAGCTCTACAACATTCCATTAATGCCTGAACAAGAGAGTTAACAACAATACAACACAAACAGGATTTAAAGCCAATACCCATTTCATAAGGACCTATTCAGCTTAAAAAAAATTAAAGCTTTCAACAAAATCAAGCACTGTGATTTACTGTGCGTGCCTGAGCACCTGGTATGCCCAGTAACAAGATGCAAACTCATGTTCCAACAGCACGGAAACCACCCTCATTTAGGTGAGCTCCAAAAGACAAGAAGCCCCAAATTCAGCATGGGATTGCATAACACCATACACAAACACATCAGGCCACTTGTGAGCTCCAGGAGAAGAGGATGGGATGCTGCTGCCAGCCATGAAAACAAGTGTGCAAGGACAATGAGGCTTAGAGACACCTCAGCTGCCCCAGGAACGCCCATGGGACAGCTGTCCTCTTCTGGGTGCAAAACCGAAGGTGTGGGACAATGAGAATTCCTCCCCTACTCAGAGCAGACTGCAAGATACCAAGTTTGCATTTGGCTGCTCCGGTCAAGGAGAGACACCAGGGAGAAACCACATGTGGTATGGATGCATCAGCAAATTCCACCTGCATCCAGGGATTGCTTGTATGCTGGGGCTGCTCACTTCCATTGAACAGCTGTGACTTTCAATTCCACACCTAACAGAGAAACTGCGAGAAGGGCACCGCTCCCCAAAGCAATCCTTTAATCACACAGCCCTGCAAGGCAGGGGGCTCACAAGCCATGCAGCGGCAAGCCAGGCAGCCATAGAGGCAGCACGCACCAGACGAAGAGCTGGGCCCAGCCAGAGCCTCACCCCAGGGCACAAGCAAGCAGCTGTTCCCTGCGCAGGTCGGGGCCTCCATGGTGCACTGGACGACAAGGGCTCAGCTGCCTGAGTCACAGGGGACTTTGCACGTTTCTCACTGCTTTCAGGACGTCAGTGCATGGTGCCAGATGAGGTGAGGGACTTCAGCATGATTAGGCAGAAAAGCTGTGGCTTCATCACAGAGGGAAAGCTGAAATAATACAGGGCTGACTCCGTGCTCACTGGGACACTGCTGGAAGCAGTGGGCTGACCGCTCTGTGAGCACAGCAACAATGACAGAGAACAAGAAGTCCCAAACATGGAGCAAAACTGGTAGCAAGCAGCAAGGCTGCCACTCTGCCCCAGCAGCTCTAAGGGCTGGGCAAGGCATTTCCCTGAGCCTTCACAGCAGCCTCTTGGTATTGATAGGATAGAAATTCCTTGCCCACAGTTCCCAGGCCACCAATGGGGGTCAGGGATAGCAAAGCAGAGAGCTCTGTATTTTCTCACCAGTGAAGCTGGAAAGTCCCTGCCCCAAATCATACCTCCTCACCCTCTAGCTGATGGTATGATGCAGCTGAGAGCGTGGAAATGAATCTGGATTAAAAATAAGCAGTTAAAACATGCAGCTCTTCACAGTCTTGACAGTTACAATGAAGAGGTCCAGCACCTTCCTGCAGACCCTGGCAGAGCAAGCTGAAGGCACAGCACTCTCCATCCAGCTTTACAGTGGGAGGAACAACAGGAGAGAGCTCAGCCAGCAGCACAGGTCGTTCTGCTCTCACACTGCCTGGCTGTGCTCAGTTTGGGGCACAGGAACAATGGAAGCGTGGAAGTCTCGTAATGAGCGGTGAAAGTATAAAATAACAGCGAACAAGGAAACAACAACTGCCAATTAGCTCAAAGCACACCAATTCTTTCTCCAGCCTCTTCTCTTAGTATATTTTGGATAAAAATAATAATAATAAAAAAAAAGTCCCCGGGTATATAGTGAAGACCCTTCCCAGTCGAAACCGGAGCTTCAGCACTCCTAGAAGAAACACACCCTGCAACCACCCCACCCCACACGGCTGCCTCTCAGAAGCAGAGCTGCCTGCGTCGAAAACACGCGGAGAGGCAGAGGTTCAAGTGGGAAAGCAGCCCCCAAACAACCCCAGAGCGGCGGTGCCGGAGGGTCGGGCTGCCGGGCACAGCACGTGCCGGGCCGGGACACGCGGCAGCGCAGCCCGCAGGCGCACTTCCAGCCACGTGCCGAGAAGGCCGCGTCTCAGCCCTCCGGCTGCCCACAGCACAGCGCGGCCCCGCCGAGCCCCGGGGCGGGCCGCGACGGAGGCCTTTCCCGGGGGGGGAGGGGAAGCCCTTCCCGGGGGGGAGGCGTTAAAGCGGGAGCCCCACCGATAAAGGAGATCGGGAGCGAGGAGGCTCCCACGGGGACCCGCTCCTCACCGGGAAACTGGGGCGCGGCCCTCAAGAGGGGTGCGGGGGGTTCCGCCCGTACTCACCGCCCGCCGCGCCCCGACCCGCGCCGCCCGCGGACGGCCCGCCGTTACCATGGGGATCCCGGCCGGTGCCGCGCTGCCACGTGACCGCGCATCCCGGCAGCCCCGCGGGCGACGGGCAGGACTACAGCTCCCGGCGTGCACCGCGTCCCGCCCCCGCGGCGCCCCCTTGCGGCCGAGTGGGCGGCAGTCAGAGGGACGCAGAGAGGACGGCCGGCAGGAGCGGGGCACGGCCACCGCCCAGTGCTGCGGCTGATCAGGCCCTTAACGGGTGCCCAGGTCCTGGAGATCGCAGGCACCTGTTCCGAAAAAAAGTTCCACGTGGAAAGGGTTCTTCGGTACGACGCCCCAGACTGACGCTTCTGATCAGAGCATATGCAGCCCGGCTGTGCCACAGCAACGTGCTGAAGGTGTTGTCATCCTCAGGTCTAATACGTGCATCCAGGGCACAGCCCGAGTGGTCAGGCAGAGTTCCCCGGGGCAGCCAGTAGTCACTGGGGGTCAGAAGGAGCATTTCTCCCACCCCGGCATCAGGGCGACTGCTGGCTTCAGCCCTTTTCACCAGGGCAGGGCACGAGGCAGGCACACGTAGCTTGCACGGACTCACTGGGCTCCCTCAGGTGCTCTGCAGAGGTGTGAGGAGGCGGATGAGCTTCTGGCAGTGGCGTGCAGATGAAGGCCGGGGGCTGCCCCCAGCCGTGGGCCAGGAGTCACTGCCGGCTAGCGCAGCCAGCTGGTCACTGGCCCTGAGGGAGAGCAACACCTGTGGACAGAGGCACAGCAATCAGCAGTCAGCCCTGCACCATCCCCTCAATGCCAGCACCTGTTTCACAAGAGGGGTGAGGACTGATACCTGCTGTATCCCAGGGTGCTGGCTGACAGCGCACAGAGCCATAAGTGCTCCCTCCCGCACACTGGCCTGGGAATCCCGGCAGGCCACCTCCAGGAGGATGCGGGGGGTCCCGCTCTCGATGAGCAACTCCCCGAGCTCTGCCGAGCGCCGGCCCAAATTGCCAAGGGCTGAGGCCGCATTGCAGCGTGTTTTGGCCTGCCGATCGCTCAGCAGCTGCGTCAGCCTGGGCACGGCCTTGCCCAGAGTCCCGGCTGGGGAGGATTCATGATAAGCAGCATTACCCACTGCAAAGCTGGCTGCCTTGCGCACAGCCTCATCCTCATCAGCCAGGCACACCAGCAGGCTCTCCAGTAAGTCAGGCTGGTTCTGCAGCACCTGGGGAAAGCCATGGCTGTGTCGGAGCAGGTTGCCCAGCAGATTGCAGGTTTTGGCCCGTATGGGGTGTTCCTGGTGGCTGAGTAGGTGAGTCAGTGCCTGGTAGGTCATATCTGAACCCCCTAAAATCCTCTGGAGGAAGGGCAGGTGCTCTGGACAGGTCCGAGCCACGTGAGTCAAGAGAGACAGGAGGTCAGTTGTGAGTGTGAGGCTGCCTGAAAACAAGACAATACTCAAGTAGGCAATGATGTGCTCTGAGGCAGCAGCCTCCCTTGCTATTTGGTCTGTGACCTGCTCATCGGAGACAACAAGGCGGCATAAGAGGCTCATGGGGAGCTCAGTGTCTGAGAAAGGCAGATGGTGACAGCAGACCTAAGGAGAAAGGAGACACAGTAGTGCTGAGGGCATCATCCTTGCACTGAGGGCTGTAAGGCACTCAAGTGTTGTCCCCACCTGGGCACAAAACAGCAGTGCCAGCATGGGCTGTGATGTGGGGAATTGTCTCCAGGAAGGAGGGGAAGATAAATGT
Source organism: Chrysolophus pictus (assembly GCA_037305975.1). NCBI lineage: Eukaryota > Metazoa > Chordata > Aves > Galliformes > Phasianidae > Chrysolophus > Chrysolophus pictus. Next base: position 15,027,827 of record CM074582.1, on the reverse strand, counting down.
GGGGGGTGGAAGGGTACCTGCAGTAGCTGGGGAGGAATCTGGGAGTCTCTCACTGCCTCGATGACTAATGCTATGGTGTCTTCATCCACATCCAGGGCAAAAGGAAAACAGAGAAGCTGGCAGGCCTGCATCACTACAGCTGGGATGAGCTCAGCCTCTCCATTCTCCCTTGCTTGCCTGAATTTGTTAGAGACTGGGCTTAATACAGAGATTATGGGGGGGGGGGGGGGGAATTAAAAATTAGCTGTTGAGCACTGCTCACTTCAGCCTTCCCAACTCACGTCTGTGCCAGACACGCCAGGAAGTGAGGAGAGAGCAGTGTCTTCAGCATCACCATGAGGACACCATGGGACTGGGTGAGCTGAGGCAGGCACCGGTAGGTCTCATGAGTGAAGATGAAGAGGGCCAGGCTTAAGAAAAGCAGTGTGCCTGCAGGAGGAACAGCATGACAGAGAGGCAAAATTAGGGAAGACTGAAAGTCTCCTCTCCTCTGTCTGCCTGTGCTGCATAGGGCCCTCATTCTCTGGAGGTCAACAATCCTCAAGAACAAACCCTGAACCCTCTGGCCCTAGGGATCAGTTGATGATGGGGACAGAGATGTGAACAAGCCTGAGAGCAGGATGCGGAGTAGGGTATAGGACAGATGCCTTTTTCACCACAGCTCCTACCCTGAGGGGAGAGAAGGCTCCAGTCTGGCTCTGCCACAGGGGCCCCTGCCTCTGGGCTGTTTCCTTCCAGTGCAGCTCCACTGCCACCCATGCAAAGCACTGCAGGAACACAATGCCACACCATGCTCCACAACTCTGAGGCAGCAAAGCTCTGTTCCACAGCCACATCCTCCTACATATGGGGAAAAAAGTGTTAACTGGCTTCCAGACTGTTCTCCGGGGTTCCAGTTCATGATTCTACCAGCCCCATGGTCCCAGGGCTGGATAGCCCAAAGAGTAGAGGGAACCAAGCAAACTAGCAGCCTTCCTGCCCCTGCTGATGGCACCAGTCTCAGGGCATTTCTGTTCTCTCCCACTCTGATATATCCATGAATCACTCCTCTCTGCCTATCAGCCTCCCATTAACCCTCCTGAGCTCCACAAACAACCCTAGGTGACTTTCATGGGGTTGCACAGTTCAGCTAAAGCTCTACAATTTCCTTTTTTTCCCCATCCTTCACCACCAATCCACACTCTGGCCTCTACATCCCCACACCCAGCCCAGGCAAAGGGTGAAAGGAAGGCTGGTACCTGTGCAAGCAGCTTTAACAGGAGGAAAATGATCCCATCATAGAGACCAGCACCCATAGGCAGGGAGAAATGCAGCTGTAAAAGAATGTGGGACAGGCTGGATCAGTGCACTGCTCTGAGGGAAGCAGCATCAGACCCCATACCTTTCTTACTCCATCTCTGCCTGCAAACCTTTGTACTGGGGTGACAGCAAGGCCCCCCTGCTCCTCAGGCCCTATTCCATACCTCAGCAGGCTCCATCAGTGCGCTTGTCATTGCTGATAAGATGTCTTTTCCCCCAAGTGCAACAGGCACCCCATGCTGATCAAGCTGTGTCAGGAGGAATGCTGCAGCACCCTGTGAGAAGAAACAGTTCAGCACCTTTAGGACTTGCCTATCTGCTCTTAATCCATTAGACCAGGGCAAGGACAGATCAGCTGCACCCATCCCATCCTACCAGGATGCAACACTAAAACCCAAATGGGATGTGGGGCTCTGCAGGATTCCTCGCGGTACCTGTGGCAGAATGGACAGACTTACCACAACAGATATGACAGGAGACTGAGTGAGCAGATCCAGGGCCAGGGTAACCACCTCCTCAAGCCTGAAACACAGGAACCAGAGGAGAGACACTGGCAGCTAAGCCCTCCTCACAGTATTTCCAGGCCTCTACATCCAACTGAGCAGCGGCATTCAAACACTCCCAAGGATGGGAAGAAGCCACTTTGCAGGAGGACAATTGATTCTTCGTTCACAGAGCTTCCTTGCCCATTCTGGGTCCCTACTGCATCCCCAGCATCCATCTAGGCATCAGGATCAGAGGGATCAGCAGGATCAGAAGCCTAGCTGAGTAGAGTGTAGGGCAGAGACTTGTACAGGACTTGTACAGGAATGCTCTACTTTACCCACAGATAAAAGCTGGTGCTTACCTGGAAGGAGAGGCCTGGGGCTGCAGGGTAAGCAGGGTCATCAGGTATAGGGAGGCCTCACAGGCCACCCTCTGAGTCAACTCCGCCATGGGGACCTGCCAAGGGAGCAGGAGTCACAGGGGAACAGCAAGACTGGGAGGGGAGGAGGGAATGCTTCTGAGACCTGGAAGGAAGACAACAACTGCACTCTACAGACTGAGCTCCATCACACACTTTTCTTTCCACAACACCCAGCCTGGTGTAAGCAGCACCCAAAGAAATGGGTCATGCACTCCTACCCAATCACAAGGGCCACAGTGAAGTTCTACCTTGCCCTTTGAGAGCTGCATGAGGAAATCCCATACTTGCTGATTTCTCCCCAGGTGCTGGCACAGACTCGGGCTGGCAGAACAGCCAGCGTAGAGGATCTGCAAGACAGAAGGGAAAGCTGTACAGCTGCCCAGATGACAGAGACACAGTGATCAGGCCCATCCTAGTCACACTCCATGACTACTGTGGGCTCAATTACTCAAGGAGACCAGAGTTATTAAGTGCTGAACCTACAGCTCCCACTTCCCCAAGCTCCTAATCCCAGGCCAGGAGACCAGACACCTTTGGAAACAACCAGATAAATGGATGAGGTCATTACCTTGAGAACATTCAAGGAGCAATTTGGGTTCTCCAGCTTCCCCAGCAATTTCCCAAGCTGCTGGCACTCTCCATCCATAAGCTTTCCAGCTATCTCCTGAGCAACCTGTAGAAATCAGCCTGTTATATATTTCAGGCACCTGAAGCATTGCACAGACTAAAAAGTTCCATACTAGCAACAGGTTAACAGAAGAAGGCATTGCTTCCTACACAGCAGTGCCTGTTTTCATGCAGGCATGCTCATCTGCCATGACCCAGCACTGCTTTGATGCACAGTCCCTGAGCTGACATGAGTAAGGTAAGATTCCTGCTCCGCTTCTTTCCATGTTGACTTAGAGTTGAACTCAATTATCAAACATAAATCTGTATTCTTGTTTTCCCTCTTTTTCAATTTGATTTCAGATTTTCTACAGTTCATATCAAAAACTTACAAGAATCCTTTGCATTTCTCTATTAACCTAATCTTTTATTTAGCCCTTCCCTATGTCAGACCTTAAGTGTGAGTCTTTTAATTGACTCAGAAATCCTTAGACTCATTTACTTAATGGCTAACTTGAGGCAGACAGAAATCATCAAGGGCTGAAGCCAGAGTTACCCCTCCCCCATGTTCCTAACCCCAGTTCTTAGACTCCTGAGGCTCAGCTCTTAGATCAGGAAGAGCAGCCTGCAAATTACAGCCCATCTGCCAGCAAACTCGGAGTACTCCAGCCCTACACTCTACTGCTGAAAAAGAGATTCTCCTGAAGAGGGCTGTTGCTCCTGCAAAGAGAAGTGGCCTGACCTGCTGCTTGGCTTCCCGACAGCTGTTCCGTGCCAGAGGGATGCTGCAGGCAGCTGCCAGTGCAGCCATAAAAAGGTCTGCCACGCATTGTCTCTGGTCATAAGCTGACTTGGCCTCCATTGCTGCACCTGGAAAGGACAGAGCTTAGGAGACACATCCTAAGCATAAGGGGTGCTTAGGAACAGCAGGATGGAGCTGAAGGCCAAGAGATGTTTGGGTGAGATCTGCAATTGAGGGAGAGAACAGGAGAGCCACAGATGGCAGATGTTTGAGGGATTTGGGCAAATAAGCTCAGCCACCTTCTCCTGGCAACAGCAGTCAGTGCTCTGATAGAGCTCAAGGACTTGAAAGAGAAGGAAAGCCTGCCAGGAAGCCCTGTGAGTAAGCGGTAAGCTGCCATTAGAGCTACCTTGAAGAGCAAGTTGCTCAGAGATCAATCCCTGAAGGAGTCTGTCCAGCAGGGGCTCATTCTCCTCTCGCAGGCTGGCATAGAAGGGGGCAGAAATAGAGGGGCACATCGCATCCAGGCTCTCACAGAGCAGGGTAAAGCACTGGGGGAGACACAGAGGTTGCTATTACTGCAGATAGAAAGTGGGAGGGTAGAGACAAACAATCATACAGGAAACTAGGGGGGAACAGCAGAGATGGGAGAAGAACACTTGTGCTTGAGCTTCAGTGACCAATGTCTCCTCTCCAGCCACTCAAGTCCCACTGTTATTGCATAGGAGCCACACGCTGGCTGAGAGAAGGGTACGCATGGAGGTACAGCCAAGGAAGGTGTCCCTCAGGGAGGTTCTTTCTGCATATGATCCACCCCCCACCCCCCCAAAAAATTAAATACAATAGTGGCCTGACAAGAATGCATCAGGCCACATAGCTCAGAGCAGGCAGCTCTCCCTACTAACACATGCACAGAAGCCCACAGCTTTGGTCAGGGGAGGACAGAGTGGGGAACAAGGAGACTGGGACATTCTTACCAGGAGGCTTTGCTGGCACAGTCTCATCTCACTGTCAGCTGGCTCAGCCAGCAGAACCGGCAGCAGGGCAAGGAAGTGGTTGGCACTGTCCCGGAAGGTCTGTAGGCTTGGGAAGGCAGCAAGTACATAAGAGAACAGATAAACCTAGTCACTGGCTATAAAGACAGGATCTGGTCAGGTCCTTACAGCCCTGGCTGCAAAGTAGCACAACTGAACTCATCAGCTGTGCCTTATCCTGTATTAGCCCCATGGAAAGTACTTGTTTGTAAGAACTGTGACATCTATCATGATGTTTCCCCACATGACAGTTTCTCCTTCCTGTCTACTTCTCTACTGTGGCCACAAAAGACCTCACCTGCCCTGTTGCCCCACCTGCCCTGCCCCTACCTGTCCTGCCCACTCTCCTCCAGGCTGCATTCACTGCTGAAGTAAATTGTGGTCACCATGATGAGGTCTGTCAGCACTGTGATACACCAGGGCTGCTGCAGGAAGCAGAAAAAAACATTAAGTGACAATTGCCTGCCAGCCTGACACCACTGCAGCAGGATCCTTCCTTGCCAAGATCTTCCTTCCCCCTTCTAAACAGGGCCTGGAAGAGACACTGGTTCTGTGAACCAGCTCCAGCAGGACATAGACCCCTGTGATAGCACAGGCAACTGCAGGACTGAGGGAGCCCCAATCTGCCTGGGGTTCTACACCCACCTGCTTTGTACTGCCACTTTCCAGCATCTGCTTGGCCAGACGGAGCAGGGACAGTGGCACATTCAGCTCTCGGCAAAAGAGGTTCAGCAGCTCAGAGTCACAGTGGGTAGCCAGAAGATTTCCCACAACACGAAGTATGGGACGGAGATGGGATGCTCCCTCAAGCATCCCTTCCAGCACCTGGCAGCAAGAAGCCAGAAGGACTCATGATCAGCAGCACCTATGGCCTCTCCATCAGTCACATGGCTGCCCCCCAAGGACAGTGGAGGAGCAAGGGACAATAGTGGAGGAGATGACAAGCTAAGCGTGTGAGGCAGCTCTGATGCCTGGGGAAGCAGCAGAACTCCTTGCTAGCTGAAGCAGGGGATCTCCCAATGCTCCCAACCCAATCCCAGGAAAGAAGGCAGCATCCATGTCCCCAGTCTCAGTCAGCTGGACCAGCCATCACTCACTTGCTGAGCAGATTCTTCAAACCGGGCTTGGACACGGTGCCGGAAGGCTGGGTCCCTCAAGAGGCTCAGAGGCGTGCTCAGCTGCATGGCCAAGGGCTCTGTGGCCTCGATCAGATGTTGCCACTCCTCATCACTCTCCAGCTCCTGACCATGGAGAAGAGAGAGTTGGTGCCACAGATTCTGCCTACCTCAGAGTCTGAGTACCAGGCCCTAGGGACTGGGCCCTGATGTCCTTATCGCAGGACATCATCTTACCTCGCTCTCCAGGTCCACAGCCTCGATGCTTTTTCTGCCTTGGAGCTCTGCTCTGCCAACACCAAACTGCCGAGGTGCTTCTGGCTGGGGAAACTCCTGCTCATAATCTTGTGTGATGCTGTGCTCCCTAGTCAAGGAAACAGCCCAGTCAATGAGTTACCCCACTTTCCTCTCTTTTTCCCAGTCCCAGCCTTCCCTCACCGTGGGCTTGGAGGAGGCTCCTCCAGTTGCCAGTCTGCCATGCTGTTCTTTCCTTGGAGGACACCTGAGTTCTTCTCTTTGAAGGATGCTGGTAGCTTCTCCTCCTCAAGGGCTGCCTTTTCAAAAGCTGCTCTGGGTTTATGTCTGGTGTGTCCTTTGCCAGAGTCCTTCATAGATGTAGTGTTTGCCTTCAGCTGCCCCTGGGAGATGGCAGAGAAGTTTGGTCAGGGAGACTCAGTGAGAAGAGCCCCACCACAGCAATGACCCCAAAATCCTGCCTTGTATGTGGCCATTACACCAGCCTGGCCCACCTTCCTTCTGTCTTTCCCTTCGGTCCCATTTAAGAGCCCTTCCTTTGACATAACCATGGGGTGCAGTCCAGAGAATCCCATATTTTTCTCCACCTTTTTCCGTGCCTCCTCAGCCATCTTCTGCCGAGCCTTTCTCAGGATCCTGGACTGGCCACTCCTAGGGGCCAGGGAATGGGCTTGCTGCTCCTTCAGGGCCTGTAGCTCTGGGGACAGCTTGGTGGTGAAGGGGTTTGAGATCCCATGCTCTTCTGTGTCATCAATCACTGAGAAGGCAGGAGCAGAATTTCAGCAGCTCTTTCTTGAGATACATGGAGAGCAACCAGCTCTGCAATCCCAGAAGAATCCTGGGGGACCCAGAGCAACCCCAGGGACAGGAGTTAGGGGTTGGTGGAAGCTGAGAGGAAGGAGGCAAAAACCAGGGTAGAAAAAAAAGAATGATAGGGTGGTGCTCCCAGTCTCCAGGCAGTAAGAAGGGGAAATGATTTGGTACTCACCAGTAACCCGTCCAGCAACAAAGGGGTGGGAGAGCAGTTCTGGCCATGACAGGCGCTGGCGGGGATCCTTCATTAGCAGCCCCTGCAGGAAGCTCTACAAGGCAGCATAGTGCCAACGTCAGACACCACATATGCAAAAATGAATACAGCGCTCCCACCAGTCTCCCTCAGAAAGAACACTCAGGACCCCTGGGTTCTTTGTCTCGCCCTGAGAAACAGCGTGTCTGGTGTTAATGGCAGACAGGCAGTGAGAAGACACTTCCCTTCTTAGCGTAGTAAATCATTCCTCTGCTCTCTGCCTCAGCTTCCCAATTTATCTAGGGATAGCAGTGATAAGGTCTTCCCTCCAAGGAGGCCGAGACCTCATCCCTTCACTGTGTTCTGAAATCCATATCGGGGGAGAGAAAAGCATAGCCAATCAGAGCAGCATACAAAGCCAAAGCTGCTATTGCATCAATGGGTCCTACACCACAGACAGGGCTTTGTTCCTTACCTTGAAGGCTGGGCTTATGGCCTTAGGCCATTTGACAGGGTCCTTGACAATGAGGCTGACAAGCTGGAAGATGCTGCTGGTATAGAAGGGAGGTGTGCCCATGAACAGCTCATACAGAATGCAGCCCACAGACCACAGGTCTGCTGTGTGGTCATACGGCCGCTCCTCCACCAACTCTGGGGACATGTATAGCGGAGTGCCCTTGATGGAAGTCAGCACCATGGTGTGGATGCTCATAGCACGTGCAAACCTGCTCAGAGCAAAACACAGGTGGCCATTTCAAGCTGGAGTAGCCACTGCAGCTCCTAAGGAGACCCCATGAGTCATCAATATCCTGTCCCCTCTGGAGTCTCAAATTCCCCACCCCTGCTAATCCCTGAATATGTGCAGAATGCAAGTCCCCTTCCACACCTCCCCTACTACTCTACAGCTCCAGGTCATTCCTTGGATGCCCCAAGCCTACACATCCTCCTTAGCAGGTCACCCTCACACACCCAAAGTCACAGAGCTTGATGACGCCGTCTTTGCCCAGGAGGATGTTCTGGGGTTTCATGTCACGGTGCAAGATGCGGTGGGAATGCAGGTAATAGAGAGCAGAGACCAGCTGGGCAGCGATGGTCTGGACCTGCCAGAAACACGGGAGCTTCATTCCAGTACCCCAACTCTTGCCCTTGCCCTGTTTGGGGCAGGGACCTGCCCCACCCTTGGGCCAGCAGCTCCTCTCTGACAGAGGAGTGAGCCAAAGGCCGAGGCAGCAGCCACGTGTTGTGGCTCTTGTAGAAGTAACAGGGAGATCCCCAGGGGGAATCACTGTGACCCACTGCCTGCAATCTGGCTGCCTTTTCATCCCCTTCAGAAAATCTGCCAGCCAAAGCCTCAGAGACACCTTCATCCCCTTGATATCTCCAGGCCCACAACAGACACCCTGCCTGCTAAAAAATCCTGTTCCCTCCATCCTGTAGCAAAGCCTGCGTGGCCAGTCACCTGGTCCTCGGGCAAACTCCCATCGTCCTCCAGGATCTGGAATAGCTCCCCCTCTGCATAATCAGTCACCACCACCACCTGAAGGAAGGAGCAGTGTGGAGGCATTAAGCACACCCCAGACACATCCCTACTGAACCTCTGTTGCTTTACTTATCTGGAAGACACAGCAGAAATCAGGGAAGTATAAAGGAACAGGACAAGCATACAGAGCCCTGTGGTAGAAATACTCGCTTGAGCATATTTTTGATCTACTGCCCAATTACTGGAGGCCTCTGGTAAACACTGACCAACCAGTCAGCTGAGTCTCAGTCCTAAGACAATTCCCTCATCAGGTCTCTCCATACCCAGAGAGCAGGAAACTCCAATTAGGCCACGTGAGGGAGAAGAATAGGCTGGAGGCAGATCTGCAGCACTCAACAAGATACAGCTGGAGATACAGCTGAGCACTGAACAAACCTGGCTGGCTATAAATGCTGCTAGAGCCCTGGAAGGCTGTAATCAGCATCTCCTGAGACAGAGGTGACAGCAGGTGATAGCCCATACCCCCAACCCAACCAAGCCAAAGTACCTGCCCCATGCAGGCCCCTTTACCTCTTTGTCAGTCTCAAAGCTGTCGAGCATTTGGATGATATTAGGGTGATGGAGGCCTCTCATAATCTCAATTTCTCGCTGCAGGTTCTTCAGCTCCTTTTCAGACCGCCCCACCTTGGGGATGAATTTCAGAGCCACCACCTTCCAAAGCAGGCAAAGCTGGGATCAGAGCAGGGTCCCACCCACCCTGGCAGGAAGTGCATTTAACCCCAGTATTTCCTAGGTGAACACACAGAATGAGACATGTTCATAGGGCCCCTTGAAGCTAGGGCAGCAAGGAGTACAAGCAGCCACCTGAGCTGTATTAACAGGACTGCAGGCAGTTGTCTGAAGGAAGCGATTCTTGCCCTTTACTTGGGGCTTGTTAGGCTACAGCGGCCAATTTTTGGCCTAGAAGCACGCTGACAAACAGGAACGGTCCCAGCTGAGGATCACTAGGATGGCAAGGTGGCTGATGCACGTGGCATACAAGCTGAAACCAGGAGGCGCGAGCTTCGTTAACCTGGAGATAAGCTGAACAGCAACCATACGGCCGGCAGTAGGAGACTTCTAAGAAGACAGAGCTAGGCTCTTTACAGACGTCCCTCCCAGTACCCGTCTCACTCCTCACCTGGGCGCTACACCTCCGCCGCCCCTTGTACACTCGTCCGAAGGAGCCTTCTCCGATCACCTCCAGCACGTGGTACCTCTCCATGGCGGGGCTCCGAGGTCGGGCCGAGGCTCCCCGGACGACGGACCGACGACTTAAGGCCGCGGGGCCGCAGTAAAACCCGGCCCGAGCTCGATCCCGCCGCGTTAGGCCGCGCCGCCGCGTCGCCTAGCGACGTCGCCCGGAAGCGCCTAGCTTCCGCTTCCGGGCCGGGCGGCAAGATGGCGGCGGCCGGCGAGGAGGTGGAGGCGGCGGACTGGTAATGGCAGCCCGTCCCCGCCCCGCCCTTCTCCGGGGCCGACGCCTGGGGCCGCCTGACCGTTCGGTGCTTCGCAGGGCGCTGCCGGCCGAGGTGGAGGTGCTGGAGTCCATCTACCTGGAAGAGCTGCGGGTGGTGCGGGGCCGCGCGAGGTACGTACCGGGCCCCGCGGCCCCCGGGCCCCGCTCCCCGGCCGCGCCTTACCTCTGCCCGCCCGCAGGTCTGAGCCCTGGGAGGTGAGCATCACCCTGCACCCCGCCACGGCCCAGGACCAGGACTCACAGTTCGTGCGCTGCACACTGGTGCTCGCCGTGCCCCCCCAGGTAGGCTTCCATCCCAGCTGGGCCTTGTGGCCCCCTGTCTCTGCTTTCCTCGGTGCGTTTTGGGTTTTGTTGGTTTGTTTTGTTTTCTAGTATCCCAACGAGGCTCCAGACATCTCCGTCAGCAACCCGCGGGGGCTGTCAGATGAGCAAATCCAAAAGTGAGTGCCGGGAGGGGAGTGGTGGTGTTAACAGCGCTTAGAGCCTTCTCTGAATGCCTGTAGGGCCCTCTGTTCTCTTAATGCATACAGACAGCTCTCAAACCATCTTCAGATAAATCTTATGTCAGCCCTGATGCTGAGTTTGACACTTAGGAATGGTTTGTTCCCTTGTGGTCCACCTGAAATGTAACTGAAGTCTCCCAGGCCTTCAGAGATGTTGGTCCAGCTCTGACAGAGACAAGACTGAACTGAGTTGCAGTGTTCAGGCAGCCTCCTGAACAAAGCCTTAGATTTGCTAAAGCTGAAGAGTACTGGGTGAGCTCAAGCTGAAGCAGTTTGCAAGCTCACTCTCGCAATTCCTCTGAGGACAAACCTTTTTCTGCACACTTGTTCACAAGGAGTTGGGGACAAATGCTTGCATTTGTGCCCACCCCATGCTATAGGCAAACCCTGGTGGATGATGTTCTTTTTATTTCTCTTGTTATTATGGTGGGGTGGCAGGCATGTGGAAGAGTGAAAAGGTGTGGCAAAGTTTGTGTTCAGTATTTGTGCTGCTTTGCTGCAGGATTTTACAGACCCTCAGAAATATTGCTGAAGCCAGGCTGGGGACAGAGGTGCTATATGAGCTGATTGAGGTGAGAGCTGGGGAGAAGGGAGGCAGGCAGATGCGCACATTGTTCTTTGACTCCCTTTGAGGTGGGAGAGCCCTGAGTCTGGGCCTATGTGGAGACCAGTGAGAAAAATGCTTGCTTTTCTGCTTTGACAGAAGGGGAAGGAGATTCTCACTGACAACAATATTCCTCATGGCCAGTGTGTGATCTGCCTCTATGGATTCCAGGTAGGAATGTGTATTCAAGCCATTCAAGCTGGCTGAGAAGTGAGTCAGATGAAGCCCAGTGGAAGAAGCTACGTGTTTCTGCCCTCAATAACATCCCTGCTGACATGGGAATGAAAACCCACCTCACCTAGGTGCTGGGAACACCCTTTAAATGCTTTTTCTTGTCCACAGGAGAGGGAAGCCTTCACAAAGACCCAGTGCTACCACTACTTCCACTCCCACTGCCTGGCCCGCTATGCCCAGCACATGGAGGAAGAGATTCTCATGCAGCAGGAGGAGAGAGAACAGCACCTGGCACCTTCCCCCAAACAGGTATTGGGCTTTGATCCCCTGCACAGGCCCTTATGAGTTCTCTGTCACTCCCTGTGGGATGTGGAACAAAGTCCATCCTGACTCAGCAGCCGTGTGCAGCATGGTTAGCATTGTGCCTGTGCTGAGAGACTCAGTGAAGATTGGACCAAGTGAGCTCCAGGAGCCCTTTCCAACCATAATTACAAACTGGAATCCCCCTGGGCCTCCCTGCCTTAGCAAAAAAGTGCTTGTGGTTAGTTGAAGAAGGCTGCCCTGTTTGTTTCACTTCCAGCCTGGGGATTCTCTGGATGTGCGTGGGCTGGGTTGCTGCTTAGGGTTTCACTTCTCACCTCCCTGCAGAAAGTTGGCGTGCAGTGCCCTGTCTGCCGGGAAACCTTGGTTTATGACCTCTGTGCCCTGAAGGCAGCGCCACCACCACAGCACCCACTGGTAAGAGATGGGGATTCATCTGCTTGGCTGTGCCCACTCTCTGGGTAGCTTCAAATGGGACATTTTAACACATGAACAAGTAGTGCCAGGTGGAGCTGATTAACATCCTCTGCCCAGTTACTCTAGGAAAACACACAAATGTACAAATTCCATCTTGTGCTCTATTCAGAGGGGACCATTGGAGCCCTTCTGCCATAAAAAAGGTGCCCACCTTCAAATGTGATAAGGGCAGAGGAAAGCAAAAGATATGTAGCTGTTGCACTGGGAGGCAGTGAGGATATGTAGTGTTGTTGACTTGCTCTCAACAAGCAAAGCAAGCAGATGTGGGGGGGAGAGAGATGGTTCTGCCATCAGGTAGAGTGCCTGAATGGAACTTCTATGTTCTGTCTGCTCTAAGAAAATAACTGTAGCTTTCCTTAAATATGTCCCTGTACCCACTAAGATGTTATCAGTTTCAGGTGAGTGACTCCAGCTTATGTGGTGAGTTCTGGCGTTCTTGACTTTTTAAATGCTCTGCATCTTGCTCCAAAGCAGGAGGTCCTCAGGCAGGCAATGTAGGGAACAGTGGGTCTGCAGTGACATGTATCTATACAGAGACAGGGAATTACACTGATAATTATGAATCTGTAGGCTCAGTGGGTCAAATGTTGCAAACAGACAGTTTGGTTGGGTGCTGTGTGATGAAATGAGGGTTTGGGGAGTTGCTCATGATGTTGCTAACTGACTGCCCATATAGGTAGAGCCCTTAACCCCTCTTGCTGTCTGCTACTCAGGAGCCATACAGGCCAGATGCCAAGATGCTGCAGCACCAAGAAGAACTGCGCTTAATTTTCAAGAAACAGCAAGAGAAAGGGGGCATCATTGACCCCGAAGCAGAGAAGAACCGTTACTTCATCAGCCTCCAGGCGGTATGGCACTGGGGGCAGAGAGCTGCTGAGCTCTACACCAGCAAGGAGGTCCCTGAACTTGAGGGCCAAACACTGTCATCTGCTTTGGGACTGTCCTGTCCCTTTCTTAACCATTGGCTTCTTTCTTTCAGCCTCCAGCTACTGTTGATCCAGGCCAGGCAGCTGCTGCCTCTGAGCTGCTGGTGAGCACTAGTGATGCGGATGCACCTCAGGCACCCTGCCAGGCCTCAGCTCTGGAGCCAGCCAGGGCTCCAGAGAGCAGGGCAGAGCCTGGGCAGCCAGAGAGGCTTACTGTACCCAAGGAACCCCAGAGCAAGAGGGAGAGGCACAGAGGGGAGAGGCCAGGCCCAAGAGGCCAGGGCAGGCAGTCCTGCAGCAGCTCACAGGAAGCGGCAGGGGAAGCCTGTCATCTGTCCCATGGCTCCAGGGTGCCCAGAGGCTTTGGTCAGAGACCAGAGAGAAGACCTGGTGGGAGGCACTGTCAGGAATTTCCAAAGCCTCACAGCAGAAGCAAGGCAGCTGCCTTGGCTGAAAGAAAGGAGCTGTTCCCTGAAGATCCTTCACCAGTAGCGGGCACAGTGGACTTGAAAGAGGAACACCATAACATGGAAAGATGGACCCCAGAGCAAGGTGCTGAAGCCCAAAGCAGGGAGAAGGAGAACCTGGTGTTCAACCTCAGTGAGCACAGAGCAGCTCCTGGCTGGCAAGGCCACCACAGGCCCTGGGATTGCGGGAGGTGGGAAAGGTCCAGAGTGCAGGGTCGTGGCTCCTACCACAGAGCACCAAGAGGGCGAGGGGTGTTCAGGCCCAGTGGACATCGAGAAGCCCATTTTGTGGAGAAGGAGAGCAGTTCCTAGCAGGAGGGGTAAGGGGCTGGGCTGGGAGAGGCTGTTAATAACAAGAATGGCAAAGACTGTGGTAGAGCAATAGCAAGGAGTCACCATACAACTTAGGAGAGAGAAGGCAGTTGGCACAGCTTGGGACAGGTGAACTCTCCACGGTTCATGTAGAGTGAAGCATCAGGTTGTCTGGTGTGAGCAACTGGCTGTCACCACCACTGGAAAAGCTGACTTCTGACAGGTTACGGCAGCCTTGGTCCTGAAGGATGCAGGGCGCAGAGGAGGGCTTGACCAGGGACCAGCATGCCTCCATCGTTTGTTTTTGTGAGTCAAGAAACATACAAACCTACAGAAACAAGTGGAATTAGCTTGACATGGTGCTACAGCAGCCAAAGCTCTGCAGGACCTTCTCTGAAACTGAGCATCCCTGCAGAGCCACAGTGGCACCAGGCAATGAGGCTGTGCCAGGGCAGCAACCTGCAGCTCATCTTGCTGCATCCTTTGGTGGTTCTTTGAGCACCTTCTCAGCTGCTGTCCCTGTTCCTTAGAGATGACTTTGTTTCTTCTGTGGTGCAGACTGCTGCTCAACTCAGGCTTGGCCAGGCAAGTCCATTGTATAACATGACTCTTCCCAGCCCTAGCCTGAGCTAAGTTAAGTTTAAGCCAATGCTTTAGCAGGTCAGGACTATCCAGTGACTGAGGCCTGGTGCTGGCTCCTGCTCCCCATGGAAGCTTGAGTTTAGCTGGAGCTTCTGCCCTGTTCTTCAACTGCTTTTTTGCAGTTCCTTCTGCTGCTGTTTCAGATTCAAACCACGTCCTGTTGCACAGATGACAGGAATCCCTAATTTTTGAAGTGGGACACTGCTATTAAATTAATTTGTTGGGTCTTCTCTGGAGCTTGTTCCTTTTGTTTCTTTGCCCTCCTACTCCTATTCTTAGCTGTAAGTGTATTCTTGGTATAGCTCCCTTCCCTCCTATTCCGTACATGCAGGGGAAGTCTCCTGGATAGCAGGATGCTAGCTCCCTGCTTTGTCAGTGTGAGCTATCTGGCTCACCTAGACCATACTCATTTCTTCACACTCGTTTGTGCCTTGTGGCCCTGTAACACACCCTCTTCTCACACAGATAACTATCATCTTCCTTTTGCTCACTGTGCTTTTAACAGATCAAAAATCACGATGTTCCAATTGCCAAGCTCCTTGGCATCCTGCAGCGAGTCAAATTTTTCTTTCTTCTTGTTGGGAAAGCTACTGTGTCACGGTTGGAGCATACAAATTCAGCCACAGAAATTAAAGTGAGCAAGGTCTTCAGTAACCTCAGTCAAACACTATGCTTGTTAGAAGGAAAAGGTTGTTTGTTTTTTTTTTGCCAGAGAAGGGCTTACGGGTGGGCTCTCACCTTTCTGACTCACTTGCTGTTAGCCTGGAGCAGAGGAAATTCTGCACTAGTGTGTGGAAATGAATTTGGGCCAAACATAAATTCAGAAAACGTCTTGGCAACAGCAGGTACAGGCTGTCAAGGCAGCACTTAACTCTGACTTGAAGAGGATGGTGGGGTGTTCTGGGGAAGAGCAAGGCTGTGATATGCCTTCCCTGCTCTGTGTCTGAGAAACTTCAAAGCAGCAGATGTCCAGTTCCTTTCTCAAAAAGTTTGTCCAAGGTGGGGATTTAGAATGAGGGAGAAATGGAGCCTGCACCATGCCCTGAGGCTTCTCACTTCGCATTTGCTTACATCCCTACTCCCAAGATGGGGCTGTGCTGTTACTGACCTACCTCACAGGGCTGTTGTGAGGCTACACTGGCAATGGTGCTCAGGCTGGGCAGAAAGGCACTGATGGTGGCTGTAACGTTAACACTATTAAAAGCAAGTAAAGTGACACAAGTTGCTTCCTGTGCTCTTGTGATGGTAGTGAAGGGGGGGACTTGGGTTGGTGGTGCTGGTGATGGAGCACAGAATCTAGCTGGATCAGGCCTCTCCTCCCCAACTGCATTTTCAGGACTGTTAGCAAAGGACTTCTGCTCTTCACACCAGCCTGGCCTGGCTGCACTACTGACCACACCACTCCCTCCCCTGTTCCCTTTTCAGGGGCACAGATTTTGATCAGCTTTAAAAAGTAAGCACACAGCAGCCCTGCCACAAACAGAAAGAGAGGAAATAAACCAGCAGTACAGGGTAAGCAAATTCCCTTCTCAAAGCGGTTACTGAATTATCTGCCAGAGAATCAGATAGTCCCAGCAGGACCTAAGGTGCCAGAGACCAGACTGATCCTTCAGCTCAGTCTCTCCTTTCAGCACTTCTCAACATTATACCAGGAACTGCACCTTGGAGACAAGCCAGGATCCCTCCAGAACAGGAATCCAGGCCTCAGCAACCCTGAGAAGTGTCTGGAGCAATGCTGCTCCCATCTATTGAGGTCAGAAAGGCTCTAGCAGGTGGGTGGTGGGACAAATAAAAGGTAGAAGAACAAAACCAACACTTGTCAGCATGCATACAAAAGCAAGGGGACTGGAGGGCAAAGAGCCATGTTGTGCACTTTACCTTACAAGGTTGTTCATAGATCAATGAAGACCACTCTCTTTTCAAAGACCATCAGCTCTCTTTAGCAGTGCATCACCCCAATGTCCTGCCCCCGCAAAATTCTCTTCTGGAGTATCAGCTCAAGGAAGGGGTTGATAAGTTACGGTTTCACATCTGGAAGCCTCAGCAGCTTCTCACAATCCCAGCACAAGGGCAGTGAGCAGGGTCTGTATAGTAGCACCCAAGCCTAGGCAACCTAGGCAGCAGCAAGAGCCGATCCCCTCATTCTGCTGCAGAGCTGGAAGCTCTGACTCCATATATTTTAACAAAAAGACAAGGCCTTGGTGAGGTAGAGGGAGAGACCTGGCCCGTGTGGCTGGGCAGCTCCACAGCATCCCCAAGATGATCCAAGTCCTTGTCCCAGTTATCTCCAGGCCTCACAGCATGGCAGGGCAGAGCTCACCTTAGGTCACGGCAGGATGGAGTGTATGTTTTCAATGGCTCCCCCAGGATCTGTCTTGTAGAGCATGAAGTGTCCCTGTACCTGGGCAGCGCTGATCTGTTTGGAGACTGCCAGTGCCTGCTCAGCAAACTGCTCAGCTGCAGCTGGGGGCTGCTCAGGATAGAAGCGCTGGAACATGCGGGCCAGCTGCCCTCGGGAGCAGTGGCCCACATACTGCTTGAGGTCCACACGTCCAGGCCGCACCAGGGCTGGGTCCAGCCTGTTGAAACATAAGTGTGCCTTCACAACCTGACCACAGTGCCTTTGCAAGAGGGGTCTAGCAGAAGCACCCCTCCATGCTAGCACAGCCAGCATCCTATCTGCAAGGCCCTGTGCACTGTGGTAAAGGTAGGGAAGAGGTTTGCTCCCACAGTCAAGGCAGGAAATCAACCCAAAAGAAAGAAGGGAATGGTAGGCTCCTGAGGGTGACAAATTGTCAGTTCTGCGCCTCTGTGTCCCATGCTATCTGAACAGTGATCTAGGCTACCTCAATCTAGAGGAAGCAAAGCCCACCACAGCAGTGTCTGAATGGTACATAAGCTGGCTTTCTGAGCGCAGATATGTGCCGTGAGCCCAGGCCACTGCCTAATGACTGAATGGATTGCATGGAACCAGCTTCTCACTCAGCACAGCCACAACCCTAAAACCCACAGATTCCTGCAAGCAGGAGGCTGGTACCTCTCATGAAGGAAGTATGCAGCACAATACAATTTGAGCAGCAAGGAAGAGGCCCCAGCAAGGGGTTGTTCTGATTAGGGGTTTGCATCCTGAGGGAGGATCAGGCCACCTGCTATGCGGATAACAAAAATTTATCTACAGTCCTCACACTCAAGGATGCACATAGCCCTCCATAAAGGTCACCAAAAAGGCTCCACAGAAGGAAGGTTTTCCCATGCACCCTTCCCTGCTTCTTCCCAGAGTGTAGCTCTGACCTGTCCACATAGTTGGTGGTCATGAAGACAATCCTGGCCTCTGTGGAGGCCACGCCATCCAGGGCGTTGAGGAGGCCGCTGAAGGTCAGGCGCCCCATGCCTTGGTACATAGCAGGGTCTGTGGATAGAGATGTTTGAGATCATATCCATCTGCCACTCACCTGGCAGTCTTGAGGGCTACCTGCTTATAACCTGAGGCATAAGCCAAGCTTTCTGCTCCCTCCATCCTGAGGGATGACCCTCTGCCTCCTCTTGGTTGGCAGCCCATTCACCATCCCTGCCTGGCAGCACCCCTGTGAACCCAAAGGGAGAATGAAGGGGAAGGCCATCTTATGCTGAAAACAGCCAGATTTTCAAACAAGTGTCTTTGCCTGAGATACCTCTGGAATTACAGACCCAATGCTCCCTTCATAAGGCCAAGCCAAAACAGGGTGAACTCCAGCTTGGGTCATGAGACCTCTGAGAGCTGCCCCCTTCCTGCCTGCCGGCACCAAGCCAGCAAATATCCCAATGCCTGGCCCAGGAACTGATCACCACTCACTCTCAGCAGCAAGGTCCCGACTGATGAAGGCAGCATCCACATCCTCCAGAAGGATGATACTCTGCTGTGGTGCCACACTCAGGAGGTAATTGAGTCGGTCATCAGAGAGACTGCGGTCGCTGAGGCTCAGTAGGCAGATACTGTGTTGCAGCTCCCCAGCCAGGGCTGTACTGGGAAGGACACAAATCACAGCAGTGAATCACAGGAAGAAAGTCTGGAGCAGAGGAAGGCAGGGGAAGCTGAAGAATGGGCTCTCCCTGTCCAGTAGGGGACCTCACCAGTGGGGATCAGGCAACAACAGTAGATGTGAGCCCTATTGCCAGACCAGCCTGCGCACAGAGCTGTCACTCTGACCTACAGTAGTGACACAACCCACTCCTTCATTGCTGCATTTCAAACCCAAGCCCATCTATATCTTCTCATCAGGGACTGCTACACATCAGAGCAGGCAGCTGGCAGGAAAACTGCTGTCACCCAGCTAGCAATACTCACATGAAGCTGCTTTTTCCACAGCCAGGAGGACCATATAGCAGGTAGCCTCTTCTGTATGGGATCCCTAGAAAGACAGTGTCCTTTTAGGAACCAGCTGTGTTACTTTGAGCCCTCTCCCTAGAGCCAGGGGGGCTGGCTGAGCATGAACAGAGGATGTACCAGACAAAGGCAAGAAGCAGGACAAATACTCTCTGCAGCTGTCTACAGAGAGGACTGGCATTCAAATTAACCCCACAGCAGCTCTGCAGGAGCAATGAACTCCATGACTTACTGTGGTTCCCAAGACTGCAGAACCTGAGCAGGAAGAACCTATTCCCAGTAGTCTATCTAACCGCTATACCTGGCAGGATGCCAGAGAGCTGAGTGTATGTGGGGGGTAGCTCACAAAGAGATCAGGCTGATGAACAGAAGGCTGGAAACTGCTATGAAGCAGGGCTGCAGCAGGCACAGCAGCAGAGTGCTGAGAAGCTGCAGGGATGGATATAAGCAGCAGCCTCTGCTTGGCCCCTGATTGTGCTTGTCCCTTCCTTTCTCCCCTGTGCTTGGCTATATTAAGGGCTCTTTGTTAAGAAAGGAGCAGAGCTTAAGATGAATGGGTACAGCATGGTCACAGTTGGGGTAAGAGCACTGCTCTGTGCCCAGGCTGAGGGGCTCAGACACACAAGGGACTTTGCATGGCACAGCTGGGCTATCTGTGGACAGGGGTAAGGTGCTGCATTGGGCACAGCACAGAGGACACCACATTGGAGCCTTGCCTCTCTCGATGTACCACTTCGGGTTGTCGATGAACTCCTTCACGTCCTCAACCAGCCTCTCTGACACACCTTTCTCCAGCACCACAGAGCTCAGAGGCCGCCGCCGGCGTGGGAATCCAAACTGCCGCCACTCCGTTCCGATGGCTGTGTACATGATTGTCCTCCCCTCCTGCTGTTGTAAAGCCAACTCCCGGGCTGCAGAAAGAGGCAGAAGGGATGGCTGGCAGGGAAAAGGCTCTCTTATGAGGCCCCAGGTGCCTCCAGGAAGGGACCATTCCCAGTACAGTCCCACACAGCTGCCTACAGACCTTCCTGAAGGATGTTGAAGAAGATCTCCCGGTTGGTGCCCAGTGCTGTGAAGGTGACAGACTCCCAAGCAGTTCCTGTGTTCAGGTCAATCATCTGCCTCTCCCGGTTGCGCTCGATGCGAATCCACTTCCTCTGATACCTGGAACAAGAGGACAAGGTTGAGGGATGAAGCCCACCTCCAGCCACAAGCCACAGCTCACACCAGCACATAACCAAGCACAAGTTTCAGTCTCTGCCTTTCACCTCTCAGCCAGATCAACCAGGGATGGTGCTGTTCTCAGTGCCCAAAGCAGGCATGGTAGAGCTCAGCAAGAGGAACTCAGAGCTAGCATGTTCAACACTGGCTAGGCACAGTAGGGTGGGATAAATCTTGGGGTCCATTTCCATTTGTCTGCAAACAGACAGAGGGCATAGTCTGGGGTCACCTCAGGTGAAAAAGCAATTTCAGATTGGTGCAAACTCCCTAAGCTACTTCCAATCCCCTCTCCTAATTCAGACACAAGAAGGAGGTAGAAGTCTCTGCCACTAGGGGCCCTCAAAAGTGGACTTCCTTTGCCAAAATGAGGGTAACCCCACGGATTGCCTTTCCCTCTCCCTCTGATCCTCCTTACCAGATGAAATGGTTTCCAGGGCTGGGGACAAAGTCAAACTTGGTGCTGATGCGCCCACTCTCATGCTGCAGGTATGAGGTCTCAACACTCAGGTGCTGCGTGCGCTTGGCATGGTGTGAGATCCAGTTCAGCAGCCACTGGTAGCTCTTATCCTTGCTGGGCACCTCCAAAGTGATCATATAGTGGCGCCTGAAAGCCACCAGCCCAAACTGAGCTCCTTTCCGAGCCAGTGCCATGGCTGTGCCCACCCCGACGAGGCCAAACCCAGCCCCAAAGTAGGGGTTGTCCTTCAGTGCCACAACAAAGTCGCTAAACGGCATTGTGGGAGGTTAATGTGCTCCTTTCCACAGCATCTCCACACTCCATCAACCAACCTGTGCGGGCAGAGAAGAGCAGGGAAGGACTGAATGATGGAGCAAAGTACTACAGCAGCAGAGGGCAAGATGAGTAGCCTGCAGATGCCTGGCCTTTACCATGGTCTCTTCTCAAAGTATCCGTTGCATCTTCTGCCACAAGAAATCTCACATTTTACACCATTTTGTTATTTAAATCATTGTAAGTCCCCATGCACTGCAAGTATCAAGGATTTACTGCTTGGAAAAACTCAAGTGTGCCCTCAGACTGAGCTGAGAACACGTTCTTTGCTGCTGGCAGCTGGCACAGGCCCGAGGCAGCAGCATCAACATGCCCTGATGTCAGGGAGCCACGGAGTCCCCAAGGGAAGCACTACTCTGTGTGCCACAAAGCAGAGGGGCTGAGGCCCCAACCCCAGGGCTCCCCTTGCTCAGCTGCTGGCGGGTTTGAAGGCCACCAGTGCATTTCCCCTCCTCCCTCCTCTGGGCAAAGACTCTCAGTCGCAGACCTCCAAGCTCACCCTCTGCCACTGGATAAAGGCCGCCAGTCGGGCACCGAGGCGAGACCCTCATCCCACGCCGGGCCCCGTCCGGACAAAGGGTGAGCGCACCGCCCACCCGTACAGCCCCACGCCAACCCGTACCAGAGGGCCCAGCCCCGCCCTGTCCCCACCCCGGGACGGCCCCGACCCGTTCACCCTCACCTCCGCGCTGCTCTCCCCAGCGCCGCGCCGCGCCGCTCTCTATGGTTCCTCCCGCACTTCCGTTTCCGGCGACTCCCGGCACTCACCCGCCGAACGGGGTCGGGGGAGAGGAGGCGGCCGTAGGGAGCGCCGAGGGTGGCGCTCTGTGCTGCGGGTACCATCGAGATGCTCTGGGCCGGACCTGCAGGTGGGAGTGGGGACAGCTGGGGCGGGGGCAGCTGGGGCGTAGTGGGGGCACTGGGGCACGGGGTCGGGGCTAGGCCCGAGCCCCTGCGTTGCTCCTGGGCTGCGGATGAGGTGTCGCGGCTGGCTGCAGGCCCGATGTGAGGCTCCTGTGTCGGGGCACGGGGGCAGGTGGTGCTGGGGCCCTTGGTTCACCCTCCAGAATCCCTCGTAATTCGATCTCGTTCTTCTCTTCCAGAGCCAGGGAACCCCCATGCCCCGGCTCTGGCTAAGGGGCAATGAGCGCAGAAGCAGCTGCACCTCCTGCTGCAGGCGAGGAGATGGAGGCCCTGTGTTCTGAGCTGCTCCTGCCCTCCCCTGGGGCGGTGGGAGCAGCAGGGGTGGTTGGAAGCCCTACTGCCACGGTTGGGGCTGCCCCGCTGCCTGCGAGCCAGGAGTTGGTGCTGGCAGAGGCGTCATTGCCTGGGGAAGGGGCTGCGGCTGAAGGAAGCAACGTAGAAATCTTCATCGAGGCTGTGGCTGGCAACGTGACTCTGAGCAACGCAGCCAATGGCACCGGTACTGGGTGTGGGGAGGGGGGCATGGACACTTCGGTGCCAAGCAGTGGGACGGGAGGTCAGCTGGCCCTGTTCCTTCTGGTCAGCACCCTGGGGATGTCACGGTGCCCTTGGGTCACTGAGCCTGTGTGCATCATGAGCAGATGCTGCCGCTCACTACGGGTCTGGCACAAGGTGGGGAGGACTGGCCCAGGGAGCCTTGGAGAAGGCTATGGGGTTGCTCTGAGCCTTTGAGAGGATGCAGGTGGAGATCTCCATCCTGCTGCATCCCCCAGCATGCTCCCCACCTGGGGCATCCTGCTAGAGAGAAGGCCAAGCAATATTGCTTGTGCCTCAGAGGTGCTAAGGGACGGACCCACTCAGTGTGGTCACCTGCACGATGATGCTCCTCCTGCAGTGGGACTGTGTGGCATGGGATTCCCAGGGCAGGGGGGAACTGTTGTTCTCAAAGTTGTAATTTATGGCAACATAATTTTATTATTTTTGTTCAGAGCTGGAACTGAACCACCAGTCCCAAGCTCTGGGCCTGGTGAAAGTCCTTTCTCACGATCATCCTTGCTCTGTGCAGAGGTGCTGGTCAAAGTGGTGGAGCTGTATTTCTGCGAGAGGTGTGGCCAGAACTTCCAGGAGGCTTCCTTGCTGTCCCAGCATGAGTGCCTGCTATTGCCACCACCAGAGCACTTGCAGCTACCTGGAGTGCTGCCAGCACCCACCAGTAAGGGCCAGAATGAGCCAGGGGGCTCAGAACCACCAGTAGCAAGAGTGCCAGAGGGCTCAGCTCTCGAATGCCTGCTGTGCCCCATCTGCCAGGAGGCGTTTGCACAGCCTGGTGAGCTCAAGGGCCACTTCAAGACCCACCGTGGCCCTCAGGGAGCTCTGCCCTGCCCTGAGAACGGCTGCTGCTTTGCCACAGAGGACCGCAAGCAGCTGCGCAGCCACCTACGTCTCCTGCATGGGACTTCCCCTGTGTCCTGCACCTACCGAGCCTGCCCCTTGCTGTTCCCCAGCCGCCCAGCCATGGAGCAGCACCACCGCACCCACTTCCCCTTCCACTGTGGCCATTGTGATTTTGTCACAGCTAGTGCCAAGCTCTTCTGGCAGCACAGGAAGAGCCACGTTGCAGAGACATCTGTGATGAGCAGCATTCCCAGCTCAGCTCCTCTCAAACAGCTTCGCATTCTGCCATCAGGTATAGCTGAGTTAGGGACCCAAGCCGGGTCAGGAGCCTATGGGTGTTGCAGGGGCTGGGTTTGGAGTTAGAGCTGTGGGGAATGAGGGCAAAGCTGTGCTGCTGGAGGGCTGGTGAGCCAAGTGGTCCAGTAGCAAGGTGCCCTAGAGAGCCAGGAGATTTTTTTATGTGTTTGGGTTAGAAGTGGTGGCTGCTTCCCCCCTGCAGCATCACGGTCTCTTGTCTTTCCTCCTTGACACAGAAGGGCAGAAGGAGGCAGAGAATTGCCACCCTGACTGGGAAGCTACCTCAGAAGAAACAGGGACAGCAAATCCCTCGGGCACTGGGGAGGGCTCCTTGGAGGAGCTGAAAGCATCTGCCGGAGAAGAGAATTCAGAGAGTGATGAGGACGATTCACTGGAGGAGGATGGAGAGAGCCCCTGTGAGGGCGAGGCCAAAGAGAACAGGAAGGAGGCTGCTGACAAAGCCAAGGTGACCTGGGCTCAGCACTTCAAAGGTATGATTTTGAGTCTGTGCTGAGAGATGCTTGGGCCTATTTCTTATGAGCAAGTAGTACAGCGTAGTGGGGCCGAGAGGTCCTATGCCATCCAGCAGCCTATTTGCCCATTAGGTGTATTCTTTCTCTGCTGTTGCTGAACCTGAGGGGTTTGTTTGGCTTTGGGAGACATACTAGCAAGTCTGATTTAGGCTGCACTGGATCACTTTTGTAAGTGTTGAGCTGGAAAGAGCCCACCTGAACCATTCTGGTGGCTCAGGATGGGGATGGTCCCTGCAGGTACCTGTCTGCTGTATGACTCTATGTGAGAAGCCTCTGCCCCAACACAACAGGGTCAGGGAAGGAACATCTGCCTGTGCTTGTGTCCTTTCTCTTTCTTGCTGATGGCTCTTCCTTTGCTCTCACAGGAGATGTTGCAGAGGGCTCAGAATACATCTACAAAACCCACATGTGCCCCGAATGCAAGCGGTGCTTCAAGAAGCGGACACACCTGGTGGAGCATCTCCACCTGCACTACCCTGACCCCAGCCTGCAGTGCCCCAACTGCCACAAGTACTTCACCAGTAAAAGCAAGCTGAAGATCCACATGATGCGGGAGACAGGTGAGAAGGCGCACCGCTGCCCGCTCTGCCACTACAGCTCGGTGGAGAAGAATGCCCTCAACCGCCACATGGCCAGTATGCATGAGGACATTTCCAACTTCTACTCTGATGTCTACTCTTGCCCCGTCTGCAAGGAGAAGTTTCGCCTCAGCCAGGCCCTCAAAGAGCACTTGAAGACTCACAAAGCTGAGCCCAAGAGGCTGAGCTGCTTCCAAGGGGGCTGCGACTACTGTGCAGAGGACAGGAAGGAGTTTGTCCGTCATCTCAAAGATGCTCACGGCATCAAGGCAGTGGAGTGCAAGTATCATGCCTGCTCACTGCTCTTTGGCACTCCTGAGGCCATGGAGGCTCACCGGAAAACCCACTATGCCTTCCACTGCCAGCAATGTGACTTCATCTGCTCCAACAAGCATGTTTTCCGGAAGCATAAGAAGCAGGGGCACCCAGGCAGTGAGCAGCTCCAATGCAGCTTCTGTCCCTATGCCACCTTCAACCCTGTGGAGTATCATGACCACGTGGGCAAGATGCACGCCAACGAGAAGATCCACAAGTGCACCGAGTGTGCCTTTGCTACCGCGCACAAGAGGGTGCTCATCCGGCACATGCTGTTGCACACAGGTGAGTGCCTGCTCTGGGGCATCTGGAACCGAGCTGGGACATGGGTTTGTGCTGGTCCTGGAGGTTAGGGAGGGCTGGGTCAGGATTCCTGGGTCCCATCGATGGCTCTGCCACCCACCAATCCCTGGGTGAAGTCACATTGTGTCCCCATCCCTGCTGTTATCCCAAGCTCCTGCAGAGCTGGTTACCCTCGAGGGAGGCTGCCATATCTGATTATTGTACTGAGAACATTTCTCTTTCCTCTATAGGAGAGAAGCCTCACAAGTGTGAGCTGTGTGACTTCATGTGCCGCGATGTGAGCTACCTGTCCAAGCACATGCTAACCCATTCCAGCGACAAGAACTTCATGTGCACTGAGTGTGGATATATCACCAAGTGGAAGCACTACTTGAACGTTCACATGCGCAAGCACACCGGTGATCTTCGGTATTACTCCTAGGCTGGTTGGCCTGGCAACATTGTTAGGGCTTCCCAAATTCTGCTACAAGAGTCTGCTGCTCTGGGCTGCAACTACTGCCCATTCTGTGTGGCACACTATAAATGCAGTCTTTGAGCTTGCAGGTTGTTGTCAGCATAGTGCTGTGGAGGCAAAGGTATCTCAGGTGCCTCAGTGCCATCATTACATTAGTGCAGCTCTAAACCTGGGTTCTTGCATTCTGCTTATGTTTTTGTGCCAAGGCCAGTTTGAGCTTGTGCAGGACTCTGCCCAAAAATGTTTTTACTTCTGCACTATCACCTTAGTATCCTGTGGGTCTAGTCTGCCTCCACGGATGCTGGAGGTGCTTCTGCTGTGAAGTGTGTGTCAGGAGTGACAGAGTCACTTTCTGGGATACCCAGGGACTCTATCTCCCATCCCCAGGTTGGGGATATAAAGCACCAGCAGTGCCATGGGATGCAACAGAGAGGAATTGCTTGTGGTTTGAGCTGCCCAAATTCCAAAGGTCAGACCCAGCAAACCTAAGAGCACCCCTTCCCCAGGTGTCTGAGAGGAGGAAGCAGAGCTCCGTATGTCTGACAGGGTTCAGCCTGTTCTGGTTCCCCGCACTGCCTGACCAGTTCTGTTTTCCCCACAGGTACCAGTGCAACCAGTGCTCGTACCGGTGCCACCGTGCTGACCAGCTGAGCAGCCACAAGCTGCGACACCAAGGCAAAAGTCTCATCTGTGAGGTGTGCGGCTTTGCTTGCAAGCGCAAGTATGAGCTGCAGAAGCACATGCAGGCAAAGCACTCGCAGAACTACCAAGTGCCCATCTTCCAGTGCCAGTACTGTGCCTACCAAACCAAGTACAAGCAGGCATTGCTGAACCACGAGAACTGCAAGCACACCAAGCAAAAGGAGTTTCGCTGCGCCCTTTGCTCTTACTGCACCTTCAGCAACACCAGCCTCTTCTTCCACAAGCGCAAGATTCACGGTTATGTGCCTGGTGACAAGGATTGGCTGGAAAACTATGCCAGCAAGGAGCTGGAGATCAGCTCATCTGAGTCTGTCTTTGGCTACGAGCTTGGAGCAGCCCTGCATGTGGATGCCAGCTCCCCCTTCTCTAGCAAGGAGCAGTGGGCAAAGGTGAAGCCATCCCAGCCGGAGTCCCAGGGGGAAGAGGGCTGCCAGCAAGCATCCATGGTGCCCCTTCTGGGGCAGGATGCTGCTCCGCCGGAGGGCAGCAGTAAGGCTCAGACAGCTGTGGGCAAGGGGGAGCAGAACTGCATGATTGATGACAGCATGCAGAGTGACAGTGCTGCGGGCCCAGCTGAGCTCATCACTTCTGAGGATGTGGCAGAGAGCTGCATGTTGCACTTGGAGACAGTAAATGTCTCATCTGATCCCATCCTGGAACATTTGACTGGAAATGCCTGCATGGCACAGCCGGAGAGCATGGAAATGCTGTCCTGCAAGGAACCTCCTGCTGCCTACGAGATGCTGGGCTCCCAGGATGACCTTGGCTTGGAGGACAATGACAATGCACTCGAAGACATCCCAGATTATAAGAAAGAGGGGGCAGATGTACACAAGGATGAGATGTTGAAGCTGGAGGACAGTGCAGCAGCAGATGCCAGCCAGGAAAATGACACTGTAGGAGAGGCCACAGGCTACCTTGAGAAGTCATGTTCAGACCACGGCAAGCTGGATGCAGGCCCAGAGATGGGAGAGACCAGCCAAGGTGAACCACCAGAGGCCTGGCTCGGTGTGCTGAAGACTGCTGAGCAGAGCCACCCATCTGTCCTAGAGGATGCGGCCACCTCCCGCGATGACACCAGAAGCAGTTCAGAGTCAGTGCTGAAGGCACTGCGGAAGCAGGACAAGGAGCAGGCAGAGACACTGGTGTTGGAGGGAAGGGTCCAGATGCTGGTGGTGCAGTCAGAAAGTCAGATCTTTAAATGTGAAAAATGCTCTTACATCACACGGAAGGAGAAGTCCATGTCACTGCACTCTAAAGCCAGCTGCCAGAGTCACCGCACCCCACTTGTGTGCCGGGAGTGTGGTGCCAGCTTTAAGCAGCAAAGGGGACTCAACACCCACCTCCTCAAAAAATGCCCAGTCCTCCTGAAGAAGAACAAGGTCCTCAAACCAGCTGTTGTGGAGGCAGCTGGGTCGCACTGTCCTACTGAGCAGCTGGGTGATAATGGTGCAGAAACAGCAGAGAGCGACAGGGGAGGCATGGAGGAGCCTGGACATCCTGAGTCCCCCTGGGAAGCTGAAATGATGCCTGATAAAATGCAGGAGTCAGATGGTCTCTTTGCTGGGGAACATGTGTCAGGCTGTCCTTCCCCTGAGAAGTCTCTCTCTGGAGACAGTGCAGAGGTGGCAGAAGAGCCCTCACAGCAAGGGGATGGAGCTGAGACAAGCAGAACGGAGTGTCCCTTGCAGGTTGGGAAACCCTCTGAGAAATATCGGCTGGAGGGTGGGAAGCTGCACTGCAATGCCTGCTCCTTCGTGTGCTCCCGGGTCTCCACCATCACCTCCCACGTGGAGGACGGCTGCCGGAGCCTGGAGCAGTTCTGGTGCTCACTGTGCCCTGAAGCCTTTCGCTCTCAGCGGGCCTTGAAGAACCATTGTGCTGAGACACACCTCCTGCATCCCAAGGACAGATCTCACAGCACCCAGCTCCCGGGGGGGCACACAGCCAGCACTGAGACGGGGCAGCCCGGTGACCCTGTGCTAGACGCAGCCCCCCCAAAAGCAGCACTGCCCAAACAGAGGCGTTT
Source organism: Chrysolophus pictus (assembly GCA_037305975.1). NCBI lineage: Eukaryota > Metazoa > Chordata > Aves > Galliformes > Phasianidae > Chrysolophus > Chrysolophus pictus. Next base: position 14,999,534 of record CM074582.1, on the reverse strand, counting down.
CTCCTGCCCCACTTGCCCCTTCACCTGCCACCAGGAGCGGGCCATGAAGACGCACAAGAAGAGGGGTTGTGTGACACTGGGGGAGTTCCGCTGTGCCTCGTGCCCCTTCACCTCCAAAGTGGCCAAAGCCCTGCGGCTGCACCGCAAGCTGCACCGCAAGCACTACAGCAAGCGGCCTCAGCTGCAGTGCCGCCAGTGTGAGTTCACCTGCAAGCAGACCCGCTGCCTGCGGCAGCACGTGCGCATCAAACACGAGGGGGTGAAGCCTCACAAGTGCCTCTACTGCGAGTTCAGCACCACGCGGCGGTACCGCCTGGAGGCCCACCAGTCCCTGCACACCGGCGTGGGCCGCATCGCCTGCAGCATCTGCAGCCAGACCTTCGGCACCAACTCCAAGCTGCGCATCCACCGCCTGCGGGTGCATGAGAAGACACCCACCCACTTTTGTCCGCTGTGTGACTACAGCAGCTACCTGCAGAACGACATCACCCGCCACGTCAACAGTTGCCACCGTGGTGAGCTCAACTTCGGCTGCTCCCGCTGCGAGGCGCGGTTCAGCTCCGAGACGGCCCTCAAGCAGCACGTCCTGCGGCGGCACGAGGAGAAGGTGTCCTACGGCTGCCCGCAGTGCGGCTTCGTGTGCCACAGCGAGGCCACGCTCAAGTGCCACGTGCAAAAGCAGCACCCGCACCTGGAGTGTGGCACCTGCAAGGAGAGCTTTCCCAGCCGCGATGCTCTGGAGGAGCACAAGAAGCAGCATTTCAGCCATCGCTGCGAGCTGTGCAGTTTCGCTGCTAAGGAGCGGCAGCAACTGGTGCGGCATTACGTGGAGAGCCACGAGCCGGCCGCCCCCCAGGACAAACCCCTGCAGTGCCCCTTCTGCGACTTCGCCTGCCGCCATCAGCTCGTCTTCGACCAGCACATGAAGGGCCACGGGGGGACGCGCATCTACAAGTGCTCCGACTGTGAGTACACCACCAAGAACAGGCAGAAGATCACCTGGCACATCCGCATCCACACAGGTGAGAAGCCCTACAAGTGCCACCTCTGCAAGTACACCTGTGCCGACCCCTCACGTCTCAAGGTGAGCATCCTGCTTGGGGGTGGCTTGGGAGATACATTGGGATTTGGGAATGAAGAATCTCACAAGGGGAAGTATCGTCCTCTCTGTTCTTTCCTGAGTTGTATATGGGAATAGGCAAGCAGGTGGTGCTGATGCAAGGCAATGTGATACTGGGGAACAGTGACTGCACGTTCTTTCTGCTCCGATTTATAGGTGATTATCATCCTCTCACACTAAAGGGCCTTTCCTAGAACAAGAGAGTCAGGCATGGGGTAATGGAAGGAAAATGGCCTGTCTTTACTAAAAGAGGTATTGACTTTTTTTAATAGCTGAGCTGGAGCCCTTTGGGGTCACCTGGGCGAGGCTGCTGTGATGCACTCTGCTCAGGGCTAGCTCTGCTGGTCTGTTTTCAGCTTGAGTTGTGTCCTAAGTGTCCAACTATAAAGAAAATCCTGTGTCCTGAGACAGAGTGCACTCAGCAGCAGCAGGGTCAGATCCTGACCCTTCTGTGGAACACCTCATGATCAGGCTACCATACAGCTCTCCTGGCCGCTCGCAATTGCTGAGATGTCAGACTTGCTCCTGAGCCCCACACATCACAGGGCCCTGCATGCCCCTCCGGGAGGTGGCATAGCCTTGTCCTGACCGTGCCCCATATCTCTCTGTTCAGTACCACATGCGGATCCACAAGGAGGAGCGCAAATACCTCTGCCCAGACTGTGGCTACAAGTGCAAGTGGGTGAATCAGCTCAAGTACCACATGACGAAGCACACAGGTGAGTGTGGCCGTGGGGCACCTCCAGCATTGCTGGCAGGGGAGGGCCATGGGGTTGCATAAACCCAACTCCATGTTTCCCTTGTGAGACACGGTAGACACTGTTCAGTATGTCCCGGCATGCTGATGAACTGGGGATGCCCTGGGGCTGCACCCCAGTGCTGGGAAGATGATGAGAAGAAAAATGGGGTGACAGACCCCAGAGCCCTTGGAAATGAGGGAGCTCTAGGGGGCCTGCAGGGGAGTAGGCACTGGCACCAAGGATGGGGTGTAGGGAGGGTCCTTGGATCATTATGGGGATGTTGAGACCCCATGGAAGGGCTGTGAGAGACAGACACCATCCCCTTGACCCCAGCACTATCCCCATTGCCACAGGGCTGAAGCCGTACCGCTGTGACGAGTGTGAGTATTGCACCAACCGGGCGGACGCACTACGGGTGCACAAAGAGACACGACACCGGGACGCGCGTTCCTTCATCTGCGAGCAGTGCGGAAAGGCCTTCAAGACCCGTTTCCTCCTCAAGACCCATCTGAAGAAACACAGCGAGGAGAAGCCGTACGTCTGCAATGCCTGCGGGCGGGCTTTCCGCTGGGCAGCCGGCCTGCGGCACCATTACCTCACCCACACCAACGAGCATCCCTTCTTCTGCCGCTACTGCCCCTACAAAGCCAAGCAAAAGTTCCAGGTCATCAAACACATCCAGCGGCACCACCCTGAGTGCGGGGCTGGCGACCCCAGCCAGGGGGTGGGCAAAGACCCCAGCACACCCACTGTCCACCTCCATGCTGTGCAGAGGGAGAGCCCAGCTACAGGGCCACCAACACTGCAGCAGGAGGGAGAGTGCCTCACAGAGAAGGACAGCATCTCCCAGTGAGTCCTGGCAGCTGCAGAGATGTATGTGTATGTATAGGCATATATGTATATGGGATGTAAGATATGTGGCTGTATAAAAGGAATCTCTCGGCTCCTTTTGATCCCATTTCTTAAGGCTACTTGGGGTTCTCCTAGCTGCACTGAGGACCGGGGTGCTGGGAACTGTGGGAACTCCAGCTGGAAGCCTTCCTTGTGTGTGTGGCAGAATGGAAGCAGGTTCATACAGCAAAGGGTATTGTCTGCAGGGAGAAATCACAAACCCCACTCCCTATACGGAACACCACTGTACCCAGACTGCTTGTTGCCTGTCACTGAACAATTTATTAGGTGGCTTACATAGAAAGGACACAGCAAGGGTAAGTAACATGGCACTGGGCAGGAGCACCACTGTGGCTATGTAGGCCAGGGGCTCTGACTGGCTCTGTGGGTCAGGGGGCAGTAAGTTCCGGCTCCTCTCCCAGCTCTGTCTGAAGTTTGCTCTGCTCCAGCCTTGCTCCTCTGGCTTTGGGGACCAGCCCCATGTTCCAGCTCTCTTCCTCTTTGTGGCCACATCCAGCTGTACATGGAGGGACACACACCAGCATACCCCGTACAAGTGCCTGGGAAGGGAGGGCAGTAGGCAGCATCCCAAACCTGGCATGGAGACATCACTGCCTTTTCCCAACCCCCAGAGGCCACTGCAAAGGGGACACAGCAGCAACAATAACACAGAGACAACACAAACAGATTTGACTACAGGGTGGCATGGTCGGCTCTGTGACCACAACTGCACGGGGCCAAAACCAGGTCAGCCCTATGGCTTCTATCCAGGTCCCGCTGGCACTGTGGGTTCAGTCTTGCTCAGGGCCAGGCGGCTCAGTGATGCGGATGTGGACAAAGAGTGAAGAGGGCGGGATGCTGGTGCCATCCTTGGAGAGGAGATGGATGTGGCGGTATCCTGCAGAGGGGACAGTGAGGCCGTGGCTGATCACCCCACTCCCTAGCACCTAACTGAACCCCTCAGCATCTCCCTGCATAACTGCAGCGATCACTCACCAGGTTTGATATTGGCAAAGGCCAGGGTGAACTGTCCCACAAAATCGTTCCTGGAGGTCTTGTCATAATCCTCCACCACAAAGCGGACAAGGGCCAGCTGGGGCACGTGAAGCTGGAACTGAAGAGTCTCGTCCCAGTGGGGGTTAAACCCTGGTAAGGGAGAGCAGGCACTTGTGGGTGACAGGGCAGGACAGGCACAGCAGGTCCCTGTAATGCAGGCTCACCATTGTTCTCGATGTATTTAGTCTCCTGGTGTGCCTGGTCTGCAGGCACCCCATGGATCTCCACGCGTACCAGGGGGTCAATGATGGCTCCATCCTTGGTGTTGGCCACTTTGGGCAGCTGCTGTCCGCTAATCACCTGCAGAAGGAACATGCAGGATGGCTCTCTGCCCAGCTGGGACAGGCAGAGCCCCAGCACACTGATGCCGCTCCCCAGCATCCCTCCTCAGCCCATACCTGGATTGTCAAGGTGACAGGGCCAGCGCCCTGCCAGGTGCTGGAATCATTGGGATTGAAGAGAGTCCCTTCATCTCTCATGAAGGGCGGTTTAAGCACGTAGCCACAGTGGCCATTCTGGCTGAACAGCCCATCACACAGGTCCATCTCCATGCCAGCTGTTTGGAAGTTCAGGGCCACTGGGGGAAGGTGGCCAGGAATTGGTTCAGCATGGCACAGGGCAACATGGAGACCCCATGCCTTGCTTTGTAGGCAAGAACCATCCTGTCCCCACAGCCAGAGATGCAAGGACACACAGGGGACAAGGCACTGATGTCAGGTGTCCCTGGGCCAGGGCAAGAGATACAGCCAGAGCTGGCACCAGTTGGCACCAAAGCCACTGATGGTGCCACTTCACGTGAGACCCAGGGCATCTCCCCAGCCCAGAGCACTGATTTACACATCCCATACCAATCTGACATCCTGCGTTCCACATCTCCTGGGGGCTGTAATTGGAGGAGTCTGTCCGCATCCCGCTGGGGTAGATCCGTGTCAGCTGCCAGGTGTTGTGCCGGACAAACTCATTCCCTAGGGATGGAGCATGTGGTCACCCTTTGGTCTGCCCAGCCACATGTATTGCCTGGCCAACCATCCATCCCTCCACTGGCCATCCCTCAACCCATCCCTCCACCCTTCTCTTCATCCATCCCTCCGCCCACCTATTCTCCCCCCTCTCCCCTCCAAGTAGCGCAGGTCTCCTGCCTCACTATCTAACCCAACAAAACCCAACTTCCCTGCCAGCCCCAAGTACCCCACTTATGGCCCACTTTCTCCAAACCAGAAGGAAGCCCATGTTTGAATGCTCTTGCCCTACACCCAGAAGATACCTGCCCTCCACCATAGCCCACTCCCCACACACTGCTGCCCCTTCCACCTCACCTGCATCCCGGATGAGCTTCCTGGCCTTCGCCTCAGAGAGGGAGGAGATTTCGGAAGGCCGGGAGTGGTTGCGGGCCTCCTGGAAACCCCGGAAGGACACATTCTTGCAGTAGACAACGCAGTCAGACAATGCCTGTGCCAGGTTCTCCCTGTCCTTCTGTAAGGCAGAGCTGTGTCAGCACCACCAGCTCCCCAGGATGGAGCAGGTGGGGAACCCTACAGGGTGCAGAGAGTCCCCATCCCAGGTCACCCACCTTCATCCTCCGCTTCTCCTCCTCTGCCTCTGCCCCATTGTCATCATCAGACACATCGGGTGCCTCATCCCCTGGGCCATCCAGCGTATCCTCCAGCCGTCCGATCTTCTTCCCCTTCAGCAGGATCTTGTGCTTCAGCTCCTGTGGGGTCAGGGATAGAGAGGTGTGGACCATGGGATGCTGAGTTTCCCTCTCCTCCTTATGACACTGCGCTGTCCCTGCTGCTCAGGGAAGATGGTGGGAGACAGCAGAGCCACCTCCTCACCCTGCTCTGCCCCTTACCTCTGGGGATGGGAGCTGGGTGGGGACACGCCCGTCGGTGGTGGCGGTGAGGAGCTGCTCCCCCAGAATGTCCTTCAGCTGCTGGGCCAGCACCTCCTGCTGCTCCATGCTGCAGTGGTTCTCCAGGGACAGGATCACTGGGAAGTCGGAAGCCTGGGGAGCAATGGGTGCTTCTGTCCCCCCTGGCGCTGGGGTGAGCAGAGGTGTGGGGAGACAGGGCAACAGCAGCGACCTCTGTGGGGCTGCGAGGGACAGCACAGCTCAGCTGCATGGCTAGAGCTCAGCTTTGGTGAGGTGGGCACAGCTGCCAGCTCTCAGATGCATGCTCAGTACCAGAAAGGAGCTCACCATGCCCTTGGATCCCCCTGAGACTTTCACTCACCCCCCTCGACCACCTCAGTGCCCCTAGGACCCCTCTTCACTCCCTCTCACCCCTGCAATCCATCAGATCAGCTCTCAGATCCTGTATAGCACAGCACAGGGCTGCAGATCGGTGCTGTCCCCAGGGCATGGGCACCATCCTCACCATCCTCATCACCACTGCCCCATCACTGCCCCTCACCCCAAATGCACTGAGGGCCACCCAGTGCCCTACCTGGAAGGCGTACTTCCCCAGGGTGCTCACCACCTCCCTGAAGGGGATCTTGGAGGTGAAGGTGTGGCCGTGGTACACTATGGGCTCCCCATTCGGCCCGTCCCAGCAATCCACCTCCAGGCAGCGGCAGCCCCGTTTCAGAGCCCTATGGGTGGGCAGTCATCCCAGTACCCCAGCCAGGGCACCAGCCCCCAGCCCTCCCTCTGGCTGTGGTATCACCCCTGCAGTATCAGGGGATATGTGCCAGGGTGAGGACACCCATCTAGGGATGGACGGAGGGAGGGAAGAATGGATGGATTCAGGAAAGGAAAAATTGGACTTAGCATCTCCAAAAGGGACCCTCCTCCTGGGCACAGCCATGCCACTGGTGGTGCTGGGGGCAAGAGGGAGGGAGCAGTCCATTACCTGATGTAGCCTTCAATGCTGCTCTGACCCCGGATCTGGTCCTCTATCAGGTAGGTGTTGTGAGAGGAGGAGATGAAGTAGTGGCAGAGAGGTTGGGTCATGTCCTGCCACAGAGCCCGGTGCTGAGGATTGAAGATGGAGCCCTCCGGGGAGCAGAGGTACATGAGGAACCCATCAGCACTCAGCGCGTGGCGAGCCCTGGCTGTGAGCAGACCAGGAGACTCAACCAAAGTCAGGGACGCAGAAGACAGAGTAGGAGCAAATGAGACTGCTAGTAGCTCCTGGCATCCAGGGTTAGGCCAGAGCATTAGGAACAATGGAGGTGGGCCCCAAAGCCAAAGCTCACACCCCATGGCTGGCCAAACTCTTTCAGAACGGACCAAACAAAGGGAAAACTGCACTCAGATCAGCGGCGAGCCCTTTGCCTATGCCCAGCCCTCTCTCCAGTGCAGAGCACAGCTATTTTCCAGGCTCTCACCTGTCTCCGAGGGCTCATATTTGTCAATGAGCTCCATAGCGAGCTCCTCCGTGCCCTCCTCCTCCAGCTGCTCCTGCCGCAGGAAATCCACCAGCTCCAGAAGCGTCAGCTTCTTCCCGTCCTCAGAGAACTCCTGGAAGAGGCTCTGCACCTCCTTGCGCTCTGTGAGGGCTTTGTAGAAGAGCACAAACTCTTCCCCTTCCAGCGTCCCTGACTCTGACTTGTCAGCAGTCTGCAAGGAAGCTCACTCAGCATCAACAGCGTGGGGTGCCCTGCCCACGATGGGTCACCACTGCCAGTGGAAGGCACAAGGAAGGGAGGAAGGAAGGGAAGAAACGTTGTGCAGCCAGCTCCAGCCCATCCTGCCCTCAGGTGTGGTGCTTACCTGGAAGAGTCGCAGGGCATGGTCCTCATTCATGTCTACATTCATCATCTTCAGGAGACGCTGCACCTCCTTGAAGTTCATGCGCCCGTCCTTATTCTTGTCAGCTTTCTGGAACCAGTCACGAATCCATGTGCAAGAAACCAGGACAGATGTTAAGGCAAAGTGCCTTGGATAAGAGAGCTGGAGTGGGGGAGCATCAGATCTTTTCCTTTTGGTGTAGGCTCCCCTCCCCTGATGCAGATGGTGATACCCATAAAATTATATGCTAAGACAAGGCTGGAGATGCAGGGCTTGGGGGAGTCAGGGAGTGGGGGAGGACAGAATGTGAAGGGCAGTGCAGCGCCCATGGGAAGGATATTGGTCTATTCTTTCCCTCTGGTCCATGCTGGTGGCCACTTCAATGAGCTGGCGCAGGCCCTGGACCCAGCACTGCGCCTCTTCCTCTGTGCCAGCGATGAGGTCCAGATTGCCCCGACGCCCGTAGAAAACAATGGTGAAGCAGCGCTCAGGGGGGAACTCCTCAGCCAGGCTCTGCAACACCTCTGACTGGTGCCCTTCCCGCACTGTCTCCACATCGCTGATGGAGACTGGGGCAGAGGGAGGGGAGGTCTGTCTGTGGGGGACAAGGACTGCAGGGCAGGGGGCACTGCCCACAGGCATCTGTCCTTCCAACCATCTCTTCTTCTGCTCAGCCATCCAACTGTCCACACACCCACTCACGGACCTATTTATCCATTCATCCATTCATCCATCCACCCACCCACCCACCCACCCACTCACCCACCTACCTGTGGAGCTACTCATCTATCTATCTATCCATCCATGGAGCTATTAATCCATCCATCCATTCATTCCTCCACCCATCCCCGTGCTCACCCACTGAACTACCCATCCACCTACTCATCCAGAGAGATGTGGATGAGAAGAGTCTGACACAAACAGAGCCTCTCCTGAATCTCAGTACTCTCTGCAAGCACAGTTTAAGGGATCTTCATACTTTCACCCTGCTGTTCATTCTGAATCCTACTAACGACCTGCACGGACAACACACCACAGCTGGTACTCACAAGCAGACTCAATTTTGCCTGTCCTCTTGGACTGGTACCAGATGGTCATGCAGTCATCCTGCAGCTTGAAGTACCTCTGCTTCTTCCAGCTCTTGGATTTGACTTTACGCATCAGTGTCCCTTGCTGCATCTTCTCCAGTGTTTCTGTGAGCTGGATGCCTGGGAGCAGAGTGGACTGCATGGCCGGGGGGACCTCACTCTCTCCAGCCTCTGGGACCCAGGATGGAGGAGGAATGGACTCCACCCAGCGCCCTGCCGCATGCATCCCTCTGCTGGGACACTCACGGGCGTTGCACAGCAGCGATGCCATGGCTCTGCCTCCTCCGCGTTGGCACTGCTGGGGAGGGAAGAGAGTGCTGGGGAGCAGGCCTACCCACTGCTGGGGGGTCTGTCCCCAGCACCTGCGGGTGATGTATGTGTGTGCCCTAGTGTGAGCACACCTGCCTGTGCCTCCTGCCGGCTCACCCTCTTGTTAAGTGTCAAGTTCATCCCGTTGTTCTTATGAAATATTAATTGTGTTGCCGGGAAGCCAGAGCTTGAAAGGTGTGGGGGGAAAATGGAAAAACTTGTGAGAGCAGCCTCAGAGCTGGGAGGGGATCTGAGCTCTCCCTCACTCTGGAAGCTGGCAAAATACAGAGCCCGGGAGAGCCCCAGAGCTGGGGGACAGCCTTGCACCATGTTTGGAGGTAGTAGTGAGGAGCCTGGGTCAGTGACCCATGGTATCCCAGAACTGTGGGGCCCTGGGGATGAGAGCAGAACATCAGCACTGCTGGAGCGAGCAGGGACATGCGGGACTATAAATGCAACCAGACTGACAATAAGTCCTTGATGAGGCTGTTAAGACTTTAATTAGACCAGAGATAAATTGCTGGATGTGCTCATCATCCGGATGCTTGAGCAGCCCTCAAGGACCAGATAGCGCAGCTGGTGGGCAGGGATGTGGGTGCAGGGGAAGCCCTGTCACAGGCTGGGGTCCCACTCAGGGCGAGGGGCACAGGGTGCTGGCTGTACCCCAGGCCCCTGACTCAGCACAGCACCAGCACTGTGGGGCTGGGAATAGCGGGTGCCGTCAGCATGCAGGCAGCTGCCAAGCCCAGCTGCCAGACCTATGTGAGCACAGGGTCTGGATGAAGCCAGGCGTGTTTCTGGGAAGCCGGGTTGGAGGGGAGGCTGAGGAGACACCGGGACAGGAACCGGCTTGGTGCCACCAGCAGGGCTGGGCTCAGCGCTCGGTCACACAGGTAATGCGGGCAGTGTGCAGGGGGCTGCTTGCTGGCTGCTGGGCCAGCAGCAGAGTTGGGGTTTTGGAACTAAATGAATATCCCACAGTGTCAGCCCCTACTTTGTGCCAGAGAGATGCGTAGGGAGGCACGGCCCAAAGGTGTGCAGCCCATCCCCAACCAGGGCAGCAGGGGCTGCCTCACACACAGTGCAGCAAACCTCTCCCACCGCAGATGAGACCCTGTGATTGCAGAGCAGGACCGCGGCTCTCCATCCTCCCCAGCACACCCGTTGCCCTCGAGGACCCCTCGCCGAGCTCGGCTTTGACTCTTGCTCCTCTGTCGAGGAGAGAGGGAAAGGAGCCAGAAGCTGGAGCCAGAGCTCTCCGACTGGAAATCCGACCCGAGAGCTTCCCGCAGGGCTACTGCCTCCTGCCAGGGCCGCTTCTCCCCTCCCGGCCAGCGGCGTGGGGCGGCGGGCGGCCGCGCTCCAGCGTCCGGAGGTGACAGTCCCCGCGCATGGCGGGGGTACAGCGGCACGAGCACCCCAGCTGTCATCCAGAAGAATTAAATGCCACCCAAGGGTCGGGGACAGCACCGCACCAGGGGTGCAGGGCTCAGGACTTGGGGTTACACCTAATCCCCAGCAGAAGAACAAGCCGGCACTCGTCCCCCCAGCCCCGCAGCTCACCCGCCCCGCAGCCCCTATTGCCCCCCGTTCCGAGGACGGCCCAGCCCCGTACCAGCTCTCCGGTGCCTCTCCGTGCCGCGCCGTACCGCCGGTGCTCCTCCGACTGCGGCCGCACGGGGCCGGGGCTGCCCGGGCTGCCCGCCCCTTGGCAGCGGCGGAGCGCCGAACCCGCCCCCACGGCCCCCGCACGCCCCGCGTCCCGCACGGCCCCGGCCCCTCAGCCGCGTTCCCTCAAGGTCGGCCCGGATTAAGGTCACGCCGCCGCGTTCGCCGCTCCGGAAGGCGGGGAGGCTGCGGGGCCCTGGTCAGGGGTCCGGCTCCAGGCTAGCCCGTCCGTCCCCAGCCTCGGATTGAGTCGGGGGGCACAGGGAGACCCAGCGCACAACGACCCCCACCATTATGCACCCAAAGCCCTTGGATGGGCCCCAGCGTGGCAGCAAAACGGGCAGGGCACGGAACCCTGTGGTCTCAGCACAACCCTCCCTTGCACGGCGGGCAGATTTTAGTGCAAGGACTGCAACGCTGGGAGCAAACCTCGTGGCGATGCCCGACTGCATGGGAAGAATGGAGCCGGGTGGCAGCACAGCATAAAGCTGCCGTTCCTGGGTGCAGCAGGGCCAGCAGGGACCTGCTGCACCCTCAGACTGGCCTGGGCCACCAGCCTTACGCATCTCCTTCCCTGCCCGGCCCAGCAGCAGAGGCTCTAACACCACAATAAGGGTGACAGCACGTGCAAGGGAATGGCTGCAAACACACTCTGCAAAGTGGGACCCAGCAGCAGCCCTTGCCCCGAACCCTGGCTTTAGCATCCCAACCACGTTACCTTCTTGAAGAGATTGCGAGACTTTCAGCAGTGTGGTGACAGCCAGCTGCCCCCAGAGAAGGCAACGAGCACCCAGAGAAGGGCAGTGAGGAGCTGGCACAGCCCTCCTTTCTCTCACCCACAACAACCTCCATGCCCCGCTGCCCTCCCAAGAGACCAGGCCGGGAGCAATCTGTGCTGACTGGGGTTTTATTATTTATTAACCCGAACTTACAAAAACAGAAGCGTTTTCACACCCTGTCAAGGTCAGGGTTAGGAGAAGGGGAAAAAAAGGCGGCAACGGCTATAAAATGGGACCCAAGGGCAAGGAATAGGCCAGGCTTTGCCCTCGTTATGCAAAGGCTGAAATGGGAAGAGGGAGGGGAAACCAGATGGGATTTAAGACACTGTTGGCACAACACTGCAGATTATCAGCAAAACAGGCTGCCAGAGGGGGATGAGCGGCTGCCCAGGCTTGCCTGCAGCCAAGTGCCAGCAAAGCTGGCTGCCGCAGCATAGCCCCAGAGCTCCATAGCTGCCTCCCAGAGCCCGCCCTGCCAGGGGCACACCACACCTCCACACAGGGAAGGCAGGTAAGTGGCTGCCAGTCCAGACAGTTTAATTGCTGTGGGGTTGAGACAGACGCCAAGGCAGGTTTGAAAGCTGAAATGGATGCACTTGGATGGTAAAGCTAAGCTGGGAGGCATGTGATCAGGCTTGAGGTGCCTGGCAGGCAGCGGGGAAGAGGGGAGCTGGTGTACCTGGAGCCTGCAGGATGCAGCTCCCTGCTGTCCTGCAATAGGGGACTGGCAGTGGTGGCTTGCTGATCACTGGCAAGCCAGGCGGCAGCTCTGCTGGGCAAGAGCTCTGCTAGATCAGTGGCCAGCATGCAGCAACCTTCAGCTGCTGGCTAGCGCTGCGTCAATAGCTGCAGGAGCAGTGCACTATTTACAGCACAGGAACCACAGGCTTGCTGTCTTCTCCTCCCCCCAGAACCCTGAGAACCAAGCTGATGACACGCAGGTTCATTGCAAGTAATCTACCCCTCCTCACGGGGCAAGCACTACAGCGCCCAGCTCCAGCTGCTGCCTTTGTGCCAAAGGAAAGGAAAAGAGAAGCCTGCTGTGCTAGCCGGATGGATGCAAGGAAGAAAGCTGTCCCCAGGCTACCTGCAGCTGAGCAGCAGTCTGTACAGGGGATAAAACAACTAGATCAGCTTTTACTCAGCTCACTCATCTAAGCAGACGGTAAACAAGAAGTGACAAGGAACTGGAGGGCTGTGGCACACACCCATTGTCACACACTATTTGCATGAAGTCTGAGCTAGCTGGACAAGTGGATGTCTGTACAATCTTCTGCCTGTTGATGCAGGGACAGACGCCAGCCAAGCCTCCTGGAGAGATGGGGATCTTTACAGATTATTTTTATTGATTCTTTTTAAGCTGTGATATCAGTATCTGCTGGTGTTGTGATCCCCAGAGGCATGCTGCATTGCTACAGAGCAGCCTTTGGCTGGGTGGAATGGTTCGACAAGCTGGCAGACTGAAAGTCAGCTGGCATGCCCAGTTTGTTACAGAAGAGGTCATCTGTTCCTAGTTCTTTGTAAACCTGAGCTGTTTCTTCCCCGATCTCCCACCCCCCCCAGCAGTCATTGCGGAGGAAGGGGGATGCCCCGTGGGTCAGTGACCTGACCCTCCTGCAGGTTCTTGACGAGCTGAGCCAACCAGCGCTTTGTGGTGGTGTCATCCTTGAGGACCTGGGCAAAAGTGGTGTCCTTCAGTTGGTCAGGAAGGCACTGTCTGAGAGCTTCACGTGCCCTACATCAAGAGACAAGAAACAGGGCCCAACAAATAAACTCACAGGGGCAAGGGGGGAGCAAATCCCACTGGGAACACAATGCCAGGCCAGCCAAGGAAATCACTGAGCACATGGTGCTCTGCTGACCAGCATGGCTCCCGTCCCTCCAGATCCCACCGAGCAAACCCCTGTGCCTGTCCTAATGCCCATCAGCCAATAGCAGCACAAAGCCAGAAGAGGCAGACAACAAATACTCACTCAGCAGCTTTGGGTAGAGCTGCTGCAGCTGAGGAAATTATAAATTCAGCATTCATGCTGAATTTCATCGATTTACTGCTAACAGCTCACATGATGCAGAAGAGGGAGAGCACAGCACACTTTCCAGCTCAGTCCTCCTCTCGTACCCAGTCCAAGCAACGTTTGAACTCAGGCAGCTGTAACCTGCTTGAATCTGACCAAGCTCCAAAGCACTTCTACCACATACCATACAACCTCCTGGAGCTAGCGAAATAAAAAAAATAAAACAAAAAACCCACAGTATTTTTCATAATTAGCTGTTTTAAGGGCAGATAAGGAACCTTGACTCCAGGTGGGCACTGGCAAGAAGAGCTGTGCTTCCAAGCAGACAGGAGAAGCCCCGGCCCAAACTCCTTAAATGCTTACCTGGGGTTATCAGAAAGGCGAAGGTAACAGCGGACAACGTGTTTGAGCAGCCGTGCTGACGGCTCCTTGGAGAGCTGCAGGACCATTTTACCCTGTGTAACAAAGGCCAGTGCCAGCAGTTAGTATTTGAGCAGTTTCACAATTAGCAAAGACTGGGAAAGACCATTAAATCACCCTGGCCTCCCACCAAATGGAGCCCACTACCTTTCAGCTGGACAGCCCCACATGGAGCCCAGCTCCTTGCCTGACAGTGTGCATCTTTTTCTCACACTGTGTAGGACTTTGCACGTGGCTGCAGCCTTGAACACACCCAGCCTAGTGAATGCTACAGATGTCTTCACACATCTGCCCTGAGTCATGATTAGGAGTCAAATCAGATTTGCCCAGCAAGTTTTTTCCCCATGAAACCACACTGAGTAGCACTAACCATTTTCCCCATTAGCTAAATTCACCTGTGTTTGGATTTTTAGTCAGTTAGCAATTAGTGGGGGCTGCCTCATCTGCCCTTTTGGAAGCTTCCTGTTCTTAGCTATCCCCTGGATACCAAGATTTCTTCAAAATAAGGTCAGAGAGCTCCTCTGACAGCTCCTGAACAGGAATTATTAACTTGCCCTCTTAAAAGCTTCTAATACGTGCAGAGCATCTTGCACATTTATCAGCAGACTAGGAAGCAACCCAGCACCCTCAGGAGACAGGAGTACATTATCCCTATTTTTGAAATATAGAACAAATGTCTTATGAACATTTTTATCTTTATCATGTCAGTGTTTCAATCTATTGTGGGAATACACCACAAACAGCACTTCTTCCATGCTAACATACCTTCACACATCCACGTCCTTCTGTGTTCATACCATTCCCAGCCATAGATTCTTCCTTGGTCTCCTTCTCCCCCCCCCCCCTACTTCAGGGCTTCTGTTTCTAATTGCTTGCCTCTGAGCTGGATGTACTTTCAGCCAAAGCTGATCCCATCCACAACTGCAGAAGTCATATCACATGGAATATTTTGGACAGCTCAAAAGCATTCATATTTCGCTGTTCACGTGCGAGTTAGGAGCTAGTTTGGGAAAACGGATGTACTAATAAATATTTCCAATGAAAGCATCAAAATTTAGGCACAGAACCAGGACTACAAAGTGCTTAACTTAATGCTGCACTTTCATCTCTTGAGATTGGCTCTGAAAAAGCAAACACACACAAAAGTGGGGTAATGGCTGTTCCAGAGCAGACACATATTTCTCTTTTAGCAAGCTGAAGGAAATAATCCACTGGGGCTATTACTCTTGGGATGAACAAAATAAGTACACCTACAGCTTTCCTTCACAGGGGACAAAAAAGAATGGACAAACTGTCTGCTCTCTGTGCATTCTAACACAAGATTTAAAATCATATGAAAAAATTAGTAGGAACCGGGTTCAAAACAAACTGGGGTTGGCCTTACAGGCAGCAAAGAGGAAACCTGCGCAACTCTTTGGTACAGGACACTGTATATGCAGTTCAAGAGGGGGACTGGACAAACACTTGGGGTTACTGCATAGAAAATCCACAGCTGGTCCTGGAAATCCAAAACCAAAAAATAGCTGGCAGCTGGAAGGCTGTTAGAAGGGCAAGTATCATACATGCTTGCTCTGCTCTTACTCCTTTGTTCAACTTCTTATATTCCTCTAACCTGCTGTGGGAGACAAACAGGGAAAGCAAATCCACAAGTGGGGTGTCACCACCTTTACATAAAATTAGACCAATTCACACCCTTCTTATTCTCTGGAGATGCTTACCTGATTTACCTTGAGAACTTCATATATTACAACTAATATCTGTTCTCTTAACAGGCAAACCAGAGCTATAAACAAAACAAGCAGGAGCTACAGAGCTACAGAGCTACAAGCAATTAGTCGAAGAACTGCTTGTCCATCTCACCCTGTGCTCCAGGCAGAGAGCAGTACAATAGCTGCCAAAGAAGTTAACTGCTAGGGCATATATGTAACTATTTGTTTTGCTAAAGCAGAAGAAACAATCTTACCAGTATCATGGCAACATGGGAAAACCGCTCATACGTTTGACAGATGTATGCCAGCCCTGTGTCATCCAGAAGGATTTTCTGAAGAATAAATGTAGCAACCTAGAATAGGAAGAAAGCAGAAAAGAGAATGTGTAAAACAACTCATCTATCCCCAGAAAGAACAGTCTTTGTGCTGTGTTCTTTTCATGGCAGTCCCAGAGCTGAAAGGCCTTTCAGAAAATGCTGTACTTGATTTTAAAAGTTTAAAACCAAAATGAAATACAGAACACTGCACAATGGTTGGCATCTTTGGCTAAGGAAGAACGATAGATACAAAGCACTGCATACCAGATTGACTGGATGCAGGCTGCATGAAGTAGCAACTACCACGAGGCTGCTCAGGACAGCCTCATATTATGGCCACACTGCTCTGGTCACACAGAAAAGCAGCTAGCCCTTGGCCCGGCTGTGTACACAACAAGCTGGTTTCAGTTTTCATCTCAAGTATTACTGATTCATGACCAGACACGTGACTTCCTGGAAGAGCCCTGGTCAGGTATGTCACCAGGCTTCACTAGAGAAGGACAGACTGAAACCTGTGGCCGGCCTACCTGGGTCATCCAACCACAGATCTGAACTCATGGTGGAAAGCAGCGCTGATCAAATCGGATAACCAACTGGTCCAGTGTGATGAACATCCCTATAATCATCACCACCAGCTGCTGCTAAACCTGAGCACTGAGTAGTTACAGCATTTGTTCTCTCAGGCAAAAGGAAAATTAATCCAGCTCAGGACTGAAGGTTACTCTGCTGAACTACAAAGCAAACTGGGAGCTGAGAGCAGACAAGATCTCTCCTAGCAAAGTTGCCATGCTCAAGGAACACTCAGCTCAGTTTGTATTTTGAGGAGGTTAAAATACCACCAAGAGCTGCTTCACCGTTTGCAACAGGATATCAGCCAACTCTGCAGGTTACAGAGTGCCTGGTCAATTGGATATAAACAGAAATTCTTAAGAAAAACAACAGGTACCGTCTTGGAGAGTTCACTGCCAGACTCCATAATGCGTAAGCACAGGGGGATAATTTCTGTTGTCAATAAGAAGTTTATCACTTCTTGCTCATCAGTTTTCACCAAGGCTCCTTGAAAGAAAAACAAAAAGCAAATTTAATAAGTGATAAATTGTTTAAAAAAAAACAACAACAAAAACCCCTTGCTTATCAAAGATGGCCTGTACTGTGTCCTGCCAGGAATCATTAGATCTGAATGACTGACAGAGCAACTCCCATCCTAAATATGCTGCAGCATGTGGAGAAGATATCATTTTGGCAGCATAAAAGTAATCGAGCTGGTTTTGGAGGCTGGTTGTTTTTCAGAAAGGGGATACATTCTTGGCTCTCCCCCTGGTAGTAACACAACCTCTAAGTGACTCACAACCACTCAACAGAAGCCTCTCAGAAGAAGAAACCTATTTCAAGATTCTTTGTGTGCATTGAGAGAAAAATACTCTGGGCAGAAAAGAGGAAAAAAAGTGGATGATGGGGCAAATATACCCAAGACAATGAGAAAAAGCCAAAGAAAGCTCAACGTGCACCCTCCCATCCCAGTCTCTAGTTAGCTGTGCTAAGGATGAAGGCACATCAAAATTGCAGATACTTGTCCTAACGGCAAGGAAGTTTTTGGCAACAGACCTAGACTTCAAGGTTTTCTTATCAGTGGAAAAATCTCACTTCCTATCCCAGATCTGACTTAAGTTGTGCAGGTTTCTATACCCACAGCTTTAACAGCCAATTTGCTAGGAAACCAGTGCTCTGCTTTAGTCTTCCTGCTTACCAATCACTCCAAGGCTTGTGAGCCGCAGGTACTCAAATGGACGTGTCTTGCTAACTGTGTGCAAGAAGGGGTACAGGAAGAGAGGGATGTGAGCTGCCAAAAACGCTGACCTGTAGGACAGAGAGAACACCCACAAGAGACAAGGAAAACAAAGTGAGCACACAAACCAGAACTTCATGCACAGCTTCAGACTACTCCTGACAGACAACATTGCTGCTGCTGCTCCTCAGAATTGGGTAGCAGTTCATTCTCTGATGGTAAGGTGTGAAATTAATTCTGCACTGGGACATGTTTGTGCATTAACTACTGATTTGGGCTGAACTAACACCATCTTTTTCCTTGCTGACATGTGCAAGACAGACTGAGAAAACTTGGAAGTCAGGCAGTGGCTGCAGGTTGCAGGTGTGGCTTTGCTTTTGCTCCTTTTGCCACAGTCACTTGGAAAGGCAGCCCAGCTCATTCCATTCTTCAGGCAACTGGTCTAAATAACTGTAAGCTCATTAAAACAAGGATCCTGCATGTAACACTCAGCACAAAGGCAGCCTTGTCTCTGGGTGAGCTTCTAGAATCTGTCACAACCCAATATTTTGGGAATTTGCAGGATGTTGGGATGATTCAAGGAATGCAAAGCATTCAAGACCACAATAAAACTGTCATCCTGGTAATTCAGGCAAAGAAGTGAAAGCAGCAGTCAGTTGCCTGTTTTCCAGCTCTGCCTATTTTTCCACTTCTCTTGGTAAACGAGCAGAAAGGAATTAACATGCTTTCAGAATCAAACAGAATGGCAGAGCTGTCAACATCATCAACAGCCCAGAAAACTTTCATACTTGGAAACACTCACCTTGTTTCAGGATGAGATGCAACACACTGTAACAGAGCTAAAGCATTGCAGACTCTGTTGGACTGATGGGCAGTCAAGGTTGGAGGATTGATTGATGGATAAATATTTACAATTTCCTAAAAAAGTAATAAGTGAAGAAAAGTTAAAGGAGGAAAAAAAAAAACAAACAGCAAGCTGCACAAGAGCATTTGCCCAGCAAGAAACTATGGTGCCATGAGATTTTAGTCTGCTTTCACTAAGCACCACTCTCAAGTTACATGGCAGACACCATGCTGCAAAGCAAATGGCAGAGTTATGCCAGAATGAGTTCGACAAGGGGTCACACAGATACAGACAAACTTTAATTTTAGCTCCCCCCTCAAAAAAGGGCTCGTTTGATTTCCTGGCGCTTTGTGGATGTGGGGATTACTTTGTTTTGAACTTCCAGAGCAAGGAGGAATGCTGTTCCTGAGCCTAAAGGCAGAGCACACCCACTTCCTTCGTACCATTGCTGCTGGTACTCTTCTAACTCAACAAAGGGGAAGCAGCTGAAAATCCAATTCAGAAAGCTATCTGCTTTCAGCTATGGCTCCCTTATGATTTTCTTCACTTGTTTCAGGGCCACTCTGTTTTCACAGTCTAGCATCGCCTATCCTGCACGATTTTCTTTCCTTCCCCAAATGAAATGACTAGATTCAGCAGAGATGGGCAGACGTCAGCTGTAGTTTACCCGGAGGTCAGCTGAGCCAATCTGTTTGATCAAAAATGCAGGTAGTTTTCTTTGCAAGGTACTCTGGAGCAGTGAGCTCCAAGCACTTCCATGCTGCCCCGATGAAGGCTCTCTGAGAGATCTTAAGAGTAAAACTACTGTAGTTCTGAATGTTATCTCCAGGAAGTTCATACACAGAAGAACTTGCCTGCTCCTCTTTCAGCTGTATAAGCTATCTCATCAACAATCTTAGGGCCTAGTCTCTAAGAACATCACCTTGCAAGTGATGATTAATGGGAAACACTAGAAATGCCCTCCACATGTGGTTCCCCTCACCACATGATCCAGCAGACATCATACACACAGAAATGGCACGAAGGGTTGCTATCAGTGCCTCCCCAGATCTACCCCGTGGACACACAGATCTCTGCAGTGTAGCAGTGCTGTGCCACAGAACAAAATTGAGCTCTGCCCTACCTACCTGAAGGAGTGCTGCAATCGTGCCAAAAGAGTGCCACAGCATGGGGGCAAGGTCAGGCACAGACTCGCGCTTCTTGCTCAGCTCCAGCAGTGCATTCTCCCTCGTCTCAGGGCTGGACAGCTCGTTGATCCACTGGTAGATCTTCTCGCGGTCCACCTGAGCCAGCGCTGTAGGCACAGGCTGGGAAGGAGACAAGAAATCTTCAGTCACAGCTATTTCAGCCAAGTGCCATCCAAACGCTTCTCACAGCCTCAAAGGCAAAGCAAAAAAAGGGCTTGAGGAAGTGGCTGGGGGAGGGAGGGACTAAAGTTGCAATAAGAAGCTGTAGATATGGATGATCCCTTAGATTAAGCTTACTACTTCACCTGTCTGAAACACAGATGTTTCACTTTCTGGCCTGACTTACTAGGGCAGTCTCCTTTAATTTGCCCACCAACCATTTCCTTACAACTTCATTTGGTGACAAGAGAGCTGTGCTGCTGCCCATCTGTGTCAACAGAGCTCCTGGGGAGGTCACACATACTTTAGCCACCTATCACCTGTTCTGCCTGCATTGATTTCATGCTTCGGATGCAAGCTCCCACAAATCCCAACCAAGTAATGCAGATGCTGCCTTTTTCTCTCCAAAAACAACCAGGATATTCAATGAATCCCATTGACAGGCTTCAATGAACATGAGAAAAATGTTCATACAAATAACAGAAAAATTCTCACTACACCAACGTCAACACAACACAACACTGTGGGGCAGACAAAAAACACAGCCAGTAACTGGTGTTACAGACTCCTCCAATTCATCCCAGGTGTCTCCTTTAGCTACATGGAGTTAAAAGGAAATGTTTCAAGACTGTTTTTGTGCAGAGGTTCCTATTCAAAAACAAACAACCTTGAGAAGGGCAGATGTGCATTCATGGTTAAGACACTTTCTACTACTTGGGAGAAACGCACAATTTCTCTTCTGCCTTTCTAGGAACATGAGGGGAAGAACAACATCAAGGCCAACAAGTTTTCTGGGCAAAAAACAAAACTAGGGAGGGCTGAGAAGAAAGGGATAGCAAACAAGTGGCACTGTAACACAGTTTCTGTGGAAATGCAAGGAACAAACCTCACAATGAAAGCTTGTCTCACGCCACTGCTGGCACATCAAGCACTCAGGTTGCAAGCAGGCCTCCTACACAGACAGTGTGGTGATTCAGACCAACAATTTGGAGGTAAACTTATGCATTAAAGTGAGTGCTTCATGTACTGCACTGCCTGCAGTGCTGCTAGCAGCAGCTCCTTACTGAACACAAAAGAGTTCAGGAACTGACAGCA
Source organism: Chrysolophus pictus (assembly GCA_037305975.1). Classification (NCBI taxonomy): domain Eukaryota; kingdom Metazoa; phylum Chordata; class Aves; order Galliformes; family Phasianidae; genus Chrysolophus; species Chrysolophus pictus. The sequence goes on along the minus strand of CM074582.1, from coordinate 14,978,618 downwards.
ACTGGATCCAAAATGAAGCTTCATTGCTCTGGAGGGAGACCACGCCTTTGGGATACACCCCCAGAGCCTTCCCTCTCTATTGCTACAGCAGTTTCCTTGCTCAGCTATCCACATTATATTCATAATCATTATATATACACAAGTTATATTCATAATCACGTCCTAAAAAACCCTGTTGGATTTACAGTGGATTGAAGTTGTAATTTGTAATCTCTTTCTCTATGTAATTTAGGCTACAATATAATCTGATGTGCTGTTACCAATCCCTATGTCTCAGGCCTCTAATACCTCATACCTGCTCACCTTCCCTCCTATCCCCTTTTTCTCCTCTTGTCTACCCAATATTATTTCAATTTTTCCCCCAGAACCTCATACTGAAACAATAACCCTAATAATTTTCTGTACAAGGAACTCAGTTCCAATGTGATACCAGAGCTGGGAGAGAGAAGGTGAACAGACTGAGCTCATTTTTTTTCATTTGGGATGGCAGAGTGACAAGCAGTGCAGCAGTAATGTTGTTATAATTGTGTTATCTAAAGCTTCCATCTATTTTTCACTCGTTGTAAGTTTCAGTTCCTGTAAGTTTAAATATATCAACCCTTTAAAAGCACAGTCATGTGTCTATGATCCCTAGAGAGCACTAAGCAGATTTTCCAGACAATTAAGTTTATGATGCCCAGTATCAGTCTTAGTGAGAACCGGTTGCTGGTCACAGGCTCTACAGTTGCTCAGTGAACATTCTAGCTGAAATCGAAAGCCGCATTTCCTCCTCATTTTCTATTTTGTTGTTGCTTCCCCTCTTCCCAGACCTAAAACTGTGGAGAACCCCAAGGGCTACACACAACTTCTGCACACTCTGAGGCAGCACCCTACCAAGCAGGCCTTCCTCTGCACACAGAGAAAGCAGGAGCTCCCAGCAGCGTCTCACACCACAGGACTGTGCCACCTCCACACCACTGACAAGAACAGGTGCTACCTCAGACATCCCTGCTGATCACATCCCCAGCAACAGCTGAACAACCTGGAGAAAGGCAACTGGCTTTCTCCCCCAGTGAGCAGCAGCTGCGAGGCATGCTGAAGAAACAGCCAAACACCAATGCAGAATGCTGCCCAATTAGATACACATGCTTTTAAAGAAATTTTAGTTGATCAGCAACTCAAAGAACACCAACACGAACTTTGAACTTAACTATCAGTGACTTCACTAGTTCAATCTGGATTTCCCGTGCCCTACTGCTACCTACAGCTACAGTAAAACTGTATTTTTTTTCTTAGCTTATTCTCCAGTCTTCAGCATCTAACGCTGCCTTCAGACCTAAAGGCAAAGTGCCAGCTCTACCACCAGCACTGCAGGGAGAACAGCGATGCTCCTGCTTACAGCAGCTTCATCACAAGGTGCTCACAAAGCCTCCAGGAGCTCCTCAGCCCACTCACCGTTCCACTCAGAGCAGCATTATTTACCTTTGTTAACACAACTGCCAAGGACTTCTGCAGAGACGAATGCCCCTGCTTCTCTCATTCAGCCTACAGCGCACCAATCGTAGTAAGAAACGTTTCAGTACAGATCTACCAGGCAGCACGGATTGTGACAAATTAAATACACACTCAGACGAGCCCCAAAGTAAAGCCGACTTCTAATCCTGACTTCGATTACATCGTTAAAACTGCCTTCAAAGAAAAATCCTCTTACAGAAGGATGGGTGGCACTCAGATTAACAGCAAACTTAACAGCACCCCATGCATTTTGACGGCTGTTCTGGAATTAGAGAGCCGTTCGGGTCGGGAGGGACCTTTAAAGGCCACCTGCAACGAGCCGGGACACCCACAGCCCCATCAGCGCTCAGGGCCTCTCCAGCCTGACCCGCAGTGCCCGCAGGGACGGGGCACCCACAGCCCACGCCATCGCCCCGCCACAATACACCACTCTCAAGAAGTAAACGCTGATTAAGAGCAGTACGAGCCCGCGTTCCCGCCCGCGCTTCAGAAAGCAGCGCTTCAAACCCCATCAAAAGCATTCGCGGGGAGGAAGGCTCAGGAGCCCGCTCAGCTCCCACTGCGGCCATTCGCGCTCGTTACGCCGGGCGGCACCCGGCCACCCGCCGCCCGCAGCGACCCGCTCGCCCCGCGCCTCTGCCAAGCGCCCCGCCCGCAACGAGCGTCGCTCGGGGAGCCGAAAGGCCAAAGGGTGCCCGCCGCCCACCCGGCCCGCGCCCCAACCCCGCCCCAGCAGCGCCGGTTCCCCGAGGGACGCTCGGGCCTGCCTGCCTGCCTGCCTGCCCGCCCGCCCGCCCCCGGCCCGCGCCCGCCCGCCGTCTCCTAAGAACGAAACGAGGAGCTCGACCACCAAGCGGGCCCTCGGACCCCCGGTGCTGCCGGCTCACCGCGGCCGTGGCCAGGCTGTGCATGGTGCCGGTGGTGCCGGTGCCGCCGGGCCGCGCTCAGGAGCCCGCCGCCATAGAGACAGCGCCGCGCGGGGCGCCGGGAAGGGGACGCGGCCTCGGGGAGGACGAGGTGCGCATGCGCGCAGCCAGCGGCGGGGAGCGGGCCGCTCTCTAACGGCGCCTGCGCGGCGACGGGAGAGAAGGGGGCGAGAGCACCGCCGTGGAGCGTGCGCGCGTGCCAGGAAGGGCGCAGCGGCGCTGACGTCAGCGGGGCGCGCGCGCCTGCGTGCCGTGCGTCGCGCGGGGAGCCGGTTCCCGCCATCCGCCGCCGCGCCCCTCCGCGGGCCGCAGGTACCGGGAGCCGCCGCCCTTCCCTCGGAACGGGGCCTCTCCCGGCGGGCGGGGACGCGCGGTGGCGGCCGCAGCCTCCGGAGGGGCCGCCTCGCCCCGCAGAACCGCCTCGGGCCGCCCTCCTGCCCCCCCCTCCCCGGACGCGGCGCCCGGCCCCGCTCGCTTCCAGCGCGTCTCCGGGGAAGGCCGCGGCCCCGTGTGGAGGTGGGTGCCCGCCCCGCTGCACGCCGTCTCTTTCCCGCAGGTTCCGAGGCGGTGCCGGCTGCGGTGAGGCCCCGCCATGGCCCCGCTGAAAGTGCACGGCCCCGTGCGGATGCGCAGCATGCAGACCGGCATCACCAAGTGGAAGGAGGGCAGCTTCGAGATCGTGGAGAAGGACAACAAAGTCAGCCTGGTGGTCCACTACAACGTGGGGGGCATCCCCAAGACCTTCCAGGTGGGTGCTGCTGCGCCGTGCCCTTCCCGGCTGTCGGGTGTCGCCGCTCTTCTGCCTCCTCCCTGAGCGCCATCCCTCGGTTGTAGCCCTGCCTCGAGTTATTCAGGTGTGGGGTTACGGCACCCGCTGGATGGGAAGGGCCGAGCAGCAGGTGTAGAGCTGTGACTCACGTCTTGTTTTTTTGGAGTACCTTTTTGTTACGATAGGTGTGCAGCCTGGAGGTGATGTTGAGATCTTTCCTTGCTTTTTAAAAGAATCTGTATCATTTAGCAACTTTCAAATCAGTTTGGTTTGTAGCAGTGCTGCCTCTGCGTTCTCACATCACCGCTGTTTTCTGACTGTGGTGTATCAGACCTCTCTCTGATCCGTTTGGTTCTGCCTGCAAACTTAATGAAAAAGAGAATGCATTGCACTTGGAATACCAGGTTTTGCTCCCTTAGCGTGCTGAGAAGTCTCAGCAAAGAACCTGAAAGCTTATGTATTGTATTGGAATTGGGGTGTAAGAGAGGCATGTGCTTTGATTACCTCATACCACTGTAGCTGTGGACTTGATAATGTCGAGACCTGCCCACCTTGCCACACGCAGTGCTGTGACTGTGCTTTTGGTGGAATTGCAGTGTTTGACCACGGTGCTGCAGTCCCTTTTCCCCTTGTGCTTTCCCAAAGTTCTTGTCTGTGCTCTGTTCTGCCAGGATGAGTTTTTCTGTGGCACAGTAGTGCCTGAAGCTGTGGTCCTGTGGGAGGGTGAGCCTGCCCAGCAGCTGTCTATGCCTGCAGGGACAGGCTTTACTCCTGTCTCTCCTCTGGCTCTGGCACTCCTCGGATCTGCGGGAGCTTTGAGAAAGGTTTTCTCTTGGAGGGGGCCAAACAGCAAGTCTGATGGACTGGGAAGTGTGGTGCTCCGCGTCTGGGGCACAGCAAAGAAGGGAAACGAGCAGCCCAAGCCTTAGAGCAATTAGTTTCATTAGGCCAACAGTTATTTTCCAACTGGAGCTGCTCTCTGGTCCTGGTCATGGTGAGGTAGCACAGGTGCTGGCAGCAGGGAGAGTGGGCTGCCCCTTGTGCACCTGTGCCAGCTGGTCCCAGTCTCAATGCCCTCATTACAGGTGTGCCAAATACTTGCTAATTCTGCTTTACAAGTACCATTCTCTTGTTTGCTTGCTTTTTTTCCCCCTGGCAAGTTGCTCTGAGACGTTGTGGGCAGTTTCCCCACTTTTTTGCTTTGCTGTAACAGAACATTCAGGTGGATCCTGGGTTATATTTCTGTTGCTGTTACTTGATGTTTTGATGAGTTTGCTAGATACGAGATACGGATTACGTGAAACATGTCATTTACTTCCACCTCCCAAGGTGCTAACATGGACTCTTTGGTAACAGGTACACAGAAACTGTGCTTGGAGTCCTCTCGTGAGCATTTTGAATTGAAATACATTGTGTTGCACTGAGATGCCAGAATATCTGTAATCCACGTGCACTGACCTCTGTTTTAAGAGAGAATGAAAAACTTGGAGCCTGTTTTCCAATATGTAGGGGAGAAAGAAATCTTATGGATGAACACTTTGTAAAGGAATCAATTTTTGTTCTAAACTTGAGTACAGTTTGAAGGGGACAAAACAACTGTATAGTGAAACTGAGGTTGCCTTATGATTGCTGTTCATGCCTGTTAATTGGATTTCATTATTTGGATCAGCTGTGTGGTAATACACAGGTGGTGCCGCTTTAGGATGAGGCTCCAATCTGATGGGCAGTCTCTTGCTCTGCAGCTCCCAATGGCCTTGGATATGGTTTCAGCTTGCAATGTAGTGATGTCCTGGCAAGAATGTCATTGTGTAGCAGTGCCTGGTTCTTAGGAAAGGCTGTAGAAGTGGCAGAAAAATGAATAATTAAGTGCAAAAGGATGCAGAAATTGAAAATGACTTGTGTATTGACATCTGTATGGTTGCTTTTCCACAAAATGTACACCTCCTTGTGAGTGACTTAGCAGGAAGCAGCAGTTCATGTTGTAATGTTGTGGCACAGCGGAATTATTGGAGAGAAGGAGCTCTTAAAATTACTCTCATGCACGACCATAACCTCAAAACTTTTGACACACTTTAATTGTTGCTGTGTTCTACAGAGACTAAGTGTATTTCTTACTTACTTACCACCCAGTGAAGTTTTTTAAGCTTTGTCAAGTCTTGTTTTCCTCTGAGAGAATTATAGAGTGAGCATAAGTTTGTGCACAATATTTAAAACTCAAAACTTTTAAACTTTTCCTATCTTGAAATAATATTTTGAATCGGATAGAGGAGTTTCAGACAGCTGAAAGGGACTGTAGGATGTCTTCATTCCTTTGGTTTAGAACCATCGCCCTCAACAGCAGAGCAAGTTTCAGAAAGCTTAACCAGGAATGCAGGGATTGATGAGCCATAGCAGTGCTGTCCTTTGGGTTGCGTCAGCTCCCAGATGACTGATAGCATTAATTCTGTGAGGCTTAATGTTTGCTGAGAGTAGAGCAGTGGGATGTATTTCTGTGTAAGTGCCTCTTACCCTCTCTCTCGGTTTGAAGTCTTTTCTTTGAATTTGTATTTTGGCCTTTCTAAAGCATGTTGATGGTGATAGTCATTTCTTTGCTTTCAGCTAAGCCATAACATTAAGTCTGTGACCTTACGACCCAATGGCAGAAAGCTGTGCTGCCTGATGCTGACGCTGAAGGATACCAGCTTCCTGACCATTGATAAGGTACCGCTTAAAGATGCGAATGAGATGCGGATGTATTTGGATGCGGTCCATCAAGACAGGGTTCATACTGGTAAGTGCCGTAGTAGTAATTCACATCACTGACAGCATAGAGAAGGAAGGTGCAAGGCTGTGGTGTGGGGTTTTTTTCCACCTTCAGCCCCTTTCCTCCTTATGTTACTTTCTGTGCATGTTATATTTGTGCAAATCTTTCTGGCTCTGACCCCCAGTTTTTGTTGTGTACCTTTCTCATAATGTGCCTTTGTCATGCTGAACAAAAAGCAGAGATGAAACAATCAGGAATTGTTTCTGTTGTATGTACATCGGTATTTGAAAAACTCATGCCTTTATCACACCTGCATAGTCTCTTTCCTTTTGATTTTTCCACTTATTTTATTTTGGTTGTTTTAAGGATAGGAACTTTTCTTCACACTGAGTAAATGGCCAATATAAGGGCAATCCATAAACATGTGCTTATGTCTATGCACTCAGAATGTTGTACTGTCTGTTGGCAAGAAATTTGGTGTGTCTCTTCCAAAACCAACTTCAAAATAGCATCTTACACATACAAATGCTGGTCAGTGAAATGAGCATCAAATCAAACATTGTGTACTTTTCCTGTCAGCTGGGAAACCCTCTCAGGGATCTGGCAGCTTTGGAGGTGTGCTGGGCAGCAGGACCACACAGAAGGAAGCTAATAGGCAATTCTCTTATATAGAGAATCAGGTTTGTTCAACTGTTCACGTTTTTCCTCTTCTCTAATTTTATTTCATTCATTTCCCCCTCTCATTCTCTTATTGCATGTTGTAATAGCACCATAAATATTTATTTTGCACCCAAAGTCTTTGTGATCTCCAGGGCTTGTAATAGATGTGTACAGGATGGTTGGCAATGGTGCTTCTTGCTTGTAAGGAGGCTCATAGTCTGTTTGCTTTAGGAAGGTCAATGTCTGTCTGTAGAAAACCATGTGAGTTCTTCAGACTGAGCTGTATCAGTCAGGCAAATGAGAAGCAGAAGGAAAGTGGTTGAGGCTTGCTTCTCAATTTTGAATATCTTTGTTTATACTGAACACCTTAAATACATGGCAGCAGAGCAAGCTGTGATCAGTGCAGGTCTTAATGAGTTTGTACACATTTGGCTAAAGTGTGCTACTGAAGAGCTGACGGCTGAATTTTTGTATCAGAATAGAATTATTGAATCTGTGCCATTCTGCTTTTTCTGTGTGTATATTTTGCAGACTTCTCCCTGGAAGTGGTTTTTCTTCAAAAGACTCTTGTTCTTCCTTCTCCCCCACTATGGTGTATCTACCAACTTTAATTTGCACTGTAATCTCTGTGAATATATCTTTATAGCCCTGAGGACGAGTATTTTTTGACATTGTCCCAAAACAAATTTTACATGTTGCTTAAAGGCAATTCACAGTAAAAAATCTTAAGGTTGCGTGTACATTGGTAAGATTAAACACATTTAGTTTTCAAGTGTAAAACTGACACACGTTCCTTAGCTCGTTTCTTTGCATTGGCTCAAGGCTGTCAAGGCACTGTTTTAATTGTATGCCTTGTATATACCTTTTTTTCTTCTTTTAATGCCACCCAGGATTGATATGAGGGTGGTTAGGAGTTGTGCTTTGGGTGTTTTAATCTCAAAGCACGTAATGGAGATTTAAACACAAAAGCCCAACTGACTTGTCATTGGAACATGAGAAATTTGTTACTGCTGTGGAGTTTCATGTTCATAACTTCGATCAGTACAGTCAGAAGTTTGATAAGTCTAATTAATGAAAAGCTCTTGCTCTATCACAAGTGGCACTTCTCTGCTTTTGGGTACTACACTGTGGCAAGTCAAGCAGTGGTGTAAATGCTAAGTGTAGGCTCATGGTGGTGGTTATGTTTTTCGCTGTTTTTATTGTCACTGTTTTGCTTTTGCAGGCTCCTCCCAAAAGGGTGACTGTGGAAAGTAAGGATGAAAATCCATTTCGCAAGGTGCTGGGCACCCCAGCTCGGGCATCCGTTAAGAACTCCAGTGGAACTGGAGCACCTGGCAACAGGGGGAATGTTGCAGCATCTCCAACATCATCAGTCCCTCACAGAACAGGCTTGCTGGAGAGCCGGTAAGAGCGCTTTCCAACTTGCATTTGGCATTGTAAAAGTTTCGGTCTCTAGAGAACTGCAAGTAGAGTCGCTACATCCTACCTAGAAGGAAGAAGAGAGTATGCTTCTTCCTCTGGTTTTGCTGTTACTTTGACAAGAATGTTAAAGTGTGCTTTTCCAGCCTCTTGCTGGTTACAGGCACTCGAGCTTTATGAACAGCTTAGGAGGTGAGCAGACCAAAGTGTTCTCTGTGTGCTATGTTATAAAAGTGAAAACCGTGGAAGATAAGTGAAACACGTGTAGCATTGAGAAATGCTCTTCTGTTAGAAGAGGATTATTTACTTGCCCTTCTGGAAGAGTGACCGCTTCAAATTCTTTCCTCATTAGTGAAAAGAGGAAAAGAGTACAACCTCCAAGTTCAGAAATGAGTGAAGATTATCCCAAAGAGAATGATTCTTCGACGTAAGTAACTGTTGTTTCTACTTTCTTATTTAAACTCTGTGCATTTGTAAAGGTAGGTTTTTTTCTGAAGAGAGTTCTGGGTGTTTCTTTTTTTGGCAACATAGTATAGGCCAGCTGCTAGTTGACTTCTGAACACGCTGAATGCTTGAAATGGGATTTGCATTCAGGGTTAATGAGGGAAATACAACCTGATCTGGCTGCTGGTTTGTAGGAGGCTGTGCAAATTTTATGCTACCTTTTACAAGTTGAATCTGGATTGTCCCCTACATAGCTATAGGTAGCTTTTTTTTCTTGAACTGAGTTTGAGGTTTTTTAAGACAAATTTCATAAATTGTTATTTGGAAAATATGGTCTATGTGCACAGCTGCATTTAATCATAAGTAAAAAGTCTTGTTTAAATAACTGGTTAAACTTGTGAGCAAAACATACCTGTTCACTCGCCCTATAACACCCTTATTACTTGATATAAATGCTTTAAAACAAGTCATAAATGTCAACCAGGCCTACCCTGTCTTTTCTGTAACATCTCTGACTTGCACTGTTGTATATCTACAGGAATAACATAGCTATGAGTGATCCAGCATGGAAATACTTAAACAGTAGCAGAGAGAAACAGTTAAAACTGAAGCAAGAGGAGGAAAATAGGACGTCAGGTAAAGATAAAAGTACATCCAGATGATATCTGCTATTTGCTGTGTTCTTAGCTTAGAAAGTTGTTTCAGAGGTTGTTTTCCTGATCTGCTTTCTTTGTGCCACCAACATTCCTGCTTCCTAGAGAGCCATATCTAAGATATAGGCATCTTTCCTTTGCTTTTAGAGCCTACTCTGGCTTATCTTTCACTGCTGATTGGTGTGACCCTGACCCCTGTGCTTGACTGCTGAGGCCAGCTAGTGTGTGTGCCTGTTTGAAAGTTCAACAAGCAGCTTCATGCTTTGCTCCCAGTTGCCCTTCCCTTTGGGAGGGGTGTCCTATAAACATCTGATAATTTCCTCTCACCCTCTTTCTTGTTTATCTTCAAAACTCTTATGTGCTTTTAATGCCCACGCAATAATATATTGGAAATTATTAGTGGGCTGTTAGTGGGCATTGTGAATCTTGTATACTTGGACAAAAGGTGGTGTTGTCTATCAGATAGTTAAAGCCTTTTAAATGGTTAGTGGTAATTACTTCTAAGTGTTTCAGTATGGATGTAATGGGGATTGTAGAGTCTCCATCTATGGAGATACTCAAGACCCATATGGATGCCTACCTGTGAGATCAATTAGAGAGAGCCTGTTTTTAGCAGGGGTTTGGAATTGATATAGAGGTCTCTTCCTACCCCTGCAATTCCGTGATTGTGATATGAAATTCAGTTAAAAATCCAGGGTCCTTTTGTGTACACGTTATCAGCATTTGTGTTAATACTTCTAAGATACTTGCTTTAATGCTTTCTCTAATGTATCTGAGGATAGTTGTTTTTTTTTTTAAGAACTTTGAAACCTTCTGGCTATGTAATTTGAAACCATTAGTGTATCATATAAACATCTGAGTTATGTGAAACAAAGTGACCTGCTTCTCTATTTCTTTTTATAAAGGTGTTTTACCATTGCAGTCATCATCCTTTTATGGTAGTAGGTCTTCATCAAAAGAGTACTCCACTAGCAGTTCCACCCTGGACAGGTAGGACTGATTCACTACCCTGAGCTGTAAATGGCAGTCCTTTCTGTTTCCTGTGTGTTTATTATGTGGTACACAGCTTTTATGCATAAAATGTGTATAGCTTAAAATCCCAAGCACTCAGTGCATCTACAATTGCTCTTCTCATACCTCCCAACTCCAGTACTGCTTTAAATAGATGGACTGTCTAAGATCACTCTTTTATAGTCATTGTGAACAACTGATCCTGGTGGTACCTGAAGTGTAGTTGGTTCAAGTGATGCTGCATACATTCCTGTAGATGTAAGGAAATTTAACTAAGGAAAGTGTTCTGGACAGAAATTTGCCTTTTTGTACCTCTTTGTCATTGTGATAGATGCTAGTTGTCTCCCGTGACTTTGCTAGTCCTTGTCCTCTGTGGTGATACAGTTGTGGTGTCCTGAGGTGTTACTGTTTAAGACAGAGCAATATAAATCCTTCACTTCTTATTCTTTTATGGTTTTTAGGTCTACTGTATCCAGCCAGACTACTTCAGCCAAAAGGAGCCTGGGATTTCTTTCTCAACCTGCCCCTCTTTCTGTTAAAAAAATGAGATCTAATCAAGATTACACAGGGTGGAACAAACCCCGAGTGCCCCTTTCCACCCACCCTCAGCAGCAATTACAAGGGTAGGTTTAATTTTCCTTATTTAGCATGCATGCCTTTGTCATTAGGACGTGCATGTTCTTGTTATAATTGCTTCATGGAGGAAAAAAAAATAATCTTGAAATCAATGAACACTGAGACAGGGAGCACGCTTCCTAGCTTGGAGAATATATGTTCTTAAATTCATTTTCTGAAAATTTGAAATATATAGTAACTTTAGATAATAGGCATTTCTTTCATACCACTTCCATGATTCACTTTTATGTCTTGTGCACATACACGCATCTTAATATTTTGATTGTTGTAACTCATGAATGCATTCCTAACAGACATTGCTTCCTGTAATTTTTCAGTTTAGTGTGAAGGGCAGAAGGACAACTCCACTAAAAGCTATGTGGGGGATACCTGGGGTGATGGATGGTCCTATGTGAGATTAGTGCTGTTTAACATGGGCACATTGACACATTTGTGTATGTACTATGTTTAATTTTCTGCTTTTCAGGTTTTCTAACTTAGGAAACACCTGCTATATGAATGCCATTCTACAGTCCTTGTTTTCAATCCAATCCTTTGCTAACGATTTGCTCAAGCAAGGTATCCCATGGAAGAAAATTCCACTCAACGCGCTTATCAGGTAAAATTCACTTTCTGAGAAGAATGTTTTCTCTTTCATTACTGAGAAGCTTGTTTCCTAGTATTGAAGCTTTGTGTAGAGAGTGATGTATGTGTGTCCACATAGTTATATGTGTCTGTATTCTGGAGCTTTACTTAGGAGGTGGGCTTTTAGGAATTGTAATGCTGAGTAGTTCTTAGTATGTTCTACTTCTAGTGGTAGGTTAAAATGTGCAAAAACTTTATTATAGATGCAGAATGACTTCTTAAACCATTATTAGCTAGGGTTTAAGCTGGTCACCAAATCCTGCTGTGTGAGGGATTATGAATTTTTGGAAGATATGCTTTGTGTAGTAGCTGTGCAAAGTGTTCGTGTTCTGCAAACTTAATCTTACTAAATTCAGACAAACCTCATGTCAAGAAATTCCGAAAGCCTCTGTCATGTGTAAAGTAGTTTTTTAGAATTTATGAATGAGTGAATTTAGAATTCATTTGCCAGTCAGATTCTGTTGTATGTCTACCAAAAAGACAAACTGCCGTTTGGATTTGCACTGTGCTCTCTGCTATTCAGGATTTGTTATATGTGCTATTGTACCTCTTATTTTCCTCTGACTAACAAGATTCAAAACATCAGAACCACATTCCTGCATCCATTTCATTGTCATTGTATTCTTTGGAGTCACTTGTAGTCTTTCTATGCTGCTCAGAATCATAGATATGATTGCATTGCAGTGATGTACATTTTTTGAAAGTCCATAAATTTTGCAAAAACACTTCTTATGCTTGGGCCTTGTATATCTAAAGGCAAACTGTGGACAGAGCTTGTGTAACAGTACAATAACAAAAAAAACCATAAGGAAAAAAAGGAACTTTTAACCATAAAACTTGAACTCAATCATTTATGAAAGGGCACCAAAACAACACATTTCTTATTAGTATAAGTAATATACTAAGTTTTCAAAAAGCATTGGTTTTAATCTTATTGTAAAACCTGTTGCAGAAATAAGTTAATAGAGCTTTATAGGACTCTTTACCTTAGAGTCTGGATATTTTCATTTGGCTCCTGTTCCAGTGATGATCTCAAAATACTTGAAATGTAAAAGATTATTTTCCATTTCCTGAAATATTTTCGTACGAAACTCCCACACTGCTTATCACAGGGTAAAACCTTGTAGAAGCCCTTAAAATAAGAAGCCATGTGTTTTATTGCAATTGTCTGATGTCCTGGACAGTCACTCATTGTCTCACTGGATTGACTTCTGCAGACGTTTTGCCCATCTCTTAGCGAAGAAGGATGTCAGCAGCCCTGAGGTTAAGAAGGAGTTGCTCAAGAAGGTGAAAAGTGCCATTTCAGCTACTGCAGAGAGATTCTCTGGGTATATGCAGAATGTAAGTATCATATGGTCTAGAACCAATTGTGTATGTTGTTTGGACTGCATTGAATTCCTGTCAGGCTTCATCTCCATTTGGCGGCGATTTGAGCTTTTGATTGAATGATAACTGTTGCCTGCCCTCTGCTAGATCAAAACTGTCTTAGTATCGCTGTGAATGTAATGGACAGAAATGTGATTTCCCTCATCCATGTATGTGAGAGATTCTGCATGGAGTTTTAGAAAATGATTTTGTTTCTAGGATGCACATGAGTTCTTGAGCCAGTGTCTGGACCAGCTGAAAGAGGACATGGAAAAGTTGAACAAGACTTGGAAGAGTGAACCAGTCCCTAATGACGATAGCTCACCTGGACGGGCTTCTGATGATCTTTCAGCTACCAAAGTTTATACTTGCCCAGTTATCAGTAACTTAGAGTTTGAGGTTCAGCACTCTATCATTTGTAAAACGTAAGTATGCTTCAGAGCTTTTCTTGTTAGGAAGAGCTTGAGTTTTTTGTGACTTCACCTGCATGCTGTAAATAGAACTAAGTTAGCAGTATGTTTTTGGTTGTTTTTTTTTTTTTTAAGTTACTGAAGCATCAAAGTTAAAATCCTCAAATTCATCTTTATCATAAGCATGAAACAATTTCATTCTGATATGGGTGAAATAGAGCAAGATGCATATATTTTCTGAGAAGCTACTTTAGCCTGAAAAATATAAATTGTTGGTAATTTCAAATTTATTTTTTATCAGGCTTACATAAGCACATTTCTTTTTTAGATGTGGTGAAACGGTCACCAAACGAGAACAGTTTAATGACCTCTCCATTGACCTTCCTCGAAGAAAGAAATTGTTTCCATCTCGGTCGATCCAGGATTCCCTTGACCTCTTCTTTCGGGTACATAATTCATATACATATATGAACAGTAGACTTGTAGGGAAAATATTGCTTATCATTCTTGCATTAGCAGATGTGTTGTCAAATTCTAAGTTTTGCTACCCATGCTGCCATTGGGTGCCCTCTTGTTAGATCATGTTGAAGATTAATACGACTTTTAGTTTAGCTGTTCTCTTGAGGAGGTTTTATGACAGCCAGAAGAGATGTCCTTCCTGTGAAAACTGTGTGATGCATCATTTGTTCCACTGGTCTTTGTTCTGTTTTAACATAGGCAGAGGAAATTGAGTATTCCTGTGAGAAATGTAATGGAAAGTCTGCTGTTGTCACACACAAATTCAATCGGCTTCCCAGGTAACCGTTGACATCTGTTCCTTTCTTTCCTGGAAACACGTCCCCAAAAATGCATGCAGAAGCTCCTCAAAGATGAAATCTCTAATAGTGGGTAGGAAATCGTGTGTGGTGGTGGTATGTGAGGAAGCACGTGCAAGCAGTAATTTCTTCACACTGTTCTTCAGTTTCCTTGTGAAAACCTTCTATGTGCTGAGTACCCTTTGCAACGCTTCTTTCTTCCTCCATCACTACACAGGGAGGTCTGAGTTTTCCCCTTTTATTATATTCTCAGGAGGGAGGTATGAACAGTAACAAAAAAAAAAAAAAAAAAATCTGTACATTTAATATTTAGTGCTCAGTTGACCTAATGTGCCAGACTGAGCTGGGGATGTTCTTATCAGAAGTCAGAGAGAGGGTTTTGCTTTGGTCTGCTCTTCTGTGCTGATCCCTAGCTTCTCTCTTAGTAAGCATGGTGCTTCAAGAAAGAATGCAAACAATCTGAGGGTTAATGGCAAGCTCAATAGTTCCAGACCTCGTGGTGGTGTTCAGTTCATTACTTGATGGTAGAGATCATTTCCTCATGGGATGTAAAGCTAAAAGAGAATGTTGGATGCCTTTACTTAGCCACTGTCCTTGTCCTGTGGTGCGTGCTCATACAAACTTGGTAAATTGATGTTCTGCTAAAAGCATAGCTTGTGTTTTTCTTAACAAGCTTATGTACTGTGACAGTGTTGCAAAACCTTTGTCAAAATATTTGGGTATTAATACAGTGTAAATGACGGTACAACTGCTTGATCTAAGTAGCTGGTACAAAGTACAGCATAAGGGAGAAGGCTCAGTGCAAGGAAGCTTTTTCAAACTCTTTATACCGTTCTGATCAAAAGCTGTTCTAAAAAAGCGTTATGACAGATAAAAAGAGTACATGTCTTCCATTGGGCACAGCTCTTCTTCAACTCTGGGAAGCTGTGTGCTTCCTCTATCAAATATCTACAAATAATATGATCATTCTGGTGTGTTGAACAATAATATTCTGTTTGTTTCCTGTGCCTGTCACCATGTTGGAATGATGTTTGATAAGAGCTGCTTGCTTTGGCCCACCTAAGGAGCAAGATGGTGCAGGATCAAAGCAGAAAGCCTCTTGGCAGCCTGCATTTTGCACCTTGTGCAGAGTTGGAGATGGATGGCAGAGTGATTATGCATCTCTTACTAGATAAGAGATAATGCTTCTCTCTTTCTCTCCCAAGTGATGATCTGCTTTAAAGCACATGAAATGCACTTTTTGTGAACAGAACCACTTGGATTTTTAATAGCTTTTCTAACTTGTACCTTGAGATTAACATTTTGTACTTCTCTCGTGTTTTTCAGGGTCCTGATTCTTCATCTGAAACGATACAGCTTCAATGTAGCATTGTCTCTCAATCATAAAGTTGGGCAACAGGTGGTTATTCCGAGATACTTAACCCTGCTTTCACACTGTACAGAAAGCACCAGGCTGCCACTGACGCTGGGCTGGAGTGCCCATTCTGCAATGTAAGTGTACAGCCTGAGTTCAGCTTGTGCTGTGTTACGCGCCCATAGTGAATTGTCAGATCTACTCTATCTGATGTCTGGATAAAGATCCACCAAAATTATGCAGCCTCAGGTGCAAGGTATCTAATCTAGCCTCTTCGTACAAAGTCTAGATTACCTTTTGTTTGCAGCATGCTTAATTCTGCTGAGAAGGCGTAACAACATTCCTTTTTCTGTTTCCACTTGCACACCTCATGCTGTCATTCGTTTTTCACCGTCTTTACTATGTTACTATAGTATTTGAAGACTTCATGTGTTGAAAATAATCTTCTTTTCCCTGTGGCAGTTATTTTGGTACAGCTGCTTGTCCTAAGATATTAAATGGCCTAAGAGATTAAATGTGCCAGATGTCACACAGATGTGGCAGAATAAGGAACAAAAAGCCCTTAGGTCCCTTGCCTTGCATTCTGACATACTGTAAATGTAGTGAGATAGGATACATCTGATATCTGTTCTTTTGCTGGATACTTTATGGAGTTCGAGATTTACCTGGAAGTTTCTCAAGAGTTTGCTTTAAGAGTAGAAATCTTTCCCTCCTAAGCATAATGAAATGCTTAGGCTAACCAACGCAGACATGCTTTAAAACGTTTTAAATGGCTTTAAATGGTTTTTTGTTTGTTTGTTTTTTGTAATCATTGAAACCATTCTGATTAATGCAGACAGTGAAAGGGTGACAAAGCTGGGGAAAAGTACCCCTGACTTGAGGAGAATGATGAAAATGGTTCCTGTGTCGGTAAAACCATATGTTAGATGGTTGTAGTGGTAGCAGTGGACTTCAAGGAGTCCATAAAAGGATCGAGTGGAGCAGGATATTTGCTTAGAAGATCTAGGTAATAGAGGAGAAACGGAAAAGTGGGACGTGCCAGAATACCAGCTAATCCAGACAGCAGCAAGAGACTGGTTTGGGAGCAGGAACTCAAGTGTTGGTGGGAATCAGGGAAAAAGGAAAAAATTCCCTTGACGTGGGAGTCCAGCGCCTTTGACTTGTGAGCTTGTCCCTAAGGGTGCATCACTAAGAAGTGAATCAAATTTAAAGGATTGCATCTGGTTTTGAACTGCTGTTGAGTATTTATGGCATCGTGGAGTTATTACTCTAAAAACAAGCAATTAGCAAGTACATAATGGTATTCTACTTGCTGCTTTGAACGTGGATTTGCATGCATAGCAGACATGTAAACATATATTATTTTAAAGACTAACTGCTGCAATAAATACTTTGTTTTTTAAATAGTTCCCGTCCACTGAAAGCCTCCCAAATGGTGAATTCCTGTACTATAAGCACTTCTACACCTTGTAGGTAAGTTAAAGTTCTGAAATGCTCTCTTGGCCTGGCATTTCATGGCTTTTAAGGCAGTTTGGATTTACATAGTTTTTTTTCTTTACTATTTCTACTTTAAAAAAAGAATCTGTTGTGTAAATTGCTTTTAGGTACTGTTTTTTCATATCTGAGCTTTATTGGTGTTACACGTTAGCTGAAAGAAGCATTAATGCTATCATTTGCCTAATTGACACAATCCTGTTAGCATTTCTCTTGAGAACCTTTGGGAACTCGGAAGCAAGTGAAGAGTAATTTTTTCATAGAGAAGGCTTGATGAGAACTGCATCTGGTTTGTACAGACGATTGGTCAGGGCCAGGTGTTTTAAACTGCCTTGCATTCGTCGCTGCAAACCAGACGTATAAGAAGCAACATGTTTTCTAATTCTGTAGTTAAACTTTTTTTTTCCTGTTTTTATTTATGGAGCTGCAATGAGTTTAGAGAACAGGTGTTTGGTTCCTTAAGCTTGTTTGTAAAGATGAGAGGGCATTATTATGGCCTTCATAGGCTGTTCTGAGAGGCCAATTTTTGACACAGTGGGAAATCTGATTTTGCAGTGGTGAGTTTCACATTTTGGAATGGATATAGAACAAATTTCCAAATTTGAGCAGATATTTCAGACTCAGAGTCTCTTGTCTTCTGCTCTAAAGAAACAAGGATTTATCCCAGTGAAGGAGCAAATGAGTAAACAAAATTGTGCAGACTTGCAACTTTATATCCTAGTATTGATGTGAAAAGTCTTGTGTCCAGCTTAGTAAATTTCAGGAGTCAATTAAATGGTTTCTGCTGAGTTCTACGTATTAATGTGGGCTTGTCTCAAATGAACGCTGTCCAGGGTTTTTGTGTGATAAAGTGCAGGCTCTTGGCTTGTGAATTTCTCTAGTGATTGTGCTACATCTTGTAACAGGTGTCATGTGAAAGAGAAAAAAACATTTGGTAGGTGCGGAGTAAATAAACTATAAAGTGTTTATTTATTGCCTACTATCTTGGTGAATTTCTATATTCAACAGTTGCAGCTTGTTCCCTAAATTGTGCCTCCCCACAGCCTGAAAATCTGCTGTAGCAGTTCTTTAATGGTTTCTATGAAACAGATTTGTACAGTGCTATGAAGTTCTATAGCTGTGTTTTTAATTTACAGAAAATATACTTTCAAATCAAAGAGCTCTGCAGCTCTCTGTGTGGATTCAGACAGTGATGATGAGCCCCTGAAACGCTCTGTTGCCAATAGCCAAAGGTTGTGTAACATACAGAGTAGAGATCAGCAACAAATGCAAGAAGAGCCAGAAAAGGTAAGGGAGGGAAAAAGTAAGTACAAGCTTCTGTATGCATAGGGGCTGTATGTACTTGTGGCTTGCCTGTGTTTTTCTTAGCATAATGAAATTGATGTAAGCTGTTTTCTCTCCTAATTAGCACTGTGATGCTAGAAGGGAGTGCTTTGCCATGCCAGCTAATTGACCTCTCTCTACAATTGTCTTGAGTTCCCACTGGGAACAGAGGTAATTGTGTTGTAACTGCTCTTAACTTGCAGGGTTGTGTATACCAGCTGCTTAGCAGTTTTGTTGGTCCTTTGGGCAGCTTTCACTAAAGACTTTTCCATACAGAATTTTAATGGACTGTCAATAATAAAATTATGCAGCAAAGCCCGTGATTAAATTAGAGCTAGTACAAATTGGGCTAGAAAAAATAGTCAGTTGAGAGAAGTTCTTGTGGCTGAATAAAAACATGCAAAGAAGTGGTGGATGTATGCAGTTTCTCACCTAACAAGAGAATCCCAATCCATGTGATATTTAATAAAAGATAAAATAATGGGTATTGAATTTCCAGAAGACAGGCTGGGAAAGACTGCAAGAGTGCTGAAGCTCAGAAGTGCAGTTAAAATGATCTTGACAAATCTGAGAAACTGCCTAAAAATAGGGAGGGGTGGTTCAGTATGAGCAGGCTAAAGACGCTAATCTTAGCAGGGCTGACTGGCTGTAAATGCAGGATGAGAACAGCTGGGAAAGCAGTGGGCCTTCAGGAAGGAGTAAGGGGCAACAGTTGGTCAGAGTATTAGGCTGACTGAAAAGGTAAATATTTAAGGGAGGAATAGCCTGCAGGGTGAGTGAAATCAGCCTTTGTTTTTTCCTCAGCATCGATCTTTACCTGGAATGCTGGATCTAACATCCAGATCCATCTGGAATCCAGATTTGAAAAAGAGATTAATTGGAGAGAAGCAAGTGAAGTGAAACATGAATGGTCAAATGCTTGGAAAGGAAGATTTCTGAGGAAAGAGTGGTTGAGTGAACTTGGGTCCTTTAGTGGAAGGAAAAACCTAAACAGAGTGTGTATCTTCAAGGAAGGGAAGGCAATGAGTGGAAGCACTTGGGCTGTTTTTCTTGGCCTCAGTGGATGGAAGCAATAGACTGAAATTGCAGACAGTAATTTTTAGATTATACTTCAGGGAAAACTTCCTGATGTTCAGGATATTAAGTGGTGGAATGGATTGCTTTGGGAGTAAGCAGAAAACAGCTTGCTCTCAGAAGTAGAATGAGCAACTGCTATCTTGCATAGCACATCTGTGGTGGCTGTGGGTGGGAAAATTGAACTGACTTCTCTTTGAAGTGCTCCTTCTGTAAAGAGAACCCTTTCCAAACTGTCTTAAATGATTCTTCAAATTTTGTTTGTGAGGAAGTGTAGGTAATCTCCATCACAGCAACACTGCGTGCAAAGATGGTGGGAATAAAGCCTATTAATTTGAATAACAAATTAATGGGAGGCTTTCCAGCCTGCTGTGGGAAAGAGACAGTGGTGGAGATGATTCCACATAAGCAACTTGACTTTTTGCAGCTGTGTGCTTTAAGCACTCCCCACCACAGACCTGAGCAGCCATCTGCTATTGTTAACCATACTGTCCTGGTAGGACCTGGTCCTGGTTCTTGGTGTAGCGTCGCTGCTACTGCAGAGCTACTATCAGGATGCTTCTCATTGCAGCTGTGTTAGGGATGATCGTGTATCCCATCCATGGCACTGCGCAAAAGCAATCCTGCCATGTAGGAGAACAGCTGGGATGCACGATGTTGGGCTCTAGGTGCAAATAGCAGTTACCTGGCTAATGAGGGCAAAGCTGTGATTTCTGGCTCTGCAGGTGAAGTGGTATTTTTAAGTACTTTTCAAATACATTTATTTAAAGCCTGAATTAGAGCCTAAGCTGCTTAAAATCCATGCAAATGAATTGTAATGGAAAAGTTGTATTCAAGTAATGCATTGTTGTTGCCAAGTCTTTAAAGTCCAGCCGCTGAATTAGAGGAGGCTGTTGTCGGAGTCCCTGGAACCAGAGTTTGCTTGAAGTGCTAAATCAGTTTTGACAGTAGTGGTCTACAGGTGCAGAGAGGAATCAGAAAGCTTAGAGTTGCAGGTACTCTGATTTTCCTATTCAGTGCACAAATAAAATGGGAGGAAAAAGACTAAAAGTTGTCCGTTCTGATTGTTGGAGGTGGTGATGACTCAAACAAGCAGTTCAATTGGGTAATTCACTTGCTGATCTGGTTTGATAAGCCATGTTTAATGCAAAGAGTTTGCACTATAAAACCAGTCTTACTCATCAAAAGCTTATTGTATGTAAGTTTAAAAAAAAAAAAAAAAAAAGTAGCAGTATGATGGATTCTTGTTCATTTTAATGAAGTTCTGAGTTGCATCCAGGTGAAATTTGGAGTAAGACCTGGTTAAATTCGTAAATAATAATTAGAAAACCATGATTTGTAATATACAAATGCAAATATATACATACACACAAATATGGTAAGTAGTATAATCATTTAAATATGTATGCTTAGAGGTTAGCCTCCTGATTTAACAGTTGATATCACAATGATGGAAATGCCTACACTGGTTATAAATCAGCATGGCTTTGGAGTAGATGAGCATCTGTTTTAGGAATAACTACAATAATAACATAACAATAGAAAAAGTCGGATCAGGAGTTTTTTCTTTCTCTTGATTTAAAGCCATTTTGTTCTCCTTAAGAAATAAAATTTCCCCACTTTTCCTGATCTTTCCTTGACTTGCTGATCACTCTGTTGTTTCCCTTACCCCCTTGTGATTTCTTATGGCAAGTCAGCATTGCCAGATGTAATTTTAATTCTATTTCTTAGCAGCCTAATTTCAGTTCCTGTTTTTCCTTCCTTTCTACAAGTTCCAATCAGGTACTGCTTCAGCCTGCTGTGTTAATAAACTTGCAGTTTTGCTACTTCTGCCCTCAGGGTTTTAGCACTGACTTGCCAGAGGCTTGGAGATCCATCAGTGCCTGAAGGTAGAACGTGTGTTGAAGGAGATGGGAAGAGTTGCCTTGGCTGTATTAATCCACAGGGCCTGTAAAAACTGGTTGTAGTTGATATTTAAATATTGTTCCTTGGAGTGAATGTAGCTGCAAGGGTTGTGTCTCCATTGAAACTCACAGAACTGCCTGTTTAACCTTGACAGAGCCAAATTCCCACATCCTGGAGTTAAACAATAGTAATAATAAATCTATATGGAAATGTAAAGCTGGTGTTATATACCTGTTCATTCCGGTTTTTAATCATAACTCCATTCATCTCTAGAGTTCAAAAAGAAGTAAAATGGAGGGTGATAAACCTGAGCTGGGCAATGCTGGTTTTGATGGGATGAGCGAAGATGAGCTGCTAGCAGCTGTCTTAGAGATCAGCAAAAGGGAAGCTTCTCTGTCTCTGAGCCATGATGAGGATAAGCCCACAAGCAGCCCAGACACTGGGTTTGGAGATGATGAAATTCAGGAGTTGCCTGAAAACCTGGAGACGATGGAGACAGAGAAACCCAAAGCACCATTAGAATCAGGTAAGGCAAAGTAGCTGCCTTAATTGTGCTGTGATGGACTAAAGCAAGTTACTGATAGCAGTGGGCTGGTAATATTTGAGGGCAGAAGCCAGATGCAAGTATACTGCTGAAACTGTCTGAATTTCTCAGTTTTCTCATAGTTTCACAGTACATAAAGCTTGTAAGAAAATACATTTTGCCATTTCAATGAATTTCATGTCAGTCACTGCTGTGATAAAGGTAGGTTGTCTTCAGAGTTCATTGCCATCTTTTCTCTTCCTGATTACCGCACACTTTCACTCCCTGCCTTACCAAACAATTCAAATTATGAAGATTTGTCAGTGTCTGGGCCCTAATCCTCTGTAATCAGCAAGTAGTTACATCTCTGCAGCTGCTGCAGCCTGGGCAGTGTGGTAGCAGCATTCTTAAACTTCAGCAATCTGAATGATGTCTGCATTGTGTGAGACCAGAATGCTTTCGTTAATGCAGTTATTTTTTTTTACTCCGTCTGAGTTTAACTCCATCTCTATTTTTTCTTTATTAATACTCTAAATGAGAGTAGTGAGCCTAAGAGACTCAGCATGCAAACTGTAGCCAAAGACATGGTTAAGTACAGGAGGAAGACCCTTTGATCTCCTTGTGGGGAAATTGTATCTCACAGCTGAAGGAGAATTAAGTGTGCATGTGCAACGTGTTTTCATGCAAATATTTAATGCCACTAGCCTGGAAAAAACAGGGAAACAACATCCTTTCCTTCTCCTCTCAGAGCCAAAAGGTTAGGCGTTAACAAAAATACTGTTCAGAACATCAAGCTTGAGAAGAATTGTCTAGTGAAACAACTTTCATGTTGGAAGTTGGTCTCTTAAGAAAACCAGATGTGTAGTCAGCCTTCCTTGTGCTCAACTTGACATACTTTGTTACTGTGGTTGTTGAAAGGCAACTGTGAGAGCCTGGCAGCAGAAATGTCTCTTCAGGTTTTCTTTGAAAGGTGTAATGCAATCATTTGAAGGCTGTGATGTTTAAGCAGAAAGTATGTTTAATAGATGTCTGTAATTTCTGATTAAGAATTCAGTTAAACACGTAGCATTGAATTTGCCTTTCTGTATTTGTGTACGGTCAAAAACACAAGTACTATTCAAACCATAAGGTTTGGCATTCAAATGAGATGTGCATCTTTGTATTTCAAGTTAGCATTTATGGCAGCTGAGTGTAACACCTAATGAGTTCACAGCCCTATGTTCTATTTAAAGGAAGCTCGAAGGCAAAGGATGTTTTGCTTTATCAAACAAAATGATTCTAAACATTAAAGATTTAACTTGGTCCAGTCTTCTCTTTATCATTAGTAATCTTTTTTCAAAACATTGAATTGTTTGCGGTGCTTTAAAAAGAAACAAAAAAACAGAGGGTAGGACCCTGGCAAGTTTAAGTAGAATAAATGTCTCTTCTGCTACAAGATCCTGAAATTAAATCAAGTATTTCTTACAGTAGAAATCTTCAAAGATCATGTAATAAATTCTGTTTTGTTATTCATCTTAAGAGGATTATAGTTCTGGTTCTAGTGGTCTTACATGTAAGAGGTCATAGCTAGTAAGACTCTGCCTTGTGTAATCCTTGCCAGTAACTAATGAACAGATGTTGAAGTCTGCATAGGGCAAAACTCTAAAGTTCACATGTTGCTGCATGATAGCCTTTGGAGCAGGTCCTAACTTTTTCAGCTGCAAGCAAATGGGAGAATGAAAGTGTCTTGCAACAAGATGAGATGTGTGCAGTGGTTGAATGTGAGCATTCATTTCAGAAATAGTCTAAAAACAAAAAATAAAACCAAAAACCTGACTTCTGATATGCTGTTTACTTTGAAGTTCAATTGTGAAGTTTTAATCTTGCACTTTTAAAGATTTAGGCTGTGTTCACAAGGTTGAACTCTTACCTGAAAGAGAAGCTGACAAATTGAAAGAGTACTTGAGATTTGTTTCCCACTCTCACACAGATGATTAAACTTTAATTGTAGCTTGGCTTGTAGTACTCTGAGGTATAATATGCAATGCAAACCTATTTTTTTTTTAATCTTTGGTTACTTCTAGAAAAATACAGGTGTCAGCTTTGTGGCTGTAGGAACCTAGTGGTGTGTGACATCTTCCTTTTAGTTGAAGTTGCTGTTTGAGTAAGCATAAAGGAAGAAGATCGTTTCAAGGATTAATCAAGTGGTTCATCTTGTACCTCTTAAAATTACAAGACTCCTTCTGGAGCTTTTTCAAACTGTTGACGTTTCTGTTTTTGTTTTCATGGCTGAGATCTCCTTGTCAATAGATGTCACTGTGCTGCAGGGATTGTGGTTACAAACCCAGGAAAGCATAACTGTACTTTGCGATCCTTCAGGTCCTGCCAATTTCACTGAGATAACTAAAGATTTTGATGAGAATAAGGAAAACAAAACTCCGGAAGGCTCCCAGGGAGAGGTTGACTGGCTGCAGCAGTATGATATGGAGAGAGAGAGGGAAGAACAAGAACTTCAGCAAGCACTGGCTCAGAGCCTTCAAGAACAAGTAAGAAATAATTTGCTCTCTCAAGTTACTTCCCCAGCACTAGAAAGCTGATCACTGAAGAAAACCTTGTGTTCACACAGCAATTGAAAGGGGATTCTGCTCTGTGTTTGAGAGAATCTGATGTTCTAGCTCCACTCCTAGCACTGGGTAGATTTAGGCGTAGTTTTGTGTGTACTTTGGGAACCATACTATATCACAGACACACAGATTTCTCCAAGCTCACTGCGTATTTATACATAGAGCTGTGATATTATATAAACATAGTGATAAACGGAAGTCTCACTAGCTCTCACGTAACACTCACAGGCTCACCCCTAGTTTCCCTGGAAGTTGCTTATTGCCTGGAAGCCCTGCAGCACATTCTGCCAAGAATCAAAGTGAAAGAAACAGGTTTTAAAGCAAAAGCTGGGGATGGCCTTATCAGATCAGCTTAAAGATGTCTAGTTCGGTACGTTGTTTCTGGTGATCATTGGTAGGAAATGCACAGCAAAGAGTATGAGAGCAGAACAATGATGTGATGCTTTCCTGTTGTAAGTTGGAAAAAGGATCTCCAACAATTCAGTCTAAAAACAGTCCTTTAAAGAGGACTTGGAAAAAAATGGGATCTTGTATGCTAACAATCTGTGTTCCGCTTGATTTACAAGACCTGTAACTATTTTCTATACATTTAACTGCCCTGAGGAAGAAGTAAACACTTTGTCAGGTCTGTCTTTAAGTAGATACCCTTGTCTGCTCTCTTTTAATACTAAAGCTGTCATGGTTTTCCTTATGAGATCTGATGTTTCCATGGCTCTTGGATTTTCTCTCCTATTTCTCATTATAAGGTGCTTGTTGGCATGTTCTGTGCCAGATGTAGCTTTGATTCAGTACCACTAAGTAGTTTAATGAAGATCCTCAAATGCTTTAGAAAAAGTGAGATAAAAGGCCTCATGTTAATAATGTAAAACTGCCTTTTGTGTGTTGCTCTGCTATGATTTTGAAGTGAAAATCTGCTATTCTAATGAATCAGGCATGGAAATGTGGTTAACTTGGTTTGAAATATGTACTTAAGGCTTTGCATTCAGGTGCACAGAAAGCATTCAAGGACTGAATTAAGAAGCCAGCACAGTAAGTGTTACTGTGTACTGAAAGCTACTGTAGCTGTAGCTCTGAGCTTTGGAGAGTGCTGGGAGGAGCAGGAACATGATGCTATCCAAAAAATTGGAAGGACTTGTTGACAGAATTTTTTTTTGCATCCTGCCTTTATGAATGACACCTGTTAAACAGAACACTGTCTCTACTTTCTAATGGCCAGAAGGTAATAAAATCTGTCCAAGTTTAACAACTCTGTCTACAGTTGGCTTTGGACAGAAATCTAAACTTTGCTCCAGTGTTAGGAGCTTTGTGTGTGTGACAACTTTCCTTAGCAAAGGGTTGCAAATTCATTCAGATGCTTTTCAAATTAATGATCCTCTGAGAGTGTTTGGTGTTAATGGGGGCTTGCTCTGCTGCATACCAAGCTTTAGGAGCTTTGACAAGCCTTAATGAAGGTTTGTCCCAGGTTCTGTTGGATGAGAGCATTGGACTCTCGCTGGTTGCAAACACTTCTTCACACGAAACCTTTAATTTACAGTGTCAGGTTTGTTGTAGAAACCAGAGCAGCACAGTTTCAATGGAAAAAAAGCACCACAAGAATTTTAAACAGTGAACTGTCTCAGTGAGCTAAGTTTTGTTCTCTTCCCATCAGGAGGCACGAGAACAAAAAGAGGATGATGACCTTAAGCGAGCTACGGAATTAAGTCTACAAGGTGAAGCTTATTTAACTTTTCCAGTATGTTGCTTTTGAAGGAAAGTAGACCTGTATGTATGAGTGCAGCTCCTGACTGCAAGACAGCTGGGATTTCAGGCCCTTTTGATGTGTGCTTAATTGTAGTTGGTTTTGCTCGGGTCTCTTGTTCTCAGTTGTGGAAGCAAATGGCAGGAAAAAATTTAAATAAAAAATGACCTATTTAATTCTTTTGAGTTTTTAGTATGATATGTGTGTGTATATGCAGCAGAATGGACCATGGAATATTGTGTTCCCAGAAACCAGTATGGCTGTAGTCACAATTTAAGGATCATCAAGTTTCCACTGGTTTAACATGCATTTTAGTGCATGTTAATGCACTGGCTTTGCTCAAGAAAATAAGTACCCTATCTGTCTGACACAGAGGGGAAGGGTAGATAAACCCTGCTTCTAGGTATGGCTCTTGGAAAATGGAGGGGGCACCCAACATACAGTCTGTCCTTCCCAAATGTGGACTGTGATGAGCCTCAGGTGTGCTTAACATCTGTGTGGGGCTGGCAGGTGAGTGATTTCATGCAGCCTGGCAGGGCAAAGCTTAACAGAGGAAATTCCTACTCTAAAAAGGGAGTGGGAACAGTAATGAAGCATTGTGGTAAGGTGCTCTTAGATGCTTGGACACCTTGAAAGGCCCTCAGTGATTACCAGATGAACTTATCGGCTTCTGAGGAGCAGTAAGTGCTGATGTCTTTCTTCAAAAAAAAAAAAGTCGATCCTGAGCAGTGTCCTGTTAATCACAGCTCCTCACCCACCCAGCACTTCACAGCTTTAATTTAGCTGTTGAAAGCATGGCCACTTCTCCTAATGAGCACTGTACAAACCCTCGCATTAGTCGGGTGGCTGCAGAATCCCAGGAAGTTAGGAACAGTGTGTACAGGGAGCTGTGGTGCCTTCCGGCTCTTTGCAAAGCGCTGCCTGCATTCTGCTCAGCCAAGCAAACTGGAAGTTCCTGTGGTGAGCAGCCTTCTTACCACTGAAAACAATGAAAAGATGTCTGCTGCCAGCAGCAGCGATTGGATGCCAGTTTAAATTGAAAAATGTACTTTGTTAATGCAACTTATAGTTTAGAACTGTAATTCATAGCTCCTCCTTGCCCAGCTTGCAGATCCCTGGCCCAACTGGCCCTGCTGCTCTCAGGATTGGGTCTGGCTTCCTGCTCTGGAGCAAACTGGGTGTTTTCCTGCTTGGATTCTCATGCAGTGTTGTTGTTTCTGTGCTGTTTAGAGTTTAACAGCTCTCTCCTGGACAGCGTTGGCTCTGATGAGGACTCTGGGAATGAGGATGTGCTTGACATGGAGTACTCAGAAGCTGAAGCAGAAGAGCTGAAAAGAAACGCTGAGGTGTGATCTATGATTCCAAATGTTGACTGAGAAATTCAGCCCCTTCTTTGCCATAGGCTCAGTATTAGGTAGTTTTAAAGAATTCCTTTCTGATGAAAAGGGAGAAGATAGAAGAATACTCAACTATAAGGGTCTGTTCTATTCTGTTTGGTTTTTTTTTAAAAAAAAAAAGTAGCTGCAGAGAGACCCCTCTGAGCATCTCTAAGATATGAATAATGATGAAAAGGAAACAGTAATTTTATATGGGGAATGTTCCAGGGGATGGAGTTCCAGACTCCATGCAGCAGTGTTGGGACAGTTCCCCGTGCCTCCCTTCTGGAGGAAGGCTGTGTAAAGTGACAAAGGTTAAGACCTATGACTGAACTTACCTTGAATAATTCTTATTTTCTTACAATTGTTCACCAATTTTCTTAAACCAAGAATTGCATTTTAAAGCATTGCCAGTGAACTGCATCAATCAGGTATCCTGGTCTGAGAGTTTGAAGCAGTAATTACCAAAAGCCAGTCTCCATCATTTAGTTTTTTGTTCAGTGAATAGACAGTGTGTCTCTTGCATGCAAAGAGGGTATTGTCTGCTGACATTGCAGGTGCAGGATGAGAGTCTGAGTCACGTATCTGGTATTAGCTATTAAATCTGTATATTGTTATCAAGGATAAAGCTTTAATATTTCAGAAGTAAATATGCTGTTCCCTTTTTGCTTATCTATGTTTATTTGGTGGATTGATTCTGACATCAGTGGAAGCTGCTTAGGAAGTGGTTGTTTAGAGAACTTTGCAGAGTAGAGCTCGTGTCAGTGTCTGTTCTGAAGTCAGAGTAACTGCTTTGTTGTTTGTTTTTTTTTTTTTGCTTGCTCAAAGATCAAATTAAAGTCAGGAGCTTTTCCCCACTTCTTGAAGGACTCTTCATTGGTGTGAGCCAGGGTGTCTGTTGCTGTAATCCTTTTGCAGCTTTAAACACAATAGCCAAAGCCCATACCTCAGGTATAAATCACCTTGTCCATAGGTTACATGGGACAAAAGTGAATACTTAAAGTTTAACTGGACCTTGTTTTTAGACAGGAGAGCTGCCTCATTCCTACCGCCTCATCAGCATTGTCAGCCACATTGGAAGCACATCATCTTCAGGTAAAAGACACTGTTTTATTCTTCGTCTCTTATTGAGATTAAAAATCTGCAAAACAAAATTACCATATCAGGGTTATTTGTAGAGAGGAGTTTGGGGTCAGCAGGAGCAGACAAAAAAAAAGCAGCTCTTTAATTGTGGGTTGCTGGCAGTGAAGTGGAGTGAGGGTGTCGTTGTGCCTGTATGTGGCATCTGGGCTCAGTGCTGGCTATGGGATCCATGGCATTGCTAGTGCTTATCACTAGCTCACTGGCTAGCGAAGGCAGAGCATGCAGGATCTTAGGGATATTTTAGCATTTTAAATCTGAGCAAGACATCCCACTAACAAGCTTACTGGCTGAAGTGCAGCATGAAAAGTGTGTTCTGTGTTTTCAAGGTCACTATATCAGCGATGTCTATGATATCAAGAAGCAGTCCTGGTTCACCTACAATGATCTGGAAGTGTCTAGAACTCTAGAAACCACTGTCCAGTGTGACAGAGACCGAAGTGGCTACATCTTCTTCTACATGCACAAGTAGGTGGCCTGGGGCATTCTGGTACTGTTTGTGATAGCAGACCTCTTCTTCTCTATTCTGCT
Organism: Chrysolophus pictus; assembly: GCA_037305975.1. NCBI lineage: Eukaryota > Metazoa > Chordata > Aves > Galliformes > Phasianidae > Chrysolophus > Chrysolophus pictus. The sequence continues at coordinate 14,949,588 of CM074582.1, read as the reverse complement.
TTGATGGGGTGAGGAGTGTCTCTGTATGTGGGTCAGAAGAAATTATAGTCAAAATTTTATACAGGAATGACAAATTCAAGTGCAGCGAGTTTGTTATTATATGTCACTAGTGTATAGTATTTTAACAAGGTACATTAAATCATCTTTTGAAAAGCTGAATTTGGTGTCTCAGCCGTTCATTATTTGTATCAAGAATCACAGTGGGGTTTGGATTTTGTCCTTACTTGCTGTAAGATTTGTAAATACCCTTATCCATGCTTCTAGTGGTTGTGTTGTTGCAGCCATGGTCATCTCAGGACATGAGCAAGATGAGATTTGTAGATAAAAGTAATACTTTATCAGGCACACAACTGATGAAAGGCTTTTGTAACTCAGTTTGTTCCCTTTTTATGTGTTTTCTGGTCCCTGAAGTAAAAGATACTACGCTATCTCTGCAGACTGTGTCTTGTGTTCCTACAGATCCTATTACTAGCCTGGACTTACTTTAACTGTTGTTACTGTTCTCTGGAGCTTACCAATGATCTTATTCATTGTAATAAATGAAAAGAAAATGCTTGGGGATTCAAGGAGCCTTTCTGAGAAATGCCAGATAAGACACCTTTCTCTACCAAGCACTGTGACGCTTGAGCTTTGTGGCTTAAATCCAGTTGCTGATTCCCTCAGGGCTGTCTCCCATAGCAGTTGCTTACTGTACGTAAGTTTCACTGTTGCTCTTCCCCTGTGTTTTAGGGATATCTTCGATGAATTACTAGAAACAGAAAAAAGTGCACAGCCACTTAGCATGGAAGTAGGCAGATCGATCCGTCAGCCGCTGTGAGGAGCCCAACACCTCGTACCTCTTGAGGAGCACAGAAAATCCTGAACTTGTGCCAGATGTGCAGAAGTAACAAACAGCTCAGGGCCAAAGCAACAGACAAATGGTAGAAATACGGATGCTCACATTTTGCAGAACCATCTGTGCAAGTCCTCGGCCCAAACCACAGTTGTCAACCTTGACATCCTGGAGCAATCCTCCTGTGGTGAAGTTTTTATTGTTCCTCAAACAATTTTGTCAGCATGGAGCCTTAAAGAGTTGCATCGAGCCACAAGACTACAGCTGCTCACAGACTGATTTAAAAGGAAAAACTGTGCAAAAAGAGACTCATCTTCAAAAGCCCATTCACTGACCAGATGTGAGTGGGGAAGATTTACATATCACTTGGCTCTTTTTTGTTGGTTTTTTTTTTCCTTCTCCAAAACCGGTTTAAGCAATAGATTCTGTTAGCTGGTGTATGTTGTGTTGGTGATTTTCACTGGCAGCCCAGCTCCCAGAGTACGCTCTCATCAGTCATCTCGCTGTGCAGTCGCTGAACTGATGTGTTTTGACATTGGTGGGTTTGTAAGCTCTCTGCTGGTGACGTGCAGTTCCAGGAAACAAACTCTTGGTGCTGTGGAATGTATTGCATACCTGGTGGCAGCTCTGTCTCTTTGATGCCGTTCACTGTCATCCTCCTTTAGCGGTGAGATTATACATGTGATTTATTTTACAAGTATTATTATTTGATTGTGTTTTCTTCACTACATTGTTGTGTAAGTTTGGAGAAGAGAGGTGTGCAGTGTTTCTCGCTGAAGTTATGTTGCTTAGGGCTTACTTTGATGTGACTGACCCAAGCTGCTGGGTGACACCTGGAGCAGGTGGAGAACAGGAGCTGAACCACAGCTGCTTTTTCATCTTGCCTTGTTCTGTGCAGCCGTGAGTCATCTGAAATGGAAATGATGGGAAGAAGGCAGGGCCTGCAGTGCCTTGCTTGCCACTCTTTGCTTGAACTGTGGTCTTTCTTTGGTCTTCCCTCATCCCAGGTGCAGAAAAAGGGATTTCACTGCAGCTCTGTGGCTGTTCTTACTGAGGAGCACGGAGTACTCCAGCTGTGTGACTAAAGCAGGTGGAAAGCTTTCAGAAAGCTTGTGTTCAGTGCTAACAGAACAGTTTGGGAGCATGTTTAATGAGGCTAGCTCCAAGATACTCATTTTATAGCTTGTTTCAGTGGGGAGAAAAAAATGCCTATTGACTTAATTTTTTTAGCACCTTCGCACTTATTTAGCAGGGGCAGATGTTTCCTTTTGCTGGCATTTACTTACTTCAGAGAAACTGTTGCTATTAAGCAGAGTAGTTGATCTTGTTTTGGCCTCTAGTTCTGGTTTTTGCAGCTTGAGTTTTAGAGATGAAAGACTTCTTTAAAAAAAAAAAACACACAAAATACACTTTTTTTTTGCTGTCAAGATAGTTTCTGGGTTTTTTAAACTATTGTTAGGAGTTTCTCAGGAATAAATCAGCTGAAGCAAAGCAGGCAGAACCATCTGTGCAGAACTGACAGCAGGCACCTCTTCTTGTGGGCACTTCCATACCAGGGCTTGTCCCAATGGGCTATTATGGGGTGCTGCTTCAGTGACCTCTCCTCCCCTCCTTGTGCAGCAGTGAGGGGCAGCAGTGACAGCCCTTTGGGAAGTGAAAAGCCCCAGTGACCTCCTGGTCCCTGCTTAGGTGGGCATGGCCAGGGTGACATCTTTGTGGTTTCCAAGGGAGGAGTGAATGTTTGGTTGTAACCACAGTCTTGTGAGATGCAGCCGAAGCAGTGTATATGTTAATTTATTACAAAGCATTATACTTTTCTATTGTCAGTCCTGATTGTGGTAGGATTCTGGGTGATGGGAGGATGAGGTGAGGCACGAGGTATCCTTTGAACCCATTGCTCCGGCCTCTGGAGAAGTGATGAGTTGCTCCATCCAGGGGACAGATGTTTTCCCCAATTGCATCCTACGCTGGTGCTGTACATAAGTGATGGTGTTCCTGCAGGATCAGCAGTCAGCTCTCCTTTCTCAGGACGGTTTTGAAGGCACTGTGCTCCATTTAATTTATAATAAAAGCAAACATTGCCCAAATTCCCAATGCGCTAACTTTTGTTTAAAACCGATTTTTGCTTGGAATGAGGTGAGAAAGCTGATGCTTGAATCCAGCAGTCCATGTTCCATGAAAACAAAGTTCTTGTTTATTATTGTAGCTGGAAAGAATTTGCAAACATCTGTGAATTACTTCAAGCTTTTTTTGGCACATGGCGGCTTGGTGGCATGTCACCCTGGCAGCAGGGGCTGCGGAGCCTCTTCCTTGCTGCTGCTGAGTGGTGGGGAATGGAGGGTGAGCAGCCCTCTGTGCTCAGACATTACTGGTACAGCAGAACACTCAGCTTCTCCCTGTCCTGGCTTGTAGGTGGGTAGAGACGCTCAGTGGCAGTCCCCTAGTGTGTGCAGGCTTCTGGCACGGGCTACTCCAGAGAGGAAATGACTTTAGAGCCCTGCAAATGCTCCTGGCCCTTAGCATAACAGCAGCTGTTTGTGCAGGCACTTTGCTGCCAGGGCATAGGGCTCTTTGGTGCAGAGTGGGGATGGATCAGGACTGACTGTATGCAACAGTGACAGGTCTGGCATGTTACAAACCCTTCTTTGGCTTTTCCTCAGTTCTGCAGAGTTGGGTTAAACATTGACCTGCTCCTGAATCAGCTTAGGGTAGTCAAAGTGTGATTCAGCTTACAAACCCAAGGAACTGCCATCTTGCCTTTTCTCTCTCCCTGCATTGTATGACTGCGATGATTTGATCCAAGTTTGCTCCTCTGACTCTGATAGATGTGAGAATGCTCGTGTCGATGGACTGGAGCCTGTGCTGAGCAAGGACTGACTGCAGCTGCTTCACGAGGAGCAGGGCTCTGAAGTTTGAGACTGTGACATCACCTTCCACTTCTGCTCAGCACTGGTGATAAATGCCTGCTCACCTTTCCTCTCATCCTGTGCAGCACAGTGACTGGGGTGTGTGTCCAGCACACTGTCTGTAGTAGTCAGCATTGCTGCAGTTCACCCTGACACCAGGCATGTGGGGACTGTGTGCTTCAGTGATGGAGGAGCTGAGGAGACTTGGGAAGAATTCAACTGTTTTGTTTTCTTTTCATGGAGCTAACTATCCCTGTAACTGCCTGCCAAAGAGAGATAAAGGAGTGTGGGACCCCAGCCCTGCTGGGTGCTGCTGGGATGCTGAGGGATATGCAGCTGAGGACCTGGTGCAGAGCCACCCCATCCCAGGGTTGGTGTCTGCCTGCTTGCAGCCTGACTTCTGGTTCTTTACACTGTTGATGTGGAGCAGCACTTTTCTCTGTGTTTTAGCAGACCTGTTCCTCTCTTATTCTTTACAGATTTTGCTCTTGTTCCCCTCCCCCTGCCTTTTAAACAATGTGTAGATAGATTTTTTTTTGTGAAATTAAAACCTTTATTAGCCCTCTTTTGGTTTGAAATCTTATTGCTGCCTGCCCCAGTCCAGCTGACAGCATTCTAAAATCCTTGTAGGGCATGTGCTGCCTCTGTGACTCTGCTCCCCCATTGCCCCCCCCGGGCCCTGCCCCATGCCTGCTGTCCCAGCAGGTGCTGTCCCTGTGCTTCCTGTACCATGGCTTGTCGCTTTTACCTTTGATACTGCCAAGTATTTACTGAGTTTTATGCATGAGCTCACTGATAACAGAGGGAGTGCCTGGGGCTGTGTATGAGACCTTTAGTCCTGAGCTGCAGGTGTTGGGGTGGACAGAGAAACACACAAAGCCCCATTCCAAATCCATTTTATTTAGTAAAAATAACATGCTTGCTTGAATGGCTGGAGGCTGAGCCTCTCCTCCTAGAAGAGTCCTTTCTCCTTCTTGAGGTTCTGCTGCTTCCACAAGGGCAAGTTGGCAAAGGCAGAACGGGTCATACCGAAAACAGCCTTGAAGTCCTCATCAGAGAGGTGATTCTGAGGGAAGGAGGAACCTGAGCTCAAGCCGCAGGGTTTCCCCCAGCCATGGCCTCCCCAAGCCCCCCCCAGCTCACCTCCTTCCTGCTGGGATCCACACCCCGGGGCAGGTCCTCAGCTGCAGTGTTCACTAGCACATCCAATGGGAAGGTCTCCAGCTTGGTGGGGACAAGTGTGGTGGTGGCTGTGAAGACCTCATTCTTGGAAGTGAGCCCCTGGGTGGGGAGGGACAAAGTCACATCATGGACAGACCTACCAGGCTGCCTTCTAGGGGACTGACACCTTTGTCCCTTCATATGAAAATGTTCTTGCAGCTTCTTGTGCCACCTGTTAAGTGCACTAGTAGTCCCTTCCCCTGCTGCTGTGCCATGTGTTACCTAAAGCCCCCTCTTGCCCCAAGTGTCCCCTCTCCCTGTGACACTCACTGACACAAGGTGCCCAATGCTGGCGTTGTCCCCCAGCTCAGCTTTCAGCTCATCATAGGATTTCTTGTCCTGCAGGAACAGAAGTGCTCAGCTGGGGCCACATCCAGGCTCATCCCCATCTCTAAAAGTCTCCTTGCTATTCCCAGCCTCCACCCCCTGACTCACGCTCCAGCAGAGGGGATCCCAGGCCATGAACCAGCCAGTGAAAGTGGGGGGCTCGTAGCCTTGCTTCACCACGATGATGGGGGTGTCAAGGTCACGGCTGCCAGGGTGGCTCTGCAGGTACTCCTGTGCTGTCACTGCTGCACTCTCCTTCTCTGACTCATTGGCACCTTTCCCGATCCAGAAGAAAACCTGCAATGGGGCCACCATGTCCAGTACAGGGATGGCTGTTTTGGACCTCACCCTCTGTCCCCAAGGATGAGTGCTGGGAGCCTATCCTCAATGAAAACCATGTGGATTGGGTTTCCATGCTCCCACCCCACCAACTCTGGTTGCTGCAGGTCCTTCATCCTGTTGGGGATGTGAGCTTGTCCCCAACAGGACAAGCCCTTATGTCCCCAGCACACCTGGTCCCAAGTGTCCAACAGGTAAACATCATTCTCGTCCAGATCATCCTGGGTGAAGTCGACAATTTCAGTGGCCAAGAACCTGCCTGTCTTGTTGGAGCATTCAAAGAGCCGGGGGGGCACAGAGGGATTCTCCTCCTGTAGCCTGGTGGGGAGACGTGGTTGTGATGGGAACTGGCCAAGGGATGGGGGCAGTAGGAGAACCCACTGAGGGGCTGGGGACACAGAGCTCGTACCTCTTGCTGTTGGCGTAGCTGGTCTTGCCGCCCAGAGCTACCCAGAACTCAGGTGGCTCCTGCCCTTCAGCAACCACTGGTTTCTCAGTTTTGGAGATGATGTCGGCCACCATCTTGCCCATCTCACGCTCATCCCCACTGCAGCCCTACAGCGTGAACGGCACAGCTCCAGCACTGAGCCCACCCCAACCCTTGGAGGACATAGAGGAGGAGCTGGTCGAGGCGGTACCCACCTTCCCATACCAGAGGTAGCAGCAGCCGGGCGTCTTGAGCACAAAGACATCGTTGGAGTTGAGAGAAGCAGCTCGAACGGGAACCTCGAAGGCCTTGGTGTTGTACTCATTGGTGCCATGCACGTGAAAGAGCCGAGTGGAGGATGCCGGCTCCGTGTTGCCTTCCCTTGAGGAGCCATTCTGGGGACAGTGGGGATAGGAAGAGGTCACACAGCCACCAGTTTGCCCATCCTGCCACCAGCCCCGTGCTCACCTCGTACACCACCATCTTGCCCTTGAAGATCGCCATCAGGTGGGCTGGCTCCTTGCCCATGGTGACGCGCACCTGCACGGGCTCATTGTTGTACTTCTGGTCCAGGATGACAGCTTGGTAGGCCGAGGCGGCCAGCTCATCCGTACTGGCGTGGCGGCCCTGCATCAGGACATTCTCTCTTTGGGAAATGTAGGCAGGATGGGGAGGCCATGGAGGGGTAGGGAATGACCCGCAGGGGATTTGTGCTTGGGGCCATCTGACTGGGTGGCCCTGTCCTGCACTATCCCGCTGAGGATGAGCCCTGGGTAGGGGACATGGACTCACCTGCCAGATGTAGATGATGCGGTTCACCTTGGGCCCCACGTAGTAGGTGTAGAGCACCAGGTAGCAGTCCCCACCATAGAAATGACCCAACCACCGCTTCTCCACGGGCACCAGCTCCTGGTTCTCCACCCGCCAGACCTGGTGGGATGGTGTCACACTGCATTCCTGGCCCCACAGCACTTGCACTCCCATTCATCCCACCTCCTTCCCACAGCCTACCTCTGCCTCCCCAGATCCATCATCCACCATCTTCTGCTGGGCAGCCACTTCAGGCTTGACATGCATTGTGGTGGCATCAAACTTCACCTGCTCCACCTTGGCTGTGGGGAAGAGTGACGACTGAGCCAGGCGTGGGGACCCCCTTCAGTATCCCCCCAGTCCTCTGGGACCAGCACCCTGTGGCACTCACCCACTTTGCCCACAGTATGGGTCTTGCCCAGCCCACTGGTTTGGTTGGGAACAGTCCATTTTTGGAAGAGCTGCCTGAAAACAGCGGACTCAGACCCATCATTTTCTGTCTCCACACTGGTGCTGGCCGGGTAATTCTTGGCTTTGATGAAGCCCTGAGGAGAGCAAGTACCTGGACATGGAGTACCCACCCTCTCCAGGAACAACAAACCCAAACCACCACCCCAAGCACTCACCAGGGCCCTGCTCATTGCCTGCTGCTTCTCCTCCTTGTTGGCATTCTTGCCCTTCCACACAAAGATCTTGAGACCAGCTTGATCAAGGATGTAGCAGTCCTGGGAGGAGGGATGACAGCAGAAATTAGAACCTAGGGCAGCTTCAATCTTTCAAAAGGCACCTTGGGTGGGCACTTGAGTTAAAGCTGCCAAGGAAAATGGACACTGCTTTTGAGCATCTCACCTCATGCTGGAGCATGTCTTGAGTCAAGGGGCGAATTGCTATCTCTTGTATGACCAGGTTCCCACTGGCATCAGAGACACTGGTGGACACAGAGAGAGGAGAGAAAGGTAGAAACAGTTCTGAAAAACATCTTTCCCAATGCTACCTGGGGGTTGGGGGGCCCAGCTCCACTTCCATCTCTATCCACATCACTTCCATTGCCATCACCTCCATCCCCACTGCCAACCCAAACATGGAAGAGCTGGTGAGAGACAAGGGGATGTCAGATGGGATGGGGACAGTCAGCTCTACTGGGGACACGCCTCTGTGTTAGAAAGCATCCATGACATTTGCAAGAGCATCTCTGTACTAGTTGTTAGATACCAACCCCTTTGGCACTGGGGGATCCCACTGCTCCCACGGCACCCAAAGGACCTGTTCCTCTGTGGTGGCTTTGTCCCTTCTCCCTTGCCATCCATAGGGATGGGACTTGTGAGACTCCCTGCTGCCAACATCATGGTATCACCCTGACACCTCACACCCCTACGAGATGCCTCCATAGATATGGCCCATCCCCAGCAACTCACTGGTAGAGCTTGAGGGCGCTGTTGAGCGCCTGGTGCACTTGGTCATCAGGTGTGGCTGCCTTGATGTTCTTCTTCTCCCCCAGCACATGTGTCAGGGCCTGCATCAGCTCAGGTGAGGCCCCCTCGTCCTCTCCTTCCACCACACCAACCTTCGCACGTCCTGCACGCTCTCGGTCCCGAATGTCCTTGGCCAGGGTCATCGCCTGCACCCAGGAAAAGGACCAGAATGGTGAGGATCCAACATGGGGGCTGGAGGCACAGAGCAGCCGGATCCCCCCATACCCTCAGCCTCTCGGCACGATTGCTCTCAGGACCGTTCCACTGAATGATGAGCTGGCCAAGGTCCAGCAGGAAGACATCGCCCAGGTTGAAGCTTTTCCAGCTCATCTCCACCTGCAGCAGGACAGAGTGGGTCAGGCACACAGCCCCCCCGCTCAGCAACCCTCCCACCAGGGTCTGCATTCCTCCCCATTCTGCTTGGGGGTTTGTGGGGTGACCACATCCCCTGTCTCACCTCTGCAGCCACCACGTTCTTCTTGCCCTTCACATGCAGCAGGCGCTGGACATTGTAGGTGTTGGTCTCCACGTGCTTCATGCCTGAGGCCACCCCACCCTGCTTATAGCTGAGGGGACATGGATACAACATAAGCTTTAGGCCACCCTTCTCACTCCAGCAAGGATCTTCTCCTGCCTACATGCATGGCAACCACTATCATTACTGGTATGAGTAATTGACAGAATGAGATGGAATCCAGGTCAATATCCCACCTCCCCAGAGTAGAGACGTTCCCATGGGGTCACAAAATCATTAAGGTTGGAAAGACTTCTAAGTCCAACCATCAACCCATCCCCTCCATACCACGAAACCATGTCACTCACAGTGACATCTGTCCTTTTCTTGATGCAGGGGTAGCCTTCCCATTGCCACTCTCATAGAGACCCTTCTGGCAAGGCAGGAAGGATAGCAGTGGGACACCCATGTTGGCAACTTACATGAGACCCTGCTTGAAGTACGCACGAAATGTTTCGCTCTCATGGCCCTGGACCTCACGGTGCTGCACAGCCACAGAGCCCAGATGCTCGTCCATCTGCGTGGTGTAGATGGCGGCTGCCCCCTGCTCATCCTGGCTTGAGTTCTTACCCAGCCAGTAGTGGATGTTGTAGCTGAAGCCGCTCCCAGTCTTACGTGTCTACAGGATGGGGAACCCGTTAGGAGCCATGCACCCTGTGTACCCAGGTCTGGGGCACCCCACAGCACCCCGAGTCCCTACCCCGCCCTACCGACAGCAGCACATAGCAATCCCCCTCGTAGAAGTTGCCATAGCTTTTAGTGGGCACCGGCACCATCTCCATGTTCTGTTGGAAGAAGGGACACATGAGCAGAGCAGCCCGCAGGGTCCTAAACCCAAAGCCTCCCATATCCATGGGACCTACCTCAATTCTCCATATCTGGATGCCCGGTGTGGTCTTGTCCAGCTTCCCGGTGACCTTTTTGCTGAGCTCCACCATGGTGTGGGCTGCAGGCAGGGGGACCTGTTGCCAGCACCCTTGTTAGGGTTAATGGCAGGCAGCCTCATTAAGAGCTGGGCTGCAGCCATCTGTTGTCCTGCAGCCAGCCAGGTAGTCAACCCCCCTGGAGCCATGGGGGGGGAAATGGGGGATGTGGGCATGTGAGCAGGGTGCAACCCCTCCTAGTGGTCAGTGGGGGTCCTGTGTCATGCCAGGTGTGTATGGGAGCAAGGTAAAGGTGGTGTCCCGCTGTCCACATGTCCCCATATCCTGCCCTGCTTCCTGGGCACAAGGCCAGGCTGTGTGAGCCATTCCTCCTGCAGAGCCACACCTGGGTGACAGCTCAATGGCCCTTCTCCCTTTGTCCCTGCTCATGGCGTGGGCATCACGATCCTACATGGGTGTGTATGCACATCCACGGATGAGAACATGCGCAGCCTCCACGACCCCAACACCACATACCCTGTGCTCATGGCATTGCTGGGCCGTGTCCTCCTCCCAAGCCCCCCACCAGCTCCAAGCCCCAATCTGACAGAGCCCCTCGTGAACTCCAGCAGGTCTCTTCTCCCCCCCCATCCCAGTGCCACCTACAGCACTGGCACTGGGATGTGCTGTCCCCTCATCCCCAGCCCCTCACCTTCCCTGCAGAGCTGAGCACAAGGTGCGCGTACCTAGGGGAAGTGCTGGGGTGTCAGCAGAGAAGAGACCTTTGTCCCCAGCTGTCCCAGCCCATATTCACCATATAAGGGCAGGAAGAACCTTGAGTCAAGGTCCCCACATCTCTCAAGGTCCCCCCACAAAGCCCCGTTACTCTCGGGGTAATGACACCTGGGTGGCACCCACTTCCCATGGCACTGAGCCACCACGATCCCAACCCACGCATGGGGAGGGGACAGGGCATGTCCCAGTGGCGCCATGTCTCCATGGGAGATAGGGACCGAGCAGGCTGCAGAGATGCTCCCAATCCCAACCATGGGGGATCCAAAGCAGCCAAAACCTATGGGGCCGTGTTGGAGCCACCCCCAAAGAAAGGGGCAATTGTCCCATTTGCCCTACCCGAGCATGGGGCTGCCAGCATGGGGCAGATCCCGCCTGTAACCACCCACTTTCTGTTTCATTCCACGGCTTTGCTGTGTGCCAAGGCATCACCAGCCTGGCGCTGGGGGTCCCCATGGGTTGGATGTGGTCAGAGGTCCCTCAGTTGGAGCAGGTGATGGCCAGAGAGAGGACACCATGGGGACTGGGGACTCTCCAGGAGAGTTAGAATGCAGTTGTTTTGATACTCCTCCAGCAACAACTGGTGTTCTGGGGCTGAGCTATCCCTAGCCCTTTCATCCCTGCCCTTTTCCACCCTAATTCTGCCTGATAGCGTTTGGGTGGCCCTGGAGGTGCAGGAGGGGCTGTGGAATGCTGGCACCAAGGCGTCACCTATCCAAAGCTTATCACAGCACTGTCACAGCATAATTGCCCCCACCCTGCTGAGCCAGCACTGTGCCACCAGCGGCACCCTGTGCCCTTGCAGCCCCAGGGATCACCAAAGGGATGGTGATGGCTCAACCACCAATAAGAGACACCCGAGGCCAAGCAGATGGGCTCCCCAACGCCTTCTCTCCCCACAAACCCTCCCACTCCACAGTGCAGTCCCACACCAGTGCCCCCTTACCTGAGTGTGCAGCCCCCGCTCACTGCCCGTGTCCCGTCGGTGTGGCACAGGGGACAGCAGCAGTGAGCCCCTTCCTCGGGCCCCACGCAGGGCCGCTAATGAACTCAGCAATTAGCGCAGCTACCGGGGAGGAGGACAGAGGCTTCATTAAGGAGGAGAGGCGTGGGGCCAAAGAGGGCACTGGTGACTGTGCTGGGGAGGCACACAACCTCCTCTTATTGCTCCCCCCCAACAGTGGGCGCTCTGGCACCTTAATGAGTATGGGAGTACCCAGTCACCCTCAGCATCCAATGAGACCCAAGCAGGGGTCCCTGCAGCGGGCATATGCGTTGCATATGGGGCTTGCATACACCTACATACAGCAGAGAAGTGTGCGCAATGCACAACTGCACGCACACACAGGCCACGATTGCATACCCATGTGCACACACACAGCTCAGCACAGCCCATTTCCAGGAGGGTTGGACAGCTTTAATCACACCAAGGCACTTACTGGTCCCCAGCCCCCCCGCCCCCACACCCCCAACTCCAGCCCCCCTCCCCCCGCACACCCAGGGGCGCACCCGTGGGTGCTGCCTGATGTGGCCAATAAAGTGCTGAGTGGGACCCCGCCGCAGGAGCAGGGTGCAGGGTGGGGGGCATAGGCAGAGCCGGGAGGGCCCTCACCCTGGCCCCCAGCATTTGGAGAAGGGCAGCACCGCAGGGGCCGGACGGACAGTAACGGAGAGTTAAAAAGCCCTCCCCCAAAAGATTCCCCCATTCCCTGGCACAGCGGTAAAAAGGCACCCTTGATTATTTGGGAGACCGTTGCTTTTCCCCCCTTAAAAATATATCATTGTCCATAGATTGACTCTAAAAGATATGCTCTCCCTCCACTTAAAAATCGCCCCCCTCTCTGAGAGCCCTCTGTCCCCTCAAGGCTGGGGGAGGGGGACAGGGCTCATGTAAGGCCATGGAGAGGGGGGTGAAATATTACATTAAGGCTTCTACGGGCCACCCCCATTGGGAGTCACAGCCTTTGGTGACACTGAGAAGGGATTGGGATAGAGGGTGTGTGGCCCCCCCACAAGGCAGGGGAACCCTGCTGGTGAGTGAAGTGGCCCCATTGCCACGGCAGCACTGGAGGAGGGGCTGGGGGGTTTGAGGCCACCAGAATTCCCACCCCCGCAGGAAGAAAGTGAGGTTGGAGGGGGTGATTTTGTATCCCCTCCCCAGGCACCTCTATTGCAGAGGGGACACATACAGATATGGTGTCCCAAGGCACATGGAGGCATTGAAAGCCAGGGGCTCAGCCCCTCCAAAACGCACCCCTGGAGGTGGGGAGGGGGCACCAGAAGGCACAAGGGGGTGTGTGGAGTGGTGCCTCCCCGAAGTTATCAGCTGCACAGAAGGCAGAGCTGGGGACATGGCAGTGACACCAAGACCAACGGGACCCACACTTGGGCTGCCAGTCCCCCCATTGGACAAAGGCTGTAGGGACCAGGTTCCCCCAAAAGGCAGTGGAAAGCAGCAGCTGCTTAACTCCCCTCCCCACTCTGGGGGATGCAGAGGGGAAAAGGACCTGAGAACCATTTTGGGGGGGGGTGGGGAGGGGGCAGCAAGAGGACAGGACCCCTCCAAACATGTCCCCAGCGGGTCACCCCCAGGCATCCCTTCTGCATGGAGCACCCACCGTGACCATCGCAGCAGGGAATGGGGTGGTGATGGGGGGATACTGGGACTCCCGCGGCCCCCCAGTGAGGCTGCCATCGGGCCACCACTGCCGGCCATGCTGGGGCACCACTAGCTGTTAGTCCGCTGTTTCTTGAGCACTGTGTAAACGTCATCCACTTTGCTGAGTCTCTCGAAGAAGGGCAACAGGTCCAGCAGCTCCGTGTCTGCCATGTTGTCGAACCATGAGGCCACCGGCACCTGCGGGCACGGCCACCGGCTCAGGACCTTGGATCCCTTGTAGTCCCATTGTGCCACCACCCAGACCAACCCCACCCACAGCGTACGTACAGCGTTGTCAGGGTGGAAGATGTAGGAGGCGGGCGAGTTGTCCACGATGATGATGCGGCGCAGGTCGCGGCCCAAGCGGCTCAGGTCCTTCACGTAGTTGCCCCGGTGGAAGACGCAGGACTCGCGGAAGAGCCGGGCACGGAACGCCCCCCATTTATCCAGCAGGTCGGCCACGGGGTCTGCATACTGTGGAGAGAGGGGAGGTCAGCAGGTGGCCAAAGGGAATCGAGGTGGCCAACATGGCGGTTAAGGTTCATTGGTCCACATGGGTGGTTGGGCTAGGGAGATAAATGGTGACTGAAGTCTGGTGGTCCCAAGGTCGATGGGTGGGCGGCCAAGGGGGACACAGTGGTGCCCATGGGTGGTCACCAAGAGGGACCACTGACATCCGGTGTCCAGAGGCATGCATGGGTTTGTCACCAAGGGCCAGAGGTGGACAAAGGTCCAGTGATGCCCAAAAGGTGTGTGGCTGCGGGGGAACCATGGTGCCCAAGGAAGGGGACAACAGTGTAACTGGAGCTGCCACTCACCTTGGCCAGGCTGGCGGTGAAGAGCACGCACTCGAACAGCTCTCCCATGCGCTGCAGGAACTCGTCCACATGCGGCCGCTTCAGCACATACACCTACAGGCACAGGCACTGAGGGACCCAGCGGCACATAACCCTAACCCTAAGGGGGTTGCCAGCACCATCCCCCTGTGACCACCCTGGAAGACCCCGGACCCCAAAGGGCACCATGTCCTGACCCTAGTCAGCAGCAGGGAGGAGACATGCCCTGTGCTGGAATGAGGGGACACCACTTGGTGACAGTCAGGGGGTGCCCGCTGTCCCTGGCATCTTCAGGGTGAAGCGTCGGGCGGGCTCCGGAGCCAAGTAACCTAGAACAGGCTGACTGCCAGACCACAGCCTATCCTGGATTACTTGAACCCAGCGCCAGCCTCTTTGGGGGGCACCCCATCAGACCCCCAAACTCCTCCCAAGCCCTCACCGCACAGCCACATACCTGGTGCATGATACCATCAATTTCCACTGGAATAATGAAGTCAGCATTGTTCACTGGCTGCGGAGAGCACAGCAGGGTCAGTGTGGGGTGGGGGGCTTCCGTGGCCCATAAACCTCCCTCCCACCCCAATGGGGGTGCTCCCACCTTGAAGGAGCTGTGCACCAGTGTCTCGTCCAGGTCGATGACCACGCACAGCTTGCTGGCGTCCTGAGGCTTGATCTCGGGCAGGAGGTGCTTGACTGCAGCCTGCAGCAGGGGGGCACAGCCAGGGGGTCAGTGGGGGGGGCAAGGGGCACCCACTTCCCTTCTGCCTTGTGCCCAGGTCAGGCAGCAGTGCCTCCTTCTTTAGTTATAAGGGGGCTGGGGCACGGTGGCCGAATGCCCCTGGAGCCGCCCCCATTTTGGGGTAGGAGTTCTGGAAGGGGGTACCTTGGGCACGGTGCCATTCTCCTCCACCAGCAGTGGGGCATTGTTATTGACGGAGAAGGGCTCAGCGTCATCGTGGCACAGGCAGCAGAAGAGGGACTGGAGGATGCTGCGGCCCCGAGGCTTCTTGGCAGCGGCTGGAGGGCTCTGGGCACCTGTGGGTTTGGGGAGCAGGATAGGGGTTGGGGAACCACCAGGGTCCTACAATAGCTGCCCCCTGCTGAAGCTGGGGGAGAACTCCTCGAGGTGGGCAACCCCCCTGGGGGGTGCTGAGACCCCACGGACACGCGTGGGTTGTGTCGTGGGCGGGGCCTAGCAGAAGGGGAGGGGCCTAGCCATCCTTCTTCCCGCCTCCCCGCCAACAGTTCAGCTTCCTCATTGGCTGGTGCAAACGTCCCGGAGGCGAGGAGCCAATCGCGGTGAAGCACACCCCGCTGGGTGCCGTTTCCTGAGCCCCCCATTGGTGGATCGCAGGGAAACTGAGGCACGGACACCTTCAGCGCGGCCGGATCCTGCCCCAGCCCAAGCCCGGGGGCCGGGATGGGGCAGGGATGCTGCCGGGGGGTGGGACGGCCGCCGACCCTCATGGTTCTGTTCCTCCGAGACTCGCAGAGCCCTGGGAACCCCCACAGTGGGACAGGGGCTGCCCCCCCGCGATCCCACGCCGGGACCCCACGGAGCCGCGTCCCTCCGTGCCTCAGATTCCCTGCGGCGCTTCCCCCGCCCCGCTCTCCCCGAATCGCCCCAGAAGGGACGCGGACGGGGAATGACGCGTGGAGCAGTGCAGACGAAGCCCCCTCCCCGTGTCCCCGCGGCGCCGTCCCGGTGCACGCAGCCCCACGGGGCCGCACTCCAGCTGAGGCCAACCGCAACTCATCACACGCTCCGCGTCCGTCGCCGCGCACGGAGGGGGGGGGGGGGGGAGGTTGGCGCGTAGGGGGCTCTGCGCAACGCGGAGCGAAGCGTCTGACCCTTGGCCCTATAGGAGACATGGCGGGGGGGGAAGGCTGGGCTGTCACCGCGTACCCCATAGTGCCATGCAGCGGGAAGGGAGGGAGGTTGAGGGGGAGGTCGGGGGGAGGGGGTGGACGCACAGCGGCGGTGGGGGCCGAGAAGTGATTTTCCAGATTTAGCCCCCCCGACCCTCCCCTAAAGCAAAGCCCACAGAGGGAGGAAGGGAGGAGGAGGGGACGTGGGGGGGTCCCGATACCGGATTATTTTGAGGAGGGGGGCATTACCTTTCTCCTGCAGCGGGGCGGTCACCTCCTCCTTGCTAACCTGGGTGATGATGGACTGGTGGTCCATGGGGGGGGAGGGGGGGGCAGGAGCGAGGAGCTGCCCCCCCCCGGCTCGGCCCCCCGGGGAAGAGGGGGAGGGGGGGGGGGGCGGGAGGGGCGCGGGGCGGGGAGGGGGGGGCGGGCGGCGGGCGCGGGGCGGCGGGCGCGGGCGCGGGGAGCGGCGGAGGAAACTTTGTTACAACATGGAGTTTCCTCCGCACGGTTTTTTGCTACAAACATGGAACCCGGACGCGGTTTCAAGGAACCCCTTAAAAGGGCAATGCCAACCCCGTAGCCCAAACCCGCTTCCCCCCCCACCCCTCACCCCCCCTTCAAACCACCGTCCCATCCGGCCCACGCCCCGTGTAGGAGGAGCAGGGGGTCCCCGCTGCCCGCACGCTTCGGGGGTCTCGAGGTGTTGGCGGAGGAAGGAAGTCCCCCCCGCAGACCCACCCCCCCACCGCCGCTCAGCCCCGCTCCCTCTGTCCCCACGTTGTCCCCACCCCTCAGCAGCTGCCGAGGATGCACCGCTGCGGTTTCATTTCCCTCCCCGACAATCCGCAGGGAACTCGGGGTCACCCCACGAGGACGCACCGTGGTGTGTCCCCGTTTGTTCCCTCCCGATCCGGCCCGGTGGCGATGCCCGCGAGTCTCAGCCGCCCCCTGGCTCTGAGCGACTGTTCGGGGCGCGCTCCGGTGGGCTCGGGAGCAAAGCCGCATCCCTGCGCGGTGCCACCACCGATCTCACGGGGACACCGAGGGGAGAAATCCCCCCATCCTGCCGGGCTGGCAATTGTGATAGCAAGCAGTGCCAGCCCCGTGCCCTGAGGCTGCGATGTCCCCCGTCCCCGAGGAGGAAGAGGAAGGAAGCGGCCGTGCTTCCTCCAGGCCCTATTTCGGGCCGGATCCCGCCGCTGCCCGTTCCCGTGCGGGGATGACGAAGCTCCGGGCCCGCAGAGACCACACGCGCTGCCCGCTCTGCGATCCCGCACGAGGAGGAAGGCCTCGCGGTGCGGTGACAGCTGGCAGCCCTGGTGACCGCGGCGCCGGCCCCAGCACGACGAGGTCCGGCTTCTAATTAATTAATTAATGCAATTAGCGAGGCTCCGAGGCCAGGCTGGGCGTCAAGCACTCGAAGCATCCCTCCAGCCGGCTGCGCGCTCGGGTACAGGGTGGGGGCTGGGGACGGGATGGGGACACGGCGCTCACGCTGCACGTGTCACTGTCCCCATAAGGACCACAGCGCCACCGCAAGGACCTCTCCGTCCCCACGAGGACCAGGCTGACCCTCAGGCTCTTAGAGGGCCATTGCTACAGCCGCCCCCTAGTCTAACCCTAACCCAGCCACGAGCTCAGCCGCCCTTGGGACACCCCGTCCCCTGCTGTCCCTATGCTCTCAGAGCCCCTCCGTCCCCCAGGGTCTCTCTGCCCTCCCCACCCCGTGCAAGGGAAGCCCCTCGCGCGGTCCCGAGGCGGTAGGGGGGGGGGGACACCCGGGGACACCCTCGCCCGGCGGTGGGCCCCACCGGCCCGGCTCCTCCTTCAAGCAGCCCGCAGCCGGGCCAACGCGGAGGCGGAGGGGGGGGGGGGGTCAGGCACCGCCCCACCCGCTCTGCCATCGCCCTTTTAAGGAAGGGGAAATTCTTCACATAAACAAGCGCGGTGCCCGGGGCGGGGGGGGGATCTTTACCCGAGGGGGGCTTTGGCGGGTGGGTCGGGGGGGGGCAGGCGGCCGGACCCCCAAATAGCCTCCACACCTCAGTTAGTGTCATTTGGGAAGGGGGACTTTGGGGTGGGGGGGGGCGGGGGGGGCAGCCGTTGAAAGGGGGGGTGGGGGGGAGCCTTGAAACAGCCAGGGAGCGTCTCGCAAGTGCGGGCCGCGGCGGGGGGCGCAGCGCTGCGGGACCCCCCCGCCCCAACACAGAGAGGCGGAGGTGCGTTATAAACGTCACGTTTATCGGCCCCGAGCCCCCCATCCCGCGCCGGAGCCCCTTTGGAGAACCCCCCCAGGCCCATGCGGGGACAGCCAGCGGGCGTCGCCACGTTTGGGACCGGGGGGGGGGGGGGGACGCACGCGCCAGGACTGGGTCTGCAGGCAGCGAAACGGGCGGAGCGGGCTCCCCCCCGGCTGTCCCTGCGGTGCCCGGCGGTAATTAGCGGTCCCGGCGGTAATTAGAGGAGCCTCCGCTTCCCGGCGCTAATGAGCAGGGGAGGGCCCATCCCGCCCCACCGCTGCACCCGGGGTGGAGGCGCGGCCCCCTGCCCCCCAGCGCCACCCAAGGAGAGGCTTCTGCGGAACCCTCCGAGGGCTGTTAACCCCTTCCGTGCTGGGGGCGGAAAGCATCGCCCCCCGTATGGCAGCAGGGCGCTGTTTGCGGGACGGAGCCCATCACTGCGGCCCTGCCGCCCCCGGACCGGCAACGGTGAGATCGAAGCTGAACCGGTTGTAGCGTCCCCTGGGCAGGAACCGCGCCCCGTGCGCGATGCTGCACGTCCAGAGCTGAAGGCAAAGAGGGCACTCGTTGGAGGCACCGTGGCTGTAGAGGAGTCAACGCACCCACTCCCCCCAACACAAACACACCCTCAGCCACCCTCTGCCCTTACCAGGTAGATGACAAAGGCCACATAGGCCACCAGCAGCAGCCCCAGGGGGATGAGGTAGCCCAGGCCCCGCAGCGTGGGCAGGAAATCCACCACGAAGTACACATTGATGGCACAGACCAACCCCGTGATGAGGGACATCAGCACCTTCCCCAGGCTGCAAGTGGCAGGTGGGTATCGGCACCAGCGCTCTGTGCCACCCACCCCGGTAAGCAGGGCAGCGAGAGCCCAAACAGAGGGGTTGTGCAGCCAATAGCCACACTTCACCCCGCTCTGGGGCCGTCGGGGATGCTGAGGACATGGAAGTGTTCCCCCCCCCCCCCACGCACCCCAGCACTCACAGACCATTGGCGAAGTCATGCATGAGGGGGCGCAGGCTGGTGAAGGTGAGGACAGGCAGCACGGCGAAGGGCAGCTGGAATTGGGTCAGGGTGAGGGGGGCACAGCGGGGACGGGGGCCCGGCTGTGCCCACCCCTCACCAGGATGCTCTGCAGCACGTTAAGCAGGTCGTTCATGCCCGTCAGCTGGCTTATGTCCCTAAAGGCAGCCACGAAGAGGGTGGGCAGGATGGCCAGGGAGCGAGTGAGCAGCACCCGGGTGAAGCGGGACCAGCGCAGCTGCAGGAAGCCCTGGGGGTGAGGGGAAAGATGTGCCATCAGCCCTTGGCGTGCTCCCAAAATTCTGTAGGGCCGTGTCCGACCCCCCTTTCCTCCGTGGTCCTCAGCTCCTGCAGGGCTGCAGGGCCCCGCTAGATGTCAGCCCCTGCTCGTTAAGCAAACAGCTCGTTAGGGAAGCAGGGCCTCACATGGGGGACTCACGGGGAGGTAACTGCCGAGTGGCAGCAATGGGTGGGCACTGACCCCATCCCGGCTCTCAGGTAGCCCAAGTGAACCCTCTGCCCAGAAGAAATCTCCCTGCCAAATGTCCCTGTTGGGGTCGGGCTGCCCATAGGACTCCTGCCCAGAGCCCACCCTTGAGTTACCTCTCTCTGTGTTCCCCTCTCACCTCCATGACAAACTGTCCCGCGTAGGTGCCTGTCATGGTGGAGCTCTGCCCTGCTGCCAGAATCCCCACAGCCCAGATATAGAGTGCTGCAGCCCCAAAATAGCAGCCCAGGATGACACCCTGCATGGCAACACTCTGATGGGTATCCTGAAGTATCCCTCCTTGGCATAGGGAAGGGTTGGGTTTGGGAGACCAGAGGCAGCACGATGCCCCCAAAACAGCCACCAAGCTAGCTGGCCATGGGATGCAGCTCAGTGCCACTCACTCCCTGGTAGATATCCACAGAGACCGTCTCATTGTTGATGGGGAAGATGCTGGCATAGTGACTGACACTGCTGTTGACACACTTGTTATGCTGCAAGACATGGTGAACATGAGTGTGGCATGGCTATGAATCCCACCCTCCACCCATCCATCCAATCCAACACTCCACCCATCCATCCATCCATCCATGGCTAAGGAGCGCTCACCCTGCCCTTCTCCACCCCTGGTGCAGCTGCCACCTCCCTGGAGGGACTCACCACGTCCTCATTGCGCTGGTGGTAGAAAGCCTCGCCAAAGACAGCCATGACGAAGAGGTTGATGAGGAAGGAGACGAAGAGAGCCAGGCAGGACTCGGTCAGGAAGTACATGTTGGCCTCCTTCACCTCCTCCTTCTTGGAGCGGTCGATCGCCCGGGTCTGGACACGGCAGGTAATGTGCTCCATGGGGATCCATTACAGCCCCCCATAGAGAAGTCATTCACCCCTACCACGTTTCTGCAATGGGGAACTTGTCTCCTGCTCCCTTCTCACCTTCACCAAGGAGGAGTGCAGGAAGATGTTATGGGGCATGATGATGGCACCAACGATGCCTACAGCCTGGAGCAGCTCCTCTCGCCCACAGCCCGGGCAGTAGGGCAGGAAGATGCCCTTCAGCACCTCCATCTGCGCTGGCTTCACCACCACGTACTGGAAAGGGGCTCTGTGAGCTGCCCCTGCCCCAGCAGCTCAATTGGATCATTACAGGCTGGGAGGCCTTTATTTACCTCGTAGCCAAAGGTCAGAGCCATGATGGTGATGAGGAGGCCGAAGAAAGCCTCCAGCTTGCGGAGCCCTGCAGAAGGAAGAGATGAGGAATGACACACTGGTTCCTGCACCTCTGCGGTGACACCTTGGGACCTGGATGATTGGCCCCCATCCCAGTGCCCCTGCACTCACCATACTTGTCAAGGAAGAGGAAGAAGAGGGTGTCTGTGATGGTGATGAGAACACCGCCCCAGAGCGGGATGCTATGGGACAGGAGAGCAGGGATGTCAGCCAGGTTGGTGGAGCACTGGGTGGGCTGTGTCCCTCATTGCGTTGCGGGTGGGACCTGGCAGCACCCTGCAGGTAATTACCGTCCAGCTGAGAGCAGGCTGAAGGCAATGGCCGTCCCAATCACCTCCTGCATGTCTGAGCCAATGATGGCAATTTCCATCATGAGCCACAGCAGCACACGGGGCACCTGGAGGGGATGGGGATGCATGGTGACATGCCTGAGCCCTGCGGGGATCTGGCCCTGGGCTGCTTGGGATAGAGGTGATGGGTAGAGGGTGCATGAGGGGGCTGCAGAGTGCAGGGAGAGGGAGAGTGCAGATCGGACAGGCAGGACGCAACTTGCAGCCGCTTCTGACGCTGGGACTCAGGCGTCCTCACGTGGGATTGGAATGGATATAGCTGTCTTCATGCCAGGCAGTGGGGTGTGTGGGGGCAGAGGGGGTCACTGGGGCTGGGGAGCAGTGGGAGAAAAAGGGATCCTCACCCACACCGTGATCCCCCTGGGTGCTCACCCTGGGATAATAGAGGTAGCAGATCTCTGCCAGGTCCTTCCCCGTCACCACGCCCAGGCGGATGGCCAACCTCTGGCACAGCAGTCCCAGCACTGTGGCCCACAGCAGCACCCACAGCAGCTGGGGGGGCAGGAGAAGGGCAGCAGGGGCTGGTGGTGGGCAGCACCTCGCACCCAGTGGGGTCACCCTGCAGCTTGGGGCTCACCTTGAAGCCGGCCACGGCTCCACACTGCAGGTCTGACTCCACGTTGCCTGGATCCAGGTAGGCGATGCTCATCAAGAAGCCAGGGCCAGTGAAAGCCCACAGCTTCCTGAAGCTGAAGCCAGGCTGCAGTGGGGTGGCAGGTCACGGTGGGGCAAGTTCTGTGGGGTCTGGTTGCTCCCATTCAAAACTGGTGACTCCCAGTTGGGCTACTGGTCGCCTATTTCTGGGGAGCCCTGCACTGCCACATGGGCACATTTTGTGCATGGATGGCATTTTTCTCTCCCCCACCTCCCTCCCCATGCCCTTCATCACTGGGATGGACAGCGAGACTCCAGTGCTGTTTGGGCATAGGATTGGATTGAAATTTGTTGCAGTACAGATGGAGCTGCCACCCTTCTTGTGCCGTTAACAGCACCTTGTGCAATCCCACTCCAGTGAGCTACTTTCACAACTCCATTCCTTCCCCTTCTCCCTTCCGCTCTCAGGCAGCAGCTGGGGCTGGAGGGGCCCCAGGCTGCTGGGTAGGGCCATGGGACTTGGCCACCCCCTGGGACAGGAACCCTGGGAGATGGGGTGTCCCTCAGAGCGGGGCATCACTGCCCTGTGCCTTGATTTTCTAATTGGGAAAGCTTCAAGTGTGGGAATGGGGCTGCAATTACTCTGCTGGAGCTGGGGCTGTGGACACCAAGGTTCCCAGGGCATATCCCAGATGTACTCAACTCAATGTCCCCAGCTGCACCTACCGCACTGCCTCTGGGGATGCTGATGAGCTCATCCAAGTAGGTCTGAGCACGAGGGACGGGGTGATGCGGGGGGACAGGGATGTTGCTGGGGTCGGTTTGGTTCAGGGACCCAGTGATGCCTGGGAGGGAAGGAAGAGGACAAGGGAAGGAAAAGCAGGAGGGGATGTAGCAGCTCACTGTGTATAAGGACAGTACTAGGTCCCAGTTTCATGCCAGAGACATCTTTCCAGGGAAAAGCCCCACAGCTCCAGGGGTCTTGCAGCCACTGGGACCAGCAGTGGTGGCTCGAAGCAGCCAGATGCCACCTCCAGCACAAGAGTCCCTCAAAGCCCTCTCCCCAGCCCACCCGTCACCAGTCCCACTGCCACAGGGAGTGGGTGCGGAGGGTATGATGTAACCAGCCAAGATGGGACTCACCTGGCTCCAGTGATGCCATAGCAGGGCTGGATCCAGACATGGTGCTGGGGAACCCCTACCTCTGGGTGCTGCACCCGGTGCACAGCTTTTATATCTCCCAGCCCCCCTCCAGGGAAAGAGGAGGAGGAGGAGGAAGTGCTCCTTTCCTTCTTGCCACAGACATAGGCTGGGAAAAGGCCTCCCGGGGGGCTGGGTCTCAGTTCCCCACCCTGAACATGGAGCACAGCAACCTCCCTTTCATCTGCAAACACGTATCCAAGGGTGGGCACTGTGCCTATGTGTCATCCCCATAGCATGTGTCAGAGTCCTGCTACTTGGAGCGGGGAACACGGGCAGTTTCCCACGATGGAGGAGTTGCTGACCCTGTTGAAATGGGGGAAAGGCCAAATGGGAGTGAGGAGGAAGCAGCACGCATTGCACGTGAGCAGGGCAAAATGCACCCCGGGCTTGGAGAAGGTGATCTGGAGAGTGCTGGGTGCTGGGGTGGGAGACACCCTCACTCAGAAGACTGGGGAGCTTAGTGTTGGTGTGAATCAGGCTACACCTCACAAAGTCCCTGTGGCTGTGGAGGAACCTGGGGTGACACCACTAGAGGACACATGGAGTGGTGGCAGGGCACAGGGTTCTGCCCCACGGTAAGCCCTAGACTGCCCATATCCAAAGGGAAGGCTTTATTGTTGTTTTTGGTTTGTTTGTGGTTTTTTTTTTTTTTTTTTTTTTTGGGGGGGGGGGGGTGGATAAGCCCTAAACAGCCATGAGGGGCTCATAGACAGCTCAACCTCCCAGCCCTTCCCATGCCTCAGTTTCCCTAAATCACATGAGAGAACTGCAGGAGCAATGCTGATACTTTAATCCCCCTGAGCTAGGGGGTTGGGACAGGAGATGCTGCAGAAGGGGCTGGGGGATATGGAGGAGGCAAAGCTGGGCCAGGGGGGCTGGTGACGGGCAAAGGGGGCAAAGAATTCAGCAGCAAAGAGGATGGGGTCGGGGGGCTGGCGGAGCAGCAGGGCCTGCAGGAAGTCAGCCAGCAGCGCAAAGAGCTCGGGATGCTGCTGAATGTAGGTGCTGTGGGATGCTCGCAGCTCCTCCTGTGGGATTGAGGGCAGGGTTGTCCCCATGCCAAGCTGGGGGGAAGCCTGGGTCCTTCCCCGCTTTTGCAGATGGTTTGGAGATGCTACACCTCTTCCCAGGGGGAATCCTGCTGGAGAGCAGCATAATCTCATGTCTCTCATCCCCAACCCCCCCCTTCACCTTCCTGTCCAGGAACCATGAGCACAGCTGGGCGTCCTCCTCCCAGTCCAGCAGCTGCTTTGGGAAGAGAGGCTGGGGCTCTGCTCCCATGCCACTGAGAATGGGTGCATCCTGCAGCACAGCAACCACCGGACACCCCACCTGCACCCGCCGAGCCAAATGCCTGCAGAAGGGCATCAACGCTGAGCTCCTCCATCCTGGTGTCAACACCCAAATCCACCCCACCCCAGGCTGGCACCATACCCGCTGGGGAGGAGGCTGTAGTGCCACACCATCGGAATGCTCTCGGCAGCATGCAGGGCTCTCTCCACCACCAACACCTCCCCCTGTGCTGAGCCCACCGGCTGCTGACGCATGCCCAGGGAGCGCTGTAGGGACACAAAATCACTCTGTGCCCACCTGTCATCCCCGTGTCCCCCATCTGTGCCCCCCAGGGTCTCACGTAGGTGGTGGTGCAGAGATGGCCCTCCTTGTCGATGGCCGGGAAGGTGATGCTGTGGGGCACAGCACGGCGGCACGCCAGCACCCGCAGCAGCAGCAGACTGGCAGCCTCCCCCAGCAGCCCCTCCAGTGAGGCCCAGCTGTAGGAGAACACCTGGTGCTGTGGGTCTGCCTGTGGCGACACCCCATGGGACACCCTGGAGGATGCATCCCAATTGCTTTCCAGATAGGAGGGAAGGGTGGGAGGAGGTGGGGGATATCACCTCTCCCTCCCGGGTGGTGACGGTGACTGTCATCCCATGTGGGTGCTGCACCATGTGGATCTTCCTCTCCATGGGGTGTGCTCCAAACTGTGGGGGGAGCAGAGCCACCCCAACACCCCTCTCAGTTGGTGAAGGGGGAGAGGGACCCCAGGGTGCCATAAACAGGTGCACTGTGGGAAACTCTCCATCCCCACTGCCACGCAGGATAGGGGACCAGCATGGAGGGATGGCTCAGGTGCACACACAGAGGCACCACCTCAGGACAGAGGGACGAAGGGACATGACTCCACCACGGCTGCCTGCTTACCTCCAAGCGCTCATTCTGCTCCTGCTCCAGCGTCTCCAGCTGCATAGACACATACCCTGTGGGAGCAGAGCCCTGTGCACCCCGGGACAGGGACACCACTGCCCCCAAGATGCCATCCCAGCCTGTGGGATGGTGACAACCCACTCCAGTGCTCCCAGCTCACCCGTGAGCTTGCAGGAATACGTCACGCCATCCAGCAGCCCCTGGGAGCCGGCCTGGAGCAGGAGGCAGCTCCTCACTCGCTGGCCCTCCTGCTCATAGGGTGCATGTCGGGCTGTCACCCAGAGGTATCCCTGCGGCTGTCCCGCCGCTGCCACCAGTGCCAGTGTCTCAGCGAACAGGCAGCGCTCCAGCTCCTCCGGCCCTGCGCAGGGATGGTCACTGAGCGGCCCCCCAGGTGCTGCTCCCCTTGAGGTCACCGCATCCCAGGGAGGGTGGGGGGCTGGCACCCACCGATGTGGTTCAGGAACTTAGCAGCCGCCTGCATGGGGATGGAGTCTTCTGATGGGAGACAGCAGTGATGGGGGGGTCCTCCTGAGAGCCTTTCCCCCTCAACCTCCACCCCGGAGAGGAGCAGCAGGCAGCGCTGGGGAGCAGCACCCCCAGTGCCCCCCTGGAACCCTATGGGAGAGCACAGCTTCCACCCCTTTCCCTCCCTCCCCCCCAAAGTGCTGTGGTTCCCCCAGATACCCCTCAAAGTGCAGCAGCCCCCTCCCCAACCCTCATTCTCCCCCTGCCCCATACAAGTCCGGGGTCTTCTCCCCCCAAACTCCCCCTTCCCACCAACCCTCGGGCTGCCCTCCTCCTCCCCCCAGCCTCAGACCTGTACCCGTCGACCCGAGCTTCCCTCCCTCCCCTTACAACGCTCGCAGCCGTTGGCATAGGAACGGCCCATCCCCACCTCTTAAAGGGGCCACAACCTCACAGCGATGAATAGTTTTTTTGAGAGGTGGGGGCAAAGGGATATACTCCCCCAGACACAGGAAAAAGTGGTTGAGTGGGAACAAATCCGATTCAGACTTTTATTTGGGGAATGTACAGGGGTTTCCAGTCCTCAGTACAGAAGTACTACCTGCACACCCCCAGCACTGTGTCCCCCGTCCCAGTGTATGGGGGGTGGATAAGGACACGGGGGGGAGCCCCAGGGAATGCTGGGCACCCAGGCTTCCTCCCTCCCCCTCCACCCCCAAAGGGAGACACAGTAATGAGGGGGACGGGGATTCCCTGAGCACTGGGGGTGAATTGGGATCTCCCATAAAACAGGGGGAGGGAAATAAGGAGAGCCCTTAGTGCTGTTCCTACAGCCCCAGAAGTGGGGCAGGGAGGCCGCAGACCCCCAGAGAAGGGATCATGTGGGAAAGGGGGTCAGGAGGAGGGACCACCTATGAGGTGCACACATGGGGTGTGTGTATGGGGGGGGGGTCCATCCTTTCCCTGTATCTCTCAGCAGGACTAAGGAGGAGGGGAATTCACAGCAGAAAATCACATAGTCCGGAAGGCCCCCACATCCAGAGGGGGGTCACTAGGTGGCCTTGTAGAGATCCTTCCTCCTGCGCACCTCCCGCAGGACGCGGGCCCGGAAGGCATCGTGGTGCTCCCCGCTGCCCCGCTGCAGCCCCAGCGCCTCGTGCAGCTCCCGGCGGTGCGTGCGCAGGAAGGGGTTGTAGGTCCGCTCCTCGCCCAACGTCGAGGGGCACTGCGGGGTGGAGGACAGCGCTCAGCCATCGTCCTCCCCACAGTCACAGATAGGGCCGTGGGAGGGGGCTCCTCACCGTGCTCCTCTTCTCCTGCCGCTGCTGTGTGGCCCAGAGCAGCTTCTGCTCCAGCGCGGGGTTGTCCAGCTCCAGCAGGTGGGCAAAGCTCAGGCACTCCAGTGCATACTCGTGGCCTGGGGGCAGCACCTCAGCATCACCCCATAGCGATGGAAAGGGGCAATCTGGGGGTTTTAGGGTAGGGGATGCTCACCCGGCCACAGCAGCGTGTCCTCTCCCAAGCCCACAGCTGCATCCAGGGAGGCCAGCATGGTTTCAGGGGAGCCCTCAAACAGTCTTCCTACAGCCAAACACACAGCCACCGTCACTGGGAGAGGGAGTTCAACTGGGGTGTCCCCTCTTGCAGCCGTTCAGGACTCCAATGCCCAACATTTAGACAATATGGGACCGCTGCACTCACCGCAGCCAGCCAGGAAGAGCAGGTCTCCGGAGAACAGGCAGGGGGGGCCCCCGAAGGGCCCTGCATCCAGCACATAGACCATGTGCCCCACGGTGTGGCCTGGCGTGGCCAGTGCCTCAAAAGTCAGGCAGCCCACGCTCAGCTTCTCCCTATCCCCAACGGGGCTGTGTCGGCAGGGAGGGGGGGCATGGTCACATCCCAAAATACCCAGCGCTCCCAAAACAGCCCCCACAGGGTTCGTAGCATGCCAGGGTGCTGGCATGGGGGAAGGGTGACCCAGATAGATGGGAGGATGACTGCGGCACTTACTGGGTGAGCTCAGGGATGGCATCGACGGCACTGCCATACACCTTGCAGGAGCTGTGCTGCTGGAGCAGCGCCGCGTTCCCTCCGCTGTGGTCCCTGCAGGTGAGCAGATCAGTGCATCCCCAGTACAGGTTAGGTATGGGGGCACACCTTCTCAGCAACACTTGGAGCTGAGGGAGCTCACGGCCTGTCAACCCCAGCTGCCCCACTTCCACAGTAGCAGGCTTTGCTCTGGGATCCCCACCCCAACAAGCATCCCCAGAACCCCTAATCACTCTCCAACCCCCCAGTACCTCCTTACCAGTGTTTGTGTGTACAGAGTATAGCCTCCAGCACCACCCCCTCCTCTTCAATGGCAGCCTGGCAGGACAGAAATTTGGGTGCACGTGTATGGGGGGAACACTGCTCCCTGCTCCCTGTCACCCTGCCCTGTGCACTGTGGGTTACAGATTAGGGGCAGATACACTCCCCACTCCCAGGACACCACATTACAGCACTGGGGATGGGGGGGGAAACCCCACCTGCACAGCCAGTGGGTCAGAGGGGTCGACCACGGCTGCACGGCCAGAGTCTGTGTCGATGATCAGGTAGCTGTAGTTATTGGAGAGCACGGGGATGGGCACGATTTTCACCCCTGAAAAGGACAGATGGACAGACAGACAGACACCAGGGTACAATGGGGGCAAGGCTGAAGCCCCCTGCCCAAAACGGGGATGAAGCTCAGAACTCACCATGGAAGCCCAGTGGTTGGGACACCGAGTGGCCGTGGGGGAAGCGCTCACGGGCCTTCTTCACCTGCCGCTTGTAGAAGAGGAAGCCGAGGCGTGTGCGGGCGTACAGGCTGTACCTGTGGGGGGCACAGGGAGCCCCCACGGGGAGGGTTTAAAATACATTCCTTCCTCGCAGCTCTGTATACCCATATGGAAAAGTCCCGGTCCCACCATCTAGGGCCCAGCCGTGAGCACGGAGCACGACCCTGATCCGAGGTCGATCCCACACTGCAATGGACACTGGGTTCTGGAATCAGGGGGAACACACAGTGCTGTTGGGTAACGAGGAGGACAAAACAGAAGGGGCTGCAGAAAAGGGAAGCGAGAAGCACTCCCATTCACATGCCACGTAAGACCAACAGGCGCTGGAGTAGCTTGAACTCCTTCTATTTATACAGCAGGATTTCAGGGCTGGGGACAGATGTCACGAAGGACGTGAGATGCTCGAACCCACATCTCTACCCCATCCTCATCCGCCAGGCATCACCCAGGGCGCTACACCGTGCTTACCCTCGTAAGGGCACGGTGGGGGATGCGCCCGGAAAAACGGAGGTGGTGGGTGGAGACCGACACCCGCGGGCCGGCACTGCTCGGCGGAGCGAGGGCAGAACAAAGGGGAGCAGCGGGGGCGGCCCCGCGCCTTCAACCTTTCCGCTCCCCCCGACGGCAGCGATTCCGGCGTTCCCCGCCAGCAGCCTCCCGCTGGGGGAGCCCCGCGGATCCCCACTCGGACGGCCGGGAGAGCCGATCCCTCCGTGCGAGGCGACCCCTACGGCCCGCCGGCACTCACCCCAGGCGGAAGAGCAGCGGCCCGGCGAGCGCCATGAGCGCGGCGGAGGCGCGGCGGGCGATGCGGCGCACAGCCGGGCAGCGGCCGAGCCAGGCGGCGACCACCAGCCCGCACGCAGCGGCCCCGGCAGCCACCGCCGTCCGACAGCGCGGCCCCGCCATGTCCCTCGCCCGCCCCCGCGCGGCCCCGCCCCCCTCGGCAGCCAATAGGGAAGCGGGGTGACTCCGGGCCGCGCCCCCTCACGGTTCCCGCCACCCCGCGCGCCCCCTGCCGGAGGGTTTCCCCTCGTGAGACGTCACTCGCGGGGTAGGGGGACCCCTGCGAATGACGTCAGCCGCGGTAGGGGTCCCCCGTGGGGGCGGGTGCGCGCCTTTCTCCCCGCGCGGCCCCGTGGAGCCCGGCCGGAGCGCGGCACGGTGGGGCGTCCCCGCGCTGCCGCCGCTGACCCCTGGGGAGCGGAGGGACGCTCCGTCCGGCACCGCCACCCTGCCGCGCTGGACCCGCACCGACTGCTGTGTGACGGAGCCGCCGCACGAGGGCGCGGCGCTGAGGGGCGGCCCGAGGCGGGGCAGCTGCTGTCCGTCCCTCCGGACCCGCCCCGACCGCCCCGTCCCGGCCCGTCTCGCCCCGTCCCGGCCCGTCTCGTCCCGCCCCGGCCGAGTTCCAGCCCCGCGGAGCAGTGCGCAGCAGGTAGGGGAGGCCCGACAGCCCCCAGCTCTGTCCCTGCGCGAGGCTGTGGCACGAGTGGGGTCGTGGGGAGCGGGGGGGGGGCAGAGACGGAGTTCCTCGGGTGCCCCCCAGCTCGGGCGGAGTCTCCCGGCTCTCCCAAACCATTTCCGGTCTCCTGTCTGTCTGCCCACCCCGCCGATGCCCCCCAGCCCAACCCCACTGTTAACCCACCTTACCATCCCCCCGGATCCTTCCCAGACCCCCCCCTTCTCTGCCTATTTCCTCCCCTCCCTCTTTGCCTTCCAAATCCCCGACGTCACCCCGCCTGCCCCCCCCTCGCCCTTGGAACCCCCCAGCACTCCCTCTATGCCCCGTCTGCCTTTCCCGGTGTCCCAGGAGGGGGGTGGGTGTCCCAGGGACTGGAGGGGACCCGTCTCGGGGCTGGAGGTGCTGTCCCCGAGCCGCGAGGGCACGCCGTGGTTCCACGGGATAGATTGCTGCAACGTGTGGCCCTCATCCGCTGCCTTCCTCTGAGCTTCCCGGAACGGATGGGTATTTGCTTGGATGGGGTGGGGGGTTGGGCTGGGGGGAGCATCCCTGTGTTTCCCCATCCTTGTCCCCAGTGCTCTGTTCAGGGGCTCTGTGCCCGTGTTCCACCCCAGCCATGGTGTCCCCGTCGCTGGGTGGGAAGGGGCTGCCAGTGCGTTGCGAGGCAACCTGTGGCTTCAGCTGAATGGGGGCAAAGTCCCAGTCTGCTTGGCACAGGGACAGCGGTGGGAGGGGGTTCCCTGAGAGACTGTGCTGTGACACTCTGCTATTGGGAGAGGTGTCCCATGAAAAGCCCGGTGCTGGACAAGGATATGGGGTGGTATGGGGTGGGCACTGTAGGGCATGGAGCTGGCTCTCTGCATAGGGACACCCGGGTCGCAGCGGCTTGGGGACAGGAGGTGACAGCTGGCATACGCACTTGGCACCCGTGGGATGGGGCAGAGAGGGCTGCAGGGCTGAGACCCTGCAAACTCATGCCGTGGGTGAGCTGAGCTGGGCAGCAAACATGGAGGCATAGGGGCATCCATGCTGTGCTGTGCTGTAACAAGCTGTGCCGTGCTGTACTGCGCCGTACCAGGCTGTGCCAAACTGGTGCAATTTGCTAAGCTCTTCCAGGAAAGCAGAGCCCTTCCAGGGCTGCTCCACTCTGGGGAAGCCCCAGAGAAAGTGGGGAGTGCTGGTACCCTGCCCTGCTAGGTGCTGTGTGGAGCACCCCATGTCTCCATTGTGTTGAGGTCCCCCCCCCAGCTGCCTGCCACTTATCAGTGCTGAGTCACGGTACCAGGCAGAGCTGTGGGGACCGGGTGGTGGCCACAGGGTCACTGAGCTAGCTGAGGTGGCCCTGTGGCCTGGCTGGTGACCACAGGTTTCGGTGCCTTGTTCTGAAAGAGGAAATGGGTCACATGTTGGGGTTCTGTGCCCAGAGATGGATTCTGCCATAAGTGCCACGGGGAAGTGACCCCATGAGGTGCATACATCCCACGGTGCGGGGCTCTGGGGGGGGGGGATGGTGGGGTTGAGCGCTGCTGGGTGGGGCTGGGACCCGTCAGGCTGGTTCCTTGTCTCTGCTGAGGCTGTGCCTGGGCATTGCTCTGGTTGGAGGCATTCACCTGGGCTCGGTCTCATGGCCACACCGAAGCCTGGGTGGGGGCTACTGGGTGCGGGGTGGGTGAGCAAGGGGTGCCAGCATGCACTGAGTGGTTTAGGAGAAAAAGAGGAGTGTTGAAAGTGAAACTTTGGAGACCACGTGGATGGGTTATTTTCGGCACCACCGTCACCATGATGGGAAATATGACGGCATGGCTGTGGGGCAGGCAACCGCCCCCACTGGGATGGATGGACAAACGGACTTTGAGCGTTCCCCCTGTGTGCCTCCCCCATCCCATCCCACCCAGTGCGGCACTGGCACAATGCTGCAGGAATCTCCCGTCCCACCCAGTTCCCTTGGGGCCAAGTCCAGCTCACGTCACTGCTGGTGCTGTGGGAAGGCATGGGATGAGGGCGGGGGGTCCCCTGCCAGC
Organism: Chrysolophus pictus; assembly: GCA_037305975.1. Lineage (NCBI taxonomy): Eukaryota > Metazoa > Chordata > Aves > Galliformes > Phasianidae > Chrysolophus > Chrysolophus pictus. The sequence continues at coordinate 14,917,613 of CM074582.1, read as the reverse complement.
GCCACGGGTGTGGGGCAGGGGCCTGGCAACAGCTCCTGGCAGCGCCATTGTTTTCCTGGCCTTGGTGTTCCTGCCTTTCTCCTCCTCCTCCGCCTCCTGCTCTGGGGGAGTCAGCCCAGCGCTGGCCCTGCTCCCAGCACAGCTGCTGGCGGCTGTTGGGGGATCTGCAAGGGGAGCTCAGCGTGGGGTCCCAGTGCCCCCACCTCTGCAGTTGTGCCCGATGGGGGTTGGCACCATCCCTAGTCCCAGCACTGTGGTGGCATGTGCTGATCCACAGCCCCGTGCCCAGCTCTGAGCCTCGGCAGTGTTTGTGGGGAGCAAAATAGAATTTCTGCCCATTGGATGGTGACTGAGAGGACACCGGGGTTGCTGACCCCAGTGATGGCAGGGCCAGCTGCAAAGGTCAGGTCCTCAGCGTGCCTTGAGTCACCGCGTGGCCATGCCCTGCCCGCAGCCACTGCCTGACGTCACACCAGGGACTCAGATCATGGGAATGTAGGTGGCCCTGGGCTCTAAGTGACCTGGTCACCATGCTTCCCGGCCCTCATTAAGCAGAGGTCACTACTGAAGAGCGGTGTTTGTCCTGCACTCAATGTAGGGCACTCCATGATGACTGTCCCCTGTGTCCCATGTGTTCCTCATCATCAGGGGATATGGGCAGGGTGACGTCCTCTGTTCTCCCCTCCAGGTGCCCAGCAGGACAGCTCGCAGCTGGCATGGCGCAGCCCAGCGCACCCCCCCCGTATGACGACAAGAACCCCCTCTACCCCCCCAGTGCCTACCCCCAACCCTCCCACTATGCTGGAGGGTATCCACAGCCAGGGGGGTACCCAGCACCTGTGGGGTATGCGGCGCCAGGGGGGTATGGGACACCAGGGGGATACCCGCAGCCAGGGATGGCCATGCCCACCATGCCCATGCGTTTTGGTAAGCTGGGGAGCTTTGTTTTGGGGTGGGGGCATGGGTGCTGGGGGCTCCCAGACTCTCTGTTCTGGGGAGGGTGTCCTCTGGTGTGCTGTCATATGAGATGAGCTGTGGTGACCTTCCCTGGCAGGTGATACCTACGGAGGTGAGGGTATGGGAGACAGCTCCCCCATCCAGTCGGCTGACTGGGATGACAGGAAAGTACGGCACACCTTTATCCGCAAGGTGAGTCTGGGGCATCCTTTGTTCGGGAGGAGGGGCACGGGTTGGTGGCAGCAGGCTGAGTGCTGACTGCCTGCTGCCACCTCCCACAGGTCTATGCCATCATCTCGGTGCAGCTGCTGGTGACGGTGGGGATCATCGCAATGTTCACCTTTGTGTGAGTGAGGTGGTGATGGGGGGGGGGGGGGGCTCACCCCAGGGTCTGGGGGGGAGCATTTTGGTTCTGGGCGTAGGAGAACAGTGGGGGACCGCGTGCCAACCTCATGCCTATCCCTGCCACCCCACAGCTCACCTGTCCGCTCCTTTGTCCAGAGGAACATTGCTATCTACTACTCCTCATAGTGAGTATGAGGTCCCTGTCACCCTCTGGGTGAATGTCACTCCCCCCACTGCAACCGGGTCCCTTGGGCTGAGCTTTCTGTCTCTCTGCAGCGCTGTCTTTCTGGTGACCTACCTGGTGCTGGTCTGCTGCCAAGGCCCCCGGTGAGTGCTGGGGACAATGAGGGGGGACACAGCTGTCTGGGGGTCCCCTGGGTTTTGAGGGATGGGGACAGTCTGCACTGGTATTATGCTATCCAAGCCCAGGAACCCCACCTGGGGTAGTCCCTGTGGAAGGCGAGACAGGGGCTTGGCGGCACGAGGACATGAGCACTAATACCATCTCACTGCTCCTCAACTCTCTTATCCCCAGGAGACGCTTCCCATGGAACATCATTCTGCTGAGCATCTTTGTGAGTAGGGGGCCATGAGTTTGGGGCTGGGGGGTGACAGCAGAGACGTGTCCCACAGAAGGGACGGTCCCTGCTGAAGAGGCTTGTGGGGCTGGCAATCAATCTGCCCCTGCTTTGCCATCACTGATTCAGCCCTTCTGTCCTGCAGACCTTGGCCATGGGCTTCATGACGGGGACCATTGCCAGGTATCCAGTAGAGCTCTGGGGGGGTTGGAGTCCCTGTCCCTTGCCATGCCTGTGGTGACATTGCTGTGTACTCTGTCCTCAGCACGTACCGGACTAATGCCGTCCTCATCGCCATGCTAATCACTGCCATTGTGGCCATCATTGTCACCATCTTCTGCTTCCAGACCAAGGTGAGGAGGGGGTGTGCCCTGGGGTGGGGATGGGGACATGGGAGTGCCTTTCTGGGAGTGCCCTCCTGTGACATTTCCTCCCCCCCCCCCCAGGTTGACTTTACGTCATGTCCGGGGCTCTTCTGTGTGCTGGGCATCGTGGTCATGGTGACAGGGCTCGTCACAGTCATCGTTCTCTCCTTCAAATACGTGAGTAGGGGGCTGCAGGGGGCTGCTTTCCCCTGGAGACAGAGGGTGGAATGGCTCATGTCCCCATGTTCCCTCCCCATGTAGGTCCCCTGGCTCCACATGCTCTATGCAGCCATCGGAGCTATTGCTTTCACCCTGGTGAGTTTCACCCTGCTGCTCCCCCTCCTTGCCCGATGCTGGGGAGCCCTGGGGGAATGTAGGGCTCCTCCTCCTGACCCCTCCATGTCTCTGCCCCCAGTTCCTGGCCTATGACACACAGCTGGTGCTGGGCAACAGGAAGAACACGCTGAGCCCCGAGGAGTACATCTATGGAGCCCTCACCATTTACACTGACATCGTCTACATCTTCACTTTCCTCCTGCAGATTGTGGGCCGAGACTGAGCCCCTCTGTGGGACCCCTTACCCCCTCCTCAAAATGCTTCTTTCTCTCTCCTCCCATTGGCCAAGCTACTCCTCTTCCAGCCCCCCAGTCACCAGCCAAGCTCCTGATATCCCCAACTGGGATACTGCTGGCTACCAGGGCTGCAGCCCCACTGCCAACCCGTTGTTCCCATGAGGCCACCCACTTCCCCAGAGCTCCAAGGGGCCGGGATCAAGGGTGACGCTGGGGTTGTCCCCATGTGTGGGACAGGCAGAGGTGCTCCCAGCATGGGGGGTGCTCTGTTTGCTTGTAAATAGGCTTTGAAGCTGGTGCCTGTGTACAGTTTTGCCTGGTGTCCTCAGTGCTTCAGCACCCCCTGATTGTGGCCTGCTGAAGGGGAAGGGTTCCCTGTGTCCCACTTGGGCTCTGGGGCTCTCTGGCCCAGGGGGATTGCCAGCAACCAATGGGACAGTGCTGAGCTGTGCCTGGGGCCTGGGCTCCATTCAGTGCCTTAAATGCAGCCTTGGCCTTGCCCTGGGCGCAGCTGGGCCTGGTAAGCCTCAGGCCCTATTGGTCTCACTGCAGGCCTGGCCTCGGGCCACGCTCAATTGTTACACATGCTCAATAAAACACTTTAATTTTCCAGATGGCCCCAGTGTGATTCAGGCAGGGCCCTGTGCTGGGGGTGGGTGGAGGTGTCCCTGGGTCAGTCCCTGCAGTGCTGGCTGGGTCCCAGCTATGCACCCCGGCGGTACCGCTCCGTCTCGTAGTCGCCCACGTTGGCTCCCAGCATCTTGCGGCGGATTTGGAGCTGCTCCAGGCGGTTCTTGTCCACCTCTCTCTTCACCAGGAGGAAGAGGATGATGCCGCAGGGCAGCCCGATGGCCCTGGGGACAGGTAAGGGACAGAGCCCTGTCACCACGGGTCCCCTGGTGCCGAGCCTCCCACCCTCAATCACGTGCCTCCCCACTCACCAGGCCACCCCCACCGGCTTCATGGGGTTCTTGCCCTTCTTCCGCGTGGGGATGTACTCCACCCCCTCGGGGAGCTGCCCTGCCGGCTCTGGTGGCCTCGGTGGTACGGGGGGCCCCGCAGGCCGGTGGCAGCTCTGTCGCCCCTGAGCCCCCCGCCCGGCCATTGCTAGGAGCCCTGTAAGGAGAGAGGGCGCAGGGAGGTGGCACGGGGGGGACACACGTCGCCCCTGCTGCCCCGACCCCTGCCCGCCCCGCACCCCTGCCCCGGCCGGGGGGGCGTGGCCAAAGGACGGGCGGGGCAACAGGAAAGGGGCGTGGCTTAGTCGAGGAAGGGCGTGGCTTCTGCTGCCACTCTCGTGCGCCGGGTGTGGCTGAGACCCTGCGGCGTCGGGGGCCGTCCTGGGCACTGTAAGCCGCGGAGAGCCGCGGCGTGGTCACCCGGCCCGCTGCCCGCCCGCTGTCCGTCTTTACCTCGCAGTCCGCCGAGCGCCGCCGCCATGCTGGACCGTGCCGGACTCTCGCGGCCCCGCTGCATGCCGGGAGGTGTGGTCCGCCGTGCTGGAGCTGCCGGTGGATGGCGCTGTAGGAAAGGAATAAAAAACTGCATTTCCCAGAGTGCGCCGCGCGAGGCGGAAATCTCTTGTCGTGCTGGAGGAAGGGGCGGGGACGCAGGTGAAGACGCGGGCTCGGATTGGCTAGAAGCGGAGGGCGATGGGCGGGAGTTGGCCGAAGCGGGGCTGAACGGCGGAAGTAGTAGCTGTGGCGGGGTGGGGCGCGCGGGCAGGCCGGCATGGAGCCCGCGGAAGGGCCTGACGCGTTGGACTTCCACGGCGACGAGGAGATCATCGAGGTGGTGGAGCTGGGCCCGCCCGGGCCGGGTGAGACGGGTCCCGCCTCCTCCCGGGACACCGGGCCGCCCCGCCCCAAGGCCCGGTCCCCGCGGGCAGGCCTCGCGTCGCGTCCCTTCCCCAGGGCCTCCCCGGCACCCAGGGACCCTCAGCCTCCCCGCTGGGGCCTCTTCCGCCCGCGGGGCCGGGACCCCTTCGCGCTGGGCCGCCCCTGGGCCCGCGGGGGCTGAGATGGGCGGGGGTTGACCTTCGCTCCCTGCAGATGACCTGGCCGCAGAGGTGGAGGACGTGGACTTCGAGGACGAGGGAGCAGAGGAGCCCGACGGTGAAGCCTGGGAGACGGAGGACGATGAGGGGTTGGAGGACGGCATGGAGGCACAGGATGACAGTGAGGTCACGTTCTCGCTGCACTCGGGTGAGCCATGAGGTTTCCCTGGGGGGAAGCCGTGCTGTGTCCCTCTCCTGGTTCTACCAAGCGGGTTCGAGGAGTCTCTGACAGCCGTTGTGCCATGGGGGTTTGCATCTGGGGAACATTCACTGAGGTGTGAGCATCTCCCCACTCTGCAGCCTCAGTGTTCTGTGTGAGCCTCGACCCAAAGACCAACACACTGGCGGTGACGGGTGGGGAAGATGATAAAGCCTTCGTATGGCACCTGAGTGATGGAGAGCTCCTGTTCGAGTGTTCAGGTGAGAGACTCAGGCCAGGTATCCCTGCTCAAATGGGTCCTGCAGCCCTTCCTGGCTGCATTTGCTCCTCCCCATACCCTGTGGAGCTGGGCTCTCGATTGTTTTCCATAGCTGGCATTTGTTACAAAATGGTCTCTGCTCCTTTTCATTTCCAGGACACAAGGACTCTGTCACCTGTGCCGGCTTCAGTTATGATTCTGTGTTTGTGGCCACGGGTGACATGTCTGGTCTTATCAAAGTGTGGCGGGTGGAAACCAAGGAAGAAGTGTGGTCCTTTGAGGTGGGGGACCTGGAGGTGAGTGGCTGAAACCCTGCTCCTGCCAGAAACGTGAGGGCTGGTAGTGGGACCCAGCTCTGGTTCTTCTCTCTTCCACGAGGACGCAACCCTGTGACACTGCCTCTCCCCTTCTCTGCACAGTGGATGGAGTGGCACCCTCAGGCCCATGTCCTTCTGGCGGGCACGGCTGATGGCAATTCCTGGATGTGGAAGATCCCCAGTGGAGACTGCAAAACCTTCCAGGGCCCTGCGTGCCCTGCCACGTGTGGCAAGATCTTGCCTGACGGTGAGACACAGGGTGCTCCTGTGCTAGGGGGAGGCAAAGGATGTGGGAAGCTCTGCCTCTAACTGCTGCTTCTGTCTTACCCAGGGAAACGAGCCGTAGTGGGATACGAGGATGGGACCCTGCGCATCTGGGATCTGAAGCAGGGAACCTCACTGCATGTCCTGAAAGGTGGGAAAGGGGTTTTTCACCTGGGGTGCATCCCCCATGCAGTGAACTCTGAGCTCTGTCTTTGTGAAGAGGCAGCACACACAGAGATACCAGAGGCTATCTGGTACTGGGTGGGCTGTCCTCATGGCAGCTGTCCCTTGCCGTGGGGCTGCCATCATGGGATGGGTGCAATGCAGAGACTGAAGGGGGAGGTGTACTTGGCTTCAAGGTGCGTGGAGTTTGGCAGAGATGGGTGTAGCTCATGCTTCCTATTCATCTCCACAGGCCAGGATGGCCACCAGGACCCCTTGACATGTGTGGCCAGCAACCAAGATGGCAGTTTGATCCTGACAGGCTCAGTGGACTGTCATGCCAAGCTGGTCAATTCTGCCACGGGCAAGGTGAGTCCGTGCCCACCTGTGGGGCGCCGTAGTGGATATGAATGACCTGTACAGGGTAGGATGGTGCTGGGCTTTGCCAGCCGAAAGTAGCCTGCGATGGCCACCCGGTGCCAGCAGGAGGCGTGCTTGGCCACCACTAGCACCATTTCTCTGCGACTGAGAGGATTGGGGTGCGAGGACTCTCGGTGTTCCTCCCCCAGGTGGTGTGCGTGTTCAAGATGGAGAGCGCGGCTCCCAAGGCTCCTGCAAGTGAGGGCGAGGAGGCAGAGTCCAATTCAGTGGAATCACTGGGCTTTTGCAACGTGTGAGTGGGGCATTGGGACAGGGTGTTCTGCAGGCACAGCTATGGGGGACCTTTCTTACCAGTATGTTTTCTCCCTTGGGAACTTTGCGCTGCTTGCTGGCTCCTGATGTCTTGGCATTTTCCTAATGGGTGTTCTGTGGCTCCAGCTCTGATCATTGGGTTGTCCCTCTTCATTTCAGTGCTCCTTCAATCCCGATCCTTCACACACTTAATTCTCTGCTTACTCCAGGTCCTCATAAAACTTGTTTCTCTCTCTGCAGGATGCCACTGGCTGCTGTGGGCTACTTGGATGGTACACTGGCTATCTACGATCTCACCACACAGAGCTTGAGGCATAAATGCCAACATGAGGTACTGCCCTATTATTCTCCAAGCCTGAGGGCATCTCTGGGTCCAGCTGACACCTCTGGAAGCCCAGCATTGCCTCTCTTAGAGCCTGGGGGGCTTTCCTGGGGCTGGTTCCCAATTCGTGCTTTTCTCTGCTCGTGGGCTTCCCCAGTGGTAGCTCTGGTCCCACACAGAGGATGTGTCACGTCTTGGTTGTGAGGGCTGTCCCTTTGGTATGGGAACGGTGGAGAGCAGTGGGGGGAGGGAGAGTGGAGGCTCATGATGTGCTGCGTCTTACTGAGTGTTATTCCTTGTGCTCACTCTGCTTCCCCCCTGTACTCCAGTCAGGAATTGTGCAGTTGCTGTGGGAGGAGAACTCTGCTGTGGTGTATACCTGCAGCCTGGATGGGGCTGTGCGGCTCTGGGATGCCCGCTCAGGGAAGATGATCAGCGAGTACCGAGGGCACTCTGCTGAAATCCTCGACTTCACTGTCAACAAGTAAGTAGGGACCCCTCCTAGCCCAGTTCTTCCCTAAGGCTGCTGGGATGAGGAAACCCCTGAGCCCTGGGGTGCATCATCTGGAAGCGTGGATGCTGAGATTGAAGGACCTCAGGGAATAGAGAGGTGGTCACAGATACGGCTGTCCAAAGCCCCCAGCCCCACTGCTGAGCCCTCTCTCCCCCCTCCAGGGATGCCTCCATTGTGGTGACGACCTCCGGCGACCACCAAGCCAAAGTGTTCTGCGTGCAGCGCCCTGATCGCTAGGGTCAGTGCTGAGGGTGGTGGCCTGGCTCTGCTAGGCAGCTCGTGTACAGCGGGACAGGGGAGATGGGTTTCACCACCCTTCTCCAGTACGTGCTTTGTAATTTTTCAGCCTGCCCCACTTTGCTCTCACAAGTTGGGGGCTGAGTCTGGGGTTTTGTATGAAAATGTCTTATAATTATATATAAATTATTTCACTTACCTGGATCCCATCCACTCTGCTTGCTGGGGGGAAGGTGACCTTAAGAGATGTGATCTGTCCCCATTGGGATTTTAGGAATTAGCTATAGGGGCTGTTTTTCCTAACCAGGCTGGCCCCAGTGCTCCTTGGTCCCAGCCCTGTCCCAGAGATAGGTAGGCTTTTTTCTTCTTTTGCTTTTGGAAAGGAACCTTTTGTGCCAATGCTATCATATGCTCTTCAGGAGCACGGCTGGACCTGGTTGACTACGTGAGAACCCAGCAGTCAGCTCTGAGCTGAGGGGCATGGGTGGATGGTTTTATTCTGGGCTCTGGAGGCAGAGACCTGCACACTAGCCATTCTTAGCAGGGGAGACATGGAGATTCCCTGAGCAAGGCAGAAGGCTACGAGCAAAATGTATGGATTGCTGGCTGAGGGTAGGAGGGCTGTCACAGTCTGTTAGGAGACAAGTGACACTGCATACAAGAGGTAGTAATTGGGTGCCAGGACACCACAACACTGCCTCTCAACCTGGCACTGCTCAGACAGAACCAAGCTGATTCCAGTCTCCTCTTCCTAAGAGAGCTGCTCCTTCTCCCCAGCTCACTAACACAAGAGGATTTTCACTAGTCCTGGGCACTGCACCCACACTTCAGCCCCAGACTGAGAAGAATGTAATGAACTCCAAGCCACAGTAATTGTCCCCATACCCCAACCAACTTCAACGCCCCCCTGCGCTTGTCTCTCCAAGCACCCTTTCCGTGGCAAGGCCACATGTATTGACAAACCAAAAACGTACAGCTCCTTAAGATAGAAAGATCTCCTTTATTAATGAACCCCAACAGTATTTCTTCAGATACAGGAGTTTTGAACTCAAATACTCAGAAGAAAACAAGTTAATATTGCATTATTCTCATAAGAAATACTGCAACTTATTTCCGGTAACATATTGCAAAGCGAAACAGCTTGAAAAGGAAAAAAAAAAAATTAAAAAAAAAGAAAAGAAATTAAGTCAATCAAACTGGAATTAAGGTTTGTTTCTTGGAACGATCGAGTCCTCGCAAGCACAGCTCGTTTCTGCAGATTACTTCCCAAACTGTCATACAAACAGACCCCGATTGCTTGAATTCCTTATGAGCCCACAGAGGTGCAACATTAAAAGCTACGATTATCAGGTAGCAAGTGCCCCAACCTTCATCCTCCACGGCAGCCTCAGTGACCCTGGTGTTAACGGGTTGTGAATGTCTTCCCCCTGAAAGGATGCAGAGAGAGGTCAGTGTGGTCTTCAGAGCTGCTTCAGGTTGCCTCTGGCTTTTCTGGGCTGCCCCAGGGTGACTTTTGTGGGCTTGTGCTTGCATTGAGCTCTCAAAGACATACTGGTACTGCTGGTTCAGAGCTCACAAGCATTGCTTGCAGCGAGACCAAGCAACTGGACCACACAGCTATGGGAAAGGGCTGGCTTTCACAAAGGGCATAATCCCAATGCTCCAGAGCAGAAAGCAAAGAGGAAATACCAGGATGCACAGAAAAGGGATGCAAAGGAGCTGTGGGATCAAGAGGCCAGAGTCATGAGGGAAACATGCTACACAACCACTATCAGTGGCGTACATTGCTCTGGGCTGCTTTATTTGCCAAAGGGAGCCAGTTCCCAGGAATGCTCACAGCCTGAGTGAGCTAGTGGCCGCAGGCTCTGGGGAGTTGCAGACACACCAGGCAGGAAAAACATGCTCCAATGGCTGCAAGCCTTTGGGAAGGACCTGGCCACCCTCCCTGCTGGCCTGGGCAGCAGTCTGACAGTACAATAAGCCCCAGTGCGGAGAGCCATGCCACGCTCACAGCAGGAAGATGCCTTGCAAGTACTGGACATCAGGTCCCAGTACAGCCATCCCATAGTATCCCAAGCCTAGGAGCAGAGAATGCTGAACTGTGAAGAAGTGAGCTTGTGGCAGACAGGGAAGCCTGATTAATAAGGCCTCGCTTTGCTACTCACGTGATTGTTTTCATTTCTTTCTTCTCTGCATCTGGACGGGCACGGTTCAGCACCTTGAGAAAATCTGATGTTTTTGCCCTCATACGTGTGTGAATATAGGCCTGCAGGAACAAAATAGGGATCCTGTGTTCACAGCTAAGACTTCAGGCAAATCTTTCAGCTAACCACAAACCACAGCTTCGGGATGCTCATGGCTGGCTTTGGACCGTGAGCACAGCAGCAGAGATAAGCTGGTATGCAAGTGATCTGGGTAAGGGCTGTCACTCCTGCCAGTCAGGCAATGCTCATGGCTAAGTTCCACAGGAACTGGAAATGGTGGGAGACCTGCCCTAGGGCCAGCTGCTGCTGTAGGGCACGGGACTACATTTCTGTTCCTTGGTAGGAAAGCAACTAGCTCTGCACAGCTACAGTGAGTACTCAGCCTCCCTGGCATGCAGTATGAGGGAAGCTGGGGAGCCAACAGTGAAAACTGCTGCCTGAGCTCTGGTCAAAGGCAGGTTTCTGAGTAAATACGCTTATTTTTGTTCCCAGAAAGAAAACCACAGATTGAAAAGGGAAAAAAAAAAAATCCTACTTTGCTGCTAGGATGGGAGGCGAACAGGCACTGCCTGTACCAAGGAACAGGAAGAGGGCAATGACGCACCATTTGCCAACCTAGCACGACTGTGGAGGGCAGTACTGTGCAATAGTCAGTTCTCACGGTGGGGGAATGAGGGTACTCCTACTCCATGCTTCTTCCTTTTAGTCCCCCCAGGTGAGATGAGCCAAGCCTCCCATTTTTCCCAGGCACATCCCCTTGGTACCTTTGAGCACTTGATGTGATAGTGCAGGTAGTCTCGGAATGTGTGGATCAGGTTTATGGTGTTGTCTCTGGCAGCAGCATTGGTGTGACGGGGGAACAGCACTGAAAGGAAGAGGGCCACACAAACTGTTATTGCTTCCTGAAGCTATGAATGGGCTCTTCAGGGTCCTCTGGTGCTGCACAGGCTGTAGGACATGCTGCTCTGAATGCCTGTTTACTGTGCCCATTACTGAGACACGTATCAGGATTAAGCAGTACTGGTGATTTTAAACACAAGGATTAGCAGCAATTTCCCACCCACTTTTACACGCTCAAGTCTCTCGAAGCAGCCTGGACACAGCTGGAGGACACAGGCAAGGCCAAATGCCCAGAGATGACGACACCTTAGGAAACTGCACGGATGCTACTTCAGTGCTGGTGCTGTGCTAAGTGTCCCAGATCCAAGGGCTGAAAGACCTTTTGTCTCAGTGATGATCTCACCTGGGACTGTCAGATCAGATAACAGAGAAACTGCCTCTAGACAAGGAGGAAGTCTTACTGGCAGTCCAAGAACTGCCATTAGGCAGCTCTGCCGTGACTGATGAAGTGCCTGAACTCAGGGCACCGTTCCCAGCGTGGGAGGAGAGCAGTGCTAGCTTTGCTTTCCTCTGCAGTGCCTGTGCTTTGTCTCTGAGCTCCAACCTGCAGGCATGCTGGCCTGGGAGACCCTAACAGCATATTCAACCCATGGTCCCAGTTTCTCTGTAAAGAGATCTCTCCTTTTGAACAGGGGCAGGGTTTGGACTCCTCAGGTCAGTCATCAGCACTACTGCCCAGGAGGAAATGACTGCTGGCCAGCAATGCAGCACCTCTGCAGGCAGGTGAAGGTATTTCATCAGAGATAGAAGTGTTAGGCTTAGAACAGAGAGGCAGCACTGGAGAAGCACATCTTGCAGCCCAGGCATCTGCAGTTACGGATTACATGTCCATGAGAAAGGAGCCTCCAGTTTCCACAGTATCACAACAATGCCAAACGTCTCTTACTCCCACATGCTAAACTCAATTTATAGCCCAACATCATCTGGCTTACTGTCAACTCCCTCACTGCCCAGAGCAAAGCTGAGGTGACTTGATGCTGCAGAGATGCTGACCACTGGGGAGAAAAGAGGACATACAACAACAGAATGCAACTCCAGAGTCCCTTTAGACCAATAATTCGCATGAACACTCAGGGAAGGTGAACTAGGTTTTCACGCAGCAGCAAGAACCTCTCTCCACCCTGAGCATCCCTATACCACAAAGCTGCCTGCTTACCAAAGGTGATGTAGCCAATATTGTCGCCGATGGCTGCGTCTGTATCTTTCAACTCCAAGGGTGGCTCCCTGTGGCTGAAGAGCACCTGTGGGGCTGTGTGACTGGCCCGGCGACCCTCCTTGAACTCCTGAACAAAACAAAAATAAGGTGAGTCCCACTGTGGCACATCAGGCAGCACAACAGAAAAGCAAATAATGTTTTCCAGTTCCACAGGGCATCTAAGCAGCAGGTTTCCCAGCTTTCCCTCTATGGGCCAATCTAAACAGGCCAAGCCTCTGCAAAACAATCATTTTTTCTCCAGCAAAATCAAACCAAAATACATGGCTCTCCCAAGTTTGTGTGTTCCTAGTACAAGCCCTCAGCTTGTGCAGATTTCAGCATCACATTTATTGTCATGGGACATAGGAGTGTTTCATGGACAGGACACCTCAGGCTGAGCAAGCAGATACGAGACAGCACAGCTCCTACTCCAAATACTTCCAGTGAAAGTGGGCAGCAGCCATCATTCCAAAGGAGGGAAAAAATTCAGAAAGGGCTGCAGAGTCTCAACTGTGCCAGTTATAAAGGCTCAGCCATTTAAGAGAAGTATCTCCCACCAAGTATCTTTACCTGGGCATTAAAAGGTATGTAAAGGGTTTGAAGCTTGTGTGTGAAACCTGCATCTCCTAGCTCTTCTCTAAAACAGCCCTGAAACAACACTTGGATGCAAAGAAAACCATTTCCCACCAGGGAGCCTCTCTGACAGCAGCACCCATCTCACATGCAGTGAGTTTCAAGAGCATCTCTAAACAGGGCTCAGAAAGTCCAGACTCCATTTCCCTGCCCCAAGGCAGCACAAACACCCCTCTGCCTCGCTGACCTGCCCAGCCTGTGCATTGCCAACTTTGGCCTCTCCTCCCTTCTTGGGACAGCACAGCACACCCCAGGAAGGGCTGGAACTCTCCTGTTGGAAAGTTTTTCACTGGGGTTTCCTTCATGAAATGCTTAGCTTGCACTTCTGCCTGTTTATACCAGAGGGTGAAATGGTTCAAATGGCTTTGCTGGTTAGTTAATGGCCAGATTTTCTCCATGAGGGAACAGATATGCAGCTGCCACTGCATTACGCAACAGGAATAGCTGGAGGGAAGGAGCCAGTGTGACTCAGAGTGAAAACTCTTGTGGCCAGGCAGGAATAAGGTTTGCTGTTGTAAAAAACCAAGAACTTGGGACACACAGACTCTGTGACAGCTGCTCCCTTGAAGCTTTGCCATCTCCCCCAGAGCCTCACAAACTCTGTTCTATTCACCTCATGCCTCCCTCCTGGATTTATAAAGCTGAATTTCAGGCTGTGGGATATGCCGGTGGGGAAAAGCCAGAACAGATGCCCTGGATTTAGTTACAACACGCGAAGAGCAAAGCTGTGCAGTAATACAAACCATTGCCACTACAACAGATCCTGTTAGAATGAACTTCAACATAGGTAAACTGGTATCCAGCAAACTGGGCCAGCAACATGCTGTCCACAAGCCCAACAGCAGACAGGTGAGCTAGACAGGCAACATGGATGAACACACAAATCAGCTCAGACTGAGCCAGCCCCAGCTGTCAGCAAATGTCTCAATCTCTGCAGGCTGGACCCCATCGCTAACAGAAGTGCAAAGTGTTTACTATGGCCCTCTGAATGCTTCCCAGCTAAGTGGCAGTTGCAAAGGGCAGCTGAATCCTGAAGTATTTGGCATTATGACAGCTGATTCAAGTATGTAAACTAAGTAAATTCATAGCTTTTCAAAGCTCAAATCCAAGATCCCATTGCTGCACGTGCGAACAGTTACACTGAGCTGCTCCTGGTCCAAGTATTTTTGCAGCTTTTGAGAATCAGCAGAAACAAACTCATAGCACCTTCTCAGGCATAGCACAACATTGCCTCATCCCCTCTACTCTTTCTATAGCCTCCCTGCCATGCTCCTCTCCTCAGCTGCTTGGTGATCCCTGCACCACAGCCAGTAGTGCGACAGGGCCTTAGTGTGGATACTGAAGTATCCATGTGGTGTTTTTGATACTTGTTTTTTTGTTTGATTGTGTACATCAGCAAGACATCAATAATTAAGAGGACATGCAAGAGCCTGGATTAATAGTTACATTCCCGTGTCTATTAGCACATTCTTCCATCCCAGGGCAGAGCAGAGCCCTGGAGAGCATTTACATGCATTAAATGGCCTGTGAGATCCCTTCTGTCTTACATGTGCTTGTTCAGCACTGCTGATCCAAGTGAGAAGTGAATTGAGGATCGGATGTTTTCTCCAGTTTCCATACCTGCATAAACACCTTTCCGATCACCACATCATCATCATCCTTAAATACCGTGCTGAACACAACCGTGACGCGGTCCTTCTTTGCCTCAACATACCTGCAGGTGGGCAAGAAAGAAGAACTCAGTTGTGAATACAACTGCCAGAACTGCTACTGGATGAGGAAGCAACTGCGTGACAAGCTCAGATAGATGCTGAAACGCTCCCCGAGACACTGTTTACAGGGAGCAAAACACTTGATGGGAGTGGCTAATTCCTTTCCTGCATGCAGCCACAAGTGCTACTGCTAACAGAGACTCTTGTATAACACCTCTGCAGCCTGAGGGGTGAGCATTACCATCACTGGGTACACCTTAAGAGCCCAGGACAGGCCCTTATTACCATTCCAAAGCACTGAGCAATAGGATTTCCCAACTTTCCACTGCATCCTACAGCTCTGAGTAGAAGCAGAGAGCATAGTGACAGCTGTCAGACTCCAATCCTGTGCCATTTGAACACTTACATCGTCTCATCATCTCTGTAGTGGATGACAGCTCTTTTCTCTCCTTCTTTGCCCTCTTCCTGGAATTTGAAATACTTCTCAAAGACCGAAGCAAAGCAGTTGCGCTTCAACATGCCGGCTTGGTGCACAATAGCATCCTTGTCTGCGGGAAGGTTCTCCAGGTCATAAAGCAAAGAGACATTGTAACCTGTTGAGGAACAGACATGAACCTTAATAATCTAGGCAGGGTCTTAATACAACTAGAAACATTTTCTGGAAAGAGACACCCACAATACAAGCATCGCTGCTACAGTCCCACCTTTGCCTTAAGGCCTTCCAAAACCCCAGGGGTGACTGCTTTCAACAACAACCACTGCCAGAAGACGTGCCTGAACTCAACGTGTGACCATGGAAACGTTCCCAGGGCTCTTTCTCTAGCTCTGAGACACACACGTTGGCTGCACTGCTCCTAAGTTTTCACAGTGAGTAGGAAGAGATGCTGTCACAGGTAACCATGGTTTTCCTGTGTCTCATGAAATGTCTTTGAGAAGAACAAAGACCCCAATTGTGAGGAACAGAGGCTTCCTGGAGGAGGGCTACATTGAGAGTTACTGCTGATACTGCAAGGAACTTCAGCCCCGCTGTAAGACACCTTTTTTATTGCCACTCATTGTACAGAAAGCCCCAAACATTAAGCTCTTGACATGTAGCCTTCATCTGAGCATTTTGGAGTTTACTTAAGACATTTTAGAATTGCATTCATATGTACTGTAAGTGTTACAGCAGGGTTACCTGATTCAGGATTTACTAAGTAGTTTCCATAGACTTTCTTCAACACCTAGAAAAAAAACAGACATTGTAAACAAGCTACCAGAGCTGTTTCCTCCTGCATTGCCCAGACGATGCTCAGTCTCCAAGTAAAAACATCAAGCTATATGCATTTGCCTCTCCTACTCTAACTGAACTCAGACAAATATTAAGTAATCAGCTTTTAGTAGCACTGCTTGCTCCTACTCTCTGATCTCCACTGACAGGGAGCATGCTACAGGACAGGAGTCAAAAGAACTTTCTAAAGCTCTTGCTGGTCTTGAACTTGCACTGGCAAGAAAATCTCTTCTGTATGCCTTCTATCTTCCATGGAGAACCATCAGCAGTTTGACACAGCAGCTCAGGGGCTATAAACCTCCTTCCCATCTCAAAGGCATCTCCCAGGGGTTCAGGATGGGAGAAGCACCACAAAGCAGACCCCATCCCTCTCTCTGCACATTCAGAACTGGGGCTGGGCAAGGCCTGGCCAAGCAATTGCCTGCCCAGCCTCAGCCTATTCCTCAGGACAGATGGGGATGGAGAGGAGACTGCCAGGCAACTTGGATGCCTCCCAGAAACAGACGCCCACAGCACAGCAAAAACCTTTCTTTAAGCATAATCACTGCTGAATTTTACATCAATGGCAATTTTCAACTGAGCTGTAGCACTGTGTCAATGAGGGGGCTGGGAACAGGAGGTATTTCACACAGAAGAACGCTATGGCAGAACTGGCCCTCCTAGGATGACACCCTCCACCACGCAAAGAGAATGCACAGGCTCTCTGCATGCCAAAACCTCCCCTGCAGAAAGCCTGCCTGGCCCAGGGAGATGCTGTCTCTTAGCAGGAACCCCACTTTGGCTTCTCACAGCGGGGTTTCACCAAAGACCAAGTGGAGGAAGTGCAGAAACAAGCTCCATCTTCTCCACGGAAGCACAGAGACACATAGTTTCTTGAACAGTGGTTTTAAAATATTATTTCTATTTAGTCAGCATTTCCAAGGCAGTCCTGCAAAGATCCCATCTTTCTCTCAGAGCCTGACAAGCTGGCTGTCAGCTGCCCTCATCCTCAGCACAGCAGCCAGAGTTGAAAAGCAACACACACCACTGCTCAGCCACCACTGTGACTATTGGTGTAAGGCTGCTACCCTGCTACAATGCAGTGAATATCAGTCCCTCACCCACCACAGCACTTCTCCTGGGATCATCCTCTGTACTGATCCTCACTAAATGTGCTGGGAAGCCTCCAGCATTTCTGCTGCTTGGCTCTTCTGCTTCCCAGCAGCAGCACTTGCAGTGGGGCTGCTCCCACAGTCCTGTAGTACAGGAGGCAATGTTGGTCCTAGAAAGCAGGATGCTTAATCACATTTATTCTAACTTCAGTAGGTTTTGTAGCAACTTGTAGGAATTCACTTTGGGTTCAAATCAAATGCCAGATTCTCAATAAACTCATAAAGCAGTTTCTTTGTTTTCCTCCAGGGCAAAAACCTGCAGGGTGAACCCCACTTACTAGCATTAGGAGATTTGAAAACTAACTCGGGAACTGAGTCACACTTCCTGCCTTGCGACCCAACCACAGCTCAGAGAGGCGCCTTCTTTCTACCATAAATGGCCCTCTGCAGCCAGGGCCCATTCAACAGGAACTGAACCTGCTAACTTCACACAGCAGCAGCAAAAGGGGAACCAGACAGTCTGTAGATCAAGGGCTGTACACACAGCTGGAGCCTATGACTTGCTCTCAAGCGTGGTTAGAGTCAGAAGAGCACTGCTGTGGGACTTCAGATTTGATTTGGTGCTTTCTCTTCCATTGCACTCAGAGCATCAGCCAATGAAACTATTTTTGCCAGGCCTCATACTCGTTTTGAAGGTACTTTCAAAATTAGTGATGCTTTGGCCTTTCAGGCTATCAGTTCATAAAAGATGACTACTTCTTCACAACGGAGTGGGAACACACTCTGTCTTTGTGTTACAGCAGAGCAAGACTCCTGATCAGCACAGGAATTTCAACATGAGACAGGAATACAGACACTTCTCTGTACATTAAAACTGAACATCACAAGGGCATGGCCTCTTCTGATCAAGCATTTGTAGTCTCAAAGCCCCAAATGCCCAGAGATGCTTACTCACCTCATCAGCACCATGTTCTTGAAGTTCTTTGTAGAATTTCAGAGAAATACTGACCATCACTTTTGTCTTATCTCCATTGGGATTTGAAATATGGTAAAGAACTCCATCAAAGTCTACAAAGCAAGTGAGACAAACATGAGGAACTTGAGAGGAATCAGTTCCTATTTCTGAGGAAACAATGGCGTTCTAGGAATTGCACAGTGACATGATTCCCTCTGCCTCAGCCCTCAGAGACACATGACAAAGCTGTACTTAAGTAGTGTCACATAGGGAACCCTGTTATCATTCAAAGAGCTGAAATAGTTATGACACCTGTCCATCATGGGAAGATCTAGTCTAGTGTCATTTAGCATCCCTTTCAAGTCTGCTTGTGTTCACTGCACAAGGACACAAATACACAGAGATGGGAGCCTGCTGGATGCTCAGCACACAGAATGACTGACATGCCCACCAGGCCAGAGCTGCAGCCTAGAGGAGGAAAAAACCTCCATCAGCAGAGCAAAAGCAGCTCAGGCAGTGCCTGCTGAGACAGCTTTCACTTCACTGCAGAACAGGCAGCCAGGGCAGGAGGCAGAGAAAGGCAGCCCTCCAGTTACCTCAACTTCCCCACAGAGTTCCACAGCTTACATAGATCCTTGATAACAGAAGCAAGACATCAGCTACTGAATGTATGCTTGTATTTCCTTGACACTTCCCATTCTAGAGAGCAAACTAGAGAGGCTATAAATTCATCCTGCCTGTCACCCCTAGCCAGCTTTCTAATAGTGTTAACCAGACAGTGCTAAAATCCTAACAAGAAACAGCACCGAGTGCAGAACTGGGAAACAGGCAAAGTAAAACAGCTATCCAGCACTCGCATAAAGCAAAGTGGGCACGGCCTATTCTGACCACTGAACTCACTGCTGTGGGCTAAGTCCCAAGGAAAGTAAATGGACAGAGAAAACAGCAGGGCAGCCTGCAGGAGACTTCGCTCCTGCAGAACACAAACCATCAGCTTTGGGAAGTGTGTGGTGTTCACGCAGTCTGTCCATATGCAGCTCTCCCCTGTTCCCCACCCAACTGGGCTGGTTGAATTTGAGTGCACCAGACATAACCATGGGTAGGTTTTTTGAGTTAGCTTCCCTGTTTTTCAAGTCAGGAGCATTATGGAGCTTACCTGCAAATGTTACTTCTACTGCCTCTGGTTTATTTCTAAAAAGCAAAGAGAACAAAAGAGGTAAACAAGAAGTCAAACAGCAGTCTCCAAGCTGTGAAAGAAAGATCATTCATTTCATTTCTTACAAGCAGTTTTACCTGAAAACTCCTCTGGACTCTGCTGTTCAAGCAGCAGATAACCTTTGACAGCTTGGACTATTGCTCATTCCTTAAAGAATCAGTCTTACTAGAAATGATATAAAACAGTCCTGGAAGTTGGCAGAGATTGCTGTTTGTAGTTTATTAATAGAATTTGAGACCACATACTGCAGATTTAGAGTTAGAAATGTCTGAGAAAGCTACTCATCACTAAGGAGCTGGTTTTAACAAGCCTGCTCTACATATACAACTGCTAAGATGCAAGTTCACAGGACTGGCTCTTCTGCAAGTTCCACTGACACCAGATGATGAAATGGACATAGTGGCTAAGCACTATGTGTGCACCCTCCTCACGTGCCCCCTTCACCATCAAGGGCAGCTCTACCAATGGTTTGACACAAATTACTTTTAGAGCAGATTCACCTCCACGTGTGGGGCTATCAACTGTCAGCAGAATTAAACTTTTTTGATTCACATTTCATCTTAACACCCTATCCCTAAACATCCCAATGACCACTGCAGGAAAAATCCTAGATCTGGATTTGCCCACACACAGTTGTCTCAGGATCAGCAGCAAGAAGCATCTTGCAAGCCTAAGGCACACAGCCTCTCATGTTTTAGGTATGAAGATTTTATAACATCTTACAGTTTAAGTGCCATAGTCTACAATCTCTGGAAGAGCTGGATCCTGTGAACAATCAAAATGCTTCCAAAAGGTGAATTTGTTGAGAACCGCACTGTGTAAGTGCTTCAGCAGCTCCAAGAGGACTGTTATTAATAGGTCATCCTGCACGAGGGACCGACGCAAAGGACTGAGAGTCAGGATGGAAAATGAGAACAGGGTCAAAATGCCAATCAACTGCTTTATTTCATAGCCTACATCCTCTTATGTTTCAAAAGCAGCCAGTACAGAGTAAAGGCTAACGATGCTAGATCTGTTTTACAACACAGGGAAGTCTCAGCCTTCATTCACACCTATCTGAACCAACTGAGAGCGCTCCCCAGGTCAAGTTAGCCTTGAGTTTGCATCTACCCTAACTCAGAGACCAACTCCAACCTTATTTGGGTAGAAATTGAGGTGTTAGCCACCAACCAGAGATTGTAAGTGGAAAGGATGAGGTGTTGCTGCTTCTTGAGAGTTGTTACAGCTGTGAAAAGCAACAGCCCTTTTTGCTGGGAGACAGGAAAGCCTCTGTTTTTTTGTGCTGCATCACTGAACAGAAAACCATGCACTTGAAAGCAGCCATGTGAGTGCACCCAAGGCAGGTCCCTTAGTTTGAGCCACAACAGCTACCTGAGACCTCTCTCACTCTTATCCTCCCTTCTTCCCTGCTGGCAGGAGATGGAAGTCTGGAGCCTCCCCTGAGGCACATTTAACACTTGGTTTTGAAAAGGGAGCAATTCCCCAGGTTGCATCTAAGCTCACTGAGGACTGATGCAAGCAGAAGTGGAGGAAAATCCCACCGATATCATACGGTCAGTCAATGCAGACGTGTTCTTCTTTTAGAGCACCACACTCAGATTTAGGAATTGGCTTAGATGGCAATATACATTTTATAAAAAAAGAAACCTATGTAGGAAGCTTTAAAGATAGCACAGTCAGGCACATAAGAGCTAGGAATATTAAAGAGGATGCACCCTTAAAGCTTAGTTCCATCACTCAAACCCAATTTCACATGCACACAGAGCTGACATCCGGCTCTCAGCAGTCCCTCAAAATACAGCACCTCACCCTGAAGAACTCACGGAAACAATTACAGACAATGAGCAACAGCGACAGTAACTCAGGAGACAACAGAAGGATAACTTGCCATGTTATTTTGGGTCTGTGATGCTACAGCTCCCTAAGTTGGTTAATAGCTGTGTGCAAGAGCCTTTGTTCTGCACACAAAAGCTTACGGCAGCCATGACGTGACTTCTGCACGTTCTATTGCGCAAGCATGAATTTCTCAGAACTTATTTTTGCATGGATTTCCCAAGTGGCTCAGTCCTCATACTTGAGGATGGCAAAGAGAAGAGAGGTTTAAAGGAGAAGCAGGTAACCGAACAGAACTTCGGGACCCTGAATATTAACCAGCTTGCCGGCACGCAGCCTCATGGAGGAAGCGCTCACGTGAGCCGCATGCAGAGCTCCTCACAGCCACACCGACCCTGCGTGCTGCAGGATGCTCCTGCCTCGTGGGGCACACCTCTCTTCAGCCCCAGCCAGCCCAGAGGGACCCAGAAGTTTTACATGCTTCCATTTATTTCTCCGGCTGACCTCACCAAAACTATTCTGGCTATTTAAAACATTTCTACAGGACAGAAAAATCACCTCTTTCACCCCTATTAAGAAGTACCCAGACAGAGAAGAAGCCTGAACCATCACCCCAGTGCAGCAGAGGAGCTCTCGCACCCTAGTACCCTGTTGGGAGCTCCTTGAACCTGCACCACCCAAACGGCAGCCTTCCTCTATGACCAGTAACACCCACTCTCCCACAGGAACAGCTGAAGATGGCTCCTCTCTCTGCTACACACCAAACCCAGACCTTTCTGCAACACCGTGCCTGAACTCTGCAGCTAAAATGGCAGTTGCTCCAAGCACAGGCAGCTGCCCGTTTTCTGATAACACTTATCAGGTTTGAAGTCAAATCCACACCAAATCCCATCTGCTCCCTGCTCATAACAATAAGAGGCCTTGATGGGTTTTTATTCCTTCTTGCCTGCATTCTCCTTATTCATCTCTAAATGGCTCCTGCACTAAGTCCATCTAATACAAAGCCAGCTCCAAATCAGATTTTTCACCCCAGCAGCGGATCCAAGAAGAGCCACAGCACCCGTGGAGAGATGCCAACAAGCACTTAAGAGCAACAGCAAATCTTTTTGTTCCCTGACAGCAGTTCCTCAATTTTGATTCGGACAACTTCCAAACTTCCCTGCCTCGTTCTCAGGCCACAGAGGCTCTCAGCCATATGTTACAACAAATTTAAGAACAGAAGAATGAAGGCTGTGTAATTAGACAGAGCCCTCATCTTCTGCATTAAACAGACCTCCATGCAAATGTGAGCTTGGCCAACAACCGCATCGATAGATGACTAAAGCAGCTCCCACATCACAATTAAGGTCTGTACCCTTATAAAGGAAGATGGCAATTATTTTAAAAGCTGCAGGCATGCAGATACTCTAATATCTTGCTCCAGAGGAGGGGGAAAAAAAAATGAAAGGAGTGGGGGATTTCAAAGCTTCAAGCTTCCAGATCTGAGCAGAGTCTGCAGATCACTGAGTTGATGCACTGTTAGAAGAGAGTGAGCCAGATTCAGTGACAGACTGCAGGCTCTTGCTGCAGAAAGGTCACCCCAATAAAAAAATTATGAGCAATGTCTAAAATTATCCAAGCAGTTCCTCCCCCCCTGGGCCCCACTCGACTAACAAAAGCTACTTTGCGTGAGCTGCAAGCGTGCATGAAATCAAAGAGCTCCCGCAGCACGCCTGCTACAAACTTGAGAAGCGCTCTGCTGTGAGGTAACATCAGTCCCCACATGTGCCCACCCACAGCATTGCTGTGAGCAGGGCTGGGACCCGCTGGGATCTGGGGGGTTGTGCTGGGGACTGCCCACGGGCAGACTGCTGGTGGCAAGACGTCCAGCAGACAGGGCAGCATCCAACAGCTCCCAGTGCCAGCACAGCAGCCAGTCTGCAGGTTCTGCTGATAGTTGCTCGTCTCTTGCACTAAGTGTAGGAGCTGCAGGAGGTACTGATGATCCTGCACCCAATGCCAGAGTGCAAACTCTGCCAGCAGCATCACCTGAGCACTCCTCACCTGCTTCAGGGTGAGGATTGGGCTTTCTGCAGATGCTGGCTGTCCGAGCTCCTCCATCCTCCGTGCTCTCCCCAGCTTCCCCACAAGGAACATGCTCACAGGCCACACTGCCAGCACAAAGGTCATGTCACCCACCTTCACCCAGCAAGGCCATAGCACTCTGCTCCACAGCAGACGAGCACCAAAGTGACCACAGATGGGAAATACCACAGAGCATGTGGGTGCAGTTTCAGCCAATCTCTCCAACTAGTCTACAGGAACTGGTTTACAGCAGAGAAGTTGAAGCTTCAGCTGTTTTCCCATTCAGGCAGCACTCGTGAAACCCTGCAAATTTCTACCTATTGAAAGCTTTACAGAAACCTAAAATTTAATGAGATATTTTTCCCTCCACCTCCAACCAAGAGAAAAGTCACACTGTTCTCCACTTACGCAAATTTTTCCTTTGCACAGCAGGTAAATAGAAAGTAACACTTTGATACAGATGATTAATATGCTGGCAGTTTAGGGCAAGCTATGTACGGCTGAAAAACCATACCCAGGAACACAAGCCCTCTGCCACACTTTTGCTGGGATCAGTTACATCAGAGCAGACCAAAACTGGAGGGCAAATCTGCTTTGGAAGGCAGTTCTCCTCTGTGCTTTAGAAAGAACTGAACACAGGAGACAGAAATATTTTACATTATTTTTCTATTTGTGCAGTTAGCAAAAGGAGACAAATAAGAGAAACAAAATCTTCCAGCTGGCAGAGCTCACCTCCCAACACCTGAGCTTCCAGCTCAGGTCTGTTTCTTCCAGCTTCCAGGCAATTAGCCAAGTCAAAGAGAATTAGTCAAAAACTTACGGAAGAGCTTATTCTTTTGACACCTGCAGAAGCCCAACTCAAGTAATGAGCTGCCTGACTCTGACACATCTGCTCTCGGGTTCTGACCAGGTGTTCCCCCACTTCAGCACTTTGACAGTCTAAGCTTTCAGCAGTAAATTCTTCACGAGACGTATTTCAGCAGGTTCTGGTAGCTTTTGGATATCATTTAAAAATGTGGCTGGCTTAGGGAAGTTGATTTAGAACACGAAATTACAGCCTTAAGAAGTCCACTACATGTAGTCACCTTGATGCAAACTCCCTTGATGCCTAGTAGTGGCTGTTCAAGAAGATGAGATTTCCATGGGCTTTGCACACAAATACTACATTTGGAATTGACTGTGACTTCTAAGAGTGACCCAGCTCTACACACTATGGGGAAATGTGAAGCAACTCCCAGCTGAAGGCCTGGGGAAGCTCTGCAGGGAGCTGCTGGATCCATGGCACAGTCACAGAAGGAGAGGGAAGTGCTGCTGCTCACATCATGGAACAAGTCTAGATAAATTGTGTATCACATCTGCCCAATTCAAGTTTCAGAGCAAGTAACTCTGGCCAGCTCTCAGTGTCCAGACTTGCTCCTCTCAACCGCTGAATCCCTTGTGGTGTGTCCTTGCCCTGACCACCATGGGTATATCCCCAGGACACCTTGGGTGGACAGTCACCCAAACAGTGAAATACTGCAAATCCCCTCCTGCCTCCAGGCTCAGTGCCACAGGATGACCCTGGAACTCTAACTGGATGGAAAAGAAATTTCTCATGAATAAACATAGCATAACATAGCACTTCTACCCAATTGACTTGTTCAGAGAAGTGGATTTCCATTTTTCTTGGCTTCATCTCTGACCTTCATCTATGTCTGGTTCTTGCCTGGACAGCCCAAGTACAGAAGAAAATGCAGAAGTGAACTACTTCCTCCTCTCCAACAACATACTGATGGCACAACACTTATCCAAAAAGAGCACCTAGCTGGTCCTCTATCCAAACAAAAGAAAGGACAGCCTGTAGAACAAGAGGCAGAAGCAGAATGTCATTGGCCATGCTCACAGCAAGAGGAATTGATCCAGGAAGGATTGGTATGCCAGGCAAGCACGCTGAGATAGTTACAAGCTTTGCTGTACAGCAAAATGGAAACTCCACGGACTGGAGGTGAGCGAGCAACCTCAGCTCTAGCTGCACTGAGTCAGGGCTTTGAGGTGCATTCAATCTCTTGGTGGCTGCAGTGCCTCCATTCACTGCTGCTGCTGCACTTGTACTGACGCAAGGACACGCACACAGGCTCCCACCAGCAGAATGCTTCCATATGAGCTTGTGGTGAATGAGTGTTTTTGACACACACTATTAACCTCCATATAGTTAAGTTTCTTCTAATGGATGCAGCTGCAGTGCCCAAGAGCTCTCTCCTCCCAGCGTGGTGCCGGTGCTTCGGGAATACTTGTTGCACTAAATGATCACATTCAAGATGAATAAAGAGGCTGACTGCAGAGAAGAGAGCAGCTTGGTGTTCCCACAGGGCAACACAGCCTAGGAGGTTATTGTATGAAATAAAAGAGCAAGAAGTCAACCAAGAGGAGAAAATGGAGGAAATGGCCTCTCTCTAAGGTCTGCACACAAAAGGCAGAACACTTCAAAAGCCACTTGTGGAAAAGGTGACACACAAAAAGGCCTCGCTGGGGAGTCCCTTCCCAGAGCAGCTTAGGCTGTGCTGCTTGCAGAGCCAGGGACAGGCTCCACCCCATAGATAACAGTGCTGTGCTTTGCTTCTCTAGACTTTATCCACACACAAAGGTGCGCAGCACTACTCAGATGCAGTGAGTGCATGGTTGCAGATAAGGGCATTCACACGAGGTGACTCTCCCAGGCTGGACTGCGCTCAGACAAGTGTCTTCATGGCCCCAGTGCATCGCTGTCAGTAATGCTCAGTGGCTCCCCAGGGACTGCACTTTCCCAGCTGAAGATGCAGGTGCAGGTCAGCTGCCCTACAGCCTCCCCAAGGCCAAGAGGCTCACCAGCCCTATGCCACTAGCCAGGACACATGAGTCCCAGGTCAGGACAGCGGAAGATGCTAACAGGAATCTGCTACCCACCCCCAAAGAAATAGGTTGAAGCTGCTGCTGTGCCACAAGTCACCTCCCCGTTCCGCCATTCTACGTGAGCTGTGACACCACTCTGGACCTGCTCTGATGAAGGCTGCCAACACCTTCCAGCCCAATGGTCCACCCCAGCCTGCCTCAACACCACAAGCTCCATCACCCTCACGCAGTTCCAGCCCTCAGCACCCCATCAAGCCCTGCCTCACGCAGCCTTCCATTCATCCGCCCTAGCCTTACTCAGCCCCACCAGCTCAGCCCCCCTCCACCCCGTGCCGCAAGCTCCTTGCCTCCCCTCCCGGCCCCATCTGCCCCGTCACTGCCCCCGGCACCACCCTATCCCACGCCGCCCTTCTCCCCGCCTAGCCCTGCCATGCCTCACACCCAGGGCCAAGCCTCGGTGCCACCCCGTTCTCCCAGGCCTCTCCCACGGCCCCGCGCTCCCTGCCCCGCTTCCCTCCCTCAGGCCTCGCCAGGCCGGAAGGCTTCCTCCTCCGCCCCGCCCCGGCCCCATTCACCGGCCCGGCGCCCGGCCCTACCCGGCGGCCGCGCCCTCGAACTTCAGCGTGAGGGTCTCCTCGATGATGCGGTTGTTCACCTCGAGCAGGATCATGTCGGTGCCGGGGATGGGGAACGGCTCTCAGCGCGCCGAGGCCGGAGGGAGCCGAGCCCGCTGCGCGCACCGGGGACCCGCCCGAGCTTGCGCCGCCGCTTCCGCTCTCGCGCCCCCGCGTCACTTCCGGCCCGGCTGCCGCGGAGCCGGGCGGTGGCGGCGGTGATAGCGCATGCGCGAAGGCCGCAGGTCTTGTCCCGCCCCCGTGACGTCACTCGTTGCCCCCGCCTACTTCCTGGGGGGCGTGGCCATGTTGGATGGGCGGGGAGAGGAAGTGCGGGGTGGCGGTGGGGTGTGATGGTGTGAGCGGGGAGGGGGGATTAGGAGGAGCCAAATGGAGGCGAAAGCTGAGGGGTGCTCAGGGAATGGGGGCCCTCGCAGCCTGGGGGTGCCCACAGGGGGTGGGGTGCTGCTGGGGCCCCAAAAATGTAGGGGGAGACAGGGAGCAGGAAGGGGTGCCCTGGAATGGGGAGTGCCTATATGTGGGATGATGCCACAGGGATACGGAGCCCCAAAAGTGGCACCCAGCTGGTTCCCTGCAGCTGTGGTGTCACCGATGATGTGAGAGTGCCCCAGAATAATATGGGGGTGTCCCCAGAGTACAGGAGCACCCACAGGGATGGAGTGAAGCCCCGCGGCTATCAGAGTCCCACAAACAGACAGCACCCCACGCATCCCGGGGCTGGGGGTGCTGGGAAGGTGCCCCCTCAACTGCCGCTTCCTCTTCACACTGCAGAAGGTTTTGCAACCTTGCTTCCTCCCTACGCTGCATAAAGCGGCTGTGTCAGCTCTGTTTCAGGGTCACTTGGAACAGGTGTGGGACCCGGTGGCAGCAGTGGGTCCACGTCCCCACGCTCCCAGGGGCTCCGTTTTGGGGTGACGGCAGGGGACATTCTGTGGCAGCACTCAGCCAGGCCTCGGAGCAGCCAAATCTGGGAGCTGGAAAGGGGAGAAGATTTGGGGTGCAGCAGAGACAGCGACTGGTGGGTGAGTGCCTGGGATGCTTAGCTTTGGGGTGCGATGGGGAACCCTGCTAACCTGGGCAAGGGGTGCAGGGAGGGCTCCGCATTGCGTAAACCCAACTCCACATAGGGTAACCCCAACCCTGGGGGGACCCGGTATCCCCAAATAGTTCTCTGTGTGGGATTGGGAGAGGAAATAGGGACTTCCCCTTCTGTGGGCAGAAATCTGGCCCCAGAGGAACTGCAGGGAATTTGGGTGGGGAATCAGAAGAAGCCAAAAATACAGTGGAGAGAAGTGTTTTTCCTCTGCTCCGGGTACTGTGGTGCGTTCGGGGAGCTGGCATGGTGTCACAGAGTTAACTAGATCAATTTATGCCCGTGACAGGGGGCAGTAGGCCACTGCCCTCCCCACCCCCCGCCTGGCCCCACAAAATGGGAAGGAAGGAAGGGGGGGAAAAAAAACAGCGGCAACAATCTATGGAGGTAAACTTATTTTACTAACTATGATATCGGAATGCAAGATAACACAATATAATACAATCTAATTGAAATTGAGACTAATAAATCAAATAAGATATGAGAGAGAGTTCCTGAGACCGAGTCAAACCTGAAAAGCTTGGAATAGCTAGGAAAGCACCCTCCAGCACCCACTGCCAGGCAGTAAGAGACCGCCCCACCCGGAAGGGTCAGATCCCATGACTTCTGTAATATATAGGGATAGGTACGTAGAATTAGAGCATTAACACTTTAATTCCAGTACATGATGTTTTGATGTGGAATACTGAAAATCAAAAAAAACATAAAACCATGACACATGGGAACTGTTTTTAGGGAGAACATTGAGATTCAAAGGACTCACACCAACCAGGGGGACTCAGGAGCACTCCTTCATTGGGGATAGACCTGGAAGGGACAGGAGAAGGGCAGTGCTGAGGTGAAGCGGTGCATATGGAGCTATTGGGCAGGAGGACGGATGTGGGGATGGTGTCTAGGCGTGGTTCATTGTATGGTGCGGTGAGGTTATGGGGTGTGGGAGAGCAATGGGGACTGGAAGTGCTGGAGGTGCCCCGAGCCCACACTGCTTTGTGCTTTGCAGGCAAAATGGGGACATTTTCCTTTGAGGAACTCTACGACGTCTTATACAACTATACTT
Organism: Chrysolophus pictus; assembly: GCA_037305975.1. Classification (NCBI taxonomy): domain Eukaryota; kingdom Metazoa; phylum Chordata; class Aves; order Galliformes; family Phasianidae; genus Chrysolophus; species Chrysolophus pictus. The sequence continues at coordinate 14,889,086 of CM074582.1, read as the reverse complement.
CTGACTATGGCAACTACAGCCTGGCTGTGCCTGACATCGATAGCTCCTCTTCTCCATGCCGTAATGAAGGCTCCGTAGCCAACAAATACTTGGTAGCCTTCATCTACTGCTTGGTCTTCCTCCTCAGCATGGTGGGCAATGGGCTGGTGGTGCTGGTGGTCACCTCCAGCCACATGAACCGCTCCGTCACCGATATCTACCTGCTCAACCTGGCTGTGGCTGACCTGCTCTTTGCGCTCAGCTTGCCACTCTGGGCTGCCTACTGGGCCCACGAGTGGGTTTTTGGCACTGTCATGTGCAAAGCCATCTCGGTGCTGCAGGAATCCAACTTCTACAGTGGCATCCTGCTGTTGGCTTGCATCAGCGTGGACCGCTATTTGGCCATCGTCTACGCCACCCGCGCTGTCACCCAGAAGAGGCACTGGGTGAAGTTTGTCTGTGTGGGAATCTGGGTGTTTTCGGTGCTGCTCTCCCTGCCCGTGCTGCTGTTCCGTGAGGCGTTTGTCTCAGACCGCAATGGCACGGTTTGCTACGAGCGCATTGGCAATGAGAATACCACCAAGTGGAGGGTAGTGCTGCGGGTGCTGCCACAGACCTTCGGCTTCGCCCTGCCCCTCTTGGTCATGCTCTTCTGCTACGGTGTCACCGTGCACACCCTCCTGCAAACCAAGAACGTCCAGAAGCAGCGTGCCATGAAGGTCATCCTAGCTGTGGTGCTGGTCTTCCTTGTCTGCTGGCTGCCCTACAACATCACGCTGGTGAGCGATACTCTCATGAGGACGCATGCCATCACCGAGACCTGTGAGAGGAGGAAACACATCGACACAGCCCTCTCCATCACGCAGGTCCTTGGTTTTGCCCACAGTTGCATTAACCCCATCATCTATGCCTTCATCGGGCAGAAGTTTCGCAACAGCTTCCTCAAGATCCTGGCACAGCGCGGCTTCATCAGCAAGGATGCTGTGGCACGCTATGGCCGCACCTCTTACACTTCCACCTCTGGCAACACCTCCACCACCCTCTGAGCTCCACTGCTCCCCAAGACCCGGTGCATGAAGTCCTGGCATCCCACACACCCCAGCATCCTTACCCAAGACACAGCCTTGGGCAGCGGGTACGGCTCCCTGGCACACAGATGGGTGTCACTGTGGGCTGCACATGGTCACATTGCGCACATCAGCATGGGGGTCCCAATGGAAAGATGCTGAGCACTGCACACTCTCCCTGCGCTTTGGGATAAAGCTTATGACTTTGAGGACATCATGGCCCCAGTGTGGCAATGATAGTTGCCTAGCAATAAAGGAGGTGGCGAGTTTTTCCACACTTGTATGGCTCCTGTTGACTGGGGGGTGATAGGAGGGGTTGGGGCACGTCCCCGGGGACACTGCTCAGCCACGGCACTTCCTGGTGACAGTGAGTGCGGGAAAGTGCTGTTACCCAAGAGGCTGTTGCAGAGGTTTGCATCCTGCACATCCCTCAAGGGGACCACAACCTGGCGTCACAATGTGCCACCACTGAGTCCTTCCCTAGTATGGGGTCTCTGTGTCACCTCTGCGCACCTGGAAATATGGCTGGGGTCAAACTCTCACCACCCCCTTCCCAGTATCCATTTGAACTCAAATAAACCAAATCCCTGCAAAATCCTTTAGTGACCGTTCCCTGTCCTTGGTGACACTGAGCCAGCCCTGTCCCCCCCCTGCAATCCATGAAGGTGGTAGCACCTGGGACACCCCCTGCCCACAGCACTGCATTGTGCAAAGAGTCAGGAACCTGCCCCTTACACAATCGGGATGGGGCGGAGGGAGCATTTCCGCACTGGCTTAGGCAACTGGGGCTGACCAGAGCAAAGAGGGGCTTGTGGCCCAGGTTGGGTCCCTCCTGCCACCCCATATGTGATCTGACATCATGGTGTCTGCCCCAGCGTTCCCCCGCATTTCTCTATCGGGGTCCCACTCCACTTCTCTGTCATCCATACCACAGCTTCCTGGGATCCTTAATCCTAAGGACATCAGGGATGTGTGGGATAGGAGTGAGGCTGGGAACAGGATATGAGGGTTCCTGGCACTGAGGGAGGAGGAATTGATTTGGACAGAGACAGCAGGGGGCTTGCAGGGCAGCAAAGCAGCAGATCAGGGCCAACCCATCACCTTTATGTCTGGGAAAGGTCTTGCTCAAGCGGTGCCTGGCAGGAAACCAAGGCTGTTGGCTAAGAGCCCTCTCCCCTTGCATACTCCCTGCATCAGGATGGGGTGAAGCCTGGCCTCGGCAGAGACACCCCATAAACGCACAGTCCACCCAAGGAGGGCTCAGACTTCCCCATAGCAGCATGCCCATTCCCAATGCCCCTCAGGGTATCAAAGCAGCAATGACGGATTGATGACACTGGAGCCACTGGAATATGAGCACCGGGTTGTTTCTTTCTCCATGGGCCAGCCATGCAAAAGACATCTCAACCCTGAAAACCAGAGCAGCAGGACCTACCCGCCAGCCCCATGTCCCAGCAGGTTGGATGTCCTCCCAGCTTACGTAGCCTGTGGGTGCCTTTGCTGGTAGCAGAGCAGGCAATATCGCCCCTGCTTCCCCATATCCACAGAGCACGTGTGGCACACCTTGCCCTGGCACAGCCTGCTGAGAGAGCAGACGGTAGGTGTGTGGTGGTGGTTGTTGTCCCTGCTATGTTCCCCCGTGTCCTCCCGTGCCCACCTGCAGCTGTACCGCCGGGACAGGAGGCGAAAATCCTTGCCACAGCGGGCGCACAGCCCCACATCACGGGGCGCCGGGCTGGGTGCCTGTGGGTCAATGCCCTCTGTCTTCTGCCACAGGGCATCCTTCTCCCTGCAGGGAGGGGATGGGTCACCCTTGGTGGGATACTGGGCCACTGCGGGTGGGTTGCATGTGCAATCAGTATGTGTGTGTGCGTTCCTGTGTTTGACAGGCTCCATGCAACAGCCCCTCTGCAGCTGCTGGCTGTGCCCAGATTTATCCCATAACCCACATATGACAGTGTCCCTGCTGTTGTTTCTGCACTGCTCACGCAGTGTTAGGTGTCTGGGAACACGGCCCGATGTGGGTGACATAAGGTTGGCACCTAAGTTGGGCACCGAACCTCCCCAAGGTGGCAAGTGGGATTTCCCTGGGCTCTGGTGCCCTCCTCTGGGCAAAGAGCTTTGGGAGCAATTGTGTGTGTGTGGCTGCACACCCACTGGAGGGGGTGGCAGGATGTATACAGAAGGCAGGTGAGGGGGCAGGGCCCTGCTCTCACCGAAGCAGTTCCAGCAGCCGCCCCTTCATGTCGCGGATGAGCTCCTGCTGCCGTGCCTGCTCTGCGCCACGCATGGCCTCCCGCTCCTGCACCTCCCGCTGCGTCCGCTGCAGGGCTGATGCCCAGCGCTCCCCGTCCTGACGAGCCCTGACATTGGGGCAGGTGTGGCACCTTTGAGCCCAGCCCCAGGGTGGCAGTGGGGAGAAGGTCTGCTGTCCCTCTGGTGGACACCTCTCCATCCATTCCTAAAGCCATCCAGCTCTCCATTCTCACAGCCATCTTAACATCCACCCTACCTGTCCATCCATCCTTTCCCAAAGCCATCCCTTTGTTTTTCTGCCCATCCATCTATCCATCCATCCCTTCATCCATCCATCCGTCCATCCATCCATCCGTCCATCCATCCATCCTCCTCTCCATCTGCTCACCCAATCTTCATCCCTTCATCCCTCTCCTTACCCATCCAATCACCCCAAATCACCCCATTTCTCCCTCCATCTGCTCACCCCAGATTAATTCTCCCATCAGTCTCCCCACTGATGCTTCCCCTTCCACCTACTCATCAATCCCCAAACTTCTACCTGTTTCCCTTCCCAACTCCATCTCTCCCTCTCCACATCTCTTCCTCCCTGCCCATCCCCTGGGTCAAAGTGGGGCACCATGGGGTGACCCCTGCAGCATGTAGGGCACCCTGCAGTTTGTCCCCTCCCCACCTGCTGAGCTGCTCCTGCAGCCGCACCACCTCCTCCCGCAGGGCCTGGATCTGCTGCCTGCTCTGCAAGGCTTCCTCCCGTGTTGCTGTGACCAGAGTCGCGAGGCGCTGGGGGATAAGCAGGGCTCAGGCCTTTTAGACCCACATCCCACAGTGGGGCACCCCATGGCTTGCCCGTACCATTGCCATGCCAGCAGCTGTGCTGGGGTCCCCCTCTTCCTGATTGTCCATCAGTTGGCCACGGGAGAGCTCCAGTGCCCGCCGCAGCACCTCCTCCAGGGCGGCCATCTGGGCTGGGGCGTCTGTCTGTCCCCGTGCCTGCATCGCAGCCTGGCACTCCTGCAGGCGCGAGGTCAGCACCGCCACCTCTGCCATTGCCTCGTCCAGTTGTGCTGCCCGCTCCTCCGCCACCTCCCGCCACCGCCGAGCCTCCTCCTGCGCCTGTGCCAGCCCCCCCGGGCCACCCGCCGCCTCAGCCAGAGTTCGGCTGAGGAAGGCGTTGGTGTCCCGCAGCGCCTCGGCCTCGTGGGCCCACAGCCGGACCTGCCGGGCACTGCGCTCTTCTTTCTGCCGGTGCTGCCGCTCCTCCCGTTCCAGCTGGGCACGCCAGGCCTCCTCCTGTCGCCCCAGCTCGGCACGCAGCTGGGACACCTGTGCTCGCAGGGATGCCTCCATCCCACTACGAGCTGGGGAACCGGGTGTGATCCCCGGGTCGGGTGCTGGGGTCAGGTTGGGATCCACGTTGGTGTTACACTGTGCCTCGGCAGTGCTGGGCACGTCCTCCTCCTTTTCATCATCCTCCATGTCTTCCTCTCCATTCTCTTCTGCTTCCACATCATCCCCCTCCTCACCCCCTGCCTGTGGGCTGGGACAGGCTGGCACCCTGTGGGACACTGCAACTGGCTGGGCGATGCCATCAGGACATCCATGTACCCCTGTGCCGCTACCTTCTATCTGCAGGGTCATCTTCACCACGCTGGGCCGGACCAGCGTCCTAGAGGGAATATGGGGCTTAGGGCCACCGAGGCAGCAATGTTGAGCCCCAAGTGTCCCCATTCTCTCCGGCATTCCCTCATGTGCCCAGGACTCACTCGGAGAACATGGGCCAGGCAGTGTCCAGGTCAGCTCTGTGCAGGGCCAGGTGGAAGGTGATGCCATCCAGCTCGTACAGGCTGCCCAGTATCTCAGCCCGCCGCTGGGGGCTCAGGAAGGGGCTGCGGGCATAGTACCACTCACTGCAACCAAAACAGAATCTCACACACCCTTTTCGAGTGCACAGAGCAGGGAGCCATGCCTTGTAGTGGCACAGCCACCCCTGTGCTCCCCATGCTCTCACCTGAGGCTCTCGGGGTCAAGCAGGCAGAGCTGCAGGGACTCGGCCAGCTGACGGTGCACCAGGCAGTAGCGCAGGAAGGCACGGCCCCTGCCCACAGGAGTCTTCAGCTAAAGGGGAGCAGGGGTGATGCAGCACTGCCATGCCAACCTGCACCCCCAGCATAGCCTGTGCACCGTGTGTCCAGCTTCTGTGACCATGCCCACCCAGTGGGTGCCCCGTGAGCCCCCTCCTCTGGCCCATGCCCACCTTGTCCAGCGAGGTGACGAAGCGGATGCCCTCGTGCTCCTGCCGACGCTGCGCCAGGCCCTGGCACAAGAAATCCCAGTAGTCCTTGCGCTGCCCAAAGAAGCTCTTCTTCTCCTTGAGGTCAAACTGGAAGAGACACGGGCTTGCTAGGAGGGTCCCTGTGCTGCCCAGCCTGTCTCTGTGGTACTCAGCTGGCTTTCCCAGTCAAACCCCATGTTTGGGAACAGCTCCGTTTGCTGGCTTTGTGCCTCAGTTTCCCCTTTTGTTGCACACACAACAAAAAATGCTCCACATATGGGTACAGGAGAGGCAAATCCTCATGCCCACCCGCCTGTATGGCTAGGGATACCCATGAACAGATGACATCATCCAGGGTTCCCCAGAATACGTGGCACGAGGACCCTCTACTACCAGCGCCCCCCCGGGGGGGGGGGAGTACCTGCAGGAGGAACTCCAGCTGGGCACAGAGGCTGTGCAGCTCCCGGCTGCCATCCGTCACCGGCAGGTTCTGCTCCCTGTAGCTGTGGTTCAGCTCAGCAATGGTCTCTGCAGGGCAACAGGGATGAGCTGGCACGGCTCGGGCAACTTGCCCAGCCACACATCCTCCCGGATCCCAGCTTGGGGATTTCTGCTCGAGGGCGAAAGAGGAACTGGCGGAGGGATGGAGAGGCAGAGCGGTGGGAGCAAGGGGCACAGACAGCAGTGGCTGTGGGATGGTTTGAGGGTGCCCGTGGGGACATGCTGGCATGGGACATGCTGGCACACTTACTCTGCAGGTCCTTGATGACACGTCTGAGCTCCCCGTCCCCTGCCATGGCTCCAGCTCTGGACTTCTGCAAAGGCAGGGACACCCATGAGAGGCACTGCTGCATCCCCAAATTCCAGCTTGGCCTCCCACTGCCCCACTGATGGAGACTTTCACTCCCCTGGCTCTACACTGGGGCTGCTTTCTGCTAAGGTAAGAAGAGGGGTGGGCTCAGGCACGCCTTTCCCTGCCCATGCCACCCCATTCACGTGGGGCATTGAATGGGTGAAGGTGCTCCACCATGTCCCATTGGCTGTCCATGTGTCTTGATCCAAAATGCCTGTGGGCTCTGCCCCATGGCATGCCCAGCTCATCCTAAGCCTCTGCCCCATTCCTCAGATGCTACAGGGACTGAGCCCCCCACCCTGTCCCCATTCCTGTTCCCACCTTCCCCTAGGATTCAGGATGTGGGTATGGCATGGGGGAAGCACTGCTTTTGTTTCTGCTCTCGCTTCCCTTGCTCACCTCATGATCAGTGCATGGGGCCCCTGATTCCCCCTTCCTTGCCGGGAGGAGAGGGCACAGGGCCCACAGCATACAGACCCTCAAAACGAGTCCCCCACTGGGCAGAGTCCCCCTGGCACAGCATGCTGCCTGCAGGGCTGGCATGGCATGGCATTTGGAAGTGAGGTAGACTTGGTGTGGGGGGCACAGAGCTGGGGGGTGGCACCAAGGGGACAGGATGAGGGGCAGTGCCCATGGGGGTAGCACATCTGTAGGGCTAGTTGCTACAGGTGGTGGCTGGCCATGGCAGGGAGGGACAGTAGGACGCCTGGCTTCCCGTCCCAGTGCCCTTGGGTGCCCTTGGATTTGTGTTCCCTTCCGCCTGCCCTGCCCATGCCTATGCCTATGCCTATGGCCATGCCCATGCCTCAGTTCTCCCTGGGCAGAGCTGCCCCTTACCTGGAGAGCTGTGGGTGCCCTGAGGTGCTGCTGGGTGCTGCTCTCCTCTCACTGCTCTCCACGCCCACACTCCTTCTCCTTTTGTACCTTGGCCAGGAGGAAGTGCTCAGGATGGGAGCGGCTGAGTCCCCCCCATGCCCCACACAGCCCCACATCTCTGCCTCACCTGCCCCAGCTCCCAGGTTTTGGGGTGCTGAGTTGATGGGTGCTTCCCTTACCAGGCCCTCCTGCCTGGTGTTCTGGAGTGGGGAAAGCACACTGCCAGGCCTGGAGGAACCCCAATCCTTCCCATGGCAGGGGGGGGCACGTGGTTTGCGAATGCTTTGAGTGTCACCTTTCAGCTTCTGGGGAGGGGGCTGAGGAACCATGCTGAGTTCACGGCAGCCACAAGAGCTGCCACGTCTCTTGGCAAAATAACCCCCCCACACAAAAGCCCCCAGGAACAACATCCCTTGGTTACAGAGCCCCCTTGGGAGAAGCAGCGCTCCAAAGAAGGCCCACAGCCCCCCTACATCCTGACCCCTGCCCCAGCACCCCATAACCCTACCTTTAATGCCGGGGGGGGCCGGGAGAACCACCACCCCCATCCAGGGCCTGAGCTCGCCACCAAAGTGAAAGCAGGAAGTGGTGCTGAGTGGGGGCTGGCCGCTTTTTCGATGAGTGTCAGGATGTGAGGTGCCCCCCAGCACAGGGCAGTGCCCCCTTGTCCCCATCACCCCACATCACCCTGCAGCAAGGTTGCACCCTACTGTGGGGGGGCCAAGTACTGTGTGGATGGATGCACACGTGTGTGCCGTGGTCCCCCCCCAGCATCCCATCCCCAGCTCCCCTTCTTCTGGAGTGCCACCCAGTAGCTGTGTCCCTGTTCCTGAGGGGGTGTGCTGGTGGGCCGTGGGGGGGGGGGGGGGGGGCACACATTACCCGCCCGCCCTTGGCGCGGGTGCAATTCAATTAACGAGGCCTGGCCCGTGCTCAGCGCAGCCAATAACGCTAATGGCCCCGCACAGGCCTGGCTCTGCACAGCGGGGGGGTTTGGGGGCCATCTGCTAATTAATTAAATGGGAGTGGGGGACAGTGCAGCCAGTGGTGATGTCACTTTCCTGCTGCTTGGGGCATGGGGCTGCGCCCTGGTCCCCTCCGCTCCCGACATCATCCCTCTGCCCACCCTGGGGCATGAAGAGGACTCCCCAGGTCCCTTCCCATCTGCCCCTGCCACGGGGTTTGGGGGTCTTGGGGCCAGGGGGGACCTGAATGATGGCAGGAACCTCCCCTCCTGTGGCTTGGGGAGAGCCATAGGGAAATTGAGGCAGAGCTGAGTGAGGCTGAGAGAGGAGGCTGTGCTCAAAAAGCTTCACAGCTCTCGCACATCTACAAGACAAGGGGCTGGGGGGGCACTGCCAGCATCCAGCACCCACCCCATAGAAGGACCCAGTGCGTGCAGAGGGGCTGACAAAACCACGAGGTGGGGGGGGGGGGGGTTAATACAGACGTGAGGGGGGGGGACGCGGAGGAGGAGGAGGAGGAGGAGGAGAAGGAGGGGGAACGTGGCGGAGCTGGCTCCCTCCCAAGCACTGCAGGACATGGGCGGGCACGGTGCTCCCTGCCTGGCTGCCAGCGCGCAGGCGACACTGGGGGACCAGAGGGGGGGGGGGGGGCAGGGCCTGGTGGGACCGCAGCCCCCAGCCCATTGCCGCACAGCCCTGTGCCTATTGCTGGGCACCTCGTGGGCACCTCCAGGGCACCGCAGCCCGGCACAGCCGGGGGGCACAGCCGGGTTTGGCTGGCTCCCCGCTGCCATCAGTGCCCCCTCGTGGGCTGGGTGACCCCCGCGCAGGGGCACCATGACCCGCCTGAGCTGGTGCTTTGCCACCTTGGTTCGCTGGGGGAAATACCTGGTATCCTGCCTCCTGCCCTGCCGCGCCTGCCGGCACACTGAGGTAAGAGGTGCCACGAGTGCACGGTGCCCCGGGTCGGGGTGGGGGCTGCAGGGGGAGCATGGAGCTGGGGAGGGCTCTGGGGGTGCACAGAGATGGGGCGGCAGGGGGGAGAGGGGGGCTGCTGGCTGTGGACATCAAGGGGTTAAACCATGTGTATGTGTGTGTGTGTGTGTGCCTGTTAGGGGCTGGGGGCATGTCCTTTGTCCCTCCTTGTGTCTCTCCTGGCACAGCACTGTGACCCCCCCCCCCCCACTCTATAACCTGCATCCCTGTGCTCCTGCAGTGCCTGGCGTGAGCTCTGGGATCCCTCTGTCTTTACAGCATCTAGAGTGGGGGAACCTCGTGCACACTGCGAGGAGAACCTATGAAGCAACCAGCACCGGGGGGGTCCCCATTCCCATACAATGCCAGATGTTCTCAGCATCCCTGTCCTCAGCAAAATGCCCTGTGCCTGAGGGCACCCAATGCGTGCAGAATCCTCGTGCCAAAAGATTACCCCATGTGGGGCATCCATGTCCCCACCATCACCCAGTGTGGGGGACACCTGTGCCCACACAGCACCCTGTACCCATTGCTGTGTTATCCTTCTGTGCCCCTGCATGGAGCATGTATATGAGCTTGTTGGTGTGGGATGCCCATGTGGGCATGCATAGGACACGTGGCATATACCTATGTGTGTGCAGGATGGTTACCCAAGGGCAGTGTGGGGGCACTGCTGCTGGAAGCAGGTGGGGGTGGCTTGGGGACACAGTGGCCGTGGGCAGGACCCCATCAATGACACCCTTATGCTGCCCTTATGCGTGGAAGGGGGTGTGAGCATGGGGTGTGTGCCTGCCTCACTGGTACCCACGGGGGGACTCTCTGTGTAGTGCCCCCCCGCTAGGAAAATGAACCCTAAATCACGCTGATAGGCAGTGTCCCCATGCCCCTCCTGCCCCCCCCCCGTCCTCGCTGCATGCCCCTGTCCCTGCCCTTATGCAGATCCCAGGCTCGTCCTGGCGCTGAATGGGACGCCGTGATTTATGGGGGGCGGGGACCCCGTTTTCCCCGGGGACTTTCATTTGCGGGCAACAACGAGAGGCTGTAGCGAAGGAGGGGAGTGTGGGGGGATGTGTGTACGGACGGGCGCTCCCCGCTATCTCCATCCGTTGCCCTCCGTGTCCCTTGCCGTCCTGACTCACCCCCCCGTGCTGCTATCCGCCTGAGCGCAAGGCTGCGGGACTCACCGCCGGCCTCCTCCCCCCGTGGCAGCGGGGAGGTACCGCTCAGCGCCCCAATCCCACCCTATAGAGCTGAGGGGCTGCCCAGCCGTTTCCCGTCCTGCCCCCCCTGCGAGGCCCCCGACTCGGCGGAGCTTTGGCATAGCGCTGCTCCCTCCTCGGCTCTCCCATCCCGGGACCACCCAGGGGACAATCGTCCCCCGCACCCCCCCTCCACTCCGCCGCCACCGCAGCCTTTTGGGAAGGGGGAGTGGGGGTCTCGCTGCCAGCCCCCCCCAGGGCTCAGCGGTGGGTGCTGCGGGGGGGTTGCTGCGGGAGGGCGCTGCCCCCTTTTTGTCCCCCAGCTATATGGGGGCCGGGGGGGGTTTGGGGCCGGGGTTGGGGGGGTCGGGGGCGGGCCGGGCGGGCGGAGCGAGCGGGACGGCTGCGGGCGGTGCGGCGGGGCTGCGGGGCAGCATGACCGGGCTTTGCCTCTCCTGCCTGCTCTGGGTACGGCTTCGGGACCAGGGGCGCAGGGTGGGGAGTACTGTCGCGGAGAGGGAGGAGGCGGGGAACAGCGGCGGTAGTGGAGCGGGAACGGGTCGGGAAAAGCGGGACAGAGCGCTGCGCTGGCACTGGGACCCCCCTCCCCCGCAATCGGTGGGGGGTCCGGGGGTGGGGGCATCCGGTGAGCGGCTGGGGTTGGGGGGGGGGGTGGAACAGCCCGGGACTGCGTGGCGGTGGGGAGCGGGCGGGGGGAGCGAAGGACGCTGGGCTGGATGAGGAGGGGGTCTGCGAGGGGGGGTTGTTGGGACTGGGGGTTGTTTCCCCGTTACGACCATCCGGGATCCCATTGCGGTCCTCGTAGTCCGCTGTCTCTCGGCACTGGGAGGCGGGGAACCGGACAGACTGGGAGCTGCCGGGGAGTGCTAGGGGCTTGCGGCTCTGAGCCCCCAGCCTCCGTGCCATTTATGCTCCGGTGTCCCCAGTGCTCCGGGTTGGAACCCTGGTGCCAACTCCCCCCAGCCCGGCTTTGCAGCCCCAGCAGAAGCGGATGGAGCAGGCGGGTGCCCCGGTCCCCGGGGGGTGAGGCAGCCCCCCCTCCGGCCCACACCTCTCTGCAGTGCTGGGCAGTGAACCCAGGCGTCCATGCAGCTGGCACCTCTCCCCGGGGCCTCATCCAGCCCATGGGGCCCCTCCCAGCATCCCCGGGTCCCTCTGTTTGGAGGGGCCGTGGGTAGGTCTGTCTGTTCTGTCCCCCCCCCGCTATCCCCCCCGCACCATCCCGCCTATTTGGTGATATGGGTCTCAAGGTGACATCCCCAGACGGTCCTCATCCCCCGTAAGTGCCTCCCAGCCCTGGGGACAGGGATGATGCTCAGATCCTGCCAGCTAGGGGCCGGATCCCGTATGTTCTATGGGTTGGGGACACCCCTACCGGCATTTTGGCAATGTGACAAATGGAGGGGGTCTCCATGGGGTGGGAACAGAGGGGGCTGCGCTTTCCCTAATGAGGATAATTACCGTTAACAAAGCAGAGCGGGGGCTGAGGTGGGGATGTGCATGGGGAATACACATTGGCATCCCCGGGGAGTCCCTGGGAGCGGGGGGCACTGCCTCTTCCCGGGGCACCCTGCAGCAGGGGGGGGAGCCGCTTTGCATATGCAAACGAGCTCATGGCATCGGGAGGCCTCGCTGTCACCCAGCAACTGTGGCGTGGGAGCCCCAGCCAGGGGGGCACTGAGTTCAGGGGCTTGGGCAGCCATGGGGGGACTTGGCTGCTAGGGAGGATGTCCATAGAATGTGCACATGGTGCACTCACACACATGTGCACGGCCTGTGTGCCCCCACCTTGTGTCCCCATGTGTGTACTGGGGAAACAGGGGCAGGAGGGGGTGGTACCCACACTTGGGTGTTCCCTGCAGTGCTGGCCCAGCGGGAGTGGGGGGTTGCGGGGCCTCTGCTTAATCCTATTAGTCCTGGCGTGAAAAGACGTATTTGTGGCTCTCACATCAACATGGGACGGTGAGTGGGTGGGCATGGCTGGCACACTGCCATGGATGTCCCCTCCCCCAGTCTGGGCTTTCCCCCCTATTTGGCATCCCATGGTCGTGCCAGCATCCTTGTTTCCTGCTGTCCCCGAGTCCTGCTGTCCCCATACCCACACTCATGGCTCCCGTGGGCTATAGTGGGCAGCGTGGCCATGGGGGCACTTCCCAAAATGTGCCTCCCCCCTCCCTCACCATGTCCCTGCCCAGCGCACATCCGTAGCACAGCTTTACACCATGGTACCCCCCGCATGCACACCGATGGTGTGTGTGCATACTTGAGTGTGCATGTGCGCACACACTGCACATTGACAAAAATGCAAATGCATGTGTATGCACATGTGGACACGTTTGTATGTGCACGCTCACTGTGCTTGTATGCCAGTTTGCACAAGCTTCTTGATGCATTCAGGCGTGCTCACACACGTGAGTAGACCTGCAGACATGCACTCGTGTGCTTGCACACCCCCCCAGAAGCACAGATATGCAGTTACATGCATACACAAATGCACACACACTGCAGCTTGCAGGGACACACCAACGCACACGAATGTGCACACATGTAAGTATATACGCACATCTGCGTGCATGCACCCACACTACCAATTGTGGACATGTGTGCATGTGGGCGTGCCCGTGCGTATGCACACGCGTGTGTGCACGCACACGCACACACAGGCACACCGCCAGGGGGCGGCAGAGACTATTTAAAGGGGCCGCGGCTCCGAGGGTGGTCGTTGGCACCCCTCGCCGTGTGGCTGGGCAAAAGGTGGGGGTTACCCCGAGGGGGGGGGGAGGTGAGAGCAGATGGAGGCAGACCCCAGCCCAGAGGGAAAGCGAGCAAGGCAGAGCTCGGCATAGGCGGGACAAAGGATAGGGGTGCTGATTTGTTCCCGTGTCCTGCAGCCCCAGGACCTGGAGTCCCCCCCGGCGCACGCCTTCAAGATGACGAGCTTCAAGAAGGTGAAGGCGTGCGGGATCTGCCGGCAGGCCATCACGCGCCAGGGCAGCACCTGCCGAGGTGAGGGGACGGGAGTGCGTGTGAGCGAGAGGATGCAGCGATGCTTTTGCATGCTTCTGCATGCGGTTGTGAGTGAGACGAGTGTGCATTGAGCGTGCAGTGGGGTTGTTCCAGGATCACGTGTGTGGATGCTCACACCCCTGCTCGTGTTCGTGGCCTTGTCCCCCTCGAGGCCCCAGTAGCACACGCGGTGACGTGTCCCCCTGCACGTGTGTGGCGGTGCTGAGCCCCGTGCGAGGGGTGGTGGGAGGAAACGTTCCAGGTCTCGGGAACAATGCGACTTCCTGTGTTCCCTGCACTGCAGGAAATGATCCCGGGGGGGACGGGGCCTCGGGGAGGGGGGCAGTGTGGCCATGGGGCGTGCTGCACAGGGACCCTCGTGTCCCTATGGGATGGCACACTGGGGAGCGCCTGGTGTTGCCGGTGGGTCAGCATCCCATACAGCCCCACTATGCATGTGCACAGCTGCGCACAGCTGTATGCACACGTGTGCATGTGCAAGACATCGCAAGCTGCGTTTGCATGCATTTATACTATTAATCTCTGAGCAGAGGCACAGTGCCTTTGGCACACTGTCATTGTGGGTGGATGGATCACGCATGTGGTGCTCATGCATCTGGCTGTGCGTGTGCACATGTGCAAGGCGTGTGCATCTGTGCACCCACAGTGTGCATCTCTGTGCTCTGCCCAGTACTGTTGCTGCCTGTGTCCCCCCATGGGTGCCACCCTGTCCAGCCCCCGTGAGCAGCCCCGTGGCCATGTCCCCACTGACCCCTTCTCCCCTCCCGCAGGCTGCAAGCTGTCCTGCCACACCAAGTGCCAAAGCAAGGTAAGGCTGGCACCTCGTGGGATGCCCCACTTCGCATGGGAGGGCTGTGGATGTCTGGGGGAGTACTGGGATTCATATCCCCACTGGGTTGGTGCTCACATTGGTGTCTGATCAGAGTGGCACTCGTGTCACCTACGTGTATGTCTGATGACGATTCTCATGTGGCTGATATGGGGTTGTGTACCAGTAGGGCATTGCACCCAAGGTGCTGGTTCTGTGCGCAAGGGAAGCCTGTGGCCGGCTGCAGTTTGTGAGCCTCCGTCACCCTTCCTGTGCTTGCTGGAGGCTGGAGAACCTCCATGCGGTGCTGCTGGGGGGGGTGCATGCATGGGGCTGAGGCCTTCTGTGAAGCTCTGCTGGGTCAGTGCCCAGGGAGGGGCTCCTCGGGCCAGGCGAGCAGCCAGCTGACTCACACCGCTTGTTATTGTAGGGTCTCCAGGGAGGGCATGTGTGGGGAGGGGGCTTGGCACAGTGAGAAAACAGCCTCACGTCCACCTGAAGCACCTCACATTTAACCCCTGAGCCCCCAGAATTGGGGAATGAGACTACCCCAGGATGTGTGGTACTTTGTGCTCCAGTGCTTCCTCCTCCTGCCCTGGAGATGCTGCTGAATCCGCAGCACCCCTGTCTGCTGCTGTCTCTGTAACCCCCCAGTATTGTTGTGGCTACTCCACAAGTTACTTGGGGGGACCTGCCCTTACCCCTCCTGCTGCCCCCCTTTTGACCCCATTCAGCTAAAAACTCCACGTGGACAGGGTACAGTGGGAAGGAGTGTGTGTGCTGGGGACCCTGGAGTGGTCATGGGGACAGTGGTGGCAGGCAGGGCTGGCAGGGTGCCCGCAGCCTGTGGGTGGCACTGGGGGGGCCGGGGCAGACGCACAGACATCATCTGGGAAGCACGAAGCCGTTCCCATGCCCATGTAAGGCCCTTCTTGCACCCGGCCCCTCCACTCAGGGATTTTTCCTTGCTTAGCAAACCTTCCCCCCTCCCTCTGATGGGACAGACGGCTGGACACTGATGTGCATCTGAGCCCCACAGTCCACCTCTGCCATCCCTCCCCGCACTGAAGCCCCCTACCCAGAGCTGCAGCTTCCTTTAAAAGTGGGGGAACTGAATCACAGAGCCCAGCCTGGCCACGTGAGATCCCTTGGGTCCCATCCTCATCCCTGTGTGTGCAAAAACATCTGTACAGGAACATCTCATGTGTGTGTGCACATTGCACGGCGGTACATTGGGGTTGATCTTTCTCCACTGGCCGCACTCCAAACCCAGCTTGTTTTCCACGTACCCCCTGCAGGGGCTTGGAGGGGGGTTTGTCCATCATTAAACTGGGTGCTGGAGCAGGGCCAGGGCCGGGCAGCGAGGCGCGTCATGGCCACAGCTGTAGCTCCCAGTGCCTGTGGCACCTATTGTCCCCTCTCACGGGGACCAGGTCCTTGGCTTTGGGAAGGGGGATGTGGTGGGCTGGATGTGGGGTGATGGGTACGCTGCGATGTGTGGGATATGTCTGGGTCATGGACAGGAAGGGAGGACACGGGGAAGGGAGAGCAGTGTTCTAATCGTGTTGTGGGACAGGCTGTCCATTCCCCAGCCTCTGCGCCTTGCTGCTTCTGTGCTGCACGGATGTGTCCATTGCACTCATCCCTGTCCCTAGTGCCCCCATTCAAAGCTATCCTGCCTTTGGGACAGGTAATTTGCAACACCTCTAGGTCTGCAGGGAGAAAGAATAAGGCAGCAATGTGTTCTCGGCGCTGGCACGGGCCCAGTTGGGGTGTGGGATGGGGGGCTGAGTTGGGCAGCACTGCCCCCAGCTCGTGGTGCTGCAGTGGGTCCTGGAGGGGATCGGGTGGTTTTTTTTTTTCGTTGCTGTTTCCTTTTTCCCCTTCTTGACGTCACCACCAAAATATTCAGCCTCTGTCTCAGCTCCGGGGGGGTCAGATCTGCTGCTGGAGGAGCTGGGGCCTTCTTGTACCCTCTGGGAGGGGAAAGGGAGTGGGGATGCTGAGCCTGCCCACAATCATTGCACAAGTGAGCAGCGGGGTGTGGGGCATGGGGAGCCTCTCTCCTGGCTCTTTGTCGCCTTGTCCCCTTCTTCTGCTAGCACCAGGGGTGGAGATGCTCTCCCAGGCTGGGTGCTCGCTTTGGGATCTGGAGGAGCTGTTTTAGGTGGAGGTTACTGGCAAGATCTGGGGGCGCTGGGGGTCTTTGAGGATTGGCACAGGGCTGAGCACTGAACCTACTTCCACCAACCTGAGATGGCTCTGGGATGCATTTGGTGTTTGGCTGAGGATGGAGTTCAGGGACAATTTATAGATTTCAGTGGCTGCGTCCTGTGACGTCACCTCCCCAAGGGACAGCTCCGTTCCTCCTCAGGGACAGCTCCCGCAGGCTGGGGACAGGGATGCGCTGTCAGTGCACTCTGCTCACCCAGTCATCCTGCTGGGATGCTAATGCTTTCCCACCTGGCTGTGTTCTAATGGGAGCTGTCCTGGGGCCATGTCCTGGGTGCTGGGATTGTGCCGGAGCTGAGGTTTCTGCCATAGCTGAACTGGGTTCTGTGGCTCGCTCCTAGCTCAGAGCAATAATTGCTCCTCTGTCTCCACTTCTCCTCCCTGCAGAACCCTCAGCACCACAGATGCTGCTGTGGATGCGGCAGAGGTGCTCAGGGGAGAACTGCCCCCATTAAAACCTCTTGCTGCTCCCTCCAGATGCTTCCAGGGGAAAATAAGGCACAGGGAGGCTGAGCGCGGGTAGGGTCAGGCAGAATGTACTCGCTGTGGAGATTCATCCTACAGAGGCAGCTGGAAATCCCTATGGTTGCACAGCTGCTCTCTGCCTCAGTTTCTCCGTATGCGAGTGACACCCTCCCTGGTTGCAGTGGGATGGGATGTGGGCACTTCCTGGCCATGCTGGCAAGGGAGTGCAATCCATGGGATGCTCTGGCTGATGTGAAGCTCTGGAGATCACTCGCACCCCGGAGAGAGGGAGGCAGGGGGAGCCCCTTGCTGCCACTCTGTGTCCTGGCTGCAGTCAGGGCCAGCACTGGTGTTCTGGCTGAGCCTATAGCACCAGAACGGAAATGCAAACAGGAACAGGGAGGTGTTGGGTGAGAAAATGTCAACAGTGCTGGGCCCAGTGGCTGGCTCACAGCCCCCCCGGCCTGTTTGCCTTTCTGCGGGGCACTGCAGGGAAGGTTGTGCCATGGTCCTCAGTGCCCGCATGCCTACTCGCATGGTTGAGCTGGGGCGTGGGGTGGGAGAGGAGGAGTGGGAGCAGCGGGGCGTGATGTGGGGCCGCAGGGCACCCCCACGGTGCACGGCTTCTCCATCACTTTGCTTTCCATGGAGGAGGAGTGGTAAACCTTCACCCCCCTTCGGCACCGAGGAGGGTACTCAAGGGCCACTTTTTGGGCGCACTCCTTGGACTTAGTGAACCGCCTCCTGACAGGGGGGGCCAAGCACAGAGGCCCCGAGCCGGGCCCCACGCCCGTGCCCCTGCCACCCCCCCGCCAAGGGCACAGGGACGCCGCGGCGTCACGCGGGGCGATAAGGGCCCGACCCCGCCGCCCGGGGCCTCCCGGCTGCGCTGCCCGGGGGGTGCGCGCCGCATTTCGGGGCTCGGGGCGCGGGGGGGGGCCGGCTCCCGGTTGCCTTTAAGGGCATTTTCGGGGGAGGCGAGGAAAGCGGGGCTGGGCGTGTGCGCGTCCGACTAGGAGCGCGCCGGAGAGAGGGAAGAGAAGAAAGAGAGGGAGAAAAGAGAGGAGGGAGGGGAGCGGTGGAAAAAAGCCACCCGGGACCCCCCTCCCTCCCCCAAGGCCGGGGCCGCTCCACTGCACCTCCCGGCAGCCGGCGGCCTTGGGGGTGCGGAGGGGCGAGGGGGGCTGCGGGGACACCTCCATCGCCGGGGTCCCGCCTGCAGGGAGCGAAACCCTTCGACTCTCTCCCCCCCCTCCCCTCTCCTTTCCCTCCCCTCCCTCCTCCCTCCCTCCTTCCTTCCTTCCTTCTCCGGGCTTGTCCCGGGGCGGGAGGGGGGCTCAGCCTGCAGTCCGCCTTCACGCCTGCCGACGCCGGGCTCCCTCCTGCCCCCGACCCCCCCGCCCCGGCAGCCTCCCGGCCGCCCCCCGCGCCTCTCGGCCAGGTGAGGCAGCGCTGCCGGCCCCTTCGGATGTAGGCACGAGAGACCCCGGATGGATTTCGGAAGCGTCATGAACCAGGTACGGCCACGGCGCGGGGATCCCTTGCACCCCCCTGTCCTGCTGGGGGAGAGAGGAGGGGTCCCACGCGTGACATCCGTGCGCTGCGTGGCCGCCCCCCGCCCGCTCTGTTTGGGGACGCCGCGGTGGGTCGGTTCCCTGCTGGAGGGGATCCGGCGGGGAGTGGCGGCCTCGGAGGGGGATTTGGGGAGGGGGTCAGGGATGGTTCGCAGCGCCGGGAAATCCTGCGGGGGGGGTCCTTCCCGAGCAACCCTACCCCGCCCCGCAGACGTGTCCCCGCACAGCCCCTCCTTGGTGGCAGCGTAGGGGTTAACACCTCCTCCGCTCCTCCTGCGGGACCGTCAATGGTTAAACCACGAGTTAATGAGTGGTGAGGGGCCGGGGGGGGGGATGCGGGGGGGCACGGTGGCCACGGCTCCTTCGCCCCAATGCTGCCGGGCCCGCAGAGGGTTAAATTCATCAGGGCAGGTCCCGGCGCAGATGTTTTTGGGCTGTGTTCCTGGGAGAGGAAACGGCCCGAGCGAAGCATCAGCCGTTTTGTTTTTAAGGGGAAAACAACAAAAAGAGAACTGCTCCGCCTCCGACAGCCGAGCGGGGGGCAGCGGGGTCGGTCCCACTGCGGGCCGGGTGCCAGTGGGTTGGGGCAGCGGGGACGGAGTTGGCATGGGTGGGGGGTGGTGGCTGCGTCCCCCAATCTGGGTCCTTGCAGAGTGTGCTGAGTGCCAGCAGTCCCCGTGCATCCCATGCACTGTGCCTGCAGCAGGGGCACCCCCAGGGGAAATGAGCCCCAAAAGTCCCAGCTCTGGAGCCTCATGACGAGGACGCTGAGGACTCTGTTAGTGTTCGCTGCTGGCCCCCACTCCAGGAAAGGCAGGGCTGGCCGTGATGCTCCATGGGGCTGCTGGCCCGCTGCCCCACTCCTCAGCGCTGCAGTCACCTCTGTTACACATTTTTGGGGTCCAGAGCCTCACCTGGGGCTGCCCCACAACAAGCTGAGTGCTGGCAGCTCTTTTTGTGCCCTGACTTGGTTTGGGGGCTGCTGGAGCAGAACTGAGGGGTTTACATAGTGTTGTCCTCCTGCTTTTGCTGTGCCTACTTGGTGCACCATGTCCCTGTGTCACCCTGTGCTCGTGGCAGCTGTCCCCTGTGCCCATCTGCACTGCTCAGCTCCATTGTCACCTGCTGAGGGCTGTGGATGCCAAAGGAGGGCATAGTTTTGGGGACTGGCATTATGGGGTAGCCCTCAGCCTGAAGTGGGACTGAGATCTCTGCCAACACGGTGCAGGGTAATGCAGGGCTCTCACTCAACCAGATGCTGGCCGGGCCTATGTGAGGATCCATGCAGGGACTGATCCTGCAGTGGGATCCTTGCTCTAGTCAGTCCTGTGTGAATATTAGGGATCTGACCAATCCCATAGGGAAGTCCATATATTGACCGATCCCATGTGGGAATCTCTATATTGACTGTGGGAATCCATCTGTTGGCCAGTCCCACATGAGAACCCATGCGCAGCCCAATCCCAACAAAGCCCCCTGCCCCCAACCAGCCTTGGGTGACCTTGCTTCCAGCCAATCCCCATGGCCATTCTGGGGGAGATGGGGAACATGGGGTCCCCCTCGCCCTGTTGGATAGAGCCGTCATGGGGCTGGGGACAACAGGGACCCTGTTACAAAGGCCCCAACCCCATTCCTGCTCTTCTTGGGGCTTCCTCCAGCAGCCAGGAGCACGCTGGGAGCAGGTCCCCATATCAGGGTGATGGGTGTCCCTACACTCAGGAATGGCAGTGCCTGCAGGTGTTGCAGTGCCTGTGGGTGACAGCTGGGCAGGGACAGCAGCCATGGGACAGGCTTTGGGGACGTAGCTGAGCAGGCGCTGGCCTCGGCCGGAGCAGCGCTGGGAACGTTGCCTTTTTAGGTGCTGGAGCACAGCACATCTCTGCTCGTGGCCAGCCTCGTGCCGAGCCCAACACCCGCGGGAGGAGGCAGAACAGGACCAGCCCCACTCTGGGGCATGTGGATGTTCCTCTGCTCTACTCTGATCCAAAAAAGCCACTTCTCATCCCAAACAGATCCAGGGATGCTGGCTTTCTCCCCTTCCCCAATTCCAACCTCTGCAACCTCTGGGCCAATGGCTCAAACCCCTGGGAGCCAAGAGCAGCCCTTATTTGGGTTGAAATCAAGGCTATTTTGGTGCTGCCGATTCAATTGAAACCAGCCGGAGCCCGAGGCCCCACTGTTACCCCATGCATCGCCTTCCTGACTCAGTTCCCCTGCACTGGGGCTGCCGGCCTGACGAGTGACATGCCACTGGGAGCCCTGGGGCTGTCATCCTCGTTGACCCCACTGCTGGAACACCAGGGTGGAATCCATCCCGGTTGGGTCTATCACCATGGGGCGGCTGCACAGCATCTCTCCGCCTTCCCTTACATGGTGCCTTTGAGTTTGCTGCAGTGCCAGAGGCCGGGCACTTTTGCCGTGAGGGTGTTTATGGGGCCGGCACTCAGAGGTGTTTGTTGGAAACAGCAGCAAGGAGGTGCTGGAAAGGGAATGGTGCTGAGGCGCGAGGCAGGGAGCATGTTCCCAGTGTGAGCTTAACCAGGCACCCACGTCATCGGGGTGGCTGGCTTGTGCAACATGGTGACTCGGTGTGCAGTGCTGGAAATCACTGCTGTCCCCAGGGGAAGGATGCTGCTGGGATCCCCGTGCAGAGCAGGACTCTAGTTATGGGGTGACTGCAGTGGGATGCTTGGAGGTTCACCCCGCAGCAAGCCTGCAGGAGCTCCTGGTGACAGGAGGAGAACATCCCCTGACTCACAAACCACTGGTACCTCTTGCACAACACAGCCACGAGGATGGGGTGCTGCCCAGTCCGTGGCCTCTACCCTGCTCTGGGAGTGCCTGACTTGGGCGCAGCCAGGCTGCAGGGTCAGGCACATGGCGAGGCTGGCGGAAGCGGGAAGGGGATGCTCAGGGGGAAGCCTGGGAGCAGCAAGACCTCTGTGCTCCGGCGTCCGCCCGGCTCCTGACTCACCCCAGCTGCCGCCAAAGCTCTCCTGGGGCTGCTGACACGTCCAGCTCTCAGCAAAGGGGGGGAACCCACAAAGCTGCCATGCCAGGGTGCTGCCCCCAGTCCTGGGACCCTGTGCAGACAGCTCAGTGCTTTGCCCAACGCAGGGTGGGGCTGGCAGGGGGAGCGCAGCTGGAAGTGTGCCATCCTCCTGCCTGGGACTTGTTGCATAAACAGGAGATTAGCGGGAGCTGCGAGGGACGCGTGTGCAGAGCTGGGCTTGGCCACAGGAGCACGTGGTGGGACCAAGGAGTGGCATGGAGAGGGTGACTCTGTGCATCAGTCACTTTCGGTGCCACCACTGAGCCACCCAGCCCTGTGCTTGGGGAGGTGATGCACAGCTGGGACGTGCGGTGATGCATGGCACTGAGTGCAAGGAGACAGCTGGGGTGACGTGAAATCTCCACTCAGCTGCCTCCGGTGCCACCCCAGCACCGTCCTATGGGACAGTGACCAAGTCACTGAGTCACTGAATCACTGTCCTCTTCGGCATCTTCCTGCCCACTACCAAGCTGTGATGGGCTCTGCATCTCTGGGTGCATCCCCACTACAGTCTCAGTGCGGGGCTTTGCTCATCCCTGCAGTGCGTGCCTGGTCTCGGTGATCCTGGCACCGCAAGGGTCAGCACCGGCCCGGATATCGGACGGCTTGGGGATGTTTATCAGAGCTCCTGGGGAAGGGAAAAACAAAAACCACCACCCAAAGGAAGGGATATGCGTCAGCGATGGGCCCGGGCGACCCACCGGCAGCCGGATGGGATGAGGGCCAGCACTCACCCAGCCCTGTAAGCAGCAGCGCTGCACCCTCAGTGCCTGCAGCCCGGCTAGGGGGAATCCCTGCAACCTCCCAGCCCACCCCATGCTGAGCCAGACTGCTCGCTCCAAGGAGGTTTGTGAGGCGCTGGGGGGAGCCCCGTGGGGATGCTGCGGCTGCGGCAGGACCTGGAGGAGGAGGAGGGAGAGGAAGGCTCTGGGAGGGAGGTGTGTGCCGATGGCCATGCAGGACATGGGGAAAGAGCTATGGCATCCTGAGGGTGTGAAGTTGTGCAGGTGTGGCAATGGGAGATGGTTGGATGTAGAGAGCTGGTGGTGCTCTGCACGCAACCCCATATGAGACATTAGAGAGTCCACATGGGCTGTGTTGGAGGCTTGGGCTGTGTGCATTTTGCTGCCCAGCCTTCACCCAGGAGGAGATGGCTGGGTCCTTGTGAGGACCTCTGGGGGGGCCTGCGACTTGGGGGGTGTAGGGGGCTGAGGGTGGGCAGCCACCCTGCTGTGCCTCGTTCCTCACATTCCTGGGCAGGGCTGCCGGGTGGAGGGGTCGTGGCGGCGCGAGCTGTGCGGCAGGAATGCAAACACCGGCACGGGGAGAAGAAAGGCGGCTGTGTCTGCTGTGGTCAGGCAGAACTGTCCAGGGGGTGCGCGGGACCCCCCACCTTTCTATGGGGGACATAGAGGGTGGTGGTGGCCCTGTCACCTGCGTGGTCTGCAACGTCTCTCTCCATCTTCCTGGGGTGCTCCTGTGTGCCTGCATCAGGAGCTTAGTGTCCCAAGGAAGGGCTAACCCTATATTA
The DNA here is from genome assembly GCA_037305975.1 of Chrysolophus pictus. NCBI lineage: Eukaryota > Metazoa > Chordata > Aves > Galliformes > Phasianidae > Chrysolophus > Chrysolophus pictus. Next base: position 14,865,934 of record CM074582.1, on the reverse strand, counting down.
GACATCACAGAATTAGGGAAGGGAGTCCCACCCCAGCCACCCCACTTTTGTCCATTTTACAGCTGAAAACCTCCAGGTGCAGAAGGCAGAGGCTGGATGGGCAGTGTCCTACCTGCCCTCAGTGTCACACAGTCAGGGGTCTGCCCCATCCCCGGCCTCAGGAACTGGGGGGCTGGGCTGCGGGGGAACCCTATGCGAGCATCCCTAGGGGGACGTGGGGTGCAGCACGGCCCTGTGCTGGCCCCGTCCGTGGCCGCATTGCTGCCGGAGAACATTCCAGGGAGGCTGGCGTGGGGCCAGCGCCGCGGGGCAGGGAAAGGGGCCTTTTATGGAAGCGTTTCTGCATTAGAATAAAATCATAATAATAATGCGCAGGGGAAGGGAACGGGAGGAGGAGGAGGAGGAGGAGGAACCCCTGAACAAAACACAGAGGCGGGACAGGAACGCTCTGGCGGCTTGAGGCTCTCCACCATTGGGATGAAATAGGATACGGCTGTTGGGAGTGGGGTGTTTGGGGGCAAAATCCCCATTTTGTGGTCCACTGCCAGGGAGATGCTGAGCAGGGTGTGAGAGGTCTCCATGCCACGGTGGTGATATATTGCTGAGCATGTCAGTGCCTGGCGTGGGGTGACTTGTAAGAGGTCCAAATCTGAGGATGCTTTTCGGGATGGAGGGGATGAGGTGCCCAGAATTGCATTCTCCTGCCACCACTGCCATCTCCAGGCCCCCACCAGCCTGCAATGCTGTTCCTGCGTCCCCGTGGGCACCACCACCAACCCAGCGCTGCCTCTCTCGTTGCAGCATGCTGCTGCTGGGGTGCACGCAAAACCCAAGGTTAATTGCCAGTAATTGCCGCTGGTAATTAAGGTAACAATAGCCGAGCTGTTCAGCTGGCGTCTGCAGAAGTACTCAGAGAAGGCTGGGTTGGGTTTTGTGCCAGGTGCTCCTGGCATCAGCCTTACACTGCCCACCTGGGGCTGAGAATGATCATCTGGGGTTGTCCACCTGGGTCTGGGATTGCCCACCTGGGGCTGGGGCATGCTCAGCTCTGTACTCTGAGCAGGGGATGTTGCACCCTTCCTGTACCTAGTGCTGCAGGGACTAATGGGTGCCTCTCTCTGCTCCCTTGCAGGCTGCTACTCCGTGCTCCCCTGCTGTCAACTATGAGCTGGTAAGTGATGACTCTGTGGTGAGCTGTCTCCCCTTGGGCTGTCAGAGGGACAGCAGTGGGATGTGACCATCCCAGGCTCTGGTGTCCCTCCTCCTGGCTTGAAGCGAGGTGGTTTTTTGCACGCCTGGAGATAGCTGTAGCAGATGTGTCTTTAACTATGGGCTCCCAAAGCCAAGTGTGAGCATCCCCTGCTATTGTCACCCCCTGCTTTTTGTCCCTCCTGGGGATATTTAGTGAGCAGCCAGATGTGCATGGGTCTGGAGAGCTGCTGGGGTGACAGGAGCCCTTCCCACAGGATGTGGGAAGCATGGGTTGTGGTGGCAGGACAGGGCTGCAGCCATGGCATGGTGCTGGGTGCTGTGCTGTGTGACCCCAGCTGGGCACAGTGAGTGCTCGTCTCAGCTCCTGCTAGCTCACGAGGGCAGCACATGAGCCCCACTATGGTTATCTGCCCTGGGCTTAATCTCTGCCTGCACTGCCACAGGCACTTATCGCTGGCAAAAATGTGTTGGCCTCGAGCTGTGACCGTTACTGTGGCTTTGGGAGGAAATTGAGAGGGTTTTGCCCTGTCCTCTGTGCTGGAAATGGCAGTGCCCCCCTTCTTGGAGCAACTGTAGCAGGAGGGCACAGCCTGGTCCTGGCTTCCCCTTTGTCTCCTGGTCCCAGAGCTGAGATCCCCCTGTGTGCCACCTGACTGGCTATCCTTAGGCAGTGACTGTGTCCCCTGCCCCTATGCTTGGGGTCAGGAGACCCTTCCACAGTCTCTTCTCAGAGCTCTCCAGAGGCTGCCAGTGACATCTCACTGAAATCATTCTTCCCTGAGCACCCCCTGCTTGGGACCCTGGCCATCCCGCTGTGGCACTGCGTTTATCTCGGGGAGCAGTGCCTGGAGGTGGGGTTTCACTGTTGTTTACCTCATTGCACCACAGCCCTGGTTTTGGGGCACAGCTGAAGCTGGGGGCTACTTTTCTTGGAAATGACCTCCCTGCTGCAGATGGGGTGAGGACGGGATGGAATGGGAGTGGGGTGCTGCCATGGGGGATGCAGCGGTGATACAGGAGGGCAGTGGCCCCCAGTGGGGCTCTGCATTGCCCTGGCACAGTACTTGGGTTTCGAGGGATTCCTGGCTTTTAGGAAGAACAGACACGTGGAGGAAAGGAAGGAAGCGGCATCATGGAGCATTTCCTAGGAAGGGCCAGAAATAGCCAAGGGGAACTTATGACCCCAGCCGCCCCTCTGCACGTGTGCATGTGCTTCTCAACCTCTCTCTCCTTTTCTTTCTCCTTTTTCCTCACTCTCACCCCTCCCACAGCCATCCCCAGGGCAGAGCATCACCAAGCAGGTGGACACCCCGGTAAGTGCCATGTGATGGCAGAGACTGCTCTTCACCTTGAGACCTTACTGGGGATTACTTGTGCCTATCCCACAGCTAAAAGCCTTCTCCTTACCCCATGAACCCCGTGTGCTGCTGGATCCCCATTCCAGGGCCACACTGATTCCTAAGGTGATGGGCAGAGGCAGTAGCAGAACCCGGCAGAGGCCTTGGAGTGGAGGCTTTTGCTGCAAAGCCGGCTTTCCTGTCCATAGAGCTAGGGATCCGCTTTTTAATCTGTGGACATGAAATTGCTAAGACAGTGTAGACAAATGCCCTGCCAAAGTCAACGCAGACGGCTTCCCCCTGCTCACCCGCCTCCGCATGCACCAGGGCTGGAAATGTCCAGTGAGGAGTCAGGAACCCCCTTTGTTGCTTTGTTTCTTTGGGGGAATTTCTCAGTGTTTCTGCATCCTTCCCTGTGGCTGAGGTCACCGTGCCAGCGGCTGGAGGCAGGGAGGACCTATGGCTTTTGGATGATGCCAGGAGCACGGGGATGTGCTGAGGTGACACAGGGTGGGAGGCAGGTTTGGATGGGGATCTGAGGCCCCCACTCCAGGCGGGGGTCTCTGCAGCATTTCTTCCACCCTTTGGGGTTAGTGGCACCTCCTGCAGCCCCATGGTGCTCTACTGGTTGTTGAGGTTTGGATCCCTCCTAGGAATCGGAATGCACCACCCGTGCTAGATGAGTCTTTAAAGGACTCCTCCTTATTAGTAGGAGATCCTAAAACTAATGAGGTGTGAGTGTATTTTCCCTTAGTGGTTTTTTTTGGAAACTTTGCTTTGTTTTTTGGCTGAGGTCACAAAGTCACCCAACAAACCGACTGCAGATGAAATTCTTGAGGCTGGAGAACATGCATAAATAGAAGTTTCCTGCTTGGAGAGCTCAAACATTTCCTCCCAGCTTTTGGCTTGGGCAAAACAAACGGCATTGCCTGGCCCCATGAGCCTCCTGTGGGCTGCAGACCTGCCCTGTTCTTTGGCCAGGTGTTATGGGGCTGCCATCATGCTGTCCCCAAGTTTGTGTGCACTGGGGGCTGCTTGTGTCAGTGTGGGGACATGGTGCCACCAGGATGTTCATTGGATGTGATTTGGTGACAGTGTGTCAGGGATGGATGTTCCAAGCGTCACCACACTTGGTGACCTGTGGCTGCTGTGGCTCCAGAGCCATGGCAGTAACTTGTTTTTCCTCTCTTGTTCTTTAGGATGCCACGAGGTCCCCCAGAGGCGGGCAGGCACACCGCAAAACAGCCAGGTAGAGCCCAACATCTGCACCATGGGGATGGGGACCTGCAGGCAGTGCTACCTGGGAGCAGGGGAAAGCCTTAGGGTAGCCCTATACCTGCATCCCCAAGCATCTCAGCCTGTGTCGCTTTACCCAGATGACCACGGTGGTGGGCAGGTGGGCAGGGTCACCATGTCCCTTCCTTGGTGCCTTATCCTGATGGCAGTCTCCTTCCTTGCTCAGGAGCATGAGTGTGACAGTGGCCATGGAGAGCAGCTGTGAGCTGGACCTGGTGTACATCACAGAACGCATCATCGCCGTCTCCTACCCCAGCACAGCTGAGGAGCAGAGCTTCCGCAGCAACCTCCGCGAGGTGGCCCACATGCTGAAGTCCAAACATGGGGACAACTACGTGGTGAGAGGACCTGACAGCCTGAGTATGGGGCTGGGATGCTGTTAGGGAATGGATGCCACATCCTCACCTCTGGTCAATCTTCACCTGGATGCACTGAGCTGGAGAGTGAGGATCTTTGCACTGACACAGATGGTTTTTCCTTTCTTGGAGTTTTCCAGCCCCTTTTAGGCCCCATGGGAATTTTTGGCCATGGTAGTGCCCTGTGGCAGGGCATTACTGGGGTTAATGTGTTTGGGGAAATGGGTATTTGGGGAGGCTTGAGGGTGAGGAAGAGGTTGGATGGCATTGGGAAATAAGACATCTCCTCACACTTTCTTTCCTCTTCCCCAAAGCTTTTCAATCTGTCAGAGCGGAGACATGACATCAGCAAACTTCACCCCAAGGTGGGTCACAGCGGGGAGTAGAGGGTTTTGAGGCTGGGGCAGGGCAGCGGGAACAGCTCCCCAATGCAAGTTCCCAGGGCAGGAACAGCCGCCCTCCTGCCTCACCAAGCAGCTGGAGGTGTGGGGAAGGGAAGGCCCAGAAAAGAGCACCAGGACTTCCCCCACCAGCCAAAGTTGGCATCTCTTGGAGTGCTCCCTTGTTTCCCCTGGAGAATCATCTCCATCCCTGGGAATGTGGGGTCCCCTGAGCAGCTGAGATGGGTGTTGGAGCTGGGATATGGGGACCGAACTCCCAAGCTCAGGACAGGGTCTTGGCAGCAGGAGAGTTGATGGACAGCCTGGAAGAGGCATCAACTGTGCACTGCAGAGGCAGAAGTGATGTGGTTTTGACTCTTGATTGTCCCCCTGCCCCCCCCATTCCTTGCCCAGGTGCTGGATTTTGGATGGCCTGACCTGCACACGCCAGCACTGGAGAAGATCTGCAGCATTTGCAAAGCTATGGACACGTGGCTGAATGCGGCGGCTCACAATGTGGTGGTGCTGCACAACAAGGTGGGCTGGACCCCGAAGGGGGGCTGCAGGGATTGAGCTGAGAAAGCTGAGAGGTGTAGGGAACCTGGTGTTTGGTGTCTCAGTGTTCAGATTGGGCTGTGTGTTGTAAGATTTGGGAGTGTGGGGTGCTGATGGGCACTCTCACCCCTGTGATATCCTTTCTGTTACCTGCAGGGGAACCGAGGCCGCCTGGGGGTAGTTGTGGCTGCCTACATGCACTACAGCAATATCTCTGCCAGGTGAGAACAATGGCGCAGTCTCAGAGCTTCCCTACCTTCTGCTCAGCACTGCAGTGTGCTGGTACCAATGCTTTCCTTCCCTTATGTAACCCCTTGTTCCCTCAGTGCTGACCAGGCTCTGGACAGGTTTGCCATGAAGCGATTCTATGAGGACAAGGTGGTGCCGGTGGGACAGCCCTCCCAGAAGAGGTGTGTTCTGGGACGTGGCCTTGGGTTTGTCCCACGGTTGGGGCTGTGGGACCTGTCCCTGAGCTGCCTGTCCTCCCTTCCAGGTACATCCACTACTTCAGTGGGCTCCTCTCTGGCAGCATCAAGATGAACAACAAGCCCCTCTTCCTGCACCATGTCATCATGCACGGCATCCCCAACTTTGAATCGAAAGGCGGTAGGTGCCCCTGAGCCTTTGCTCGTTGTTCTCCAAGGGGGTTACTTTACACAATATCCTGGGCAGTTTGAATGCTTTCTATCCTCTTCCTCTCCTCTTCCTCTCTAGAACTGTTCTCTTCTCTTTAGTAGGATGCTGCCCTGCAGGAATGCACTCTGGGGTTGCTCCCCCTTAGGGCTGGATACTGATCAGCAATAAGACTTCTGATGGCTTTTTGGAGAATGGCACCAGACTGGGTTTTGGCCAGGGGAGGCAGCACATACTGGATGCCAGTGCCTGCTGGGGCAGTTGGAGGAGATGCCATACTCAAAACCCATTAGGCTTCATCTCGTCTCCACTCCTAGCCCCACGTGTGTCCTACAGGACCCAGTTGGGCTCTGGGGACTCCCACACTGCTCCCAGCCCTGTGCAGTCAGGAGCATCCCTTTCTGCCCATCCCAGATGTTGCCCGCTGCTGGAGGCCTCACCAGTGCGGGCTGGCTGGGGTGGGAGTGGCTGTTTGCCTTGGCTCTGTCCCTGTTTGGATTTCTACCCCGTGACTAATCCCTGCCCCTCCACCCTGCCGGCTAACAACGTGCCTTCTCTCCCTCATTGATGTCTTCCAGGTTGTCGGCCCTTCCTGAAGATCTACCAGGCCATGCAGCCTGTCTACACATCAGGGATCTAGTAACTATCTCTGCACATTGGGCAGCGTGCCCCCCTTTCTGTCCAGCTGGTGGGGGGGGCTTGCAGCTTGGAGCCGGGATGGAGATATTTCAGGGCCAAATCTCCAGTACTTGGTCCTCTTGATTCCTGCCAGCTGCAAAAAAAGGGACTCCCTACTTCCTTGGAGGGAGGAACTGGCCATACTGGGCTGTACTGGCCTGGCCCCTTCTGCTGGAGGGCTGTAGTGACTCTGAGCATCAGCAGAGGGAGCCTAGAGCTGTGCAGAGCCTGGGGCTGGGGACACCTCACTGTCCCCTGGGGGCAGAGGCGGTTCTCCTGCTTCTGGCCAGAGACATGCTCCTCCTGCCAGGGCTGCTCCCTTCCGGGTAGAACCCATCTCTGTGTTGGAGCATGACGTGAGGCACTTCTCTAGTAATGGTTCTCCCTCCCTATAGGAATCCTCTGGGCTGATGCCCTGCCAGCATCCCGCTGTTGGGCACTTGGGTACAGAGCATATTACAAGAAGGTGGCTGTGAAGAGCATCTTCCTTAGAGCCTGCAGAATAGTCTCTCTCCCCTCCTCCCCTGGAATAGTTTTCCACTTTTTAACCTCTGCAGTATTTATCCCAATACCATTTTGCTGATGCTACCACATGGAGCTGGGTTTGTGTCCCCATTCCCAGCCCCAGGGCCCCTGGTGAACAGTCAAAGAAGCTAATTTCTCCAGCTGCCTGGATGCTCTGCTGGGACCGCATCCCATGTGGATCCCCCAGCTCCTGGCCCCACACCCAGCCTGCAGATGGGCCCCTTTAAGGGGAACAGAACCCGTTGCCTTTGGGGTATTCCCATCCCACCCCCCTGAACCAGGAACTCCCATCCCCACCATCCATCTATCCCCGTTAGCTGAGATTTACTGCCACCCTAGCCTCGCCTTTCAGCTTTTAATAGACTGTTTATGGGATGCCGGTAATAAACTCCAGGTTTATCTTGCCTGTGAAATCCAACTCCCTTCTTCCCGCGTCTCCTGTGCTTGTCCCCTACCGCTGAGCGCTGACGCCACTGCTCACAGGAAGCTCCCTGGTGCATGATGGGGCTGCAGGCAGGAGCAAGGGGAGCCCTGTGCTTTGGGCCCCTGACTGGGGGGGGTTGGGTGGAAGGGGCTGGGCTGGTGGAGGCTGGGTGATGTGGGGGCTCGCATCCTCACACTGTCCTTCTCCACAGCAACGTGCAAGGGGACAGCCAGACGGGCATCTGCATCACCATCGAGCCGGGGCTGCTGCTCAAAGGCGATATCTTGGTAAGGAGCTCGCCCCATCCCACAAGGGGAGCTTGGGATCAGTGATCCTTGTGCCCTAAGGGCAGACTGGCAGCCTGGAGGCTCGTTTAATCCCTGCTATCCCCACAGCTCAAGTGCTACCACAAGAAGTTCCGCAGCCCGACCCGTGATGTGATTTTCCGCGTGCAGTTCCACACTTGCGCTGTGCACGACTTGGACATCGTCTTTGGCAAGGAGGACCTGGATGAGGCATTCAGAGGTAACTGTGCTATCTGATGCAGCCTCTTCCTCCTTTCTCCCAGTTTTCCAATCCTGCAGCTCTGGTGCTGCTCTCAGTGCCTGGGAACTATTGAAGTATGCAGTGCCCACTGACCAGAATGACCATCCCCCATCTGCCAGGCTGCGTGAGACTGGGCTTTCCTGCTGATCTAGGGAAGGGTTTGGTGGTGGGTAGCCCTTATCCCAATCCTGACCATGGTGGAGATGAACCGGGGCCATCCTGCTCAATGTGATGGGTGTGGTGCCAGGTGGGGAGAGATGACAGCATCATCTCAAATCTGGATATTGTTGCCCAAGGATAATGCTTGAGCTGGCTGAGGCAGTCAGCTGGCTGGGTGGTGAGGTACTAGAACAGGTTGCCTGGACAAGTTTTGAATGCCCCATCCTTGGAGGTGTTCAAGGGTAGGTTGGATGGGGCCCTGAGAAACCTGGTCTAGTGGCTGGCAGCCAGCCTATGGCTGGGGGGGTTGGAAGTGGATGATCTTTAAGGTCCCCTCCAACCTAAGCCATTCTGTGATTCTGCAGGGCAGGTGCCCTGTGCTTTGTGCAGGTTTGTTGTGCTTGTCCATGTGCTGTTGGAAGGACAGATGGTGATATCCTTTTGCTCTGCTCTCTCCCTGCCAGATGAACGCTTCCCTGAATATGGAAAGGTGGAGTTTGTGTTCTCCTACGGCCCTGAGAAGATCCAAGGTAAGGCCAGCGCAAGGAGGATCTGCACCCCAAAAATACAGCCCTAGGGCAATCCATAGAACCATAGAATCTTTAAGGTTGGAAAAGATCTTTAGATCAGCCAGTCAAACTGTCCACCTATCACTAATGTTGCCTGCTAATTGCGTCACTTGGTACTATGTCTACCCTTTTGTTGAACACCTCCAAGGATGGTGCTCCACCACCTCCCTGGGCAGCCTGTTCCAATGCCCAACCACTCTTTCTAATAAGAAATTCTTCCTGAAATCTAACCTGAACCTCCTCTGGCACCACTAGAGGCCATGCCCTCTGGATCTATTGCTAGTTATCTTGGAAAAGAGGCTGACCGTCCATCTCTCTATCCCAAGGCAACTCACCCACAACTCTCCTACCTTATCTCCCCTTTTTCCATCCCCTGTGCCATCACTTGGCCCCATCCCTCATGTGCCAGGTTTTTTTTCACCCCAATGGACTGTCCTTCGTCCTCCCAGGCATGGAGCACCTGGAGAACGGCCCCAGCGTCTCAGTGGACTACAACACATCCGACCCGCTCATCCGCTGGGACTCCTACGAGAACTTCAACATCCAGCGTGAGGACAGTGCTGAGGGGGCCTGGGCTGAGCCAGCGCTGCCAGGGAAACACCTGGAGAAAGGTCAGAGCCACGGGTGGCCAGCATGGCTACGGGATGTCACCGTACCTTGGGGAATTGATGGTGCTTTTTGTGGGGAGCGAGGCCAGGTTCCCTCCTCCACAGCCCTATTCCCTCCTTGGCTAGGTCTGGCTGCAGCAGGCTGGCATGGCAGCTGTAGGGCTGGGGCTGCCGGTGTCTGAGGCGGCAGTGCGAGGGGGTCCTTGTTTATGGTTGTTCTCGCCTTATTTGGTCAGAGAATTGCACGCCAACATTTTTGGCACACCAGGCGCAAGCAAGCGGCGGTGGTGGGGCGGGGGGGGTGGAGGTTGGCATGGGGCGGGGGGGGGGGACACGGGACCAGCACCGGGGTGGGATCAACCGCCGCGCTGCTGCTTTGCCACTGCTGCTCCCTGACGCCCGGCAAAGGCTCCCGGAGGAGGCGGCAGCCTGGAGGTCAGGATCGGCTGCGAACCGGTGGGTTCCCCTTCTCGCTCTGGCTCTGTTTGGGGTGCATGCTGGGTGCAAAGAGGCTGCTGGGCTGGGGGGTGACCCCATGGTGGATAGCAGGGGATCTACCGGGGGTGGTGCCTGTTCTGGTGCTTTCCACCTGTCTGCTTATCCTCATGGATATGGGGGAAACTGAGGTGCAGCGAGGTCCTTGGTTGACTGAGCAAACATCCACATCTGGCTCTCGGGCTGTGCCACAACCTGCTCTGTTGGCTTTATCCATGTCCTCGTCTGGCCTGGGCTACTCTGTGGTTATCAGTGAGAGTGGGGTGCACTGGGACCCCCCCCCCCCCCCATTCCCATCCCACTGCATATCATTGGTTCCTGCGTAGTGGTTTGCAGCTCCGCCTGCCTTCCTGTCTCCTCCTCAAGGAGGCTTGGGGTCATTCTGGCTCTGTAATAAGTTCCCTCCATACTTACAGCAGCTAAGAAGGCTGAGGAAGGGTATGGCTGTTATTGGAATTCAAGTCTCCCCTGTTTAGGGTGGATGAAGGATGTTCTGCCCTTCCTGGTGGGGCCAGACTGAGTCCAGGGAGCAGCTGGAGTATTGTGGGTTTTGCAGGTTGTTGGAGAGTTGCTGCAGAGAGATTTTTGGGGTACTGCACACTGGCAATGTAGATGGGGAGTGATTATTGCCTGGTTTGGTTTGGTTAAGATCATTGCCAGCGGAGTGCTGGGGCTGGCACAGAGATGGTAGGGAGTTATCCCCAGGACCTGGATGTGTGGCTGTGGTAGTACAGAGCAGGTGGATAGAAGTTTCTGGCATGCTGGGGCAGCGTGAAGTTGTGCCGAAGGGCCATGTGTGTCCCTGACCCAATGAGTCCCATAACCACTGTCCCTTGGACCCACTTACTTCACTGAACCAGGTATCCATCCTTGCCTCCTTCTGTACAAGCCCTGTCTCCACTGCTGGAATGGGGACTGCTGAGGCTGGGCCAAGCCCAACATCTGTACGGGGCTTGCTAAATCCCCACCTGAGTAATGCTGCTGGCCCCTGTCTTGGCTGTGCTCATGTGCCTATGCTTCACTCCCACCATGCCCGTGTCTGGGACGGCATAGTGGGGGTGTGAGTGGGCATGTTTATAGGGGGTGCCAGCCACTTGCATCAGCCCTGGCTGGAAAACATCCTGGGGTGATGCTGGTGCCCTCCTGCCTCCTCATCCCATGCAGGGAACAGTTTGGGCATCAGTCCTACACCTTTCCATGGTCACAAAGTCCCTGGATTCAGTCAGTGCCATGGGTTTGTCCCCACCATAGGGTCAGTGCCACAGGTTTGTCTATATGGTGGCGTGGGTGGCATCTTGCTGGGCTCCTGCCTTGGGCCTACTTGGACAGCTAGGGCATACGGAGCAGCAGGCGAGCCGAGCTGTGTGAAGGCAGGGAGCCAGATGGGGCAGGCTGGGGCTGTTAAAGCCATCGGTGGAACATTGAGGCTCTCCCCCCTGCGCCTGGCTCTGTCCCCTGGCTGGGCTCAGCAGGGAGGGAGCCGCTGGCTCTGCTCTCGCTTTCGCCAGCTGACTAAAGCTGAAGGAATCTGCTTCCCCCTCCCCATCCCGCCCATCTGCGCTGCTCTACTCTCCGGCCGCTGCGAGGTAAGGGCTCAGCGGGTCGGTTTTGGAGGGCATGGAGGGCTGGGGCTGGATCCAGGGGCAGTTTCTCCACTTTTCTTCTGGTTATTCCCCATGGGGTAATGGTGAAGCATCCGTGGGTTGGCTGGACGGTCGAGCTGGAGCATGGTGGTTCACAGCAGGATGCAGGAGGGGTGCTCGGCAGGCAGTAAGAGCTCAGGCCCGTCTCTTTCCTCTTTAAACAGTCCTTAAACTGATGGAGTGTGTCTGGGGCGTCCTTGGTGTGCCCAGAGTGGTGGGAACCAGGGGTGAAAAATCAAAAGGTGGAAAAGCAAGCAAAAAAGGTGTGCAAGGATGCATGGTGCATACCGGTGTTTGGGGAAACCAGGCTCTGAGTTGAGGGCTTGGGTGGAAATGCTGCTCCCATCGTCATTCGTGGAGGTATGAGAGATGTGCATTTTGGGGAGAGTGGAGAGGAGGTCAAGTTTGACCGATGGGGCCATTGGAAGGGTTTCTGTGCCTTTTGAGCTGGGCACTTGTTTAAGAAGGAGGAACTAGCATCTCCAGCCAGAGCTTTGGGTCTGCCTCCTTAAAGCATGACGTGTGGCCCAAAAGGCCACCCCCCTCCTCCCACACGGAATGTGTCACTTTCTGGGGACAGGTGTGACGTGATGCCAGAGCTAGGCAGGGCTGGGGGGGCTCTTGAACTGGAGGGTCCCTGGGCTGGGGGCCTCCTGCAGTGGACGATGCTGTGGTGTGAAGGGAGGAGGCTGTCTGTCTGGCTCTTTTTGGGAAAACTGTCCATATGTCTGCAACGCCGAAGAAATGGTTAACGCGGCGCTGCACTGGCTGCCTCTGGAGGAAGTAGTTAATATTCATAACCAGGAGCTGTCTGTCCGGCTGTCCTCCCTGCCCTCCCTCCATGGCGGCTCGCCCCTCGCTGGGTTAAACAGGGCTGGGGCTCCGGCAGCCCCCAAACGCCTCCCCACTGCCTCTCCTCTGTGTGGTCTGGGCAGAGGGGAGGGAACCGGCACCTCCTCGCCTCCAGCCTCCTCTGTCCTTCCCTCCTCCATCCCGCCCTCTCTCCCTGCTGCTGCGCCAGGTCTGAGCCCTATGGTTCCCCTACTGTGTTTGGGGTGCCCCTAAATTGGCCCCGGAGACACAGCGTTACAGTGGGGAATAGCTCTGTGAGAGGGAAAGCAAAGCCAAAAGGACAAACGGCAGCCCAAAGCCAGCACCGGCCATCAGCTCCTGTCCTGGACGGACGCACAGAGCCGGCTGCAGGCGCCGCTCGAGCTGCCACCGTGCCAGGTCCCCTGGAAGGAGTGAGGGAAAGGGATTTTGCTGCCCGCTCCTTCTCTTCGTTCAGGATCTTTTCTTCTCTGTGCCCTTTGGTAAGTCCTGTGCTTGCTTTTCTTTGAGCTGGATGGACTGGGAGAGGGGAGGGCTTGAGGTGGGGGGAGCGGAATTCATGGCCATGGTGACCCCTGGTTCAGAGGCTGGGATTACTTCTTGCCATCGTATCTGGGCACATGAAATAGACTGGAGCTGGGGAGAGGTGAGCTCTTCCCTGGTTTCTTCATCCCATGTGGTCCTGCCTGCTGGGGTGGTGGCAGCAGATGGGATGCTGCTGGGGACTGGTTTGGGGGAGATTTGTTAGTATCCCAGCTTTGTCCTCGACATGAGTGCAGGATTTGTGGGGGAGCATGGTGCTCCTGAGATAGGGTTCTGGGAACTCGGTTATGCATTCTTTACCACCCACTGGGCTGAGCCCCTCTCCTGATGTTACTTTGCTGTGGGCTGGGTTTTCTCCCATTTTGAGTGAGGGGGGCTGCAGGAGAAAGACCCCCCCCAGTCTCTATGCAAGCCAGCCCTGAGCTATACCAGGAGCTGAGCTTGGGCAGACGCGCAACCCTCTGGGCTGGAGTTGTGCTGACCTTCAGGACGAAGCCTGACCTTGCCGGGAGCTGTGGCCACTTGCAAACAGAGAGTTGGATTCCTGCTGCTTTGGATATGGCAGTGTTGGCTGAGGCAGCCTGTACCCTCCTCTCTTGTTGGGTTCTGGGACAGTTTATTTAATTTCTCATCACAGTATGGTCCTGGAGTGCTATGGAGAGGTGGCAGGGAGCAGCAGATATTCGCCTCTTGTCATCAGAGCCCAGGAGAGGCATGGGGTTGAGGACAGGGTGTGCAGTCTGGTGTGGGGCAGGGGGCATGGCCTTCCTCATTTGCCACTCCAGTGCCACTCTTGGGATGGAGGTCACCAAACTGCTGTGTCCTCATCAGGCTGAAGGGTGCACGGCAGGTGGGACAGGCACTTACGGTGAGCTGTGCCCCTTGCATACCGTGCTTTCGAGATGTTTCGCCCAGCAGTGGGGCGGTTCCCAGCCTACAGACTAATTAAAGCCTTTCCCATCTATTTTTTTCCCTTGGAGCCACGTGCTTCCATTTATATTTATTTATTCCCTTTTCCTCTCTATTCCCTTGCCCTATTTATCCCAGCCCCCTTCGGCTCTTGCCCTATTTCTTGGGACTGGCCAGCACCCGTCACTGCCATCAGACAAGGGCTGGGCGATGTCCCAGCTCTAGGCGATGTCTCAGTCTCTCCGGTGTTGACGCTGCCCCTGGACACGATACTTTTTCCTTTCTTCCTCCACTGGAAGGGATTCCCTCCCTCTTTCTCCCTTTCCCTGCTGTGAGTCAAATGCTGCCGGTTCCTGGCTGCGTGAAGAAGCATGAAAATTCTCATCCCTCCACAGTGTGTGCCCAAGAAGGACTCTGCTGTCCCTGCTGCATCACCCCACCTTTGAGGCCAGGGGGATATTTGGGGCTCAGCTGCCTTCCTGGGTTGCCAACAGGGACGTGCAAATGGAAAACTGATGCTGAGAGAGCTTTTCTTGGGGTTGAAACAGGCTGGCTGGGTAGGTTGTGTGCTGGGCATTGTGCATGGTGAGGAGGGGTCATGGCATGGGATGAGTGTGTCCCCATGGGCAGACAGGGATTGGCTGACACGGCCCTGTGTTCCAGCTCAGGACTGGCTTTCGGAAGTGTTTTGCTCACAGATAGGAGTGCTCTGATTTCACACTATCGCATTAGGGCTGTCTTCCGCTCCTGAGTCAGCTGCTTGGCCCCCAGCCAGCGAAGAGTCATTTTTTCCTCCAAAAGAAAGTGTTTAATGCTGCTCACAGCCCCTTCCAGGAAACCTTGTCGGGGAGCTGGAAAAACAAGAGTCTGTAGCCCAGCCGGTGCTGTGCGTGCTGCTGGGGGGGGACAGGCATGGTGAAGGGGGCTGTACTCAGTGCCACCGCGGTGGCCAGGGTCTCACTGCATCCCTAAGGATTGGGTGACTCATTGGGAAGTGGTGGTAGTGGTGGGATCTGGGGGGTTTGGGGTGGGGTATGAGACCAGTGGTGACATTGCTGTAATGTGGTTTTGAGTTGTGCGGTGTCTCGTGCTTCCCCACGGAGGAGTTGCTATGTGCTTGGGGTTGAGAAGAAATACTGCTTGTGTGGGAGCTTCTGGCCACTGGAGAAGGTCTGGAGCAGATCCACCCACCCTGAAAGAGGAAGGGAAAGAACTGAAAGGGTGGGAGCCTTGCTGTAGCCAGGGAAGAAAATGTCAAGGATGGGTGGCTGGTCTGGATCCATGCATGGTTTGCGAGGAGAGTGGGAGGAAAGAGGAGGCAGGAGGGGGCAGATGGTTGTTCGGTCCCTCTGTCTTCCATGCCAGACTGAGTACGTCTCCTCCTTGCCTCACCTCCTGCGGTCTGTGTGCATGCATTGCCCCCACGGTCCCCGTTTGCCCTCCAGTGCCCCACTGTGTCCCTTTGGGTGGAGCCGTTAAGCGACGTCCAATGGTATCAGCAACCCCAGCCCTCCCCACCGGTGGGGCCGGGAGGAGAACAGCCACGGACTTTGCACGGAGCCGGGGGGCTGTTTGCTGGATGTCGGCGGAGCATGCGGTGCTTGCGGGGCAGGGAAGGACGGCGCGGAGCCACGGGGTGCGGGGAGGGGGCCTGGCACCTGCGTCTGTGCATGGCGGCGCCCGCGGGACCGCGCCAGGTGCGGAGGAGACGGCCATGCTGGTAGTTAAGCACTCTGGCGGCACGGAAGAGATCGAAACCACCGGCTAATGGGACCCATTAGCTACGTGCGGAGAGCCAGCCATTGATCTGGGGTCTCGTGTTCGTTTCTCCCCTTGCAGAGGTTGGGCACACGCAAGGGCCCCTGGACGGGAGCCTCTACGCTAAAGTGAAGAAGAAAGACTCCCTGCACGGCAGCATCGGCGCTGTCAACACCGCCCGCCTCCCCCTCTCGGCAGCCCCCAACCACGTTGAGCACACACTGTCGGTGAGCAGCGACTCGGGCAACTCCACTGCCTCCACCAAGACCGACCGGACGGATGAGCCAGGGGCTCCCGGGGCACCTGGTGGCCACGCGGTGCTGAGCCCTGAGGAGAAGCGGGAGCTGGACCGTCTCCTGGTCGGCTTTGGCTTGGAGAGCGCAGCGCCCATGCACAACCACGCACCGGGCCCCGCACCTGCCCGCCTGCCCGCCGGGTCGGGCCGCCATGTAGTGCCAGCCCAGGTGCACGTCAATGGTGCTGGCACACCACTGCTGGCCGAGCGGGAGACGGACATCTTGGATGATGAACTGCCCAACCAGGATGGGCACAGTGTGGGCAGCCTGGGCACGCTCTCGTCCTTAGATGGCACCACCACTGCCAGCGAGGCTGGCTTCCACGAGGCGCCACGCGTGGGCAGCCTCTCTTCGCTGCCCAACGGCCCGGCTAGCTACAATGGGGCTGAGAAGATGCTGAAAGAAGGGCTTTACGAGGCTGAGCCTCTCTCCAACGGTGCCTACCCCTACAGCAACCAGAATACCCTGATGGGCCACCACCTTCGTGACCCGCTGGCTCACTTACGGCCCTCAGCATCCGCGCAGGAGCACCTGGCTGGGTACCCGCAGCGGCAGCCAGCTTCAGCTTCACCGGCCTGGCTCCAGCCTCCAGTGCCACAGTCCTACCTGTACGGTTATGACTTACCCAGTGCCCACCGCTCACAGTCCTTCCCGGCTGTGGGGACAGCCAAGTACGAAGCAAACCCGGCATTACCCCAGGCTCCGGCTCGCAGTACCAGCAGTCGGGAGGCTGTGCAGCGGGGCCTGAATTCCTGGCAGCAGCAGGGTGGCAGCCGACCACCATCCCAGCTTCATGATGGTGGGTTGGAGAGCCACAGCCCCAGCCTGTCCAGCTGCAGCCCCCAGCCCAGTCCGCTGCAGCCCATGCCCCCGCACAGCCACAGCATGCCTGAGTTCCCTCGGGCTCCATCGCGCCGGGAAATCGAGCAGTCCATTGAAGCACTTGATGTCCTCATGCTGGACCTTGCACCCTCCGTCCATAAGTCACAGAGTGTCCCCTCCGCAGCCCCCCGCCAGGACAAGCCGGCTGCCATGCTCTCCTCATTATCTGCACAGCCACTCAGTGGTCACTATGCTCAGCCAGCCCCACAGGTGGTCCAGCCCAGATCCTTTGGCACCTCTATGGGCACTGATCCCTTGGCCAAAGCCTACTCTCCTGGTCCACTAGTTCCTGCGGCTCGAAGTACTGCAGAACCAGACTACACCGTGCATGAGTACCGGGAAACCTATACTCCCTATAGCTACCATTCAGTGCCAGAGCCTCGGAGCTATGGCAGTGCACCAGCGAGCATCCTCCCGCTCAGCGCCTCGTACAGCCCTGCAGGGTCTCAGCAGCTTGTCGTCTCCTCCCCACCATCCCCCACTGCACCAGCACAAAGCCAGCTGCCCCACAAGGGACTGGAGAGCTATGAAGACCTGTCAAGATCGGGAGAAGAGCCTTTGAATCTGGAAGGGCTGGTGGCCCACAGGGTGGCAGGTAGGACGCTTTGATTCCTTGGGGGGACAGGGAGGGGACGTGCGTCCTGAGCAGCTGCAGCCCACAAGGGTGGTGTGGGGATGAGCTTGGTGTTGGCACCTTGCATGGTGGCAGTGAGGATGGGGGATGATGACTCCTCATCTGTGCTGGATCAAAGCCTGGGACTGAGCCAGCACAGATCCCAGGAAGGGGGCAGCCTCTTCGGCTTGCTGAGCTCCCACTGGCACAGCTCACCATCTCAGGGTTGCCATGTGGCTCTCAGCCTTGTGATGGGGCAGGAAGGGGCAACAGCATCTGGGAGACTGTGCTCTGATTGCCTGACTGCCCTTGTCTCTAGCTCTGGGGGTTTTGAGGACACAGAGGGTCCCACCCAACCCAAGAGCTGCCGCAGTGCTGGTGCCTTCACTTCTGCTGCTCAAGTGAGCAGTTATTTCATTGCGGAGCGACATTTGGGAAAGTTTGGGGATGTGTCCAGGCTTGGGGCCAGCTCGTGATGCTGGGGCTTGGCAGCTCCGTCCGTTCCAGCTCTGCACTCAGTCCAGAAACTCGCCTGGTATTGAAGGGAGGGGGAAGAAGGCTTGGCTGGAAAAATCCAACAGTGGCAACCCATCCAGCACTGGGGCTGAGTCACCACTGCCCCAGGGTGGGGGGCAGCACTGTGGGGCAGAACAGGGGTGAAGTTTGCATCCATTCAAACCCTATCTTGAGAGTTCAAGATTCACAAAGTATTCAGGGAGCCAGGGCTTTAAACAAACCCAGGTTTGGGTTTGGAGATGCCCAAACTTCACTGTACATCTGGGCTGAATGTCTTAATAAGATCCCCCCTGAAACTCGCTGAGCAGCTATGGGTAGGGGAAGAAGTAGAGTGGAAAAGAGGAGAGCCCTCAGAGGAGGAGGAATAATGTTTGGGGTGGGTGGGAAATGGATGTTTGATGGCATCTATTGGAAATCCTGCACCAGAGCAGGGGGTCAGGGCAGGGTCCTGGGTACTGGGCTGGGCTCAGTCCCACCTCAGTCACCAATGGAGGAGAGACGAATGGGGATGGCCCCAGCCTGTGTCCACCTGTCCCCAGTCTGGCTGTCTGTGCCAGTGAGGACAGAGCAGGCAGGCTGACCCCTGGCCAGGAACGAAGTGTCCCTAAGCCAGCGCTGGGCCTGGGAGGGGACGCTGTTGGAAGTCAGGCACGGACGGGTTTGTTTACATTCTCTGCTGCTATAAATTGCCTGTGTATCCTGGCGCAGTGACGAGGAGCATCTCGCACCTCCTCCATCCCCAGCACCCCAGTTCTGCTGTGCTTCAAGTCCCCGTCCTCCATCCTTTCATCTCATGATGGATGGGCCCTGTATGGTGCCATCCTCAAGGGGATGGTGTCAGGGCTTCGATGGCATTGCACAAGGCCGTGTGTGGCTGGGAGCCACAGCGTTCCCAGTTGGTATATAAGCAGTGCCTGGAGCTATAGGGGAGGGGTGAAGTGAAGCAATGTTCCTGGCAGTTTGGGTGATGTGAGGGCAGCTCCAAGTAGAGCTTAAGCTCCCTTGGACCCCAGGCGACCTCAGGCTCATTCGTGGAGCCCGACTAATCATCTCTTGTTTTCTCTCTCTCTGTCTCCCTGTTGTATCTCGTGACATATGTCCTGTCTGCCCCTTCCTCTCCCCATGGGGTCCGTGTGTGTCCCTGTGACCTCCCACACACCTTGCACCCTGTCCTGGTATGCTGGCAGAGTACAACGCCAAGCTCAGGGACCTCAACAAGAGCACCAAAGCCCCCCGTCCTCCTCTGAACCAGCAACGGTCCTTCTCCTCCTCCGGTTTGTTCATTCCACCTCCCTCCTTCCTCCTTCTCAAGACTTCTTTCTCCTTTCTTCCTCTTTCCTTCCTTCTTCCTTTTTCTCCTTTCTTTTTCCTACTCCTCTTTCCTTCTCCTTTCTGTCTCCTCTTTTGTTCCCTCTCTTTCCTCTTTTCCTTTCTTCCCTCTCTCTTCCCCCTCCTTGCCTGCATGCCGAGTGCTCTGTGTGTTGCATGAATATGGGATGGATGGAGGGGAAGCCCCACAGGAGGATGGAAGAGGTCTGAGTCTACCAAGCCCGTGGCACAGGGGGACGTGGCTGAATCAGTCCTGAGGTTGTCCCCAACGGGGCTGGGCTCTGGCCTGTGTTGTTGATGTGAATCCCTTTGGGATGGACTGGAAAGTTGAAGGCAAGGTTGAATGCTGGAGTGTGCTGCTCGCAGTAGGGACATTGCATCGGTGCTGTGGTGCTTTTTGGGGTGAAACATTGATGCCACATTGATGAAGCACTCTAGGATGGAGGAGAGCAGTAGATGTGTCTGTGACCAGAGGGATGGAAAAATTTGGGTCTTGTGGTGAGCACTACAGGGCAGAGTTTGCTGCTGTTCTCCATGCTGAAAGGGAACAAGTTTTTTACCTCTGTCTGGTCCTGGGAGTGACATCACCCTGGGGAACGGACAGCAGCATGGGCACAGAGTGGGGGCAGGATGCTGTATTCCTCATTTTTGGACACTCTGGATGTGCCGTGATAAGGCATGCTTCTCCTGCAGGGGGACAAGGCGTCCTTGGGGAGCTGCTGTGTGGCCAAGCAGGGCTGCACATCTGCCGAGGGGGCACGGCTTTGCGGGAAAGGAGGGTTTATTTTTCAAGCATAGTTTCCAGTACATAAATCACCCAGGGGTCGGGAGGCTGTGCGCAGAGCCTGGGTTTCCTCCAGGCTTCGATCCGAGCAGCCTGTGAAGTTTCCCACTCCCGACTCCTGAACAATGAGTCCCTTTTTTCCCCTCCTCCCTCCCCTCCCTGCCGTCCCCGTCTGTTTTCCATTTCTGGGGAGTGGAGCAGCAAAAAGCTTGTGAGCTGCTGGGCATCTGAGCGCCGAAAAGCAGCCTGACCTTGGGACCGGCCCCCACATTCCTCTCTCCATCCCTATGCAGCAGTTCAGGGTTGGGACGCCCCAGTGCAGCAGTGCTGGGGGACAGCCTTGGAGCACAAGGTGCCCAAAGCAAGCCAAGGCAGGCGAGTGCAACTGGAGGAGCCCAAGGAGCCAGACAGAAGGTTTGGGGTGTCCTGGTGCGATGCTCCCCCTGCAGTACAGCATCCCGGAGACCCCCCCATGGGCTCTGAGCCGCCGGCCCCCGAGCACCTGCAGAAGGGATTGAGGAGTTGTGTTTCAAAGCCGCTCCGAGTGGAATTTTCCAGGCCGCCTCCGCGGCTCGAGCCAGCCCCGTTGGCTCGCGTCCCCCGCCTCTCAGCCGGGCCGCTGCTCCCCAGAGCGTTGATTTTATTGTTGCTGCCATTAACTGCACTGATTAGTTCGAAATGCACCCGGCCACCTCCCTCCCTCCCTCCCTTGCTGCCGGAGGAGCCGGGGGCTGCGGCAGTGCGCTAAGCGAGTGCAGGGGTGGACAGGAGGAGAGGTCAGCGGGCGCGAGGCGCAGAGCCCTGATGAGCAGGAGGAGCAGCTGATGGCCGCCTGCACTCCGCCAGCCCGTGGGAAAGGAGTTGGTGTTGGAGAAGTGCATTTCCTGGAGCGTTCTGCTGGCCTCTTGTTTTTCAGTTGTTGTCTTTTTTTTTTTTTTTTTTTACTTTTTCCTTTTTTTTTTTTCCCGTTCCTTTCTCTCTCTTTACCCTCCTGCAATGCCTCTCTCAGCAGGGAGCATGGAAAGAGTAGAGGGGACGGCACTGTCACCTTTGCCAGTCCCTGTGTCACCTTGTCACCTCAGCAGCGCATCTGAGGTTGGGGATCTCCTTGCTGCTATGCAGGCCCTCAGGACAGTCCCCAGAGGGGCTATGAGCTGTGCTGTGCATGGCCCCCACTGAGCCCTCTGCACCAAACTCAGCACCACAGCCACCCTGGGCACTTCTTTGTTGGAGAAGCTTCATTGCTGGGCTGGGTGGAGTGAAGGTTGTGTTTGGGTCTTGCCACATCCTTCACCCCACTCTTGAAGCTCCTTTGTCCCCATTCCTGGTCTTTCTCCCAGCCCACTGAGATCACTGGTGTGAGCTAACCAGCCTCAGGCAGCCAGGACCCTATGTGCTACACTGAGCTCTGGCCTGCTTGCAGAACGCTCTGTGATGCTCACACCTCACACACCTGATGCTAGGGAATGCTATGGACTCAGCTAAGAACTCACAGTGCTTGGTTGGGATAATGCAGTGAACTAGCCACAGCCCTGGCTTGCTTTTTCTCTTTGTCCCTTTGCTGCTGCTGCTACTGCTGCTGAGCAGATCTGATCTGGCTCAAAACTAGCCCCGCTGCCATGGGATGGGAGCAGCTGAGTGCTGAAGCTGCCGTCCCTGCCAGGCAGAGCCCCTTCTCCAGACCATCCTTGGATCAGCCCTGGAGCATCTCCCAGCAGCCCTATCCCAGCTGACACCTCCTCACCCCTCTCCCGTGCCTTGTGCTTGCCTGTAGGGGTCCAGTCCCGGGAGAAGTCCCCAGAGGAGAGCACCGTCTCTGCCCGAAGGCGAACCCCCAGTGACAGCCACTATGAGAAGAGCTCACCGGAGCCCAGTTCTCCCCGCAGTCCCACCATCCTCTCGCCCGAGGTGGTCAGCACCATCGCGGCCAACCCCGGAGGGAGGCCCAAGGAGGTGCGCTGGGTACTGGTGCTGGGGGTGCGGGTGGGGAGAGGAAAGGCTGGGAGGCAGCGTTCTTGGAGGTTGGGGGTTTAATGATGCATTTTTGGTGAGGAGGTGAAAACTTTCCATCTGGAGGTTTGTGCCCATTGCGCAGATGGGACCAACCCTTTCTCCTGCTCTCCCCCCAGCCTCACCTCCACAGCTACAAGGAAGCCTTCGAGGAGATGGAGAGTGCCTCCCCCAGCAGCCCGACCTCCGGCGGTGGTGAGATTTCTCCCCCAACCCCAGCCTTCCCTGTCTCGCCACAAACCCCTTACTCCGACTCCCGTAAGTGCCGCGGCTCCGGGAGGTGGAAGGGCTCGGTGGGTGGCTTTCATCAAACCAGAAATTTGCCAAGGGTCAGACAGCTCCGGGCTCCATACACCCACCGCCACGATAATCGCTCACTCCTCTTTTCCTTCCTCCTCCTCCTCCTCTCTCCTCCACATCCCACCATCTGCATCCCATTCTTGGCACTGTCCTGTTGGCTTTTCCCCATCCTCCACTCACTGGGGTGTTTCTGCAGAAAGGATGAGGAGAGGGGCAGGGTCAGAGAGATGGCACCATCCCATTCCTGCAGCTCCCCATCTTTTCTACCAGCATGGCACAAAAGCTACAGAGCATTGAGGGGACAGCAGGGAATGTAGGGTCAGGGGCTCAGGGTAGACTCTTGCACACTGTCCCACTTTCCACTCACTGTTTTTAGGGCAGGAATGGCATAGGTCTGCAAAGAGTGTTGCATGTGTTCCGTCTCTGCTTCTCTGGCTCCTTTCTGACTAACCCCAGCTGTGCAGTTGTGGTGGGTTTGTGGGGACCGGGTTTGTGTGACCGGCTCTGGTGATGACCCCCTGTGCAGTGGAGCAGCTGGTCAACTGGGAAACCCATAGAAAAGATGGTAACCTCTCTGCCCTCCCAAAATAACCTTCTGTAGGCTGACCACAGAAGGATGCTTTAGGGCTGGCAGTCAGTCTGTGTCCTGGTCCTACTCGGCAATGCTGATGCCCTTTGCAGATCAGGCTGCTTTCCCCACGCTGCTGCTGTCTGTCCACTGATGTTCCTGTTTCATGGGATGCAGTGATCAGAGTGTGGGAATGTCCCCGGGGCATTTGGCAACTCAGAAATGGCCTCGTTGTTCCTCAGACCCAGCAGGCCCTTGGCAGAGGGACAGTGACTCATTTTGGGGGATGAGTCACTCGCAGAGGTGACAGAACAGCCTGGCAAAGGAGGTGGCCCAGAGGCAGCATTTCTTGCCCAGTGAAAGTCAAGGAGGAAGTTTGAAGCTCAAGCTTTCAGGCTGCACTAGAGTTTAACTAGGGGTGATGCAGGAACTGTTCCTCTCCACAGGAACACTGCTGTCCCTGGCCCTGGGAGAACCCCATAGTTTGTCTGCCAGCATTGACAAAGAACCAGACTGGGGGAAATCAGTTTTTGGGAAATCAGCCACCTGCCAAAGCTAGGTTTCCCAGTGACTTCGCTGCTCCAGACTGAGGCTGCTCTGAGATGTGGCCTCAGGGGAGGGGGTTGCCTTTCCTACCACCCACCGCCTCCTGGCATCCCTGCTGCAAGTTGGGATGTTCAAATGCTGAAGAAGCTTCAAGGTGAATGCTGGGGAGAGTGAGCAAGCTGGGATGTTGGCAGGGTTGGTGGAATGCAGCACTGAGGAGATGAGGCAGATCTGTGGGGTAAGAGGGGATAGGAGGCACAACCATACCCCATTAAACCCAACCATCCTGTGCTGCTGGTGCAGGCATAGCCATCGCCGTGCATACATAGGCAGCTCCTACTGGTATGTATGTATGAGCCTGGGGGGTGCAGAGCTTCCATGTGCATTAGATACCCTTGGGGAATGAGCTCTGTACAAACATAATCACCTGCCTGTCGAGCTGTTTTGTGGGTAATAGATGTATTAGCAGTCCTAGATCAATGGGGTGTACTGGGACATCCAAGTGTAGGGGGGGGGGCAGAGGGGTGGATTGAATGGGAGGGTATAGGAGGGGGAATGGGATGATGATGGAGGTTTCGTGCCTATGGTGGGACAAGGTTGAGAGATGGGGCATGGGCCTGCCCTGTTGGGAATTGCCCCCCTTTTGTGTCCTGCCATTCCCCAAATGGGACAGACTGCTTGTGTGCACTCTGTCCTTTGTGTGTCTTCAAGTGGTGATGCTGCTTCAAACTTGGGCATCCCCTCTTCCTGGCAATCCTGAGCTCAGCCAGTGGGTGGGATGGGGCTTACCTCCTGGGCAGCACTAGCTCCAGACTTTTGGAAGCTTCCCCTCTTATCCTGCCCTTAATGCTGTTGTTTCCCCCCACCCCGGTGCTGATAGTGCGCTCTCCGCCCGGCCTGGCCAAGACCCCTCTCTCAGCACTGGGGCTGAAACCCCATAACCCAGCCGACATCCTGCTGCACCCAGTGGGAGGTGAGTGCAGCGTGGGGACTGCGGGTGGCTTTCCTTGGGGGACATCTGTAAGGACACCTCTTGGGTGGAGGCTCCATCAGATGCAGAAGGCACTTCCTCCTCTGTGCTTGGGTCAGGCCATTGTGGGGACCTTCCCATAGGGATATGGGTATGCAGGCTTCTGGACATCATTTCTGAAATGGCCAGGCTGGATGCTGGAGATATATGGGGTAGGGAAGGTGTGGGGCTCTCATCTGCCTTCTGTGTGCTCCTGTTGCAAAGCAGTGCTGCTTAACTCAGATTTCTCTCTCTCTGTCTCACTCCTCCCTTTTTCCACCTCTACCCTGCTCCCATCACTCCCCTCCATCTCTCAGAGCTAGAAGGGGAGGCGGGAGCTGACTCTGAAGAAGGTAAGAAAGGCTTTTTCTTCCTGGCTCTCTCTCGTGTGCTCATCACTCAGAGCACTGAGGATGCCATGGTCTGGCCCTGGGGTCCTCAGTGCCTGGGTGCCCCCCAACGATGGTGAGGCTCTGGGGTGGCACATGGCCTCGGGACAGAGTGCCTTGCATTACCCAAGTGCCGCCTGCAGTTGTTGGGTGGTTTTACTTTCTTCTTTAATGAAACTTTGGGCCCTCAGGGCCAGGATAGGGAACGATTTGTTCCAGATCCTTCCCAGGGAGGGGACGTCTCCTCTCAGCGTGTTTGCTGCACTTCCTTCGGCTCTGTCAGCATTTCTCCCTGGGAGTTCCTCAAAATGCAAATAACCCCAACCTGCATGTTGTGTAATGCTGGAGAAAGTGTTTGCTTCAGGAAAACAACACAAATATTCCAGTCCCAGGGCTGATTTCTCAGTGATAGCTTCTTGGATACACCAGAGGAAGAAGAGCTGGGACAAATCCCAGCTTTTTCCTCCTGTGTTGTGTCTCCCAGCCCATTCCTTCCCACTCTCTGAAGCTCTGCTTTTCTGTTGCTTGGTTCTCAACCCACTTTGTGTGTTGGTGGCTAGCCCAAAGCATGGGTGTCCTTGGGGCTGTGCAAGTGGCCACTGCCAACCTCTTGCCTTACTTCTGTCCTGCAACCTCTTGGATAATGTGATGGTGTTTGTGGGCTGAATCTGGTGTTTTGGCTTTGGGGAGGTTATGGGAAATGTGGAGATGACAGTTTGAGGACACAGGGACAACCAACAAGATAGGGAGGGCTTGGATAGTGACATTGCTCTGGGCTGGCTGGGAAAGGAGATGTAATTTTGGGTGCTAAAAGAATAGTGTGGTTCACCCTGCGGCACTGTGGCTTGGATGGGGGAGGTTGTACACGGTCTGGGGAGGATGTAGCCTCCACCAGCAGCTCCCTGAGCCCAGGACACCCTCAGCACGCTGCTCCATGGGGTTTCCATCCCACTGGGACCAGGGAGATGTGCTCAGCCCCTCCTCATCCCCCTTAATGGGCAGTACTGGAGCATAGGGCTGCCTGCGCCCTCTGGGAAGGCTTTAGGACAGGCTTTGGGCACAAGGTTGGGTGTTTCACAGCCCTGATTGGGATTCCCAAATCACTACTCACCCCCCGGGTGACACATGGCTTCTTTCTTCCCCTGCTGTCTTCCCGTCTCTGCAGCCTCTTCCGAGAAAGCATCAGGAAGCAAGAGCTGAGTTTTCAGCGTAGGAAAAAAAAATCCTGCCCCAAACTTCTCTTTTTCCACCCCCCACCCCCCTCTTTTTCAATACTGAACCAAACAACTCCAACATGTGTCTGCGGTGTCACATGTCACCATGGCACGTATACGTGCACACACGTGGGCTCTCCTCTCTGCTGCCCTTGTCCCCGAGCCCTGTTCCTGCCTCCCTGCAGCCTCCACGTTTACAGGAGGGATTGGTATTTTCACAGCCGTTTGCTCTTAACCTCTTGCAGGCTGACTCATATGTACTGTCTGGCTAATTTTAGGCTGGGGTGGGGAGACGGGTGGGAGATGTGAGTAGCTGCAAAATTAATTTAATTACCCAAGCAGCGCTGTGTTTCTTGCAGCTGCCCTGGCCGTTTCCTTGGGCACTGCCTTGTCCCTGTCACTCTGACTGCGTGTCCTGCCGGGTGCTCAGCCCAAGCTGACGTCTTCAGTCTGATTTTGGCTCTTTCCTGGGCTGGGCAGGGAGATGAGCCCTGCAGCATCGATTCCTCCTGCGGGCAGATGGGACACTGGCATGGGGACATGGAGAGGATCGGGGAACCTATGACCGTCTTTTTCCTTGCAGTCCTGAGCACAGAGCTGTGCATTGGCCTCACTGGCTCTCTTGCCTGTGGGATTAGACAGAGCCTGGCTGTTATGGCTAATAATAATAATGTTTGTAATGCTAATTATTAGTGCTGTGGAATCGACTTGGGCATGGCCAGTCTGGAGCTGGCCTAGAGCTGGGGACCTGCAAGGATGCCCAGCCCAGAGTTCCTGGCACGGGACAGCTCAGTGTCTCCAAAGGAAAACTGCTTTTATTGGGAGTGCTCACAGGCTCCAGTTTCAAGCAGGGATGGGGGAAAATGTTGGATGCTTTAGTGGAAATAGATGAGGCTGCTCTCTGTTCCCAGATGCTGGAGGTGCTGGGGGAGGTGGGCTGTGCAAGGCAGCACCCTGGTCCCACTGTGAGTCAGTGTGAGCTGTACCGTGCTGTGCTGTTGGCTCTATTTTTAGGGGCTGAGGATGATCATGGGGCACGACGTGTGCCCTGTGGCATCCCAGCCTGGGAGGGACGCTGATTCAGAGCCTGGTGGAGGGGCTGTGGCATGGGACTGAGCGATGATGGGTCGCACCACGTGGCTCTGTGTACTGCGTCCCCTTGAGGATGGGACTGGGTATGACCCTCCCATCTCTGTGCCTAGGGTCTTCGGTGTGACGTGGAGGAATGCTAAGGCACAGATGAGCCCCATGTTTTTGCACAGTCCATGGGGGGGTGGAGGAGCTCAATTCAGGCATCTCTTCTGGCTCAAATGGGGATACAGGAAAGGGCACGGCCCCATTTCCATGCCAGCTCATCTCTTTCCTCTTTTCTTTCTCTGCAGAGCCTAGGAGCTATGTTGAGTCAGTGGCCAGAACGGCCACAACTGGCAGGGCAGGGAACCTTCCAACTGCTCAACCTGTGGGCCTGGAGGTGCCTGCCAGGAACGGTGCCTTTGGCAACTCTTTCGCTGTGCCCAGCCCCATCTCTACTAGCAGCCCCATCCACAGCATGGACGGGTGAGTATGGGAGTGTAGGTCCACAGGCACAGGGTCTGTGCTAACCCCCTAACCCTGGGAGCTTTGCTCCCTTGTAGTGAGTTGGTGCCATCCATCCCTGTCCCTTCCACTCTGCCTACTGGAGGTGAAAGAACCAGGTGTTGTGCTGGGAGAGGAACTGGGAAAAGGCTCTCTCCCCCATATTTTGGTGGAGAATTGATGCATGTGGGAACTGTGAAGCTGCCTCCAATTGCTTCCTGTAGCTGGCAGGGCTCATCCCACCGCTGCTATCGAGCAGCTTGCTGGTGCCATGCCTCAGTTTTCCTGTGCCTTCTTGGAGGAGGGGCTCAACCAGTAGCGGGAGTGCAGTGGAGCTGAATCCTCTTTTCCCGATCTCTCCTCAGTGCCTCGCTCCGCAGCTACCCATCGGAGGGCAGCCCCCACGGCACGGTTACACCTCCCCACGCTGTGGCTGAGCCAGCTTACCGGTCACCCATCGTCTCGCAGACGCCCTCTGCTCACAGCAGCTACCAAACCTCGTCTCCATCATCCTTCCAGGCGGGAACACTGGGCTCTCCCTATGCCAGCCCTGACTACCCTGACGGCCGAGCTGGCTTCCAGCCGGACCCCCAGGCTCGGCAGCAGCCGCAGGTCAGTGTGGTGGGTGTCCATGCGCTGCCAGGGAGCCCCCGCACCCTGCACAGGACAGTGGCTACCAACACGCCGCCCAGCCCTGGCTTCGGGCGAAGAGCTGCCAACCCTGCTGTTGCCAGCACGCCTGGCAGCCCTGGGTTGGGCCGTCACGCCATGTCCCCCCATGCGCCACCGGGGAGCCCCAGCCTTGCCCGGCATCAGATGGCAGCCGTGCCTCCTGGCAGCCCCATGTACGGCTACTCCGGTCCAGAGGAGAGGCGCCCGACGCTGTCCCGGCAGAGCAGTGCGTCCGGCTACCAGCCTCCCTCCACGCCGTCTTTCCCCGTCTCACCGGCATACTATCCTGGCACCAGCACGCCGCACTCCTCCTCCCCGGACTCCGCCGCCTACCGCCAGGGCAGCCCTACTCCACAGCCTGCACTGCCTGAGAAGAGGCGGATGTCAGCCGGCGAGCGCTCCAACAGCCTGCCCAACTACGCCACGGTCAATGGCAAGGCCTCCTCGCCCCTTTCCAGCGGCATGTCCAGCCCCAGCAGTGGCAGCGCTGTGGCTTTCTCCCACACCCTGCCGGATTTCTCCAAGTTTTCCATGCCAGGTAAGGGATGCCATCACCACTATCCCCTCTGCAGCTGCCTGCTGTCCGATGTCCCCTTCTCATCACTATCCCACGGGTTTATGTCTTGATGTACTTCTGCCCAGCTGCAAAATTGCAGCACTGCTGAGGCTTGGACCATTTCCTGCTTTATTTTTTTTTTTTTTTTGCTTTTCAAAAATGGTGAATCCAAACAGGAAAAATACCGATTCGGCATTGGGAGCATGCTGTCATGCTGGTATAAACAGCGTGGGGATTTGTATATGGGGAAGATCAAAGCGCCTGCAGGCAGCTCGCATCCGCTTGGCTTCTCTTTGCCGTGGGGACGTGCTGACCTCCCAGCCCCATTCCTGGTGTTTGCGCCCCAGGGAGCTCCCAATGCTACGCTCCGGGCCCCCTCCTTGTTTCCGAAGGGGTGCTGTGCCCTGTGTGCTGCCACACCCGTATCACCATCCCCTGCTCCCATTACGAGCCGCCACCATGACGCCGAGATCGGGCTGATAGGAGTAGGGAAATAAAGTGCTGGGGCAGCAGTGGCTCCAGCTGCCACTTCGGTTTGGCTGCCAAGCAGGTGGCCCTTTGTGGGCACACTGGCACCTGCAGTGGCCTCATGACTGCAGTGGCCAGGAGCCACCCTAGGGAGTGGGGGCCTCTTCATGTTGGTATAGCAGTGAGTACGATAGGAAGCACTTGAGCATCTCCTACAGATCACAAAGGGCTCTTCCCAGGCCCCATACTGAACTTTAAATAGAGTCATAGAATAATTAAAGTTGGAAAAGACTACTCAAATCATTTAATCTAACCATCAACTCATCTCCACCGTGCCCACTAACCATGTCCTCAGTGCCACATCTCTGTGGTTCTTGAATGCCTCCGGGTATGGTAACTGCACCCCCTCTTTGGGCAGCCTGTGCCAATGCATTAGCATTCATTCTGAGAAGAGCCCAGGGGAGACATGAGCTACCAGTGAAGATGAGGTTGGGGTTAAGGCGACATGTTGGGGCTGTGTGGAGGTGAAGGTACCTATACTCCCAAAAAGGTGGGAGTTGCCCAGATCTCACACAGAGTTTTAAATAGAGTCTCCTTTGACTTTTTTCTTCTCTTCTTTCCTGCAGACATCAGCCCTGAGACTCGTGCCAACGTGAAGT
The DNA here is from genome assembly GCA_037305975.1 of Chrysolophus pictus. Lineage (NCBI taxonomy): Eukaryota > Metazoa > Chordata > Aves > Galliformes > Phasianidae > Chrysolophus > Chrysolophus pictus. The sequence goes on along the minus strand of CM074582.1, from coordinate 14,836,091 downwards.
TTGTGCAGGACACTTCTAAGTACTGGTACAAGCCAGACATCTCCCGGGAGCAAGGTGTGTAGGTGACATGTGACAAAGGACTTGGAGTGAGCTGGGGTTTGCCTGCCAGTGTTGGAGGACACGCTGCCTCTCAGCACGCCAGGTCTGAGCTCTCCCCTTCTCTTCCCCAGCCATCGCACTGCTGAAGGACAGGGAGCCAGGGGCTTTCATCATCCGGGACAGCCACTCCTTCCGGGGAGCCTATGGCCTTGCCATGAAAGTAGCTTCTCCGCCTCCCACCGTCATGCAGCAGAACAAGAAAGGTATTATGTGTCCTCCTCCTTCCCACGCTGAGATGCTTTCTGTTGTTTCTATTGAGCGGGCAGCCGGGGCTACTGAGCCAGACTGCCCTTGGGTATGCGCTGATGTGGCAGCATCCCTCCCTGCCAGCCTCTGCCATCCCCCAGGTCATGGGGACATACCAGACATAGAGGGCTGGGGGACGTCTTCCCCTGGGCTTTGGCATGGTGAAATGGGCACAGCCCACCAGCAGCGCAGCTTGGGGTGTGCAGAGGATCTGGTTCCAGGAGGGTGACTGTGGGTGAGCCAATGGGATTGCAGTGGGATGGTGGAGGGAGGAGAAAGATGAGGATGGCTCTGGTGTGACAACATTTGGTCTCTTCTCAGGAGACATCACCAATGAGCTGGTGAGGCACTTCCTCATCGAGACCAGCCCACGGGGTGTGAAACTAAAAGGATGCCCCAATGAGCCTAATTTTGGTGAGTACCCTAGGTGTGGTTGGGACGCCTTTCCTTTGCTGAAATGTCTGAGCAGAGTAATCAGGTATCTGGAAGAGCTGCCCCTGAGCTTTCTGGAGGACAAGTGATGCTGCTGGGCAGGGTAGAGATGAGTCCCCATGGGCATAGTGGCTTCAGGGAGGCGAAATGCCATATGTGGTTCTGTCCACCCAGAGCACTAACACCTTGACAAGCTCCTGTGCTGGGCAGGCTTGTCCCCAACCCTGTGCTCACCTTCTCCCTCTCTCCCCAGGCTGCTTGTCGGCTCTTGTCTACCAGCACTCCATCATGCCTCTGGCCCTGCCCTGCAAGCTGGTCATTCCTGACCGAGGTAAGAACCAGGGCCAGCAGCATGGGGTGGCACTGCCCCTCTGCTCCTCCAGCCAGGAGCCACATATGGGCTGTGTTTCTCCATCTGGACCAACTGTAGGAACACGCTCTGCACTATGAGCCACAGCTCATTCCTTGTGCTCAAATGGTTCAGAGCCAGGCTGGGCTTTCCCCTATATCCCCAGTGCCCCATCAGTACTGGTATCCAGTGCTCAGCACTTGGAAAGGGGATAGTGCATCTGCCTCCAGTACCTGGTAGGTTTCCAGGCAGGGGGCAGCAACCATATCTCATCTCTTCTAGATCCCATGGAGGAAAAGAAAGATGCTGCATCGACCACCAACTCGGCCACAGACCTTCTCAAACAGGGTGCGGGTGAGTAGAGAGGGGCTGCTACAGGGATACTGTGGTCCAGAGCAGTGACTGACCCCACTCCTGCTTTTCCCCTTCCAGCCTGCAATGTCCTCTTCATCAATTCAGTGGAGATGGAATCGCTCACAGGCCCCCAGGCCATCTCCAAGGCTGTGGCGGAGACGCTGGTGGCCGACCCCACGCCAACCGCTACGATTGTCCACTTCAAAGTCTCTGCGCAAGGCATTACCTTAACGGACAACCAGAGGAAGTAAGAGCCCCTGCTACCACGTCCTTGGGTCCCCGAAGTCTGGGCATGCGTTGGACATGGGTGTTACACTGGGAGCATGAAGGATGTCCCTCAGGGATGTGAGCTTGGTCACGGACCTTGGCCTTGGCTTGTGGAGTGTCCTAGGGGACAACCAGGGGAGCTGTGATGGGAAGAGGTGGGGGCTAACTGGCTGTGACGCTCTGTGCCTTGTGTTTCAGATTGTTCTTCCGGCGACACTATCCTCTCAATACTGTCACCTTCTGTGATTTGGACCCCCAGGAACGAAAGTAAGTGCCCTAACCCTTGGGGAGTATGTTTCCCCTGCCATTTTCCCTCTCCCAGGCCACTGTGCTGCTTGGAGCGGGGTCTTTGCTTTTATCTGTCCCCCTTACTCCCATAGTGTGCAGGAGGCACCATCCCTAACTCTTGTTCTCCCTGCAGGTGGACTAAAACTGATGGCAGTGGTCCAGCCAAGTAAGTGTATGCTCAGTTCCTCCCAGTTGCTGTCAGGGTGGATCCCACTTGGGTTTGAGCATCACCTCCAGGAGCCCCTGGCTGGGGGATACCCCCACATGGTAGACTTGGTTGCCTGAAGGACGGGCTCTTCTCCTTGCTATGGGAACTTTTCACCCAAGCATGAGAGCACTGCTCCAGGAACTGAGCCCAGTTCCAGGGGTTAGTTCCCACTAATTTTAGCTATTGTGTTAGCGAAGGAGTTTTTATTAGGATGTCCAGCTGCTGGGATGTTTCCTCTCTCCAATTAGAAATGCCACAGCCTGGGCCTGTCTCACATTCTGTTCCCCCATATTTATAACTTCAGTTTGCACGTTCTAATTAAAAAAAAAAAAAAGACATTTCGTTTATTGAGGGAGAGACAGACAGAAATAAGCACATGGTCTCATCCAGCTCTGTGGGCAGCAGTGTGTGGGTCTGCACTCTCAGTGTCCCCGTGTGCCCTTTCCAGTGTTATGGGATCCCTCACGTGCCTCAAGGTCCTTGTTTGGGGACAGTCGTGGGGTGAGTGGCTAGGATGGTCAGAGCAAAGAGGGTTTGACCAACAGTGTTGGTCTTCAAAGAACCAGCAGCAAGAGGAGGATTAGGCTGGTCTTCGTGTGAGCTCCTTGGAGCATAGGATATTTCCTTGTGGGCCATGCAAGATGAATGTTGAAGAGCAGAGGGTTGACGTGGCCATACTGGAAGAGGGTGGGTGGTGTTTCTTGGGTGAGCAGCGCCGGCAAACCTCACTGAGCCTCTCTTGTCTTCTCCCCACCCAGGCTCTTCGGCTTTGTGGCCAGGAAGCAAGGGAGCACCACAGACAACGTCTGCCACCTCTTTGCAGAGCTGGACCCGGACCAGCCAGCTGCAGCCATCGTCAACTTTGTCTCCAGGGTCATGCTTGGCTCTGGCCAGAAAAGATGAGCTGGTGCTTGCGGGTGATTCTTGAATTTTGGAGAAGGACTTGGAGCTGATCCGAGAAGGAGTGTGAGGAAGTGCATTGTGGGAGAGGGAAGTGAATTGGGGGGGGGGGAAGGGTTGGAATTGTGGAGGAAAACAGCAAACGATGACAAAAAAAAAATCCAAAACAAAACCCTAAAAACTCGACAGAAGCTAAACACACACATAGAAGAATCAAACCACACACCTATGTAACAGAGCCATGAAGTCAACACCAAACAGGGAGAGGATGCGGATGCATGTCCCACTGCAGGGAAGGTGACCGAAGTGAAGGTGGCAGCGAGAGGAGTTCCCAGCTTTCGGCATTGCAGTCCTGAGGCCACACCAAGTGGTGATGTTTGCTCCAGACCCAATGCGTGGTAGTCATTTGGAAGGGAAAAAAAAAAAAGAGACAAAACAGAAAAAGCTATGAAAGAAGCCTTCATCGGTGAACATCTGCTGCATGTTTGACACAGCCTACAGAGAATAACACCCTGCTGCCGTGTGGGCCCAGGTCTGCAGGACACTGGAGGAGATGCCGTTGGAAACCTCCCCTTGCCATGCTGCAGCAGAGGGTTCTGCCAGCTTACACCGAAACCTGCTGGCCACCCTGCTGGGGTGTGCAACGGTCCCAAACCCTCTTGTCCCCTGGGTGCTTGGCTTTGGGCTACCCTTAGCTGCTGGCCCAGAGCCCAGCACAGGTGATGTATCACAAGTCCATCCACAGAGGGGCAATGCAGCATCTCCTCCACTCCTGGGCAGCTCCTGCGCTCCATGCCTGGAAAAGGAGGATACTCCTGGTCTGGTGGAGGAAGGAAGGCACCTCCTCGCTCATCTTCCCCTTTTACCTCCTGTCACCAATCCTCTTTGACAGTTTTCTCCTGTGGCCTGTCACACATTCTCTTAACAGAAAAGAAAAACAAAAAAAAAGAGAAAAACGTTGTAATAATAATAATAATAATAATAGCAGATGCTTGCACAGGTGGGTTTCCTGTGTGGAGCAGTGGACCCGTGGCCGGCCCTATCTCTCTCCTTGGAGATGTGCAAGCAGTTTTTAAATTGCATGGACATTCAAGTTGCACGAAAGGCGAATGACTACAAGTAACTCAGGCGCTTTCTCTTGTTTTTATTTTTGGAGGCCACGTTAAAAAAAAAAAAAAAAGAGAGAGAGAAGGAAGAAAAAATATTTAGAAAACAACAACAACAACAAAGGATCAGCAGTTGCTGGGCAGCTTTGGCTCGGTGGGGAGGCCACAGGTCCTCTGAGAGCCACCCTCCGCCTTCCCCATGGTTGAAGGTGTGCACCCTGAATGCACTGCAGGCTTTTCCCTGTGTGTGGGGATGTGCAGGGGCTGGGGGCCCTGTGCCCTTATGGCTGAGCATTGTGGTGTTGGGGAGCAGAGGTCCCAGCCCCGGATATGGCTCTATCCAGGTGGTTGGCGGGGAGCAGTGTGCAGGTTTGGGGCAGAGCTGAGCACTGTGCTGCAAGCACAAAAGTCCAGAGGTGGTTTTTTGTGGTTTTTATGTTTGGAGAAGTTTCAGTGCAGAGTGGCCCAGATAGCCTGCTGGGGGCAAACAATTGGATTCCTACTGCTGCAGCCCCCCAAAGAACTCACCTCCCTTGGACCACCCTTGCCTTGATAGCTATAATATATATAGGAGCTATACTGACGAAATACTGTAAGCTAACAAAATTTAAAGGAGGAAAAAAAGGTTAAATCGACACTCTGAAAATATTTATTATTTTTTTTTTGCCATATTTTGCTTTCCGCGCATCGATTCTCCCCCCTGTTCTATCTGCCTTCCCCCCGCCCTGGGGGCAAACACCTGCACGTCAGAAGTGAATTGGGTGCAAGGGAAGCGCCGATGGGGCGTGCGGGTGCCACGTGGGGGACATGCGTGTGACCGTGTGCGTGTGTGTGTGCGCGAGAGAGCGACGGCGTGGGCGCGGAGGGGCCGGCGTGGCCAGAGGCTGGTTGGTGTATGGCAGGTGATGGATGCGTAGTGGGGATTTGGGTGCGAGACTGCGGTGGGATGCATGGAGGACGGGGCCTTCCCCCCCCTCCTGGTTCCCCCTATCCGCATGGATGCGAAGACCTTTTCATATTTTATCTTTTTTTTTTTTTTAATGATGTTTCTAAAGCGATTCCCTCCTTCTGCAAAATTCAAGTGAGATGAGAGATGATCTCACCTGTCATCTCTTCACCCTGCCGGTAACCGATTAGAGGAAACACTGTGTTTATAGATATATAAATATATATTTTTTTGAAAGTCTCTATTTTTCAGACTTGGTTTTCTCACTGCTAAGAAAGAAAAGAGATGATAATAATGTAATTTTATTTTAATCTGCTGCCTCGGTGCTTGAGCCTCCCCTTCACCTTCCCGTCCCATAGGGCGAAGCAGATCGGAGCACCCAGAGGTGCTGGCAGCAGCACGCCTGCTTCAAGGCTCCACATTGATGCTCAAGCCGGAGATATAGCCTGTGTCTGAATGGCAAACATTAACCATTGTGTAGTTTTTAACATAGAGCTTTCAATGATGTCAGCAGGCATTTGTCAGCTCCCTTTAAGGCACTTTCCTTCTTTATTTCCTTTTAAAAGTTACATTTTTTTTGGCTGTAACTCCCCACAAGTTGGGCTGTCGGGGACCCAGCACTGTGTCAATATTTTTCTTTACAAAAGGGACAGATGAGATCCTTTGGTTTTTCTTTGGCTTTGCCATGCAGTCGCGGTATCAGAGAGCCGAGCTTGTGCGCGTTCACCCTGCTCGTGTCCTATTGTAACCACACCACCGGGCGTTCTCTCTCTCTCACACACACCAACACATCCCTCCTTCCTGCACAAAGAACTGCATATATTCTTGCCAAAGATATCCTTAAAAACGCACTTTTCCCCACATTATATATATATATATATATATATATATATAATTTTGTGTGTGTGTGTACATTTGTCGTACGTCACCTTTTTGTGTTGATTTGTTCTTCGGAGAACCTTCTCGTCCCCACCCCTCCTCCCTTTGTTGTCAGTGTTGCTGCCTTACAAGAAGGCTCCTGGGGGTGTCCTATCCAACCCGGTAATTATCTGGGAGTTTGGCTGTGTCGCTGTCTGCTGGAGGGATGCACCCTTTGTGCAATAAGTGGTTCATTCTCATTGAATATAACCAACCAAATGAAGTCAGGTTTTGGTTGTTCTGGATGTAACGTGCTGATCAAACCAAGCTTGGAATATCGTAGAGTTGTGGAATTGTTGGAGTTGCAAAGGTCTGGTGGGGAGAAAACCTAGTTCCAGCCCCTCCTGCAGATTGATGCTGTGGGAAGGGGTCCCACAAGCAGAGCCAGGCTTTGTCCCAGCCTCCAGGAAACACCTGGATGTGGCCATAGCCTCTGGGCACTGATTTTTTTAGCAGTGAAGCAGCCAAACTAGAGCACACCCTGCCCAGCAGGTTGGGCAGGTACAGAGCTGGCCGCCCCAAAAACCCAGACGGCATCATCGGCAAATGGAACTCTTCCCGTTGGAGCAGGCAGGGAGATCAGACAGCAAAAGAGCCCGCAGGGGCTTGTTTGATTCCATTCGTTTGTTTTGCAAATTGCGAGGTTGGGTTGGGGTTACTATTTTTTTTTTTTTTTTCTTTTCCTTAAAAAGGAGAAAAAAAAAAAGGAAGCAACCCACCATTTCTGTTGACGGATCCAACGCCGCCGTGTTTTGCGTGGTTTTTTCTTTTTCCTGTTGTCTTTGTTACTTTGGGAATGTTACAGATTTATTTGCTAATCAGTGTTAATGAACAGTTTAAGACTTTCAGACTTGCCCCTTTCTGTGTATTTATATAGATGGAAAAGAAATATGTTATATTTTGTATCTTTGTGCCCATGGTGTCGTCGCGCGTGTAAAGATGACTTTGGTCGCACCGTGTCCGCGTGTGAATGTGACTCTGCTTTCGTCTTCCCCTTTGTACAGACGTCTGATTCTCTGCAGTTCATTGTATGGCTTTATAAAGTGGTAAAAACAAAAAATCAGTTATATAAAATATACTGTTGCTTGGAATGCCAGTTTGGTGTCCGGGTCGCTGGGAATGTATCTCACATTCTAAGGGAGCACGGGAATAAATGCTCTATTCTTTTTGTACTGGGGGGGGGGGGGGGGGGAAGCCCAACGACCACCACAGCAGCACTGTGTTTTCTGCAGCTGTGCCCCCCCAGTCCTCAAAGTTGGGCTGGGGGAGGTGTAACTACAGTGCTGCTCACCAGATGTGGGTTAACTGGGGAATGTTGGAGCTGCTGTGTGGCTCCGGCTCTGTTCCGACCTTTGTTTGACAAGGGGGGTCCCTCTTTGCTTAGGCTCCCTTTGAGCAATGGGGGCTCAATGCATCCTGTTATCCCTGGCACAGAGGGGGATGATGAACAATGTTCCCTCTACCCCAATGTCACCATTAGGACTGAGCTCTGTACTTCTCAAACTCCATTCACTACCCCTTTAGGGACAGTCCTGCTCCCCCGCTCCTGGCAAAACAAAGCAGTCCCCCCTCCCCAAGTGGGAAAGACATCCCTGTCTTTCCCTGGGCCCACAGAGTGATTCCCAGCATCAATCAGAGCCCCCAGCTCTCTGCTCTGCTCCTTCCCTTCCTTGCTGAGTTGGTGGCCAAGCCCCGGCCCCCGGGATGGATTGAGTTTAATTAGACAAGAAATATCAGCCAGAGCAGCAGCAGTTTCTCTGGCGCCAGCACTGCTGCGGCTCACAGGCTCTGAGCTTCTCCTGGGAGTCGGCAGCACTAAAAATACCTCCTGCCTTCCTCCGAAATAGCTGTGGGGCGAGGAGCGGATGGAGGGGGCTGTTCAGAGGACCCCGTGCTGAGGGGCCCGTGCGGAGGTGGAGGGGTAAAACAAGTATAGGAGAAGAAAGGGTTATGGGCACCCCAAAACCAGCAGTAGGGATGCAGCCGGGTGTGTTGTGCACCAGGGGATGAGAGTGGCTTGCTGTGAGCCAGCAAACGCCATGCCTTCCTGCTCCCTCTCTGCTTTTTTTTTTTCTTTTTCTTTTCTTTTTCTTTTCTTTTTTTTTTTTTGCAGTTAATTCCCCATTTCCTTTCCAAAATTCCTCGGGAGCTTCTGGTTTGTGTTTTTCCTCAACATGTTCTTATCTGCCGCCCGCGCTCTGTCGCTGGGCTGCACAGTGCTGGTGTTTCGGGGCTCCTTCTCTGCAGGTTGCTGCTGTCCCCAGGCCAGGCTGGTGACTCTGGTGTCACCATCATCAGGTGCCACCAGATCCATGCCGGGAGCCTCTACTGCTTCCCCCCTGTCCACCCGGCCCCTTCCTTCAGGTTCCTAAAGCTGAGATGTTTTTTCCCCTCATCTTAGCTCCTGCTCAGTTGTCTTGGGGCCACCCAGGAGAGTTTCTTGGGGGGGTTCTCACCCCTCTGCCACCCACCTGCAGAAGGCAGGGATGAGCACACTGGGGTAAAACCAGGTGTTTCCTCTTCTTTCTCATTTACCCTCTCCCAGACTTGCTCACAGTGCTGGGACCTCTCAGTGGTGTTCCCATGGGGACGGAAGATGTGACCCAGCCCAGCCTTTCACGGGCATCATTTATGGGCCGAGAGCCAGCTGGCATCTCCAGGGTGGAATGGGTGCAAAGTGTCCTACATTGGCAACACATACAGCACCAAAGTTCATCCAGGTGGACAATGCCAAACCCAAGTGGACAAAGCCCTGCCCCTGGAGACACTCAAGGTTGGGCTGGAAGGGCACTGAGCACCTGATCAAGCTGTAGGTGTCCCTGTTCTCTGCAGGGGGGTTGGGCTAGACTTTCTGCAGGGGGGTAAGGGCCTTTAAGAGCCCCTTCCAACCCAAGTGATTGTATGGTTCTATGATTCTAAGCCTGTTATAGAGCTGCTGGTGAGGAAAAAAAAACATCACTGAAACGGCTCTAGGGGTATAATCATCATCTTGGGGAAGTGTCACTGCTTGGAGGTGGGCATAGACATGATCTGTGGTGCAGCAGTTACCCTTTCTCCATGGCCACAGTGGACAGAAAATGGCAACGAAAAGGATCAGGGTTAAATACTAAAGAAAGAGGGATCGTATGGACTTCTGCGATCGTTCACATGGAGAGGGAGTGGCGCTGGAACCCCGGGGGTGACCGAGGAAAGGGAAAAGACGGGCTGCGCCAGGTCCAGTCGAAGCAGGACCTGTGGGAGGTCCCTGGGAGCCGGGCGTGGGTATAGGGCCGCGCGGTCCTCTGCCTTGTGAGGTTCGGGCTCCATCTACAGGGAGGTGCCTCCAAGAGGCGGATGGAGCCTTTGGGCTGACGCATGCCCAAAACGGGGCTTGCAGGAGCTGCTGTCTCCTTGTCTGCTTGTGGCTTCTGCAGCTTTTCTCCTGCTGTCCTCCTCTGAACTGTGCTCCCGTTCTGCACTGGTGGGAAGAGCTCAGGTGCAGATAGATCTGTATGTTGCTGCATCAAGGGGCTCGGAGCATGCAGGACCGAGGTGCAACTTGGAGCTGGTTGCAGGGTGCTCCAGCCTCTGCCAAAGCTTACCCGTGGGCAGGGTGCCCCCGCTAAACAGCCTCAGCTCCCACAGGACCGATGCTCCTAGCGGAGGACTGTGGTCTATTGCAAACATGAAGTCCTGGGCTCAAGGGTTGAAGCCTAGAGGATCCCCCGGCGGATGCGGCCTGTGGCAGGTGATCAAAGTAATATCGGGTCAAAGTCTCATCAGGGCAGCCTAATTCACATGCTCAGGTGTGATAAAGCCTACGAGGCATCTCTATTTTCCCTAGTTAGAAGAGGCTCAACCATACCCTCATCCTTCCACCTGCCAGCAATTGTAGGTGGGTGTGAAGTGGTAACAAGTCCAGCCTGGTCCACTTAGCTTAATAAAAGCAGTATTTAGTAAAGGTATAGGTAGCCCCTTGTTCACAGTCCCTCTGCCCTAGCTCAGGATAAGGAAAGCTTTTAATGCTTCTTCTGTGTCTTTATTTCCTACCTCATTCGTGCTCTACCTCCTGTTTGTATTGAGCTGTAGTGCTGAAGGACTCCGGTTGGACGCACCAAAGTGTCTTTGTGGTGGGATAACCAAGAGGGACCAAACTCTTCCTCATTGAAGTCCCCTGCTTCTAGGGAGATGTGCACCCTCCTGGCTCTCACCCTGCCTTTCCACTGTTCCATGACTCTGATGGCAGCTGGATCCAGCAGAAAATTCTCAGCTGATGGTAAGTAAGATAGTGTTTATCTCCAAAACTGGGCTCACCCTTTTGGATGTAGGACTCCCTTCTTCCTTATTTCTGCCAGTCAGGCTGAAGGGAGAGAGGGGTGCATCTGTCCTGATCATACTGGGACAGCTGTGTGACTGTGGTGGCAGTTTTCTGTTCCTGGTGGTTGGGGTTCTCCTCTGAGTTTTGCTTCAAGTCGGGGAGTTTGTAGTTAAGTATGGAGCCTGTAACAGTGCCAGACAGCCTGGATGGTCCCTGGAGAGGGATGTGCAAAGCACGCACAGGTATGCTTGCATGCATCTATATTCAGTACAGAGCAGAAATGCCCCTCTGGTCTCTTTTTTCCCATTCTCTTAAGTCTGTGTTCCAGTACTACCCACTCTTTATTCCCCCTTTCATTCTGTAAGAAAGAAAAACAGAAGGAGAGGAATGCAATATTTGCAAGCTCATTGTTTCCAGCCTCCATCAACTGGATAAAACAAGCCACCAGCAAGCAGCTTCTCGTGACTGTGCACAGAGCCCTTGCCAGAAGAACAGGGCTGTAATGAAAGCCGTATGCAGGAAGGAGCAGGAATTCAGCAGTGCCCTCAGCAGAGCTCTGCTGGGATGTGCTGCAGCCCCACTTGGGAGAGCCATGGAGAAGGGCGATTTGTGGCCGAATGTCCTGCCAACGCTGAGGCAATCTGGAATGGCTTTGGCTTATGTGGGTTCCCTCTCTGGGCTGAGATTTTGCAAGTGCAGTGGGATGGCAGGGCAAAAACAAGGAGGAAAAGCTCCAGTGGGGTGGGAACAAATGGTTGCAATGACTCAGGGTATGGTCTTTGTAGTTCTTTTTCCCATGTGAGACAGCTTGAATTGATCTACTTGAGATACTGGCACCACCTTTGGACTTGGTCTGGTCCCTCTAGGATTCTACTGTGAGATTTGGATGACCTTCATGAATTGTATGCATAGAATGGCTTCCAAAGTGCCACAGATTTGTCTGACTCTGGCTCGTCATGATATTCAAACCCTATGGCCATGATCACCTCACCTGAAATCTCTCCTTCAAATGATACAGAGTCAGGTTAATTCCTTCCAGCTTTGTTTTGTGCTCCTCATTTCCCTCACTCAGGGGAGGTAAAAAGGAGGTCTGTGCCCACGGTTTGGCCAATGCTATCTTCTAAAGACCTTTACAAGCATACCCACAGGTCTTATATGTAGCACCTTGGGAACCTCGCTCCTCAGTGATGGTGCTCGGGGCCCTCCCTTGAGAGAAGTGGGGAGAGGCTCTTGGTGGGGGTAGCGATCCCCTAGGAGCACTGGAAAGATTTGTAGGATATGCCTGGGATGTGTGGAGCAGACAAGATGACATTTTGGCACTGTGCCTCTTGGTAAGATGTGAGGAGAAGAAGAAACTTGTGCCAAGGTCCTATTTTGAAGCAGCCCCCTCGAGCCCTTTGATACGGATAGTTTCCCTGGGGATAGGGTTTCATGCTTCTTTATAGCTCACACTCCCATGGGAGAGAAATCCCAGCCTTGCTCAAGCAGGCTGCCGTCTGCCTCATCTGCTGGGCTGCAGGCAATGGCTCTCCTTCATCCCTAAGGGCCCTGGCCTCAGCCATCCTGTGTGCTCCCACAAGGAGAAAGTGCTAGATGATCTTTGTGGTCTTTTCTAATCTATCGTTGATTCAGTGACTATGAGCTTCCACTGGGCCCTGGTACATGTTCCTCTTCACACTGCTGGGATATGTGGAGCTTTTCCTGAATGACTGTGTAGAGCAAGGAACGTGAACAAAAGATATTTACCACCAAGTTCAGCAACCTGCTGTCCCATCTCTGCTCTCTCCTTCATTTGGACCAAGTGCCATCACAGAGCCATTGGTCTTTGGGGACCACGAGCTGGAGATGCCGAAGGATTTGGTAATGCAAGATCCCAAGGCAACACAAAAGATCTGAGCTCTTGGAGCAGCTTCCCTCCTGTCCCCTGTAATGCTGTCCTACCCATTTTCTCTCCCCTCCCCCACCCCCCACCCTCTTTTTTTTTTTTTTTTTTAATTTCTGGATGATCAGAGATCTCCCCATCACATTTCATAGAATCATTAAGGTTGGAAAAGACCTCTAAGATCATCCAGTCCAACAATCAGTCCATCACCACCACGCCCACTAAACGTGTCCCTCAGTTCCACAAACGTCTCCAGCTGTGTGGGACCTTTCATTACTTAGGGAAGAAAACTGCACGTGTAAGATGCTCAGCTCCAGACCTGGTCCTTCTCCCAGCCTAGATGCTCTTTGCACTGTGGGCTCACACCACTAGAGGTCGGCCGGTCCCTACCGATGGAGCCGCTGGAAGGAGGCGGAAGGGGCAGCAGGCCAAAAGGACTTGGCTGATGGAGCCTCGTGTGTGTGGATGTGACAGATACTTCCTCTCCTATTGATATTTCTCCCGGCCTCAGGCCAGCTTTCCAGGCTTGGTGCTGCTCCTCATATAGATCGGTGTATTTGACACGCAAGAAGAAAGGCAGGTTTTTAAGGGCAAGGGAGTACTGGGGCAGCTGGAGTGCCAGCTTTTCCTGGAAAATAATGAGAGAAAAAAGAAAGATTCGTGCAGTCAGCCAGTGCACACAGAGCTCTGGCAGCTCTGTCATTGGAAAGGTGAAGAGTTATCCTCAGCCTCACGGAGAGGGGCTCGGTGCTGGTTGAACTCTGCATGTTGCTCAGTGATCCAAAGGAACTAGTGACTTCTTGTCGTGTCATCAGGATTTTCTGCTGAGTGTGAAACCTCACCCTAAGGGCTGAGTCCCACCTGCTGTCAGTGCAATTAGCACTAGCAGGGTGGCCAGGGAGGTTAATGAAGATTCAGCTCCTGCTTTGCTTGTTTCTGCCCATCTACAGAGAAGGGGAAGAGGTTGGGTTAGCAGAGCTTGCAGCTGTGCTGACTGCTCTGAACTGGTGGTGAGGGCATGGGAGATGGCACGTTGCAATTAAGCAGCAGGTATTAGTCCAGCAAAATTGTGAACAGAAGGTGACAAGTTGTTTGTGAGCACTCTATTAATGGGATAAGGATAAGACCTTTGGTACACCAGATGCTGTCCCCAGAGCCATGCAGCAATCCTGTCTGGTTGCCGTGTGCCCCTCTTGTAGGTGCTGTATTCCCATGCCAGGTCAGAAAGGCCCAATGCTTTATAAGACCCTAAATTGTGCTGAGGCTACAGCACAGGTGACATATTGGTCCAGGACCCAGCCACTTTCCACCATGGCCAGAGATGGGCTACAGGCCGCACCATAGGCAACCCAGACACCACACCAGTCTTTCTCTGTGATTTTTGAAGTTCAAGGATCCTCTCCCCCCCCTATCTGGAACATGACCCCCAAATGTCTGCCTACAGCTGAATTCAGCTGAGAGAAGTTTGGCTTTACTTTTATTTCTTTACGGGATGCTTGTGTGCTTGCACATCTGAGCTTCTATCTATTACTGTCTTTGGTTTCTCAGCTACCGTGCAGGATGCTGCACGCTTGCGCTGTCCACAAACTATGCTTCAATGAAAAGCCCATAGAATGACTTTCACCTGATTCTGTGGTCTCAGGGAATTATTGGAAGGTAGTGTACTTTCTTCATTTACCTGTCCAAGCTATAGGTCACTGTGGGAGCGAATCGCTCAGAGGATGTGTCTCAGTCCCCTGGGCAGCAGCCAGCCCTGATTCCATCCAGATGCTCTCCAAATGGCTTTCAGCTGTCTCTCCTTGATGAGAACAGCTTGGTACCTAACACCCAGCTCAGTGCGTGGCTCAGACAGGCTGCTCCCCGCCAGGGCTTCCAAGAACTCTGCGATCCAGCGGCTTCCTCCAGTCGCCAGGCATTATACCCTGCCAAATCTTCTCTGAGGAGATGGTGATGACAGAGTTCGCTTTACGGAAGGGGAGAAGCAAGCCTACCTCCAAGCACAGAGACCCAGCCAGCTGTGGACAAGTGGGTGAACGGAGCTACAAAGCTCTGGAAAATCAGAGCTCTGTGCTGCATGCGGCCATTCCAGCGATGGAGGGAACTCACTGGATGGAAGTCAGCCTTCTGCTGCTCTTAACTTCAAAAAGGGCTGAGCTGTAGCTGGTTTGAACTCAATATCTCAGTTCTTCCATTTGTTACCTAGAGGAGGCCAATTTTTATAATTTTTGGAAACTCATTTCATGTAATCATAACTCTACAGTACAAGAAAAAAAATACTTTATATAAATACCGACGTGTTTTGTGACACAAAAACCAGATACAGTATATGGAAAATATAACCTCCTTCCCTCTGGAAATGGCTTGGGATTATCTACTTCTTGTTCTTGTAACTCCTTCTCTACATGTCTTTGCTTCAAGGGTGATTTACTGCAAATATCTCTGTGTTCCTTTTGCCATATTGATTCATAAGAAATCCCTTCACAATGAAATCATTTTTTCCATGAACAACAACAACAAAAAGTCAGATAGAAGATGAAGAATATTATTGTAACAGGAAAATGGTTAGGACAAAGAAAGCTTATAATTTTGTAAACAGAGGTTGGGAGGAGGCTTTTGGGATTGAGTTTCTGGGCAGCGAGTCAGAGGGTTTTTCTTTTCTTATTTTGAAGACTCTATTGGCAATGTCTATAACCGAGAAAGGAATAAACATAAACAAATTTCCCTTGCAATGCGGCTCTGATAGCTCAATTAGCAGAATGGATAATCTGGTGAAGGATGTGCCCAAGAGCAATGATGGTCTGGGAGAAGTGTTTTAAAGGTCTTGACATCCCTGACACTTTGCCAGAGAGGATTTAGCTTGATGCTATCTTCTGATGCTGAATATTTAAGTGACCAAAGCCAGATAATTTCATGCCAGAAATGTGATGGGGTCACCCATTCTGAAGGGCAAAGAAATGATGAGGAGAGCACTTTCCAAATAAAATGAAAGTTTGAGAGTTAAATTTTTTTTTTTTTTTTCCATTGGAAGATAAGGCAACAATCTCCCCTCCCATTAGTCACAGTGAGTAACTGGTGAAGTGGCTGATGGTGGTGGAAAGGAATGACATTTGGCTAAGAAAAGTAGTTCATGGTATTTGCAAACACTTAGCAAAGCAGGTGATTACTGTTGTTTTGCTTGCTGAAACCATTCTTCTCTTTTGGACAGCCTAACATCTTTTAGTGGAACAATCAGAAAAATGTGCAGGAAATTGTGAAATTTTTTTCTGCTATTTTTGTCCAGTTTTACCATTGCCAGTGATGACCAATTTGGTTTCTAAACATTGCCACTCTGCTGGGATAGCTTATAGGGAAGGCATGCGTGGAACGGCTTCTCCCAAAGGAACCATTTTTAGTTGCCTGTGAATCCTCAGCTTCAGCATGTTTTGGCACCAGGGAATGTGGAGAGAGAGAGAAACTAGCAAGCAGTTTCTGGGCAGCTCTGTGCAGCTCACCTGGAACTGATTTTAAAGGGACTCATAGTCATCTGATGTAAATCAATGCAGCTCCATCTTTGCTCTGTTGAGTTAGTTTTCCAAAGTCTTATATCTGGGCAGGAAAAAGGTCTGCATGTCAAGTCTACTGCCCTGCATGTGTCTCCTGAGGCTGTGTGCTCTAGAGCTGTTGCAGATACTCATGAGCTCTGAGTCTTTCTTTCAAGTTTCTACCCGAATGAGGAAGGCAGGTATTTGGCTGGGAGATTTTATGTGTGCACAGAAAAAAACCTGCTTGGGTAGGACCAGGGAAATGCCTTTCTGGGGCACAATCCGCTTCTAGGTTCGATGCCAATGACACTTTTGTAGCTGCTGATCTGGAACTCTAGCTTTTAAGCTCTGGCTTTGGTTTCACAGCTTTTGTGAGTTGCTTTGGAAAAGCCACAAACCTTCTCATCCAGGTCCACCACCTCCTTTCCCAGCTGTGAAAATAACCCAGGGTGGGACAGAGAGCTACACCCTCTCCTCTTCCCGTGGATCTCAGCAGATGTTGTGATGGATGGTGGAAACCAACCCTGTGGAGGTGTCAATGGAATTTGGCTGCAGAAGGAACTTGGTTTATTCTGCCATTCATTGGACTGTGATTGCTGCCTGAGAGCTGGCAAAAGCAGTTCATTCCATTCAACCAACAGTGAAACTCTAAATCTTTCTCTGTGCTCTACTTGGAGGTCTTTTCAACTGTCTGTTCTCTGGCTGGCCAGAAATTGAAGCTTCAAACAGGTGATGAGGACTGGCTCCAGTTCAGACAGATATGGGGACAATGATTCTTAGATCAGTTTGGCAAAGATGACAAGTCACATTATTCCTTGCCTTTTGCCCTCTTTCCTGCTGATGGGATTTGTTGAGGTCAACTGTTGCTTCTAATGTGGATCTCATTAGCTGCAGGAGGAAATGGCACTTCCATTGTTGATGGCTGTCAGATTCCTGTTCTATCTTCATCCATCTCAAATCACAGCTGGTGCATCTGACTTTGGCCTGAAATACAGCTGCAGTGGGCAATCTGACAGAGAGCAGGGGAAGCTGCATTGGTGAGGTCTTCATGGCTTTCGCCCTCCAGCTCCTTTTCCAATTGTAGTCCCAGTGAGATGCAACAGAGTAATGAAGCAAAATGCAGAAGATTCTCTCAGTCATCCCAAGCTCCTTCATCTTTCACTTTGAACATCCTTGGAAATGGTGATGTTTTGATCTGTGAGGCGAGGCTGCCTAGCCTGCTTCCTAAAGTTGTAGGCTCTGACTCCAAGTTGATGGTTATCCTTGCCCACTCTCCTGTCATCACTTGTGAATCAACACCCAGGGCTTCTAAGGGAGAGATAAAAATATCATAATGCATATAATTGAGCAACACCATAATATAGGTACAGGGAAATCCCATGATGCTGCATTTTGAGCCCAGACTAGTGGTTTGGAAAAGGTTTGTCAGCTTTGGATGGCTTTCAGGCTCTGTTCTACTAACAAGATCCCTGCTCATGTCAGAAGATGTCTCTTAGTGGAGCTGACAGGCGACATGAGCTCGTGGTCAGAGCACTTCCTCATAATTGCCTTGACTTTACCCATGACCCCATTCAGGCCTGAACCACCCATGGAACTCCACATTTCCTGAACATCTCTCCAACTCACTTGCCTCTAGCTTTAAGAAATGGGGCTGCTCAAGTAGGAATAAAGCCTGGGTTTGCAGGGCATCCTGCAGCAGGACTGCCTCTAGCAGGTGCTGCCTGGCCACCACCCTAATACTTCCATCCTTGTCCCTGTGATGGCCAAAGCTGCAGCAGTCCCTTTGCCTCTACAAGCTGGTCCACGGAATCTGGTCTCTGGGGTCTGCAGTGACGGTAGGAATCTTGCTCTTGTCCCACTTGTGTAGACAGAAGAGGAACGTGGAGGGAAAGAAAACCCACAGGAGTGGAGCTCAGATCTCTAGTGAGCCTTGCTTTGAGGCCAGCTGGGGAGCTGGTGGCTGGCTGTGAGGATTTGCAGAACTTTGTTTGCTTTTCTGAAACAGTTCCCTTCAGTCCATTCCCAGCCCCCTAGTTTTGCTGTCCCCATTCTTCCCACTCTGCCATGTGCCTCTCTCACTGTCTAAACAGATGTTTCTGGGCATCTGAGTGAGCAGCATGTTCCTGCCTGCAGAATGCAGCCCTGAAGTGGTATTGTAAACTGCTGATTGGGAAGCACAGAGCCACATTTCAAATGTAGACCCCAAAGTAGGGTCAGATATGGGGGGGTTTGCACAAGTGATGGGTGGTAGCCTTCAGGTCCAGTGCGTAAAGATTATAATCCAGGATAGCTGTCTCTCTTTATGGGACTGGAACACTGGCTAACTGAGATCAAAAGCCCTGCTTCTTCCCCCATTACCTTCAGTTTCCTTCTCCAGATACTTTCTCTTTTTACATTCCTTCTTCTTTAGCACAGCTTCTGCCCTTCAGCCTAGCCTAGTGGCCACTGCAGCGTGTGTTGCATCATTAATTATTAGCGAGCATGTTGACATCTGCCAAATTTTTTTCTGGATACCTGCATTAATTCAGGATGCGCTTTGATTCTAGGTAGAAACTGCTGATCACCTACAAGGAGCCCTGAAAATCTCACATGGAAGGAGGAGGCCCTCACAGGAGGAGACAGGATGAGAGGGAATGGCCTCAAGTTGTGCTAGGGGAGATTCAGGATGGATATTAGGAAAAACTTCTCAGAGCGGTGAGGGATTGGCACAGGCTGCCCAGTGAAGTAGTGGAGTCACTATCCCTGGAGGTGTTCAATAAATGTGGAGATGTGGTACTGACGGCATTGTTCAGTGGGCAGTATTCGTGGTAGGTGGATGGTTGGATTGGATGGTCTCAGAGATCTTTTCCAACTTTAATGGTTCTATGATTCTGAACACTGAGGTGTGTTCTTGATGCCTATCAAAGTCTTAGAGCATTGCATTAATAAAGTGGCAAAGCTGATGCTTGGGTGAATTTTTCCATGTTCTCAAAGAGATTTTCATAAATTGTGATTTCTTGCTTGGACTCTTCATCTGATTGCATGGCCAAGGCATGCAAAACCATGGAAAACCACATTTCTATCATTTTCTTAGGCATTGTTGGAAACTGTAAAGTAAGGAAAGATCATGAGATGTATGTGGATAGGTGAAGATAGCAAGGCCATGGGTAAAAGCAAACTTCTCAGGGCTCAGCATGGTGTAAATGAGAACTACAAGTCAAGAAATGATAGAAAGGGCAGTATCAAAGGAGAGACAGAGGGATGGGTGCAAAGAGCACTGTGGGTGGAGGAGAGAGGTGGGGAAGAACAACAGAGCAGGAGGTGGATGGCTGGTAGAAGTGGTAGGATGGAGAGATGTGAGGCACCAATTGTTTTGAGGTAGAAGAGGAGTAGTAGATGGAATATGCAGTCCTCTTTTGCAGGTAATGTGGCAAAATGGCAGCAAATGGAGACCTTCAGTCTCCTCTTGAGATAATAATGGTGATTTGTTAGAAGAATGTCACTTCTTTGCTTTTAAAACCCATCCCATCCCCATGTAGGACAAGGTGGGACGTGTTGACTCCCAGCTGCAGAGAAAGGCACCCTACCCAAGGAGTACCTGGGAAGCTGGCAAAGTTGTGGCTGGGAAATATCTCCCAGGAGCAGATGCCTTTAAAGGAAAATAAAGAAATAAAACAACCCAAATGCTACTGCTAGAGGAGGAAAGCAGAGAAGTCCCTTCAGCTATCGAAACTGCCTTGTCAGCATCCATGAGTGGTTGGCTGGCTTGCTGGCTCTGACAAAAATTGATTGGGACCATGTGGCAGTCAACATAGGAGAGGGTGGGAGGGTGCCAAGTTTTCCTACGTATATATGTGTGTGTATATATGTGAGTGTGTATTTATTATCCCATCTCTTCTGCTGTTCCCTGTGTGACTGGTGCCAGCAAGCTGTGGAGATGTGGCCTTTCCCTGGAATGAGGAATGCGTCAAGGAAAGTGCGGTTGCATATACTTATGAACATATGGAGGCCCTGGAGTCACGCCACGTGGTTTGCCACTAATTGAAATGGGCTGACTAACCTCTGATTGTGGCCACCAGGAGCAACCCTGGGGGAGGGCACTGCATGGAATGGGCGCAGTCTTTCTTTCAAAGCATGACTCCTCAGATCCTGATGTATCGTGAATGGATGGCACAAGCTGGGTCTAGGTTGAGGGGCTCCTTCAACATTTGGAGTGCTTGGCTCTTCCTCCAAGCCTCCTTGCCTCTGGATTTCCTTAGCGTCTCTTTAACTCTTCACTCCTTGAAGAACTCAGTCTGTTCTTAAGGAACAACTGTGGGAAAGCACCGAGGGAAGGATCATAAGAACCTCTGTGATTTTTCCAGATATCCTACTGTAAACCTGTAAAGCTCTACTGGATTCATCAGGCCATCTGCACGTGTCCAGGTTCAAGGCATCTCCAGACCCATGTCCATGGAACAGAGACAATAAGCTAAAACTGAGACAAGATCTGAATTACTTGTGCAGTGAGAATGTAATGTGTAAGGGACAAAGAAAGACTGTGTTTTTCTAGAAGAAAAATCCACAGGAACAGAGGAATTTACATAGTGAATTTCTAGAAATAAAACGGGATGCCATTATTATAAGGGAAACTAGGCTTTTAAAGTAAGGGTTCTGAAAAAAAAGTCACAAACCCTAACATCTAGAATATGCTGCTCTTGTATCATCAATTGCTCAGAAACAAAAGGCTTCCCATGTGGTTAACTGTTTGGGTGTAAAGGGAAACAACGTGATTTTCTATCTTATTTATGGTTCTTGTAACAAGATGAAGGAGTTTTTTCCTTGAGTTGTTCTAGGAATTTGCTTACTGAAAAAGAATAACATCTGATTTTGATGTATGACATTGTTAAAATATTTTAATGTAGGCTCAAAGTGTTTTCTAAAACGTACACAAGCTAACCCATTCATCATCAGGCACTCAAGATGTGCCCAAACTATTTCAGGGTACGTCACTAGTGATGGTGTGAAGATGTACTTTGCAGTTATTTAACTCCATCTTCCTTGGGCTGTTGAGTCTCGGGTAGAGCTCTAACTTTCCACTTACAGCTATCAGCATCTGAAGTCAAATTTCACAGTGCCTTTGAATAGAGAAGAACATATAAACATCACTACAAATATGTATATTGGGAAGCAGCTGAAAATTCCTACAGGCCTACAACCATCCTTATTTAATCTTTATGTCCCACTGATCTAAGAGATGAGACAGCAGCTGGACAATGGGGTAAAAGAGAAGGGGGAGGTGACAAAGATTGGGGGACCAATAAAAATGATGGGACGTGCAACTCCCAGCTGGCAGGGGATGGTAAGCACAGCTTGCCAATACACATTACACTTAATAACCCACAGCACACATTTCCAGTATTTCCTTTATCATTAAAAATATTGGATGATATAAAACAAAACAAAAAAAGCCAACAACCTCTATTCCTCTTTCTTGTCACACACATCTATGCCAGGTCCGTAAGGAGGTCGGGGAAGGAAAAGGCTTGTTGCACTTGGCATAGCTGCATGAGGAAGCCCAGGATAAAGTAGCAGAGGTGGCATTCCAGGCGTTAACATGTGAGGAGGATTGAATGTGTGATGGGAAGCAGCAGGTGGGATCACCAATCAATTCCTCTGCTGTATATGGCCACGCACTGACTGGTGGGTTGTGCTTGTGTTAGGATGGCACGGTGGTTCTGTGAATGATGGCCTGCAGCATTTAGTCTGAGATACTTTCCAACCTTATTTAGTTTGCTTTTCTTTAAACACTGCTTTATGTTCCAAAGGAAATTGCACTGCATCTGTAAGTACATGTTTTCTAGGCATATGGATTCCTTTACACTAGAGCTTGTGGGATGAAAAGCAAACAAAAGCAAAAATGAGATGAGTGTGCCTAAATCTGCATCGTTCTTTTGGGTTTTGAGAATTATATGGATTTTTCCTCTACTACTTTCTGAACAGGGTCTCCATAAACCTTACCTGCTAATGACCTCATATGTCATAAGCACAGGTAGGATGAGAGGGAATGGCATCAAATTGTGCCAGGGGAAGTTCAGGTTGGATATTAGGAAAAATTTCTTCTCAGAAAGAGCAGTGAGGTGTTGGAGCAGGCTGCCAAGGGAGGTGGTGGAGTCTCCATCCCTGGAGGTGTTCAAGAAATGTGGAGATGTGGTCACAGTCTGGAGTGGTCACAAGCATGGGCAGACGGTTGGACTGGATGATCCTATTAGTCTTACCAACCTTAATGATTCTATGATTCTGTGTCCTGCATTGCAACATTTTTTGGAAAATCTTGATCCGTCCCTCTCCCAGCCTGAACAGATGATACCCTGAAGGATAAAGGGATTAGAAGGGCTTCTTTTTTCAAAATGTGATGCCTAGGGATGCTCTAAATCATGGTGTGAACAAGGATACCTTGTAGGTGAGCACCTCTGTGGATTCTCTGAAGCCTTGTAAAGGTTTGAGTTCATGCAGCAGTGGATGTTTTTATTAGACTTCTCTCTCTCTTTTTTTCTCCACTTGGCCAAAAAATTGCACAAAACTCATTGTCAGTTCCTATTTTGGAGACCTATGTACTCTTTTGTTATATTTTCTTAAAACTGGACTGTGAGTTAAAAAGCTGCTAGGAAGGACCAGACAAACGCATTGGCAGACTAAAAGGCACTGTGATCTCACATGCCTGGTTTCCTAAGTAAACCTGTCTGAAAGCCCCAGGGATCCTTAGTGCATCATCTGTTATTTCCATCAGCCTTTTTTTTTTTTTTTGAATGCAGGGCTGTGATTTCTCCTAGAGCAAATGGGACCTGGCATCTTGTTAGAAAGATTTATTTGTAGTGACCTGTGCAATATTCATATATCCCTCTGGAAACAGTGAAAAGGAAA
Organism: Chrysolophus pictus; assembly: GCA_037305975.1. Classification (NCBI taxonomy): domain Eukaryota; kingdom Metazoa; phylum Chordata; class Aves; order Galliformes; family Phasianidae; genus Chrysolophus; species Chrysolophus pictus. The sequence continues at coordinate 14,813,396 of CM074582.1, read as the reverse complement.
AGTAGCTTTTTTCTTTCCCCATTTCTGGCTACTTTAAGCCCAATGTTAGAGGCAGCTAAGCTAGCTTGCAGAGCCTGCACTAAAACTGCTGCAGCTCACCACAACTCCTGCAGCTTTCTGATAGCTCAGCAGCCACAGGACACGCTCCCTCCACTGTGTGACACCAGGAAAACAGTCCTCTGGTACTCTCTTGTGTCTGGAGACTTTCCCATCAGCTCTATTTTGGATTCATTTGCAGGAAAAGTCCCTGCAGAAGGAGTTCGAGCTCCAAGCTCGCTCAGGAGGTGCTTTCTGCCAGAAACTTCCCCTGGGAGATTTAAGAAACAAACAAACCAAGCAGCCCTCACAACATCTTTATGACAAACAGGCAAACAAACAAACAAACATGCACACACCGTGTTCCTGAATGGCATTTGACCCTGCTCTCCAGGGCCTGGAGATGGAGTTTGTGATTAGAGCATTTGTATCAGGGTGAATAATTGGAGCAAACTGCAGAGCACTGACTGCTTCCCTAGGGAGGGGTAAGAGGAAAGCTCTAGCAAAACCTGTTTCATGGGTTCAGCCCATCTAAAACAAATGGGAACAGTAGGTCGTTCCTATAGTCACTATTTCTTACAGAGCCAATGCTTGTTTCCTTCGCTTTTCCATGGAAGAGCGTGCGACAGAGAAAGACATTATGAACAAAAGACCTGGCAAATGAGTAAACAAGCTCAGCAGCTACTTGTGCCAGATGTAAACACGCACGAGGTGCCTGGTTGGTACCTGTGACCAAGGGGTTTTTGCATGGGTATAAAAGCTTGTAAGCACATACAATGAAGATCTTCGTTCTGCACCAGCAGCGGAGTCCGTGACTCTCCTGCCGCAGAAGGGCGCTAAAGACATTCAAATGCTGCTTCTCTGCTCCTGAGCTGAAGGTCCACCTTCTCTTTTCAGTAGAAGTAGCCCAGACCTTGACATGGCAACATGAGGCCATCCACGGCCGTACTCCTGATGTGCCTAGAGCCTGCTGCAGCTCCTGGGAAACCCAAAGGAAGTACACAGCTGTTCTCACTGTGTCCTTGGAGATATCTGAATCAAGTAAGCTGACTCCCTGGAGGATGCATGATGGTGGTGGAGAAGGGAGTGAAATTTAACTTTCTTGCAAGCCCTTTCAGGAAAAAGGAATTCAGGTTAATCTATTCCTGGAGGAGCCAGCTCCAAGGAAGGCCACTTGCCTCTAAAGGGCATGTCCATACAGAGGTTTGACACAGGTTGTTGGAGCCAACACACAAATTAAAGCAGGTGGCCTTTAGTGATTAGCAAGTGCAGGTGAAGCTATGTCTACAGCTCTCTCAAAGGATAAGGAGCCCAACTCCAGGTTGCACCTCAAGTGCTGATGTTTGTGCAGAGATGTTATGTACTGGTTTCAGTATTCTCCTTACCAATAACAAAGAACCCATAGAGGAAAGCCAATTTCTTCTACTCTATCTAGATACGCTGTGACATTCTAGATGTTACTGAGAAATGTGGTTGAACATCCTGGGACTATTCTGACTTATTATATACATGTAGAAAAGACATTAACAGGGGACCTCATGCAGATCTAGCAGAAGTGTTTGGAGATTACTCCTCTCAGCTGAGATGAAGGAAGTGATTTTGTAAGCTGTTCCATCACAAAACCAATGCTTTACTGAAATCACTCCTCTCTTAACGCCCTCCTAACGCCAGCTTCTTGATACAGAAGTTCCTCTATACCCATGATAGACCTGGAGCTACTGGTTAATTGCCTCGATGAGCCTCACCTGGGACCACCATCACACCCTCCACCCATGCTGGAAGAGCCCCATTTAAGCTCAGCCCCAGGCTTCTGAGCCTTTTTGAATTCTAGTGTTGGTGTGCCTGCATCTTGTCCTGTCTCCTAGATGGACTACAGGCCTCTGCTCCAGGTAACCAATTTCCTATATTTATTTCTTAAATGTGCGTTATGGCTTGTAAACCTAGTCCTGTTTGGTTTTATTTTGGTTGTTGCTTTTATATGATGCTGGTTTGTTTTATTTTCTATGTAGAAAGCTTTCTGTGGATATATTTGGAAGATTTCCTGCATTGGATTGGGATTTCCTGTAATATATTCAGTGAAAATCTTGATGTTTCTGTATGTAGAATTTTTGTTGACAGTGTAGCTGTGGCCTTTATGACCTTTCATTGGGGCTGTCCTGAGATGAGGAGTCTCTGGTGTAGTCTGTGCTTTGTGACCAGAGACCACAAGTGTGTCTTACTGCTCTGTGAAATGCAGGATTTAGCAGGCAAGCCTTTATTGTGTTGGATTCTTCTGTGTTTCTTCTGTAGTGCTTTGGTTTTTGTACTATGCTTTTGTGCTGTGGACGTTCTTGAATTGCAGATGCTGGTCTGTTGGTATCCCACTGCTGTGGGGTGGAGAGAAAGTGGTGGAAGTGAAGGTCCTTAGTCCAGCTGAGGCTGCTAACAGTGTGTGCTGTGGGTGCTGGGCAAGGCTGAAAGTGAGGATGAGGTAGATAGATAAGTGATTTCTGTTAGGAGGCAAGGCAAGTGGGTATGGCAACAAAAAGCTGTGCAGGTGTGGATAGAAGCTGCAGGGATAAATATATGAATAAGTGGTATGTGGATGGATAATGTGGGAAGAACTGATTGATGTCACCATCAGAGACCTTGTACCTACCCTATACCATGCCCCATCCAGCCCCCGAGTCTCAATTGATGTTGCCCTTTTTGGGGCAGGCAGGAGATAAGCAGATGTGGAGCACACAGTGGATTTTATAATAACACAGCGGTTATAGACAATTGCTTAATGGGGACCAGATGGTCAGTTTTATTTTAAGTTGCCCTTTAACAACATTCCCATCTAAGCTGTGTTTTTTAAGTAATAGGTTTTTAATGAGATGCCCATAAGATCTTACAACACATCGGGTTTTAATCATGGTGGCCTATTTAAATGGCAGTGTATGTCTTTAGCACTCCTGCATTTTTATGGTGTTTAATTCCTTCCCACCACTGTTCCTTACTCCTAACCTCAAATGGGCCGTGTCAAAGGGATTGTTCCTCCCAGCAATGGATTCTGCCCCTGCTGAACTCATCTGTGCTTTTCTACACTGGGACTGGGGACGGACCTCCTTCCAGGAGAGACTCTGTGGGTTCAGGGAGCTTTCCCTGGAGCCAGAGCAGCCTTGTAGGGGAATGATGGTGGTTGAAGAGGAGCACTGTGTGTATGTTTGGCACAGAGCTAAGGCCCTGTTCTCCTTCCTCCCCCAGCCCCCAATGATGGGGCATACATCCTGCAAACACATGGAGTCAGTAATTTGTGGTGAGCTCCGCCGCCTCATAGCGGATGGAGGGGCCTCAGCACAGCTGGGAATGAGACAGACATGAGAAAGTGGCAGCTAGGGAAATGGAGTTTGGCTGGCAAAGAGGCAGAAGTAGAGAAAACTTGCAATACTAACCCACTGGAGATAAGTCTTGCTGGGAAGGTGGCTTCACTGGAAGATGCTCCTTCATGCCCATAGCACCTGGTTCATGGGTGGTGCCAAGAAAGGGGCTGGATTGCTTGGCTTTGCACTTCAGTGGTGTGAGACAGAGTTGATGAGCTCAGCCCGTTCCCTGAAGCCAAGGCTTGTTCATTTTATTTCATCTTCTTGTTGCTGCAAAGCAAGGGTGGCAGCTTGAGAAACTTTGTCTCAGCTGATGGTTCTGTTTGTGCACATCAGGAATGTCCCCAGGGCGAATGAGAGAGTGCTTGAAATGGTCTTGCAAAAAAAAAAAAAAAAAAGGCTTTAACAAATTGGGTGATGTCAATGCCAGTGTTGCTGGGACCTGAGCTTTGCAGCAGCAATAGTGCTCTTCTGGAAAAATGAGCCATGGAAAAGCTGGCAGGAAATCTCAGTGCTAACAGTGCAAGACCTCTGGCTGAGTGGCTCTGAGTCCAGCTGTGCCATAGATCCACGCAGCAGCTTGTTGTTCTCTGCTTTTTTGATGATGAAAGCATTGCACCATTTTGTCTTGTCTTGTGGGAAGAGAGGGGGAACCTGCTTCTCATCAGTGACCAAGACCACTAGACGTAGCCCTGAGGCTTGTTGCGTGTTATCTTGTTATGCTTTGAGGTTGTGTCCTCTGTCTGGATGCTTTCACGTATTCAGCAGAATTTTGCATCTTTGAGATGTCTCCTCTTTGAGCAAACTCACTGCAAAGGATTTACGAGCTCCAGAGCGGCGAAAGGAGGGAGAGAAAGACAGCGTGACATGTGGGTGCTGAGACTGAGTTAGCCCATTTATCTAGAGAATGATGTTAAAACTAAAAGGCACATTGCAAAATAGGAGGGATTGGAAGGTGGGGTTCACAGGAAGCCTGGCAGCCACTGGACTCTTTGATTGCTTGGTTTTGGAAATATAAAGCAAAGCTGTCAACAAACAATAGAACATGAGGCCTTGCCACCCACCCATATGTTTTATCCAGAGAATAGGGATGTGGAAACTTTCCCTTTCTGTCATTGTTCCAATGGAAACGGTTTGCCCCCTTGACCCTCATCAGAATGGATGCATCGTGCGTGTAATTGAACCGCTGCACAAAAGCTTTTTCCTTTCCTAGCCAAAATCTTTTCACTGCAGTTTGGCTTGAACAGTGATGCCCTGACTCTTTGCTGTGCTTGGATTGATCCACTTCATTTATTTTCTTGCTGTTTGGGCGTGCTCTGATGCTGCTGCCACTAACCATGCCTCACCATCCAAGAGGTCATTCTGCTCTGTGTCAGAAAGGGACAGGGCAGTACACTGGGTATCGCACTGCCTCACAGCTGGCTCTCTGGTTTCTCGGATGGGTTTGGTTCCTGCTGAAACATGTCCCACGGCTGAAGTTCTTCAAATGATGTCTCATGTAGATCTGATGTCTGATTAGGGCTGAACTCCTCATTGTCCACAGAGATATGTGGTGCTCTGGTTCCCACCTTGATGATGCAAGTTGTTTGGCTGGTGGAACTTGCCATGACAGCTGAGGTTCTATTTGTGTTACATGCAGGGGATGTAACAGAGAACAGACACCAGAAACTTTTATGAACAAAGCAGCTTGTAACATGGTGAAGCACAGATGTGCATGTTCATCATGTCACCTGAGGGAGCTTGCAAGCACTCTGAAGCATGTCTGTATTTGTAACCTCTCCTTCAAATCTGTCTGCACTCATGGGTCGGTTGCTGTCTGTTGTGACTGACTGCTGGGATGGAGTGTGGTGGGGAGATGCAGCTAACAGACATATAAGGAGGACTGGAGTTTGTACTGACAAGCTTGGCAGGTTCTTGAGACAGGTCTTGACTGTACACACATAAACAGGAAGATGTGAAATTTTTTGGCTCTTGAAGTGGACTGCGGAGGCTCTAGAGAGCTGGGTTCTGTTCTTGGTCTGCCTGTTTCTCTGGTCTCATCAGAGTGATTTCTTAAAACATGCTTTGCCTCAGTTTCCCCAGCCTTCTCCTGCAGTCAAATCACAACCATATTGACAGCCTCCCTTGCGGATGGTGATGATTGAGATAACTGGTGGTGTGTTGGCAGACATTCCTGTGGCATTCAAACCAGATGGCCTCTGTCTGTGTCCTTAGTTCAGCATACATCTTAGATGGAAATGGGCAACATGTTTTTTCCAGAGGGACTTCTGGACCCCTTCCAAACATAGCTGAAAGCCATTCCCCAGGCCCTTGCATTCACCAAGGGCTAGCTGCCTGGCTCTAAGCTTCTGACTCCATTCCTGGGCCTTGTCTGATTACATGTCCTTCCTCTGTCTATGCCAGGATTATATCCAGGGCTAAATGACCGCAAGATCACAATGACATCGATGCCTTGCCATGTTCTGGAGGGTACCATCCTCAGCTTTGAATAGGGTTTAGGCGTTCAGGTGGAGGAAGGCAGAGTTGAGTTGGAATCTGTCCCCTCTGAGAGGCTCCTGTGCTTGGAGTAAAGGTGAACAAGAGATTGTTCCCTCCACTGAATCAAACCATTCTATTGCAAGCTCAGTGGCGTGGCAGGATGAACACAGACTCAGAAACATTTGGAGCTGCATGACAGAAGAATAAAGTAATGAGATCTCAGGCATTAGTGGAGAGATCATCCTGGGAGCCAGGGAGGAATTAGCTCCTTCCTCTGCTCCTTTCAGCCACACAAAATTGGCCAGGTGCACTGTGGCAGTTCATTGCTTTCCTCTGAGGCATTAACTTTTGGCTGCCATCAGAGAAAGGATATCAGCATGCTGGTTTGGGATGGAAGCCTCCATTCTTGTGAGTGGAAGCACCAATATTTCATAGAATAAGAATATACTGGGGCTGGAAAAGCATTATTGCCTCAATGAATTTACTTCTCCCAGGAAAAGTCCCTCTCCATCACTTCCTACCTGCCTTGTTGCTGAGTGGGTGTTGCAGTGCATAGGAACAGATGATCCTGAACCTTGTCTGATCCCTGTGAGCCGCCTTAGCTGTGTATCTGAGCCCTTTTGGCCCTGTTGGGGTCCATACAAAGTTTAGCTGAACTGACAATGATTCCAGTGCTTTGAAGTACTTCCTTGTAAGGGAAAGTCTGTGCTTATGTTGTGGGTTCAAGTCTATGAGAAGTTCAGAGTATTTCACTCTTCTTGCTCCCTTGTTTTTTGACCTCCTCAGACATCTTGTTGTCTTCTGTCCTGCGAGTCAGCCTATGTTGGTGTTGCTCTATAGGAGATGATAGAGTTACTCCTGGCTCGATGTTTATTTTCTCTGCATTAAACTAAAATGAAGCAGCTTATGTGCCCCTACGTCATGGCTGTGCATAGGTCTCATGTGCTTTAGTTCAGCCCTTCAAAAATACGTAACAAATGCTTTGGGGAAAATGATGTGATCTATCTGATTGTTTTTCACTGCATAATTCATGGCTTTTGAGTTTTCCTCCTAGCTGTGTTGTGAAACTGCAGATCAAGTTGGTTGGTCATTGGACAGTTGCATTGCCTTACTTAGGTAAGAAGAGCAAACACTAGGAAAAAAAAAACAACAACTCTGCAGGTAGTTCATCTCCAGCCCTGAATCTCTGCAATCTGCCCACCCATCAAAGTGGGATCTCCTAGAGATAAGCTCATGGTCTGCTGCTAAAGAGCAAATGTTAAAACTGCTTCATATCACTTCTAGATTAATTAAAGAAGGATAATCAAACCAACTCCACTGTGACTGGAGATAGAAATACCTCTTGAAAGCAATTCAAGGGTGGAAATATGTGCATGTCTGTGGTGGCCTTGTTGCCACGTCTCAAGGAGAGGGATGGCTTCAACCACAGGACAAAGGAAGGCCAAATGAGAAATGGGATGTGTGACTGTGGTGAGTGGCGTTTGGAATGGAGAAGGGGAGAGTAGGTATAGAAGAACAAAAGCTGGGTTTGGACGAAGAAGGGTTGGCTTGCCATGTAATTTTTTCTTCCCTAGTGCTCCCCAGCTCTAATTTGTACAATATAAATAATTAAAAGCTGTACAGTCCCAGTGCTAATCCTTGTGGTATTCCACAAGCAACTTCCTTCCCACTTAGAAAGGATTCCATTGAGAGTTGTCTGGTTCTGGCTCTGCAGCCAACTTTTCCACACCCTTCCACAAGTCACTGAGCAGGACCTGAGCTCTCTCTTCCCTTGGTCAGCCTTTCCCAAAATGCGTGGCAGAGAAATCCCAATATGGGGGGCCTATTTCCTCTAGCACTGAAGCTAGCTGTGCTTGCAACAGACCTGGAGGGAAGAGGAGGGAAACTAATTTCTGAAACCAGCTTCAACCGTACCACATCCATTTGGGCACATAAATCAGTTCTGCAACAGTTGTGCCATGCCACAGCAGCTGAAATTGGAGAGTCTAAATTGATATGGCAGTGTGGCATTGTCCCAGAAGCACAGGGTGCTAATGGAGACCAATTTAATCTTTCATATGCATGCTGTGGGAACTGCAGTAGTAGGATGGGTACTCTGGGATAATGGAGGAGTCATTCTTTCTTCCTTTTCCTGTACTAATGGGCTAGGTATGCTTTGTTGTCACCGGGAATATGGATTTAGAAGGGGTTATGGAGACATGTTTAGTCTGTGTCATGTATCCTGTGTGTAAAATGGAAGATTTCTATGGTGCTTTGGGCAAGGCTGAAAACTTCTGGTCTGACAAGAGTTGGGATGAAACTCTGAAAAAGTCTTTGTATCTATGGTCCATGTTTCTTAGGGATGGGGACACAAGTTTTAGGCAATCTCAGAGAGAGAGAGAGCCAAACCTTGAGTATTATCAGCCATGTGTTTGGAAAAGCACAGATAATTGTCGATGCCAACATTTTGCAATGGGGGAAGAAGGAAAGAAAAGCACATCTGTGGAGAGTAGTTGCAAAAGCTGAAGGGGGGCTTTTTCACACAAGAAATTATGACTATGAGCGAGGAGAGGGTTATCATGCATTCAGATATTCAGGACCCTTGCTCTGCTCAGGCTTCCTCAGAGAGAGGGAGTAAATTCCTACTGCTGAGTTAGAGATTAGGAGTCAAGAATTTGATATGAACTGGCTCAATTGCAAGAAGGGTTTTCAACAGCAAACTTGAAAATCATGTACTGTTTCAGCAGCCAGCTTTACAGGACTGCACCAACCAACCTTGTGCTGCCTGTATTACCCTCTGTTCTTCCTGATGTATTTTTGTCCAAAGCAGAATAGTTCAGGAGCTTGGTTTTTCATCTAGGCCAACAGACTGTGGTATAAACAATGGAACACAATCTGCCTTCTGACACTGAATGAGAAAGTGATAGTCTCTGTGCATCAGGGCTCCTCTGAGCTTTGTGTAGATAGTTGGGCCACAGTATCATCCCTAAAAATGTGATAGGTATTTGAAGAACCAAATATTCAAATAGCCTGTCCTGTGGGAAGGGTACATCTTCTGATTTAAAGAAGAATCAGGTGCATATCTTGCCAGGTTAGATTCCAGATTATAGTTTGTCACCAACAACAAGGCAAGATCTGCTAGACCAGCAATGTCTCTTGCGTTCCCTGCCATTTAAACATTTGGCAAAGCAAAAATAAGATGAAGGCAATATCTTTTGACTGAGGATTCAGATAGGGCGGTATAGTGAGGTCAGCCATAAATGGAAGCACATCGGTGTTTCTGTGGTGAGGACAATACAACTGATTCCATAAAAACCCAGGAGGTGTGCCGTTGTTGCATGCTCTGGCCAGACGCTGCTAATGAATCATCCAGCTCCTGGATCATTCCCATGAAGGGGATGGAAAATGGATCCCATCCAGAGATCTTGGGAGTTCATTGCAATGTGATAACCCTGTTTACTACTTCGAGAGCTCCAGAAGTTCAGGAGGTGCTGGCGGAACATCTGCTTACTGCAGGATCTTGCCAGCCACTCTTTGGAGATGATATCTGTGCTTCATTTGTCCACTTCATCTGCCTCAAAGAGTGCAATGCAATGTCCTGAGGAAGAGTAAATAGGTTTGGGGGGACGTAACTCTGCTTTACTTCTTGATGGGAAGATGGGAAATGGACCTGAGCCCTGCTACCCTAACTGGGGGACATCTTTACAATCATCTCATGTGTTGTGTTCACTGCTACAGCTGCACAGTGGCCTAAAAAGCACAATTGTCCTTGATGTCCTGAGCAAAGCTGCACCGGGAGTCCTTGGAAGAACAGAGAGATCCCAGTGCTATGGTGGAGAGGAGCAGAAGGTGCCTGTGCAGGGTTTGCCTCCAGCCTGCTGTGTGCTCCTCCATGCCCCACTGCCCAGGGAAGGGATGCTGGAAGCAAGAGGACTCTGTGGCTGTTCTGGGGGAGCAAATGTATCATTTAAGGTCAGCCCTGGTGCCATTTGGAGTGAAGCTCGTATTTCCTCAACTGAAACAGCGAGTTCTGAATGTAATTACAGGATTAAAGGCGTGTTCTGGGGCTGAGCACATGATTTATAAGCAAAGGTTACACTTTCAGACTGTTTACAATGTGCTCTTAGCCCTGCTTAACCCTTTCTTTGCTTAAGACAAATGTTTGTGTGTTGTAGCCATGACAGCAGCTGTGATACTTTTCCAGATAAAATGGAAATTCAAATACTTTTATTTCTATTCTGATTGTCATGGATGATGGTGATAAGATGTTGAAGGGTAAAGAAAACACTTGTGTTCTCCAGTGGGGGTAGATCAGCAAGCTGTTCTGTATGTTCATTCTTCAACAGGGGAAATCTGATCTCTGGAGAGAAAATAACCAGAATTTCTTACTCTTTTTGAATACGTAGCATTTGCAGTGATTAAATGAGGCACAAAGAGTAGGCCACCTGAATATGGGCTCATCCTTGTTCTGAAGACTCCAAATGAAGGAAAATCTGTTGTAGCCCCAGTGATCTTATTCCAAAAGGGAGGATACAGTATTCAGAATTCTCATTTTATATCCAGAAAGTGGTTAAATCTTGTAAACTGCCATCAGCTTTATGGATGGCTGTCCCACTTTCCTGCTTACCATAGCATTTCTTTAAGAGCTGTAGTGATTTCTAAGCTATAAACCTCCTACTTGCTGCTATGTTAGGTGGAGCTGCACTTGCTGAAGACCTATGGGTTACATTTTTCCATGCAGGAGCACAGATTAGAAACAACATTCTTTTCATGTAGTTTGTAATTTGCAGTTTTCAAATGGTATGAGATACCAAAACAACTCAAGTATTTTGCTGCAGGTTCAGGGCTGTGAGTTCAGCTGCTTCTTTGCACTTATTGCAAAGGCTCCCTGCCAAACTGGGAGTCAGATAGTACCGTGTTGTTCTATCTGCAGGTCAAAAGTAGTGTGATGTGAAATCAGGCATGCGTGGTGTTGAGTGCTCTGTGCACATAGTTCTGGCCATAGAGGAGGATATACCTTTCACAGGGGAAAAAAAAATTCTGAAAACTATCTGCAGTTTACAAGTGGGAATAGGATTTACTTTCTTTCCTTCTTTCCTCCCTTGAAGATGAACTTTGTTTCCTACATAACATTTCTGGAGCTGCTTCTATACTCAGGGAAGAAATGGTCCTCTCCATGCCCTGTCTTTCCCTGTACTCTTTGAAATGAGGGTGATGGACTATGCTTAGCACAATCTTGCAAGAAGCAAAAAGGAGAGGAGAGATACAGGCCAGGGAATTCATGTGGCTACTGGACCAAATTGATGTCATGCTCCAAATGTGAGATTGCTGGTGTGGAATTGATGCCTAGAGCATTTTATTGTCTGCTTAATGTATGTCATCTTCCTTGTATTCTTATAAATGAAAAAGGATTTATGGATCTGGGAAGCCTTGCCATTTTTATCCAAGATAAAGAACATTGTCAACACTAAGAGAGGGGCTATATGTCATGTTCACTTTTTCTGTTTAGGTTGTTCAGGCGTGACTAACTGACAACATCAAAGTTGTATGCAGTTCCCAATATCCCATTCATAGATAGGCTTGCCATACTGGGGGTGTGTTTGTTGTAGGGGCCGTGCTGACCCAGGTCAGTCCTGGTAGGGCTTACTAGGAAGGTTGAAGCTTTATGCTGTATCTGCCTGGGCCCTGAACACCTGGATGGGAATATAAGAGTTTCTCAAGAATTTAGAAGTTAGCCATTCTTGGCTTAAACTGTGGCATTGCTCAGCTATTTTTCTTGGCTTGGCATGACTCCAACCATTTAGTCACCCATCTATTTTGTTACTATAGCACCAGTGCCCCTAGAAGCCTAGAATGCCAGATTGCAATCAGGAAGACCTGGACTTCCAAGGAATGATGAAGCAGAGGAGATGAGAAACCCTGTAATTTGTGTGCCAGGGTAATGTTGTCATTACCATAAGCTTGAAACTTTGGCTGCTAATAACCAGCTGGACAGTGGTTGTTGGTTGCATGTGGAAGTGGCTTTTAACAGGACCACATGCACGGTCTTGTAATCTATGAACAAAGAAGGTTGGGGGAAGGGAAAAGCTGTTCTCCTGGAGATGATGACTATGCAGAAAATAGGATTTATAGTTAATATCAGCTGAATGCATGTTTCCAGTACAATGATGTAGTTACAAGAGCTGACACAAAATCCTTTGAGTTACAGATGCTTAAAGGAACTCATTTGATATTACATCAAATAGAACTAAAGAAAACAAAATGCTCTGCTTACAGAACTGAAGTGAGGAGATCAGAAGTGTGTAGGAAGAGGCTTTCTGTGCAACCCTCGTTCAGACATGGTGGCATAAGACTTTCCACTGAGGTCCTTAAAGAACTTGGTGCACAAGTGGACATAGCCCACTGGTGATTGCACAGGTGATGGTTCAGCTCCCCTTATATTCAGCTCTAGAATGATTGCTTGATATTGTGCTAAGCCGGAGCATGAGTGTTTCCAATTGACTGCCAGAAACTGAAAAACATGGGGGGACTGCTAGTGGAGGAATCTTCAGATGACATTGCCCACCTTGATGCTCTTCTACCTGGTGTGGAATGAATTTCAGCTTCCAATTGCACCCCTCTTAGTCAGTGGCACTGATAACCTGATGGCATGTTGAGTTGGTACATTCCTTCTCTGAACCTACAGACCAAATAGGATGCAGAGTGATTAGGTCATGGTAGCAGTGGAAGCCCTATATATGCCATAGAGATGAGCCCCAGCATTACTTTTCCCTTTCTGGAAGGGAAATTCTTGGAGGCCTGCAGTGCCTGCTGATGACCAGTAAGCCAGGGATCTTGCAAGCCTTCTGGTGGGGTGATTGCAGAGGGGGAGGACAATCCTGTGGCTCAGCTGCTAGTCTGGGTCTTGGAAGCTGTGATTTGACTTCTTGGCTCTGTTGCTGGCTCCCAGCAGGCAAGGCTTGGAGTGACACTCTAGTTCTGCTCCCCAACTGCTCATTGTATGGTATCATGTTATTTTAAAACCCCAACCCAGCTGCAATAAAATACTTCATATTACATGACAACCCACAGTTCTGCTTGTCTTCAGTGGGTAATTTGCAAAGGAACATAGGCCCCAACCAAAAAATCTGAAGCCCCAGGCCCCCTGACATTGGTGTCTGAACACTGCAGCTTTTGTGCTGTTGGAAATGAGGTGCTGCAGTGGTTGAGTCAGCGATCTCTGATAATGCTTTTGTGGTGAAACTTCCTTCTTTGCCCAGAGTTTGCATAAAGACTGCTCAGTACTCAACTCTCCCTTAATGCCACAAAGTACAGCTTGAGTTGGAGCTCAGCTTGAAATGAAGTTTAGCAACATCCACAATGGGGTGCACAGATCTGGGTGAGGTAGGTTTCTCCCATAAAGTATAGGAGAAACAAGCAGTTGAAGATTGGATAATTTAAAGTAACATTGATCTGGAGGGGACCTTCAGTAACCTGATTCATTCCCTTCCTAACACCTGTCTACTTTTAATATGGGGGTTTAAATAGCTCCAGGGAAGTGTAACACCTTGCACCAGAGAGTTTACTGTCTCAAGCAAGACACAATAGGCAGATATGGAGAGATGAGCACAAAACGATATATGTTCTTGAGCTTTTCATGAAGACCTTTGAGTATCTTTGTCTTGGAGAAATACAGGGAAGGATTTGTCAGGGCTGCTTCTTACGGCCACACCTGGATTATGGCACTCTGCCTTGGGCATTCTTTTGGCGGAGAAGTACTGCCGAAGTGGGAAGGAAGGCAAACAAAAGCTGGAAGTAAACTGGAGAATGTGATGGGTTGATGGTTAGACTAGATGATCTTAGTGTTTTTTTTCCAACCTTTATGATTCTGTAAACTTATGGAAGAATGATGAGAAAAATCGACGAATTGCATGACAGTTGACTGGGGAGAGATGTCACAAATCTATGCAGTCAAAAAAAAGCATAAGATTCATCAAAAGGTGACGAGAATCCAGAAAAGAGTATAGTTTAAGAAAGAGGTGTAATACACACGTGGCCTGGTGACGAAGCCAAGCTTCCTCTGGTATAAACTGAGTCAGTATCTGTGGACGCTAAATGGGATAAGAGATATTTTCCAACTGGTGCTGGGACATGCCATGGCTGTTGTGCTTCACTGTGTGAGTTGTGGCCCCACTGAGGTGGGATGAGGCTAAGCCTTCCCAACAGAGGCTCTAAACACGATCCTACCTAAAGTATCAAAAATGAGCTGAGAGGTCTGAAGGTAGCTGAAAGGACAACAAAGTCTTGTCCGCGTGGATAGAAGCAGAAGGCAAATTTCCTGCCATTGTATTTTCTGCAGAAACCCTCTCTTTTCTAGGGAACTACCATCATTTGAACTATTTTAAGACCAAACTGGATTGAGCTCTAGGAAATATACAGTAAGAAGTTGTCCCAGGACTGGCAGGGAAAGATGCCAGCTGGTCAAAGCCTTTTCAGTAATGTATGAATGTTTATACTTCCTTGCCAGCCTTGTGGACAATTAAGAAAAGGCTTGGCTGAGATGTGGGCTATCATTATTGGTCTAGACATTGGATTGACTCCACGTCATAAAAATCCGAAAGATGGAGAGAGATGTATGAAGCATTTATTTTCAAAATGTAGAGAGTGTTCTATGAATCTGTAAAGGTGACCAGACAAAAGAAAAGAAGGATACTCCTGTACATCTATGGCTGATAGCTTCACTGAGTGGTTGCATGTCAGTCACTGGGAGATCAGTCAGCAGCTCCATTCCTATGCACTTAAAAAAAAAAAAAAAAAAAAAAAAAAAAAAAAGGCAGCAGTAGCTCAGTTTTCTACTCTGGCTTTGTTTTGAAAGTGTGTCTGTGACTCCAGATCCTGTCAAGTGATGCTTAGCACTTCCAAGAAATTTCTAGCCAGGGTGGATAGATCTGACCACTGGAGGGGGGCTGTGTCTTACCTCCATTGTATAGCTACACAAGATGGAGGAAAGTTGGAACAGGAGGCCAAGGGCAAGTGAGTCATCAGTAGCCACTCAACCATGTAAAGCACTGTTGGGGACCTGGAGATAAATCTAAGATAAATGGCAACCTGATCTCTTCTCCCCTATTTGGTCTCTTCCTTGGCTTTGGGGAGCAAGTTGTTAGCACTCAGTGGCAAAATCTCTGGTTTAGGTGCTTGTTTTTAATTTCCTATTTCCACTATGTTGGTTAGCAAAACTTCCACCCAGAAAGATGTCCAAGATTTGCCTGGAGTGAATGATGTCAGCCTGATCTCATCTCTGCTCACTTATCCTTACTGGTTATCTCTGGCTTCAGTCTTAACTCGTGTAGATAACTGCATACACTCTCCTTTGGGACTCAGGAGTCCTGTCACCAGCCTTGCCAGCAACCCCCTTGTGTTATCTAGTTGTTATTCATGCTAACAAGGAGCAGGAGGAAACAAACTAGGGCAGACTGAAACTCAGGGAGAGCTTTACCTCTACCAGTCTCTCTTGGTCCTCTTACTGAACCCCATGCTTTGTCCCACAAGGATTTCTTTGGCAGTTTACTTAACTGCTCTTAAAATGGTCCTTTGTCCTGGGAAATGGTGCTGGTGGATGGCTGCATTAATTTTAGGACAAAGTATCTTTAGGTGTTAGGACTTCCAAGTCAGCAGACTATCTGACATAATCTTGCCCTATGCTTTATTGCTCTCGTTAGTTTCTACCTATGCTGTGAATCTGGTGTGGTGGGGTAGAGGTATCCTTTTTATATAGGTTTGTGTTAGATGGTGGTGTGTCGTGTAAGTGTAGACTTGAGCTCTGCAGCAGTGAAGTATGTACTGTGTTGACCTGCTCCAGGTGGTGGACTTCATTCAAATGATGAATTCCATACCTGTTTCCACAGCACTTTGTTTTAGACTCCTTCAACAAAGATGATCAGAACCAGAGAAGAGCTTTTGTGAGAGAACTCTACAGCTGGGAAACTGTGGCCAGTTCTCCACACAGAATTTAGTAGAGATCTATAAAGGCAGGAAAGCTATGAAGGAAGCAAGCAAGAAAGCAAACATAGTGAAAACAAACACAGAAGAATCCCATAAATTAACCGAAGGAGTTCATTCCCATAGGAATCTATGAAGGCTAAAAGTTGGCATGAGTTCATAAGAGACTGGAGTAATAAAGGACTTCTGAGCACAAAGCAACAACGTTTGATCATTGGAAGGTGGGGGGAGTGTTTCTCCTCTGGGCACCTGCTACTGCCTAATGTCAAATAAAAGATACTGGGCTCTTTGGACTGATTGGATCTCATGCTTTAATGAAATCAGCACGCTCCTGACTATGGAGCAAGTGCTGAGGATCTGACCCAAAGCATGCTCTTGCAAGGTAGCTTGGAGCAATGTGGAGAAATCAGATCTCACTTGCTTAAAATCAAAACCAGGCTTAGAAAGTAATCCCAGAGCAGGAGCACTGTTCTCCAGGAAAGATTCCAAAACCAACTCATGGCCTTGGAGAATAACATGGCAAACCACCAATAAATAAATAAATAGATAAAGAAATAAATGCAAAACCTGTGTAGAAAGCTCCCTGAACAAATGGCAAAAATATTTGCAGTTTTCAGGCCACCTGCTTGTCATCTATCACTTTAGAAAAAGAGTGTTCTTTAAATATTTATATGGGGAAAACAGAGCCACCCTCCTGGGTTTGCATGGTGATTTATGCTGCGGCATTTTCAAGGTCATCCATTGCCTAAATCCTCCGTCTGTCTGAGGCCTGGGTCCTGCAAGGAACCTGATCCCCATGATCATCTAGATTAGAAGGGCTAGGGTCTGTTTCCATATGTGTCTTAGTGTTGGCATCTGAATTTCAAATGAATTTGCTGATTTCTCAGTCTGTAGTCAGAAACCAACATTCTCCTTTGGCTCCTCCAACAAAAGTTTTTGTATGAGGAGTTCTCGGTTGAGGGGCTTTCAGTGGCAATATTCTGAAAGACACATCTTGGAGTCTCATTTCAGGCTCTCATGGCCAGCTCATAATCTCTCCCTGTGGGCTGGAACTTGATACATCCAAGTTGTTTCCTCGTTTGTGAGGGAAGGGAATTGTATTCAAGGAGTCTTTCCACTTGGAGGGAATCAGAAATAAGATAAAGTCAGTATTTGTATCTTCCAGTACATTTTTTCCTTGTTTTTTGACCTGATACCTAGATGTGATGCTTGGCGTAGGAAAGCTTGGGATCAATGAATGAAGAGTAGATTGAGTAGACTGGAAGGATTTGTGCACTTTCAGGAATGAAACAAAGGAAGCTGAATGAACTGATTTCTTGAGATAATCTCTTTGCCTAAAACCAGACACTGGACAGGTTGGTATAACGTTAATCAATTCTGCCCCAGGTGTGATGGTAGGTCTCTGGAGTCCTACTACAATTTGAGTTGTACAAACAGGTCTAACTGTTACAAACGGGTTAAATCTCTTCACAGTCTGCTGGGACATCTAGAAATTCCCCCTTTTCTAATAACATGCACAAGGTATTCACAGAATAGGCTTCACCTTGGAGCTCTCAGCAGAGAAGGGTATGGTCAAATTCAGTGGCACACATAATGCCTTTTGCTTGTAGGATTTGAGGTGTATCATGCTGTACCTTGTTACATTTGCTCAGGTGGAAAATATAATGGAAGGGGAATCTCTAGGTCTTTCTTCCTTTCCTCTTTCTCACCCTAATTAGGTGAAAATCTATCTTGTCAGTACTTTTTTGTTTCTCATTAGTGTGCTTGGGAATATACCTGTAGTGGACAGACCTCTCAACACAGGCTTTTGTGTTTCCCTTTGTATAGGCGAAAACAAACTCCACACCACAACAAATATTAACCCTTTCTGGAATAATGCATCAAGTTGCTATGAGGTGCGAAGAAAGGGAAACATGCACCATCAGATCCCAAGGTGCTGACAATGGACAGAGGGAGCAGAGCAGCAAAGGATATTAAGAGCAGGTGGGAACCAGGCAGCTCTGGAAATTACCACCTGTAGCTATGAGTTTGCCCTCAGCATGGAGGTAGGGCCAGAGAAGGAAGGCATGTAGCTACAGACATATTCTTCCCAGGGCAGTTGTTCATGGATGAGTAAGAAGGATCATACCTGAGCTCTTCACTGTACTTGAGCAGAAGATACTCTAAGGGTGGGGAGGACTGACAACATACTCTGTTTTATTATGCTTTCTGTATAATTTTTTCCTCCCTTACAAAATAGAGCTTTAGGAAAGTTGGCTTAATTGGCTGAGTTCAGATTTTGGGCCTTCTAACTGAAGCTGGCAAAAATGAAGGAATTTCTTTGTTCTCAGCATTGCTTTAGCAGGAGAGCTGAAGCAAGTTCAGGGCACTGGAAGGGAAATGCTGTAGTTGCTCATTCTGTACCCGCTTGTGATAACTGCACGATGTACTGCTATAGGTATGTCTGTAGCTGTAGCTGAATCCTACTTAATACCCTCTGGATTGAGAATGTATCTACCAGCCTGTGTGTTCTGACTGACAAAAGCCCCGTAGCGTACTTGCTATGCTGTGGTCTTCCTATCAACAGATTGCCTGTTTCTTTCCTTGGTTCTGTCCTGGGCCAGATTCACGATAACAGTCAGTCACTTTGCCTTCAAAGCTGCAGGCACGTGGAAAAAGAAATGAACCATATTCAGATGTGAGGAAGGAGGGAGGTATGAGTCAAATAGAGCTGGCAGGGACCATCCTTTGACATATAAACAACCTGTTCCCACCATGCTGGAGGATCTCGCTCTGCATTTAGAATTACTAAGGCCAGCTTTCTGTATAGGATGAGCTGTAGGCATGAGGCATTGCAAAATTCTCCTTTCTCTACTCTGATTTAGAGAGACAAGGATTCTACTGCTGTTCCTTTGAAATGTGCTTTGCTCTGAGCCACCTGCAAATGAAAGAAACATGTAGATGTGGTATTTAGGGACATAGTTTAATGGGTAATGCTGGAAGTAGGTGGATTCAAGAATCCAGTAAGTGATCTTAGAGTTCTTTTCCAACCATTGTGATACTATGATTTGACACTGAACTTATTCAAAAAAAAAACCAAAAAAAAAAAACCAAAAAACTGAGGTAGGATAAGATCACAGTTGTGCAGCCTGCTGTGTAAGGCTCCAAAATCCTAGTTAGAGTAGCAGCCAGCATATAAACTGCCCACCTCCTATTTTTATCTTTATCTATACGTGTATTTGGAATTGAGAAGAAGCCAAACAAAATAATCTGAAAGGTTTACTCAGCCGTGTTTTAACAAGGTTATACCTAGGAAGATAGGTGTTCTTAATTTCTGTAATTTCAGTTGGAAATCTGAATTGAGAACTCACATTGGAGTTGCATCATACTGCAAGCATCAATGCTTTTGGTATGACATTCTCTTTCACTGTGAACACAACTATCAATAAAAGTGAAGCCCAGTCCATATTTTCTTCTACACCAAATCATTCCTTTTGGCTTCTTCGCATGCTGGAGCTTCAGCTATTAAAATAGATGGCCTCAGCATAGTATTGGTACAGTCAGGGTGATAAGGAACTAAAGGTGTCCTAGAAAACCCATCTCAGAAGTACAGTGAGTGCCATGCACTACCTCTACACAAAACTGCAGTCGTCATAGCAGTGGTGCTTCAGGAAATTGGTGTTCACCTCTCCAGAGGGATGTTAGGAATGAGCAGTCGTTTCCTCAGGGCACATCACGCAAAGCCTAAATTGCAGAGGTGCCGTGCTCTTTACACTCTCTGAAAGAGGCACTCTGGGAGCTGAAGTGCCTGTCCATGTTCCAGTGCTTGCAGCAGAAGCAGGCCTGTGATTGCCTCAGCCAGCCTTGTTCTGCTGACTTCCCGGGCTCCCCACTTTGTTTTTCCTCCGCTTTGGGATTTGGCCCGGATTGTGCTTGGACTGTGAATGCTTCCAGATGTTCTCAGCCCTCGGGGGGACAGAGGCACGCCAGGCCCTAATTGGTATGCAAGCAAGACCTGTGCAAGGGGCATATAAAACATTACCTATCCCTTGGCCAACGCCTCCTGCCTGGAGGCCTGCTGGTTGCTAGTGGCAAAGGGGAAGGAAAGTATCACAGCCTGGTGGAACGGTTCCTTTTATTACTGTATCCCTGGGCAAAATGGCCAGTGTGCTAAGTGGCACCTGGATGAAAGGACAGGAGAATGCAACAGGAGGAAGCAATGAGAAAGCAGTCCAAGCCAAAAGCATTAAAAACCTGAAGGAAAACATTACTTCTCTTGCTGCTGCCAAGTTTATTTCAGTATGTGGCAACCTGCTGAAGTACGTTCCTTTATAGGGGAGGAATTAGAGAGGACAAGACCTTAAATTCCTCCCATTTGCTCAAGAACTCTAGCAAACACCACCTCCTTCTTCCCCCTCCTGCTGGTCCGATTTTAAGGAGATTTTAATTTGAGCCCAAAGTGCTGGAACATAGACAGGAAACTGCTTATAATTTGCAAAAGTGTATATAGTTTCATGGAAAAGCAACATATATACCAAATCCTATGCCTTTCAAATTCTTCCCGGCAGCCATCTCTTCTGGCCTCAGGACAATGAAGTCTCTGTGTTCAGGTCTGTTTTCAGTCGAAACGGTGCATGACTGCTCTTTTGTGACCGAACAGAATGCAAGGGCGAGTTGGAGTGAGTGCTCGGTGCCTTAATTGCTTCGGGTCATGTGGCTGCCTCTGCTGCTGCAAGTGGCAAAGCACATGCAACTGAGGAGCACCTTTTCTGCTAAGGGTGGACTCAAAAAAAAAAAAACAAAACAAAACAAAAAAAAAACCACAAAAAAAAAACCACAAAAAAAAAAAAACACGGGAAATTCAGGCCTCTATTGGAAATCAGAGACAAGGTTCCATCGGCTTTGACCTCAGCTATTGTGCTGTGACAAATGGATATGTGCTTGCATTCATGTTTACTACAAGGTCGTTGTGAGATAGAAATGCCCTTGGCTTCAGCTGCTAAGAAAATTGGGAGTCCAGTCTTTTCACTTGCCCTAGAAAGTCCGAGGCACAAAGACAGAGTAAGCAGACAATGAGTTGCTTGACTGGCAAGCACAAATGTGAGCTTTTGCACATACAAAGGATTGTTTGTGCAAGCAGAAACTACATGCAGGATGATGAGCATGTGGGGATGACAGCAAGGTCTTCAGAATGAAGAAATCATATCCAAACCCATCACCGGTTTGATTAAGAAAATGAGGGCAACGTTTTGAGTATCGTGTAATTTGGCTTTGGAGTGTAAGAAGTCTTTTGCCTTGGGTAACCAGGAGGCACATTAACTCTTGGACAGTGGGGGCTGCAGGAAGCTGACAATGCTGCTGTTTGCATGGGGACACTTAAAAGAAACCATCCACATAGAAGACATCATTAGAATATAGGCCACATTGCAGCCTGTTCAAACACTGATGGTCAGATACTGTTGGCAAGCAGTAGCCTGGAACCAGATTCTCAGACAGTATGGATGTGCAATTGTGCATGCAAAATGCATGTCTAATTGCTCAACTAATTGCTGTGAAGCTATCAGAATCCCATAAAATGGGGAATAAACAGAGACTTTACTTATTCTTTGCCACTACACTTGTTGTACACTTGTAGTAGTGGCTCAACTATGCTAAATATTCATTTGTGCCCTATGTTAGATATCTCAGGCAAGATATGGATTGACCAGAGTATTGTACTGGGTTGGTTTTCTGGGCTGTAATGTTATTTGATTTTTTCAGATGTACTTGACTGAAAACTGTGAAATCCCAATTTCAAAACCAGCTCTTCAGAGTCCTACCTCTAAGTGCTGGACTTTGTAATGCAATGCAACGTAAGTTATTTGCCCAAGGGCATCTTAACTTCTGTGTTTCCCTCCTTTCTTTTGGAAATTGAGGTTAATTATGCTTAACTATCATCATCAGTTAGGCACAACTCATGTGAGTGAAGTCTCATGTTTTCCATTTGCAAGGAATCTATTTCTCTTCAATTTACAGTTCCTTTTTGTTGCCACTGAGCTAGATGCCCATTGTTTAGCTACCATAAGTAATATTTTAATCTATCTGTGACCCCAGCTGCTAGCTCTTACTCCATGTGTGCAGGCCTACCTGAAGATGTGCTGAAACTCTGAAGAGGGATGCTTGGTGTTTGCTGCCAACGTTTTGTGAGTGAGCAGGCAGGGTTGCTGTCTCACCTTGAACAGAAGGTGGTGGTATTGAGATTTTATGTCTTGAAAACGCTCCTCTACCTAAGCATAAGTGGAGCATTACCAATTCATAAGCCCCAAAATTAGGGACTTATAGCACAAATCAAGAACTAGCCATAGAAAGCACTGAAGGTCAGTTGGTGCAATGCACCTGTGCATCACACTACTGCCACGAATCCCTTTCTATGAATCTGTGCTGCTGGGAGCACAGTCCATCATTCCAAGATGCGTCACAAAGGTAAAATGTGTATTTAGAAGAGAGGTGAAAAAGAGGTCACACAGCCTTTCAGCATGTGGTGAGATCCAGAGGTTCTGCAGCTGGGAGAGAGGACAGTCTCCAGCAGTTTGGGTTTACTGATATGCAGAAGTCAAAAACAATGGGATTTAATGAATCTGGTCCGTTTTAAAGTCAGCATATCCTCTCAGCTGGGCGGAAGTCAGGGGTGTTCATAGTTTTGGACTTGAGAGCAGCCAACTCATGAATTGGGTCTGCTTCCAGAATTTGGAAGCTTTGGAGCCCCTGGGTGCAGCCCTGTCACTTCTAGTTATCATAATACGGTTCAGATCTCCAAAGAAGCCAAATGGGGCCCAGTTCTCAGCAAAATTCCGATTACGTTTCTGCTGAAGAAAAGTCCAGGGACAGTCAGTCCATTTGCAAATATCTGTTATAAGGAGAGGAGAAACTGGATTAAATCCTAGCCCTGGAAAGCTGCAGAATGGGTTTCCTGGTTCTTATTTCATTAGCTTGCCTAACCCTCAGAAATGCATCTGAAATGATACAAAATGTCACGAGGAATGGCTCGTTGACTCCATGGGACTTGTGCACAAGACATCAATTGCAACAAGGTGCTGGTGTTTACTGACAAGATAGATGGCTGCTTCTTGATGATCTACTGATGTGTAGTTGATGATGGTGATGTTGTTTTTTTTTTTTTCTGTAATGGAGTGACTGAAAAAGTGTTCTTGAAAACAATGACAAAAAGGCCATGGTCCTTTCATGGTGGAAGTGCTATTTCACCTCTTTTTCATGGTTGGGAAAGGAAAAATAAACCCCTTCAGGTTTGCTGACTGTCCTTTCTTCCTTCCTCTCCCATTCTAAACCATTCAATTCCTGGTATCCACATGAAAAGCCAAGGCCTTTCAATAAAAATACACGCCAAGAAAACGCTGCTGAAGCTCTCTAGGTCTTGGTAGGAGACTTTTCATTCAGCCTTCTCTACTATTGAGCTGAATCAAGAGGTTTGGTAGCGGGTTCTTAGAGATCTTTCTGAAACATTTTAAGTACAAACAAGGAGGTCTTTTGCTACTTTCCATTTCTAGTGGCAATAACCAGTTCTGCAGTGCCATTTCATTAAAATAAATGTTGTAACTGTACCCTTCTCCTCTACTTTCAAATAAAGGGTCTTTCCTATTGTTCTTAACACATATTGGCCAGACTTCATCCAAGCCAGTTCCATCACGTGCCCTATCTTTTCCTACTGTAGGAACTGTAGAAAGGGCTGAACAGGGTCATAAAGTCTTAACTCCATTGTCACAGCTAGAATATCTCACATGCTGGCTCCTGGAGAATCTATGAAGAGGATTTCTGTAATGGCAGAAATCTGGATTCTGTACCACAGTAGATCCCTTCAAGTCTTTGCACTACTGCAGGGATTCAGCATGGCCCCACATATGAAATTTTGTGACAATCAATGGGACTGCTGCAAACCTGCAGGGATAGAACTTTGTGGCTGAAGACAGAAGATGGAGGGAAGTATTTAATTTTTGTTTCTAAATTCAAAACTGTAGGGTACTGTGAAGAGTCTGAAGGCTATGAGGTTCTGGGAAACACCTGTGACCTGAGAGTCAGATGATGCTCTGCCTCTTTCCACTTCTCTCTTAACACAGATATGGCTGGAGGCAATCCACTATTCTGTTTCCAGGCTGTTGTGCTCTGAGGAGTAAGCCGCAGAGGGTGCTCTTGCTCTGCCTGAAAGCAAAAAGCCCGTTCATCTCATGTTCCATCTCTTCCTCCTTTCCTCTTTTCCACCCCCTCCTTCTAAATACAAGCAAACAAGCAAGCCTGCTGCTTCGTGAACTTTGTGTTGGAACCACGGAGTCAGTGGCAAAGAGCCTTTCCCAAACACCCCCTTGCCTGTATTGCAGGGAGGCTGGGATTTAGGGCTGAGCTCTGAGGGGCTGTGCAAAGGAGAGCCAGGCAGGAAGGACAAGTGGATGTTTGTTGTCATCTGTGCCCAAGGGAAAGGCTGTCAACAACAGGCTGGCCAAAAGGAGAGCTGTTCCCCTGTTCCTGGCCTGGTCTGATGCAGAAAGGGTGTCCTGGCAGACCTTGAGCTGGATGCTCAGTCTCAGGGCTGAGGGTTTCCTATTGTGCTGTCATCGTACTGCTGCTCTGTTCTGGGGAGGTCCGATATGCCATTCTACAGGAGAAACGTGCTGGTTTCCTAATCCTAGATATGAGCCAGGGTATTTACTACAGCAGCTTGGGGGTGCCTCAGCTTTTCTAGCTGCTGGGCACAAAGGTGATGTGTATCCTGCTGCTGCGTGCCTGTTCAGAGAGCTGCTTTCTCTTCCCCAGGCTGAGGCTGGCATCTGTAGATGCTCTGTTTTTCTTGGCTTTTGTCTCCTCAGGAGAAGGAAGTACCCAAACACTTGTCCATAGACATTCATCTCCATCAAAATCATACCCTTCTTCATATGTTCTCTCAGACTGAGTACTGCAGTAGCTCAAAGCCTTACCTGTGGTGGGTTTTGCTGCTCCCTTCATGATAATGATAGGGTCTGTGATGATAACCATAATGAAAGTCTGTGTTTTGGCCACCAGAAAAAAACATTCAGCTTTCCAATCAGGAATGGCAATCTGTCAAGAAAGTGTTTGTCTTAAGTGCTGCTTGCTTGTGGAATGCCTCCGTGCAGGGCAGCTGCTTTGTGCAAATGCACCTTGAGTGTTTGGGAGTATAGGGATTTTTTTTACAGCCACAGAAAACAAATGGGAGGGATCTTTAGGCGCATTTCAATTCATTGACCTTCCTCAAGACAATAGCAACTCAACTAAAAGCAGTCTTTGCCTGGACTGCTCTTAGAATCCTCCAGTGATGGAGATTTCACAAACTTTCCATCCTTCTGTTCCAGAATTTCACTCTTCTTACTTTGTTGATAATATCTGGATTACACTTCCCATTCATCACACCTCTTGGTTAATGAGTCACCAAAGAAACGTTCTTTAGAACATTTTCTCTCTGTTGTGTGAATCTGCACCATAATTAGAAAATAATACATCAGTGTCACTTTGGATCTGTATGCTGATTTAGGGACTGGCTTAATATGCTTTGGGCACATCAGCAACTTGCATTTCTTGATGTGTAGATGAACATGCTGCTGCAGTGTAATATTGCTCACAGTGTAGACTCAGCTAGTGAAGGGGCCATTGTGGTGAGGTGCTAAAAATTTCCTTGACAGTTGTGGAGATTTATTCTTCCTTAAAGAAGTGCTCTGCAAGGATCTCATATAGGTTAGGACCAACAATACTTGATGATATCCTGGAGAAAACGTTCTTTTAGTGCAAATTTTGTAAGGTCAGGTGTGAGAAAATGCTGCATAAGGTGAAATTAAAGGTGGAATTTATTCTATTTTGTCCTAAGCTTTACAGAAATTTAACAATTTTTAGTTAAGTTCATGCCACAGTCTACAGTGAAGGGCTAGCTCCTCCAGAGGATGAGTTTCTTCCTCCTAAACTGGGTGTTTAAGTTAGGTGGTAATGGGAGGAAAATGAAAACATGTTAATCTGTTTTTCTTCTAATGTACTTCTGAACTTCATAAGGTTTCCTATTTACTAATTTCAGTTTAGCTAAACAGTCAAAAGCTGTCAATAATCTAAAGCTGCTGGAGATATTTATAATTTATAGAACAAGATTTGCTTGCTTAAGATATTAACAAATAAATCCCCATATCAAACACTTCAGAGAATACTGAAGTCTTGCTCATGACCATTTGCTAAGAGAAAAAGCCGCAGTCACCAAGTAAATCTCTTGTGCCTCATTTAGACTTCTATTATATGTAGCTAGCCCTTGAAAATAAGCTGCTTTCTGCCATCCCCTGAAGACCTGTGGTCATGGAACATTTATCCATTTTTCTACATGATTTCAAAATGTATTATTATTTACTTTGATGAACGCTCAACATGAGTACCATGTTTATGGAATTACCTATACCAAAGTAGAGATGTAATAAAGCTATTAATCTTTTCATCTGTTCTCTGTAGCCAGTGAAAGGATTAATCATTAATTATCAGAGCCATATGATTAGTTTAGCTTGGAATGTTTTAGAAAGTGGGAGCAGTGATTCTTTTTTCCTCTAAGGAGACTAATCTAAGGCTGTCATTAGGTCTAAGGATGTTTAACTTAGATTTTTTACCAGGAGGCACTCTGATACTTCTGGTTAATCCATTTTGAGAGTGGTACAAATGAAAATACTCCTTCCAGAGAAGGGGATTCTTATGAAAGCAAATAACATGCTTTTGTACCTTCCACTAGTCCATTGCATGCTCCAGCTTGGTTTTCCTTGAAGAAATAAGGAATTGAAAAATGAACAGAATCATTTATCTACTCCCAAACTTTCCTTGTCAGCTCTAACTAGATGGCAATTTCCATTTGGATTTATTTCTACTTATTTCCATCCTAGTGCAAAATGTTCTTCTCTACCCTTTTATATTGCAGAAAGGAGTTATTTTCTTGCTAACTCAGACACATTTCTGGCAGAAACAGTCACACCTACCTTCTCTCAGTAACTTTCAGTCCATCATGCAGTACCCAGTAACCTACAGAAGGCAAACACCTCCTTTGTAATGTCAAATTTTACATACTGAAATCTTCAGCTGGAAGGTCTTCATTTAACACTCTGAGATAGGCTTTGAAATACAAGTTTATCGTGGGTATCTAGCCAAGCAGTTCCTCAGCCCTGCTCAATGTCCTTCCTAACTTCAGGTGTTGGCATCTTTGACTTTTTATGCAGTGAAAAATGTGTGGAATTTTTGAAGGGCGGATGGATGAATGGATGGACAAGATCACGTATTCTAGGGCTAAATGCTTGAGGGGTCTCATGACATGAAGACATCTATTGCATCCATTTATTTATCTAGAAAAGGAGGAGTCAGAACTGTTGTGGGAGAGTCACTTTTGTAGACTCAGCACAGGCTTTGTCCTCTGTAATTTGGAAAAGACCTCTAAGATCATGTCTAACCACCCACCTACCACCAATTGTCTGCTAAACCATGTCTCTAAGCACCACAACTACACATTTCTTGAATAACTCCAGAGAAAGTGACTCCATCACCTCCCTGTGTAGCCTCTTTCAATAATGATTAAAGGTGTCTCACAGGTTTCTGAAAACTGATAGGAAAGAAGAGATGAAGGGATGTTTCTCTAGTTCTTTTCCATCTAAAGTTTTGCTCCTTGGGTCTCTAGTAGCAATATACTACAACAGGATCTTTTACCTATATGAATGTAACTATTTTGTCAGTTCTAGGCGGTGATAGATACTTCTTCACAAGGCAAAATACTTTCCAAAAAAAACCAAAAAAAACAAACAAACAAAAAAAAGGGTGGTGGGAAGTCAGAAAGTCTTTGAAGCATTGAAACCTGGTGACTACTCTTGCAACACAAAGTACTTTAAACCAAAGCAAATAAGAGAAAGGTGGGAATGGGCTGTGCAAGTTTACCTGTTTCCTTATCTCTTCAATGTTACTGTAGCCCTTCTAGCAAGGGGAGGAATTCAGTGTACTTCACGTTTCTAGTTCAAGCTTTCTGACTTCTGAGGCACTTGGGTCTCAGTCAACAACTTTCTACCTGCAACTTTCTGAAAGATTTCATGTAAGCTCCAAACTTCCCTAAGGAAACATGGGGCAGATGTCAACATTTTTGTAGTTATTCACCCTCTGCCAAAGCACACACATGACTGGGGCAGCAGAATGGTAGCAGTAAAATTTAGCAAAGCCAACAAACAAAAGCAGCACAAAGTCAATGTCTTTGCTGAGCCCTCTGGCACAGAGACTGGTGAGGGGTCAACTGAAGTTAGTCAGATTCAACTCTCACTCATGGGAAAACTTTGAATGAATCTTGTTGGTCTGGGCTGATAAGGATCCTTTTCAGTGCGTTTACATTAGCAAGATGGAGCTAGAAATGTGACAAACATGGCTTTAACTTACAGAAGGACCAACTTTTAAATAAAAAGAGACTGCCCTCTCTTTTTCTCTGGAGCAAGTTCTGTATCCTGCCCTGCTTGCCCTGTCCCAGCTGCAGTTTCTATGTAATGCTTCCTCAGGCATCTCTGAAGCTCTGAAGTATGCAGCTATGGGAGAGTTAAGAAGGACAAGCTGTGTTGCAATTGAGCAAATCTCTGGCCGGGATTGCTTTGGTCCAAGATGACTCTAAGGAAAAGGGGTGGAGAAAAGGGATTGAAGAAAGCATGGTTGTTCTTAACAGAAAGGAGCAAGGGTGCGTGAAGTGTTGGCCATGGGTTTGTTGTCTGCTGAATCCATTTACTTGCTTGTCAGTCAAGTCTCCTAAGGGTAGGTTCCTGCCTGATCCAGTACCTTTTCCTCAAGGTGTTAAGTCTCTTTGTTCTTCACTCATGCAATAGCCCTTCTGATCCTTGCATATAGTGAGCCTACTCTGGGCTGTTTTATTCAGGTTTCCATGTTCCTTCCCCTCTCAGCAGCCTGTTTGTTTGATAAGAAGCAAACTAACCAGTCTTTTCCCCCCTTCTCTGCTCCTGTCTCAACTGTGTACTACTGAGGACTGAGCACAAAGATAAGCAATAAATAAATTGTTATTTATCATTAAGGCATTCAGCAAGAGGTTGAACGACCTCCCAGCCTCTCAATGCAGAAATCACTTTGCACAGTGGAGAACTGCTGCTGGGTGGAATGTGTCAGCTGCTTACCAGGTCACGGGCACGTTACACAGCCATTGGAGAAGCAAGCTGAAGCGGTGGTATGAACACAACCATATGCTTAGCGTTAAGCCAGTGAGAAATTCCACTGAAGTCAAGGGGGTTTTTGCACGTGCTTAAGGGCTTTACTGGATTGGGGCCTACTGAGGGAAGAATGGACTGTTGGTCCATCAGATGGGATCGGACAAAAAATCTTGCACCCCTCCTTTTGCCAAATCCCAAAGGATGACTGTGATTCACAAGCGAACTGGGTCGTTGGAAAGAACAGAACTCAGCTGGTCAGATGGCCATAATTTTGCTGGTTGGATGCTATCAAAAAAGTGACTTTCTTTTATGGCCACTTGGGTGCTCCTTGTAGGGTTTTTGTTTGTGCACACTTTTTTTTTGTCAAACTACCCAAACTCAAGTAACACACATGATGGAACACGATCCCTCATCATAGTTGCTTGGCTGTTGATACAGATGAAAAGCCATCAAACCCTGATTAACAACAATATTTGCAGAGTCAGCAGCTAAGTTCCCTGACCTGCTACAGTTGTAGAGCAACAACATTGCAGCGGGCAAAAGATTAACCACAAAGATTGTTGAGAAGAAAAGAAAAGAAGAGGCAAGATTTGTCAGATCAAAGAGAATAAACTTGATGATACTTAGAGATTAAATTGTCTCAGGATGATATATGTAGCCATAAAAGTCTATAGGAATAAACTGGAACTCAGCTGCCGAGGAACTGTCAGCAGCCTGAGGACATTGTGTGGTCTTGACTGAGTAACAAAGAGGCTAAGAGGAGAAGAGAGATTTGTAGGCTCAGATCCGGGGCTGAGTTTCTCTGTGTCCACAGACACATCACTTGTGGCTCCCTTTCTCCTTTCCCAGCCAAACCAATAAAATAAAGAAATAGGAAAATTGATTCCATCAGAAAAAATTGTTTCACATTTCCTAGTCTTTTTGGGTCCAAGTCCTCATTTGGTTTGTCTTGATTTCAGTGATAGTGTTGTGCATAGAGAAAAAGCTTACTAATTATCTTTGGGGTGCTTTGCAATCCTCTTCAGAGTTTGCTGTAAGGCAAACCTTGTTTTCCCTTTCAGAGGTCAATTCAAGAGGGAGGGAGATTAATCCCAGCAGTAAGATTTCAGCCAGTATCCTAAACCAGGAGGGAAGGACTAGGGTCAAATCTAGCAAATGAGGTTGGAAGAAATAAGGTCACGGTCAGTGTGTTCTTTCACAAATGGATTACAAAGGTTTTGGAAGCTCTCTAATTGCAGAGGTAGTGAAATACTGCTAGTTTGCTATAGGCAGTGTTTAATCTCAACCCCATCCATCCTTTTGTGAAATTAAATATACAATTATTAAGGCTTCAAGTAACTCATGAAGAAACAGTCGTAATTTTCCAGCAGTTTTGAACAAAAAGAGAAGGACAAAGTGTTGGCACTGTGAGCAGAAGCACAGACGTGTGAGTTCAGCTCAGAGAATGAAAGTCAGCCATAAAGATAGGACTAGGAAAAGTTTGGCAAGCCATCTAATTCCTTTCACAAACCATTTGTGTGGAGCTGACTTCTCATCCTGGAGGGGATACTGTAGCATTTAAAGAGACAAGGCTTTGAATGGTGAAGTTTTATTGGTTTTCAAGAACTGTTGACAAATGTGGTAAATATAAGAGATGGGGAGGGATGGGTAGATATGGAAAAGGATGAGAGTGAGGAGTCCAGTTCCTGATTCAGCCATGGATTTCATTAGCTTAGAAATATCACTTAGCTATGGGATTTACTGTCTACAGACTAAATGTCTAACTGAAAACTATACTGTGGACTCCTCGTTAACACCATAGAACAGTTGAGGAATTCAAGCTATTGGAGAGTGAAAGGTGCCTTCGGACCTTTCCCCTCCCCATTGTTCCTAGGGCAGGACGTTTACTGTGGGAAAAAGCCACTCTGTTTTAATTGTGTATCCTCTCTGTACTGTTATAAAGTCCTTAGCATGAGAGTCCTTTCTTGGTGAGACAGTGCATAACTCATTTTGTCTCTGGGTCTTTGCTGGCTTTTTTGTTTGTTGTAGTAATAGTAGCAGTTATTCCCTGCTACCCAAACTATAAGTCCTGTCGAGATAAATTGTTTGTTTCTATATTTGTTTTTCTATTAAACACTGGAGAAAAAGAATATAGATTCCTGGTTGAACTAAGTGTCTCTTCACTTGCTCCTATATTCTATTTCTTTTAAACTCTACTAGAAACAGAAGTGCTAAATATGTCTGGCTAGGCTATCCTGTAGATCTGCGTTTCACCAGCTTAGTGGTTTGGAAGAGGAAAGAAGCTGTCTCCAAAGAGTCTTGTTGTGCAGTGTGTGTATATATATATATATATATGGCAATACAAATAGCCTGAACATCCCATTCAGAACAGATGTTTGCAGTATAGGCTGCAAGGAAAACTGTCAAGTCTTCTGTTGGATACTGAAGCAGAGGTATCTCCGTGCACTCTGAACTTAGTTTATGGCTTGCTTGCAACTAGTTCAACCAAGTGAGTGTTTAGCATCTCACTGCAGCACTGAGAGCTCTGAGAGGTTGATGTAGCATCCTAGTTCAGATTGCTGTTCATTCAGTAGACAATGAAGAAAAATAGATCTTTACCTTGAAGGGATGTACCAGTATGTATATTTGCAGGACATCACACCTATGTGCTGTGATGTCCTGCTATGATTGGGGCTCACATGAGATACTTAGATCTTTTTCTAGGGACACCTCCTTTTTGAATGCCCCGTATCTTGTTCATATTTCTTGAAATTTAACCTTTGATACATGTGGGGACACACTGCAATTGCAAATGACTCAGATACAGGAGCTGTAGGAAGCCATTGCCTCTCTGTTTCAAACAAAAATGCCTCGAATCTTCACATTAACAAAAATCCATATGATTTCTTCCAGTGTGGTGTCACATGGAAAGGCATCTCCTCACAGTGCTGTTTTGGAAATACAATAGTGATTTTTGTTTTATCTGCTATGCCATCAACCCCCCTAGCTGGGCACTCAAACATGCATTAATTCTGCCTACAACTGCCAGGAGAGTTTGTTATGGCCAACAGCAAGAAGCGTGTAGGAATCTGTGAGGTGTGTGTGTTTCTGCTGAAAAAGAGCCTCAGTCCCAGTTTGCTGTCAGCTTTCATTACAGCAGGAGAAACTTCTTGATGGAGAGTGGATCGTGTAGTAGGCAAACATTGCACAAGACGGAGATGCCAGGACTGGCTCTAAGGCTGGTCTATTGTAAAGGGAGTGGGAAAGAAAGAGAAACTGGGAGCTGAAAAGCAAGAGAGCTGAAATACAAGGTAGATCTCAGGAGGTTCAAATGTTAGGCTGACAGAATGGTCAGCTCCTCTGAATGAGGACCTTCCCCCCCATTTCTTCCTCTTTCTCACCCCTTTTTTTCCTCTTTCTCCTCTCTCCCTCTTTTCCCTTTTGTGTTCATTGGTACAAGTTTGGGAAGGATTAAATAAACCCAACAAATGCAGACTGACTTTTCCACCTTTACTGAAGGCAGCTGTCTTTTTGCAGGTGAACCATTGCATTGCTCTGGATGCTCAGCATATCTCTGCCTGGTTTGCATCCAGACATCTTCTGTGACAGTGCTTTCTTTTGAGGGGCAGAGCACTGAGTGGGGAACTTATCAGAGGGAATCATTTTGGGGAGGCTATTGTACAGCCTTGTTACTAAAGCAATATATGAGTTTGTCTTTCTTCGCTTGTAACATCATCTTATGTGTAGTGGATCAATGGAGAAATGAGCATCTGGCTGGAGGAGGAAAGCTCTGTCTGGGGAAAGCCAGGGCATAGGCTCAGCCTTTTCAACCATCAGGTTGGGTGATGACTCATGAGGCAGAAAGCCATAGGAAACCAGGATTCATCCATCATCCTGGCTGCCTAATGATCTGCTTAGTTACTCATTACCTGCTGGCTAAGCTAGCCTGACTCCATCCAGTAGCACCAACCATAGGATGCTTGCTGGGATCTCAAAGTCAAGAGTTTTTTTGTTTTGTTTGGATTTACCTGATAAGAACTGACATGAGGTGGATAATCATGATTTAGTCCAACAGCATTGTTTGCTCTTTCTCATTAAATGCATGAAATACATGTCTCATCCATAATACGTATTTGGTGAGGTATTGGAACAGGCTGCTTAGGAGTCACTCAGGTGGAGTCGCTGTTTCTGGAGGGTTTAAAGAAAAAAGTAGATGTGACAGTGAGGGACACGGTCTGGAGTAGTCACAGGCATGAGTTGATGGTTGGACTGGTTGACCTTATTAGTCTTTCCAACCTTAATGATTCTATGGTAGTATCTCGCTCTGAAATGCTGATTACTGCTGCTCACAAGATTACAACCATGTTATGCCCTATGGTAAATGCAGATTGTCAAATACTGTGCCAGTTTCCTCATTGCTCAGTGCTGAAGTCCATCGTGTGATTCCTCTCTGTTTCCTCGTTGCTCTTGTCACTCAGATCTCTGTCAGACACTGGTTCTTACAGACCTATTCCTTGGATTCAGACACCCTCCTTTGTGGACAAGGGCTTTATTTAAAGGTTACTTCGCTTTCCCAGGAGTCAGCCTGGAGGTACAGCTCACACCCCCACAGTGCTGGCTCCTTTTCTCTCTCCGTAACTGTCTTGCATCTTTGCAGTTCCTCCTGCAGACGTGGTTTCAGTCTGATCTTTGTCCAGACTTGCTGCTGTGGAATGTGAGGCCATATTATTATTATTTTTTGCTCCATAAAACAAAAATATGAAGCTAAGTACATCTTGTTGAGACTTCAGGCTTGCGTTTTCTGTCT
The DNA here is from genome assembly GCA_037305975.1 of Chrysolophus pictus. Taxonomy (NCBI): domain Eukaryota; kingdom Metazoa; phylum Chordata; class Aves; order Galliformes; family Phasianidae; genus Chrysolophus; species Chrysolophus pictus. Next base: position 14,779,620 of record CM074582.1, on the reverse strand, counting down.
GTGTCCTCTACAGAAAGTAAGAGCTGTACCTTGTTTATCCCTCTCCTTTTTACCTCCTCTTTGTCCGCCTGCCCTCGGAGAAGATTTATGCCCTGTTGTGAAAGCGCTGTACCTAACACAGCCAGCTCTCACAGCTTCCCTTGCTGTGCAATTCCAGTATGATCTTGCTTCAGTGCATACTTGATTCAGGAACACTGGGGTGTGTTCAGATGGATGGAGCTGATCAGACCTGAGCCAAACTCTTACTTTATTGCAGTTTATTTCTTTAGGAAGAGCCAGGGTTGAACTAGGAGTTCATTGAGTTTTAAGCTAACACATTTGCTCTCTCAGCAGGAGCAGGCCATCGGCATATATGGTTATTTACAGCAGCTCAGCTGAGGGAGAGTAACCCATAAATAGCAACTTCTCGTGTTTGCTCACAAGCACATATTCTTAGAGAAGGCAGAAACCTCACGTTCCAGCCCATTCGTTAACATTCAGCAATAGGATTTTTGAAGGAAAATGTCTCCCTAGGTAGGATATCCTATAACTCCTGACCACAGGGGTTTCCTGCAGCTTCACCTCCAGCATCTGGTGTTGTCTATTCTCAGAGACAGGCAGATGGGGTGGATGGACCCCTGATCTGATTCAGGAGGACAGCAACTCCCATGAGCCAAATGCAACACCGGAGAAGTATGTCAAATGCATTCCAGATGGATGTCCCTGGAGAGAAGTGTCTTAATTCACAGACCAGGCAACGAGACTCAAAGAGGAAATGGCTTTCCCCATCACAGTGGGGAGCCTCAAGGAAGGAAGGGTAGCTCACCTTCCTAGGCTAAGCTCTCTGCCTTGGTCTAGTGGCTTTGGTGTCTCTGATCTGAACTGAGATCTCTTCACAAGCGTATTTCATCGTGATACCTCCAGACAGTCCTTACCGGTGTCCTCTTTCCATTACTGGTTAATTCAGAGCAGTGACTAAATATCCTCTGCCATAAATGAGGTGTCTCCTGAGTGAACTCTGCCCATTCTGACTTTTTGATCAACAATACAGCTGATTTTAGAGGTGAATCATACCAAGGGCAAATATATGGGCAAGTTCTTTTCTCTCAGATAGACTCATCTTTCCCTTATTTACAGTGAGGGTACTTTATCTTCTGTCTCAGATAGATGAGTTGTTCTATAGGAAAGATTTACTGCGCTGCCATTTCTCTATCTAGCTGATGTTTTACTGCTGTTTCACAGATCTGTGAGATATCCTAGACCTCACATTCCCTCTTTCCCTCTTCTCTTTAGGGTACATGTTCATATGCTTTATTAACAGGTGCAGTAGACAACTCTTTGGTGACCAGCTCTCTAGTCATGCACTGACAGTACTTATGCCATTTCTGTTGATTATTTGGGAGATTAGTCCCATGCCTTGCACAAAGACACTCTGCTTAGGACCCACATCTCTTAGCAGGATTCCAGATTGAAATGCACAGACAATTCCAAAAGCAAACACCAGCATAATTTTCTATCGGCATAACACTTAAAAGTTCTTGTGAACAGGAAGGTCCCACTGTGCTAGACCCTGCCATAACCAAGGAGAGAGGCTGAACTCTTCACTTTGGAGTGTATTAGCCAAGCTGGTGGAACTGGAGAATAAGAGTTTCAGAGCAGGGACTTACCCAGGTAATAGGAAAGTTGTGAAAAATAAGACGTAGTACAAAAATCCATCTCCATCTAATAGTAAATACAAGAGAGCTACCCAGATGAGGTGCCCCCAGTAACCTCATTGCTGCCTTCCAAACAATTGGGTCATGATCTCAGCAGCTGATGATTGACGTCCATCACAGTGAAAAGGCATGGCACGTGCTCACTCAAACACTGCACCATTGATGAGGAACAGATTTTTCGCTGGCAATATTGATTCAAGAGACGCCAAACACGTACAATGGAAAGGTCGGATGGATCTTAGGAAGCACGTACTTTGGAGCCTCACTTGCTGCTGGCTAGCCTTGAACACGTTTCTGTCCTCTCTCCTTATAGAAGCATGTTTTTATGTGTAGCAATAATGTGTTTTCCTTCCCATGGTATTTACAGATACGCACTGCTTTCTGGCAGGTTGGTTGCAGATGACAGGTTGGGAAGGATTTCACTTTGCCTGTGTTTTCTCTGAGAGGTTAGACAGTGTGTGGGGGTGGTGTTAGATTCCCCATCTTTTCACTAAGACCTTGTGTTAGAGGAGCAGGAGGATCACTGACAGGTGCTGCTAGATGGTCCTCTATAGGGGATTCTGTTTGTGTACTTGTTAGGTCAAGTGGTGTTATTTAAGCATATGTACCATGGTGGGTGTTGCAAAAAGGTTCTTTCAAGTTGTTCACGACAATGAAACCATTTCAGCCGAGTTGGTGGTACTGCAGTCAAACCATCTGCTTGCTCAGAGCTCTTGACTGTGTTGCAAACATTTTGTGTTGTGGAGGTTCAGGTTGGCTATTAGGCAGATTCACCAAAGGAATGGTAAAGCACTGGCACACCCAGGGAGGCGACAGAGTCATCTGGAGACCCTGGAGATGTTCAAGAAACGTGTAGATGTGACAGTGAAGGATATGGTTAGTGGGGATGGGTTGAAGTAGATGAACTCAGTAGTCTTTTCTAACTGTAATGGTTCTATGACTGTGATTCAGCAGAGAGACATTCTGGTTATTAAGTGCCTTTTTGTCATGTTAATGTTCATTCTCAATGCCCTTGCTGAGGTCACAGGTCTCCTACTTTGACCAGGTAGCTGCTCCAGTCAGAAGAAAGAGAACCAGGAGGTTCTTCAGCCTCACCCAAACATAATCTTCAAAGGTTGGTGAGGATAGAGAAATAGTTGAGAGAGTCCTGAGAAAAATAATGATTTAATGTGAATCTCCAGCTATCATAGTAGTTATAGGTAAAGGGCCCTTGGAAGATCTGTGTTATTAGCTCTGGATCCCATTTAGTGAAATGTAACAATAGATAATTGCCTGATGCAGTCAAATTCACAGGTTAACAAACTGGTGGGATGGTAGGCAGGGATTCCCTTCTCTCTATATCTGAAAACATGACAGTTAAATATTAAGTAAGAAATCTGAGGGAGGTAAAGATGCCTATCTAATGCCATCGTACCAGGAACTGACATTTTGCCCTCATAAATTCAGTACATGGAAATTTCCTGTGTCTAAATAAGCCTTGTCAGAATGTCTCAGATAAATACAGAGTGGGATCCTTGCAGCCTCAGAGATTACTGGGATAAGTTTGTGCGGGCTTTAAGTAACTAAAAGAAATAATTGCTGGCTTGAGGAAATGGCAAAATCAACAAAAAAGACCCATTTTCTCTAGTCCTTATGACAGCCAGGAAAACTTCATTAGTCTTAAGAGCTCTGCTTTACCTTTTTATTTCTACCAGAAAGCTGAATTCCCCCTGCTTGTGTGCGGTTAGATTTCTTTATTGAAACAGCACTGTTTTTATGGTATTTTATTTCTAGTACTGTTGAGATATTGCTTCTGAACTCTGTGTGGGGAATGGATTTAGCTGCTATGCACTGCACAAACTCAGAACAAAGTCATGATCTCCTTCCTAAAGATTGCACTTGGGGCGTGTGGAAGTGGGAGGGGAAACAGAGCAACAGGTGAAAGGGGCACCTACAGTCCAGTCTTTGTCATGGATCTCAAACTCCTTCTACCGAAGAGAGGGTGGTTTCTAGCATTCAGAGGCCTCCTGTGATCCCAGTGGACCTACATCATTATTGATGAGGAAGGAATAATGATACCAGCCCCTGTCTTTTCCCTGAGGGCGCTGGAAACACAAATGCAGTGAGAGCCCATGGGTTATGGGATATGACTGTCTTGCAGCCATCCTGCTGCTTCAGGACTGGGCATTCCCAGCTCAGTGCTCTGTGCAGCCTGTTACACTGTTTTTGATGTCAAGCCAACATTGAATATTTCAAAAACGTATCCCTTTTCCCCTATACTGCTCAGCATCATAACTCAGCTAGGCCTTGGCATCAGCACTGTGTGATGCAGGGGCGGAAATTCTTGTCTGATCCCAGCTGATGGACCGCCCAGACCTAGGAACAAGAGGATTGATGGCCTCAGTAAGCTTCTTAGCTGCTAGCTCTGCTGTCTGTGCTGCAGAAGGATCCCTGCCTGTCCCTCTGGGGCCTGTTCTCTCCTTTCTTGCCTGGTGCTGATGCCTTTTAGCAGCTGACAGATCACCATTCCTTTGCCTCTTGCTCTGAGTGAGACATATTTCACTCATGGGGAATTTTCAGTGTGAGGAAGGCTCTGAGACCCAAGCCTCATCTCGTGGGGCATCGCTGTCTATATGGGGTTATTTTTTCCCCCTTCTGTTCTTTTAACTAGTGTTTTTAAGAGGGATAAGAGATGAGCCCAGAATGTATTTATTGAGCCCAGGGGAGGTGCATGCATCTGTAAAATATTATTAAGATATCACTGATGAGTTGGTTTCACCTAAAGGCTGGAAGGAGTGTGATGCTTACACGAGTCCTGGGGGATGGAGTGGAACAGGAGAAAAAGCTCTTTGCTCAGCGATACTCCTTTCATATTCAAGGAATGAATGGCACATAGGCTCTAGTTCTCAAAATACTGAATCTTCTTTTTCTTCTGGCTGCACTGGGTGGGAGGAAACTGGGAGCCTACATACTAGGCTCACCAGCATCACACACAGCAAGATTTCCATCACTTCTCTCTTCTGATAAAGCCTCTGATGTGTTTGCCCCACTCCTCTTCTGCCTCCTACAGAGATGTACTTGCTAAAGATATCAGTCACAACTTAGCAGTCTTTAGCCTTCTGTTGTGTGATCTTCTAGGGTGCTGTTCTCATCACCTGTACAGGCAAGCTGAGATTTATCTATGAGTAGTGACCCATCTGAGCTCTAAGCCCCCAAAGATACTCCTCCTCCTAGGTCTCGTGATGTTTCTGGAGAAAGATGAAATTTAGAATCTTAAGTAACACCTCTTACAGTGTGTCTGAGCACCTTTTGATTAAGCTGGAACTAAAGCAGATGAACCCAACCAGCCAGGCTCACTAGCCAAGTCAATATCATTGCAACAAGGCCTTCAAAAAGTTCCTGGATGTTTCAGTAGCAGAAAGGCTTCAGAAAGCCAACAAGAGGCAAAACGCTGGCACCTTTTGCAGCCTAGGATGGTGCAGCTCATCCTAAAATGGGGAGTCAAAATTTTGGTGATTTATATCCTCTTGCAGCCACTCTTCTCCCACTGCCTACAGAAACGATCTGAGAACAGATCTTTGTCTATCAGATCACCTCAGCTAGGTTGGAGAAATCCATCAACCCCAATGGCCCCTGCTTGTCCCAAATGATTTTCCATCCCAGTTTCAGAGACCAGTCACTGGTCAAAGCAGTGCACCACCTTTTGAAGAGTCCTGCATCCCAGGGCAAGGTATAAAACAATCTTTTCTTGGATGAGACCACCATCTGACATTGATGTTTTCAACCCTTTCCCTGAAAGTTAAATAAACAGTAACTATAGTCCTGTTGTGACAGGAAGCAATTCCAACCCTCTGCTCAGGAGAAGGGTAAGTGTCTTCCCCCTTTGGGCCTTCATTCTCTTTATGCTTATGTACTGACTGAAAATCCTGACAATAAAGTATAATATTGAAACCATAAAGAGGTAGGAAAGGGGAGAGAAATTCATCTTTCAAAGTAGTCTCAATATTCATTCGATCCTTTCAGTCTTTGCAGGGGGGAGGACCCATATCCTATCACACACCTGACATTGCCTCTAGCAAAATTAGTCACGATGGCCCCATGTAGGGTTTGAATTTATTGTTTGCAAATTTGGCTAGTCCGACCACTGGCCTGAACACCTGTGGAGCCTCAGAGTCCAGACTATTAGATTAATCTGTCAGTCACTCTATATAACAGCCTGTCCTCCTCTCCATTCTGGTCTGACACTCCCTTCCCAACTTGGTGTATAGCTCTGAGATCCAGTTTCACCGGAATGTAAACAGTGTCTGAATCCCCCAGCTTCCCCACTTTGCTTCCGTTGTGAGTGCACTTCGGGTATATCGGCTGCTTGAAAAGTAATTATCCTCACTTCCCACCTGATAAATTAAAGACCCCCAGGTTCTCTGCTTAATGGTGCAGAGCGGTCCAAAAGTGATTCTCCTGCAGAAGCTGTTAGGAGAACGTCCTAGCAACCCCACACCCCTCTGGACCTCGTTGTGCTGGGATGACAGCCCATTAATCAGCCCGACCTGGCTTGGAGAAGGCAAAGGTCGTGCTGCATGGAGTCTAATTGGAAAAACAAATTCCAGCCCTCTGGAGCGCTTCCTGGCAGGGATGAAGGGGGGGACTTGCTTCGTTTCACACTTAAGTACCTTAAGTATTTTCCAAGGCTGGAAGACCACTGATGTAAAGGGTTTGTACTTCAAACAGAGGAGCACAGATCCCTAGGGCTGTGTCTATGCTGCTCTGAAGTGTGTTTCTGGGAATGACTGGGAGAACTAAGAGCTCCCATATCAACCTGCTTCGTGTCTGTTCACTGCTTCCCGAGGAAACAGAGATTAGACCTGTTGGAGCATATATAGACCCACACTTGGTGAACATGACCCTGTACTGTGCTGGCAGATTCACTGTCCGCAAGCACAGATGAAAAGAGTGTTGTCAGACTCGGGATAGGCCTGAAAATGCAATGTAGCTTGTTAGTGGTTTCCACATAAGAAAGGCTGAGCCACATCAATCCAGAAGTGCAGTTGCCCCAAACCCTCTCACTGACAGAGGCACGTAGTGGATGCCTGGGGAAGGATGATGCTTCCCAGAGGCTCAGAGGTGCTGTATCTATGATTAGGACCCCTTGATGGATTGTTTTTCCATTAATCTATTCATTCAGGTATTAAGCCCATGTAAGCTTTTTCTTCTGTTAGAGTTGCATTGCTCAATGATGCATTGTGTGCCTCTTTTTCTTCATTCTGTACCTGCCTCTTTTCAGCAGTACATTATGAGGGTCAAACTATAATTATCTCCTATTCATCTTCTCTGTTTAGACCTGCAATGCCCTCTTTCAATTGTAGAGATGTGCTTTCTCCTTACATGTGACGATATTGGAAATGTACACCGGTTTTGATTCCAATCTGTACTACTCAGGAGGCTGGAATGGTTTATTGCAGTGGTCCTAAAATCCATGAACCTAGGAAACAATAACATAAATTAGGTTATCTGTCCATGAAAGTATCTCCTCTATCCTGGCAGGTGGTGGTGTTCACAATTTGATAAGCCAAAATAAAGTCAAGCCAGGAAAAACAATGGATAAGCTGCAATATATTCTTGTGTTGGCTTAGTACAGGAGGAAAAAAAAAACACAATCCGAGAACCAAAAAAAAAAGACCCCTGGTTGTCAAATATCATGCTTGATCTTTATGGCCCCATAAAGGAGTCCTGTAGATACAGGATTGAATGCATTGGCAAGCAAAAAAGTTGCTGCAATTTGGCTCAAAGACAAGAATAGCATTGTGCTACAGTTGTTTTCTGATAGAGTCTGGAGTAACTGCATGCAGTTCATCTTCTGATCCTTTGGTGTAAAGTGGCATATTCCTTCATCACTAAGAAAAAGGCTCTGTAGCACTGACAACACTACAGCTGCATCACTATACAGCACCTCCTTTCCTACCCATGCTGGCAAGTGTTTGCATATATTTAGCAGTGACCCCAGCAATCATGTTTCTATTGTCAGGAATACAGATCAGCATTTGTCATTTTTGCTGATCAATTTAGTTTGCCCTTTTCCTTTAGTAGTTTCAGGCTCTTGTTTTTGCTGCAGCTATAGTGCTATTGAGTCTGTAACTCCAGCGTGTTGGATGACAGCTGATGATACTGAGCTGTGCTTTACCCACCTACACTCCAGTAATACAATGCTAACTTTATTCTGATATAAGAAAAGCAGTGCACAACTCTCCATCCAGTCTTTTAGACCAGAAGGCTTTCCAACTAATTCTGTTTTTGTGTTTCTTTTCTTTATCTATTTATACCAAAGTTCTTCTGATTGGTCTTGAGAAGTTATACTTCTCGAGTCGTTTACTTCTCAATTATGTCTCATCTCTGCGTAAGCAGAGATATTCACACAATAGCACTGAGACTCAGAGAGAAATGTTCCGTGTTCAGACATAGCCGTGTCTAACTGCCTTGGCACAACGTTATCTTTGGAGCTTAGGGCTGTGCCACCCATCTTGCAGGGAACTAACAGAAAAGAGTGAAGTAGGCAAGGACCAGTTTGTGGAGGTGTTACATAAGTGAAAATTGCCCTTGTGCATGGGGTGAGAGGGTCACTTGGAAATTTCTCAAGGAACGGTCTGTCTTCATTGATACAGGATAAAATACATGTAGGCTATCCCATTCTGCCCTGCTTCAGCTAAAGGACATAAGGTAAGCATGGGGAACGTGACAAGAGGAAATTGTTTATGAAAAGAAAGAAAAGTGCTTTTCTTCTGCTCTGGAGATCTGGATCCCCATCCCTCATCATTTTCATGGGCTGGCATCCCGCTGGCTTGCAGTGGCAAGCTTGGTTAGGAAGCTGGTCCTTGTTGCAGTTTGAGCAATTCAGAGCAATTGTTTTTCAGGTGGACAGAGCTTAAACCTCAGTTTAAACCTCTTGTAGAAGCCTTTTCTGTGTTACGTGTCCTGGTATTGGAATTATCTGATGAGAAAATTCTTCTCCTGGGCCTGGGAAACAGTGATGGGTGAATACAAGCCCTTGTCCTGGTCTCTGAGCTGATCTGAAGCTCCCCGTGCCCCTTTCCCCCCAAGCTGAGAGGAGGCCAGCAACTGCTTTCATGACAATCTGCTATGAGGTGTGCCCAAAATGTTCTGATTACAGGCTGATCTTTCAGTGGAGTGGGATGAGGATATATATTTACATCTGCCTCAATTTAAATTTATCTGTGGAAATGGCTATGCAGTTCCTGCACGGACTACTACTCGTCCATGAGAGCGCAGAAGGTGGCCCATGAGATAGCAGAGAAACAAATGAATACAGCAAACCCATAGATGCTTTCTTGCAGAGCCAAGGTTCAATTACTTTCCTGGGAAAACACAGAGGAGGTCTGAGATTTACTGGAGCCTGCCAAATACGAAGGGTAGCAGTTAATGGGTCAAGATGCCAGTTTTTGCTGAAGGCTACCCACAAGAGAGAAAGGAGGGGGAGTATGTAGAGAAGAGCTTACCAATGAGTTAGGGAACTAGAAGCAGATTTCTGAGAAGCTCAGAAAGTATTTTGAAAATGGAGACCCAACCCAGAGTGGTAAATGCAGCATGACCTGCTCTAACGCAGCATGGGGAAGGCAAAGAGCAGCCCAGCTGCTTGGATACTCGACACCGGGATCACACTCAGCTGCTTGATTCCCTGATGCTGCATGCAGTTGATGACTGAGGGCCATTTCCAGCATGGGATTTTACGTGTGGAGCCCATTCACTGTATGGCAACTGCTGAGACTTCCAGAAAGGGTGACTTGGTTGCAGGCCAGGAAATGAACACAGAGAACTGTTGCTAGAAACCAAGCTGAAGCACATGAAAATAATAAAATAGAAGTCCAAGCTGGGACCTCTCCTGGGGCTGTGTGGTGCTGACAAGCTGACCCTGGATGTGTCGCATCTCTCAGCTTCACAGCTCTTGACATACAGCACCAGCTCTCCCATATGTCAGGAGTCACATTCCCCACTGTTGGAATGCAGCCACCTCTGGAGCAGAACCCAGCAGCTGTTTAAAGAATTGACAGAAACAAACCAGGGACAGGATGCGAAGATGTAGCCAAAGTACAGGGGAAAACAAGGGAGGGAAAAATGTCAACCAGTCTGTTGGACAAGTGTGACGGTCATTATAACATGGATTAAACTCACAATTAAATGATAAAAAGCATTGCAAGTTACCAGGCATCAGCAGAGCTAATGTACCCGCCTAAATCTTTTCCTACTGGCCTAAAGCTAGCTCAGAGGAATACTAGTTTGGACCCTTCCTTTATGTGTTATGCTCTACTACACTAAGTAACCCATGGCTCCATAATAACCTGAAGAGAAGCATGATCCTTTTGTCTCTGTCGGACAAAAAAATGTGGGTTTTGGTTTCTCCCTTCAAACCAGGCTTACCTTTAACTCAAGATGTTAACCTATTTCCAGCTTTCCTAACGATGCTCATCAGACCCTTCTGGATTCTGAAAGAGGGATAACCTAGAAGATAACTTAGAAACACCCTGGAAGACCATCAGAAGAGTCAGGAATGGCTTAGAAGCAAGGGAAAGACCACTGCGTGCGTGTCATTCCCCAGTAAGCTGCCCCAGACCTCTGCTGCAGAGAAGAGACAACAATGGACCATAGGATAATTCACATTGGAGGAGTCCTTAGTAGTCCTGTGGATCTGACTCTGGAGCACCAGTGGCATCTTAGTCTGGCACAGCAGAGCTCTAACATACTTCTGTTCCAGCCCAGTCCTGCGTATTCATTGGAGTCAGTCGAGAGTATCTGGACTTACAATTACCTTCAGACTCCAGTTCAAAGGGAATTAATTAGAGCGGGCACCAAATGAATCCAGCAGAGAAGACTGCTCTCTGAAGGCATCCGGGGCTTTGTGTGGCGGTGCCCATCTGAACACGCTGGCTCTTGAAAGGAGGCAGAGCAGGGAAAAAGGGACAGAAGGTTCTGGGATGGATAATGGAAGAATGCAGAGACAGGAAGCCCTGAATTCCCACATTGCCCCTGCCATTTCAGCGGAGAGAATGTCTTCTGCTCCCAGCATGCAGACTGCCCCTCTCCACCGTTGTACTTGGCTACTTGGAAAGCCATTTGCAAGCCTTCCCCCACTGAATTCAGTATGCAGCCATAAGAACAGCAGCCACCTGGATCCCCTCCAGCTGTCCAGTGAGAGACAGGGAAAAGCAGTTAGTAGTAGCGCAGAAAAGGAAAGAAAAAAAGAAAAGAAAAGAAAAAAAAATGAAGAAAGGCCAGAAATCTCTTTTCCTGGCACACCATGACGCACAGATTTGGGAATGAGGGTTGTGAAAGCTTTTTGTTTAGCTTATTCTTTTCTGGTCTGACAGATGATAAGTCCCACAGCTCAGAAACATCTGACAGGACTGGCTGAAGTCAATTCATCTTTCATCTGCCCATCACAATCCTGAAGCGGAGAGTGACAGAGCTGTTTCTCCTCTGTCTGAACACCGCTCTCCCTCCTTCTCTTTCTTTTGCGTGATGTTGTTTGGAGCTTGGGAAAACCAGTTTCCTTCCTGCCTACAGCCTTCTCCCCAGGTTCAGGGCAGCGTCCGTCTGCCCCTGCACCTGCTTCGTACAGCTGTGAGCTGCCTCTGCTGAAATCATTTGCACCCGACCCAGCAGCAGGCTGATGGGGCCCCTCCGGCTTCCCCTCAACTCCTTTCCCTGTCATATTTTCCTTGCTGCTCTTGCAATTAGCGCTCTTGTTCGTCACTCCTCTCACTAACTCCTTCTGCTTTCCTGGCACGCTCCACGTTTAACCTCCCCCGACTCCATGTGTGCTCACTACACCAGTGCTGTTCAGTTGGAGCTGCTGAGACATTGCTCCCTTCTTTTCACTGTGCCCTGTCCCACAGTGAGTGCTCACGGTTGTAGGTGCAGAGATGGAGTCCTCATGTCCTTCAGTATCTTCCAGTGAATGGATAGAGAGGATCATAGAATCATTTGATTTGGAAGGAATCTTTAAAGGTCATCTGGTCCAATCCCCTACAATGAACAGAGAAACCTACAGTTCCATCAGATGCTCAGAGCCCCTCCAGCCTGACCTTGAGTGTCTCCAGGGTCATCCACCACCTCTCTGGGCAGCCTGTGCCTTGCTACTCTTACTGAAAAAACTTCTTCCCTATATCCACTCTAACTCTTCCCTCTTTTCATTTGAAACCATTTCCCCTTGTCCGGTCACAACAGACCCTGCTTGAAGAGTCTGTCCCTTCCAGATCTTGGTTGTCACATAATCACGAAGCCACCTGTCCCATAGCCTCCTATCAGTAGGGAGATAACCCTGGTGTCAACAAGCCCTAGTTGCCAGGTTGGATCAGAAAAGTCTTTTTACTTGAGGTCATGCATCACCCAGCACTTGAGGTGCGGGTTGTTGGTAGATCATAGAATCATTTTTGCTGGAAGGGATCCTTACAGGTCATCCAGTCCAACTTCTCAGTGGGAGATGAGAGAGGCAAGGTGGGAAAAGAAGAGCCAAATGCCCCAAGCTACCAAAAAGGGTTTTTTTTAACTATTTCAAAGGTGAGATTTTTGGCTAGAGATTGTTGGAAAACAAAATGAAGGGCACAATTAAGGGGAAAAAAAAGAGATTATTAATGATTAACTTACAAATAGTACCGTACTTCTATGTAAGCTTTCACGGTTAGGAAAAATAATAAAAAAAATAAAAACAACTACCCAAACAGTAAATTACACTCCAGGCTGCTGGGAAATGTTGTTTTGCTTCCTGCAGCAGAAAATCAATGATTTAATTTCACTTGAACTTGATGGGCTGCATCTCCCGAATAAGGAACTCCAATTGGACATGAAAAGCCCTTTCGGCAGACTCCTTGTTTTGCATCACAAGGTGGTCATTTTGGTCCCCAGCAATTTGTCTTCTAAGGCATGTGTTTTTCTGGAGGAAAGCAAGCACCTGTTTTGCAAAAAAGGTCCTCTAACATTTAATTTACTCATCTCTGCAAACAGACTCTACATTCTGATTTTCTTCTGCAGTCTTTGCTCTCACAGTGCCTCCATTCCTCATCCCTTCCCAGATGCAAAATTATGCGGCCAGGTTATGTCTGGCCACCAGCTGGGTCCCAAAATCCGTGCAAGAAGCTTAGCTGAATCCTCCACAGATCGCATGGTTGGTCTCAGAATATCTGTTTATATCCTGCAAATTTGTGCAATGTGGCCCAGGATCCTCACAACTTTACAAGCAGGGACACAAGTCTTGCCAGCCAAGGGCTTGAAGGGGCTGATAAAAGTGATGGGAAAATGAATCTCAGCTCAGTGCTTGGTTGTATCTTCCTAGTGTGGCTTTAACAACAGAGGAAGGAGAGAAAGAAGGGGGGGGCGGGTTGTGGAGAGAGAAAGTGTCTCAAGCATTTTGTTGAGTTGCCGGATCTGGTTCAGCGCCATTAAGAAAGAGGATATTGAGGAGTGCTTTTCATTCCACCATTTTGCAGTGGGTAATTGCTTTCCACACGGTGCATTGAGTTTTGATGTGAGTCCAGCTGCAGTAACGCAAGTTACGGCAAAGGCTGTTCCAGTGCAAATGTGTTATTTGAGTGTCTCTTTGCTCACACTATGACTAAACAGAAGCAGCTGTGGCCAGAGGGCCATCAGTGCTTTGTATCACACAGTCTGGCATTTCGTGGAAAGTTTTCATGTTTTCAGCTGGAAAAACTTTCTTCCATGGCTGGAAGTTTTGAAGAAATTTAAATTTTTTATGATACACAAAACAATTGTTCTTTCCAGAGGAGATAGAATCCTGGCAGCATGTCAGCCTCTCCCATATTGTAAGCCTCGGCATGCCTAAGAGCTACCACTGTATATTGGTCAGGAAAGCCACCTGTATGTTTCTTGAGGACATCAGTTTGAAAACATAATAAAACTGGACTAAAGACAGTTTGGGATAACAAAACTGCATTGCTAAGTCAAGATGAGAAGATCACGTCAGTATGTGACCTTATAATCTGTGGGGATGAGAGTTAGCCAAGTCTTTCGGCAGTCATTTTGTACACGGAATCTTAGAGTCACTGTGGTTGGAGAAGACCACTGAGACTGTCTAGTCCAACCATCAGCCCATCCCCACCATGTCTGCTAACTGTGTTGCTCAGTACCATATCTTCATGGTTCTTGAAAACCTTCAGGGACGGTGACTCCACCACCATGAATGTGAGCATCTCCTGATTTTATTTATTTATTTATTTATTTAGAGATTATTTTCAAACTCTAAGGAAAAAGGCATTATTAAGTGGTCTACTTGCTACCAGGACTGCTTGGCAAAGTAGGTAAACAATGCAAATGGATGGAAACACAAAGATGAACCTTCTATACAGACCCATTTTGCATGCATTACCCTCCTTAAAAAGGAACACGGAAACAAGAAAGATCTGCTCAGTAGAAAATATGTTTTCCCCACAGGTCTCGTATTCCTTAATTGCAGCTAGAAGCAAGTGACTCTCTGAGGTTTGATGCAATGAGCCTTTGGGAACCACTGGGATTAAAACTCAGGATCTTGAATCCAACTTTTATTTCCCCCTTGAAATCCTAGACCACACAGCCTTCTTCTTGCAAGTGTATGGGCACATCTATGCACGTGGAGGGGGAGCTCGGTATCGTATAGGTGGTCTGCTCTCTCTGAGAGGATACACATGGTAACTGAGATGAAAACCATGAGTCACTGTAGGGAAGAATGATACTGGTTCTGACAAGCCCGTCATCTGCCTGTAACTTTCACCTTATGTACCTTATGTCTTTCATTTCTCTTTCAGTCTATTTTTTTAGCTTGATGCTTAAACCATAATTTACCAATAGCTCTCCTTGGTAATTCATTTCACACGTTCATTACAGTCTGCTTGGCTATAAACACGTATGGATTTCCTTTTTAACTCTTCATTTCCTAAGTTTTCGATAGAGAGGTTCTAAAGCTAAACCACAGGAATGGTCTATGCAGCTCTAGTTTATTAAATCTACCCCACTGTGTCAAGTATCTGCAGCACGTACAATTACTTTGGCCAAGCTACAGTTATGAGAGAATTAATTTCACCCAAGGGTGGATTAAGTCTGTAGGTGTTTTGTGTCAGAATGGTGATATTCATATTGCAACATGAGATGGAAATGCTGAATTCTTAGGGTCTCCTCAGATCCCAGCTCACACTCTGGAGTTCATGACTTCTAAAGCCACGTTCAGTCAACTACTTCCTCTCCATATATACTGCATAATCCATATGCATAAGACTACATTAAAAAGCTGTGTAGGCACCAAAGGTCATGGTCCTTTGGGTGCCTTATGAGAAGTAAAGCCAAGGTTCAGTTAACCCCAAATAGGCAGAATGTCTGAGTACATGAAACAACAACAGATGGAAATATGTACAGTCAGCTTTATCAGTAACCGTTTTATACTCTTGGATGCTAGACATTTGAGACTGGTCTGATCAAGTTAGCGAGGAAACGGAAGGATGTGAAACTTGTCAGTTTCTCAGTCTGATCATACATGGTATTAAAAATCCAGGAGGCAACTGAAACTACTGATTGTACTGCTTGATAACTCTGAAAGAAATCCTAGGGTTTGTTCCTGGAAATGGTGAAGCACTCCAAGGAATGAAATATTAAGAGATTCTCAGCCTGAAAGCTTTCCTAGTCAGATGCTTCTGCTATCAAATGTAACTATAAAGAAGCACTCAAAAACCAATTTATATATCTGTCTTTCTCACATGGGGCTCTATCATGTTTCTCTTTTTGGAACAGGTGTTCCATTTTGGAACACCTGCCCCATAAAATAAAATGACAAAAGAGCATCTCCTTAGTGTGGATGGAATCCATAGTCAGATGAATACAATCAGCTGTTTGGTTTCCCCACGTAGCACTTTATTTATTTATTTATTTTGAGGAGCGTATTTGCTGATGGGAGTTCTATTCTAGTCACAGTCTTCACAGGATCAGACTGGATGGCAAGTCCAGAAAGATGGCTCCTGGCTAAATGTGAGGAGATTTGGGCTCAGGCAGTATTTATTATGATAGACAAGAAAAATAGAACCAGATCTTTTTTTAAGTAGTTATGCAGCAGTATCCACGATGATCCGTTCAGTAGGAGATCTGAGGTCTGGGAAGGAAGATTCCTTCTGACAAAACAAATAGTTCACCAGTTTTCCGTGTTGTGCTCTGCTGGTAGAACATGGCCTCCTAGCTTGGAGTTGCAGCCCCCCAGCCATCTGTTGACTCATCTTCACCTTTTCTGAATTTTTCTTATACTGAGGATCCATAAGTGTCCAAAGGACTTCAGATGGAACCTCTTGAGTAAAGAGTGAGGGGAAATGGTGTTCTTTAATAATTTAAAGTCTTGCCTCACTGTCTCCTTGGCTGTCAATCCTTTTCATAGATAGTCACTTAGAGTTGCTAAGTGCTGTGCAAATCTCTTTTTATTTGCCCCCAGACTTGAGCTGCCAAAGAACCTCTGTCCATCACTGTTACAGGCTGCAAAGACCTGAGTATTTCCTAGTGGTTTATGTCTGGACTGATTTTTGCTGTTTGTATGTTGCATTAAAGCTCATTAAATCAATAGTTGTGATTCACCGGGGAGGAGGGAGACTAGCCAGTTGTCTAAAACCTAACCTGTAAATTTCCAGGGGTGTGTTTTGCTTTGCTTTTAGCTGCCAGACTGGACAAGTAAAATGATATTTTTTTTCTGTGTGTATTTGAAAGGAGAGACGTTTCCATATACGACTCACACTACGTAAAACTTAACCTTCTCCCTCAGCCTGGGCAGAGTTTCATGAAGTTTCATGATAGACAGAAATCATCTTAATGGCTCCTCCTGTCCATGGCAGCCACAGCCGCAGCTCCGAGTCTTCTCAGAGTATGTCTCCCTCACAGGAAACGTCCCACTGCCTGACAAGCAGATATAAGGAGACAACATGTTCTCAGATAAAATGTTCCAAATATAACAAGTCTATTTTTATTAAATTTGACCAAAGGGCCTCCCTGCTTCCCAATCAGAGAGCCTGATTGCTGACTCCCCCAGACCTAGCTGCCCTGGCTCACTACAGCTGTATCATGAGGTAGGATTACATATTTGTAATGACTCAAATCTTTTCCCAAGTCCTCAAGTATTTTCACAAAAAGAAAAAAAAAAAAAAAAAAAAGGAAAAGAAAAAAAAGAAAAAAAGGAAAGAAGGAAAAAAAAGGAAGAAAAACTCCACACACCCTCCTGTAAAATCCAGACACCAGCCCTGAGTTGTGTGTGGTCTTCTTTAGCCTTTCTTTTGGCTTCCCTCAAGACACGGCTTATTGCACTGGTCTGGATGCCGTCCTACCGGTACAGTGAGCTGGCCAAGCCCTGGTCCCAACAACAAAATCACCTTGGCAGGTGCCAAAGTAAATGGTGGCCTCCAGCTACCTGTACCCACTGCGCTGTGCGTGTGCAGGACACGTGGCTGGAAAGGCAGTGCCGTCACCCTCCATCACTTTGATGTGCATCAGGCCTTGGACTTCATCTTTTTTATTCTGGCAGCCTCCAGGGCACTCAACCTGGAGAGCTATTTTTAAATGTCCTTTATTTGGAGAAGTGTGAAGTTGTTCAGAGAGGACTGGCCGTAAAATGTGTGAGGCTGAAAAATGTGTGCGCGCGTGATAGGGAAGATGTATATGTGCAAGCATGGTTCATAACTTCTACCTTTCTGTGTAACTTCAGCACATCTGGGTGTGAGCGTGTCCTCATCTACACAGTCTGTGGTTTGTGTGCCTGTGAGATTACATCAAATGGACCCTCTTCTGATGTCAGCTGTGCTGCTCACAGCTGGAAGTGCTCCTCTAGGAGTCGATCCAGGGCCTTTTGATCACACAATCACCTCCATTGGATTTACAAGGTGCAGCTAAAATAAGGAGCTATTCAAAGTCACGCATGAGGTGAAAGGGGAAGTTACAGGTCATGCTGAAATTGGTCAGATAATTACAAGGGTCGAGTAGAGAAGGGGTCCAATGCAGCCCCTTGCATGCACCAAAGGGGCTGAGGCAGTGGGGCTGGCAGGCACACAGGAGCGCCGCTTTGTTCCCCTTCATTTTACAAGCTGCAGTGGTTGTTTTTCCACATTCCGCTCTATAAAATGACTGGGTCTCAAAAATCTGCTTCAAAGTCAGTTGAAAGACTGCTAATGACTTGCTTGGGCTCCAGAGCCTGCTTTATTCGTATGGCTTCAATTTGAGTCCTGCCTTTGGACTGTGTGAGCAGGCAGACCTGTCTGGCTCAGAAGCCTTGTCCTGCCCTGGATACGTGCCATAGCTGCCCAGCTGTTTCTTTCAGGGTCCACTTGAATCATTCCTTAAAATAGATGAATTTCAGTTAAGACAAACAAATGCGTAGGGTCTAGAAAAGCCTAGCACTTTCCCTGCCTGCACCTCAGCAGATCTACCTAAGGTTACCATGTTTCAACAAGTGAGGGCAAAGCTAAACTTTGGAGATCACTTCCAAAACGTATGCAGATGTTGGACAGTACAGATAACTAAAGATAAAAGTGAATAAAAAATAGTCCAAAAATACAAAGTTAAAAAAAGAGAGGGTGAGGAAAGAGAAACAGCAGTTTCTTTTTTTCCCCAAAGACTTGTGGAACAGCTGACTGAAATGTCAAAGGGATGCAGGTTTTGAACGTTGTATTTCAGCTCCACAAATTTGTTTCTGTACCATTCCGTGGTTCAACATCTGCAACCCATATTTCATCCCTGTAGCGCTCACTGGAGGACTTCATTTCCCAAGAGCGGGAAGGTGACGCTTTACGTTTAGGATACATGGGTTCGAATGTGGACTGGAGTTCACGAGGGGGACAGCTTAATTGTTTCAGACGAGCAACAAGACCTGCATATGATACTGGGCCCAAGCATAATGCTCTAAAAGCAGGTTCAGAAATCCTACCATGAGTGGAAGCTTTGGTATGATTTATACTGGGCCTGAGGATTTTTCTGTTTTTTTTTTTTTTTTTTTTTTTTTCTTCAAGCTTTGCTTCCTAAAGGAGCAGAGCCTATTCCAGCCCACTTGGTGTCCGTGCTCATATGACTGTGTGTGTCTGCATCTGTCTGTCTGACTAACTGGGCCATTCTCATCCACTGCCATTGCACTCAGCCCTGGTGAGGCTGCACCTTGAGTACTAGTAGTGTTCACTTATGGGCCCCTCACCACAAGGAAAACATTGAGGTCTTGGAGCATGTCCAGAGAAGGGCGATAAAGCTGTGAAGGGTCTGGAGCAGAAGTCTTGTGGGGAGCAGCTGAGGGAACTGGGAATGTTCAGTCTGGAGAAGAGAACCCTCTTCTCCTAGTAAACAACAACAGAATGGGAGGGAATGTCCTCAGCTTGCATCAAGGGAGGCTCAGGCTGGATATTAGAGAAAATTTATCAGTAAGAGTGGTCAGGTACTGGAATATCCAGGGAGATAGTGGAGGTGTCACCCCTGGAGGTATTAAAGAAATGTGTAGATGTGGCTCTGAGGGACATAGTTAGTGAGCATGGTGAGGATGGATCAGTGGTTGGACTGGATATCTTAGTGGTCTTTCCAACCATAATGATTCTATGATTCCCTGGACTTTTGGAGCCCTGATTTCCCTCCTGTTTGCAAGAGGAGCAGAACTCTCAGTGATGTTAAATTCCTAAAACTTTGATAAAACTTGGTAGCTGGCAAGAGCAGGGCTGTCACTGTGGTGCATGAGAATGCTTTGCCCTAGACACCACAGAGACATTTTATCTTATCTATGGGGAAAATTCTGATGGGAATTTGCATCGTAAGGGACAGTGGTGGAGAGCAGCATTATCTGAAATTAGCATCACCAGTGCCAGCTCTGACTGAGCTGCTACAAACAACGTGTACTGGGAATTACAAGAATATATGAAAAAGGGCACACCGGGTGCTGAGCCCCAGAGTGGATGGAGGGCTTAGATTCCCAGGCCACCAAGATGGTTTGGAAAGTTTTATTGCTAGGCCATGCAGGCCCAGAAGCAAAATTGCCACAATTTATTTTCTTCTTAGAGAGATGCAAAAGAGCAGAGCCTAGAGTCAGTTAACCCAGAGTCACTTACAAAAGATAAATCTGTTGAAAGACAGTATTTCCTTAAATCAAAGAGCTTGTGGGAGGTTTTTCTCTTTAGGAAAAAGACCCATTTTGTAAAAAAAAAAATAAATAAAGTGCAACTTTTTGTTTAAAAAATGGTGTTCTTAACCTGATTTTCCCACGCTTGATTCCTAGCAAAGTAGCAAATGCTAGTGTTTAAATCTCTATTTTAATTTTCTTAAGTATGAAGGAAGGAACAATTCAGTGTTCAGTGGCAGGAAACCACAACAATTTGAGGAGCATTTGGGTTTCTCTCTAAACTAAAATGCATGAAATAAACAAAATAATTAATTAACACATGTTTTTCACATAAGAAAACCCCAACTGTAAGGAATCAGATTCACCTATGAAGGTGAATGTGGTTGTCCTCAGTCAGAGACTCATCTAGGTTGAAAGAGACCTTCAAGATCACTAAGTCCAACCATGATCCTGACCTACCAAGCCCCATCACTAAACTGCATCCTTAGTGCCACCTCCACATCTCTGAATAGCCCCAGGGACAGGGACTCCACCGGTTCTGGGCAGCCCTTCCAATGCTTCTGGGGAGCAAAAGGAAGGAGAGTTCATTTCTGAGATGGAAGGTAGCTAGCAGGCAAACTCATGGTGGTGATGGGTTGATGATTGGACTAAATGTTCTTAATGGTCTTTTCCAACCTTAATGATTCCATGAAACTCCAAGAATAACCATACTGTCTTCTCCAGGAGAAAGATTAGACTTTGCTTGGCTCCTTGGTTTCTTGCTGTTCTTGTAAAGGCCAGCAAAGCCCCAGAAAGACACAGCAGAGCTGTGAGCAGATGCCAAAGCAAAAAGCAGAACAAAATCCTGTCTCATAGAGCTGTCTGAGTTTGCAGATCTCCTGTTTTAGGACTTATTTGGGAGCCTGGTCTTATAGCTGTGCATCCTTCATGATCTGGCAGTTTCATTTCTCTATCCAAACAAGTGATTCCTTGCATTTCTGCAGCTGAAAGCTGATATAGCAAAAGAGGAAAAAAACAAACTGAACAGAGGAAGTATGTTTCATTTGACAATGGGTCTTTAGAGTCTGCATTTTTTTAGAACTAGATTCTTGGAGTAAAAAAAGGAATGGCCCGTGTCTGAGATATGTGCAAAATATAGCTCAAATCTAAAAGCTGTAACTGCGTGAGAAAAGTCAGATGTTAAACAATCACAGTTTTATTCCTCCCAGCAAGACGGCCTGTGCACCTGTAGCTGTTATTGTCTCTACTGTATAAAGTGAAAATGAATATCACATTGTATTGAAAACCCTCATGGAATACAATTACTCAACAGGAACTGTCCTAAATCTATCAGCTGTAATTCACTCGTAATTTTGTGGGACTAATGCAGAGAAGTGTTTCTCCATGCATGATTTGCCCCCAGCCTTTCCCCCCATTAATACATTTCATCCACTTTTGCTTACAATGGCTAAACTACTTGTAAGAGATTAATTACCTATGGGAAGTGTCTGTCTTGGTCTGTAGGAATGACATTATGCTGAACATTAAATGCTGACACTATTAAACTCTGCCGGACATATTTTGATATAATAACTCTGCAGACCACAAGTGAAATGGGTCCCTCACCAATTCACTACCTCATTGTTTTTCTGTCATCAGAAAACTTCGGGATGTAGTCTCAGCTGACATAGCTCAGAGTTTCATTCATGTTAGTGGAGCAGCTTATTAGGGCTTTGTGTTTCCCTGGAAGTTTTCCTGAGTTACCAGATGCAGACAGGAATCTTTGTTCACCAGTAACTTTGAACTGAGGTGCAGAAGCTGCTGTATGCTGACTGATTGGGAAACTGGGCTTTACATTTGAAATCAACAATTCAAAACAAAACACATCTTCCTTTCAACATTTATTTTTGCCACCTTAGAGAAGAAGAAAGTCGTTTTGCTTTGGTGTGCAGAAACTGCAAATGTAGTGGGTGGCGGTTTGGAGAATCCTGCGTTTTTTTCTCACTGGAAAGAAAAGCAGCAGAAGTCTGAAAGAAAGGTCGTAAAGCAGTGGTGAAGGGACGCTAACTTCTTTTTCTCCCCAGAATGGGAAAAATTCTTGAAAGAAGTCGAAAAGATTATAAAATCTGATTTCTTTTACTCCAGTCATCCCATTTGTAATTAGCTCATGTCTTATCTTTCACTTTCTAGTTGTTTTCAGTCTCCTGTTGATTTGTTGACCTCTCAGCACTTTTGTTGAAGAAGTGAACTGTGCAGAGTAGCTTTAGCCCAATGTATTTTGTTTTGCTTGTGTTGCTGTTCAAGATGCACGTGTGGAACACAGGTTGAAATCCGATTTACACTTGGGAGCAACTCCCATGGCATGTTGTATGGCTCTTTCTTCAATGGGAGTTGGAGGCATCTTATGTCTTTGTTAGCATTGCCACACATGGTACCCTGTTTGCCGTCAGGGACTTCTCCATGAAGGATCAGAAATCAGCACAGCTTCAGCTAAATCAGCAGCACACCAGCATGGTACCCACCATGCTGCACTGCTGGGTCCACCATCACCATCCACTGATGTGTTCCTGTTGTATGTGCAGGTTTGCAGGCTCAGCAGTAATTAAAACCAATCCCTCTGACTCTACCCCTGGGTAGATTAAGTGTGAATCCTGCTTGACTGCAAATGTACTTGCATAGAGCAAAGAGTTGAGGTGAGTAGAAGAGAACATGGTGCATCTTTCAAGGATCCGCATTTTAGATTGCAAACCCTTTTGTTCTATAATCTGGGATATTCTCTAGCAGCCGAATTCAGAAGAAAAGGGGCATTGTCTGATGAGTGGCTTCATTACTAATCTCTCCTGGATGCACTTTAATTCATTTTAATGACTCTGCCTCCTGTCAGACCTTTCATTTGTTAAAGGGGTTTGTTAAAGAGATTAAGTGCAAGGGGAATATGAACCTCAAAACACTACATCTCTTCCCCTAACCCCTCCTTCCTCTCCCCCAAGATTAATATTACACCAAAAGGAAGAGAAAAGGCATTTTCTGTGAAACACATTACAAGACCTTTAGAAGATGAGGGAGGGAGGAGGAGCAATGGAGTACGCTGGACTTGTTTAAACCATGGAAGAGCTAGAAGATGATGTTATCGATATCAGGCTTTACCAGCCACATTGTTTCCCATTCATGTGTCTATTGAATCTTTGTGCAAACATACCTGTTTATTAGGAATGCCAGTTTAAGGAAATACAGTCTGCCTCAATTGGATTCTACTCCTGTCTTCTACTTATACGGGAGCCTTGAAATATCCTCCTTTGCCTGCAGTAGGTGTACTGCATAAAAACCTTTCAGCTGAAACCCAAGCTTTCAGCCAGCTGGAGAAATAAGAGAACTTTTTGGTTTCCTACGTCAGCTTCCTACCCAGGGATCTCAAAGCTTTGCTTAGTGTGGGAAGTGGCAAAGTCAGCAGAATCCCTGTGTGGAACTATGAGTTTATTCTCAAAATTCATGATCTACATAGATATCTTTTGACATTTGTTTCATGAATTTGCTAGAAAAAATTCCCTTAACTATCTCAGTGAACTATTTCAGTCCTTCTCTTAGTGCACAAGACCTGAAACTAATTTTCTTATAGCCCTATAGACTCTTATCGCCTCAGGGTGAGAATGGGCTTCAGAAGTTCATGAGAAGGATAAGATGAAGTGCCACACAATAGCAGATTATAGTAGATTATGTTTAAGAAGATAACTTTCTTCCCTACATCCCTTAATGTTCCTCTAATAGCCAGTTGGTTCATAGTACAGCATAAGTAGCATGCATTTTATGCAAAAAATGAAGATGCATCATATTGCATGCTGTAATGTCAGTACAGATTGTCTTCTTTCTCTTGGCTTTGAATAGAGAGCGTCAGTTCTGCTAGCAGAGGGAAAATAGGACATGTTTCAAAAAAGAGGCACGTGAGATATAGCAGAATGATTAGTTGAATTGCCAGAGGATGGATTAGAACTGCTTAGAGAAGGTTGGAAATTGGGCGTAATTCAACACAACAATGCTTTGGGGGAAGGAGCAAGTGGCATGTAGTGATGGATAAATGGGAAGCAATTCTTCCACTCTTCTTGCCATTAGTAGGAACTCAAGATGGATGCTGTGTGCAGTTTTGGTTATGGCTTTTCAGGAAAGATGTAGACCAGCTGGATAGCAACAGGAATGATTGAAGACTTAACTTAGAAAGAAAAAATTAAAGAAGTAAGGTTGTTTAGTCTAGAGAAGAGAAGCTGAAAGGATCTGTGATAGATATCTGTGCACACACAAAGCTGCAAAGGAAAAGGAACATGTTTTGCTTGTCAATGCAGGTGGGGTGAGAGGTAATTGGTTAGAACTGAAATAAAGGAGAAACCTTTCACAAGACAGTATTAGTGACTTGAAGGAGTCACATCAATCACATGGAGAGATGCATCAGTACTTGTGGAATGACCAGTCCTAAAAGCAGGAAGAGGAAGCTAGAAAAGGAAAAGGTATAACTATCCCATGGTGGAATGCTGTGGGTTGTTTTTTTTTCTTCCTGGTGAATTCAGGAGGCCTCTGGCAGGCTTGCCTTCTACGAATCTTTGTGCTTTCCACACAGGGAATCCAGAGAGTCTGATGAACCCACTGATGTTCTTGTTCTAAGGGTTGAACATACTACTGAAAAAGGACATAAATGATTATGGATTGGTTTTGGATGAAATGATAGCTATTCAAGAAACAAATCAAAACTTTAGAAAGTCCATTGGAGAAAATGAAAAATCTCCCCATCCATTACATTTCTGTGCTGTATTTGAAGTTTCAGGGGCAAATCCATCCTGCAAGACATCTCCACACACTTACAAAACCAATATAATGAGGGGAACATGGTAGCAAATCCTTTGGGTTTTGTTTTAGTTTGGAAAGCATTAAAAGTGTTGTGCAAAGGGAATGGAAATGTTGCCCAGATGCCAATTCCACAAGGGTGTGTTCTTCTAGAGCCAGGTATGTCACTCAATGAAAAGCAGTGTTCAGATCCTGCCATGGCTTGGGGGTTAGCCAAAGAGGTTGGAGAAGGGTGGCTGGAAGGAGAAAGGAGCCTGGTATTTTTCACTGCCAACTTTCTGCTTTTTGTCTAGCTTCCCCTGCACAAATGACAACTGAACTGTAAGCTGGCCTCTTTCCGTTATGGAAACCTCAAACTGAATTTAATAGTAGGGGCTTATATTCAAATGTCCCATAAAGTGTTGTAGAGAACTGTATCATCATTTGAGCATTTTGTGATGTGGTTCAACCTCTTCAACCTGAAACTTTCCCCACCCTAGAATTTTAGACTAGCTGAAGTGATTTGGACGCATCTTTTATTCACTCATACAGACGATGTTTGTATTAATTTGTGCTACTTCATTGGTTTAGGTCCTATGAATTAAGTAAGAATCCATTATTATAGATGATGGCTAAGATGTGACTACATCCCATAAGGCTGTTAGTTGGTGTTCACGGTAATGGATGAACATATAATGGTAGATCGATGGGGAAAACCCAGATAACACATGGTTGTGCTCAACCTGCAAGGGAAATATGGACTGACAGATAAAGGAGAACAGTGCAGTTCCTTCCCAACTTGGGCTGGTTTTTATCTTGGGCTCAGAACAAGCAGAACATAGGTGGCACTGGATGCCTGCTGCTGGACTGAGCTGTGTATGACATATGTCTGTGATATTTAATTACTCGGACAATGGATGAATCTCCATGCTCCAGTCAGCTTTGAAAATTTCAAGCACTGGGGCACTTTCCCTCCCTCTTGACATCCATAGGATCCGAGAGCAATTTTCCTACAATACCACTCAATCCTATGGAATCCCACTGCTTTCACCCTTATTACGTGCCGCAAGACTTTCCCACAAGGGTTTAATCTTTTGCTGCCTCAACTGAGAAATCTGTGGAAACAGAAAGAGCACAAGACAGACTAAAGAAGAAAGAAAACAGTCGGGAATTGTTCAACCCTGTTCCAAGATGCCCTGTCTCCCTACAGCTGAGATTCCTCTGAAATTCACTGGTACTAACTAGCATTCATCACTCCAACCCACAGCAATTTACTGGTGGCGATTTTCTGCTTCCAGCTGGTGACTTCCTGACCTCAGAGGTTAAGACAATTTTTATTCATGCTACTGAACTTGGCATCTGAATTTTAATGTCATGCTTTTTGCCTCCCCGCCCCTCTGTTTTCCTGATGGAGGCTTAAAGCCTGTGAAATCTTTTCAGGGCAAACAGAGATGAAATGTGCCATCCCAAAAGCATGACAGCACACAACATGGCAAAAAAATTGCCACACAGTAGTGCATATTTTTAGGTGAGTGCTAAGTTGCTAGGAGAAACTGCAAACCAGTGTTGAGTTGAAGTGGGTTACCCATGGAAAATTTTTTTTCTGGTGCTTTTAATTTTATAGGATCCAACAGAGAGCCATCACTGTCCAGCTGAGCTGGCTGATGTCTTAGACATGGGTTATGCAATGTGGAAGAGAAGTGACCGTATGTACCAATCAGCAGACACTGAGAAAAAAAGATGATAAAAAATGGAAACATCGAGGCGATGAGTTATATTTTCAACAAACTCAGTGCTCTCATTCAGTCATCAGGGAGTAATCAGTGGCAGTTAGATGGCATTATCTTTAGCATCCAGAGTTCCTACCTGGGGATGTACCAGTGTTTCTGGAACCCAGGACAAAAATGTTGACTCTGCCTACCTTTACTTGGCCATATCAAAAATAAGATTTTGAGTATTTGAAAATCTCTTCTTTCTCTGAAGTGCCTAGGATCTGACCTCACTTTCTCAGCCATAGCTTTTGCTCAAGACCAGTGCTTTCTGAATTCAGTAGTTATTCATAAAAGAAAAAAACCTGAACAGCAACATCAACATTTACTAATTTTTATCTTTCACACTAAACAGAAGATTCCCTTTCTGTGTTAAAGCAGAGTCCCCAAAGCTGCGAATCTGAAATGAAAACAGTCATCTGTGTCGCCATGTGTTGCCCTGGCCTCCCCACTCTGCTCCAGAGTAGCTGAATATCAGAGCAGATCAGCTCTGGCAAGAAAAACAAATGCCTCATTCGCCCACAGAGTTATGATGGGGCGGGGTAGTTCATGCATTGCCAGTACTGATTGAGAACAGCAGAAACAAGAAAGCTAACACAGGTATCTGCTGGGAGAGAGGAGTAAGCTGGTTTTGACAACTCCTTCAGTTATATATTTACTCATTCTAAGTTTTCCTAGTACTTTAATATCTCAGAACGTTTTCTTCTGTGGACATACATGCTGTGCAATGTCAAGGACTGGCCCAAGGTCTTTGGGAGCTACCACGTTGGAGGAAAAGCTAAGGTAGTGCTGAGACAGAAGAGTAAATGAACAAAAGCTCTGAGCAGCCTGGTCTAGTGTTTGGTGACTCTTCCCATGGCAGGGGAGTTGAAACTAGATGGTCTTTGATGTCCTTCTCAAGCCAGGCCATTCTGTGATTCTGTGAAAGGACCCTCAATGAGATTTCTAAATTTCAGCAGCATAGTGAACCCTTCCCCATAACTCCTCTCTCTGCTTTTCATTTCTGTCCTCCTTTCGCTGCTAGAAGGAATTCTCTGAATTTCCATTATTTTGAAAATAGTTAGCTTTAGACATGCTTCGTTGCTAACTTTCACCTGGTGCTGTCATTTACGCTAGAGCTAAATGGGTTGTCATGCACTTAGCGATCAGCAGAAATGCCCTGGCATCAAAGGTTCGTGGCCACAATACACCAGGCTGCTTCTGAAAGGACGCAAGGATCAAGTCCATTGCGATGCAAATGTGGCCGATTCCCTGGCTGGTATTTTGTTTCTGTCTGGGCTTAGAGAGGGAAGGCTGAGGACAAGAAAGGAAATGTTCTGTGGGAAGATGATCTGGCATTTTTTCTCATTCTCCCCACACACGCATTCCAGAGAGTTACACACCAGATAAGCAGCAAGCACTCTTTGGCCAGCTAACTACTACACAAGCATTATGGACCATCTGGGGACTTTTAAAGCCTGCAGAATATGAGTCGAGCTTGTGCTGGAAGTAGGAGCTGAGCTGGTATCCTGTGTCTAAATACCAACACAGCTGCTTGGAGCAGGAAAGGGGAACCCTCCAAAGGAACAGCGTAGGGGCTTTTCTTTACGAAGGATATTATTTTGGAGTAATTGAACTGATTGAGACTCCTTCATTTGAGCCTGTGAAATAAGATTCTCTCCAACTGGAGCTGTGGGGATACAACAGCAGACTCACAGGCTTTTATTATTGTTGTTGTTGATAATATTTTCGCTGCTGTTTTCTTTCTCAAAGATCCTCTGAAAGGGCTTTTCAGTGTCTTGAGATGTAAACTCAGCACGGTATTCTGGCCCTGGAAAGAAATCAACGTGCTTCAGCTGAGGGGAGGCTGGAAAGACAGTATTTTCCCATAGTCTTTCCCATAGTTTTGCCAGTTTGTTGTCTTTTGCCAGGCACCCGTGTTATGGGCACAGCAGTGCTATGGGTACAGTTTCTCATAAGCTTTCAACAGGTGAAATGGGCTGAGCAGGGCGGAGGAGTTACTCTTGAAAACAAACACGTATCTGAACTTGTGATATTTAGGAACAAGAGATGCACTCCGGGCGCTGGGGTTTGATCTAAAACAAACAGGGTCTTTAGTCAAGTCTGGAGACCTTGTTAAAATTCTTTTTGCTTGCAAATCCTTCTGATAGAAGGGAAGCACGCTTACCTCCAATGTGACCTCGCACCAGGGTTTCACCAGGGTTGAATTTGCCCCTCAGTGACTTTTTTTCTGAATCCTAAGCACATACTGACTTTTAAGAGACCTTTTCTCAAAGCACCAGGCTCTCTGCTTTCCTCCAGCTGTACCGTTTCATGCTCCAGCCTGGCCTCCCCTTATGGAGCTTTCACCAATGTCATTCATCCAAATGTTGTAGCCTAATACTAGACTCAATTGCTAAATTGAGTCAGTGCCTGAAGCAGATTCCAAGGACAGTTGAGGGCTCATTGTGTTGTGCGCTGTGTGAGAACGGGGCAGAGCAAATCCCTGACTTGAAAGAGGTTTCAGGCAGGGAGAGAAAGGTAGTGCTCCTGGGAAATAAAGGGAGATGCCTGAGATCACTTAAATCTCTGAAGAGTCAGACCCTTAGTTTGCCAGTTCTTGGTCCATATCATTCTATTTCAGTCAACAGCTGTATTAGATAGAAGGCATGTAACCACCTAATGCAGACAACTGGCATCACAAGAATTAATTTAAGTTTTACAAGCAGTCTGCTCTTGACTTGGAAAGAAGCTTGGTAGATCACATGCTCCCTGAAACCAGTGGGGTTCAGGTGAATGCAATTGCGATGAATAACCTTCTGTCATCTTTTGTTCTTCGTAAGCATTGAGTAATTTTTTCAGCAGAGACAAGTCTCAAGTTCTAGGGAAACCCTCAGCCAGATGGGGATTAAAAAAAAACTAAAAAAAAAAAAAAAAAAAAAAAGAGAGAGAGAGAGATCAGTCATCTGTCGTATCATTTCCAAGCAATATTTGAAAAATAAACATTGCAGGGCATACCTCTTTTGCGGACATATTTCCAAACACCGAATGTGAGGTAGCCAGCCGTACCAGCGCCAGTGCACTTCAGACACAGGCTGTGCAAAACAGTTTCAGATGAAGTGCAGAATTTGGTCTCTCTGCCCCACCAAAACGCTTATGGGTTAGGGCTATTGTAAGTTTTTGGACAGTACTTCAAAAGGCACTTCAGTTGAAGAAATAATTACTATATAAGTTACAGCTGAACATTTATAGCATAATTGCCTTTCCAGAAGTGTACCTCTAACACACCCTGGCATTGATGTTTTCAATTCTAGGGTGAAGACCAAAACTAAATGAGATCAGCAGGAAATCCATATTCATTTCAAATTCATTTAGCTACCCCAGGATACAAAAATAAAGTCTTATACAGTCAAAGACAGAAGATCATTCTAATAAGAAAAATGTGGGCTAGATGAAGGCAAATGATTAGGTATGTTTGGGCAACTATGGGCTTTTCAGAGGGAAATCAGTCAAGATCTTGTCTTTATTTACAATTTCCATGTTTAAATAAAGCTTATTATTCTATATAATTAAAAAGAGCTTCTGCATCTCATTTGGGTCAAGCATCAGAAGTATAAGAGGAGACATTCAAAAGGCAGAAGAATTGGAGGGTATCATACAGCAAATACAAAACAAAAACTTGAAGATACTTATTCATCAGAAATTGGTAAGCTGTGGAATTTTTTGCTGCATAATACTCTGTGCTTTTCTTCCATTAGTTTGTCTAACTTGAGTCCAGCTAGGACTGGTCAGTATGAAGACACCATGAGTAGCTCAGGAAGTCTGCAAGACAGAAATGTCAGGAGCTTAGGTTAGTGTTCTGGGGAGGTATCAGCACATCACTTGCTCTCTTGCTGTGCACCTTCATAGAGCTTCTTCCTTGCTCGTGGCCTGCTGGAGAGAGGGCCATGGCTGGCATTGGACAGCAACAGATTTCCAAAAAAAGCTCCACAAAGGAAAAGCCCTTTTAGGCGTTGTGCATTGGTGCTATCTTCAGTCCAAATTTCCTTATCCAAACTATGGATCCCCTGCATTTCAGAATTGCAAGTGGAGAGGTTTAGTATAGGATCACCAAGTGGAGCCAGTATGGGCCAGGATGCCAACAACCACTTCTCTGCATTGCAGTGAAGATTGAAAATACTTCCTAAGTACAAGCAGTACGTGATGGGAAAAAGGTATCTGTTCAGCTCACTGACAGACTTGTGTACTGAAAAGATAATCTAAAGTGGTTCCACATAGGTGCAGCAGTCATGGGATGTACCAAGTTTTGGAATATCTTTTGTGCATCCTCAGGGAAGAGCTCTCTTTTGTGGCTTTACCTGATGAGAAAGAGCATGTGCTCTGCTTGAGTGTTCCATACGGATAGCCACCCTTTAACCAAACACTAGGGATTGGTGTGTTCCTGATGAAGTGAAGCTCTCCTTTTGTGAGCTCATTTTGCTCCAGAGTGTTGCTGCCTTAGTCTGGATAGAAGTGCAGGGGATTATGTTAGAGTTTTAAAAGTGCTTTATGGAGGATGGGGGTGAGAAGCAACATAATCATTGTTATGCAGATGGGAAAGCTCTTGGCTCCAGATGGATTCCCTAGAGAATCAGATAAGCCATTTAGAGCACTTGTTGGCTCCTCATCCATTTAAACTGCTTTGCAGCTGGGTGCTTCTCCCAAGGACTTTGGAAAGGCAGGTTACTGGGGATAGGTCAATGCCACAAGTCCAGCCAAAATAGAAGATTTTGTTCTGACACATGGCTGGGTCTTAGTCCCAGAAAGAAACGTATGGGGTCACCAATAATATTTATTAGAGAGAAAGAGCATAGGAGTGGTGCTGCCAACTTAGAGGTAGCTGCACAACAGCTTGGGAATGTTTCTCAGGCCCTGTTCTGCAAGCAGGTGGTGAAATACTCCCTTAGCTCAAGTTGCAGATGGATCTGGTGTTTGCAGACTGAGGCAGGCTGAACAGCAGCTACAGAGGCTTCCTTCTGGGCAGCAGATTTCACACATCAGTGGCAGCAGTAGCTGCTTTTTCTCCTTTCAGGCTGATAGATTCAGAGATCTTCTTCCATTCTCTTCCATTCTCTAAGGTTCTGGCCTTGGGCAGGAAAGGAGAGTTTAACAAACTTCAGGACGGATTCTGGCCAAATTGATGACGCACCCGACCTACCTCAGGTATTCCAGGTGCTCTGGATCATCTTTGTTGGTCTTAAAATGTTACAAACCAGACAGTATCACAAACTGGTACTCACATTTAGGGGAGCTTCCTCATTTCAGTAGTCAGCAAGGAAAGCATTACCTGGAAGCAGGAAGTCTGAGAAATATTGAAGACTCTAAGGTTTAGGGCCAGTAAGTGGCTGTTTAGACTAAGCAAATAAGAGGAACATGGATTGATATATTGCCCATTAGAGTGGAAGCTGACAGCTTTGTGCTCTGCTTTCTGTCCTTGTAAATCGTGTCAACCCACTGGCATGATATTCTTTCTCATTCTGAAGTGGGGAGAAGGCTCCTGGAAGCACAGGGAGCTGTGTAGGTCAAAGTCATTGTTCTACTGGGTGTTGCACTTGCTCATGTGATGGGAGCTTAATAACATCATTCTGATTGCCCCCCAACTTGCTCAGTTTTCTTTTTCCTTATAAAGGAAACATAAAAAATGCTGCTTCTTATACATGAATAATCACTTTCAAATGCCAAATCTCAGTCCAGAGCCTCCTGGAAAGGAGTCAAGCTCTAAGGAGTCTGTTTTCATATATTTTCTCTTATCAGTCCTCATCACAGATCAGGGTTTGTGGTTTTACAGCTGATGGCATGTTGCCTGCATATCTCAGGGCTGAAATGCAAAAATAAGCCAAGCATGAAGACAGTATCAGCTTGACGCTACATGCCTTTCTAGGGCTATTAGATAAGAGATACTGTTTGTACAGAGCAAACCTGTTACCTCAAGAAAACAAAACTGCTTTTAACTGTGGCTTGCTTTAACTCTCCTCTTAAAAGATTGCAAAGTATGATTCAAATAAATGGACAGCCCGATCATCAGCTCTGTACCATTGCTTCCAAAGCAGCAGGATCTAGCTGTCAGTGCGTTGAAATGGTTGCTTCTCAGGATGACCAGCTCTGTCCCTTTTGTTTCCGAAACCTTCCCACAGGTCTCCTCCTGAAAGTTTCCTTTCTGCCTCTTCCCATCTTCTGTCTCCCAGCTTACACCCACTCTGCAAGGTGTCATCTTTTCTGCTCTACACACATATAGCACCAAGCATGGTGGAAATTCAGATGTAGGGCTGAGGCACTTCGTAGGTAACCACAGTATTTATCTTCTGAGGGGCTCGCTACCAGTCTGGAGAAGACCAAACCTCATTTGATTTTAAGCCCCAAGACCCTTTAACGGTGAAACATTCCCAGAAAGTGGTCCTGACTCTGTACACTGAACGTGTGGGGAGTGCTCTGCGTGAGGAGTACACACTGGGGTCCTTGTTCCTTGATGGGCCATCCTGAGCATATACACTGGCTTCCTTCTGGCCCACATTCCTGGTTTTCTTCCCATGGAGATGATGGTACCAGGGCTGCAGGGAGGACTGATGCACACACAAATCTCTTTCCAAACCACATGGTCCAGATTTGTCCGGGCACGCTTTTGCATTCCCCAATTTAAATATAGCCTGAGTACACTTCTGCTCTGAATCACCCTTTCAGAGAGTCCCTCCTTCTCCCTCAAATCATTCACTCTAGACAACATGGAGACCTCTGAAATGTAATACAAGGCTTTTTATGCACTCAGTGTTCTTATACATTACCCTTTAGGCAAATAACATTTTTTTTCTTTACCACAGTTAGCTACTGCTTTAGGAACCATCATACCCCACTAAACCACAAGAGGTTTTCTTATCCCAGGTGAGCACATTTTTAATGGGAAAAATTGGATTCTATATTTTTTCATTTCACCTGCGACCCTGCACTCCTTGCACACAAGAAAGATCAGCTCTGAAGATTTGTGTCCAGAGAAAGGTACTTTGTGGCCAGACATAAAGATTTCTGCTGAGATAGGTTCAACAGACTAGCATTTGCTAAGAATCATGTTAATTCCTGGTTGCTCCAGCCTCTCACGCCTTTCTTTAAACCTAATTTTATATGTGCTTTTCCAGTTGCAAAAGCATAGTAAGAGCCTTTTCTTAAAATGTCTTGGGATCAGGCCTCATTCTGAGGGTTTTTCCAGCTGATCTGGATATGATGTTATATTTGTATGTATCATAAGAAAATTTTGACTTGAGTTGAACTTAAAAAACTTTAGTCAATGCATAGAACCAGGGAATCATAGAGTCATTAAGGTTATTAGTGGTCATTAAGACCATCAACCATCCCCGCCGTGCTCACTGACATGTCCCTGAGTACCACATGTACCCTTTCTTGAGCACCTCCAGTGATGGTGACTCCACCGCCTTCCTGGGCAGCCTTTACCACCCTTTCTGAGAAGAAATTTTTCCTAATATCCAGCCTGAAGCACTCTTATACCACATTGAAACCATTTGCAGCATAAGATAAACTTGATAGATTAAGGCTGACTGGTTCTCACAAAACCTTTTGGAAGACAGTTCAAGTGATTTGGCAAAGCGGGTAATGACTTAAAACAGTTTCTCAACCTGGAGTGAGATTGATGCAGTTAGATCACGGGTGTCTAATCTTTTGGCCACATTGAATGAAAAGGAATTGTCTTGGGCCACATATATGTAGCTTGCTCCAAAAGTAATGCCTCCTATTTATTTCCATGAAATGCCAACAGGTACAAAGATCACAATAACACAGTTTGAACAAATTCTCAGCTACAAAACACTGTTTTTCCAGATAGTCAACACCACTAGCTGTGCTTTTTTGCCAGTGATGAACGAGAGCCTGCCACTTGTAAAAATCTGTACCAGCGGAGGTGAGCCACTGTCACTGTTGTCACTGGTGGGATGGTTCAACCTGTACTGCCATATATCACCAACATCCAGCTCTAACATCATGGGTCAACATAATAAAATAGGAAGCATCACTTTTGGAGCAGCCCTTATAAAATGTGTAATATAGTTAATGTGTATCAAACAACAAGAAGAGCCGCTGCCATGGTGGTGTGGAGCAGGGGGTGGCTGCAGTGCAGTGTGCCTGAGTGAGGTGGTAAACACCTGAACTGATAGCAGGAAAAAATGTGGGCATTGTGGTTGAATTTGGCTTACCATGTGAAAAGTGTCTTAAGAGTTTAAACTCTTGGTAAGGCTCTGGTGTGCTAAGCTCTCGGCTCCTCTATCAGTTTTAAGATGGTTTAAGAATTTAGTGTCTTAAAGCAGCATGAGCTGCTAAACTGCTTTCAAGATTTAGGAGGACTTAATTGTTTAAACCAGTTTAATATCTTAACATGGCTGAGCCACTGCTGCTGGCTTACAAAGTTAACAGAGTTGAGGCTAGGTGACGTTGGAGAGATGTCGTTTTTGCATAAGATCGGATCAGACCAGTGCAGTGCAGCCTTCTGGCTTCTCAGTCTCTGAATCTGCTGTATGTTTTTCAAGGTCATTGCTCAAACAATTCCAAGCAGTTGGCAAATAGAGACTAGGACTGTTTGCCAATCAAATCTAGTTCAAGTATTCTTTGAGTCAATATCCAGCCATTGTGTTGCTTATTTGTTCTTCTAATCTTCCAAATCCCCCATAAAACCTATATATTTTTGCTCTACCCTCTTACACTTCAATGACAGAATGTCTGCTATTTCTGGAGCTCCTCAAAAATCCATGCCAAGATTTCTATTGATGCTAGGTCCTTCTCTCACCCCTATGCCTTCCTGTAGGAGACACTCTCCCTTTTTACACAACTTTTCACTCTGGGAGCATGATCTCAGCTTTAGGATCTGTTGCCTGACAATAAAAAGGGGTGAGTACAGGGTGGACGAAACAGAGGCATCTGGAATTCTCTTTCCTCTGCTTGTTTCTGGCAGGTTGTTTGTAATGCCTCCTGCTGTAACCAGAGGGATGGGGCGAACTCCTGGTTCATTTGAACATGAAGTTGTCTCCACTGATGATCTTTGCTCTCTGTGCTGGGAAAATTCCTAGCTGTTCTTCAATAGGCAGTGGCTTAAACCTTCAGCTCTCGGCATCTCAGTCTTCCTGTGGCATGGAGTCGCAGTGTCCCATGAAAACAAAACATTCATTTATTTTCATTAAGATGGAATTTGTCAGTTTTCTGTTCCCCTGGCTGAACCTTCTATCACAAGAAAGAGAGACAGACTGTCTCTTGTAGGTTTGTCTCAATTATTTTTAAGTGTTACTTTAACTCACCTTCTGCTTGTGATAAGCAACACTGTTCTTTTCACTTTCCTTTTTGTGACCTCTGTGAGACCCAGGTGTTCTCAGCATCTTTGAATCTGAGGTCCAGACATGGAAATAAGAGTCCTAGTTTAGAAAGGTTATACTGGAAACTGAGGTCACAGCTGTACTAAACAAAATGTAGTTGCTTTTATCACCAAACAGCTTTAGTTCCTTACTCCTAGTACCTAGAGTAAAAATCATTAAGGCTGGAAAAGACACTAAAATTATCTAGTCCAACCATCCACCTCCCTCCAGTATTGCCTACCATTGCTGTATGCACCTACTGCAGTATTCTCACTTTGGCCACCTGAAGTCTGATAGCATCTTTTTAGCAAGTCATAGGGAAGAGTTGTCTCATATTTGTTATATGATTCTGGGTAGGATGAATTGCTTCCAGAAGTTGAGCCTAGGCTAGAAGCTGGATTTTTTAATGACTGAATTAGAGAAGAACTCAGTTCTCCAGGCTTTAGTGATATGGTTAAATACAGCAGCTTCTGTTGGCCAGTTGGCAAGTTCAGCAGATGGCTTGTTGGGTACAACTTTCGAGGTTATGTGAAACCCTGCAAGCAGCTATTCACAGGGGTCTGGGATCAAGCTTAACCTGAGCCAAAAATAAGGGAAAACATAGTAAAATAGGCTTTGATATTTGTTGCTTAATTATCACTGAGGTTTGTTTATCTGCTCTGGAGGAAGGCAGAACTGTCTGTTTGGATCAGCCAACTGTGTATCCTCTCACCGTCCCCTGCTATGGTCATGGTCCCTGAATTCATTGTCATGTGCTTTCCTCCATCCTGAACGGGTGCACAAATTGTCCAAACTGTAGCTCTCTAAAGAACGGCCAACAACCGGATCTTCTTTCAGGGAAAACAAAACAACCTCTGGCTTTTTTGTTTTATTATAATCAGAGGCTCCCTTTTAATCATTCCTGTTTCTAGTCACATGGAACATGAACTGTCAAAGAAAAACTTGAGGAGAGAGGGAAAAAGAGAAAGGAGTGAGAGTTTAGACAAAAAGCTTCCTCACTGGGGACAGGAAACCTCCACTGCAAGGCCATGGGACAAGGACCTTTTGCCTTGAGGTCATGGTTTCAAATGCATTCATCTGTTAATGGTTTTGGGAGGTTGTTCCCCTAGATTGTCAAGAACATGGCATGGACAATATCTGTCCTTGCACTCTTGTTGGGTGCAGTTGCTCTATCTTGAAATCCTGGAATGCAGTTTGAGGCTTTGTCACCATCTTTGTAAATCCCATTTGCCATCAGATTTGCCTGCGTGATTTGTCTGCAGAGACCAACATGGATTTTAAGCCCACCTGTGAGAAGAAGGGACAGGAAAGGATGTGCAGATCTCAGAACAAACTCCAGACTTTTAATTAATTCAATGAAGCCTGGAAAAATGCTTTCCTCTCTGTTTCTATAATGTGAAGAATTACTTCCCTTATCCTCAAGCATAATGAAATTTTGGCTCCACAGTCAGCTTTTCAGAAATGCCACCAGGATTTCACTAATTCTTCTTAAAGATTGAACAAACTTTGCAATTCTGCTGGACTTAAAGGCTTCTAAGGACAGAAGGCCCTCTCCAGTACTTGGTGGGCAAGGCTGAGAGATGAGTACAAACCTCATAAAATCTAACAACTAATTGAAAACATTATCTAGTCCACCTAGCTGAAGCTTCCTCAGAGAACAGAAAGAGCAGAAAAAAACTCATTTGCATGCTTATTTCCTACTTGAAAACCACTGATTTCTACATCTACTATTTCTGATGTGGCTGTATGCTTAACCTCACTTGTTCTAGTAGTTCACCTTGAGCCTGGTAACGTCTTCCCCTAACAGCCTGTACATCAACCCCCCGGAGCTGAAAGATGACTCTCATTTCCTTTAGCAGGGTCCCAAACCCATGCAAATCAGTGTATGAGGCCAAGGACTATCACGGCAGCACAGGACCTCACTTGAACAATGCCTCAGGTCCCTTCTCTCTGAGCCAAGAAGCTCATGCTTAGCCATATTTAGCAGGTATTAGGAAAGCTGCACACGTAATTTCTCTCTTTATATTCCCTGATTTGGCCTTTGCGTCTGCCAAATGTTTGTGTAGCTTCCTCAGTCCCAATCAGACACATTGGCACACAGGTTAGATCCAGCTGTGATCTGTGAGAGTGATGGACATTGCTTTGTGATTCTGCCAGTCCTTTCCCTCTGCTCACGTCTGCAAAATCCTTTCTGTTCATGTATGCAGAAAACGAGTTCTTTGCTCCAGGATTGGAGAGGTCATGCAGCCAAGACACCAGGGCAGTCAGGGGTACCTCCCAGCGGGCTGATGATGATCTGGAAGACATTGCTTTCACCAGTTTATCTGGCCCTGTGGTTACCATGGGATGTCATATTTCAAGTTCACTTCGGCTGGAACCAGAGGTTGTCATCCCATGGCTCCAAATGACAGAAAATCCACCCTGTCCCTTGGAGCGCAGCTCCCCCTGCACTACATTACTCCTCTGCACAGAAACGTGCCATGTATTTCCTCTGTGGGCTTTGCTGATTTCCCAACTGCAGCCCATGGAGTCTTTCATGCCTCTGGCTGCTAGATCAAAGATTCATTTTTATTTTGGAGTTTTTCACTCCATATGTCCCCTAATCACTTATTAACCTGTTAGCCCATTTGCCATCTCTCAAATTGCTCTCCTTTCCTCTCTCACTGGTGAGCATGTTTGCCAGACTATAAATCTTCCTGGCAGCTCTTTTTTGAGCTCTCTCCAAGTTTTCTTTTTAAAATGCCATCTCCAAAACTGGACACAAGATTTTATTCTCACATGTTTGCCAGAGGTTGTTTTCATAACTCATTTGTAAATACATTTTCCTTCTGTTTACTTCTGCCAGTTCTGGGTGAGAAAAGAGAGAGGGTGAGGGAAAGTGATAGAGTATGAGATTGTTTCTTTCAACTATGTGATTCTAACATGAAGGAATCTTTCATGGCTTTCTGGGGACCACCCAGCAACTCTTGGTGTAACCACAAATAGCAGCAATAATCTTATCTTCATGAGACTTGACAGCAGATGTCCAGAAAGGAGCTGGTTTTGACCAGAATCAGCATCAATCCCACCTCTTTGTCCAAAAGAATGGATGCTATAGTATTCTCTCCCTCCCCTATCCACACAATATGAGCATGCTGGGCCAGCCTGGGATAAAATGCCATCCCTGTGGGATGCCTCTTTGGGCCCCAGGAAGGCTTCTTTGGTGCTTGGGTGCCACATGCCTGATTGATTGGTGATGCACTTCCCAAGTCTTCATGTACCCATTCCTGCTCTGGAAATCACCGTGGGGCAGCTGGGCATCTCTCCTCTTGCCCAGGAGAAGGTTGAAGGGCAGAGGCTCTTCAGCCACCAGAGTCTTTAATGAGATGTTGAAAACAGAAAGAACAAGCTTGTAAGGCCAGGATAGGCTGAGAACAAGCCTCTAACACAGCAGGGAGGAGAACTTGTAAAGTTTCCTATACAACTTTTTTTTTTTTTTTACTTGAGAATTGGAAATGTTTCTAGTAGTCTCCTTTTCTCTCTCTCTCATATATATGTATATATGCGTAGTTGAAAAACACAACCCACAACTTTTGGTTTGAATTTGATCTGATGATATCCCTTTAACATGAAACTCTAAAGCCGTAATGGATACCCCAGTTGGACATTATCACAGATTATTTCCTGTCTGTGTTTTGACTGTCCTGGTCGAACGGCTTCCAAACCTAACACAGAGTCAATGAAGAGAAACAACCCTCAACTACTATTATTCCTGTTACTCATTCTACCAAAATAATAAAAATAATGAAACCGCAGCCTGCCTTGAACAGTAAAGATCTCTTAAAAGCCCTTCCTTGACGTACCTTGCATACGTTAGGGAAAAAAAACAAAGTTGGTAAGGTTGAGGGAGGAATTACCAGTGATGTTCTTTGGCTAGGCTTATATCCACACTGTTCATAAGCACTGTCTTGGGCACAGACGCGAACGTGGGGAACTCCCTGTCCCACCCAGGGCTGACCACCCATCTGTTGGCTATGCTCTGGCTCTGCCACACCACTGCAGGCAACCCAACACACGGCAGGCCACGTGTGAGTGGCTGTGTTTGTGACCCCGTTGTTGATGTTAGAGATAGCAAACCTGATCTTCAGGAGGACACTTTGGCAAAGAGTTACGGGCTTATTCTCCCAACTCTCAGCGTGGGTAAACATGGTGGGTAATGCTCAAGGTAGACAGCAAACATCAGACAGCTACAATGCCAAAACTGAGCTAAGTGAAGTTTTTCATCTAGAAAAAAAAAAAAGAAAAAAAAAAAAAGAGAGCCTCTCATGTTTTAGTAGTACCAAAATGTTTTATGAATGTCTTTTCCCTTGGGTAGATCATTTAGGTACCCAATAATAATACCAAGGCCCCTTCTTGTCCAATCATTTCATTCCAATAGGGTGGAAAATAAATGTTTTCCATTATTTGCCTTGGAAATAGGTTCTCATTTAAAAATAAATTAGTAATTTTACCTTTCTGAATTTTTACATGTGTTTAAAGATGGTTAACACTGAACTTAAAATGTTAATATAAAAATGCTTGTTTATTTTAGTTCCCATTTGGTAAAAATCTTAAAAAATCATTTAAACAGAAAAGGGCCTTTTCAGTGCAAAAGGGAAGCACAAGAAAAGAGTGTATCAAGGAGAGAAAGAGACTTTGGAAAATGGATCAAAACTGATCAATTTTGTTAGTTTTACTCCAACAACTTCATCGACTAATTCCTAATTTTTCAAGAGATGTAAATGAGACTGATTTCCAGTGCCTTCCATATTCAGCTCTTTTGTCCTTTCAAATTCAGACTTAGTTTTCTAAATTACTCACAGATTGTCTTGAGAATCTTGCTTAGACATGACCTGCAGTCCCAGATTTTCCTCCATAAAGAGCATCTCCCCAGGCCAGGAGAGAAAATGACGCAGAGATTTTTTGGCTGAGTGTAGTAGGGTGAAAGAAGCAGAGGCTGATCCACTGCAATACGTTCACATGTTTACCTGTGATTTCAGCATCTGGCAAAGCAGCTACCCTAAACTGGAGCAGCGTTTAGAGCATGGGGACTTAGTACACACCCAAATGAACGCATAAGACTTTTTACATGCATGCACATGCCATACCATGCAAACCCTGAGACATCCAGGTGAGGAGCTATTCCGTACAATGTGTTGGGCTCCTCCGTGCTAGGTTTCTTTGGATTCATTTCCTTTTCTTTCAGGAGAGGTGCCTCTCAGGAGCCAGGCCTTAGTCATTTTTATTATGTCATAAATATATATTTATATTATATTGGAGTTGGACTAGATGACCTTTAAGGGTTCCTCCCAACTCAAATAACTCTATGATTCTATGATTCTGAGGGCATAAAACAGAAAGGCCGGATTCACATTGAGCGAAATGCCAGTTTAGTGTGGTTACAGCTGGTAGAATTTGTCCACAAGAAGTTAAAAGTGGGAAAAGCTCTCTGAGATCATTGAGCACATAATCCCTCATGGGAACGTCGAGTGCTGACCAAGCAGGAGAAACTTCAGGGCAGCAGAATGAAAGGGAAAAAATGTCAGCTCTCAAAATCTTAAAGCAGGGAGGGAGGACAGTTAGGGACTATTAAATGAAAGAGATACAGTAGGAGAAGGTTGAAAGAAAGTGAGATGGATAATTAAGCAGTAAGACACGACAGGGTAATTATTGCATGCCTGCAATGATATTCTTTAGAGCAAACTTTTGCTGCACAAGGACTAGAATCACCCCCCAGGGACAGGCTGGCAGGAGGGTCTAATTGCTGTTATTACAAAATTAATTTGGAAATTAAAATAATAATAATAATAGGAATAGAAAG
Organism: Chrysolophus pictus; assembly: GCA_037305975.1. Lineage (NCBI taxonomy): Eukaryota > Metazoa > Chordata > Aves > Galliformes > Phasianidae > Chrysolophus > Chrysolophus pictus. Next base: position 14,738,089 of record CM074582.1, on the reverse strand, counting down.
ATACCACTTCCTTCTGCACCATGTTGTTTGTTAGAACGTGTTATGGGAAAGAAGATGATATCCCCTGGAGCTGGTTGTTGAAGGGAGGGCAGTGACATCACTACCAGCCAATCCTGGCTGTGTCTTGATGCTGTGCTGACTTTCAAGTGGTTTTCCTTCTTTTTCTATTCCTTGGCCTAGGCTGCCTGCCTTCAGGTCACTGTGCCCAACTAACTTCTTGCGTCAGTAATTTCTGTCTTTCTTTTATCCCCTTCTGAGAGTTCTGCTCCTTGCCTTATTCTGTCTCCCTCTTTTGGCAAAACGAGTCATAACTGTTTGATATGCGGAAAGCGATGCATGCCATGCTTGTGGTCCAGGAGCATTTCTTTGGCATTTCCTCTATGAAGATCTTTCCTTCTATTTAGACACCCTCCAACTTCTACCTACCAACCTTGTTCAGTGAACCTGTAAATAATTGGGTCTCCATAGTATGGCTCTATTGAATGGGAAGGAAAGTGACATGACAGAAGAGAATGGTTTCTCTTCTTTAGCTGTGTAGCAGTGGATAGAATATATGGAACTTCATCTGCACTGAGTGGTGTGTTTTTTGAGTTTTCTATTTGCACACAGAAATTCTCAGTGTGGATATTGGAGTTTTGTTGGGAAAAATTCCATATTAAATATATTATGTTTTCAGAACCAAATCTCCTATCCCTATGTTTCTGAGCCTTCAGGAATCCTTACTCTAGAGAAAATTGGCAATGCCAACTTTAGATTGTTTTTTACTCATTTTTGCAATGGAAAAGAATTTCTGTGATCTCTCTCTAGGGATGGAATTCCTTTTCTTTGTAGCTGTGGTTGGTTATAGCTCATTCCCAAATAATCTGCTGGCCTAACAAAGATCTTCTGATCAGACAATTGCTCAAGAACATCTAGTTGCCTTAGGGATATATCTCTGAGCAGTGCTAGATTTAGAACTTTTACATAGTCTTGAAATTTACCTTAGAGGCATGAAAGATACAAACAAAGCGGTATGATTCCTTCAAACTGATCTCCAGCCTCCACTGTCATTCATTCCTGCTGAGACTCCAGTATCCAGTGGGAAGCTCTATATCATAGTCTGCTGAGTGGTGCTGATATCAGAACACTCCTCAAGATAGCTGCCATACAAAACAGGAGATAAGCTAGGACTAGATGAAACAGAGGTCAGTAAGAAAAGAAGATGCACAGGGAAGTGACATACTCATGTTCACATCAGAAATAGAAGCAAGATCAGGGTTAGATTTCAGGACTTTTGAAACTCAACCCAGAACTGTGCCATTCGACGATATGTTGGCTTGTTGTCAGGAGATGTGCAAGAGGACAAATCCAGCTCAACTATCTGCCCCAAATCCCCCACATTTCTCTATTTCTCCCCTCCCTCCCCCCCAAAAGTTACATTTATGAAACCGAAAATTTGGTCAATAGAATTGTGTTCTCAAAAATTAGGCTTTGTTCAATCAAACAAAAAGCAGTTTGAGCTCTATAGTTTCATTGTACTTGTTACATTAGGAGATGGGAAATTTTTCATGTGCCACTGCATATTATAAGCATCTTAGCAAAGGGGTGAACCTGTGACCTTTAAAATCAAAGCCTTGGCTCCATCACTATCATTAAAGAGAAACCTGCAATACATGCTGTCCTTAGGTGATGCAACCAGAGTAATGGGAACATGAGGTTATATATATACATTTATGTATATATGGGTGTGTGTACATGCATATTTATATAGGTGTGTTTACATATATAGACATGCAAATACATACACGTATATATACAAACACACACATGTAAATAAAGACATTTAAATATATAAATGCACATATGTATATATACTGCTGTAGAAAGAGGAGAAAAATGCATTTCAGGAGAGAAAGAGTTAAATGAACTAGCAGTAGGTGAGTGCAAAGTTGCTTATGCAGACATCTTCTTGCAAAGATCTGGTCTCTGTCTATACATTAAGAACATGCAGAGACTTGCTGTATCCAGGTTGACAGCTCTGGCATTATACATCTGTGAAGAAAGGTTAAACAGCATCATGGCACCACTTGGAAAGACTTAATAGATGGAATTGTACCTTCCTAGTCTCCCACGTTTTCAAAGGTAAACTGAAGTGGGAAATTCCACAGGGCTCATAAACAAATTTCTACCTCATGGATAGCGTTAAGCTATCATGTCAGAGGGATGGGAATGGGAATGGATACTCCCAATTTGCAGGGAGGAAAGAAAAATAGGCAATATTTATCAAACAAAGCGATTTTTTTTCCTTTTCTGGTGTAGGGAAGAAGTTCCCTTGACCCCTCTCAACACAGTTTGTTCACAAGGAACCAAAGGCAGCAGGTCCAAAGGCAATGAAAAACAAGAGAGGCGGGGTTACTATTTGTCATCCTTTTCTGAGTACAGTTTCACAGATACTTAATGGAAAGTGCTTCTTTCTTTTTGTCACTGTCCTCCCATCCTCCATGCCTAAGCACACTTGGATCCTTCAGAAAGCTCTGGCTCATAGTTCGATGTATTTTCTTAGGTTAGGCTTCAGGGTTTGCAACATGGCAGAGCAACTGAATTTGGTTTTGGAAGGTTTCAGGCCTACTGCCAAGGAGGTCCTGCTCACCACCATGCAGGAGCAAGCTTAAAAAGGAGATGAATTAGAGGAGGAAGAAAAGGGTGAATGCGTAGACTGGTGCACACAGAAGAACAGAGGTGGAGATTGTATGTGTTTCTATATTTATTTCCAATTACTGCTTTTATTTCCACTGTCTGCTGCAATAAAATAATAGACTTGCTGCATCTGAGAGCAAACTAATCAAGCCAAAGTATCCAAGTTAGGTGTATAAACCCTTCTCCTCTCTCTCTTCCTATCCTTCAGGCATCTGGTCATGGGAATGGGAGTGTCCAGAGACCAGAGTCCTCAGGGTGCCCATCAGAGACTCTTACCTGCTTGTGATGTAGGCACGAGGTGACAAAAAGATCATCTGACAGGTGTGTTTCTATTTGTTGAGGCAGATGGGGCCAAGTGAAAACAGAATTGAGCCCTAAGCTCAGTTCAGTGGAGGGATGCTGGAAATGAGATGCTGAGTTTCGATTGTACTTGTGTTCTGCGCATGGGCAATGTTGCCAGAGCCTGGTGCTATTCCTGGTATGTTGGTCTTGATGGGGCTGGCATGCTCTGACTGGGAGCCAGGGCAAGTAATCGGGCAACACTACAGGAGAGTTGGGTTCATCCTGTCTCAGAAACCTGGCGGTACAGACCTCTTGTCAGGCCTCAGAGCAGTTTATCCCTTCAGAAATTCGGTGGGAGAAAAACCAACTGAGATATCTGCAAAACAACATAGCCATTGATGGTTAATTTCAATTCCACTGAAACAAATGACTCTGGAAAACACTTTTTTTCTATGTCTTTGGGTTGTTGTTTTTTTTTTTCTCACTTGATTTGATTTCTCCTGGTGTCACTGGCATCTTGACTGAGATGATTTCCCTACCCCCTTTTTTCTCCACTTTCATAAAATTGTTTGGTCTTGTTTTCTTCCTTCCATATTCCTTGAGGCTGGAACCAAACTGATTAATTTTTTTACCAGGTGAGAAAAATAATAAAGAGTAGTCTGCATGTCTTTCTGAATCCACCAGAAAGACAAAAAAAGAGCAGGGAGCATCTATCTCCTACCTTGCCCCCATTAAATATTTCTTGTAGTTTTCAGGTCAAATGTATATTTGGGAGCTTCGATTAAAAAAAAAAAAAAATCAATTTTACTCATTCAAGTAAATTTTCCTTGCAAGCTTTCTGTGTAGCCTGAAGCGCAGAGCTATTTTTGATCTTTCTATCTTTTTTGAGGGCGAGGCAGAGTCAAGTTACCTTGTCATCAAATTCTCATTTTGGCAAGGAGGGTGGTGGGGGTGAAGAAACAGAAGACTTCATAGCAATAATCACTAACCAAAACACTTCAGAGTGCCTGAACTTGTTACTGCGTCTGTTCAGTTCTTCGACAATATGTCAAGCAGAAAGAAAACAGCTTAATTTTTTCACAAGCCTGGTTGCTTTCTAAAGCTCACAACAACACAGCAACTTGTTTGAACTAGTGAATGGAGGGAACATGCTATTAAAACCAGTCACAGTGCCCCGTCCCCCACAACTCACCAGATGTCTGAATTTAAACTGTCACCTCACGTATCACATCAGTTTCTACGGACGAAATCTTGGTCTGTGTTCCAAATGCCTAGGAGGCACTGAGCTGTTCTTGCATGATCTTTGATATGGTCTGTTACTAATATGGTTGTAAAATGCCATGTGCATTTATGGTGCATTATTATTAATATAGCTCCAGTTGCCATCATTTTTTATTATTATTTATGCATTATTTCCTTTCAGACAACTACATTACTCTGGAGACCGATCCATTGGGCAAGTCTTTTCACTTTTTAATCAGCACTCTGAGCCCCATTTAGTAACCTGCCTGCTCCCTTGTTGGTACATAGTATGGCACAGTTATGTGTTCACATCAAACACTGAAGTGTATCAGAAAATGGAGAAGGATTCAGGGAAAATGCAGAAGGAAACCAAAATAGACCCGTTCCCCCTGGAATTTGGCTGTGGAACTTTTTGAATGTCCTGGTTCATATCCTGTAAAAAAAGACTCAAAACTCCCAAATGTTTAGGCCAAACCCTTTATGGTCTTAGTCAAAATTCCTGTGGAAAGAAGGCCCTTTTCAAGAAAATGTACATTTCATCAAAACTTCATTTTCCCAGCAAAGCCAATGTTGACTACAGCTGTGCTGAAGCTGAGAGAGGCTGCTGAGCCTCCTGCCCATTGATTGCTCCAGTCCTCTTGACCTGGGGCTCAGTGGGGAGAAGTTTTGCTCATATGAGTAGTCAGCTGATAAGAAAGAACATGGTTCATGGATGGGGAAGGAAGGTGAGAAGGAGATGAAGAGAAAATGGAGCCTATGGGTCATGGAGAAATTGTAGGGAGGTAGAAGGCCAAAAGGATAAAGAAAGGCTGCATGGGGAGAAGCTGCCCTTATCCTGTGCAAGTTCTTCCCAACATTTTGTGATAGTGTAATGTCCTAAACAACTCTTTTACCCCAATGGTGTACAGCTTCCCTGGGACCTCTGCTCTAGTGAAGTCACTTATTGCAGTCCAAGAGTCTTTCCTCCAGTGCTGCTGAGAACCAAAGCCATAAGTTCTGTTTCCAGAGACCTCAGCATGCAAGTACCTGTACACAGGGGTCAGTACCACTCCCTGACACACTGCATTTCTTCATTCTTGATGGTTTCTTTTCTCTCTCTCTCTTTTTTTTTTCCCCTGAGATCTAAAATTAAGACATCGAGCAGATGGAAAACATCTGCCTGCTCTTTGTGCATGGAAAAACATAACACATAGCAGGGATGATAAATAATAATAAATAATGATGATGATGAAAGTGTTTTGAGAGGCGCAGTTTGCTCCGGTTTGATTTGTCCGGAGCAAGCATCACACACTTTCTGTAAGGGCTAAGGAGGATAAATAGACTGCTGTGGTTTAAAATTTTGCAAATGGCAACACAGTTTTGAGGCATTTAAGAAAAGCAGATGCTGAGCATGTCTTGGCTTTTCATGAATTTGTGCCTAGGAGTGCAAATGGAGCCTGTGCTCTCCTGAGAGTCCTTGCAGACACTCAAGGTCAGACTGAGCAGGGCTCTGAGCAACCTGATGTAGCTCTAGGTGTCCCTGGTCATTGCAGGGGAATTGGACTAGGTGGCCTTTAAGGGTTCCTTCCAACTCATACAGTAATTCTATGATTCTGTATACATATGAGTTGCAAATCATTGTCTCTCTTAACATCAACACAGCTAAGCTCAACAAGGACACAGACTCCCAGTGATGTAATATTCTTCTTTTCTACCTTGTTACCAGTACGGGGTTATGAAATCTAATCCATGCAACAAGTCATATATTTTTGTCCCTGAGGTTATCTCAAAAAAGTTGTAGCTTTTCACCCAGAATACATAATTCCCCAGATATCCGTGCAGAAATCAGCTCGTAATTGTATCCCTGCAGACTTCATCTAGGCATTCACCTAAAAACTTCTTCCAGGGTTAGGTTGTGCCTGCTCACCTCAGGCTGTAGGTAATGACATTATAAAATCCAGTGAGTGTTATCCAATGAAGAGGGACCACAGGGATTATTTTATGAGTTGTTGGGTCTCAGGTGAGTTTCCAGAATGCAGGTGCTCTACTTAACATCTGCCAGCAGGCTGGTGCTCTCCTTGCATTTGCAAATAACTAGGCCCAAATGACTTCTAGCTTTGAAAACATTTCAAGTTGTGGGCTGTCTACAGAAAACAAAGTAGAGATGGTTAAGGAGTGCAGTGCACAGTCAAAGGAGAGTTGGACTGGGTGACCTTGATGGTCTTTCCAACCTCATTGAATCTATGAATCTATATCTAACTATGAAGAGGCATTCTGATCACAGAGAAGGTGATTCATATATACCTATGCATGCAGGTCTGAATACTGGCAAAGAGATTGTGCATGGACTGGGTGTATTTATGGCTGACAATGAGACACCAAATGTATCAAAGGACAGGGACAGTCTCGCTTACCTTCAGACTTCATCTGTTTAGAGGAGGTACCTCTGAGACTAAGATCTCAGCTCCTGGGCAGCCAACTCATCATGTGTCAGGCAGGATAATTCATGAATGGAAAAAGCCCACCACTACGCTCATGACAACCCATGAGGTGTACATATATCTGTGTGCACTTTGCTGGCACTTTTTCACTTTTTGTGTGAGCATTCAGAATGTAAACACGGCATAGCTTTTTTAATTTTTTAATTTTTTTATTTTTTGTATGCTGGAATGATTGAAGCTGAAGAGAAAAAAAAAGAGAAAAAAAAAGAGAAGGAATTGGAGCTGAGCAACAGGAGAATGATGATGCAATGATATTGCAGCAGCAAAAGCAAAACGATCTGCTAAAAATACACCAGAGGGATCTAAATATTTCCATAAACAGATGGAGGTCAGAGCCCAAATGGAAGAAAAAAATGCAAGTAAAGGAAATTATATTTGACAAGCATAAGGGCCTTATAGTTCTTCTGCGTCTTTTATCCCAAAAGGTTTTTTTTTATAGATGCTCACAGTTGGGTAAAAGAGGAGTCTGATCCCACAGTGCTTTTCTCACACAAGTAACCCTAATTTATGTTCATGGATTCACAGGGGCCAATGGAACCGCCATGTGAGCAATAGTTTGCATGAGCTCTTTTAGAGAAGGCATCTGGCAATGCTTTATAGTGAAGGATGCAGAGTAGTTTCCATGCTAAACCTCTCTTTTATTCATTCTCATAATTTTTTTCCTCTGTTTTAGGGCATTTACATTTTCAACTGAAGTTTTCCAAATGTAGTCCAAGCCTGAATGTGAATTTTATTGGGATGCATGAGGAAGAACAGCCTCAGCCAAGCTGGAAAAATGTGTTTTTCCTTAAGGAAAAAAGTCTGAGCCTCTTCCTGTCCCATCCTCCCCCTTATCTAAACAAATAAGAAAGAGCTAAAATTTCATTTGCTGTGTTGTCCTATGGGGAGCCAGTGACGGTGAGATTCAGTGAGGTTTCAAAATCAAAAACACCTAAGAGAAGGATTAGAAGGTGAATTTGTAGGTACCTGGTATCCGGAATGTGTTCTGCAGTAGTGAAGTTCAGCTGCTAAATGTAGGGTACCAGAGAGCTGCATGGCATCTGCTCCTTTGAAGCCAGAGGCTTGTGTTCCAGTCTTGCTTTGATCTTTGGATTTTGAATTGGTTTTAAGTTGAGGGAGGGGAGATTTAGGTTGGATGTCAGGGGGAAATTCTTTACAGAGAGAGTGGTGAGGTACTGGAACAGGCTGCCCAGAGAGGTTGTGGATGCCCCATCCCTAGAGGTGTTCAAGGCCAGATTGGATGGGGCCCTGGGCAGCCTGGTCTAGCATTAGGTGGGAAGGTTGGTGGCCCTGCATGTGGCAGGGGGGTTGTTGGAAATTCATGATCCTTGAGGTCCCTTCCAACCCTGGCAATTCTGTGATTCTGTGATCTTGCCCACGTTTACCCAGCTATGAATGGGAACCTGACTTTGTGACTGAGAAACCAAAACCAGGTGTGATACCAGCTGTAGCATTTTCCTGTGGCCCCAATGGGCCGGCTTGACTTTGTACAGATCATAAGCCAAATTAGGAAGCATCAGCCAGGTCTGCTGGCTTTACTCAGGACTCTTAGTTTGCACCCAAAACAGAGGTGCCCAGTATGGAACGTAAGTTCCATCTTCTCATCTTCTGGTGGGGATGAAACCTTGTGAATATGTACCAAGAGACAGAGAGTGGGGGCAAACAGAAGTTTGAAAGCAGCTGGGGTTGGCCTCGATGATCCAACCTCTACAATTCTGTGATTCTGTGATTTGCAGAGAAAAAGCTTCTTCTGCACAAATGTTTTCTTCTGGGCATAGCAAAATAGTTCACTTTCATAAAGTCAAAAGTGGTTTTGTGTTGTTGTTTTTGTTTTTTGCTTTTCTGATTTTCAGCTCTCAGTTATGTGTGATAGCCATCTTGGTTACAGGGGGTAAAAAGTAATTTCAAAATAAATAAAACCCAAACACACAAAAATGACACATTTTGAGAATACTTGGCTTTAACATTCAGCATTTCACACTCTTCCTTCTAAACTAGCATCTGTCCAAACCAAGACATTTCTAGGAAAATGCAGTTCTTTTAAGTGAAGTTCTTCAATAGGAAAATATCTTTTCGGAAAAATATTTGTCCTGAGCTCTTTTTTTAGGCAAACATTAGTGACCATTCCATACAGCATTACAAAGGCCAAGTTATTCTGTCCAGCCATTCCTATGTACGCCTCCAGATACTTTAGTGAATATGGTTTTACTCAGATTAATCCATGCTTTGTACATTGCCCAATACTTCTTTGGCACATCATACGAGTGTCCTAAGCTATAGAAATTGGACCAGAAGATCTGCTGGGTCTCTTCCAATCTAACTTCGTAATTCAAAGTACAGCATACCATACAACACATAGTAAACCCATCAAACTCTCTGTGTCCTACTGAGGGCAGTGTAACTTAACTGTGTTCACAATGATGAGAACTACACACCTGTAATTATGCATCCTAAAATGAAGTGAAAATTATCAGATATAAGGCTTGAAAGGCTTATTGCAAGAAATTCATGGTAAAAGGACCTCAAGTACAATTTTAATATTACGAATAGTCAGTGCAGTGCTGCTGGGGCAATAACAGACTGGAATACTCTGGCTTCTTATGTCTCACTTCTTAAATTTTTTTTTTAAATAAATATTTAGAGAGTGGCCTTACTGAAATACAAACTATTTGCAACCCATAAATATATCTGAGGATTTGTCCTAAGGCAGGAGTTTTCGCCCACAGTGGCAGGACTGATCAGACTCCTGTGTGGCCCAAACCCAAACTTTCTGAGTCTCTTTACTTGGTATATTTTTACTGTTGTGAAGCTGAGGATCTTTTCCTGTGCCTGCTCTGCACTCTGCTTTGTCACTACTGGGTGATGCCATTGCCCATAAACCTTGGGCAGCACAGTGATAGGAAAGAAACTATATGAAAACACAGCAAAAATGGGTTGGTGATACCCTGAAGCCCAGTGCTGGGAAAGCCCCAGTTTGCTGCAGACAGCTCAGCTCCCTTCACTATGTGCCGAGGTAAACTCCCAGCCTTGGCTTGGCTTGCTCTGCCTTGTGAAGAGTCATTGCTGATGTTGATTTATTTAGCGGTTGAGTGGTAGGTTTTGGAAGAGGCAGGAGGAAGCTCTCCCTTCCTGTTCACACACAGCTGTTCTCCTCTGAGACCCATCTGGATTCACTGGAGGACCACTGGCCTCTTTGCCAGAGCTCTATCACAGGCGGTGTTTACAGCTGTCCTGCACAGACAACCAGTGTGTGGTCCGAAGCTATCAATGAAGAAGCGAGACAAGTGCATTCCATGGAATTTATTCTCTCCTCATCTCCCGGAGCTCTGAGAACTCTCTGATATCAGCTGTCACGAGCTTTCAGGCCTGGTGGAGGCAGGGCAGCAGAAGATGGGCTGTGCAGTGCTACCGGTACTGTCGTCTTGCACACAAGCTGTGTCCAGAGGGAAGCACTGCAAGCCAGGCTTTGCTTTTGGAAGCAGCCAGCTCCTGTGGTATCTGGAGCCTTATAAAAAATTTTGAGGCAGAGGGGAAGCTGTGTGTGTGCATGATTTCTCTGTCTCTGTGCATGGGAAGGGTTACAAGAGCTTCAGGAGTACGCCTGTTTTTGAGTAACCTGCCAAGAAAGAAAGGGCTTTGCAAAGTTCACATCTTTAAAATGTAAGAACAAAATAAAAATATCTTGCCAAAGCTTCTGGTCTGTGAGGATGAGGAAGAGCTGGAAGCAAGGAATTCACCTGCGGTACCGCATGGAGGACTGCTGCCCTCACTCATCCCTGTGTGATACGGTGGATCTCTTGGCCCACTCTGTAGGCTACAGATGGGCCTGATTTCAAGACCCTTGAAATCCAAACCTTACTACTCACAGTGAGTAGGAAACATTAGGAAACACGGAGCCAGATTTCATTGGTGGATGCTTACAAGCTGCCATCACTGTGCTATTAGCAGTGGCTTTACCACACAGGTAGATTCCAAGCCTTCTAAAAGAGCATTAAATCCTACAGGCTATCCAACTCGCTGAAGCCAGGATCCCAATACAGGCAGTGGCTTGTTCCTGGTAATTCCTGTGGCAAACCACATCATGTAAGGCCTGCTCTCCCACTCAGCAAAGTGGATAGGCATGCTACTGTAAGACAAGTCACCAAGTTGCTCACATTTCATAGAGAGACAGAATGGCTTGAGCTGGAAGGGACCTTAAAGATCACCTAGTTCCAAACCCCCTGCCACAGACAGCTGTGCTGACAGATTGCTGACCACTGGATGAAGCAAGCAGAATCATAGAATGGCTTGGGAAAATTCTGCCCCAGGATCTCTGCCTAATTTCCTCAGGAGCTTCTGCCTAATGCTGGGAGCTGGACAAATTGCAAGGGCCTTGCTGTCCTTCTGATTTAATTTTCATCTTCTCTCCATTTGTTTATATTTTTTTGGATCAAAGGTATTGTTGTGTGATGAAGTTTGAAGAGCTGGGGGATTCTGGTTTTCTGGATTGTTTCAGCATCAGGACCTGGGTCAACTGCAAAAGTTCACTGCTCTCAAAGTCCTTCATTGAAATTTACCTTACTGTATTTATACTTTATTTTCAGAAAAAAACTCCAAAATACTCTCAGGGGAGGTGGGGTAGACAAACAGGAAGATTTGTGGAGGTCACCTCAGGCCTCGGTGGGATAGAGTTACAGTTTCTGTCTTTATTTTTTTTTATTTTTTAAAACAAACAAAATGTGCAGTGCAATCCATATTAATGTAAGGACACCTGAAGCACACTGATGATATGAGTCTGTGGGGGCCTGCTTGATGGCTCTCAAAGAATAGTCCTTCTGCCAAACCAGAATTCAGAAGGACTTCATTTCATCTGTCAGGAGACAATGTCTATGGCAGGTTAATCCATCTCAGTTTAAACCACTCCGTTTTATGCAATTATGGTCCAGTTCTGCTCCGAGTCACACCCACTGACTTGAGCAGTGTCACATGAATGTTAACAACAAAAAGTAAACAAAGCAGAATTTAACTCTATTGATTTGAATACACTCATCAATATATGTTACAAATGTGAAATCCCAGATGCATTAATTCTGGAAATATCTGTCCACATTAGTCAACATAATTCACCAAATGGAAACATGGAGGTTTTCCAGGATTAATAACATGGAAAAGTATGTTATTTGATGTGATAAATATTTGGAAGACAACTTTATTGTCAGGAGTATAAAGACCCACCCGTTACTTGGAAAACCGGGACAAAGCAACAGACGATCTCACTTTAAGAAAAACATCAAGGAGAAAAAAAGGAAGTTATCCAAGAGCTGGGGAAACTTGACCAAGGCCTGTAGGGATTTTAAATTGCAAGACTGTTTGTTGTTTGAACTGAGTCACACCAGTGCAACAGAGAATTTGTCCTTGGAAGCAGAACTGTTAGAATGGAGAGTTAATGCTCCCTTGTGTCAACCCACTGAATCCGGGTCATCATGTCTTAATTAAATTGTACATGCTATGAAATACCACTGAACGTCAATCCAGTTCCTTAGTGTATAGAATATTATGTTTATTTATGGGGTTTGGCAGTCACTTCTGGAAAATAAAAAAAGCTATTAAAATATAAAGATTACCCATTAGCAAGAGAAAACAACTGTCATGCCCCCGATTATCTTCTCAGTTGGTTTTGGTGAGATTCCTGCCCACGGGTCATCTTTTCACACATTAAAGGATCTCTTGCCATGTGCAATTCAGTTTTATTGGGATGATGATGCATACAGAGATAAGGCAGAATTTTGGGGAATAAATATACTATGATGGACCAAATTGTGTAGCATGAAATAGGAAGCTATTTGTAGACTCTCTTCAATTGAAATCTCAGGCATATCTTGAGGGTGCCCAACAAGTATCTGAAAGTTGTGGGGACAGGGACACATGAAGGAAAATGTTTTTCCCCTCCTCTCTCATGTTACACGGAAAAGAATCTCAGCTCTCAGTATCTGGCCAACCATGGAGGAGAAATCCAGCAAAGCCTAGAAATTCAGTGTCCTCAAAATCATTCCTTAAAGATGGGGTGTATAAAGGATGCCCACAGAGGATGGGCGAAGCAACAACAGTATTGACCATGTATATTAAAATATTGCATACATCTAAGGAATAGCAGTGATCCAGCCAAGAAAAACAGCAGAGCAAGTCAGATTGGTGAAGATGGGATAGATAGAGAACATGCCAAATTAAACAAGGTTTGGTTATGGCTACACGCTGTCCTTTGCCTCTAGCTTTCTCTTGCAGGGAATTTCCTAGAAGAAGGCCAGAATAAATGGTCTTGTCTAGCTTGGTAGTTCTCTGGACTTAACCCTTTCCTGGCTTGTATGGCTGTGTTCCTCAGTTGGCTGTAAAACATACACAGCTAAGTCAGCTAAGTTCTGCTGATGTTTTTGAACAAGTACTTTGCCTCAGCACCAAAGTGTCTAATTTACTCTTCAGCTACCTTAGCTTTTTTTTCTTTTTTTCTTTTCCTTTCTGACTAGTAAGAACATGTATATGCTATTGTATTGTTATATTTGAATTGGCTTTATTGCATTTGTGGGCAAGAGCATGCAGTCCCCAAGACAAGGTAAAAAGAAGGTCTTTGTACCTTGTCTGAAACAGCCCCATGCAACAGCTCACAGGGTGCATTCAGAGGTGGAGTGCCTAGGTCACAGTAATGACCCCTTCCATGACCCCTGCAGCTTTATAGCTTCACAGTAGCCTATGAATTCAGACAAAATTCTGGATTGCCTTGAGAACAAGCTTAAACTGGACAAGAAGGAGTCTCCCTCAGTTAGCTAATAAATGTCACACAGTCCATCTTTCTTCTGTCTCTCGCCAACCCAATTAAATACATAAACCGGACTTTGCTCTGTCTCTTAAAGAGTACTTTTCCCAAAAGTCTGAACTGGAATAATGAGAACAGTGGAAGTGCAGGCTCAGGAATGATTCATTAACTGCAAAACAGGGGAAAATTCATACCAAATGTTCCTTCTAACTGCCCTGCTGCTTCCAACAGCCTTTCTTGTGTCCTATAACTGAGGGGTCAAACCCGATGTTAAACTTTCACATGAGATCTGTACACATGAGCATGGAAACTGTGTGCCTGCAAGATGCTCCCTGCAAACACATAAAGCCTGCTATGCATTGCTTTAGTAGCCAGCTCCTTTAGTTTCCAGATCCCCTTGGGAATGTAAGTATGGCTGTACAGATTCAGGCAAGTATGTAGGCAGATAACTAGTGCATGAAGAGGAAAGACCACAGCAAGTGCACAGTGACCCATCCCAAAGACCCTCTGCAAGATTACGTAATTCCTACCTTAGGGAAAATACCTCAAATTCACACCTGGGAATTTCTGTGCTAAACAGTGGATTTATCTCTCAAAGTAAGCTGCAGAGATTTTGAAATGTTTCACTCTCAGTGCCTTTAAGATTGTGGTCAAGAGAACTTCATCTCAAGACCTAAGCTAGGATTGAAGCAGCTGTAAAGTCTGAGTTAAAGAGAAACATGAAACAATCAGAGTCCCTGAAATCTTAGCCTGATTTCTGGTAGCGTATAGAGAAAGGTTGAAGTAGGACAGCTTCAGAAGGCTGCCCATGTTGAAAGTAGAGCACATTCATAAATCTCATTTTAGTGCCCATCCTCAAGGGAGGGTGGTGATGGGGAATATCTTTGCATGCTCTGCAGCCCCAATCCTTCCAAGTGCAGCAATGCTAGAACTATTGACACGTCTTCAGAGCTAGAGCTGTTAATGGAGACCTTATGCGACACTGTAGCTGTTTTATGCAAAAATCCATAAAATTATTAAAAGCTTCTGCAGAATCAAAGAAAACTCAAGATGAGAAAGGCCAACAGTTTCTTGGATCAAGCAGCGTTGTCAGCTCCAATCTTGTTGCCAGGCCTGCCTTTTTCTCTGCTCTCTCTATTAATTTGTTCAGGCTAGTTTGAAATGAGTCAGTGGTGGTGCTTCCCTCAAGTCGGCTCGGCAGCTTCATAGCTCTTGCTGAGAGAAACGTCATCCTCCTGTTTGGCCTGCCTTTTATTTAATGATTAACCCAAACCTATGCCCTTCCATTTTCCTGGCTTGTGCTGAACTCTTTAAAAATCCCACCCTTTCTCTTTTTTAGTGTCTCCAAGAAGCTTTTGGTTATTATTACCTTTTCCCATCACTTAGGGCATTTCTACACAGAGAAATTGGAATAGCTTTACTCCTTGTCCAAGCTGTATGGGCACATGGGCTGTATGGTGATTCTGTTCCAGAAGCCATGTACCTGCATTGCTGAACAGGAGCTTAGGGTAAGAAGCCAAGCTAGAAGGCAGGATATGGCTTAGTTTGAAAGCAATACTGTGCTAATGCATATATATACAGCTTCAGAACTGTAGCATGGCTGTTACAGTGACATCTAAGGTTTCCCTTGACATTCCCGTTCTTTCCACCCTGTAATTTTATACAGTGAGCCAGTAAAATAAATGAACAGCAGACACAGCAATCCGTTTGGAAGCATGGTGATTCAAGGGCTGAGGATCTGCACTCAGCTATGTTGATTTGCTCAGAAACTGGTCTTCAGCATCCCTATACTTACAAGCCCTCTTCCTGATTTCGTATCTGCTGAAAGTACTCTTCGATTTTTTTTTTTTTAATGTTTTCATTTGTAGATCTCTTAGAAGCAACACACAAGTTGGAAATGTAGCCCACAGAGGTCGCTTATCACTGAACCACTCAGCCTATTTCCTTCTTGTTCTCCCCCATTTGTGCTGAAGACTTCATGGAGTGTTAAGCTTGCAATTAAAAAACACAGCAACAGATTTATTAGCCCTGTTCTTGTTCTCCCCATGTCATTTACTTATGATAATTGGTCAGGTATTAAAGAACAAACACAGCAATTAATTAGTGGTCTTACAGGAATGAGAAAGAAATAAAGGCCTTTCATGAGTGTCAGATTTGAGTCACTCACAGAAACTTACAGAGTGAAAAAATGAAGAAGGATGAATCATGGTCAAAATAAGCATTTTCAGCCATGCAGTATGGCATCCAGATGTGCGAGGCTTGACTACACTTTTAGTTCAGGGCACATTCAGTCCTGGAACAGGCGTTTCTGGTCATGGGTTATTCTGCTAAGCACTCATGGATGGTCTGATAGGGAGCAGTGACCCATGAAAAGACCGTGCTGTTTGTGGAAGTAGGAGCTCAGGTATTCAGGCAGATCATCTTGGGAGAAGGAAAACAACTTGCCCTTGAAGCAGGACATATATCACATATATCAAGGTCAGCAAGAGCCACAGTATGGCTCATGTCTCAGATGACCCTGGATGAAGTACCTGTTGCCTGTATTTCCTTATTGTAAAACTGTGTCCTCTTCAGAATAAGGTAATTTTATTTCCATAGTGTTAAGAGTAGAAATTGCAATTGCTAAGGAAACAAATAGATCAGACCAACTTAGTAACAACCTTCCTCCAGAACTCTCTCTCCTCTTTTTATCATAAGCCACATTATCTTTAAGAGCTAAGCACCAATGGGACCACATTTGGAACACCTGAGGACAACAGGAAAAATCTCCCACTGGAAACATTGAAAGTCTTGTTCCATGGAAGGGGGAGATGGCAGCATATCTGTGAGCTTAGGTTGTGTTTTCTGTTCGTTTCAGTGTTGCATCATGCTTGAATGGATCTCTAATGAAATACTGGATGAAAACTTTACCTGTCCTGAGAATCCATGTCACCGCTTTACTTATGGCTTAGGTCTGTTGTTTTTGCTGCTCTGCTCAGAGATGAGTAGGGATCACTAGGTGACCTGAAGGCAAGGAAGATGTTGTCCTCTCTGAATATGGTTTCCCCAAATGAATCAGTGTTCAGTTAAGCTGTTTAGCTGCCACAGGAAGCAGAGAACACTGAAGTTTTACACTTGCAAATTCCTAGGGAGACAATAGATAACTGAACTCCCGTAGGAATCCTTGAAGGGCTTTAAATCCAGAGATACAATATCCTGAACTCCCTTGTGATCCCATGGGATCTCCAGTGGCTGGAGGCTAGCATGGTAGAGGGATACTACTTCTGTTCTAATGTCCTTCCCTAGGCATCTGCTTATGAATACTGTCAGAGGCAACACATCCAAACAGACCATTACTCTGACCCAACATGGCCACTTTGATAATTCAATGGATGGATCTCCTCTTCTGTCCCACTCCATGGTTCTCAGCCTAAGTGTGAGTTGTTATCTGAACTCCTATTTATATATGGTCTCATTCTTCAAAGATTTTTGCCATATGTAGGAATCTTTTTCTTCAAGGATTTTTGCCATATGTAATTCCATTAATTTTTCACATAACAGTAGGGCATTTCTTTATCCAGGAGAAAGCTTTAAGGGCAAGCAAGGTTCTTTGGAGTATTTCTACACTGAGCAGTGGCATCTTGTGATAAAGGAACACATAATCAGATGCAGAATCTTGGATAGACCTGTACTAAAAAAACAGGACTTACAGTTTTGGGAGTGACTATGTTATTAACGCAGGTTAGGATAAAGTCAACATTTCTACATGGCCTTATGCCATGTGGATGTCACACCCATTGGTCCTAGTCAAGGTATCCCTATCCTTCACTTGTTCCACTGAAGTTATCCTTCAAGTTATCCTTGAATTGCTTTTGAAGTCTGTGACAGTTTTGGTGCTTACTGTTACAGTCCTTGATGATCATTTGGGAAAAGAACTTGTGCACCATAATTACTGGCCCACAGAAGGATTGTTAGGATCCATCTTACTGCAGAAAGATGGAAGTGTTACTGAGGGAAGGCAGACCAAGTGCAAACTTGCACTGAAAATGAAAGCATTCACTTAGGCATGCAAAACCCTTACAGTCACCAGCCAGCACTCACAACTCAACACATGCACAGCTCAGAGGTTATTTCAGGTGATCCAAAATGGTCCTTCCTGGCTTTGTAGTCTATGACTCCACTATAGAAAGACTTCACACCAAAAAATGCCCTGTGGTAACCAATCCAGGTAGATAATGAGTCACCGCAGAGATAACAACCAGCAGAAAGCAGGATTTCAAGTAGAGGCTTCTGATGGCTACAGACGGAAGGAGCCAAAGCTGAATGATGAGAAATTATACAGTATGAATACATACGTGTCCCTGAAATGAACAAGTTGTTTCAAACCTCAGGATGTTATATTTTTTTGGCTGCTCCTGCTCAGAGTAAAACCTCTGCTGAGCATTTGAGCATGCTGCTGCTGCTCTAAAGCGAAGCAATGAGGAGAACCAGAGGAATCTGACGTCTACATTGCCGGCCAGAGCACAGTGCAAACATCACTGGATATGTAACCCAGCGATGACCCGCCAAACAGCTGAGAAGGGTAACAGATCTGATACTCACCCAGGGAAAGGTTGCTAGCCCCACCTGTTGCTACTGTTGCTGCTACTGCTATTTTTCAACATCCCATCTGGCCAGGGTGATCTCCATCCAAACATTACCTCCCAGAGAACGGCATGGCACCTACAAAGCTGCCAAAGCAACAGCAGTGAGCACATCATGGAAAAGTTTCAAGGAGCCCTTCTTCTTGCTTCTGTCGCACATGCTGTCTGGGGAGACAGAGAGGGAAAGCAATCAAAAACTTGACCAGACTCAGCACCCAAACAATTTCCTACTCAGCAGAGAAGCAAGAGAGAAGGTCTGAGAGGTTTGAGGCTGTGCCTGAAGATGGTATAGGCAAGCAAGAGCTGAAGCTGCCTATTTGTGGAGGCAAGGACCCCCTTGGTCCACAGCCGTCATCCCCTGTGCTGACAGCTCCTATGGAGATCACCTCAGGCATAGTGTGGAGTTCCCATTCCTATCCTTGGGAGCTGAGGGAGCACAGTGTGATGCAGGAATGAACGCAAATAAAAGGTTTCGGCTCAGTGAGCAACTTCAGAGGATGTGGGCCAGAAATCAGTCAGAGAAACAGCACTCCTTGGGGTCAGGCAGCTGTTGCAACAGATGAAATCTCACATGGGTGAGAGCGTTGCTATGACTTCAGCACTAAGAAAGTTTGCAGACCGTCTATTTCTTGTTTTAACATTGACATGGTTATTAACAACAGAATTGATGTGAATTTAGGGCAGACATGAAATGAGGCCTGAAAAGAAAATGTAAGATGTTTCTTTTTTTTCAGTTTACCAAGACAAGACTCCAAAGAGCCTGCACTCTTGGTCAGCTCCTGAAAAATATTCCTTCCTTTTTATTTCTATTAAACTTGCTAGCAGAGCAGCACTTATTTGGATCTGAAGAAAGATTTCAGAATGTGTGCTTCCATGCAGGTAAATCCAGCTTAACCCAAGAGAAGTGTAGAGTCACAGAATCATGGAATTGTTTGAGTTTGAAGAGGTTCTTAAAGGTCATCTCGTCCAAATCCCAGCTTGCACTGTGGGCCTCAGGCATTCTACATGATCTATCTGAGATGGGAGCAAGAATCTCCTCAAGGGAGGGAGAACTGCAAGAATTACCAATGCTGGAATTTAGCTGGGACACCAAAGTAAATTTTCTTACCACTGTGAAAAGTAGAGAAAGAGGCATGTGATGAGCATTTTGAGTGTCCTCCAAACATAGCCAAACCAGCTTCCCACTCAATGCTGGGCAAATAAAAAAACCAAAAAACAAAACAAAACAAAAAACCAAAAAAAAAAACCAAAAAAACCAAGCCTGCCTGAGGAAGGCAATCTACAGAATCATAGATAATTTCTTGATGGCCCTGGATCCAAGCATTAAATAGGCCTGACATCGTTAGTATATAAGAGCTGATGTTTTTGCAGCTTGTAGTGGCATGGCTGGGAGCCATATATAGAATTATATAGACAGGATGAAAAGTTTCCAAGGGAAAACATGCACAGTGAGAATATGCTCTGTTCTTCCCTAAAGCAACAGGCACTGTTGCCAAGCTATGCTCAGTCAAGCTGCTGTACATACCAGGAAATAGGCTTCTTTCCAATGTAAAGCTATAAAACAAGACAGATAAAAGGGTTTGAAATCAAAATAAAGGGAAAGTGGAAATCTTTTCCTAGCTTATATTACTCTCTAGACAGAGCTAGCATTTGGAAGATGCTTCCATTACTCTCTGCACCATGGGATCTATGAGCTTCTGCCATGCCAGCCTGTGGCCTAGCTTCTGCAGGGTGAAATGGGTGCCTGAACGAACATTCCAAATTGTGCTTATTTTGGAAAGGGGATAGGTTTGGCAGAAAGCATGCTTTCTTCACTCAGGTGATAGTTTCCTATCTCTGAATCATGAAAGAAACAACAGTATGCCCCTCAAGTATGCTAGGACATGGTCAAAGTCCACAGGAAATCATGTGACATATTTTCTTCTGAGTGATATTTCTCAGTCACTGGTCTTTTCAGGTGGACTACTCCTCACGTGCTGCAAAAGGATAACAGAGTGAAGGCACTGGCTTATGGCTTCAGTGACCCTGTCCATCTCCCAGTGCTCAGTAGATGCCCACCCATTCCATGTGCCTGTGTAGCTTCTTGCCCTGATGCAAGATGGACCAGCACCCTTAAGGTGGTACTCAATGCCTTCATAACTAAGCATGAGAATTGACTCTCTTGAAGCAGACATCTTTTATTTCATGGGCTTTTGTAAAGTTTTGAAAGAAAAAGGTGAAGATAATGGCTCTCTGCATTGCCTCATACAAAGTCTAACTATGGAAGAGTCACCTCCCTTCCCTCTGCCTCAGGTTCCCTGTTATCTGTTGGGCATGAATACTTGACCCCAGGGCAATGTAGGGATGGAAGACTCAGTAATTGCACAGCAGTCTCAGCATGGCAACTTACCAACACATCATCATTAATTTTGCCATGTCTTCTCTTCCCCCAGCACTAGTTGAATTCCGGGATGAAGTGAAGGGAGATGCACACTGCACACAGAAATGCACTCATTTCCCTTCAAAGTCCTTCAGAGGTTAAGCATGGCATAAATCAGTTATTTGCTGTTAAGCATAACTGGTTCAACACAAACCTGTCTTTGTATGGATTGTGCTGCTATTAACAATGGGAAGGGAGAACAGGCAATGAATATATTCTGTCTTTGAGAGAAAAAGCTGATTGAAATGGATAGATTCTGCCCTGCAGAAAACTCTGGCACTTAGACATTTGTGTTCCATCCTGAATCAGTCCAAAAAGGTCAACATTTCTCTATTTTTCCCCCAAGAAAAAAAAATTCCATTTGAAAACACCAGAATTACACAGTTTAGTAATGCCAAAACACTGTACTGAAGCTTTAAATATAGCAATGCAAACACTACATAGAAAGTATCAATACACATGGCACCTTCTGACCAAGTATAAACGTGATCTGGGCAAAACCAAGTTGGAACTGAATGATTTGAGAAACTTGGAATGGAGTAAGTCCCACTTGCTGTTGTAGCAGTCTGATGTTCTTCAGTCACAAATTTACCCAGCATCACACGTTCCCAGGAAACATTTTGCCTTGAAATGGCCCTTTCCAATGGAAAACAGCTTCTGTCACAATTTCTCCAGCAAGCTTTGGCTGTTGCCAGCAAAGCCTCATGGGGATTCTGTGGGGAGAGCTGTGTATTTGCTTGGGAGTACATCCTTCCTTCAAAAGATGGTGCTGCAGATTAAGAATAGACAGCATGGTTCCCATGCAGGTCTCTCCTGCAAAAAATAATAATAGTAATGATAGAAGGAGGAGGATTTTTCCCTTATTTTTTTGGCATTGTTTCAGTACAGTGCCAGGCTATTCTGAGAACATTTGTCAGCACTGCTCTCCAAAACCTGAGGCATATGCACATGTGGTTGAAACTGAGGTTTGACATCTCAAGAACCAATGCAATCCCAGTGGAACTAAATCATTAAATCAAGCTTTGGAGGAAATTAAATAAAACAGGTTTTGAGTAGGGGAATTAACAAAATCAAAGACATAGAGGCTTAAGAAAGGAGATTCTTTGAATTCCCTTTCATTTAAGGAAGTGCACACTTATGTTAGACCAATCTGTGTTTGGGACTCTTGTGTTTTGTGTAGATTTTCTGATATTTGTTAAGGGTTGTACTCTCTTACAGCCTGTCTTGAGAAAGGACTAAGAACACGATGTTATTCTGTAAAAAGGCATAAGGAATAGGACACTTCCAATCTGTGCTCCTCTCCACGATGGCATTAAGGAATTCTCTGGAGAGGGCAGATAGACAAACTCATACACCCATATACCAAAATAAAACACAGAGACAAGATCAAAATATTAGGAATAACACAGAAGTTATGCCTCCTTCAGTAGAACATCTAAGCCTATAAAACCAGCACTTATCATAACCTGAAGTATATTCAGATATGAATGTGTACATTATAAATTCCCGAATCCTTATTTGTCTTCCATGTACGGCCTGCCTTACATGGAGGGCCGTCTCCCACTGCAGGTGATGCACTGCCAAAGCTTTTGCAGGTGAAATCAAGTCCTTGAGAAGCCTAACACAGGTAGGGTTTATCCTTTGCTTACTCAGGATGACCCAGGAGGGAGGTAGAGTATTGTGACAGGTCTTGGATGTACTGCACACTCCAAAGAAATGCCACCACGTAGAATGAATGGGAGAAAGCAGAGATGCAAAGACCAGTTGTAGTGCTGCAGATGCCTTTCTTGTTTAATTATCTATTTTCCAATGGAGGATTTGTGGATGGGAAAGACAGAATCAAAATAGCCCTTTAACCTATCAACTTTGGGACAGTTGTTTGGGCATGCAGACATTTCCCATTAAAATGTATGTTATATGCATGCGTCTGTGTATGTGAGTATATATCTGTGTATAGAAATTCCTATCACTGCAGCTGGTGGATGGCTACAGAAGGCAGCTGGGAGGCAGTGGTGCCATGAGAGTCCTTAAGGTGGGAAACCGCCTGACAACGTCCTAACCAGTTTGTGTTGGCCTGAGCCAGGAGGAGAGCAGGTTGCAACATGGAGCAGTCAGTTCCTCATCCTGCAGCCAGCAGCTGCCAGAGCATCCCCCGGGCAGAGCAAGCCATGCTCTCCTTTCCCTCACATAACCTCACTGCAGATGTGTCATGGGCCAGGACGCACGCCGAGCCGTGACTCAGCGGGAGAACAGGCCAGTGCAGGGAGAAGAAGTTAAGGCTGTTTCAACAGCAGATGCAGTCCAAGCCCACAACAGAAATCAATGATGGGGGAGTCAGGTCTACAACCACCACCCTGGAGGCCTTCTCTGCTTCTGCCCTTGGAAATTTGGCTGCAGCTGGGAACAGCCAAGGCTGCCACCAGGTGCCTGTTCTGCAGGTGGGCATGAATCCTCCCTAAATGTGAAACAAGTGTCCCTGCTGAGGTGAGCAGTGTGACCTGACCTCACTGAGGTTATGCCAAGGGTGCAAGCATAGAAAAAAAGCATGCATTCCTAGGAGTTGGTATAGGTTTAAGTCTGGACTTATTGCAAAGATTTGATTTACATTTGGAAAATAAGAAATGCACACACCTGGGGCTTTTCTACTTACACCTATGCTGTGCTACACGGTAATCTTTTAGCAGGCTTGTGAGCACTCTAACAGCACTCACCCTCCCTCATTTTTTAAGCTGCCCAGGGGAGAACACCAAAGAGGAGTCATAGAGGTTTTTTCCAAGCCTATTTTTTAGGACCATGGGTATATACTAATTTTTTTCTTCTTGTTCCTTTTGTGATGCAAAGACCCAGAACACACATGTAAACGCATTGTGGAGTAAAGCAGTACAGGCACTAAGAAGCAAGACTGGAGATGTGCAGCTGAGGTTTGCTGGCTGAGAGTTTTTTCTCTGGTTGAAGTAATTCTGCATCTTTAATAAGAGAAAATCCCTCCTTTCAAAAATACTCTCAGACTCCTAAATCTACGTACTGCTGCTAAAGCAGAACTTTTTGTGATACTGACAGACTACAAAATGAAATGTGACCTGTTATGAGTGACAGGGTTTCACTTACAAGTGACTGTATTTGGGGAAAAAAGAGAAAAAGAGGGGCTTAAAAAAATGCAACCAATAATTAATACAGGGATTGAGCTTGCCTGAGGTTAACATAAGAGGCCCAGAGCTTAGGAGAGATAAAAGAGGATTAGATGCTTCACTTGTAAGAACAGCATCCATCAGCTCTAACAGATAAGGTAATTAGTTACAAGGGCCATCAAGCCTTTTGCCGGCGGCATTAGCAGCATTGACTGGCAGCTGAGTCAGGTTGCTGCCATGCAGCCACAAGCAGAGCACAATTAGTGAGTTGCAGGGCTGCCTTCCTTGGAACTGAGCTGGTGACTGCGGCTGGGTGCCAGGAACTGGGAGGTGAGTCTATGCTATTGGGGTAATTGAGGGGAACAGGACTGGTTCTGCCTTCCTGCCTGCACTTTGCAAAACTGAGGGGCTGGAAACTTGGAAGCACTTAGCTCCTTTTGGTGACATGAAATGACAACTCAGAACTGGGTTGGAATCAATTTGTGTGTGCTTTTATTTGTTAAACGCAGCATGTAGGTAAACTGCAGAGCTCTCTGCCATGGGATATGTCTCCAAAAAAAAATCAGAGAAGTTGATAAAAACCAAAAAGTTTGCTTTTTCTGTTGAGTAGAAGTTTATCCACAGTTACAGGGATGACTGTGATTTTTGGAAGGGATGTTAGACCCACTTGGTGCATGGCACCAAGAAATTGGGATTATTAAAGACCAGACGAAGACCTAATTTAGGCTCTAGTGTTGTTTCATCCTGTGAGGGTGGTTCTACCATTTAGTTTTTCCTGGGGAAAGATGTTGTTGGTTTTGCTGACTGCTAGAATCAGGACGTGGTTCAGGATCTAAAGAGATTCTAGGAAAGAAGGGGTCAGACTCATTAGCAGGGTGAGTATGATAGGATGAAGAGAAATGGTTTCAAACTAAAAGAGGGGAGATTCAGGTTGGATATAAGAAAGAAGCTTTTTACGATAAGGATGGTGAGGTGCTGGCACAGGTTGCCCAGAGATGTGGTGGATGCCCTGTCCCTGGAGACACTCAAGGTCAGGCTGGAGGGGCTCAGAGCACTTGATGGAGCTGTAGGTGTCTGTTCATTGCAAGGAGTTGGACTAGATGGCCTTTAAGGGTCTCTTGCAACTCAAATGGTTCTATGATTCTATGGTATTAGACAGACCTTCTATATTATCCTATGAAACAATCTGGCCTATCTCTCCGGATAAGTTTGAACTGCATTTTCTACGGTTGGATGATATTATGTTTCAAGAGTCCCTCCTCAGGGAGCTGCTGCCATTTACCTGGATCTGTATCCCCAAGATGCATCACCGGTGGGAATTCTTCTTCCCACTGACAAAACCTTCCGTTTATATCACAGTGCTTACTCATTTCTTGGAAACCTGAACGTACTTTGCCCTCTAAATCAATTTTTAGAAGTGGCTTGGTGCCATCTGCCCTTCCTCGTGCCTTCCAAAAAAAGAGATTCCTTCCAAGCTGGGCAGAGCTGTTCCCCTTTGTCCAGCAAATTATTTATTTCTATTTTTTTCAGGACACAAAATCTCTCTATCCAGATCCCCAGAGCTATATATACTTGGTATGCCTTGTTCTCATATTAGGGTTTGCAAAGAAGGAAAACATCTTGCTGTGCTGGATCAAGCATTTCACCGCGCCGTGCCCTGGCTCCCAAGACCATTTCTCTCCCTGGCCAGCTGCCTCCACATGTGGGTTCGGTTGCATCAGCCCCTACACCCGCTCAGCAGTTAGTGGGCCAAATTCTGTCTATTCTTGGATCCAGGGACAATCTCAGTCGAGTTGCAGAGGTAAAAATGAAGCTAGAACTGGGCCTCCTTTCCTATCCTCCTTCCCTCCCTGGAGAAGCAGAAGATTAATGGGAGTTTGCTTTGCCTGGTGTTTTCTGTCTGAGAAAAGTGGTTCACCTTCTGGGACAGTCAGCCCAGGATGGTTCAGGTCAGCACAACTCTACCAATGCTTCCTTGTTGTCCAGAAAAGCTTATTTAGAGCATGCATGCTGAAGTTACATTCTTTTAAAACAGGCATGGCCACATTGCTTGTGTCCTCTAACGGTCTGGAAGTTTATTTCAATACATTGCTCTTGGAGGCAGGCGATTCTTCATGAATTTCCATTTTCTGCACAGCTTCAGTAGAAACCTCAAGGGGGAAAAAATAAACCCCTTGCAATGACTGGGAGAACAAATCTCTCTGTCAAATGCACTACTTTTTAAAGTCCTGTAGCTGTTCCAAAGTGACCAAGAGTTAACAGTGAAATATTTTAGTGTTCAATCTATATCCTTAGTTAAGAATTTACTACATTGCATAAGCTTCTTGTAACAAGGTAACCAGATATAAATTAATTGCTAAAAATAGCTTTATTGCGTTAGTCAATCCCTAATTAACTTGCTTCAGCTGTCTTCAAAGATGCTATTTAAATCCATCCATCTTCTAGAGGCGTGGAGGATACAGATATGCAGACAGGGGTGCATGTCAGCTCATGATAGTTTGTGTTAGTTACTGGGCTATATGTGTATTTGAACACAATTCTGGGAATGATGGAAATCAGCCTGGAGGGAAGGGTTTGATATCAGCTTGTCCTGTGATTCTTGAGAAGAAGAGAGAAACTGAAATGCAGAAAGGAAATGGCTGAAGGTGTCTTCAAGTTCTGGTCTTTGCAATGGTGTAAAATGAGCAGCAAAAACAAACAAAAAAACGCAAACATTTTGCTTCTCATTGGAACTAGATCTCACAGATAGATTGTCCTTCAGTCACAGAAAGTCATGAAAACTTTTCCTGTGGATTTGTGCTCAGTATCACCCATTCGTTCTCCTCCATGCAAAAATCTTCTCTTTCATGTCCCTTATGACAACATGCTCTGTTCCCACATCCTGCAGCACCTCCCTCATCTTTTCTCCTGCTCCTAGATCAGGGTAAGAGGTTGCCTTGCACCCTCATAGTTGGTTCCAAACTCTGGACCTTCTGGCCAAGCACAGTAGATAATTACTGAGATAATGCTGCAGTTTTTCTCTGGACAAAAACAAAACAAAAACACACACACGCACACAAAAAAAACCCCAACAACCCCAAAATCGCAATATTATTTGACCACTATGTCCTCTAAATTGCCTTTGTTTATCACAGCCTCTTATACCCCACTATGTGAACATACTTGATGTAATCATGTGGCCTAAATGGAAGCATGGACTTAGAGACAATAATTTTGAGATCACTGATATTGCTTCCCTTTAGAAATCAAGGCTAAAAGTTTAGGGCAAAGCTGAGAGGGGGAAAGACCAAAGCAAGGAAAGCAGTGACTCCGGAAAGGGGTTTGGAACAGTCATTTGAATAAGAGTGTGCTGGTTTTGCTGTTGTTTTTTAATACTCAAAGGAACAAACCCTGGAGATGTTAGCAAAAATAATACCAAGGCAGCCTAGGGGAAGGGTATGACCTTCTCATAAATCACACTCATCTGCCACTGCCGCTGGGACAGCATTTGCTTTGGTTGTCCACACTTCAAAAAGGGCCTTCAAGAACAGAAAGGAGAATTCAGAAAACATCCACTTTTTGACTCAAAATGTGAGTAGCTTGCTATAATGGAGAGAACAGACAGATGCTGTCTGCATTGGTGTTCCATATAACAGATGATGTGACTTTCAAATATCTGTATGAGAACAATATTCCAGAGAGCAAATAATGCTCTGATGTAGTATAGAATAATTAAGGTTGATAAAGGCCACTAAGATCATTCAGTCCGACTGTCAGCCCATCACTACCAATACTGTCCATTAACCCACATCCCTCAGTGCTTCATATACCCTATTCCTATAACACCACCTCCAGGGATGGTGACTCCAGCTCCCTGGGCAGCCTGTTCCAATACTTCTCCACTCTTTCTGAGAAGAAAGGTTTTATAATAATTTTTTTTCTTAACTTTTCCTAGTAGAACCAGAGCAGAGCAAGATAAACTTAGAACAAAACCAAGAGATTCTGGATTATACTGAGGAAAGAAAACACCTGTCTGTCACACCAAGTGAATTTACTTCTGATAGAAGAGATTTTGTTGCATCCTTCATTTATGAGCTAGAATAGCCAACAACCCTCAAAAAAAAAAAAAAAAAAAAAAAAAAAAAAAAAGGAGAGTATTTTGCTCCATGCCCTATATAGCAGTGCCTCAGAGGTCCTACTTTGTTAATATTTCCATATTGCTGATCTCTCATACAAGTCAGTAGATTGGATGTGCAAAGCAAAATGCCAAGACTTTGTGAAAAATCTTTTTCTAGGAAACAAATCCAGGCTTTTTATCCTGCTGCTTCAGGGGTCTTCAGCTGTTGACTCGGAGGGCCCTAGTATGGGCTCAGTACCTAATTCTGTATGCCAGCACCTGAGACATTCACTCAGCAACTGTTTCACAGCAAGGCTCCTACTTGTCCTGACCCCTGCTTAAAGACTGTATGACTGTAGTAATCAGAGGTGGACGAGGCGCCTTTTGGAAGGCTCTGCAGAATGACTCAGCAGCTCAGCTCCAGTTACGTGACCCAGAATCCACTTGGCACAAAACCTTTCTGTTCTCACTGCTGGACCACAGTTCTGCTGGCTGCAGAACAGCTTGTGCTAGCCCTCGCTCACCCTGTTCCTTGCTCCACAACTGTGCTTTGCCTTCAGTTTTGCAGACACCAAAGTGGTTCATTGTTTGGCCTGGGTTCTTCCCTTCCAGCTCTTCCAGGTAGGATGGATCCAGATGAGTTGTGGTCTTGGCTGAAGACAATGGGTAGAAGATACTTCTTCCCCTGACTCCTGCTACCCTTCCCACACCCAAGTTCCTGTTCTGCATCAGTCCTTTGGAATTCTTTTCATCCTCAATCCTTGTAACTCAACTGCTTCTTCCTGTCTGGATTGCAGTTAAAAGCTCCATTTGTTTCATTTGGCTTTTAATTGACCTCATCTAGCAATTGCTGATGTCTCAGCTAATCTGTGTTTCTCTGCTGCTTATCTGGTGCAGTCCTTTGAAGTTCCTGACACGATAAACTGTCCCATTAGAAAACAATGGGATAACAATTCCCATCTAGCTCTCACTATCCAGTCAATATTTTAATTATCCTTAGCTTTGAGGCAAGAAGAAGGTGGGAGGCTACCAAGGAAATATATCAGTAACAACTGAGATCAATCACATGTAGCTGGGAATTTTTGTGATGTTCTCTCCTAAATAATTGCATCAATCAACTCTCCATCTGTCAATAAAAGCAAGTAGTATGAGCCTGGTCTCGGCGGAGGGGTTGTAGAAGAGCTCAGATGATGTTGGGTGGGATGGAAGAAAATATACTGCTGTTTGCAATGACCAGGTTGGCCTAGGAAACCCTGGGGAGGAGGGTAGATGTGTCAATGCCACTGAATGGCAGGTGGGAAGAAGAGATGGATGGACGTTAAAGAAAGCACCTAAGGCTAACTATTACTCGACCTGTTATCTAAGCCATTCTCCTTCAACCTCCCTGTGTTTGGAGTGGCTAAGATGGAGTTTGTCAACCTCCCTTCCCTTGCTAGCAGTTTGAGTGAAGAAGCTGGGCCAGATTTGCTTCTGAATGGCTTTCCATTCAGATAAATGCATGTCCGAGGCAGCGAAAACTCAGGATCACTTCTTAAATGCAGATGCCACCATTTCAAGTCATCTGGTTTGCTCTGAACTCAGTACATCTACTGGAAGACAAAGCCAGGAAGCTTGGATTTAACATGCAGGAATATGGACCTTGAGCTGCTGCTAGATACATACAAAACATTATTCAAGAGTCTGCAGTTAGTATCTAACATTCACTGAAAATTAATGGGATTATGGGCTCGTAAGTAACAGTATGTTAAATAGAATGTTTTAAATCTTCTGATTTTCAGTGTCCAAAACTGAGAGACAAATTCATCCCAAGTGTAATGGGTACAGGTCCTGTCAATTTCGGCTTCTGGGAGATTATAGTTATGAAAGTGCTCCGTGCAAACTTTGTAAAGAAGTTAAAGACTTTGCAGAGACACAGCAGGGAGCATTACAAATCAAAGGATACATTCTGCAAAGCTGTTTGCTCATGAGTCATTGCATGAACAGAGTCCAGGGCCCAGAGGAAATGAAAGGGTCTTACTGCAAGCAATACACCATTGAGTATGCTTGTATATATGTGCAAAATTGAATCTTAGCTCCAGAACCATCACAAAGATTAGAAATGGCTGTGGCAAGAATTTAACTCAGTTCTGTCAGATACAAGCCTGTTATTTTCATCCTGAGACACTGAACTCTACTGTTCCCTGTGCAATTCAATTCTGAGCTCAAGAGCTTGACATTCTGAGCTATTCATTGTTGATGTTATTTACTCCTAAAAATCACTGTCTGAGAATGCAGGGAAATGCATTAAAAAGTGCAAAGCAATGGAAGCATTGCTTCCAAACTCAGGCTCAAACTCAGATCTGTGCCAGGAAAAGGAAAGGTCCCAGCCCTGGGTACATTACAGATGTGCTCAGCAGCTATAGATGGAGACATAAACAGTTTTTTTCGTCATCTTATAGTGCCTCGTGCAAACTTTTTTGACAAAACAGCAGCATAAAGTCCATTGCCAAAGGGTACAGTGATAAATGTGTCAACTGAAATAATATGTCCTAAAAGCAGTTTTCTGCTGAGTCATTCAGTGTCCACTTGAGGGCTTAGAGAAATTAAAAGAACTGTATGAAAACAACTGTGCTCCGCTACCTTTGCAACTTTCAAATTGGGATCTCCTGAAACAGGTCTTTTCTCAATGTCTCTCTTTTCATATTTATTTGCAGTGTGGTTTCTGGATGAAAAGGAGGAAAAAAAAAAAAAAAAAAAGATGGTGCCTTCCTACATTCCCCCTCATAGATACCATCTGGATTGCAGACAACTCACCCAAATAGAATATGAAGCTTGGCAGGAAAAAAAAAGCCCCTTGTGTGTCTTTCCAAATTGATATTTCAGTATCTCTGTTTTGCACCAACTGAAACAAGCCCAAATTCTCTGGTAGAGAGTGTGTGCTAACATGGCCTCTATTTTATTAAGAACAAACAAACAACAACAACAACAAAAAAAGCATGGCAGTCACTTAGCTGTAATGGCCAAGATATAAAATGTCAGTTTTATTTATGGCAAGTAGCTGGGTAGAAAATATGTCCTGGCATTGCTTGAGATTTCAAGAACTTTGTTTTCCTTTTTCTCTTGCTGCATGAAATAATGCTGTGTTCTTAACAAACAAACAAAGAAAAACAAAGAAGAAGACAGCCCTCTCCAGTGAGAAAGACCATGTTATTCTCTCCACAGAACCAGAATGAGTGGGCCTGTGAGAGATATAGGGACATGAAAGTCAAATCGGGTGCAACAGGAACTCAAACCCATGCTTTCTGCCTCCATGTTCATGTGATAATCACTGGGGAAATCAGCATGCTGGAGTTACAGTTTTCTGCTCTGCTTCTGACCAAAAGTTTCATGCTGGAACAACGGGACTTCACACTAAGACCAATGAACGACAGCATCAGGCTTTGTGCTACTGGTATCAGAGTGTAACACGGCTGTGGCTGCTGACTTGTGCTTGGATGAGCCTACACAAATGCCATTAAGTCATTAAACATTGCTTGAACCAGCTTTCTACACAGCTCTAATTAAAATTAACCAATCTAATCAATGATCCTGTGGTTTACTTTTGTATATAGTATCTCACTTTCACCGAGGAACCCTCCCTAAGGGACCACTGTGTCTCTGAATGCAGAGCAAGAAAGCCATCCTGGCACACTCCTCTTATCAGGATGTGAAAAGTGACATCAGCCTGAGCTCTGTCTCTCTTAACGCTGGCAAATTAGATAAGCCAGGTTCTGTAAACACCTCTTTTTTTGTGTGTGTGTGTGTATGTGTGCTTCAAAGAGGCTTTATCAGTCCAAAAAGAGCCGAGTATGGATTTCTAAAAGCAGGCTTAGATCTCCCAGCCAAGCACATGCCGAACCCTTAGTTCTTGCATCCTATGACAGCAGAATTATAAAAAGCAAGGCAGTGCCTGCTACTTGTTAGCTGCTGCTTCTCCTGGCATCCCAGGGTTTCCTTTTCCATGCCAGCAGAATTTTGGCTCAGGTACCAGAAAACGGATTCTCAAAATCTGTGTATGTACAGCGTATACTATGTGCACATCTCTGGGCTGGTTGGTCAAGGAGGTCAACATGACTTTGTTAGCAGAAATGACATGGCTCAGTGGTTGTGACGTGGTTTACTGGCAGACTGGTGGTGGGTTCATGGTTGGACTAGATGATCTTAGTAGTCTTTTCCAACGTTTGTGATTCCTTGACTGAGAAAGAAGGGAGAAGTCTTGGTCACAGGCCTTGGGAAATTGTGCAATAACCATGCAGGAGGTGTTAGGATTGACAAAGGCAGAGTGAGTGGGTCTCACCTTAGGGCAGGAAGATGAGCTAGAGGATTTCTTGGAGTTTCAGTTTGCAGAAGTCTTTTATTAATGCAAGACCTGAATCTAGGGAATGAAGACCTTACATAATCCAACCACTGAAAGCTGAGTAACAAATTGAGGGCAGAAATAAATTGCACATTTTTTTTTAGCATTGGAACAATTTATCTAGGAATGGTCTGGGTTCTGTTTTGTTTGATGCCTAAGACAAGATTAGATAGCATGTTGATAGTCACGTGTTCTCAACAGAGCGATGAGCTGGACAAAGATATATGAGGTCTCCTGCTCTCCTTACGTGTTGTTGCGTTTCATTTTTATCTTCAAATAGATTATTGGCCCAAATTAGTTCAATGCTTAAAAGGGGACTGTGAAGAGATTGTAGTAGAAAGGCAGTATATAAGATAGCTCGTGGAAGCCAAATTTGCCTTTACTACAGAGCACGAAAGAACAGAAAATTTGGTTATGAAGAAAATGTACCCCTTACCAATTTCTCTACAAAAGCAGGACTCTGTCTGTCATCTTTAAAGTGATGGACATAAAGGGGCAAGGGTGTTCTTCAAGATCCAGAACGAAGGCATTCCCTACAAGGCTGTGCTTCAGTAATTATCTCAAACAGTGCAATCGTTTAGCATAACAACAACAAAACCAAATGCCCACATCTCAACCACAGCTGATGCCTAACATGAATGGCTGGAATATTTACAAGGACTGAATTTATACTGCAGTCTTTCCAGTTGCTTTCCTTGGTATTGCAGTCCCATTTACCATGGTGAATGAATGTCATTTATCATGGTAAATGAGTGAGAGAAGAATTTGTTAGGTCATAAAAATAATGGATGTACATATTATGTGCGGTGAATGGTTGGTGAGGAGCTATCACACTCCTCAAATGTTACCCCACCAAATTTTGTATCCCAGCCACGAGGACTGATTCAAAGTAATTACAGGCTAATTCTATGTATCTGTACAGTGTTTAAGTATGGAATATTAATAAGTTCAGTGGCAATGCACAGGAATGTATCTTGCTAGATGGCACGAGTCACTTTCCTATCTATGTAATTTGAGCTTTGCTGGGCCAGTAGATATCTAAATTACACCATGTCGATCTTGAGCAAGTAAT
This sequence comes from Chrysolophus pictus, assembly GCA_037305975.1. Lineage (NCBI taxonomy): Eukaryota > Metazoa > Chordata > Aves > Galliformes > Phasianidae > Chrysolophus > Chrysolophus pictus. Next base: position 14,704,910 of record CM074582.1, on the reverse strand, counting down.
GAAATTTCTCTGATTATGTTGCTGTCAGAATTTATCCTAATAAGCAAAGGGCAAAAAATAATTTTAGGATTACTTGGTGTGCACCCACTTTTGGGAGCATATTAAACCAAATAGCAAGATATCTAGGTTAAATTGTTGCTGTCAGTTTTGTAGAGTCATCAAAGGTAATGTACTGTCTCTTAACTCCTAAGTGGAGTTTTCCTCAAGAAGTTGTTCTGCAGAAAGGGCCAGGCTAGGTGCAATCTGCAGAACAGGCCACAGTAAAGCAACTTTTGGTTTCTGGAGGTAAAAAATGCCTTATATATACAGTTTTGGTACTGAGAGCAAAGGTTTTCTGTATTGTTTCAGCTGAAAAACTGTCATAGTTTAAAGACATTTTTCTCCCCTTTAGGTCCTGGTTCTGCAAAATACTTCAGCACTTGGTTAATTGTAATCACTTAAGTCATCCCATTCAAGTCAGAGCGTAAACACTTTGCTGAATTGTGTTTAAAGTGGGAAATTGAGTGCTTGAGTTTTCAAAAGTCCCTAATTGCAATTAGCTATGCCAAGAGTAGTTTTTCATTTTATTTCTGTATTTGGTGGACATTTTGCATTTGGAAAAAAATGGCTGTATGTCCTGTTCTATATACAAAACTCCTTCTGACTTCATGATGTGAGACTACAATGCAGGGTTTTGCTTTAGCATAGTTTGCCCTGGAATCTATTCCAACCCTCCAAAATAGAAGCAAAAGTTATCTGAAAATCCCAATCTGCTTTGTGAGAGCCTTAGGTCTCAGACTTATAATTAAGATACTGTGGCTTAACAAGTTACCAAGCATCCGTTAAACTGAGGTAATTGTCTGGATGCAAGCCTTACAGCTAATGCTTAGCCTAAATGCTGAGTCAATTTATCCCTGAGCAAATGCAGAATAATGTAACTTAACACTTCAGAATAAGCTAAAATAAATCACTGTGTGTTTGCCATGGCCAAAGAGAAGGAGTTTGCCACTTCTGAGGAGAGACAAGGTTGCTCCCAACCTTGGTCACTTGGTGAGAGGTGTGAGCCCTTTCACATTGCTGGGAATGGGTAACAATTGATGCTTGGCAGTTCTCTTACATTCTACAAATGTTTAATAATTTAGTGATGGAAGGAGATAGTTCAAACCCAGTATATGTAGACTAAAATGACCACTTGAAGACACATAAGGATGCAGATGGTCCTCAGAGCACTTCTAGAGAGCATGCTCAAGTCTGAGTGTGCAGCGGAGGCTCATCGAGCTAGCACCTGCAATCTGTACAACCTTTGAAAGACATCACCTTACTTATAAAATGGTGTCTTAGCAGAGAATTAGGGCAAGACTGGGCCACAGGCGTGAACTCATCTTTCCCTTTAAACCAGAGGCATTTAAAGGAAGCATTTCCTTCAAAGCATGGGTGAAGTGCTCCGATGTGGTGCATTGGGGGAGCTATTCCGCTGGGAATTTGTCACCTATGCACAGTCATCTCTCAGGCCTCTGGGGTTTGCATTTGATGGTTGCATTTGATTGTTGCTGTCAGTTTTGATGGGGGTGAGAGGCAGCTGCATGAAGATTCATGAGTAATGAGGTCAGGAACGAAAGCGATTCCTGCCAGATACCTTTGCTTGGCAATTTAATTCCTGCTGTGTAAGCATCCAGGAGAACTTTTGTAAGATATTTATTGGGAATCATTAGGTTTGATTTACAGATCATGATAATTGAACACATGATACTGGGAGTAGCAGAATAGTCTTTATATACTACTTTGCTATTAAAATAGGAAGGGTAATTGTCCGGTGTGGTTCAATAACAGACACAGAGAATCTTTTAAACTATCATTTTCTTAAAGAGAAGGGACCAATATGAATAAGCATAGCATCAAATGAACCCCACTGAAGTTAAAGACGTGCTTAATGATGGGAAAGTGCCATGTTCTTTAAGTCTATGAGAAGACGGCTGGTGAACAGAGCATGACATTCTAACTTCTCTTTCCAATGGTTAAAAGGTTAAAATGTTAAAAGTGAGTTTAGCTTGAGCCTTGAGAGTCTGAAAATAATAACACAACTGCTGGTGATGAAGTGGAGACTGGGGCAGGAATTTGCAGAGTTCTTCCCAGTCAAAGCAGTGGAATTAAATGAACGTGATTTTTTCCCCCCCAGTCATAGTTTTCTGCTTATGAAGGGATATTCAGTGGCTCAGATGGAAACACACAAGATGGGGAATAAATGTCAAGGCAGAAGTTCTGTATTTCCCAGTGCAAGTTTGGAAATTCCAGACAATTTGAGGCCGCTCTGAAAAAATGGATGCATGAAGAGCAACACTGACTTGTCCTAAGAAATAATCTTTGGCTTGGTATCAAAAAGTTCTTATTGAAGCACAGTATTTTTTTATAAAAAGAGTACAAAGCCTTTGATGACATCCAGAGGAGAAAGACTGATCAATGATCTATACGTATAAATTGTTCCTAGGGTCTCTGGAGAGCAAGAGAAACTGCAGGCTTAGATAGGCAGTGTCAGCTTTGCACTGGGAAAATAGCAATGACAGTGAAGATTTTAACTGCCAGTCTGGTAAGCTGAGGTGCTTCCATTGTTGAGGTCTGAAAGGACAAATTTGAATGTGAGGAGTGATACAGGCAAGGTGTGTGCACTGCAACAGCGTTCACACGGAGAGCTGCTGACCACAAGTTACTGCAATGGAGTCATTCCCTCCTAGAATCCATTCCTGTAGCTGACACTGTTGTACCATTTAGAGTGGGCTAATGGGCACTTCTGTTATTTAAGATGCACTGATACCATTCTTGGTTCTGAAGCCATGAGTTTATTAGGAGGTGCCTCCCAGGATTTGTGCAGTGTGTAACTTGACATCAGGACAAAGAAACAGTACTGCACACTAGAAAAAAAGCACCATTTCCCCCCGTCTTTTTGCCAAGTTGGTATTTTCAAACTTAGTAATCTCAGCTTTCTGCCGTGTCAGAGGACTTTTCACAGTATCTGATTAATAAAACACTTTTTCATTTACTTTTTTCATTTACTCTTGTGTATATGACCTCCCTATTCATGTGATTTGTTGGAGGTGTCAGAGGTGACACATTTAAGCCACCCTCGGTGACAAATGCCTGCATATTTATAGGTCATTTTAAATCAGCTCCTGTCCTTGGGTGCTATATATTCAGCTGCACAACCACTTGCTTTGTGCATTCTGCAACTGTAAATCTCCTGGTGTCTATTGATAATGTTTTTTATTGTTGCTCACGTAAGGCCACTAGTATCAACAAGCCTGGTTGTAGACACTCTGATGGAAACTACTCAAGGATGGGGACAGGAAGACGTGGTGAAATGTCCAAATTAACCCTCCTCTTCTGCTTAGTGCTTACATCTGGAACAGAGTAACTGCAGATGCTCTGTGCATGTACTAGAGAGGTCCTTCCTAAGGGATACAAGGCTAACATAGACCAAACTTCGAAATGCTAATGTCACTCCACAGTCTAGGAGAGGATCCCTATCAGATAACAGTCGTAAGGTGGGAAGCAATTAAATGTGATACTTACTTATTCTCTCTGCAAGGAAAGACTTACACATTTCCAGTTCTGTTCTCGGTGATAATAGGAATGATCTCTCCAAATTAAAGTCACAGCTTAACTCCAGGATACCCTGAAATAGGCATTGGATGGCTGCATATGACAAACCACATCTACGTTGTTTTTGAGTGTCCTGGTGTTAAGCTGTGACAGTAATGTTCAGTTTGACAACCCGAAAGGACATCTTAGGTTCAGAAAGCAAAGCAGTTGCTTAGTCTCCCATCTGCAGGGTTCCTTTAAAGAAAAATGAGTGGTTATATCTTTCAAGAGGCATAATAAAAATGTGTTTTATTTTCTATCCTTTGGGATGCCACGGGGAGATAATCATAAAAGTTTGTGGATCATTCAGTTTATGGCTATGATGGAAAACATATTAAAAGTTCCCCCCGAGATGATAACACTCACTGGGGTCTCCAGCCCTCTCTCTTCCCTGCTGTCAGTCTCTGGTGATGAGTTCAGGTGCAGCAGGCATGTCAGAAAAAGTTGTGTGACAGCAGGTTTAATATCAGTTGGGGACTAAGATGGGGCCAAAGCCCTTAGAGGTGATTTAAAGCAGGTGGGGTTGAACCTGTCATGAGTGTTTCATAATGCTGTGTTATTCTTAATGTATGATTACACTAGTCCCTGTGGATCATCCCTGGATTTACAGTGTTTGCATAAATGCTTGGCTGTAAATTAGAAGATGTTTTTGAGTGGTGCTTCACTAGCTGGAAGCCATAGATTTGCAGTCCCTGCTGAGCCATCAACCACCCTAGGGGAGATGAGCCAAGAAGAACTTGACTTCTGGGCTCAGCAGCCGTGGTGAAACATTGCAGGCTTGTCAACATTTCTGTAAGACATGATGTCTATCTTGCCTGTTAGTTGTGTGCTGTGCTTGGGCAGGGAGAAGGAAAGTGGGAGGCATTTGGTTTTCCAGCTACCTGTTTCTGTGGTTAAATGGACAGCCTGACTGGTGGATGGTGTCTGAATTTGTATCTTTGAATCCAGAATTGAATCTCTTGACAGTTGCAGGAAGTCCATTTCCAGGGAGCACCATTTCAGGTGTGTTGCAGGTCCTGCAGGGTATTGTGGCAGCGGGTGCTGGGTGTGATGCTAATTGAATTTGTTTCTCAGGCTACAGAAACTAACACCTATCCGTGCTGCCCTAATCATCTACTGAGCCTCAGGCAGACCTTTGAGCTATTTGTTCAGCTGGGGCAAGTTTTCCTTCTTAATCTTTTCAGCTTGGCAGGAGCACTGCTGAGCACACAAGGAAGCTCATCAGCTGCTGGCTGGATGTTTGGACAAGGGGATAACTCCTGCTGAGGCTGGTGAGCTCCAGTCCTGTCTAATTTACATTGTTATTTATTCTGCAAGCATTCCTGTGCTTCCTGAGTACAAGCTGGCTTTTCAGCACGTTTACAGCCACACTCCCACAGAGAGTTCGGCAGTGACAGACAACTACACACAGAAGCAACAATCCCCTTACATTCAGGAGGACCAGTGCACGGAGGCCAGCAGGAAAAGGCCACCCTGTTGTCCATTCAAGTTCTGGGGCACTACATTTTGTTCAGACTGCAGTAGTTTTCAAAGCCACTGTTTTCCAGCTATGACATACTTCCCAAACAACCAAGACAAGGAATGGGTTTGCTCCTCATCTTCTAGATGCGATCGAGGTGACTTGGTCAAGGACCTGTCAATGACAAAGACATGCACGGCATCTGCGTGCAGAGCGTGGTGAATTCTCACCAGTTGGCAGGAGGTCATCTGTGGGGACTGACAGCATGGCCCAAGCATACGCTGCTTATAGAGTGGCACGTAGCCAGAACCTTAGTCTTTGAGCAAGGAAGCCTCATCTTGCTAGAGCTGATGTCACATCTGAGGTTTAATGAAGCTGTAAGGAGCACAAAGATGTTATACTAACAGCTGCTCCTTAGTGCCAGAGGGAACTATCCCCACCACTGGAAGCAGATCTCACAAATATGCAGGAAGAGACAGAAATCCTTCACAGCTTGAGCTGAAGGGACCAGCAGGAATGTTACCTGGGGCTGAAAGAAAGGAGAAAGGAACAGCTGCTCTATTACTCCCAATGGCTCTCCCTATACTCTTGGTGCTAATTTCAGCCAGACTTGGCAGGTGATGTTACTGGCAATTCATACCCGTGTGCACTGCAGTTGGGATTGGGCACCGCAGATCAGCTCCTAATCTGTATTCCAAATCACAGTGAGACACTTCTCAGTTTCCCCTGTGCATGGTGAAATGAATATCCCTTCATTCAAAGAAGCGTTCTATAGGAAAATCCATTTGCTCTCTCAAAGTACTTGAAACTCTTCAGTGCTATGTGGTCATCTGAATGCCTCTTTAGAGCAAGATATCCTCCTGTAGGAATGAGCAAGAGAAAAACATCACCATAGGTTCCTTCAGCCAGTAAAATACATTCTAGAAAGTCTGATGACACTGATCTAAACTTGTGCTTACTTCTACTCACTGCCATTCTCTCTACTCAGAGTGCTGTAAATCAGAGATGTTCCTCAAGGTGATCACAACCCCTTGTCTCTGGGAATAGCAAACAAAACTGTGGGCAGCACAGAATGTCTGCTGGGATAAGGTCAAACCTTAACAGGGGGAAACTACTTTGGTGTTTTCTTTGGCAACCAGTTGGATCTATCTGAAAACATTTCCTGAAATTAGGAATTGTTAGACAAAATATCACAGGATGGACACAACCTGCTGTAAGAAAAAAAAAAAAAAAAAAAAGAATGGACAAAAGTCTGTCTCTTGCAACAGCATCTGCCAGTGTGGGCTTGCTGCTCCATGCTGATTGTCTCCTGGACTAGATCTGCTGGGCACATAATGCTTGTGATGGGCTTAAGCCTCAGACCAGGAACTGCTGATCTCCATAGAGTGTCACCTGGGAGGTGATGAGCACAGACAAAGGCACCTCTTTAATTTTTATAGTGCTGCTAAGCCCGCTCTTTTGTAGGGTTGGATTTAGCACAGAGCCTATGGCTGCCTGATGACGTGTGAACGGGATGTCGGAGTGGAACTGACCTTAGAGCTGATGACAAGTTGTACTGACAAAAGCTGGTGTAACTGAGTGAGGGCTGAAGCCTTGTAGCAGAAAAACCAAGGCAGGCTTGGACCAGGGTGCAGGAAGCAGGCACAAATATGCAATATGGCAACTACTTATTGAAACAGCAAACACCATGACAGAGGGGTGATTAGGGCACAGATGGCTCAGGGAGAGCAATTGTCTTAGAAGAAGCAAAACCAAACAAGGTATGGGACTGTGAAAACCAAGCTGAGCTCCCACATGGGCTGTCGTTATATTGCACTCCTATTTTAAGATACATTTACAGCAAGAATTGCGCTTTTTTCCCTCCTCCCCTTTTTCTTATGGAAGTACTTGTTTTCCTTTACCTGGGAGTAGAGGAACCTGTCCATAAATCTTTATGGTTTTCCTGCTGTTTTATATCACTGTATAACTGCAATGCCCTGATTTGTCCCAGCCTTCCCTAAGGAAAATTCCCCCTGTTCAGATTTCTTTTCAAAATGACCCAAGCACTTTCGGGAAGCGAGGATAATGATGCTTCTTGTATTATTCCTGTATTCTGGGCAAGGATTTTCATGTCATCTAGAGAATTCATTTGTATAGTTAGACATACATGTGCATAGGTCCACACAGCCTTTTGCAAGCAGGCAGGACATTCTTTGCCCCACACTGCAGTCTGGTCCACCAGCCATGGAAATGCAATCACAAGGTGCTGAGTGACAACTAATATACCCTACTTCTCAAAAGTGCTTATTAGCTAGGCTCAGCAATGCACTGAAATGACTGCACTATTTGCCACATGGAGCTGTCTTCTCTGGGGTCAATTCAGAACACAATATTTCATGAGGACAGGCCTGACATTTCATCCCATAGAGTACTGACTTCTTTTAATGAGGTTTATCAGGTTCAGATATAAAAAATCAGAATCACAGAACTGGAGAAATCCCCACAGACCACCAGCCTGGAAGTCATAGCTGAAGAACATTTGTGTGAGGACTAGCAAGACCCCAAAATGAAGTGAACGAGACTGATGTTGACAGTTTATTACAGTTCTTGGCTGGATTAGTGAACACATATATGCTTTTTTTTTTCTTTTTTCTTTTTTTTTTCCTTTGGTAAGGCATTGTATGTTAAGCCAAGATCTGCTGTAATTTATGTATTACTTTAAATTTGAACTAGAGCTCATTCGTGTGTTTTCAAAATAAGGAAATTTCACAGAAGTGTAGTGTTCTGGAGCCAAAGCATGTCACAGAGATGTGTATGTCTCTGACTACTACCCTGAGTCAGGGTGAGCTGAGCCAGCATTAGTCTGCAGGGGTAAATCCACCTACCCCACATTTCTCTTATTACCTCTCCTGCTCTTATAGAAGCAGTGGCGTATGTGTGGTCTCATGACGAATGGGGCCAGGAAACTGATCTGGCTGAAAAAGAGTGAATGCCTAAAAGCAGTTCAGTTTCATCTGGTTGAGTTTCCCAGTCTTAATTATCCTGCATGCTGGGGCAGGATAAGTAGCTCAGCTTGCATAGTGACTGACCATGGAACTAGGCTCAAGTTTTCACTAGGAGTGCTGAATAGATCCATGACACTGTGGTCACGTGTGGTCACCATGAGAGAGAGATCATGACACAACTCTTTTTGAACCAAAAATAACCTGCTTAATAGCATTTTGTCCCTCAAAGATATTCAAAATTCTCTGTTGTAAATTTTTCCTGCCATCTCCGAAGGGATATGGTTAGGTTTCAAAGGATGGTGAGGGTAAACCATACCTGATCTGTTTACTGTTGGTTTGGGAAGGAAGCAATCAGCTTTGCTCAACATTCCCATATGAAAAGCCTGCAACTGTCAGCATTTTCCTCACACATTAGGACATTCTCTCCTGAAACTCCTAAGGTTTCAGGATCAGCATCCTTCTGCCATGACCCAAGCCTTCCATCTAGGCAGGCAGGCAGCTGAGGCTTTAGCTGTGTTGCAAGGATTTTGTAGGTCCCACGAAGCTCCCTAAGACCTTCCACTGAATTTCTGGCTGTGCTCTCTTGTTCTGCCCTTTCCTAGGGAGTCAAAGAATGACTCTTTTAGTAACAATGAGGCCAAGCCCAAGGTGGCTGTCTGCAGAGCTGGAAGGAGAAAACAGGGCAACTGGGATCTATCTTACCCATTTTCTCAGCCCAGACTGACCTCTTGAATCTCGTGATGGAGAGGCTAAGTGCTGCATGGGGGTTCTGCCCTCCTATCCTCACCCCATCTTCATTTTTTCTTGGCTGCTGCCAAGTCACTCTTTCCTGTGGAAGGGGTTTTATTATTTCTTCTTGTTTGAACAGGATCTGGCTTCATCTCTGAGAAATTCAGCGGGGAGTGTAGCTAGCACAGATGCCTGCAGGGCAGCGAATAAGACTAGTGTTCAGAGGTACTGTGGTGTGAGACGTATCTGACACAAGTTGTGCAAGCAAAACTATTTGTAAAATAAAGATTCAGAAAGCCAATTGATTCAAAGCTTCTGACTTCCCGGAATTCCAATTCTGCCGTATCAGAAGGTGGTAAGGAGAATAAATAGCTCTGGAGTTAAGACACAGTCCATAGGCTTGGGAAACCTCATTATGATTCTTGGCTTTACTAAGAACTTCCTTCCTGGCCTTTTCCAAGTGCTTTCATTCCTTCTGTGGAGCAGTGCTTATTGACAGACTCTCCTCAGTTTTGCTCAGATCCGGGCCTGAAAAGTGGAGACTGTATGACTTGAGATATTTGTCAGGTAAGCTTAGATGACAAAGGTGTTTGAAGTGCGGAAAATGAACAGTAAAAAAGCAATTAATCCCAAAGACATACATCTAGAATGGAAAACCTGAACCCAAACATTCAGCTTTGACAAAATCATCAAAATTGAGAGCAGCATGTGTTGTAATAGGACGCACTGGGGAGCCTGGCAAATGGCCAATGAGTAATAAGGTCACTGAATTTTTAGCACATTACCCTGATTTTTGCTGAGGTTTCTCAGTTCTGTTGCAATGCAAGTCATCCAAACTACAACACACAATGGACAGAAAAAAGCACACTGGGTGGCTACTGTCTTAGTAGTCTCAAGCCACTATATGTGGTCAAATACATACCCAGAACTGCTACTTGTCTCCCAACACAATTCACATGCACCCTTTTGAAGTTTAGCACCTATTATAAAATGCTCAAATGGTACATGGACCATCATGCACCCAGGGTGAGAGTTGGAACACAGTTGTTCATAGAATCACAGAATGGCTTGGTCTGTGGCTGGTTGCCACCCACCAGATCAGGCTGCCCTGGGCCCCATCCAACCCGGCGTTGAGCATCTCCAGAGATGGGGCATCCATAACTCCTTCCTTTCAGAAAGGAGTTTATCGTGGCGGGCATCCTGAAGAACAGGTTACACCCGTTCTTCACAGAGAAAAGCAAAATATCTCTAAAATAATGCACACCAGATCTAAGCAATGCCTGCCTTCCCCCCCCAAAAAAAGAAAAATAACTGAGTTTCATCTGAGTGCTCACTGTGCTTTGGAGAAACTCTCCCTACCTCCAGCAGCACTGGGATGCTTGCCACGCATTCTGTCTCTAGCTAAACCCCAAAGTATCAGGAGAAAAATGCATAAAAAGACAGAGAATTTACTCCTACATGTCATGGGAAACAAAATGTTTCTTTTCCCTCTGTGCAGCTAATGGGAGTCTCATACATCTATAAGCAAAGGCAGTCAGTGATGTATCAATAATACCTCCCTTGCAGGAAAACACACGTGTGAGCCTCCTCATGAAAATCCTTCTAGCTCCAGAACGGCCCTGATCCTGCCACAGGATCCTAACTTCATTAGATCCTCTCTGAAACCGTGCACCTTCCCTTCCAGAAGGCTGCTTTGAATAGGCACGCAGGGTTACAGCTGTGAATGTTCCACTGCTTGTTTAGACTGCCGCTGACCAGGAAGCATCTGCAATGATTTTGTATGGAGGAGGCTTGGCAGCAGTAAATTACCATCTGACCCGATCTTGTGGTTGCTTACTTTTTTCCTTCCTTTTTTTTTCTTGTTCCTCCAAGGAGATTTGGGATCCAGGACACGTTAAACATTATTTTGCTGACTTTAAATCGTTTTGCAATATTGTAGTCAATTCGAATGCCAGACTTATGCCTGTAAACTCTATTTTTAACCTTGACTTTGTCAGTGATGGATACAGTCATATCAAAGTATTTAAGGGTTTGTGGTAAAACTTCCTCAAACCAATTTTTGCTCAAATGAGAATAGTCTTACTGGAAGCCTATACAGATAGGAGCTATAAAAATTGAGTTTAAAATTGAATCAGGCTGCAGGAAGAAAACAATCCTTTTGTAACACGGCCGCATAAAAGCAGGCAGTTTTTGGAAGAGGGATGGGCTCTGTTCATTTCATGCATATCAAACCAGCTTAATTCTAACGCAATCCTGAAAGGATCCTGTGGATCAAAGCTCCTGTTCTGCAACACTTTTACAAAATGGTGCTTTTTGGCTGTATTACTATAGCATAACAACCAGTTGTCAGCTGAGTTATTTGCCCTCTTAGCCCTTCAGAGAAGGATGCAAACCATGCTTTGAGCACCTCTGTGGCACGGGCCTCGGAATTACAAGAAGGGAGGCTCACTCCGAGCAGGTGGCTGGCTGAGATTGCCTGTGGGCAAAGCCAGCACTGGAGAACCCATGTGGCTCATGTTCCGTGGCTGGTCAGCAGCAGGCAGGCTCAGAGCCAGCCACGTGGGACTGTGTGTATAAGCCATGCTACAGATCCAGGAGCACCTGCTTTTAAATTGAGGCAAATTATCTTTGTTTCTAGGTATACAGTGTGGTCTGCATGAAGTCATCAAGCTATCATCTTCTGAAACAAGGGAGAAAACAGCCTACCAACTAAGGAGTCATGGAGCAATCTCATATCTTCAGTATGGCAAGCACTCAGTCCAGTAACTTCTCACAGGAGCTCAGGTCCACTCTCCAGGAATCAGCTACTAGAAATACGATGCTACATGAAATGTCTGAGCTGTCACTGTAGCAGAGTAAAGCTAACAACTGTGGTTTGAGCCTACTGCAGTTTTAGACATAGGCTAAGACTGGAGAGTTGGATGTTATTTATCTCCGGGATATACTGCTGGGAAAGTTGTCTCTAGTGTTTTTGTTTGTTTGTTTATTTGCTGATTTGGTTCTTTATCTTTTGGCTCTTATAAAATACAAACAAACTGGAATTAGAAAGTTCAGGAAGAACAGTTTTTACCTGAGAACCCAAGAGAACAATGTGAAATTTGATGAATACTCTTCGCCTTGCCTGAAAAATAGACCTTCTCAGGGTAGATCTAGATATCTACCCAACAACAAAAAATATAACTGAGTCTCTCATGATTACCACAAAGCTGGTAGAAGTGTGAGACATAAAGATGAGAAACTGCATTGAACGTCACATCAATTTATTACTTACTCAAAGTGCATAAGCCTGCCAGGATTTCCCTGCTGGACAAAAGGATACTACTATGACTAGATCCTTATTGCTGACATTATAAAGCAGAAGGCCAAATAAATAAAAAGATGCTGAGATCAGGAGTAATAGCCTGAAATAACTCTGAAGAACATGTTCATTTCCTCAGGTTTTCATTCAGACAGGCAGATGATGGGTTGAAGTCTGGTTCAGCTTTTCTTGGTGCTGATGGGACTGCAAATAGTCCATCTTGGTATCATGTGGTATTCCCATTCCACATAAGGTGTGGGCAGCTTTCAGTTTTGCATTGCCCTCTCTTCTGTTTCAGCTACATATGCACTGCTGCTGAGCAGCCAAGGGAGCAACCAGGAAGACAACGTCCTTCATTTCACATACTTGGCTTACTTATGAGCAGGCTTCATATTGCATCATTTCTACCTTCCAGCTCTCTAGATTGCCTCATAGACTTAGAAGATTTTCACGTGGAATGATGCACAGTCTAAAATACACTAGGACTTGTCTTATCTGCTGGAAAGAGGCTCTAGTCCTCCAACGAACACATTGTTTCAGAATGGGACTCTAGCTGAGAGTTTGTAGGAGAGATATAAAGTCCACTTCCAGAGCAACAGGCCTATTAGAAGGAAATAGAGCAATTGAAAGGGCTTGCCCTGAAAAATCCCATGTGTTCAAGCAGAGAGTATGCACATCCAGCACAGTATGTCACAGCACATATTTGTGCTTGCAAACCGTGCTTACGCAAGAAAGTGCTTAAAACCTGGCCCAGGTCAAGTCTCAACTGGATGGAATTTACTGAAGTGATCCATCTGGAGGTGTTCAACCACCAGACTCTACTTCTGGGGTATAAGTGTTCCTGGCTTTGGGCACGAATTCCCAGGCAAGCCTAATGGTGCACAGCTGCATCACACCCCCATGAGAAGTATCATGTCTCACATCTGGATGCCATTGTGTCAGATATACCACCTGGCAACCTGGTGGTGGTAGGTACATCTTTCCCGTGTTTTCCCTCACTCTTCAGTGACCTCAGGGCTCTCTGTTATGATGCTATTCTCAAGTTACATATGACACAAAAACGGCATTTCACATATTTACACAATGCCATGTCCTCTTTCTGTCCAACAAGATCCCTTACACCAATCCTTTTTCCTGCTCACACAAGGTCATAGTTTTCTTCATTGGCTTTGGGCTCACCAAGTGGTGCTAAATCAGCCTTTGGGACCATTCACATGTCTGGTTTACAGAGTCTGGATTCACATCAGTAAAGCTGGGTCACATCCTGCATGACAGCCATGTTTTATTTCTCGTACTAGCACCAGATGCCTCATAAACTGGACAGTCTGTGTACATGCCGAACCTCCTCTTTTCTTTAACCTCACCACAATTCCATCATCACCAAATGGGCTGAAGCATTCCTGTGAAGTGACCAATTAAACCACGTTAATTATTTAAAAATAAAAATAGACAGGGTGTATTTTTTCCCTTTTGTGTCCTCTGAACCAAGTGCCAGAAGGAATCTCCACCCCTCAGATGAAGATTTATTCTTTGAAAAAGCTTAAATTAGAAAAAAAAAAAAAAAAAGAATGACAAAAGTAAGCTCTTTTCTTTTTCTATTTCCAACTAGCATTGCCTTTGATTAAATTGGAAATCAGTCCGTTGTTATAGTTTTAGTTGGAGGTGATGATAGCCTGAGAAATCAGATTTGTTTGCATGGTCTCTGGTTGTAGAATGCAATGGTCTTTATTGTAAGTCTCCCTTAGAATCCTGGTTTGAAATACTTTTATTTCTGCAGGGATGGGAACAAGTAATCTACAGAAGCACATCTTTTATTGCTCTTACTTAGCAAATAAGGGAGTTTGAGAAGTTGTTTCTTTCTCTTGTTAAACAAATCGCAAAAAATTCTGGTAAAGAAAGGGACCCATAAACATTGCTGGGGAAACAATGTTGTGAACAAATGCATTCAACAGGAATGGATATTCTCCTCTATAGGACAGTGCAATCATTAGAGCAAATACCTAGGAATACATGGAATCTGGGAATTCAGTCTTTATTCTCTAAATTCAGTGGTGTATTTGTTATCTTGTTACATTCTTCCAGGTCAGTTGAAGAGTGTCAGTAGAACCACTTGGATCAATTTGGATGGTGGGTATATTCACTTCTAAACCTCTCAGAGAATGGAATTGTTTAGGCTGTGCAACCAGAGGGACCAAAGAAGCAGACATAAGCATAGCCCTTGAAATAGCCAGTAGAAACATACAAAGATCACAGAACAGGAAACTGTTGACTAAATACCATGTCATAAGAAAATGTTTCTCTTCCAGTCTTCTTCACCCAGGTGTTACCAGTGTCTTTGAGATCTTGAGGTATACACTATTTATAAGGTATAGTTACTCTTCCATGATCTTACATCTCAGCCTTCCTGATAGAAATTCACAGAAGCTTGGATCTGATGCCATAAAACTCTATGCGAAATGCCTTGCAATATAGGCACCCAGGAAGATACATCTGAGCTGTAAGATTTTCAAATGATGAGTTTCAGCTTCCGTGGGCTCAGATTGAAGGGAGATAAGATTAATGACTGAACCTCAAAGGTTGTTCTGCACACAAGGAGTTGGACAGGGAACTGGCAAACCCATGAGGTATAAAGTAAACCTGTGCAATACATTACACCCAGGAGAAGTCTCATCTGGGCCAGTTAGAAAATTCTAAATGTACTACATTTGTCTCACAGCTACAAACACTCTTCTTGCTTTCCCTCCCCACCACAAGAACTGAATACAAGGAGGATACATTCTCTTTCCTTCCTGAGCACGAGCCAATGGAAAACAAAAGAACTCATTCAGCGCACATCTCTAGCAGGAAGCATCAAGAGAAAGGAGCAAGTTGCAAACAACAGCAGCCTGTGTCAAACAGAACTGCTCCTGATGAGCAAATGTTGTAAGATTTACTGAAAGACATCAACTGCTTTTATGCACTCCCATTCTCCCTGTACATTTTCTTTCCCTCATCTGGCCACAGAGATCTCATTCCATCATCTTTAATTAATTCCCTTTACTTTTCACCTCTCCCTGAGCTCGGTGCTGGGAATTTGCTACACCAGGCTCATTCTATTAGTCTATTTTTGTTATTCCCAAGCTCTCCCCCTGTTAGTGTGGGATGTTCTCTAAGTTATGATGCTTATAGCCAATTGCTACTCTTTTATACAAGTCCCAGAGCTGTCTGCATTCACTCTGAATATGAGTGCTCAAGTTTTATGGGGAGGAGAAGAAAAACTCTGGTTCATTTTTCTTTCTGTCCTTGTTGCAGGACAAATGTTTAGCTGCCTTCCTGTTAGCAGTGTTCAGATAACCCTCAGAGAGTAGGTTTTCAGCACAGACCTGGGAGTGAAGATGAGAGTACATACGTAAGGCTCTCCAGATTCCTATTAGCAGAATGGTAAGACTAATTCTCTGTGGTCTTCCCCAAAAGATTGGTTCTGAATATTTATTTTTCTTAAAAAAAAAAAAAAAGAAAGAAAAAAAAGGAAAAAAATCATTATTAATTTGGCTCTTAATTTGCCATTTCTGTTTCACAAATGTTGAAATGTTGACCTGTTCCTTCATGAGTTCTTCAATAGTGTGGGCAGATTGAAACTTTACCCTTCCTGACCTAGTTGGGAATTGAAGTCTTGTTTCTGTTCCTGCTTCTTCATCAAGTTTACCGGAGGTCTTAGAGAATACTGCAAACTGGCCATGGATACAGAGGAATGCATTGAATAAGCAATTGCCCCAGCTATCCAAACAAGTTCCCGCATTGTCAACCTGTGCTTGGAGCTTATGGGTGTCCCCCAAGCACTGGTGCTCACATGCGCTATTCTACTTGAGTTTTCAGTGACCCAAAGACTCCTTTTTCAGTAAAAATTCATAGAAAAACACACATCTGGATGCAGTCATAGGCTAATGAAGAGGATGACTGCATGAGGACATGGTGTGATGTGACAAAATGTAAATTAGTTTTCATTCCTGAAATTATTGGCTGGGTGAACATCTCACCATGGATCTATGTGCTTTTTGGTTAAGCTACATTTGCATAGCTTTCTTGGTCTTCTTTTGAACCCATATTCCTGAAGCTCAGGATGCAGAAAAGACTTTATCCCAGAGTACCAACATATACTATGTGAAGATACACAGTATAGACGTTATTCCTTGGGAAAGCTGCAGCTGGAGTCTGTTAGAGCAACAGTATGAAGGTGCCTCATTAAATCTTTGTTGTTCTGCAAATATCTTATCCTCCTGGAAAAGTTAGAGCTCTGATCAACAGTGTTGGGATGCTGTGGGATACATGGTATTGTTACCTTCCTCAAAACAGGCAGAAGTGAGAGCTGATCAAATTTCTGACTGGTTTTCTTTGGTGAGACTATTTGTAGCTCTGTCTCTAAACTACTTTCGAAGCAATGATTAGTTACTGCTTTTGGGTTTGTCTGTCCTACAGAAACTAATGCTAAATTGGGAGTGAGATTCTTTGAGTCCTAAGCCAGTCAATCTTCAGATTAACTTTGTTTACTCCATATTAATTAGTCTCTTCTCTTAGGTGCCCTTACTCTTATTACATTCTTCCAGGTCTGTTGTAGAGTGACAGTAGAACCACCAATCCAGATGGTGGGTATATTAATTTCTAAACATCTCAGAGAGTGGGATTGTTTAGGCTGTGCATCCAAAAGGGATCAAAGAAGCAGACATAAGCATAGCTCTTGAAATAGCTGCATACAAAAGTCACAGAGCAGGAAACTGTTGACTAAATACCTTGTCATAAGAAAATGTTGCTCTTCCAACCTTTTTCCTCCACATTTCTTTGAAAGAAAACATCACTGTAAAATACAACAAATCCAGCCTTCAATAACAGCAGATTTCTCAGGTTGATAATGGAATCTCTGATCAAATCTAGATGTTTTCAGTTCAGAGAAGCTACTAATAAAGAGAATACGTGTCTTTAAATGAATGTGACCAGGTCTCAGATTAAGAAAATGAAGTTTTGGGGTCTTACCATTTCATTCATAATTATCAATAGTTGAAACTTCACAGGGGTAATGGCTCCCTCCCCAGCTGATCTCTTTGCTATTTTAGTCAGCTGACTCTTTTCCAAAGAGGAGAGATTGTTTTTGTTTGTTTGTTCAGGGGAGGGAGGGAAGAGAGAGCAAAAAAACCAGAAATCCCAACTAAATGAATCAAAACCACTACAAAAGGCTTAGTTTATCCTGTGGTGGGACATGAAAAATTTCTGAAGTCTCAGAATATTTCACAGGATGAGAAAACCATTATCTGCAGAGATTTATTTGCAAAGAGATGTTCAAGAAGAAAAGGAATATGAACTAGCTTTTTTTGAACAGATTACTTAACTCAAAATAACTTTGACAAGTCAATTTGTTCCCATGATCATTAAAATACCATCTTATAGACAGCTTTTTCTAACATTTAAGTCATCAAGTTCAGTTCCAAAGTGAATTAAGGTAAATCAGATGGAAGCCATATTTGTTCCAAATGAGATAGGCTGTCCAATGGTTCAATGTAGATTAACAATGAGCTTTAAATTCACTGCCTTGGTAAATTAAGATGAACCAAGCTGCATGTTCCTGTGTAGGCAAAACTGTTCCAGGAGCTTCTGACAGTCTACTAAAGTTCATCCACATGCGATATCATTTCCTGCTTGCTTACACCCTGCAAGGAATGTAGTCTGAAGCCAGCACTAGTAAATTATCAAGTAGTTGGCAAGATCATGTCAGATTCTTGTTTGCAACCATTGTTCTTCTTTGAGGGTAGATGGTGGCAACCCTTTTGCTTTTATTCCCTTTTTCTGATGGTTTCTTGCTGGTTCTCTGGCATGCTGTCAGACTGCATTACCTTTATTCACGTTTTCTTAGGGATATATATAGATAGATAGTGCTGGCTTTATTTAGGCTATCTGCAGAACATGAGTCCTTATAGCTCAATAGCACAGAGCCATGGTTATCAACCAAAGCTTTGTGTTCAGGAAGAACTTGAGCATCTGGGATTGCAAAAGGAAATTTTGAAAATGAAATACATCCCACAGCTGTGGGATACAAACCATTCTCACTATTAAAAGTCTCCATAAACTATGGCTTTTGCATATGAGGCTTCTTGCAATTATCTCAGAGCATCTGCCACTGGTCAACATGGTCAGACAGAGTAGGCCTTAGGATCAAGAGCTTTTTGGTGTGGGTGTGAGTTTCCTTTCAGTGCAAGCACCATAATCAAGTGCATTAACATTCAATGTGTCACATCTTGGAGGTACAGTCCATTAGCAAATGCAAAATTGAACTTAAATGGTTTTCTACAGGTCTGTATTACAAATCTTAGATGTAACTTCCTGCCACTGTCAAGTCCAAAAGCAGTCAGCTTAGTGCTCTGGCTTGCTAGCATAGAAGAATGTACTTCACATTTTTACTCACAGCCTCTTCTTTAAGTTGTTCAGCAACATTTCTGCTCCCCACAGCTTCTCTCCCCTTCTTGAAAAGCAGATGGCTTTGTCAGATAGTAGCCCCTCTGAGCCCACAGTATCAAATCCAAGTCTTGTCTAACAAAAATTTGGCACCTGTCTGTATTAGCAGGCTCTGGATAAAGACATGTCTTCCATGTCTTAGTTTCTAGTAGTCTTCCAATTCTCATCACATTTCAGTTTTTCCTGGATACAGTGAACTTATTGATGATAGGGTAGAACTCAGGGTCAAAAAATTGGTCTGTTATTGGGATGGGATATGAAATATACAGGAAAAATGCTGATGTCTTTCAGAATTCAGACCTTTGTGTTCTAATCAGAAGGTGGTCACAGAATGGACACACAACCTCACCTTCAACTGTAGAAAGAAATATCACATCAGCTGGTCTCGGTTGGAGCACTAAGCCCTTTTTTTTCCTTAAGAATTTTACACTCATGATTTAGGCAGGATTAAGCAACAAGGAGATTGCTCTGTAGTAAAGAAGAAAGCTCTTAGATGGAATTGCCTAGCTTGCAAAACTGTATCAGATAATGGAGGAATGGAATTAAAAAAGAGTTCTGTTTCAAAATACAGAACAAAGAGAAGAAATTCTCCTTCTCTGCCTGAGCCTGCAGAATGTTGCACTGTTTAGACTGTTGATCCCTTGGCTATCAGAGTTAATTCCAGGCATCACAATTACAGCTGAGAAAAAATTCCAAATCTCCATCCTTTGGGAAATTCTGACATTTTAAAATTTGCATTAAGTTCCAAAACAAGTGGTTAAAGAAAAAGAAAAAAAATAATACTTAATTCCTTTTCTGCATAAAATGTCAAAAGCTTTCTTCTTATTATTATTTGTAAATGTCAAAACACCTTGTTTTGACATTTAAAATGTAAACAGTGAAAGCACTTAATCCCTGAGACAGCCCACTGAGGATCCCTTCCTCTGAGGTAATCACAAGACTCAAATTCACTCTTCAACAATGCTTTCATTGCCTTCTGGGAGTTGTGGTCCCAGCCCTTGCTTTCTCCCTTGGGCCAGTAACCAGATTGACTACACCTCCCATTAAGCTACCCAAACCAGAGTTGCATCATGCTCTGAAACAAAAGAAAAAAGAATAGTATTTGCTTGCCTTGTGGGATATGTAGTTTTCTAGGAAATCTGCACTCCTTAAGAGAGAACATGGGCACTTGATCCTCTGCATTGTACCATAAAGAAATATGTGGTAAATAAATGTGGATTCCTGTGTTGTTGCACAGATTTAGAGAAAAATTACAATGATATTATGCAAAGGAGGAATATCTACTTGATCAAGCAAAGGATCATGCATTTGTACTGGAGATGAATAAACTCAAATCCATTTTAGTATGATTTCCCCCCTATGTTTAAAATGGACTTTTTCCACAGAAATTTTTCATGCTCATGTGTCCAAGTGGAAAACTCCAGATACGCTTTCACTGTCTCATTTCAGAGATCATGATAGTAAATACAAGACTACTGTTTAGCTGCTTCTGGTCATTCACTGCCTAAGTTGGGGGAAAAAAAAGAAGAAAAAAGAAAAAGAAGGAAAAAAAGAAGCAGGGAAGATTTGCTGAGTTCATTCCTCGAGTAAACACTTAAACTCTGTGATTTAGATAATACATTTACTCAGTGACTTGAAACACTCCACAAAAAGAAAGTGTAGATGTATCACTGGGGACGTGGTTTGGTGGGGATGTGTTGATGGATGGACTTGGTGAATTTGGAGGTCTTTTCAAGCCTTGATGATTCTATGAGTCTGTGATAGGTATGGTGATGATGGATTGAAGGTTGGGCTTCATGATCTTGGAGGTCTTTTCCAACCTTAATGACTCCATGATTCCATGAAATTTCTTTCCATAAGTCAGAATCTCTTGAAGTTACATGCATATCTGATTGTAGCTTTTGTCGTATTGATAATACTCTCTCTTCTGGGTCTTCATTCTCACCCAGGAACCTCTGTGCAGTTTATAAAAGACAGAGAAACCAAGGTCTGAGTGACTTATCCAAGGCTCCATCTCTACCCTCAGAGAGAAACTTCATCCTCAAAATGTGCCAACATCAAAGTAGCTGAGCACAAAATGTAGCAGGTGGGTGAGGAAAGCAGATCCCTTGAGCAGGGATAGATTCATATGCGCACTCTATCAGCTGTGTCACTAGCATATGACTGCAGGCAGCCATTAAAAAGGAATGAATTGAGCTTGTAACTTGGAGCCGGCCCTTTTCTTGGTCAGGACAGTGCGAATGGGAAGTGGGAGCATCACATTGTCTCTCTGGAAGAGGAAGAAGGCTTCCTCTCTTCCCCAAGCAGTGCCTGCAGACTCCTCCAGGCTGACCTGCAGCAGGATGACAGGCCACAAGAGGCCCCAAACACCAATGGCTCTGAGCTGTCTGCCAGCAGAACTAATGGCCCAGGCCTTGCTGGCGAGAGAGCAGAGAGTAGTAAATGTCCCAGAGATGCTGCTGAGTTGATCCGTTTCCTGCACGCAAGCTGCACGTTGTAAAAACTGAGGCTCAGATTCTTTTTCCTGTTTGCACTGGAGCAGACCACAGAAATTGCACAATCCTCCAGACCAGACCCAAGGTGAATCGTGAGACGATGGATTCCAAGGCAATATTTCACACTTGCTGAAAAAGTGATACAGCCCATGGGAGGGGGCTGTAATTAGGGAGAGCAGTGGCAGCCCGCAAACAAAGTAGTTCCATAAGCAGTGGAAGAAATGAAAGTTCATTTCACTTGCATGGATTCTCCAGTGCTCAATAAAAGGTGTGATCCCCAAGCAAGAGAGTCTCTCTCCTTTCTCCACTTGCTTATTTTGATGAAATATGATAGGCACAATATTTTATGCATTCCCCCCTCCCTGATAGGTTACGAAGCTGTTAGCTGGAGGTTGTATGGGCTGACACATAAACAACATGATCACATTAAACTCAGTTTCCTGGGGAAACCACTCTAATGTTTTGCTTTGGTGGAGGCATCTGCAGGAGTGGTGGGGAGGAGAGTAGCAACTTGCACATAGTAAGGAATCAAAGACAAAATGGTGTTACCTTTTTTATCATTAGATGCTTTCTGGAAGACCGTTTATTCAGTGTAGTGGAAATGCTAAGTCATGGCTTGAACCAGTGATTGAGCACCTGGTGGGAAGGCAGGGCCAACCCAGGGGAGCTCAGGTGCATGCAGTGCATTGAGTGACTGGAAGGGGTGGAGCCAGGATCCATCCCTTCGCAGACCTCATTTAAGGGTTGGCAGTGGAGATCCCTGGATGTTTGAGGCCTTCTGAAGGTGAGAAGTTTATTTCCTTTGTTTCTGTGTCTACAGTTGCTGCATTTGAGTATATTCTCACTTGCTGCAGCTTAGGACTTTGCTACCCTGCTAGGCAGGGACTAGTTTATAAGCCTTAGAACAGGGCGTGCATTCTTATGGATTGTGGTTGTTTGGACATCTTTCTTGAAACATAAAATGTGCAGGGTCAAGTCAGAAATGAACACATATGGGTGGGAACAGGACTGGTCTAGCATTATGCTAGAAATTTGTTTCAGAAGTCTTTTGTACCATTCTGGCTGTGAATGGATGGAATTCATAGAACACAGATAATGGCTGACAATGGTTTGAATGCAGCTGAAGTTCGAGACAAAAGGTTTTCTGTTGTCATCCCTGCATGCATAAAGAGCAACTAGTGCCATATGTTTTATCCTGAAAAACAGTTTTGGCAATGAAAACATCTGAAGTGACTCCCTCTCTCCAGAAAGCAAGAGTAGACTAAAGCAAAGTTTCTTCAAGAAACTGATGAGGGGAAGAGTCAATCTTATCCAGATTGCTGAAAATCTGGGAATAAAATGATTGCTGTAGATATCAACAATGAAAGGATCATGTGTGACCAGCACAAGAAGCAGTGTTTCCAGTAACAAACTGAAACCTGGAAGGTTCTTTGACAGAGTCGATGAAAACCATCTCTGGAGAGGCTGTACTTGAAGAAGATTGACACTAATACCTTGCACAGCCTCTCCTCTTGAAGGAGAAACCTTTTTGATAACTAATTCATCACATATGGCAGATACAATCATAATCTCTCCTTCACAAAAAGGACAATTTTTTTTTGCCTTTTGGTGTCTACGAAGTCTAAATCTTTTGCACTGAATATTTGCTTTCAAGGGTGCTTTGCTAGAAATAAGTAACAATTTTGTAGTAGCCAAGCAAATACCCTGGCTCCACATCTCCCTTCCAAGATTCAGTGTGAACGTAAACCAGATGTGATTCCAACAAAGAGGCATCCTCTGATGTACCAGATGGGACTCCTACATCACTTTCCCACTGACTAAATATAGTTGGAGGGAAACAATAGTGCCAACACAGAGCACTGACATTGAGTGATATGAGGAAGGATTCTTTCCTTCATTCCAGAAGCTAGTAACAGATCTCCACACTGGCAAGAAGTAGGAAAACTAAGTGTACTTCCTCTTTTTTGCCCTATGTAATTCTTCCCCGTGGTTGGTCATTATGCCGTGCAAAGTATTTCCTAGCTTTGGTTTTGTTTTGTTTTTTTTAATAGCAATTTTCATCCTTGTTTCAGCGTTAACTGCTATTGTGGGTCGTTGCTACTGCTGTGCTATAGACAACAGCAGAAACAGGAATTTTAAAAATAGAGCAGGAAATTTAACAACTGTAAAAAAAAAAAAACTCCTTACCCTGGAGAGGCATTGTTTATCCTCCTTCATGTATGCTAGCAGTAATTATACTGAAGTCTGGTTAGGAAAAGAGATCCATTCTACATTAGCAAAGAAAATGTAATCTTTTTCCCTCCTAAACTGAAATGTGGCTTTCTGGTTTAAAAAAACAAAATAAAAAGCCTACCCATCAAAATTCCCATTTGAAAAAAATCCTTTCCCATCCAGAAATTCAAGCAGCTGAATACAAACAATGGATGTCTTCCTTAGAAAGGGGGGAGAAAAGTCCGAGATGACCTTAAGTTTCTCTCTGTTATTGAAGGCTGTTGGTTGAGAGACACCCCACAAACATACTGCATATTCCAACTTCCTGCATGTGTCATCCAAAGCAGGAACACCAGGCTCATCTCTGCTGTGTTTCTCTAGTCTACCCTTACTGATGAAATTACAGGTTTATTGTGGGCATATACCAGCCCTGGTGAGCATGTGCCCAGAAATAACAGCAAAGCAGTGGGAGGTCTGTGGCTGAGGGGAACGATACGGCATTCAAATAGTGACAGCAGCCTCACAGACTCAAATCAGCATTTACGTACCTTTTCAGGCTAACTCAGCTCTTTGCCATTGGGTTGGCCAAGCACTTCCCAGCAATTCAAACAGAACTTCCAGGCGTGGGTTCTTCTCATTTCAGAGATGAATTTCACCATCTTGTAAGTCACAAGACGTAATTTCTCATTGCTTGAATGGAAGTGAAATCTTTACCCAGCACAACAACCTCTTCTCTAAACTTTAAATGGCTGCCACAGCACCAGAGCAATTAGGTTCTACTTTGGGTAGAATGATTCATGCTTCAATAAATTCAATTTCAACAAGACTCATAATTATGGTGAGTCACATAATCACAGATTAATCACAGCACCTCCCATTTAGCCGTCAAAACAGTGGAGGGTTCCAGATGGGATGCACGTGATGCTGCTTTTGCTTCACTTGATTCCATTTCTGCTATATAGCTTGATCTTGCACAAGTTCAAGAAGGCTTTAGGGGTTGATAGCATAGGTGTCAGATAGCATGGAAAGATAGCTACTGCTTTCCATTTGGTGAATGAACCTGAAAGATAATGAATGTTGCTGTGAGTTCAGCAAGAACATGAGAGTCTCCTACTTGCTGCTGAGCAACCCTTGACATGATGCATTGTTAGCAGAGATTGAAGATGCTCAGTGCCTTCTGTAACTGAGCCCAAATGACTATACAAAGAGGATCTCACTCTGTGAATTCTTCTGTTGACTTGGTTCATCAGAACTGTAGGGGATGGGAAACCTCTTCGTATCAACCTCTTAGTATCCAGTTCCTATCTGATGTTATTCAAATCTTGAAAGCATAATACGCTTTCCCTCTAATAAGTGCTGTCCCTGATCATCTCTGTCTATGCAGGCTTCCTTCTCAGTTGAGGTATGGTGCTGTTTCCTTCTCTCTCCATACTCCATTTTTTTACTATCAGTAAATCTGGAGACTGCAATAGAATTATTTATTTGAGCTTGTGCTCAGATTGTCTCATTTGAACATCACTCTTAGCCTCACGTACACTTGCCACAAACCAGTGAGGGTGAAATTCCTTCTTTGTGATCAGACAATTTGCGGCTGCCCTTTACCAGACCTCGGGTAGGAATGTATGCAGTGGTTTTTCCAAATACTGTAACCCAATTTATTCTGTGTGATCAGCTCAGCTTGAATTGCAGTTGGATCATTTTATGGAATTGCTTTGCTTTCAAAGCTTTCATTCTCCAAAGTGGTCAGAAAGGGGTTTATTTTCTTTTCCTTTTTATTGCATTTATTTTTAAGGTGAGAAAGGTGGTGGGAGAACAGGACAGGGGGGTGTGTTTTTTGACAAGAGTGAGAAGATTGTTTTTTGACATTTTGTTTTATACTGTCACTGATGAATATAAAATTTGACAAGCTGATGTTTACTTCCCTGTACATCTTGAGAGTTTTCCCTAGAATTCAGTTTGGTTTTAAAAGTTGGCCAAAGGATCTATGGAGCGGGTGGGGTGTTGATGGAGATGCTGGTAAATGAACATTGTCAGCAAATTAATAAGACATTTTAAAAGAAAAGCCTTCAAGTGCAAATACGAGGTTTCTTTAATCTTGCCCTCTTCTCTTTCTTTTTTTCCCTTTAAGCAAATCCTTTATTTTTTTTTTTTTTTTTATTTCAAGAGAAGGTTAGCTTTTTTTTTTTTTTTCTGGACACCAAAGGAAGATAAACACTAGAGCATACAATTTCTGGAGAATTAATGTTCTGACAATCAGCAGGTGAAGATGAATTGGCAGAGGTTGTGTACAGAGGAGTAGTAAAGGAACACCAGGTGATGCATATATATAACATTAGTAAGTGCATATCTGAAGGTGGATGGTGAATGAAATGGCATTGCCATGTGAAGGGAACAAGATGTGAGGTCTGCGTAGGCATGGTCAGCCCCTTGGCCATTCAGCAGGCAGAGTGCCATCTCAGCATGTATAGTCTGCATCTTTCTGCAGTTTGCCCAGACTCCCTGGTGGAGACTCAATGGTTTGTGGGGCAGTAACAACCGGAAGTGACGTTGAGTACCTCCATACTGGGAATTTCTGAACTGGATGGGAAGAAACCAGAGGAAGTTTCCAACTGACTGTTTATATGATCTAGCCAGGAAGCACAGGGTGGGGTTTTGAGTGGAGGATGTTGCTCAGGACAACTGTAAGCCCAAAAAGCCACATTTATTCCATGGCTAAAGCCTGTATCCGCAGTCCCAGGAGATTATATTACTCACAGAAAAGCTTATTAAAATCTCCCATGCATCATAAGATATGCCACCCAATGGGAGGTGGTGATTCTGTCCCAGTGGCATCTAAGTTGTAGAGATGTCCAGACATGATTGTGTGCTCCCAGCAGGGCCTTCTAATTTCCTAGCTTTTAGATGCTACAACAACAGACCTGAAAGGAGAAGCTGACTTTACAGATGTGGCCTCAGTAACTCCATGATCACAGTCTTTTCTCCAAGTTAAGCCTGACCCCAAATTAATGCTAAGGTGGTTTTGAAAGCACTGTGCAACTAAGAGGTCTGATGGCCCTTGAAAGACAGGATGTTTATTTTAACCTAGAGTCAAGATGTCATCCCAGCTAAGCTGCATAAATTCATTACAGATGATACCATGTGCTTCTTGAGCCCTCTATTGCATTCATTTTATAGATAATTCCCCATGATTTCTTCCCAAGTAATTCCCTGGAATTGTTGTACTCTACAAACCCACTGCATTCTATCTTCAAGACAGCTACTACCTAGCTGGGATAAAGGGCAGTGACACAAAGACCCCACTCCTCAATGTGTCTATGGAATCAGTTCTCCCATCATTTTGGTTCACTTTTGCCAGATGGGACTTTCAGCCCATAAAACATTTTGGGCCTACTTCCAAGTCACGGGTCCTTAAGAACAGAAACAATTCTCAAAACCCTTGGAAGTTTGAGGAGGGTGGTATACAATCACTGAGCCAAATCCATGGTCCAGTATCAAAAACAAGAGCAGACCTGGAAAAATATTACAAAACTCTTCCACTGGCACCAGTGGGTCAGTGTCATTACAGGCAGTGGTGTTGTTCTCAGATAGTATTTCATTGGCTTCCTTCTCCTTTTTCCTCTCCCTCTTTTAAAGCACTTTTTTTCCCCTTGTATTGCACAGTAGGGTTATATCCCTGGAGATTCACAGTGATGAGGAGGAGTAGGCAGAGATCAAAAGCACTTCTAGCTTTGAAAAGATTATTCCTGGCCTAATACCAAGTATGGCAAGCTCCAATCCATCCATCTTGTTCAAACAGTGTTTCAAAACTGGTCACCCAACCCTCCTGGATACTGCTTCCCTTTCAACTTTATACAACACACATAATTCTTTGATTTTTACCTTTTAAAGCATGGCACTGAATTCTTTACTAGCACAACTGACTGCTCTTATTTTTCAAACTTGAGGCTGCAGGCTTCTCTGGTATTTTCAGTCCTTCTTGTCCTCTTTCAGGGCCAGAATCTCTCAGTGGCTTCTCAAACTAACTGCACCGATTTTTTTTATTTTTTTTTTAACCTTGGCTCATTGACCTTTCTAGAGAAATAAAGCTAAAAATGTTCCATGCATTACTTTGGAAATGTGCTTCTCCAGCAATTCAAAGTACTAAACAAAAACAAAAGAGCTGGTGCTAATTGCAAGAAGTTCACAAAGAAATGGACGCAGCCTATTTAGAGGAATCCCAAGATTGACACCGTGTGGATAACTTAATTTTAAGAACTGAGTGGGGGTAGCAGTGTCAATAGCAGGCAGTGATTGAGTGCATTTCTAGTGTATATAGAATGTTCTGTAGTTTCAGACGGCTTTGACAAGTGTATCATACAGGAAGGGATCAGCAGGCTTCATCTTGTCCATCTCTGAATAACCAGTTCAGACAGTCACGAAAGGAATTGGATGTTCAGGAGTCTGCTGTTAGCTATCAGAGTTTCAAAAATCTCAAATTGTTTTCCTTTTTTATTAAAGTGTTCCTAGTTCCAAACTTCCTGAGGTAACAAGCACTTAGTAGTTTACCCATTCATTCATGACTGTTATGACTAGTTAAAAAAAAATTGATTTGGTTAGTTTTATCTGTGTATTATGGTGATAAACAAGTGCAAGTGGAAGACCTGTCTCAGTGTCACGTCTGCTGGATAAAACAGTAAAACACATCCTGCAAGTTATTCCAGGGTGATGGGTCACAGACCATGCACTGGTGTGTTTGGAAAATGGATGATTATCCAAGCTTATGGAAAACAGCCAGAAAAAACAAAATTGCTCAAGAAAACAACTCCTTGCTAAGATTCAAAATGTTCTGAATGGTTGAGGAAGGAACAACGTCAGTTTAACTAGTCATTTTATTTCTCCTGTATGCCTTGGAAAGCAGTAGGTCATGAATAATGCCCTGGGGGTTTTAGGGATGAGATGTGAGCATCAGGAACTTTCAGTGAATGTAAGAAGTTTTCAATGGTGAAGCTAAGTGCATTTAAAATGTGACTTATCCAAAGAGAGCAGCATGCTCGGAAAGAGAGGCATCCGTGGAAAGCAAGAAAGCATGGGTGAAGCTCACATGATACTGCAAGAGTACTGAAAAGGCCATTCATTTTCTACAGATTTTCCTACAGGAGATAAATTCAAGACTGTCACCGTATGTAGCCAAAAGATGTTGCTAAGAGAAGAAGATAGCCAAATGAATATGGTCTGAGGAGATGCCACTGAAATAGCCAGTTATTTGTTCTTGGTTTTTCTCTGCCCAGTACACACTTGCATACAAAAAAAAGAAAAATGAACAGAACAAAAAAATTTCTGAGAGATTGGCCTTATTACCAGTAGATGAAGACGCTATTAACTAATGTCATTAAAGCCTCAGACTGTTCTTAGTTATAAATTCTCTGAAACTAGGCCAGGTCATCAGGGTTATTTGATTTGACTGCCTTTGTACTTCATTAATACAAGATGCTTTTTTTTTTTTTTTTCTCCCAGTCACCATCTAATAAAACCCATTAACATAGCCAGTGAAAGTATGCTTTCTAGACAGATGCTTGGGTCATTTTGGAGAAGACACAAAGCATGACAGAGAGTTCATTGCTTCTGAAGGCAGATAACTTCAAATAGCTGACTCTTTTCCCTTCCCCCTTGCAGTTAAATAACATGGCAACTTTTAATTCAACTCCAAGCTACTGATTCTTGTTCTGCATTTCTCTGTTGAATTAAAGACTTCATTAGCAACTGCTATTTTTTCTTTGGGAAGGTAATTATAGAGTAATCAAGCCAGCTCTCATCTCCCTAGTTGCTTTCGTGATTAGTTAAACAGATTGATTTCTTTTACTCTCCCACGGTGAGGGGATTTCTCCAGACCCAAAATAATCATGTGGTTTCATTCTGCAAAGTCTTGGGTTTTGTGTCTTCTCTCAGGTGCGAATTCAGAACTGGACACAACAAGTTGGCATCAGTACATGCTATTTGAAGGGGTGATATCATCTGTTACCATATTACTTCTTTTTTCATCATACCCTATGACCTCAGCAGCCCTGTTTAGCTCGTTTTCCTAACCAGAGTGAACAGCCTTTTTGCTAAATTGTATTTTAAGCTAAGACATTTGTACTGATGGACAGCCTTGCTGTAGGCATGATGTACTTACTGCCTTTCTCTTAGGCAGGAACTTTTACTGATTTTCTTCTTAATTTACTTAGTGATTGATTTTTACTATAAATCACTGTTCTATTGATGCTTGTGTCACCCTTCATCAGCAAGAATTTTATTGCTATTACTCAAGTAATACCCAGTAATGAAAGTATGTATCTACAATGAACCTCACCCTAGAGCAGCAGTACTAAAAATACAGTCGCTCACTCTTTTCCCCAGATTGAAATTTTGAGATCTGTCAGTCAATTTTTAATTAATCCCCGCAGCCTATATTGTTCAGTGCTCACTTGTTTTAAATCAAAATGTGGGACTCTAACAATTCAGTAAAACTAATGACAGTAATCCAAGCATATAACATTTCTAATGAGCTCTCTAATGAGCTGTGTTTAATTAATGCTGCTAAACAGTCACTGGATTCTGATTGCTGTTTTCAAAAAGTAGTACTTAGAAGTTCTGCCAAGATTTTAGGAGACACCTGTCTACTCACTGGGATTGAAAGAAAACTTACTGTTTTCTGAGATGGGAAGTCTTTTGCATCAATACCTGTGGTTTTGGAGAGTCCATGCTCTACCCTCCGTGGACATTCCTGGTTCTCAGTTGTTTCACAATATTCTAACAGGAGATGTGGGACAGCAGTGAAAGGCCAAGTAGGTGGCAACAGCAGTGTTTTTTTGACTTATCTCATGCCGTAGCATGAGCATTAAACAGAAGGCTACCATACAAAATGATACCATGTTTGTTTGATGACACTGTCCAAAGTGGTTTACTTTTTTGATGTTTCTTTTACAATTCTTTAATTGAGCTACTTTGCATACCATTTTTTTTGTATCAGTATCAAGTTAGTGGGTTAACATGTCTCTGAGGGCAACCAGAAAGTTTGAAACAGGTTCTGTTGGTTCATCAAAACTGGGCTCCAATGAAGAGAGCCATCAGGACAGTGCCCAGACCTGAAAAGATGATGCAATATTCAAATTGATGAGGTGTTACCGCATTTCCATTAATGATGAAATGTCCACTGTTAAAAAAGAACAGTGAAACAAATGTTGGTAATGAAATAGCATTAGAAAGCCCTCAGGCATTTGCTATTTAAGATTAAAATGCCATTATAATTAAAATCTGACAGTGGTAGAATGTGAATGTGTCTAAAATATTTGTGGGAAATGATTTAGGAAAAAAAAGAGCAAACTGCCTTTTGGATTAATGAGTTCATAGAGTGTCTGTAGTGCTTGAGGAATGAGGACAGTTCAATTTACAAGGTTAAAAACAGAAGGGGGGGGGAAAGGAGGATCCAGGTTTCTTGTGGTATTTTATTCCTCTTCAATTTTTAGACCTGGATATAATGTAACCTGTATCAGCTCAAGAAAATGTGTTCCTTAGGAATTTAATAACAAGATGATCTGAAACTCCCTCTGGTAGCAAAAGGGAAGACAAAGACCTCTGCAGATTTGTCATAGTGGTAAGAGATCTCTGCAGAAATCATTCATTCATGTTGTGGGAGTGAAGTTGATGTTGATCAACACTCATTACTCAAACTGTTGAAAGGCCCCAAAGTGAAACAAGACATTGGGGAGAGTAAAACTGGTAATGGTCTCTGGGAAACGATGAGAAAGAGTGTTTTGATTGTCAAGACAGCCAGCCCCACAGAGAGTGGCAGGTGAGCGTTTAAAGCTTACTGCGTAGACAAAAGGAGACACAAGCAGAGCACCATTCTCAGCACAGAAATGTGAAAGGCAGCTCTATGTGACACAAGAACAAATGCTGACACTGCAAGAATCCCTCCTGTATGTAGCAGAGCTCTGTTCCCTTACTGCTGTGCCGTGGTAGCTACTCGTCTCTGCTTCTTGTGCCATTCTCTATGAATAGAACCATCAGCTTCAGATGAGAGGCTGCCTTGCAACTAAAGAGGGGCTCTAAGAAAAAAAGGGACAGACTCTTTAGCAGGATCTGTTGTGATAGGACAAGGGGAAATAAAACTAAAACTAAAAGAGGGGAGATTTAGAGTAGATGTAAGAAATAAGTTTTTTACAATAAGGGTGGTGAGGCACTGGCACAGGTTACCCAGGGGTGGATGCCCCATCCTTGGAGACACTTATGGTTGGGCTGAAGGGGCTCCAAGCACTTCACTGAGCTGTAGGTGTCCCTGCTCATTGCAGGGGAGTTGGCCCAGGTGACCTTTAAAGGTCTTTTCCAACTTGATTTTGTGAACTGGAGTCTGCTGTGAGAATGCAAGAATTACTGCTGTGTGGAAGGTGCAAAGTGTGACTGCTTTGCTCCATTGTGCTCTGTGGAAACAAAGAGCGGCCTTCTTCCAGTTAGTACCTGTGGTGGTTTAAGTGCTTACTGAAGGCCAGTGACTTCTTTAAATGGAGCAGACTTCCCTAAGTGCCTTACCATCTGTTCAGTGCTTTTGACAACGTGTTTATGTTGTCAGTCACAAAGGAGAAAAAAATCAAAGTGCTTCATATTTTTTGTTAATAGAATATGTTGAGATGACATTAATCATACAGACAGGGAACCTCTACTCTTAAGTGAATGCATGCATTAAATGCTACAGCTGTTAATGGACTCTGTTTCTGATCATGGCTGTCATAAGTGATAACAGGCCTGAGACCAATTAAACTACTTTTCAGATTTTTCTTAAGGCAAAGGAGAGCTGGGAAAGGATCCTGGCTCCACGAGCAGTGCTGAGGTGAAGGGCTTACGAGCTTAGTGCTGTGATAAAATGATCTCTCCATGCTTGGTTGCTCTCTTGCTCTCATTTTTCTTTTGAACCATATTGCCAGTGGGATAGAGAAGATGCATTCAAAGAAGCTTAATAACATGGTCACTTTGCATTTGTAAGACCCTTGTGTATAGCCAGCAGTAACACAAGGCAGGCCACTTTTGAATCAACAAGCATCTGATATGTGTGTGTTTATATGATAGTGTGGACTATATATGGAGCTTGAAAGCCAAGCCCTTCGTTATGTCACAGTGCCACTCTTCAAAATGTATGCATATACTCATGCAGCCCTTTACAGGGTCCTGTCTTGCAGAACTCAAAGCAAAAGCAACTTGAGAAAATATCCAGCTTCAGGTTGGATGTGAGGAAAAACTTTTCTGAAAGAGTGGTTGGGCACTGGGATGGGCTGCCCAAGGAACTTACGGAGATACCATCCCTGGATCTGTCCATGAAATGTGGAGATGTGGCACTGATGGACATGGTTAGTGGGCAGTATCGGTGGTAAATGGATGGTTGGACTGAATGATCCTAGCAATCTTTTCCAACCTTGATGATTCTATGATTCTATTGGCAGCTCTATGGATTCGAGCACTTCTTTACAGCTGCCTCTCCTGCCCTCTCCTAAATTACGGATTGTGTCTGCCAAGCACACTCCTGAATTGAGATGGTAGCTCATTTTCTTGTATGAGGAATGCTGAATTTTTCAGCAAGCTGTGAAAGCCAAAGCCCTCGCCAACTTTCCTTTAGGCTTTTCAGACCCAGTGTTTGCATTTGCTTTCTGTTTCAAGTAGGGAGAGATGTGGCAGCCTAGCTAGGATCTCAGTCCCTTTGAAAGTCCTGCAGCAAAGCAGGATATTAAGGAAAATATTGGGAATCACTTGCTAGTATCTAAATCTGCGACTGCATGCCTTACGTGTATTTTCAAACTGTGACAGCAATAGAAACCAAACTTTTTAAATGTATAAAAACCAAGAAAGCCAGAGAGTATCAAACACCCCTCTTCCCTTATGTTCAAAGATCAGGTTTTAAAAAAACTCCTGTTATTTTTATGTAAGACATATTATAGGTTTATTTTTTTTTGCCTTCCAGGTTTTGAACCCAAGTTCATTGTTTGAACTAATATAAACTGTTCCTCTTGTGAAGGTTTTACCCCCAGAGGTCTTCAAAATCTATTGCACATTTGAAGAGTCTATTTAACCTTTTCTGACATTTAAAAGAAAACAGAAAGCAAGCTCCTGCCAGCTGAAAAGTGAGTTAAAGGAACCAGTCCAGTTTCTGTCCAACTGCATGAAGAAAGGATAGTCAAATTCCTTCCATTTTACACATAGTTAGTCATGAAATTGTACAAGAGGAATAAAGAAAAGACAATAAAATAGCCTTATTGTAACAGCTGAAGCGAACCTTGGGTGACTGTCAGCAGTGAAATGTCCAGAGAGCATTTGTACCATTCCATTTCATTAAGCTGAAGGGTGGGATTGTAGACTGTAAAAGATTATAGCAGAGCTCTTCTGAAATTTACGGCTCGCAGTGGAGCACAGGGGAAGTCTCCCTTTCTTGCGTACGCAACAGGGAGGCTGGGTTTTGTCTCTCCGATGATGATGATGTGTAGAAGAAAGAAGTTGCCAGAAGCACCAATGGAAAATGAAATGTGCTCCATGAAAACACTTTTTTTTTTTTTTGTTTTTCTCCCCGTAGCTGACAAAATGCATTTGCACAGTTGGTTTTATTTACTTCCTGAGCTTTTGACTTCACATTCTGGTTCAGGGCAGGAAGCCTTATGGCTGGTTTTTAGGACAACGTCAGATCCTTTGGGGGTACAATGTGTAACAGGAACAAGTGCAACAAATGTCTTGGGAGGGGAACACATACCTAATTTCAAACAGTGCAAGCAGCAGGAGGTATTCTGTTTTCTACCAGCTGAGAATCTGGCCCCAGGAAGCTTAAATTCTGGGTAAAATAGGAATTAATATCTACTTCAACTGTAGCTGTACACTGGGAAACTAAGTTCTTCTTTCTCAGAAATCTCTTTGGTTTCAATATCTCTTCTCCCTTATGACAATGCATCTCCTGATAAAGTGCAGGAGAGCAGTTATTCACCAGTAAAAGAGGCGCGAGGCTGATGGGTAGACAGTGAGAAAGAGAAGTCATTATAGCTGTGTTTAAACAAAATAACAGCCCTAAATACTTTTGTTCTTGAAGTTTGCCTGTAGTGGTTCCCTTGTGTGTGTTATTTCCCCAGTATTGCTGGGTTTTGTGCTTGTCCTTGTCAGAGTGGTAAGGTGTCGACAACAGCAGGGATGGTCAGGAGATTTACAGTGGTGCAGGTTTCCAACAGGAATGGCAGTTCCCACCAAACTGATTTCCAAAAGTGAACAATTGTCAAAATCACAGTGGCGATAATGTAAAGGGAAATGATGCAATCTGAATGAAATGCAACCCACGTTCAGAAAAGATTTTCTTTTTTGTTGATACAAAATATTTTTTTGTCTTAATTCATTTGCTACATTAATTTCCTTGTCTCTACATTGCCTTGTAGGTCTTTGAATTTGTAACTCTGTTCTCTTCTATAAACCCATAGTTCTTTGGGGGGGCTGCAGTTCCCAAGATACAAATTGCATTCAGCTTGGCCTGTATTATATGCTGTGTTGGGCACTCGTGTGAGTCTAGTGCTGTATGAGAAATGGAATTGGGACAGAAAAGTTTAAGCATTAGGGAAACTGGGGGGGGCGTGTCTGCTTAACTGCACTGCCAGAATAGAGACAATCACAAAAAGTGAAGATTAATATTAACTGAATTTCAGGCAACTAGAGCATGTGTGGCAAACTGTGCAAACAGAAGGAAATGTTTCAATATAGGTAATTATTCATTCTTCCTTCTACTTCAGAACAATGAAAATGCCAATTCCAAGCAGGAATTGTAAGAAATTTCAGTTTTTGTGCAAATTTATTACACTGGAAGTTTTATTTCGGCTTAGAATAAGTTTTGACACGCTGGAAGTTCCCAAAGAGGAGGAATTCCAACTTTTTCACTGCTGCAAGTCCACATTCATTAATTTTCATGGTTTTTTTATGTGCGGGCTCTCCTCTGTGAGTTATAAAGGCTTGAGCAGTAAAGCCAAAATCTTTACTGAGGATTTGTACATGGGTAATTGAAGGATTTAATTCTTAAAAGTGGGATTGTGTTCAGTTCAGTTTTATAATCTTTTTTTTTCCCAATATAAATGGTATAGGTTAAAGGAAGATTTTTTTTTTTTTTTAATTGTGCTGAAGTGATCCCACCAAAAGCAACATAAACCAATGAAACAACCACTGAAGTTTGTAACAAAGCAGAGTTTGAACACCTCCAGTACCATTTCTTTTTAGGTTTATGCTGCAAGTGATTAGTGGCACAGGCTTCTTGTGCAAAATTGTGAGTTCATATTCATTTTATGGCTAGATTTTGGATATGAAAGGACAATGTACATTCTGTGCGTGCACTGTTGTGGAGCTTCTGGGTTTTTTTTGTTTTTTGTTTTTCAGACCTAGTCTTTTCCCCCAACAGATCTGTTTCCATATTGCAGAAGTGACTATTTTGATCAACAGTGACAAAAAAAAAAAAAAAAAAAAAAAAAAAAAAAACAGAAATTTCTAACATCCTTAAGAACTACCTCCCATCCTGCTTAATATCAGTCTGAAGTTCCCACGCTGATCTGTTCTATTGTCAGATATGGATTTATGTGAAATAATCTTGATTTCAGATCAGACCTCTGCAGACCTGCAGACAGAATTAACAATGGGCACAAATTTGCTCACTGGATTATTTACCCTTGGGAAATTCCTTTTCTTCAAGTGAACTTAAAGGACTTTTAAAGCCTTAGGAACTCTTCTGCTTCTGTGTCTCAGAAATCAGCCATTTAAATTATATGAACAGAATTATGCTATTGAGAGATTAGTAAGATATAACTATAAAGATTCTCTCCCAGCACTCTTCATTTGCCTGTCTGCATTTTGGATGTTATAACAATCATAGCTTAGAAGAAGCTGAAGACAAAGGAGTGAAGTAATAAACACTTACTTACAATGGAGGACTCAGACCACTGTCCCTCCAACCCTTTATTTTATGCACCTTCTAGGAATTAAAGAACCATCTCCATTAAAGAAGGATTCTTCTTGATGAGAAGCATAAAGATTAAATCTGGAGGGGTACTTGCTATCTTCTAATGTGGCCCACAGTTCTCTAAATAAGGATGAAACTCTCCTGGACAGAGAATGCTAAGAATGGTTATTCTTAGTTCCTGATGCAAGTAGAGAATATACTTCACTATA
The DNA here is from genome assembly GCA_037305975.1 of Chrysolophus pictus. NCBI lineage: Eukaryota > Metazoa > Chordata > Aves > Galliformes > Phasianidae > Chrysolophus > Chrysolophus pictus. The sequence goes on along the minus strand of CM074582.1, from coordinate 14,668,460 downwards.
ATTCACTTCAATATAATTCACTCCCTGAATGGAATTTGACTCAAGTTGATTCTTTGTGTCTTAGTGGGAACAAAGCAAAGGAAATACAAGGGAAGACTAACACAACAGAAAACAAACTTTCTATGAAAAGATGAACTTTTATCTAATTCTATCAAACCTGGGTGCCTTCTGTGCTTTCGTGAGAAAATGAAGGATTCAAAATCCCAATCATCTGTCCAATAAGAATCACATTTTTTTCATTATGAGTAGATTAGTGATCACCATTGATTTTTCCATGTCATGGAACAGATTTGTCCCACAATCATCCAGAAACCAGGACAGATAATTCTCATGGAAAAGCTCTGCTCCTGCTGGCATCTAAGGTTTGCAAAAGACTCAGTGGGGCAGTGAGAACTGGTGGGCAAAGAGCTCTTTGTTGAAGCCTTTCATGTTTTGTTTTGTTTTGTTTTTTTTTCCCTGCAACAGAAGAGAAAACTGGGGTATTGAGTGTTTGGTGGAAAGCAAAACAGAAACATAACCATGTCTCTACCAGGCCTGGATCCAGCCCTGTGACAGCCTGTTTTCCACTGGCTCTCAAAATTTATGTAAAGAATAAGGCAAAGAATGTAACTGTTCTGTTGCAGCTTCTGCTCTGAAAATGTTCTTAATGAGTTCCCCTTTTTAACTCATCTAATTGTCCATCCTACCCTGGCACTCCCTGTGCCTTTGAGACACCAGAGATCCCAAGCATCTGAAGACATAAAGCCAGAGTTAAATGGCATTTTACATTCCAGGAAGCTCCCAGAGAGCCACCAATTTCCCCTCGCTCCGGGAGGCTTCAGAGAATCCAAAGAACAGCCCCCACTTTTCTGGGGAACCAGATCAAACCACAGCACCAAACAAGCATGAAATTGCCAAATATTTTCTTATTGTCTTGGAAAAAAAATAAAATTAAATAATAAAGACACTTCTAGTTCTTAGTGAATTTCACATCTGTGATGCCAAGGGGAAGGGATACTTTGCTTCCATTAATAGCAAGGTACTGAGACATGAAAACTAGTGGAGCATTTCAAATCCCAACAGGAAGGGTGGGACGGAGTCCCTCTGTGGAGTGATAGCAATTGTCACACCCAGGATGGGGATAAAGCAAAACAATTAAGTAAATGGCTAACTCAGATTCAGTTTATGTATTAAATCACCTCGGTGCTTTTTACTGTTTTCTTTTCCCCCCATGCATATATTTTGGCAATGCACCAATATTTAACTCCTCTGCCCCATCTCATCTTGGCCTATATTTTCTTACTTTTCTTCAGTGGAACTGGATTTAAAATTCCTTTGAAATTCATTGAAATGGGAGAAAACAATACTGAAAAGGTGGGCTTGGACCCATGTCAGACCTGCTTCTGTTTTGGCTCTATCACTGTCCAATAGGTATGGCCAAGGTCCTGGCTTCTGGGAAGTAGATGTGGTTCTCCACTTATTACAGACAGAACATGCTGAATAGATAACCACCCTTTCTTCAATTGCAGATGACCCTGCAATGATCATCTTGCTGTACTCATCCACTGTCCACAGCTGTCAGCCTCCACAAGCAAAGTGCTCATCCCTAGAGATGCCACATTTTGGTTGCACCTTGGAAAGAGGGTGGGTAGCTGGAGAGGGAGGTGGCTGCTGGCAGAAAGGCTGCTAACTTTAAGCTCGGGCCCTAAGCTCTTAGATCAAAAAGATACGACTGAAATTTCAGTGGGGCCAGGTTTCACAATGAAATTGTTCCATCTTCCTACCAATTAAACCATCATGCTTCTGAGCCTTTATCTGAATGGCATATGGGCGCATAAAAGCCGTGTTTCCTTATCCTGTCATAAACAGATGCAAGAAACCCTCCTGTTAGAAAAAGGAATGAGTATTAGTTCAGGAAAATGGCTTCATTTAGCAAAAGTACATCTGCATCTGATGACTTCTGGAGCAGATGGGGCTGAACAGGGTCGGTCAGGAGCAGACAGTGTGGCGTGGAGCAGAGCACAAGCACATATTCCTGTTTACAGAAGTGCCCGAAATGCTCACGATGAGCATTGCCAATCATTGTTTTCTTCAGTGAGATGTATCAGTCCCTTCCTAGGAAAATCACCCTGTCCCTCTTTTTCTCACGGACTGTAGCACTGAGGCTCAGCAGCATAGGAGCAACCAACGTAGTTTTAATTAAGACCCAACAAAAACAGCTCTTACTATGCTATAAATTCTATATTTATCCTGCAACACCAGCCCCATCCTGAGCCTTTCTCCCCCTTCTTTAATTGTTTGCAGAAATTTTTCCATTGTGTTTTTTTTTTTTTTTTGCTCCATTTTTTAGGACCAGTATTGCAGTATAAATAGGTTTTTTTTCCTTTTTTTTTTTTTCTTTCCCGTTTCTTCTCTTTCTCTATTTTTGCTAATAGTTTGGTTTCTCTACTTGGCTGAATATACATGACTGAGGTTTTGTGATATAATTGCATGATTGCTTCCAAATTTTCCAACCAATGGGGCATCTAATCAGTTGAAAAATTTCATTATCCACTGATATAAGATAGAAGGAAGGCAAAAAAGGTTTCTTCATGTATCATTTCCTTCTCTCTCTGCACCCAGAGCAGGGAGAAAGTTAGCTCAGCTGCAAAAAAGTGACTGCAAATCTGATAGTTCATTGCTTTTTGTTGTTCCATGCTTCTTCATATGGAGATAACCCACCCAAATCAGATATAAGGGCACTCCAGCTAGAAAAAAAATCTGAGTGAGATCTGATGTGTGGTATGCAGACAGATATTACTTTTATTTTCTGTGGATCTCTGGCCTGAAATGTTTGATTTCATCAGGTCTGGTTGATTTATTCAGCCTCACTGTTGTAGCACAAGAAAAAGTAAGGTGTCTGACCTCAAGATGTTGCTACATTGAGAAAACAGGTTCAAACCACTGGTGAAGGATCATATCATCCTCTTCCTCCATCCAAACATTGTTCAGCTTTCTTAAGGGGTGTAAGTACACTTGGTGAAATAGGAAAGGAAAACTTCCTTTCTCTGCTTCTCATTGGCATTGAGAGAATAAAGTCTGGCTTTGATCCCCTAAGGTCATTGCATTCTCCCCCCCCCCCCCCCCCTCCCCCCCACTCTCAGGACTGTGGATGCTGGAAGAGGCAGAGAATGGAAACCACCATCCTTTCCTCCTCTCCCCTCTTCTTCTAGCTGTGGCCATGCATGAAGCACAGAAACTCCATCCTCCTCAAATGACTACCTAAGGGTCAGAATCTGAGCTCAAGTTTTTACCTCATTTGAACAGACTACCTGAAAAACATCGCTCTCGCTTCTCAAAGCTTATTTGTAAGTACCAGTATTTGTACTGTCTTGCACATCCTGAACAATTTCAAAGTGTAGAATCTGACTTCAAAAAAAAAAAAACAAAAAACAACCCAACAAAAAACCAACAAACCAAAACCAAAGCAACGCTCCTCTCCACCATCTCATTAATTTGTTTTTTAGTTAAAAGCATCTCTTTTAGGTGAAATTTTCCAATCATTGTTTGCTACTTTCACATAAAAAAAACCCTTCCAAACATTTTATAGAATAGAACAAAGTGACAACGAATGTTTCCTGGTCAAAGATAGGATTAGACTCAAAATCTTACTTTAAGTCATCAGTATGTTTCATATATGGTTTCTCATTTGTAAGGCATGAGCTCATGTGTACTTATCAACCTACAGTACCAAGTCACTTACTACAGGTCTTTCTGAACAGGACTTTTCTATTTAAATATTCTTTCCAAGCTGCTCTCTGAAGTGCCCTGGATCTCATTAGAAGTGTGGTATTTTCCTCTTTCTCTAAAATTAAATTTAGTTTCCAATTAAAATCTGGCCCCTCTGACAGACACTTTGTTTCACTTTCACGTCCAGATTTCTTACCATGTTGACCCTACTAAATGCCTTCAGTGACTTGTAAAAATAATAAGGATTATGTACAGCTGCGCAGATCAAAAATTTCCCCAGCATTCAATTGCTATCATGAGCCTTTTATCATTCTGCTCTAGAGCAAAGAGGGAAACAATTTTCCCACCCCATGAAACTGAGATTTCATAAATGTTCCTTTTCTACATTATGATGAAAAGATCTTTCAAAGGTTTAGATTTCTTTTCTAAAAACAGGCTCCCAGACCACAGGGGGAATGCTGACCAAGTGGTTAAGAGATTCTCCTGGGCTATGGAATAAGGTTTCCACCTGCAGTTCTACATGAAAATAGACACTAAATTCAGAAGACTCATGCTGGACCACCTGACTTCCTGCTGCATTAAGCTGGGACTGTCTCCCAACCTCCCTATTCCTGAATTCCTGATATCCGGATTTCTTGGTCTCCCATTTTCAGGATGACCTTTGTATGCCAAGTATGAAGACGTAAGGCAAAAGTATGGGCAGCTGTCACCAAGCATAAACCTCACCTCCTGAGCATGAGATTGCCAACACCAAAATCATGCTAAGAACAACTCCTGGCTCCTCAGTAAACTCAGCAACTGCTTTAATTCATATGTAATTGAATTGTGCCAGCTAATTATTAGAAACATAATACCCTGTTACATAATCACAACAGCCTCAATAAATGTGGTTTGAGTTATTATGTAGTACTTCATTAATAGACGATAAACACACTCATAAATCTAAATTAAATCCTCATTTAGTAGGTGCTTCATTTTGAAGGGGCATCAGAACATGTCACTGAAATATCAGCATATTTAAAGTCACATGATGAATCCTTGTCCAGATGTTTCTTCAGATCTTGTTGAAGGGACAAGTGGAAGAATGTCCTTGGAGAACAGCTTCATACAGCACAGTCTCCTCTGTTGCTCACACGTTCTTTCTGAAGGTCGCTTCTGGGCAAGATACTCAGAAGGATCTGAAGCAACAGCCTGATGGTGTATGAGCATGTTAGTATTTCAGGCTGGATGAGACCATCCACTTCATCCTGTGGGATCCTATGAATAAAGGAAACAAAAACAGAGAGACTGAAAAAGCCAAGAAATAAGTTATTTCTGACAACCAATTTAGAAAACGTCTGTTTTAGACAGCCAGTTCTACTAAATTAGAGGTAATTTCTCCCAGGTCAGTTCTGAGGCTAGTAAGGAGAAATCGGAAACTATATGGGTGCTTTGTTTTAGTGTTCAATAGAGGAGACAATGAAGATCAGACTAATGGGAGAACACAAAAGAAAGCTTACTTAGCTTGAAAACAGAATAAGAATGTGGGTAAATGCCAGGATACAGCCTAAGCTCAACTCTTAGGTAGTTGACTGTAGCAGAAATGCTGAGTCATGGCCTGAACCAGTGATTGAGCACCTGGTGGGAAGGCAGGGCCACCCCAGGGGAGTTCAGGTGCAAACAATGCATTGAAGGGGTGGAGCCAGGATCCATCCCTTCCAGACCTCTTTAAGGGTTCGCAGTGAAGGTGAGGAGATCTCACTGGAGATTCCTATGTACTTGGGGCCTTCTGAAGATAAGTAGTTTCTTTTCTTTATTTCTTTTGTTATAGCTGTTGCATTTGAGCGTATCCTTGCATGCTGTAGCCTGGGCCCTTGCTGTTCTGCTGTTATTGCTGTGCTTTTCATTTATGGTAGCGGAAGAAATAGAATAATTAAAGTAATGAGACTCTTTAAGTATCAAGTATTGACCTACCTACTGAATGCTAGCTTAAACTAGGTCTGCTTAGAAGCTAGAATAGAATCAGCATCTTCTAGTAGAATTAATGGATGCCACAATCCTTCCTGGACAGAAGGTGTGCGTGATTTATTTACTTTTGCTAATACATATAGGATGTTATTGTTTGCAGCAAAAGAAAAACTTCCTCAGCCCTAGGTTTACACCCACTCTGTGTGCTGGGGACTGTCAGCCAGTGCTGGTAATGAGCCCTAAATTTCAGTCCAAAGCCTGCTGTTTAGGAAGGAAGATGCTCAGCCTGTAATGCTGGTGTCCTGGTCACTTGGACCACTAGCACTTCCTTTGGGAACTTGTTCAAGCAGTAGATCACATGCAGGCTTGGAAGAGAATTTCTCACATACTTTAAGCTCTGAATGGTCTAGTAGAGATTTTAATAAAATGCAGATTTACTTGTATTTCTGCATGCAACTGACATGTCCCTGGCATTGCTGAAATGTGTTTGAGTCAACACTATAGTTCTCATCCCTAAATCCATCACTATCTTTGATCTTTGTCTACCATGGAAATGAGTATCTTCCTTCCCTGCTTCTCCAGTATGTAGGATGCTGTTGGTGTGAATGGAACACATTAACAGTGAAACAGGAAACACCTTCAAATGTAGTATGCTGGGATATGCCAAACTGTTCAGCAAATGCAGAAGGTATGGGGATCATAAGAGGGCAGATACAACCTTGTGGAATTAAATCCTTATCTGCATTTAGGGCTTGATCCAAGGTCTTGCTAGAGTTGATGGAAAAATCCAAAGGACTTCAAATAAGGCCTTTCTTTCAAAAAGGAGAGAAAGTTGGGGATGGGGGGAGGAAGAACAAAGCATTAAAAAGCCAAAGCAAGAGAAGAGATAAATAACATTTACCCAAAACGAACCAGATGTTTCACCTCAAATTCACTTTCTGTTTCCATGAGAATAAAGACAAAGAAAATAATGGCTGTTGGGCGTTTCTTTGGGTCAGACAGCAGAGAACCAACCAGTGAAAGACTCTGACACACGTGGCCTTCACAGGCTTCCTGTGTCATAAATGAGTCATGACAGTAGCATACTCATAAATATATTGGAAAGAATAATGTTAGTCTAAATGGTTTGATTCAAGCAGTTAGAGGTAATAAAATGCAAGAAACATCTTCAGCTTGTCTGAAATGCCTGTCTTTCATTTTTCTTATAAAAATAATATATTTAATACAAATAGTTATATAAATATATGTTCTATACATAAGAAAAGCTCTTAATTCCACTTTCTGCCTCAATCAGCCATGAGTTTGAGAAGCCAGAGGAGCACTGGGGTTTGCTGACTTGAGCTATTGAAGTTACAGTCTCCGTGGAGCTTTTAATATTGCTGAGGAAGCAGAGTACCATGATTTCCCAAGCAGAGATGACAGGATGGAGCAGAGCTGCAAGTTGCATTTGGGAGGGTGGGGGGGGCGTGTGTGCTCAGGCACACTGCTTTCATGGGACTTGCGAGCGGTCACTGAACCACAGCTGAGCTGGGAATAGAGCCTTCGGGTCTTGTCATCCTTCAGTGCCTCCCAGGAGCTGAGGATGAATATAAGGCCTTTGTTTTTCCTGCATTTGCAGGCAATAGCAAGATTGTCTTCATTTGAATGTGACAAGGAGCCTTCAGGAAATGGAGGGTCTTCAAACTCTCAATCCTATATATGGGTCAATGTCAGGATTTGGGCAAAGGGAAATATATTTGAACACGGTTCCCTAGGAAGCCCCATCAATCCATGTTTTGAAAGTTCAGGCAATGCAATAGCATCTAACATTTTTTTTCTCCCTTGCACAAAAGTCTCTGCTTTACCATTGCTTTTAAAGCTACCACTGAAATGGCTCAATGTGAATTTTTCCATTGCAGAACATCTGCTTCAAAATAGTTTCCTTTGAAGTTTCAGCTAGAACAGTTCAATTCCCAAGTGAAGGCATCTTTTTTGCTCAAGTGAGGGGAAAAAAAGAAACAAACTTAATCGTTCTGAAGAAAAACCTTGAAAATGCCTTAATTTAGAATAGGAATATAACATTTGACAGAACAACTACTCTGCACTCAAAGATAGCACATGCCCCATCAACATGAAAACCAAAAACCTATGTAAATATGGTCAAGTTATAAAGTTCAGAAAAACCCACAAAAAAAAAAACAAACTAATTCACCAGTGTTTGTTAGCTCGTGTTTTCAGGCAATGAGCATACTCTCATGATCCCACTGCTGCTCTGATATGTGCAACTGCTTCTGATTTGCATATCAGCTGAGCTGGTCTTTCGTTTGCAGGCTGTTAGGGACAACTGTGGTACTGCAGGGCAGGAGGACAGTATCATCTGTGCAGCCATTTCTTCTGTGTGCAGACCACACATTAGGCAAATGCAAGCAAGAGTGTGTGAAGACTGTGATAAAAAGAAAAGGGGAAAAAAAGCTGAGCAAAGCTCGATGACAATACCTTTACATCTGTTTTTTTTCTGAATTCACGAATGCTTCATTTTTCTGCTTTCCTGTAATTTTTTTTCTCCTGCTTTGGCTGTCACAGGTCCCTGAAACACTGAAGTCTGAAATCTAGACTGAAACAAGGAGGAAAACCTTTGTATTTGTAACAGGTCCCCAACCCCCACACAAATGATTTCTTTGGTTTGTTTTCAGAAGGGAGATGGGAGTATTCAGGGTGTCCCATTGCCAGCATTTTAATGGAGAATTTGTCTTTTTCCCCACCCTTTTCTGGGTAAGATGGGTGAAGCTTCTTTTGCAAGAATAGCCTCTGGCTGCCCTTCTGGTAGCCTAGTTTGTTTGGCTTTGCTCTTGGGTAACTGCCTGCATGCAAGCAAAAGCATGGAAGCAGAAAGCAAGCAGCAAGCTGATGCAATGGACAGGGCCCTTTGGGATCAACTTTATGAGAGCTAAGCAAAATCAAATAAAATTGAAACAAGCTCTACCAAGCAAAAGCCCGTGGACAGGATTCCCCTCTTCCTGCTTCCAATTAGGACTAAACTAAAGACAGGGCATCTACAGCAGAATTTGTGCCCAGATGAGTGTCAGATGCTGCTCTGAGTGCTGGGTGGGCAGGGAGGATAACCATGTATATGAAGATAACGAGGGGAGCACACATCATCTGCAGAGCTCAAGGAGCAGTACAGAGAGCTGTATTCCTGCTATTCTGGTGTCATGGAGGTCATTGTATTAAGAGTTTTAATATGCCAAATTCCTGTGCTGCAAATGCACGTGAAGTGTGAACCTGTTAGAAGAGCTGGGGCTGATAATGTCAGGTTCCACAGTGTGCCGTGTCGGCTCCCTCCTCCCTCTCTTTTGGGATGTTTCCCGAGAGAGGAGTTTCTCCAAAGCCAGAGCTAGCTCTTTTTGGCACAGGGTGTAGAACCATTCCCTTAGATTTGGAGCTCATTGAATTGCAAACTCCATACCACAAGTAACAAGAGAGTGCCTTAACAACAGTGATGGACAGCAGTTCCTCTCCTTTCACAGCTTCTGTCCCTGTAGACCACTAACACAGCCCACTCTAAACTCCAACACTTCCACCTTCAGCTTTTAATTTATTTCTTCAGAGAAGAGTTTTTCACTTTTCAGAGGAAATTCCTGAAGACCCTCTGTATAAAACCCACTGCGTGCTGCATTCCACAGGTCTCACTAGAATTTGGGCTTCTTTGTTTTGCCTCTGAAAGCCTGCTCTGAGCTTCAAAAAGGAAAGGGAAATGATTGGAGTATTTGTGTCTTGCAGAAGCTGGAGTGAGATGTGCTTATTTTTAATACAGGATAAGGGATTCTTTTGACAATATCCATTCATTCTACCAATGACTGGATTAAAAAAAAAAAGTCTTTACTACCCCTCCAGTGGCTGCTGCACAAATTATTTTCGCAGGTGTATGTGGGTCTGTTTCAAATTGTAACGGCACTACAAATTTTGACAGCATTGCTCTGATTTTGGGATATCCACCAGTAGAGGATGAATCCACCATTTTTTCCTGAATTGTCTACATTTTCCCCTTCTAACCTTGCTCACTTGTTACACTTAATGTATAATTATGGTTACTCCTTCAAGAATGGTTCAAGAATGATGAAGCAGATGCAGGGGACAGCTTACTAAAAGTGGAGTTGTTTTTATTTAGTACTTTTATTTAGTACTAGACTGAAGTCATTCATCAGGAGGAAAAAAGGGGTATTACAGCTGGAGTGAAATGTTTGCTGAAGAATGTGTAGGGATAAACATAGTAGAGTATCAGGTGGAAAATGTGGAGAAAATATTTTAAAGTAACAGGAATAAGCTCCTTGTAAACTCTTCTAGCAGAAGAAAGTATAAGAAATGGTTACAGTTGGAAGAGTTAGGACTTCCCAGACATGTCTGACAGTCTTAACAGAGAGCTACACATGATGGCCTGAGGTCTTTCCTGGTTCTAAATTTAATATTCAGCTCTCTTTCACTGACATCCATTCCAGGTCCAGATCAGGGAGTTGACCTTCTGGGCAGCACTGTTTAAATTCTCCCAAACACTCATGTTCATCTCTTGGTTCCACATCTCTGAAAAGATGCAGATATGTATTTCCAATCTACTGGGCAGCAGGCTGCATGCAGGTCTATTGACGAGTATGTTCATGGCCAAAATTGAAGTTTCCATCATTTCAGAATCTTTAAATTTGGGACCCATGGAGGATGTTTAGCAGGAGATATCTTTTGAATACCAGGCTTGTAACACCAATAAAAAGTTCATTTCTAATCTTATAAATGTTCAAATCAACAGGAAGGAAACTGCTGAGTGTTCAGACCACTAAATGAAGTACAGAGACCTGGTGTTCATGAAGGGTATTATATTGCAGGCTAAAGATCTTGCTCTTCTCATGATGGAAAAGCTGAGCCTGAAGTCGATAGAAGTTTCATCAGGACACATCCCTTGGATTTACTGCAAGTGTGCACTCCTGGCAGAAAAGATGCCCCTATCATAAAAGAGAGGAATTCTTTCCTCTTAAAGCTCCTCTGGCATTGAAGCACACATCCTATTTTTCAATTATTAAGTAATCTTCTGTCTCACCTTTGTTACCTGAGAAGATTTTGAGTAATCTTGCGTCTTCTTTCCTTATCTGGGAAGGTGCTTAAACCTGTACTGTGGTCCAGCATTGTGTTGCTACCTCAGCTCCTCAGGAAGTCCTGGGGCAGGGGAGGGAAGTCCAGCAGGAAGGTGAGATAATTTTTTATAAACTTTAATTCAGAAAAAAAAAAATAATGATTTGAGAAACACAAGCGTTTGGACTAGAAGCCATATGAATCTTTGTTATTTCTTATATAAGCATAGAACTGTATAGAACTAACACTCAAGCTATGCTGATCAATTTACCCAGTATCCAAATGCTCTGGATATCCAAAATCCATAGCTATCATTTACTGTACTGAATAAAGTGAAAATCTTTCAAAAAACTGATTGTAGAGGCTTTTAAATTTAAATCAGTGTAGTTCACCTCTGCCAACTCTGCCCCTGCAGACCTTATGTAGGTGAGCCTCACCCCAGAACATTAAAGGAAAACTATTTCAGCCAATCAAATCTTTGTGCATATATTTATAAATTGACATGATTTTTGAGCTACTAAATTTAGATTTACATCAAGCCTCCAACTTGGAAGTCAGTAGCACTTGGTACAATGTGATCTGAAATATACAGGGACAAACATTTTTGATCTTAACCCTTATGTCCAAAGGAAGTGTCAGTTCAGTGGTCACATTGGCCAGCTGTTTCCCTTCCCCTGCCAATTGCAGCCAGTTCCAACATTGGTTGACAGAAATATAATTTTACTTGTATTTGAAAGCCATTGTGATCAGACAGATGCCTGGCTTGCACTCATGGTGGTAAGTCATCTTTAAGAAAATCAAGCTATTCACACAGAAGAATGGATTTTTAGTTTATTTTTATTTTTTGAGCTCTCCTATTCCGAGTCACTTGTTTTCTTAATGAACAGTGAAAACCGAAGTACAGCATGAACTCTTTAGAAAGGAGGAGAGGTAGAGGAGCTACTGCATGAGCATAGCAACACAGGATCATCTTGCTTCAAAAACATTTTACTGTTTTGAAATAGTACACAAAGTCATAAAAAAAATTGCAATGGGCCATGCCAACAAGCATCCAGAAGAGAAGAGGCAAGGAAAGAACAGAGAAGGAACAGTGGAAATAAATCTTTCTAAACAAAGTGACAAGTCCAAAAATAATGAGAACTAAAGTTCAAAGAAGAAATCTAAACTGAAGTAAAGAGAGAACAACCATACACAGCAGTGGGAGGGGTGCACACATGCTGGTCAGGGGGTGCATAGCAAACATCTTGTGCTGCTTCCTCAGCTAGCATGAAGGATTCAAACTGGGACATTAGCACTTGTTAGAGGCTTTTTTAGAAGTCCACGTTTATTTATCCTGCTACCATGTCTGGCCTTCAAAATTTTCAGATCCCATCAAACACCATCTGGATTGTTTTCTCCTGTGTACTCGATTGAGTTTCCAAAGCTTTTTTAGCCTGTGCAATGACAGCATCCCATACTTAACATTTTGACACCTTCCAAGTTGGTGGCAACTGGGTGGTCTGGCTGATCTGTTGTGTTTTCTCTCCCGTAGCCACACTTCCCAACAGCTTCCCCTCTCACCTTTTATTCTCTCCACAATCAGGATGGAGAGAAACAAAAAGCAGTACAAACTGCACACACATCACACAGAGGATGTGGTTAAAGGCAGAGCATTTAACCATAGCTTCTGAAAGGACCACAGGGTCGTAGGTAGTGGGTTAGCTTCTTAGGAAGGCACTACATTCCTTTGTTGTTTTTTTTTCCCCAGCAGAATAAATACAACACAGGTGACTGTAGTACAAGTGCTTTCCCCACACGATTTAATACCCTTAGAGGAAGCTCATTTAGCAGCATGAGCTGTATACAGAGCCTGCAGTTCTTTGCAGGGACAGATTATAAATTGAAAAAAGGGGTGCTGAGTCATTGAGCCTTGCTTTGGGTGCCTCTCTGTTCCAAAAAAAAGAAAAAAAAAAAGAAATAAAAAAAGAAAAAGAAAAAGTTATTTCCTTTTCCAGTTATTTCCTTTGGAGCACTCAGGGCAGGCAAATAGCTTTCATGCATACCAAGCTGGGCTACATTCGTTGTTACAGGCAACCTAAACTTCCCCACTTGCTGCGAGGAGAGGTTCCTTTAGTAGCACCTCATATGGGTTTAAACTTTGTAACTCCTTCACTTTGGGTGCTCTGCCTTTCACCCTTTGATTCAAAACGTGGACGCTAAAACAGCAAGAGGTAAACAAATTTTAAAAAGTTTATTTTCTCTTGAGATAACATTTGTTAGAGAATAAGTAAGAGCTAGCCTGCAGTAGTATTCTCAGTAGTAAATTGGCAGCCTCTTACTGATAACTTGTTCCTTTCCTGCCTCCCTTCAGATTCATACAGCATAGACACCGAGTGGCTACAGCCAGTAACAAAGCTTGCCTACAAAGAAATTGGTATCACTATGACACGTGCTGATTTTCATCCATTCTCTTAAAGAAAAGTCTCATTTTGTTACAGCAGATCTACCACTAGCAATAGCTCTACAGAAAGGAGAAACTTTTTCAAAACTTCTCCAAGTTAAGCACTTTCTTTTCCTCTTTACACTCCTCCCCCTTGTACTAGCAAGCTCTTTCCTTAGTAAGGCATCCTGTAAGCTCCAAGCTAGTCTGTGCTGAGGGTTAATATAACAACAATGAGCTGCAGACACTGAAGATAACATTAATGATCTACAGATGTTTCCAGGCCCAGCTTTGATTTAATAGGGATGAGGCAGGGGGAAGGGACCTTTCATAGGAAGAGTAGGTTGGAAAAAAAATAAAATAAAATAAATGGGGGGCTCCTGAAACTTTGTGGTACTAGATAGAGTTGTGCTTTGAACTAGTGTTTTGCTGTTTCAGTTATTTTTTTAGCCCTCAGGAACTTGTTCTTTTGCTATCAAGTCCAACTTTGCGTGGCGCATGTCTTACTGTATATATGGTTTTTCTCTCATAAAACTGCTTAGATATAGAATAGCCAGGCTATTTTTCTGGAGTTTAGATCTAAAGTAGATTGAAGGTAAATGGGGTGTCTAAGCTAATCTTTAATTCTTTGCTGTGCCTTGAAAAGGTTACATCTGCAAGAGCCCTGGGCTAGATCACAGCACAACTGGTAGAACAGCTCTCTCAGTGACAAGGGTTAGATGGCTCAAATGCTTAGAAATCTAGGCATGAAATGCAATTTATTAAGGCCTGAACTTCTGCTTTTCTGTTACCCTGTACTAAAGGGCAGTTCTTCCAAATAATGTGTGCTTCTTTTCCTGATGAACCAGCAGACTAAGCTATCTGAGTTACTAAATCAGTTGTAGAGAAACAACAGAAATGTCTTTATTTTTGCTTTGTAGTGGCAGAAGAAAGAGACATATGTTGGTTGACTTTTTTTCTGCATTGATTGCTTACAGTCCTTGTTATAAAGACTGGCAGTTTTATTATTGCATCTCCTCAAAATAACAATGTTCTACATAAGAGAGAGGGAAAGAAAGACTTCTGACTTTGAATATTATTTGTATTAAAGTAATTTCCACAGGCTCTGACAAAATCCAGGACTCTTTATGATGAGTGAGGTAGGAATGCAGGAGAAGAGATAGTCTGTTGTAATGTTAATATTTGCTTATGCTGTAATGAGACAAGTCATGGGGATGGGAGGGGGGTTGGAGCTGAGGATCGTGTGGGAGAGCCTGAAGTGCAAGTGGACTAAGTGATGTGACAGAATTTTGAGGCAGAATCAGGAGATTAACTTGAACCTCTTAAGTCCAACTTCGTGTACTTCATCTATTCCTTTTTTTTCCCTTTAAAGGGCTCTAATAGTGCCTAAACACTGTCTCAGCTCACTAAAGCTAGTAGCTGCAAGTAATTCAATAACACAAATGTTCTGACAAAGTCATTTTTAGCTTGTTAATTATTCCCAATCACACATTCTTTCCCCTTTAAGTGGAGCTAGATGACATCAAAGCTGTTTGAGGGATGGAGGAACACTTGAAGTATTAGCAAGAACAATGGAACAGACTACTCATTTTTATTCCAATTCGTTTAAAGGGGAAAAAGCTGGATTTTGGCTGAGCTTTACCTTGAGAACTGATAATAGAAAATTATTGGAGTTCTACTCTTAGGCTTGCTGTGTTTGTTTAAGCTGTTCTTGTGGAAGTCTCAGATTATCAGCCTCTGCTTTCTTATATTGATAGGCTTGAAAGGGACGTTTGGGGCTGAAAAACATTGCTTGGAGGTGACAGTGGTTTCAAACTCACTGGATTCCAAAAAAAGGTTCTACTGCACTTGACTGACAAGCTGGTATAGAGCTGAGAAGAATGCAATTATGGAGTTAAATATGGAAAGAAGGATCCTCCAGGGAAATAAAGGCTGCATTGCTTGAAGCTGTCTTTATAGACAGAACCCAGAAGCAGGAAGGGGAACAGTAGGATAGAGAACCAGTATCTAGAGCATCCAACTAGGATGAAGAATGCTGCTGGGGGTTCTGTTTATAAGCTTCAGGACCTTACAGCATTCCACTTCCAGCTGAGCCCCACAATTCACTGGTGGAGTTACCTTTTTGGTCCTGACTTTCTGAAGCCTCCTAAGAAGTCATGGACTATGTAAAATAGTGCCTGGATTGACCGCTAGAAAATTGCTGTGTTAGGATTGAATTCTATCTTGAATTCGTTTCAGCTACACAAGCTTTTTAGAACTGGATTGAGCTATGTTAACCCTTTAATGAGGACTTAGGCACACTCAGTAAAGAGCAAGATAGTGAAGTATGTTACTGCCCTCTCCTTCACTTTTCTACCAGTGCTGATTTGGTGGAAGAGGGCAAGAAAGTATTCACTGGAAAAGTAGAGATTTCTCTCTTTTTCAGTGTTTCTTTGATGCAGGCATATGAAGAACACCTGGCTGAGTCATGCAAGGCCTAAATGCAAGTTTAGTGAATCACCTTACCGCAGGAGCTGGGAACAAATTAGGTCTAGGTAGAAGCTGAAGGAAAATTGGACAAAGTGAGATGCAACAGATCATGTTTTTGTTAGCAAAAAGGCATTTGTATTATCATCCCAACCAAAGAACTCAGTCTTTGTGCTACGTTTTTTTAACAGGGGAAATCCATTAGTAGATTTTTTTCTTAATGTTATTGACAAGAAATATGCATGGAGAATGTTATGTGTACAGATATCAACACCACTGAAAAGAAAATAGGACTGTAAATTACATTCTAAGTGACTGAATGCATTTTATTTCTTTTCAGATCAAAACTGCATGAAACATCAACAGCAGAGCAGTTGAATTTCATAGTTGAGCAGCATCATCTTATACCAATTTCTGCATTTCTGGTTACTGGCTTATCTGTCACAGTAATGTGATCAAATCACAGCTCTGCTTCTTTTTCAATTTCAGGATTTGCTGTTCAGATCAGAAGCTCTTGAGCTCCTGTTTTGATTAAAAAAAAAAAAGGACTCAAGATTAGATTAATTTTCTGAATGAACATTCTTAAATCTGATGCCTACAAAAAAGGCAGCCTTAAACTGATAAAGGTATTTAGTCAATGTACTCCAAAACTATGTAACAATAGGGATCTTTGAAATATAACTTATTTGGTAACCAGGGGTGAGAGCCAACTCAGGGGAACTCAGGTGCACGCAATGCATTGAGTGACCAGAACGGGTGGAGCCAGGATTCATCCCCTCCCAGACCTTATTTAAGTGTAAGTGGAGGTGAAGGGATCTCTCTTGGGATCCTTGCCTACCTGAGGCCTTCCAAAGGTGAGCTGCTTCTTTCCTTTGTATTTGTGTCCACAGCTGTCATGTTTGAACATATCCTCGCTTGCTGCAGTCTGGAGCTTTGGTACTACACTGCCATTGTTGTTCTTTCCATCATGTTATAGTGTTATAAAGGCTTATCACTCTTCTAGAATTTATTGAGTTTTGCAAAATCCAAAATGAATTTCATAGATTGAGATGGCATACTTTGAAAAAACAAAACAAAACCAAAAAACAGAACTAGGAGATTGGTAACAAACCAATTCAGACAGAAATCGTCCTCTAGAGAACAGTCCTACCAAAGTGGAGACTATAACACAGCTGTACAGAAAACAGTACTAAGAATCTGAAGTTTAATAGGGTATAATGTGGGGAGCTTGAACTTGAAGCAAATGCAGAAAACAGAAAGGAATAAAATAGCTTAATTCTGCTCTTATGAGCCTTAGTGGAAGCCTGGGTGTATTGCACAAAAGCCCTGGTGTTAAAGAGACTTTACGACTTTTGATTGGATCTCAGGATGATGCGTCTCAAAGGTACCTTTTTGCATACCAGGGTAGCACCCTAACACTGACATAAATTAGGAGGGCCCAGGAATTTAGCTTTGAGCTAAATGACAGCTGTGGCCTTGGCTGGTCTTCCATGTTGAAGGTGTAGGCTTTATTGACTGAGAGCTAAAGCTTCACACCCATACCAGCAAAAAGGAGAGAGGTGAAGAGGACTGTGCTGCTAAAGATCCACTGGCTGGATCTAGGCAATGCACAAAGGTGTTTTTAGACATGAGCATGGGTTCTTTGGAATTGGATCCGAGCAAGTAGAAGAACAAGGCAAAGTCCCTGCAGCACCTTGAACTGAAGGTATGACACCCAGCAGTGGGGAATAAAAGCATCTGGACACTGCTTGGAAAATGACTTTGTGTTTGGTTC
The DNA here is from genome assembly GCA_037305975.1 of Chrysolophus pictus. Lineage (NCBI taxonomy): Eukaryota > Metazoa > Chordata > Aves > Galliformes > Phasianidae > Chrysolophus > Chrysolophus pictus. Next base: position 14,651,049 of record CM074582.1, on the reverse strand, counting down.
TGGATCCATCTGTGATTTGTTCCACCAGAATCAGTTTTTGATATGTGAAATCATGTCCTATGCATTTCTCTGTATCTGAGAGGGAATAATAACATTGCAGCAAACCTGAAAGAGGATTAATCTCCTCTTGTTCCTAGTGGCATTTTCTCATCCAACAATTCTTTTGTCCTTAGAGTTAGAAAAGAATAATATTATCTTGCACCTTATTCCTTTCCATGGTGATGAGATTTTGTTCCAGTAGGCAATCTCCTGCAGAGGGCCACCAGAATATAGTTTTTTCAAGAAAAATAAGTTATTTTAAAAGATCAAAACATCCAGAAGGAATTATCTTGGCTGCCCTTTAAAAATCTTCCTTTCTCATCTTCTTCCTTTCTTATTTTTTCTCATTCCCCTCCCGTAAAATGAAGCTTTCTTGGCAGAAATGGTTGCAGATCTGAAATGTATGAGCTGAGGACAGGATATTGGATCCTCGGCAGGAGAGAGATAGAACCCAGTGCCTGCATCCATGTCTCCCTACTATGTTCTGCAGGGAAGTGACCACAGTGGAGCCTGAAATTAAATACACTGTTGTTGCTGTTAGTTTTTGTTGTTTTTGTTGCAGTTCTGTTGCTCTGGAACAACAACTGCACAGAGAAGATGGAGCAGAATATGCTGCAGATGGAAAGAAACTTTAAAAAAAAAAAAAAAGTATATTTTGCAGATTAATTTAAGGGCTAGGAATGATCCACTAGGCAGGCTATCAAACCACAGTGAGCTGGAGAGCTTAAGGCAATTTGATGATGTGTAGTTTATAACTCTTGTAGCATTTCCAAGCTGAGATTTTGCCTAAAAGATAAGAGTTTTCTTAATATATTGAGTAAATTGAGGACATCTCAGAACAAAGAGAAGGGAGAAGTGGCAAGAAATGCAAAAGATGCTGGATTTCAAGCATGGCCCTGGAGTTTGTTCTGAATTCAGCATCTAGTTGAGGTTGACCCAGACTTCTGCGCCTATGAAGTTTTAGTCTGTGACTCTGAGAAAACATTCTCTCCAGCACTGCTGGTCTCTGGCATGGTGTTCAGGATGAGATGGAGGCTTTAGATATGCTTATGGTGGCTTAATGTAGGCATAGGTGGATGTAATGGCATCCAGATATGGAAATGTTGAAAATAGACTGTCCCCACCAAGGAATTTGTCCTAAGGGAAGAGCAAATTGTTTAGCTATGTTGCTGTAACATGGCAGGAGGTCACTGCCTGTTGGTTGTGAGTGGATACCGTGGGACCCCAGATGCTCTCTCCATCCTTTTATTGCTAAAAAACATTGGAAAGACAGTCTGGCTACCCAGTTCTTATTTGGTGGTGTTGTTCTGAAAGACAGAAATATTTTGATTCCTACTTTCTGAGACAGATTCTATTTTGTCAGATTTTCATTGTGGTGGAGAAAATGCATCAGGTAGAGACTGAACAGCTAGGATTTCTCTGTAGTTTCATAGCTGTCTGGGTAGCCAGCCACAGGTGAATGGTTTGACCTCCGTAGACTTCAGTTTCGCTGCCTCTACAATGGCAATGCTGAAATCAGCTGCTTTTATAACCAGCAGGGAGATAAGGACTATCTGATAATAATCTTTCAATTATTATTAATTGCTCCCCTACTTTATTTGTTTTTAAAGTATCTATAGTCATGTCTCTTTTTTTTCTCTCTTCAGTGGGGCTCTGTATGAAGTGATTGTGCTGGGACTAATCCAAAGTACAAGTCTTCCTCCTGCCTTATCATAGTGAAGTGATTTTGTAACAAGTTATTAGCTCAGCAAGGCATGGTTGATTCTGAGTCCGTGGAAATAAGGGAAGCAGGGGGAAAATGAAGGAGTGGGAGGAAATGCCTTCTTTCTCCACGCAGTGACTTGGCAGCGCAGTGTGTTGAGGAGTTCCACACAAAACAGGATGTCCCAGACTGAGAAACCCCTCATCTAGGAGACTGCCTTTGCCTCCAGCTACTGCAGTGATTCTGCAGGAATGCCTGGACCCAGGAGAGTTTGAGCTCTCTCATATCTCCTGATGTCTGTGGTTAGCATCTTCTGTTCGCTCAGGGAGGTGCCTCCTTAGGACCCAGCTGAGAATTGCTGTTGCTGCCTCCTTCAGCAATGACTTGTGTTGCACATACCTCCCTGAGGCAGGTCAGGCCTGATGAGGCCTGCTGGGATACTGCTTTTATCCCATGGTTTGAACTCTCTCTGGTGGAAAAGGCATTATGTGTGTCCTCCTGTCCTGTGCTAGTGCAGAATTTCCAGTGGTAATCCATTAGAGGAACCTTCTCCTACTTGTTCCTGCCCCATCCCTATATTTTCCAGGAAATATTAGGGTGAATTTTACTTAAATTAGGAAATAGTTCTTGAAACACCTGGATTTGACTTTTCAAGGCATAAACTACTCCTCAGTGGTATCTTTTTTTTCTCAAAAGCCCAGCTTTGTTCCTCACCACTTACATAATGGATCCACCCTGAATTGCATCCAGCTGAAAGTCAGCCCTTGAAAGATTGGAGGCACATTAGCATTCAGAGATTCTCAAGGTGCAGAAATTTGGCAGCATCAGTGCATGTCTTCACACTCCAAAGTCCTCCCTTGAAAGGTGAAGGCCTGCCAGTTACTGAGTATTATTATACAATTAACCCTGTTGGGAGAAGTGTCCACACCATCGTGGATTGTAACTGTAAAGCTTGTAACAAATCATCACGACGTAATCAACCCCATCAGCGCTGAAAACCTTTCTGGGGCACTTAAAATGTCATTTGCTATGCACATTTTTCCCTTTATTTGCTTTATTATTAATAATAATACAATAATAATGAAAAGATCCTCGAGGAAGCCTCAGGAAAGGAATTTTATAAACATTAAGATGGAATAAAATAAGCACATTCCTTTTTATCAGGACATTTTCCATTATAAATGGCCAGCTTTCTCATCACCCTGCCAACAGCTTTGCCTGCCATCTGTTCACTGATGTCATACTATGAAGTTCACTCACAAAACTGCTTGTTGGGAAGCCCAGGATTGTGCTAGAAAAGTTTTGTTTAGGAATAAATATGCTGGCATCTCTCACATATTTTTTTTTTTAAAAGAATGACTTTTTTGTTTGTTTGAAAGTTCAGGTTGTTATCTTCACTATGCAAAGATAATGACCAACATTTTCTGAAGTTACTGAAGCTTTTGGCTCTTTCTGCTATGGAAGTATAAGTATAGGACATCTTGAGATGAGAGAACCAGTTTTCAAGAGATGTTGCATACTTCTCTCAATTCAGGTCAGCTTAGTTGGGCATCTGAAATCCTTAACAAAGCCTCCGAAAATACAGTTCAAGCAGAGCTGGGTGGGGAAAGAGAAAGAAAGGAAAAAGAAATCCACTTTTTGGGGATGAAGGAAAGAAATTTAAAGAGAAGAAAAATAAAGAAATGAATGTAGTAATCAATCAAGCAGTCAGATCTCTCATCTCTTCAGTTTCTAGGAAAACCCAGAGAAATTTCTGGTGGGAAATTAAAATGTTATGTATTTAACTCTTTCTTTCTCCCACAGAAAGAGAATTGTATTTGGAAATGATAATGGGAATGTAATGGAGATGATGTTAGGGTGTTTCTGTAGCCAAGCTGAGCTTTGGCTGGATTGTGTTTTCCATTGTTCTGTATCAGATTTATGCGACAAGATTTTGGTAATGAGAGGGCTGCAAGGCTGACCTTTTTGAATCCAGAAGCTGCCCCATGTTAGACAAGAGCCAGCTCCAGCTATTCCAGAAGGGACCTGCTGCTGGCCAAAGCTGAGGCAATGAGCTGCACTGGTTGCACTTCTGTGAGAGCAAATTTAAGAAAGGGAAAAACTCCTGTGCTGGAGCAGCTCCTGTAGAATGGGCCCCATGGTATGAACCCACATTGGAGCAGCTCTTGAGGAGCTGCAGCCCATGGGAAGCCCATGTAGGATCACTTTGGGAAGGACAGCATCACATGGGAGAGACCCCACGCTGGAGCAGGAACAGAGTGAGCCTGAAAGAGTGGCAAAAACATTATGGACTGACCACAGCCCCCATTCCTTGTTCCCCTGCTGCTCAGGTGGAAGAGGTAGAAGGGAGAAGGGTTTTTTTAGTTTACTTATATTTTCTCACTGATCTAGTCTCTTAGTAGGTAATAAATTAAGTTTATCTTCCTATGCTGAATTTGTTTTGACTCTGATGATAATTGGAGAGTGATATCCCCGTCCTTATCTCAAACCTTATCATACTTTCTCCCCTTGTTCCTTTGAGGAGGGGGAGTGAGTGTGATGTGGTGGTGCTTAGCCATCAGTGTAAAAACACGGCAGGCCATCATCACCATTTTCTAAGTTTCTGAGCTCAGAGAAGTAGATACTTTTCCTTCTTCACCATAGTTACAGCAACACCCAGAAGCACTGATCTTGTTACCTCTGCTCTGTCCAACCTACTGCTTACAAAATGCTTTCAGTGAACCCTCCTGAGAGGTGGAGGTTGCACTGTCCAAAAGTCAGGCTGGATAGTGTGAGAAGTTTTTGTCATCTCCATCTGATGAGACAGCAGCCTTGCATCTGTCCTGTCCACATCTAAGAAGGTCTGCCACAGGATTTCCTTACTTGAGGAGTTATCTTGCTGTTAACGTGAAAGGATGAGACAGGGATTTCCTAGTTGGTCTGCATCATGGAGGCTTGAAAGAGGCATGGACGAACACGCTGAGAGCTGACAATCTCAGAATACTGTTCTTTTGTGTAGAAACATAAAAAATACTTCTGGCATAGCCAGGAGGAGTCTTTTCTGTGTTTTTGCTCTCCAGGACTCTCTATCTGATCATTCCCACACAAAATCCTGGTAACTCTGTTTATGCTATTGCCTGCATACTTCTAGCCAGACCTTTCTGCTTTATGACTGGACTTGCAGTCTATTTCTATTCACATTAGGCACTGAGGTTAGCACAGGAATAAAAAAGTAGGTCCCTAGAAGAAAAATGGCATAGGAGACCCTGTGTCATAAGGGGAAGGAGGGAACTTTGCTTGCTTTTTCTAGGAAAACAGAGATCAAGAAAGAATGGCATAACTTTTCATGACTATTGTAGGATCATAGAATCATTAAGGTAGGAAAAGTCCTCTAAGATCATCTAGTTCAACTGTTAATGCTGAGGTTGGAAAGAGTAAGATGCCAGAAAAGGGGAAAGAGCTATTTGTTTGAAGAGTTTCATACTGGAACACACGAAGATAAACGTGGCCAGGAACAAACTAAAACTGGAGAGGGTTTCAGTTCACTTGTGAAGTTTTCTGACCTCCCATAAAGAGGAGTAGGGGTAAGTATCCCAGCTTGCCCTTACGTGGAACTTTCCTCTATATGTGAAGAGAACAAGCTTGTTAGCAGACGACATGCTGGCCCAGGAGTGTTGCAGTTCAGTTTGTTTGGGCTAAAAAGATATAATGAACCCATACTTTCTTTTCCTCTGCTTCACAAAGCCAAAGTGTTAGGCCTTGACTTCTGAATCATCTCCCTGCTGAATCCAGCATTGCTGCCTATCTAAATTGGAACACCACATTTGTAATTAAGTCTCAGGCAAGATCTTTATTCAGAAAGTGGTCCTAAAAAGCCTTTTTTTTTTTTTCTTCCCTGTCGTTGGCCAGATCCCAGATCATTGAAGAAAGCAGCACAGAAGCTAAAAATGATTCAATTTAGTAGAAAATGGGAAATGTTCCTCGGTCAAGTGTGCATCTGTGTCTTTGTATATCCTAGTCTAAATATAGGTGCTCTGAGGGTTTTATACAGATAACTGGAGAAAGGAAGGTGAAAAGAAAGAATTCACTTAATTTCCTCATGTCCTTTCTCCAGTCTACATAGTGTTTTCAAATGCCTGGGCTATTCCAGTTTAACCTCTTGAAGGCTTTGGACAGTGAAGCCACAAAAATGAGAGGACTGGAGGAAACCCCACCTGCGAAGTAGTGTGCCAAGCAGAGGCCTTTCAGTTTTAATCACCCCACTTAATCCTGCCATTCCTAAACGCTCTCAAAGGTTGGAGTTGGTCATTTGTTTTCTTAAATTAACATAAATTGGAATTTATGGGCCAGGTGATTCTCTTTGAAAAGGGTCCTTGTGTGCTAGGGAGGTGGGGGGGTGGGACTGACCTGTCAGCAGGGAGCTTTTGGGCTACTCCAAAAGCAATTCTTTGTTGTTCTCTCTTCCCATCAATGCTACCCAAAGAAAAATAAATAAATAAAAGTACTCAACCTTCTTTTAACAGCTGCTCACAAAGATTCCTTTCTTCATGTTTTTTTTCCCCTCTTTCTACTGGGCCTTCTGATACCTTGGCACAGCAAAGGGGGAAGAGAACTCTAGAGACAGTGGGATCCTCTTGGGAAAACTTTCTTTCAGTGTTTGTTTAACGTGAGCTGGTCTGGGGACAAGTAGGTATTGTTTTTTTTCCCAAGGAAGATTTATAGAATAAATCAAGGAAGCCTTGGGACTTGCAGTTCACCCCTATTAATTCTGACCTTGTATATCCTCTTTGCTGAAGAGGAGAAGCATGTTGTTTTCTGTTCCCAACATCAGAACAGCCTTCCATGGGCTAAAAACTCAGCTTCTCTACACTGCCTACTGTACACTTTTAGTGAAGTATATTCTGATGTATTTTACCTTGTGCTGCCTGGGGCTAAGAAAGGGAATAAACTGTCTTTTGGCTCTTCTATAAATTCTGTAAGAAATAAAGGGATTAAACTGAGAGAGTCAGATTAGACATTAGGAAACACTTCTTCACAGTCACAATAGTTAAATACTGGAATACATTGCCTAGGGAAGGGGCGTAATCTGTGTTATTAGAGATTTTTAAGAAGAAGTTAGAAAAGTATTTGGCAGAAATGCTTCAATAGAGCTTAATCCTGCCTTAGGACAGGGGATCAGACTCAACTGGTTCCTCAGCCCCTATTTACCCTCTCTCAGTTCTTCCAAGGATGACTTCACCTTTCTGATCTGGGAGGAACTGTAGTCTACCTAGTACAGCGTTTCTACAATAGATTGCACTTCCAGCCTGCTGCAAACTGAACCATTGTCATTCCTTTCCCCAGCTCCCTTACTTAGTCCCACATGTGGAAATGAATGCATATGATTGCAAATTAAGTTGTGATGTTTCTGGGCTACGGCCTGATGTATGCCAGACCATGGGCCACAGGCTGAAGAATGCTGGCTGTAGTGACCTCCTGAGGTTCATTTGAGCCATAATTGCTCTGATCCTAGCCGCGCTCATGTGGTCCATCATCATGGCTATATTAACACATGATAGTATGAGCTTTGATAATAATTATGCCCCTGAGTCCGAGGAGAAAAGACAGCTCATGGGTGAGATTGACAGTCTGGACATGTGATAAATAACATAAAATCCCAATCTTTTGGGAAAGATGTTGTAATGCTTGCAAGTCTTTCAGGTCCAAACCTTCAGGTGTGCTCTTAGGGGCTGACACACACTGAGGTTAGACAGCCTTGCCTTTCCAGCCTCAGAATGCAAGTGCTATTCCTGCTCAAGGATGAAGGAGAATATCTAAGACACTGTATGCCACCTGCAATGAATTGAGGAATCATTCACTGAAAATAGGAATAGGCATACATATAACTGATTTACTTATCACTTATACTTTCTTATGCACTATATAGCCAGATTCATCAAGTTTTTAAAAGTTTGAAGTAGCACTTTTGATTAGTAAGAACATCCAGGTGGATGCAGATCAGAATATTGTGTACCATTAAAACTTTTATAGCCTCTTCTAGAGAGACCTATCAAAGCTCTTAAGAAATATTTGACCTTTTTTATGTTTTTGGGATTTAATTCTGTAAAGACAAGTTTATTTCACCTGAGTTTTTTGAAAACAAAATCTGAAGCATAGACCATTATGAACCAGTCTTGTTCTTTCAAGCATCTCCCACCTATATGGCTGAGACAGAAAAGTAATTAAGGGTAAGGATGAAGTTAGGCAGTGAAAAAGTCAAGTAGAAACAGGATACTTCTATGTGTTTCCACATCTATAGAGAAAGAAGTTCACTTTCACCCTCTAATTGTGAGAGACTTTGCCATTTGCTTTAGCTTAATGGTTGTCATCATCCAAGAGTTATGTTCGAGACTGGATAGGTGTGTAGATATCCAGAGAGGTGATAGAGCTCATGTAGCCCTTCAACGGAGACAGATTTTTTTTTTTCTGCCAGTTTCCATCATCTACCCTGCGGGAATCTGATGTATCCAAATAAATATTCTATGAATCATGGTTATCCATTCAAAGCCCAAGCCCTGAGGGCTTTCACTTCTCCTATGTTCCAATTCATCTGCCCACACCCATTCAGCTCTTCTTTTGCCCTTGTGTTATGCCCCTCTTTCATCTAGCTCTAATAGTTTCTAGATGCTCCTTGTGAGACAGCAATGATACAGAACAACAGATATAAGCCCAGGAGTATGAATCAAACACAAAGAGTCAAGCCAGATCCGCATATACTGGAAATGAGTTAGTTCCTCTGAGTGACACAAAGCTCTGCTTTTTATTCTAAAAGGATACGTGCTTTTTTCTTTTCTTTTTTTCTTTTTTTTTCCTTTCCACTGCCCAGGCTTAAGGACACTTAAGTTACAGGATTTGCACTGTCTGGGATATGTTTGTGAACGTCTCTTCCTTTCTTCACACATCAAATCCCTCAGCTTTAATGCCATGATTCCTGGCTCAGAGATTTGTGCGCCTTGTGTTCAGCACCACTGAATACAATTTCCAGTAATCTGTGGAAGAACCACATGCTTGAGTTCTCCTAACACAAGGTGACAAGAGGTGCGATTCTCCCTGCATGTTCCCAGAAGCTAGAGGCCTTCAAGATCTTTGCATCCTGGAAAGGGTGTACAGTTTATGGTACAACATTTCTCCTTTGCCTTTGGGCTTTGCTTTCCTTTTGCTCTGCGGGGGAAACCTGGATGTTTCCCAAAGACAGAAGGAATCATATATAGGTGAATGTCTGCAGGCTGGAAAGTGAACAGTATGCTAGCAGGGAAGTGAGATAACATATTTGTGAGAGAATGACAGGGGCTGATGCAGGCACTGCATCTTCATGTTTGAACTGGAATCAAGATTATAATTTTTAATAAACTTTTTTTTTTCTGATGGTTGCTGGGCAGTGCAAAGGCTAATGGAATATACCATCATTTCTGGAGCACAGGAAAGGGATTTGCTGACCTTCGTAGAGGAAGGATGATTTTATAGGGCAGGCATCTGGATAGGACTCCTGAGACTCCTAGTTTTGCCACAGATGCAGGCAAGTCACTTAGGCCAAGACTCTCAGAAGCATTTAATGAAGAAAGATGGAGAGTAGCTCAAAATGGCAGTGTCTCCACCCATTTAAAGTGGGAACTGGCTTGCTTTGGGGACAGCTGACGAAAAGGATTTGCAAAGTAGAAGCTCAAAGGCAACAAGGTGAGACTTTCTAAACAAAGTAAGAAGCTCAACACCTTTGCAAGGGAAGTAGGATAGACTGACATGACTGAAGGCCTGAGGTCACCTCAGCGACCTTTGGAAGAGAGAGGATCCTTTGAAAGGAACCTCCAGCAAGGCTTATTTTTTAATACTTTTTATCTGATGCTTGTTTTCCCCTAAGAACTAAGCAATGACACGCTGCCAACCTCCCTTATTAGATACTAGGAAATATGCATGGTGAAGAAGTCATGACTCATGATATAATCTCTTTTGCGAACTTGAACGCTGTGCAAGTGGCTTTTCTGGTGCCCAATACAGCATAACGCTTACATTTTTTAGCATTGACTAAGTAACTCTTTTCTAATGGGTCATCTATTTGTATTCAATTTAAAGTGTTTTGAGACCTCTGCTTATGAGTTTTAGCTTTTTCATGTCTCTAGTAACTGACCAAAGGGGGCAAAATTTAATCATGTAAGCATTGTTTCTTAGCAAAATTAGGCAAAGACTTATATGTATAGTGTATGAAAATGTATGATTGCTTTTAGTCTTTAGGATCTGAAAAGAGTCAGGAGGTCCACTAAGACCTGCAGAGGTATGAAGTCAGTGACTAGGAAATGTCAAATTCAGAGCTCCTGTTCATATGTGTCAGAGCCTGAAAGTGCAACCTATGTGCCATCAAAACACAGAGAGAGAAAGCATTGTTTGTAAGAATGGCCTTTTTAATTTGTGTCTTTTAACATTACCTGTCCTGATATAAGGAGTGTGAAGACTGCTGCATGGTTAAAAGGTTACCTCCACAGCCCAGGCTTTTGTCTCATCTGTAGGCACTCAAAAGCACCAGGTGCCCTAACTGTCACCCTTCTGTGACATGGTAGATACAGGATTTTTGGTACCTCCTCTGAGTATGTTCATTTGGGATGTGGCTCTCCAGGCCCAAAAGCACATATACCTTCAGTCTCCTCATCTGCAAAACATGTTCCTTCCTTTTGTGCATGATGTCCTGGTGGGTAGGATACACTCCCCTGGGAGGAGACAGGGATTACACAAGCAAGAAACTACCCTTCAAACTTAATTTGCATGACAATACTGGCCTGGTTACCCAGGGAGTTTTCACATGTGACCTCAGCAGGGTTTTATTAATGGATTTCTCATTTTGTTTTACTTCTTTTTTTCCTTTCCTCTAGAGCACCTTGGTTTACATGTATCTGTTTTATTCCTTTCACATTTTATACTAATGACAGGCTTCCTGGGGAGCAGGGTGTCTTCGTTATGTGATACCTTCAGATCACTTCTCTTGGCCATGGGCTATTCAAGCTCTTTCATATGAAAGGGAATGGGAGACTGGGTCATAACATATCTCTGTCGTCATCAACACTGCAGCTGCATTAAGCTCCACATGCTGACCAGCTCCAAATCATGAGAAATACTTCAAGGTGGTATCCTCAGGTGCTCTGAGCTGATATAGACCCACTGGTTTCTAGATCAGAGGCTAAACTAGTGAGTCCTCAGAGCAATACATCTGCTTATAGCTTCTGAGAGTCAGTGGCTGATTAAATCCTCCAGTGCTTGCCAGTGTTTCAGCAGAAATATACTGCTTAAGGAAGTAAAGGACAGGGAGGGAAGGAGCTCTGAATCTTTGGGGAAAGAGAATATGTTGTAAATAAAGCTGCATACCATTAATTAACTTAGCCTAATTGCCTTGTAATTGCATTGGTAATCATTTTATCTTGAGCTCAGACCAAAAACCTTAATGGGAAAAATCCGTCATATCCAGTTTTTGTCCAGATGCTTAATTCCACCATCAAACTAATCCTAACAGTTCTGTCAGCTTCATTACAGTGCCGTTTGTGATAGAAAAGTAGAAAGTTCTCAAAACTTCTTTGCCTCCCTCCCCTGCTTGTCCCAACCAATGGGGAGAAAGAATGGAGGAGGAGAGGTAAAATACTGAGGTGACCATATTTCTAACTGACCTTGTTAGTAGTTGTGCAAGAACTGTTTGGTAATACTTTGGAAGGAGATCGTAAGTAGAGGTCACTGCTGGCTCTGAATGAGGATTTTAGGGATTGATGTTATTCTCGGGTAAAGAGCTGGCATGAGGCAAACAAATTGCTTCAGTATTTCTAAAGCCTCTGCACAAATTCAGATCTGGCAGCCTGGAAAATAAGAATGGAATTAAGCTTCAGTTAGGCTTCCTGAGAAAGTGCCATTTTTTTGTTGTTGTTCCTATGTCTTGTGTCTTGACTTTAAATTATCACTTTATGTCTTGATTTGACCACTGTGGAAATGACAAGGATGTGGTAGAACAGAAAAAGAAATCTGTAGGCCACATGAGGAATGGGTGATATTTGGGTACTTGAGCATTCTTCTATATCCTCAGCCAGAAGCTGCTAGTTAACACAATTATTTGCATAAATTTACATTGTATATAACTGCTGCAGTCACTGAATACTAGAATAATTGAACAAATTGGTTGGTTGATTGAACAAATATATTAATTGAAAATGAAAGAAGCTCTTGGCTGAAGTGTGTTAACGCTCATAACTTAAACTGTCAGTCATACAGATTGTGTGTTGGTATGAGACAAGATAATTTTGTAAAAGATTTATCCGATCTTTCCAGATTTTTATCTTAGCTTGTAAAAAAAATTACTGCATGCCAGCTCTGCATAGATTAGTCTATATTTTGCCTTGCTATTTTTTAAGAAAGAGACGTTGCAAAATGAGGTCCTCTGTTGAAGGTGGAGTTCTTGTTCCAGAGAGGAATTTGAATGTTGGCAGCTTCTGTTTCATTTAGGACCTGCACCCTGTTTCTTCTTGATTCCTTGCGTTTGTGAAGAGGTCATATATACTGATAAATACATTCAGGTCTCTGCAGTTAATTATGGCTTTAACAGTGAACCAGCCTTCAAGAACCTGAAACACATCATTGCTTTCTTGAAAAACAACGTCTACTTCTACTTCAAATGCATTAATGCTATTCTCGTAAAATGAATTCTACTCACCTTCTTCCTTGTCATCTGCTTTTATTTTATTTTAGGGAATCCAAGCTAAGCAAACTACTGTTTTCTTCCAAAGAGGGATGCACTGAAATTCAGTTTGTTCTCTTCCATATAAATTCATAGATCTAATTGTCTGAAGTCACGTGCACCTCCTGTGTGTATTGTAAGAAATAAGGCTTTCTGCACTGGGGAGGGACATAGAATCCTATGAACAGCATTTCAAAGTAGCCCTGAGAACCTGGACTGAACATCAGTCTGTGACTCTGTCTTCCCCAGCCAGCCAAAAGCAATGAATGGGAGAGCTGTGCTTATGGAGGGAACACTGGTAAACACTCAGTGTGAGCTAGAGAAACTAGTAATGGTTTCAGCCTCTGCAGTATGTGAACCTAGAGGAGAAACATCCTCCATGCTGCAGAATAGAAAGTTACACTGCAGTGATCCACAGAATATGGACTAAGTGAGCAAGCTGACTTTTTCTTCTATTAATTTGTCAACAGAGGTCAGCATTAGCTTCCTCTTCATCACTTTTTCTGCATGAAGTTTCATCAGCCCTTCAGGGTGACAAGGCTGAGGAGACTGGGAAGATGTACGTTTGGATGAGCTGTTTTATGTGCCAGAGGCCTTGCTGCTACTCTGGTTGTCCAGTATTAGTGCTGCTGAGGTGGAAACAGGCTGTCCAGGTCATCAGGTGCTGTGCTGTAGGAATCCAGAGCATAACAGAGATGTGCTTAATTGTGTATAGAGTATGAAGATCCTCATGTTAACATAAGTGACCCCACCCCCATCTTTCAGGGCCTTGATATCACAGCCGAGGTCTGGTCATAGCTAGGCTACATGGATCAGCCCCAGACTGCATTTAATACTGCCCCTCTCTGATGTTTAATAATCTTTTCTAGGAAGCTGATGACCCAATACAAAAATCTCTCTCCTCTCCTTGCACACAACAGAGGTGATCACTGGAGACTGTAGAGGGTATTTATTTAACAAGAGAAACAAACCTAAACACAAAAAGGGATGGTTAAAAAAAGAATTTTTAAACAAACTCCAAGAACAGCAGCTGATCCTTCTCTTTTGTAAACAAGACCTTACTGTAATCTTTTTAACTCTCACCACAAGCCAGATTTATCTTTGGACATCCTGCCCAGAAATCGTTGCACTTCTCTGCAGCAGAATAAACACTGGAGGGAACCGGCCACATGGACACACACACACGGCAGAGGGGAGAGGGATCATGGCAAAAATGTTTCATTGCAATGGCTAAAAGGGGGGGGGGGGGGGGGGGGGGGGGGGGGGGGGGGGAAAGCCATGAAATCAAATTGTGTGTGGGTGGATAGCTCACTTCCTTCACACAGTTCTTATCCACTGATCCTGCATGCAGCATGCGAGTACTCCAGCTCCTGTGCCTTCTCATCATTTGACTCCTTAAATCACAGGAAATATATACAGGAGGAAAAAAAAAAAAAAAAGCTGGCACAGAGAAAGAAACACATCTTGCACAGCAGAGTTGTGGTGGTGTGATAACTTCTTGACCCCCATCCAGAGAGCTGAAGTGGCTGAGACCTGGAGCTGCTGGGCAGTGGCCATTGGGTGCAGGCAGTGTATTCAGGGGGCTGAGGAGATGCAGATGTGTGCACTGCTGCTTGGATGTGGCCTTGGGACCTCTCTGTGCTTCTGGCCATCCAGGAATCACCCAGAACTCTTCTTTCTTTTCTTTTGCTTTAAGGGCAAACTTCTGGGCAAGTGCCCAGACAGTCATTGCTAGGAGCAGGAGCAGTGACCACTTAAAGTTCCTTTGTGCTACAGTAATGCTGAGATCTCCTCTACCTTTGGTAGAGGGGAGCTCACAGCTTTTCAGAAGGTTTGTATTAGGTGCTATAATGGTTTTCCTAGTAAATCCTGACATAATGAACCTAATACAGAAGCTGGTGGTAGGAGCAGAGTTATATTCTGGTGGTTGCATTCATTTGATCTGAACATCAAAAATATTTCCAAATCATGCCACAGGTGGCCACGAAAACCAGTGGCATTCTGTCTGTATCAGAAATAGTGCAGTCAGCAGGACCAGGCAGGTGATTGTCCCTCTGTGTTTGGCACTGGCAGTTTTGGGCCTCTTACTACAAGAAAGACAACGAGGCCCTGGAGAATGTCCAGAGAAGGGCAGCGAAGCTGGTGAAGGGTCTGGAGTTCAAGTCTTATGAGGAGTGGCTGAGGGAACTGGGATTGTCTGGGGCTGCAGAAGAGGAGGCTCAGGGGGAGACCTTATCACTCTCAACAGCTACATGAAAGGAGGTTGTAGCAGCCACTTCTCCTGGGTAACAGTGATAGAACAAGAAGGAATGGTCTTAAGTTGCATCAGGGGAGGTTCAGGTTGGATATTAGGAAAATTTTTTTCTCAGAAAGAGTGGTGAGACATTGGAACAGGCTGCCCAGGGAGGTGATGGAGCCACCATCCCTAGAGTGTTCAAGAAAAGAGTAGATGTGGTACCATGGTCTAGAGAGTTCACTGGCATGAACTGATGGTTGGACTGGATGATCTTACTGGTCTTTGCAACCTCAATGATTCTATGATAATCTCTTTTTACTATATTATGTGGACAGGTAAGCAGGAGCCTAGAGACAAAATTTTTTTCAACTATCTGACACTGTGAAACAGTGGATGTGTAGCAGGCTTTTGTCCTTTTACGTGCTGGAGGGGAATAGAACTGAACAAGATTGATCAGGGAGACGGGGCAACATGGGACTGATTAGGAAAGAGATTAAGTGAATCAAATGCAAGTAGTCTGGGCACAAGTTCTTGCACTCTCGAAGCATGCACTGCAAACATGTCGTTAATTACTGATGAAAATCACTTTATGTTGCACTTGTCCCTGTTGCCAACCTCTGGTCAAGATGACATCATTTTTTCTGTGATCAACATCAAAGGAAGCAAAGAGAGGCCTAGGAACCCATGTAAATCCGAGGGGAAGCAAGCAAAAATGTGTCATCAACTCTGTGGATGGCATGACGAGGAAAAAACTTCTATTGCCACTTGTTTTGGGAGGATCTTTGCAGCTTTGCTCTTTGCTCTGCATGAGTAATGTGGTTGTCCTGTGTCTCCGACAGTGGAAAAAGAATAATTATACTGCACTGTCACATATTTCCTCCCTCTTCAGTGAATGAGCTGAAAAGCAACACAAATTTATCCAACTCCAACTGTATTTTTGTCATTCTTTCATTGCAGAGCTGCTGTTTGCATCAGCTTCCTGTTTCATGACAGGCCATTGATGGGGGCATTCTCTGTTTTTCATTTTGTTCCTTACAGATGCAAAACTTGGGGAGTCTTCACAAGCAATCTGGAGGAATGAGTCTGCGGTAGAAAGGACAGTGCCTGTGAAATTATTACTTAAAACAGAGTCCAGAGTCTCAGGATGTTATCCTTGAGTGACCTGCGAAGGAGTGAACTCCTCCATAGCTGAAGAGCATGTGACGTTGACTGTTGTCAGGAAACTTGCAGCTGCAGGAGAATGGCCCGAAACATTTTAATGGGGAAGCTTCTTTTCTGTTGGCATACTTCTTTACTTTTAACTCAAAGATCTCTGTGATATTCTGTGTTTTTAGCACTTTGGCTTTCTGGTTTCATACTGCAAAACAGATAATTTGTAACTGCAGATCTCACCAGTGCCTCCAAAGGATGCATGTTGCCTCACAGACTTTTTTTCCCTCTTTTATTTCTTTTTTTCCACACATAAAGCTATAAACAAGCAATGAAGAAATCCGTCCTTTAAAAATAGCTGGTGACGGTCAGAGCACATGTTTTGCTACTCATGCAGAAAAGGCAAGCATCTGCTTTGAAGAGAAGGCTTCAATGGCTCCAGCAGCAATTTATAGTCATGAAGCTGTCAGCTTGCACCTGCACTGCAAGCAGCAAAGGAGAAGGGGAAGAGGATGTCTCTTATTTTAAACTCAGAGTTATTCAATAGAAATCATTCTTTTGGCCCCCTCACAAAGGCCCAATTTTAAAACTGTGGTGGCTATGCTGAGATACGGTAGGTAATATGTGCTCTTCTGACATTATCTTGGACTGATCTTGAGAGTGGCTGGGGTGTAGGATGGGAATACAATTTACTAGCAATGATTAATTTTTCTGTGGTACCCTAGTCCTTCTAACCTCAAAAACTGTGGCTCAAATCTGTAGAAGAGACGAAGCAAACTATCTTCGTCTCCCCCTACCTCCTTCTGCACCTTTCTTTTGCATGTCCCCATATTTGCACCTGTATCCAAGCCCCGGTGTCTGTGCCAACAGGGAGAGGATGTGAAGGTGGATTTCAATCTCCAATAACTTTCAGTTGGATAGGTTTCCTGGCAAAAAGGAAAATGAGCCCAAAGTTTCAAACTATGGGAGAAAAGCCTTAGCAGCATAGCAGTGACTGAGGGCAGGTTTTTGCTTCTGAGAAGAACTAAGCTGAAGAGCTTTTCAGCAATGACATTGAATGAAAGACCAAACTGAGGTCTGCTGCAGGAGCAATCCTTTGGTTTAGAATCCATTTTGAGCTGAATGTTAATAGTAAGGCTATCAAGAAATAATTTCATGTTCTGTCAGATATTCAGAGAGGATTCAAATAGATTATCTTAGATTGACAGAAATAATTAAAAACTCATTTAATACTTAGAATGAAACTACTGCAAGACGTTGACTCTGAAATACCAAAATGACTGTGTGCGTGGGACTCAACATTTTGTTATAGTCTGAACAATATGCTATACATTCTATATAAAGACATAAATAGCTTAAGAAGTAGTTTTAACAGTATCTAGATATTTTAACTTGTATGAAAATAATTCAAATCAATGACAAGCTCAATGAAATGGTCCAAGGTAGTCCAAATAGAAGTCTAGTTTCAGAATGATTTACTCTTGCTGAGAAGATATTCCAGCAAAGCAAGTCTATTCTGTCAAGATGGCATTTGCAAATAAAAAAAATACTCATATTCCTTTCCACTTCATCTTTTCTGATTACTGACCTGTTCATTTTTCTTATAAAATTGCAGATTCGTGTGTAAGGAGACTATTTTTCCCTCCAGTTCATTGGAAACAAGTAAGTTGCATTTCAATTTCTCTAGTAAAAAGCTTAAGCTAGTCTCTTTAATCATGCATCTCAGAAAATGTGACTGTTGTCAGAAGAGATTTCAAGCAAGAGATATTGCCCATGGAAGAAAATGTAGTGTCCGCCAGGAACACGGAGATAGATTCCCAAAGGGGAAAAGAAATAGTGAAAAACAGAGCTAGTCTCGCAGAAGCACCGTTATGCTTTGGTCTGGGAAGTGAAACACCCAACATACTATTTCCTCTGTTAACTAAGAGGGGCAAGGATTAACCAGCCCTTGAAAAGGTAATAATTTAAGCAAGTGGAATGCCAGCAATGCTCACTTTCAGGGGAAAGTTTATAGTGCTTATATCCTGTCTGCTTTACTTTAATAAAATGTAAAATACTTTCAAATAAACTAATGGACTAGGGATACATATCCTCTGGCACTTTTCCCCCTGTGTTCACATCCTGATTGCTGTATAATTCAGTATTATTCAAGTGTAAGTTCAGTGTTTGCTCTGTCATATTTGGCTGTTGGGGGCTGGACTTAGCACTCAATCAGGGCAGAAGCATTGGTTCTTCAGAAAGGAATGATGGTGAGGTTGAGAAGGTTCAGACTGTATCCCACAAGCTTGTTTTGCTATAGCTATATTTCTTCACAAAGTTCTTGTTCTTCATCAGAGAACACTGAAGCACATACACAACAATCCAACACAAAAGCAATATGTGCACTGTTGTGTCCTTTGTCAAAGATAATAACAGAAGTTATGGCTGGTCAACCCTACAGTAACTGACTGGTAGTCACAATTCAGCCCTTAAGATTGTTTATTTACTGATCTTATTTATTATGTTTGTGCACAAAAGATATCAAGGTGCCTTTCTGATAGCTCTTGGAAAGGCCTTCAACAAATACAGGATCCTGCAGAAATGGAAAGCAGCACCAGTACAGTAATTATTAATGAGGGCTGCCTATCCTTGGTGAAAAGAACTTTATTTTAGAAAGCTTCTGCATTGTCAGATCTAGAACAGCTTTCAGTGGTTTGGGAGAAAACGAATATGTACTGCATGTTGGAGAGAGTCTCCAAAAGGCCGTTGGGGGTCATCAGCTACTCACAGGAAGCCTCAGTAACTGGCTCAACTTCCAGAGTCAGTTTAGTTTTAAAACCATAGAAACCTGAAGTCCAGATTTGGAACCTGAAGCATTTTGCTATTGTGTAGTGGGGAAATGTTGATGTTTTTTTCTTCTTCTCTTTTTCTTTTACATAACTTTGTTAAAATGCCACTCTTAACCACGTGAAACAACATTGAAGAGGAGAGAATGACTTTGACTTTCATGAGGTCCAGGCTTATCCCTTGGCTGCTGAGAAAAGCAGCTGATCCAGTACTCCTGTTAGACACACTTGCACTAGGCTTCCATGCATTTGTTCTGTGTCTTAGTCTTTTGGAACTTTTCTTCTGCAAAAGTGATAGCCATCCAGATTCCCAGCATCTCACTGCAACATCAGGCATCCTGAAAGGTCCCTTCTGGAGACCTTGTCTTCTGCACAGCACCAGAATAGATGGGCAGCACATCCACATTGCTGGAGCTCGCTAGCTGCTGATGACAATAGAGAAAAGATGAGTTCTAAGCTAGTATCTCCACATTCATCTAGTTTGGGGACTGCAGGATCCCATTGCAGCAAAGCAAAATATCCTGTGGGCAAAAGGAAAGATGAGAAAGTTAATCTGTTCTTCCCCCTCTATCCTGTTGTCCATGTTACAGGCATATGACTTTTATTTAAAAGAAATGGGAAGGCATGAATTTCTACTGGTATCCTGCAGGTCTTATCATTTTTTTAAGGAGAAAAACCAGAACAGCTTTGAAAGGCAGGAGTTGTGTTTACTTCATTCTCTTCAGATAGCTGCTAAATCTCCGTGTACAGTGAGGCTAGTCCCTGGCTTTCATCTGGCTGTTTTGATGAATTAGTCAAGTCATTGGCATATGCTGGCAGTGGGGTGTATGTTAAGACTCTTCCCTTGCCCTGAACTCTTTACTGTAGTGCTTTGTTCCCCAGGTGTTCAGCACCCTAAATAGCGGAATTTTGTACATCTCTCCTCTCATGTCTGCACCTCTTGACATCTATATCCTGTGCTGGGTTTTAATAGCAATTGTGACTTCAAGTAAAGGGTACCCCTGCCCTTCCCTGCTTTATTGTTTTTCCTGACCTGAACAGTCCTGGGGCTTCTAGTCCAGATGTAAAGGTTGTAGGTTGCACTAAAAGAGATTAAGGGAAGAGAGGCCAAGAGTATATGTGAATTCTTTCTTCTTCTGTGACAGTCTGAAATTAGATGAAGAGGATGGCTTGTTGGATGTCTTCTGATAAATGGCTTAGGCTGAGGAAAAAAAATAAGAAGGAAGCCCCTGGGAAAGTCACAAATTTATAAGATGACTTGGTTCACAAAAGGCCATCTAGCCAGTTAGAGAGGAAACTGAGGTGAACTCCACATCTGATGATGACAGGAGAATCTGCCAGCGTTCAACAAGAACAAGGTTGCCCCTTTTGTTTTGCTATTGGAAGAGCAAGACAACAGGCAGCATATGGGCATGCCTGTCTTTTATCATAGATAAGCCCATGCCATGAAAATGGAGAATCTTGGGCTTTTGTTGTGGTGGCAAATATTTTTTTTCTGGCTTTAGTCTGATATTTTCTGTGTTGGTAGCGATTTAGGCCAGGTAATGCCCAGCTCAGTCCTCACCAGCTAGCTGTGTGTCTGTTGCTCTAGATGGGTACATAGGGTACACATCTCTTGCCATTTAAAAATATGTTATCCAGAGAAGCCAAAATATAACTAACAAGAAAAAAATGCTCTGCACAATAAAACAGAATGCCATAAAAGTGTCAGCGCTTCCAAACCTTTCCCTGGTGGGTCACAGCAGAAATATCCATCGTTCCTCTGGGACGCGTCTCCTACCATCTGCTTCTCATTTATTTCCCCCCCGTGCCACCCCTTGGAAGGATTCTGGAAAGAAGAGCTTGGCACCCATTGCCAGGAGATTTGCATCCCATGTTTTGATTTGAAGGGCTCCCTCCCCTGAGGGAAAAGTTGGCATTATCCAGTGACCCAAGTTAAAAAAGGAAAACAAAGGGATACATCCAATTCTGCTGCAACTCCCAAATTGATTTCTGAGATTCAGGTGAAAGGCAAGCCAGTGTTTTTCCACTTGATGGCTAAGAAGAGTTTATCTCTGGGACTGAGCGGGAAATGTTTGTCTCTGTGGCTCATTTGTTTCAAAGCTGGCTTGGCCTGGCTGCATGCTGGAGCTTGAAGTGGTTTTAGCACTTGTGAAGGTGACCTGTTGCCTCAAGGCAGCTCTTGAAGCATGAAGGCTATTTCCAGACTCTTAGGTCAGTCCAGGACTGTGGCTTGCAACCATCCAATATCCTGATGTGTCTCTTGTGCCGGTGTAGTGGTTCACTTGCTGCCTCAAACCAATCTGTTTCATCAAGTGTCACAAGAGAAAGTCACTGGTACAACCCTGAATCCCACCCCAGAATGGAAAGGGTTTGAATGGTAGTGCCTTTGGCAGCCCTGAGCATCACTCTCTGGGAAAGCCAAGTGAACTTAAAGTGCTTGTGTGGCCCCATCTGCTCTGCTTCTGTCTCTTCTGCTGACAGAACTCAGGCATCCCTTCCTGGACCTTCAGCTGATCACAGGTGATTTCCTCCAGAAGGAGTCAGCCTAAGTAACTTGAGATTTTCACCTACTCTGTCCTGTCACTCTTCCTGCCCCAGAACGGATGAGTGCTGTCTTACAATTGGATTCTGCCTTTGCAATTTGCCATCCCTTTTTACAAGAGGCAAAGCAGTGGCAAACTCAGCCTGAACTCGTGTGTTTGTGTGTCACAGAGAGGCTTGATAAATCCCAGCACTGTTTAATTACTAATTACACAAGATTTTCCTGCATTGCTGCCAATGCAACAGTTCCGATTAGAGAAATGACAAAGGTGTACTCAAAATACAGTCAGATATAATCAGGTCTTCCATCAGTCCTGCACAGTTTGTTCATGCATCTGCAAGGGAGGTGGGTGTAACTTCTGCATGTCTGCAGTCCAGTCCTCGTTACCTACTGCCAATGGCTTTTAGAATGATGCTTCTCATTAGGTGTGGTATTTGTGTAGCCTTGGTTTGCTTCATTCTTTGTCTTTTGGAGGCATGATAGTTTTATTTATCCCTGGAATTTAGATCAGCATGGAGCTCAGCAGCCTTGCCTGTGGTCAGCTCCCACCATCCTGGCAGCCATCCTCACTCCTTGCACATGTGCCAGTAGCTTCCAGCAGAAAGATGGAAGGGAATGGAGACAAAAGTCTGTCCAAAGTGAGGAGGAAAGAACACAAAGGCAGAAAGGGGAGGGAGCAGATGCTGTCCATGTGCGTTTGCTGGTTCCTCCCAGGCATGCTGTGTTGAGCCCTCACAGCACATGCTGCATTGCTGCTCACAGGCAGCTCAGAGGGAGATGAGCTCTCCTTCACATACCCTCCATTTTGGTCTTCCCAGAAGCTGGAGTTTGGTCTCTAGCAGATATCAGCAGGCCAGGCTGGCAAAATACATCTCTCCCTCTGGCAAAGAAGGACTAAGTGTTGCTTACTGGTCCCAGAAGGTCTGGATTACAGAGAGCTGCCCTGCAGGAGAATTAATTCTATCATCCGACAAGTGGTTATTTAAGTCCTTGAACCTTATTACCAATCTCTCCCATGAATATAAGTGAGTTATGTGGCTGAGATAGTGGTTTTCATAGCTACCAAGAAGCAGGGGTGGTATTTAACACAGCCAACAGATGTATTTTACAGCTAGCTGGAAGTTGGAGCTTCCTTTCCTGCCTGTGCAACAAGCAAGAATCACTTCCTGTACCTGCCTCAAGACAGGGAAACTATGAGAGATGCATGAAGCACTGCTAAATGCAAGCTGCAGTTCTACGCCATTGACAGTTAGCAAATGGCCTGAAACGTTTTGCTCAGCCCCGATGTAAATGATCCCCCCACTCTCCCTCACTGAGATTTTCATTTTAGAGCTGGGGGAAAATGCACTGAAGGAAGAGAGAATTCTTGGCAAGATCCACAACTGGCTGCCAACCAGAACTCAGGCTGCAGCAAGGAGACCAGTTTGAAATCAGACTGTCCCGCATGGAGGATGGCACTTGGCAAACCCACTGGGATTTCATTCAAATGGCCAGGGAGGGCAGGCTCACCAGATGATGCCTATTAGCATAGCTCAGCATCATCCCTCTTTGTGAGCGCCAGGAAATCTGTCCTTTATTGTCTAAGCAACCAAATACACGCACACACAATAGTCTCTGGCAGGACTTGTGCTGATGACAGGGTTGAATGCTTGATGCAAAAGCTTTTGTGCCCAGTGGACTTCTGTGGTCTCTCCTGAGATACTTATTTACATGTTTGTTTGTTTGCTTTTATGAAAAAGCTTTAGAGTTTCTTACCTTGAGCAAACACAGGTGATGATGTCAGCCTGCGCTCGCATCACACTTTCGTGTGAGTCTGCTCCTTTTTGCAAACAAGCTATTTCCAGGCCTGAGTCACCTGCCTTCAGTTCGCATACCACAGTATACAGTGTCTGGACAAATACTTGAACCAGTGTGCTAAATGCACAGGTCCCAGTATCCCTTTTGTGCTCAGCAGTCAGGCCTTCAGAAAATATAGGTGCTATGCTGCTTACATCCTTCTTCTCAATGCTCAGGTTATGGATTAAACAATAACAAATGTATGTAATAATTCAGCAGAAAAACTGCTAATTGTATTAAGCCATTGATGATGCAAATAGCTTTCAGGCATGGAACCAGGGGTGGCTGGCAGGAATGGCTTTGTGGGTGAGACTTGGGGGTTTCTCTCGAGAGAAGTGCGGAAATGCTGGGAATTTCAATGAGACTTGCAGGTGAGGAATTACTTTTCATTGCAAGGTCCCTGGGGACAGCCACATCATACAGAGGTCATGAGTAAAACACAGACTTAGCCCTCAAAAATCATGACTCTGTTCCTAACTCTTCCTATGACTACGTGCACTTGGGATAATTGTGTACGTGTCCCTTCTGGCCTCAGTTTTCCCATATGGGAAATCAGGATCCTGTTTGTCACCCTTTTCATACACCCTAATATCTATCCATGGCAAGTGTTATAGCATAACTTAGTAGGAATACTTTTGCTTCCAAGTGATGTATGCAACTCAAATATTTACAAGTGTTCAGAATTCAAATATTTGAAAATTGCAAGATATATTTTTCCATGAATGCTTTGCAGACATCTGAAAGAAAAAAAACAAAATTGGACATACACTGTCTACTTTTGCTGAACATCACGCAAACATTAGAGTAATTGCAGCGTTAATTGCCTGTCTAAAAGCTTTAATGACCTTCAAAACCAGATGCAATCGCCCGGAGTTATTCTTGCTTTTGTACTCTCATCTTCAAAAATATCAAATTGGTACAAAAAATCAGTTTGCAGAGATTTTATGAAAGAGAAGAAAAATGTTTTCCTGACATAAACTTTAAAGCTGGTACTGACAATCTGTTCAGGCTTTACTTTTCCTCTTGCCTCCTTCTCTGCACCATTTTTCCTTATGCAACAAGATTATATGTTGTTATCATTTGAAATTCTGACAGCGAATTTCTCTGAAAAATGGACATACTAGGCATTGGCTATCCAGTGCCAGGGGAAAGGAGCCTGATAAACTTTATCTTTTTTTTTTTTTTTTTTTTTTAAATTGAGTCCTGGTGACAGTGGTGTGCTATTATAACCTGCCCCAAAGGTCTTAAAGGAGAAAGAGCAGTAAAACAGCAGGCTCTGAGATTTTGACTGAGCAGATTTCAGTGTCTGCCTGGAGTTACAGCGTGCTCCTCACCCAGGCTCCAAGCCACCTCAGTTACTTACTGGAGGAAGAGAGGGGGAATGAGGAAACTGTGAGGGTTAACTTCTAGGGGAGTGGAAGGGAAAAGAAAAAAAAAGAATCTTTTGCTTAGTGGGTAAAATCAGAGCATTTCTTCTTCCTTTCCTCCCTCCTCCCCAGTCAGGACAAAATAAATACTGTAATTTCTAATGAAATCAGGAAGGGGGTAATAGTTCCTGGAAGAGGAAGAGAGAGACTGCTAGGAGATCCCTGCCAATGGTGTTCAGTTACTACAGAGAGAGCACTGAGCAGCCCCAGGAAAGCACTTTGTGGGATGGATTCCTTTGGCTAACTCTGATTGAATTTCGCTTTTTCATCAGGCGACAAATTTTTTCACTTTCCTGCTCTGGAGTGTGTTCCTATGGCGTGTTTTAAAGCAAGGCTGTTGCAAACAGCCTCATTCTGTCCTCTCTTGCACGCCTGTAAAATGAAACGCCATCCCATCCCTTTTTCTCTTCCCGCTGAGGTGCTCTGGGGGGTATATTGCCAGGAATCAGCCGTGCTTCCTCAGAAATGTTAATGATACCAATCAAAGCCTTGTTTGCAGGCCCCACACTGAGCCTTGGAAATTCTGGGAGTCAAATAATAGGGAAGCCACCGCTAAAGATCAGAGGGAGCATCTGGGAGGGACTGCAGTGAGGACAGCAGCATGATCTAGTATCTCTTTGTAGTCTGCAAATGCTGTGACTCCCAGCACTTCTAGTAAGTGATGCTGGAGCATTTCACCCAGTCAGCAAACCCTGCTGACATCTGCACATTGCTGCCCACTAGCAGCCGGGCTGCTATATTTCTTTTTCAGTTTAGTGGTTGGGACCTGAAGCATGGTGAAAAAAAGTTAAGATTCTAATCTCCATTGTTTCACTGCAGAGTTATTTATCACAGTGGCTAGTCTGAATTCATATAGCACCTGGGGGAATGATAACCATTCTGTGTCAGATGCTGTAGAAACGCCAAAGGAAGAAGACAGACCACATCTCAGGGAGTTCATGATTGAAGTAGAAGGCAAGGGTTAAGATATTCTATGGATAGATGGGGAGTAAGCACAAACCAGGGAACTACATGTTGGATGTTG
This sequence comes from Chrysolophus pictus, assembly GCA_037305975.1. NCBI lineage: Eukaryota > Metazoa > Chordata > Aves > Galliformes > Phasianidae > Chrysolophus > Chrysolophus pictus. The sequence continues at coordinate 14,625,549 of CM074582.1, read as the reverse complement.
CTCAACATCGTACTCAGCAGGATGTGATGTTCACAGAGATATAATAAAGGCCATTGGGAGAGCTAAAAGTGGAGTCTGGATACCCTCACTCCTCTTTTAGCTTTGACTCCAAAGTGAATTTCCTCCCTTTCTTACATCCTGGGATTTCTTTTAACTGCAGTGTTCAGATTCTCTTAATCTTTGAAGATTCTCATTTTCAGTCCAACTGGAGTCATTTCTCCAGGTCAGCCTCTGTGGAATTTTCCTGGCTCATCCTGATGACTCCTATTTGGACAAAATATCTATTTCCAAACCTTTGCAAGTCATTTTCATGTGCATGAAAACACAGAAAGGTCACCTACTGCTGTCCTGAGCTTGGTTCTTTATGGTTCTTTCTGGTAGCTGCAGGTGTAAGAGGAGAACCGTTTCTTCTGGATCAGAAGAACGTGCTGCAAGATGGACGCAACTCCTAGGGCAGAAGAATGATGACTTATTCTGAAAAGGAGGTGTGAAGATGAAAAAGAGCAAATGAAATGTGCTGTTGGCAGAACTGTGCACTGTGGACAAGCAGTGTTTGAGCCCTGAGCTAACATGGCACTATCCAGTGGGGTACAGACTGGAGCGCTGGGGGATTTTGCAAGTCCTGGGGTAAGGCAGTATACCAAGTTGAGCAGGGAAGGCAGGAAGAGGAGAGAAGGCTTAACTTCAGCGTGCATGTGCAGTGCACCCACACACCCTATTACAGACCTGAGCTTTGGGAAGGATTAAAGGCACACAGTTCCATTAACTGAAGTAGAGAAGAGGGAGGTGTATGTATAGAAGCAGTGAAGTCGGGGAGAGCAGAAATAATGCAGTGCATTAATGAGATAAGAACTAGACAAGGACAAATAATGTATCATTACACCCCAGAGACAAAAGGGCAGCATTTGGAGGGCTGAGGCTTGCACTCTAATCATCTTGACTTTGTAATGTTATACAAGTAGGGGCACATTCTGTGGCTTGGGAGACTTTGCTGAGTAAAACCCTGCAAGCCACAGAAAAATGCTTAAGCAGCCTTTTAAAGCCTGGCAATGTTCCAGCCCTCTTCCCTTCACCATGCCCCCCTTCCCTTACCCGCCTTCCTCTCCCCCCACCCTACCACCATAACCCAGCCAGAGATGCAGGAAAATCCTTGAGACTTTATTGGTGACAATGTAAAAACCTTTAAAAGACAATGGGAGCATTAAAGCATTAAGGCCATTGGCTGCATTCTTGTAAGTGATCAGGGTGGCAACAAAATATTTAAGCTCCCGCACGACCAAAGACTTTGGGTTCAGTGAGGAAAGAGGGGGTGGCTGGGAGGGAATCGCTCCTGACCACAGGGTTTGATTTATTTTTCAATGCAATCGGGCTCAACCCCTGCACATTGTCCTCTAGGTCCTGGCAGAGGTGGCGAGAGGACAAAGGAAAGAGTCAGACTGTGTCGAGGTGCATCCCAATGGGATGTGACCTTGGCACCCAAAGGCCATCTTGTAGCAGCCTTCACTCCCAAATGTCACCCTACTGTTCCTGATTTCAGCATGCAGCTTTCGCTGCTGCTGCTATTTCAGGAGGTGGCAGCCCCCTCCAGATTTGTCTGGAGCCACCAGCTTGTAATTTGAAACAGCAAAATCCCTTTTGGTTGAACTTCCCCCTCCAGGATAAGGTAGAGCCTGTTCTCTCTCAGCTGTACAGTCACTCAGCACTTCTCGGCTCCTATCTGCAGTGCCCCAGCTCTTAGCTTCTTAGGATAAGTGCAGCACAGACATCTCCTGCCTGTACCAGCCACTCATCCCTGCCTGCTGTCAGTTACAGCTCGCTTAAATCATGAGGCTGATGTACCCCACCCTTGCACTGACACTGGTGGGGTGAGGGAAGGGCTGCCAATGGGAAACAAAATTTTGATGACGTGAGGTGGAGCTGTGCCCACTCAGGAAAAAAGGAAAGGAAAGGAAAGGAAAGGAAAGGGAAGGGAAGGGAAGGGAAAGGGAAAGGGAAAGGGAAAGGGAAAGGGAAAGGGAAAGGGAAAGGGAAAGGGAAAGGGAAAGGGAAAGGGAAAGGGAAAGGGAAAGGGAAAGGGAAAGGGAAAGGGAAAGGGAAAGGGAAAAGATACCTCTAGGAATATGCCAAACTGGTTGGGATATGAGCAGAGCTGGGAAAGAACATATACCAGAAGTCCTAATGGAGTTCTTCCAACCTGACTCCAATGTTGAATGAGTCTGATTGGATTAAAACTATTTTGAATGGTGGTCATTACAGATGAGTTTCCCAATGGTTCCTGCTAGCAATCCCATTACAAGCCAGGACTGTTGTAGCTAGCAGGAGTTTCACATGTCTATGTGCATGTATTTCCTTAAAGGCTACTGCTGTTGATGCTCTAGGAGTCCTCTTGTAAAATTGTTCAGGAATGAAAAATAGGAACCACCACTTTGCTATAAGATCGTGAACGAAGTTTACTTATGGTGACCAGGTTTCAGGTATCCAAAGAATGGACTATAGATGCATAAAGTGTCTGGATTATTTTCCGAATGGTAAAACAAGCTCTCAAACACTCCACAAACATGAAAGGAGAAGGAAAGACAAGGAGAGTCAAACTCGTTCCATGTAACTACAGGTTTCACCAGAATAAGTAATTTCAGAAGGCATCTGTTTATCTTTGGTCAGGAGAAGAGTGGCAGCTGAATTAATTACAAACTTCATTTTACCTGGTTTCAAACCCAGTGCCTTTTTCAAGGGCCTATTTTTGCCTACTTATAATTTTTGTTTCTCTTCTTTGTCAAAGCAAGAAGGGGCTCTTTTCAGCTTCTGTGCAGTAGTTTACTGAACATTATCAAACTTGCTCTGTCTTCCATGCTATGGTCAATTCTGAGTGCTTGATCTGTGTATGAACCTGTTGTACCCAACTTTAGACTCTCATTGGCTATATTTTTTCATTCATGACTTGGTGCACCTCGAAGTTTGTCTCTTTTCATCCTTCTTTTCCTTCCTCTCTCCCTCTCTATTCTCCTGCCATCAATTGAGTTAAGAGAACATATTTCTGTTGTCAACTCTCTATTCTTATACTCATGATTATGTTCATAAGTGTTGGCACGCTTTCCAGTTAGTATTAAACACTGCAAAGAGCAGAAGAAATGAGAGTAGTGGAACATCATAGCTGAGGAAGGCTTAAATAAATATGCATGCATTTCCTTATGTTTACACTGCAGGAGGCAAGAAGGAAATCACTTGACGTGTAAATGGACCTGAAGGTGGTGAGGTTTGGGATGGTTCTCCTGTCTTGTGAGGATTTGTTTCAAAGTGTTGGACCCACTCCCGGAAAAAGTTCTGTGTCTCTTCCACATGAAATAACTTTCGTAACTACCCTTATGGTAGAAAGCTCTGTGGTTCCAGGGGAACAAAGTTGTCAGACATCTTTCATCTTTTGCTAGTAGTGTTGCTATGGATGTGATGGCAAAAGGAGATCATTGAGACTAGATCTGTCCGGAGAAGGGGAGATTTTCCAACTATAACTACTTCCTGATGCTACATGTCTGGCTTCTTGGCCCTGATCCTCCAGGGAGACTTACAAAATACCCTAGAAATCTTTGCTGGAAAGTTAAAGTCCATAATTCTACTGTATACTTAAAGTCATAACTCAGAGGAGTTTCTTGGTGTGTCACATAATACACATATATAAAATTATAATTTAATCTGCACCCGGCCAATGACAAGACTTCAGTATCTCATAGGCAATAATTGTGTGCTGAGGGACGAAGACCAGCGCCAACCTAATCAACTTTTCCATTGCAAACTTGAACTTTTCTTCAGCAACTTTTCTTCAGCAACTAAATACTGCAATGATTTTAAAGTTAGGGCAACTGTGCATGCCTTGAAATCTGTAGCTTCTATTTTACATCAAGGTAAGGACTTTTTATGATGGCAATATATAGATTGTTTCCAGATAGATTATCAACTGTAACATTAAGAGATTGCTTCTATCTCTCTGAAAAAACTTTGTCTCTTTTACCTATTAAGAAGACATTTATGAAGACTTTAGTAGTATTATGAGCTTATTTTTGTAAGCTGGAAAAACAGTGCTTATCTCTATGTTTTGGCTAGGCGTTCCTGCATAATAGAACAGAATTTAGTTTGGTCTTGCTGCAAAAGAAAAATCTTAACAGAGACATTAATGTGTTATCTACCCCAAATTAACCTTGGTCAGATGTGGTCTTGTAGCAACAACAGTAATGGTGCAGGACTTTTCGAACTTGCCTTGATCACTTCCCTGTCTTTCTCTTGTTATGGTTGAGATGCAATTATTTTATTTGAAACTTCCAGAAAGATGAAGACTTTGTATCTGGCACACTGCTTTGCTGCAATCTATCTAGTACATGGTGCAGGAATGAATAACTAACACTGGATTTTTTTTTTCTGCCAGAAGGAGCTTGCATCTCCTGGATAATTATCCATACTTGTAACCATTACTCATGTCTGCTGCTATATGAAATGTACAACCTCTCTGTCCAAGATTGTTCACTGGTCAATACAAAGTACAACTGCAGAAAACCAGCATGGATGCTGCAAACAACAGATATTCCCTGTCTCCTGCATTCACTTTGGCCTCAAACTACTTTCAGCTTCAACAAACTTCTTAAATTTTGGGATGGATAAATCCATGTGCTAGTTCTGAGATATTCAAATGATGGGTTCAGATCTAGACTCAGAATGAGCAAATTTAGATTAAATGCTTGCAAATTTTGTTTAAAAGCTTTGTTTAAGAGCATTGAGAAAATATTCAAGAAAAAGAAGAATGCCAATATTCTCACTGCTTTTTCTTCGCTAGTAATAAAGCATGACAGAAGAGAACTGTAAATTAGCTCTTGTGGCATTAGGAGCTGAGAACATCTTCATTTTTGATGCACAAGCTGAGCATATTGGGTCTGGAAACAACTGAGAAGGAATAAATCAAAAGTCACCCAGTGACATTTTTGGGGGATAGTCATTATTTTGATGGCAGCCATAACCACACTTCAAAGTCTGTTTGCTTCAATCCATTTGGAAATTTAAGAACAAACATATCAAAGGGGAGGAGGGCAGAGGAATCTTTTCGGTAAGTGACTCACTTCAGGCAAGATGATTTATCTTGTGAAGAGCTGTATGACACAAACAGCAAGGGATCAACAGTGAGATACTGTATGTGAAGTGTTTCCATATTTTCTTAGGCTACCAAGTAGCTATGTGCTGGGATCATTCTGTTAACCAGTAGTAGGAAGCAGGGTGAAAATGTGTTGCTATTTTTTAATGGTATTTGAGAAATTGGACATGCTGGTAACTGAGGAATGATTGTTGCATCAGCTCCCTTTGAAAAGGTTAGTCTTAAGCTATTCTTAAGTACTTTATTTTAAGTATCTTTTTTTTTTTTTTTTTTTTTGGATCCTGCTCAGTGCCAGAGGACCTGATGCTGTGCATGGAAATACAACACTATGTATAGTACATCACCACAGATATGTCCCACACTTTCCTTTCTAAGGTCATGCAGCTCTGGCAATACATAAAGTCATGGTAGTTGGAGATGGAAAAGAACCTAATTAGCTCATCTATCTCCTTTGAAGGCTAACTCCTTGCCAAATATTTTTTAGGAATTTAGTCCAATATAACTGAAACGTTCCAAGCATTCAAGTTCTCTCTTTATCTCTTGGGAGACCACTTAAAGGTCAAATCCATATCAAGAAGCACTCTGATAATGTTTAAGCCACAAATTCCACTTAGCTTCACCTTTTCACTAAGAGGTCTGCTCCCCTGGGCTACCCTAAGTAATTCCTTTCCTTCCTTGACCCTTTCATGCCCTTCGCAAGATTAGTGTAGTGTTATTTATAAACTCTTCAAGGCAGAGACTGGATTTTCATTTGTCTTGGTGTAGCAGAAAAAAGAAAGTGAGATTTGTATTACAAATTGCTAGAATTAATATATCCAGCTGACCAATAATTATATTTTTTTCTCCAATAAACTTCTTTTTTGTTGAACATTCTAAGTTAAGGTAATGTAGAATCCAGAAATAATCTCTAAGTGAGCCAGTGGAAAGTCACAGGATTACAACTTCCCAACTGCTGGCCATAGACCCTTGTTAACATTCATCATTCCATCTTTTCAAGCAGGAATCCTATATATCTCATGGATGATCTAACAGTCTCTAGGTGACAGTCTGGGAACTAGCTTTCATCTAGAGGGTTATTATCTGCTCAGCTCCATCACAAGGTTTTGCTTAAACCTGCAGTGTCCCACTTGACATAATACTCCTGTCTAACTTTTCATCCACTTTCCATGATTTACCTTCTTGATGCTGTTGCCAGCTGCAGCTGGAAGTACTCTGAAGCAGTTTCTTGCCCATTCGTAGGCAGTATTTAAAATGGGGCAGATCATGGCACTCAGCCTGACAGTTATTCTTTTTCTTGATGCCAGCATATTCCTAAACTGACTGTGGCTCCAGGCATTGTGACCATATGGAGGAAGTTGGCTCGGGTCGTTGCTTCTTACAGAGGCAAAGCACAAGATAGGTATAATCAACGTTTGCCAAATCTCTGCAGAATGGATACACTCCACAAACTGATCCTCTCTTCCTCTTCAAGAAATATCTGAAAAAAGTCCCACAGGGCAACTAGAAGATTGTCATTGCGCCCGTTTGCCCAGGAGATAAGCAGATGGATGGATGGATACAAACCTGTTGACTCTCAGAGGAGGAGCCTGGCATGTGCATGCAGGCTGTGCTTGCAGCTTAAGCCTGCATCGTGTTCCTCCCATATTTCACTACTACCTTGAACAAAGTCTACTGATAGGATGAACAGCAACATATGAGAGCTTTGAGGAAAGGAATGCATTACATCAGCAGGGTTCCTCACAGACTTAAGGCTTCGTTCCCACAAGGGCATCATAATTTCCTTTGTCTAATGTTTATCCTATAAAAGATCAGAAGACAACGGGTACTTCCTTGTGTCATCAGGAAAGTGACTTTCAATCCATAGTCAAGCTTAAAACATCTCCTGTCAGGTCTGTTCAAAATGCCCCAATGTTACCTGAGATCTAGTTCAAGGAAAAGATGGAAGAAGTGTAGATTAAGTATGGACATATCATGGAATTCCTTTTGAAGTTTGTTTGTTTGTTTGTTCTATGCATTTAATATATTTACAGAGTTCATGCCTTGTTCACATCTCTAACGATTATTACTCACTGAGTTGAAGGAGCCATTCTTCTTCCTTGCATTTTGCTACTGAGGTGTTGGAAAGGCCATGGGGTGATTAGATTTCATATCTGTTTCATCCTATGAAGAAGCGAGTCCAAGAGAAGCAATGCTACACAAAGGTTCAAGCTGAGGTGCCACTGCAGGAAACACTATCATTACTCTATGCTCAGCAGCTAGGATATTCTTTTAAAGGAAAATTGCCATGAACTAACATCATAGTTGAGCTTGAGACTCAAATTGCAAGTGTAGGCTTGTGCTGGGGTCTGTTACAAACAGAAAGAGGAACTGTTGTAATATAATGTAAGCATTTTTTTTTTAAGCTTAGGGAAAAGCTGCTCAAGGGATTTTCTAAAAAACTTTGATTGCTATTGGAATATGTACTCATCCAAATGTATGATTTGGGGGAGAAAGAGCTGTTTTTGACAGTGCTGTGGATTCAAAAGTGAAAAAAAGCTTGCAGATTTGTTGAAACATTCCAACATTTTCAAAATGAAATAAGCTGGGAGATTTTCTAATTCAAAAATTCTCTTTGGTTGAGCTGTTTTTATATGTTAAAAGAAAAACAAGGTTTAAAATTGGAATAGAACCAACTCTGAAATGTTTCAATGGATGCAATGTGAATACTTCTTAAATAATTGTTTTTTTAACATGAAAATTTTGGCTTTGTCCTCATTTGAGGGTTGGGGGGGGGGGTTCGGAAATAAAAGTCTTGATAGTTTTTGGGAGAGGAGAGAAAGAAAAATCCATATGTACTCTGCTTACCAAACAATGACCATTGCTTTAAATAACTGAGCTCAGCACTGGAGTTATAGATATTGGATGTTGTATAGATCTTAACCTGTAAATACTTTTTTTTTATGCTAAAGCAACTTGTGAGAAAATGGACAATGCTGTATGTAGTGAAGTAGAAATTTTTTACTTGCTTTTGTTCGGATCAATCTGTTTTATCTGAGCATATAGTGGCCACTTAATTCTTCAGTAACATAGCCATTTGCTTGTCATTGTCTGTAAGGGCATTCACGTGAGCAACCTGTAAGCAACAGGCAAGGTTATAAGAAGATAGTATGTACTTTTTCTCATTCATCTTTTCCTCTATTACAGCCATTGTTCTCACCAAGTATGTTACCTGCATGTTATGAGTCACAGCACAGCACTCTCCAGATGTCTTCCATGCAAGCCTTTTATTCCAAGTTATTTACATTTAATTTGACAGGTTGTATGGGAGCATTTCAGGGAGACTTGACAACACATTTAGAGATTTACTACTGCTCCTAGAAGAACCCTCCTGTTCCTCTGATAGAGACCCTCAGGCTATTCCAGTGCTTCCTAAAGTTTGGAGCACAGTGAATTAATGCACTGACTCTAGGAAGAGGAAGACAGGAGAGCAATGAAATCTTGCTTGTAAGAGGAAGAGGCTACTACCCCAAGTTTTGCTCTACGAGAAACATCTCTCCCTAGTCTATACATTGCATCAGCAGGACAAATAAACATACTTATTTCAGATTCATTATATTGAGAGAATAATCTCTCTGCTTTGGTTTCTCAGAGTCTAACTGAGTGGCTTAGCCTATAGGCCTAACCTTAGATCCATTAGTGCATTATGAGATAAAGCTGAGAAACATAAACCACTTTCAGCCATCCTACCATCAAAGGAGTCTCTTCATCCAGTCTGTTCATTCTTTTTTCTCTTTCACCTTTCCTCACTGAGCTCTTTAGAAACATGTAGATCTAGTGTGACAATGTGAAATCACATAGGAAGTCACCGAAGCCTTTAAACATACTGTTAGATCCACAAGACTCACTTTGCTTAAAGAGAAATGCATGCCTTGGCTGTTCTAACTGAACTGAGTTTTTCAAGTTAAATCACACAGTACTTAAAGGAAGCAGGAGTTTGTCATTAGCTTCAGCAAGGAAACAAAAGCCTTAATCATGAGGAGAAAGATATCTGGGCAAGTGGAGTGCTTGCTAGGAATTGGTGGTTCTGAAAGAGACTGTTAAAGATATACTCCCAGCATGTATTTGTTGGGGCTTTTGCCATCAGATAGATCAGGTTTTTAAGGAGACGAATAGATGTCACAAGGAAAAGGGTGAAGTGTATTATCGTGGTAAAATGATACTAGAATACTAAGTCTAGTTTTGGGGTTGAGATTGGACCTTTCATTAAAAGAAATAACAAGTAAATAATAGATTTTCTAGCATATGCAACAGGACAATAGGAATCCCTGTGGGTTGCAGAAGAACACTCGTGAGCAAGTTTTTTCAGCTTGCATTGAAAATATAGCATAGGTCAAAACTAAATGACAGAGACTGCACAGCTACAGTACCACTGACCACGTAAAGTGGTGCAGACATATGAACACTGGCTTTCACCAATGTTCCCATTCTGTGGGAAAACCATTGTTTCGTAGAAGTTTGTGTAGCTCTCCAAGAGGCAGGTCATTGTTCTGTGTCATTTCTTGTTTTCATTACAATCCATTGCTTTCCTTCAAACTTGGGAAGATTCTAAATTAATTACATGAACAACGGGGAAAAAAGAGTATTTCTAATTGATGTTTAGTTGGTTATCTAACTGGCCTCACATCACTGAAATGAGTGAAACTGTGGCAGTTTATAACATCATGGATCCCAGTGCCCATGGGTTTCTGCATCACAAAATACATGGTGAAATTAATTCAGACTTTTGAGATTGATTGTGTCCTCCAATTCTTCTCTGAAAACTTTAACTTATGGAGAAGCATAAAGACTCATTTCTATATTATTTCTATTTGGTTTGCTTGCATTGAAACTCTTTTTCTCATTTATAACTAGATGGGTGATAATCCAGCTTTTCTTCCAGTGATAGCAAGCAGCTGAATTGACCCAAGATTGCAGAAAGTGAGATAATTTGCAATCCTGGGAACACCATCTGTGAAATTAAATCAAGGAGATCTTATGGCAGGCCCTGCTTTGAGCAGAGTACTGGAATAGAGACCTCCTAATGTTTCTTGAAGCTCAAATTGTTCTGTGATTCTATGGTCCTAAAATTGTAAGTACCCTGCACTCTTTGTATTTCCTGTGCCATTTTTTTTCACTACTCTGTTGCTCTTGCTGCAGCCCACCTTGCTCAGAGACAGATGATGAAAGATTTGCTAAATGTACTTTTTTACTGATGTACAAGGAGTTGCAGAGGAGAAAAAAGCCACTCTGTCATCCTCAAAGCCAGATGCAATCACGATATGAGATATTTGAGCCCAATACTGTGCAGCTACTGGTGTGTAGCTGCTTCCTCACTAGAGCCCCAGGCTCCCCTAGGGATGGAGCTGAAGGAATACTTTCTAGCCCTTTACATTTCAGAGCTTGTTGCTGCAAGGATTGATGAATAGCCCTCATTGTGGACGCTCCTTCCCTGCCATGGCTCCCACCCTTGTCTCAACATTCCCATCTGGATATAAATCTTGCTTTTCCCCATTCCCTTCCCCCATGCTTCTCTTCTTCTCGCCCTGTAGTCTCCTCCACCCCCTTCACCTCCCCTCTGCCTGCCCTCTGTGGAAAGCTGGAAAGCTGATAAATAAATCATACCTGCCTAGCTGACCAGGGTGATAGTCACCCAATCCATAACCACTACATGATTTCCTTTGCCAAATGTTGGAAAATGAAAAACACACTGTCCTTTTGAACAGATCAGCATCTGTGTACATATAAAACTGTTATTGTGGGACTACCTGCATATCTGTGTTAGGGTCTATCATTTTCCACCATATACTGACCCAGGCAAAAGCTTTCACTGAGCATGACTTACAGTTCACTGAGGGACCCACTGTTGACTCAGGTCATTATTATTATTTTGTAGATATTACTTGGTCACTGCCAAAGAAAAAAAGGAAAAAAAAAGGAAAAAAAAGGATCAAGGAAAGAAACTGCTTTAATTGAAAGCTATGTAACTTATCCAATTTTGCCATCATACTGAAAACCATTCAAAAGATGAGCTTCAGAAGGTCTCTTACATGCAAACATTTTTGTGATTTTATACTCCAAACCTTAGAGAGGCATTTGAAGAGCAAATGATAGATTCTGGAATTTATGCCACATTTTTAAACTAGCCCATAAAATTGCATCAACCCTGCACTCTTGATCAGATCTGGATCTTTCTTCTAAAGCAAATGGAGAGGACACATCTTTGATATTCTGAGGCACTGTTTGGAACCAGACTTTGAAGTTTCAGACTAGTGTCTGGTACTGTGCATTAGTCAAATACTTGCAGGGAATTAAAAAAAAAAAGAAAAAAGAAAAAAAAAAAACCTTAGATGGGGGCATGATGTGGAGGAAACATAATTTGGAGAGGGACATTCATGTTGCATCATTTCCTAACAGTGAGTGGTGCCAGGTGCAGAACAGTCTCTGGTGATAAGTGGTAAATGAGGTATTGGTTGGGCTATTTTAAAAGACGACTGAACACTGCCTGTGTGGAAAGAGGGAACATTTCTCATTACTTGTATATCCTGCTACTGTGAAGTACGTGCATACAGCTTGTTACAACTGCTGTTCCAGGAAACAGGGCTGGTGTGTGTGTAGGAAATGAACAAATTGCAACAATTTGTGATTCCACATCACTAGTGCACTGCATCATGTGAGAAACTGGCTTAGATAGTCCTGAAATCTGCTTCCACTTGCTAAGAGATAACAAAGTACAGCCAAAGGGAATATACCAGTCTACAAGACTACTTTGAATCTGTCTTTGGGCTTTCCTTTAAATATCTGACATTCAAAAGCAGTGAGGCAAAATAGAGCCTCCGTTCAACTCGATGACCCAGCAAGGGCAATTTTCATCACCATGTTTGAGCTGGAGACTCATAGATCTGCAAAGAGATTTCAGTTACAAGGTAGACTCAGTCACTCCCGGCAAGTGCTTCTCCTCTCTTTTAGCATGTGAAATGAATCTGGGACAATTATACTCCTAGTTCAGGTAGGTTAGGGGAGTGTAAGTCGGGAAGTGAGCTATTGTCTGTAGGCAGGAGACAGGAGGAAAAGATTCAATACCTGTCTAGAAAATGAGGGTACGTTTCAAGGGGAAATGCAATCACGCCAATAGAGATGGATTTGCTGGACAAGAAAACAGCAAAGTTGTGTAATATCCAATGGGTAGCTGGGAATATTTGTGTGAAAAATTGTGTAAGAGCCCATCATTCTCCATCTGGCCCCAGCTCTCCAACACAAATTTTCATCATTTCCTTGCTCAGCATTTTCCCCTTAAAAAAAAAAAAAAATATATATATATATATATATAATTATTACTATTTGTTATTTTTGCTTTCAATCAGAATTTATTTAGCAAAATGCATCTTTGGTATAGATATGAGTAGACACACTGGAATAGTTACTCAGTTCAGCATAGTAGCCCATGCAGTGATGCTCTTTACAATGTCTGAGGACCAGGTCCAATTTATTTGGACAAGCTTTCCCTGGCTTGGGAGGCAGGGAAGAAAGGGTGTCATTTTATTTTTTTATTCCTTGGTGGAGGTTTGGAAACAGGCTGTTCTTCTCTGGAATGTGGTAAGATCCTTTGCATGGTGACTTGTGATGTGAGAAAAAGCAGGTGAAGAAATGTGTGCATGCAAGTGCACACGCACACACACACTTCAGCCTGCTGGGCAGCCTGCCCACTTAGCACTTGATGTACTACAAGCCATGATGCTTAGCAGAGCTTCCTCTTGCAACCTGCTTGATAACCAGGAGTCTGGCATACAGAGATACACCTTCAGCTTGAGGGCAACTGAATTTACTTGGTGATCTTCAAAACTACACAGGCCCACTGGCACAAAGCAGTAGAGTATACATATGCAAGTATAGGATATATATTTATGGAAAATCAGGAAAATTTGCTAGTCAGCATAATTTCACAAAGGTAGTGCTGGGAGTTCTCTCAGTATTAGTAAAAGGAGAAACTGTACCATCTGTCCTTGCACCTTTAATAGATAATGTCAGACTGATTGTCACTACAGTCATAATCAAGTGTGCACAGAAGTTCAGTACTAGGCTTTTTCATCCAATTATATTTTGAATGACAAACAACTTCCCACCTCCCAAAATCTCTGGGATCTAAATTTCGTGTTAGTCCTTGAGACCCATAAAAGCCTTGAGCTTCACCTCTAAAGGACATTGAAATTGGCTAGAACTTACCAGAACACAGGATAGACTCATCATGAATGGTAAATTTCCTACTCAAGACTGCACTGATTCAGTTACCAGGTCTTCTTCAATCATTTAACCTTACTCGCATGCCAATTTCAGGTGTTAGCCTTAAAGATAGCTGTATTTATTCTCTTCATCACCTCCTAGAAGAGCAGAAGACTGCAGACAGTTCATCTCATGTTTAGCCAGCATCTCCAGAAATAATAAGTTGTTGCCTGAGTAGCTGAACTATTGAAGCCAGATTTCCTGTGGAATTGTGTCTTCTTTTCCAGATGTTCCATTCTTCTACCTCCTCCATAATAACCTCATGTTTCTTATGTCCTTTCCACCTGGCAAGAGATGATGTGCACTGAGGCAGTGTGCCTCAAGAAAGTAAGAAAGATATGATCAATTATAATCAGATATGATCAAATATGATCATTCTGATCAATCTGAGGAAAATAATCTTTCACAAAGCAAACTGTCATGGGAAAAAAGAAGGGAATGTGTAAATGACAATTTGAAAACAGCTCTTTGTGTTATTGTTCCTTCACTTTGTGTATAAAGCATGTATATAAGCTTTTCTTTATTGAAAAACATAATCTGAAATTCTAAACTTTTATTTTTCCCTCACTGAAACATGTTTTCATTTATTGGACAGCATACTTTGATATTATGACAATGAAAACTTTCAGTAGTCCCCTGTTGAAATTTTTAGTGTGCTCTTTTCACAAGAAATTTCACAATGTTGGCTTTCTATTCTAATTTGGAACACTAACGGTCATCTTGCAAATGCCAGAGTATCCTAAGGAAAGGAAATTCTGGTTTCTGACCAGCTATAATTATAATCCAAAAGCAGCAAATATTTCATCAGGAAAATAATACTATAAACTTTGGGTTTCAAGCAGGGAGGAGTGGTAGTTAATAAGAGAGACCAAGAATTGTTTGAAAACCAAGTAGCAAAGCCAAGCTGAATTTATTCTCCAGATTTAACCTTGAGATGAAGACCATGGCAAACCTTTCCAAACATTTCAAAGTCTTGAGCACAGAGAGCTGCATGTTCAGAGACATCATCCTTCCAATTTATGGCTTACATCTGTACTGAGAGAAGTGCTATTTAGAGAGCTACCTGATCTCTAATTAGGTAGTAACCTACATTCCTTGAGTTTCAAAGCCCTGTGGTGGCACAGAGCTTCACATTAGTGGTAGCATCTAAAGAGAAACATCAGTATCAAAGAATGTTGCAAGAGAGCAGTTGCTCAGATTCACCACTGTCATTTTGCTTTCTGAATCTGCAGGGGAACTGTTAGGTCATGGCCTGAACTGATGATTGAGCACCTGGTGAAGGGGCATGGCTGGCCCAGGGAGCACAGGTGCAAATTTACCTGTGCTTTCCAAGTGGAAGGAGTCACGTGGGAGGTACCACCCCACTCCCCTCATTTAAGGGCTAGCCTCTGGAGGGAGAACTTCTCCTGGATGAAAGCCCCTTGTGTAGGAGTGTTCTACAGCCAGAATCTCAATGCCAGCTGGGTGAGTCAATGGTTCTTTTTCTGTTTTTGACTATTGGTATTCTCAACGATACTTTGTATTGTAAGGATCTTGTCAGAAACAGTTTTCCTGCTTCTTTGGATTATCAGTATCCCACTGGTTTTTTTGGTTTTCATGTGCTGAAGTTTTTTTTAAGGCAATGTTTTATGACTTTGGTTTACTTATTACCAATGCAGTGTCAAAGTGTTTGAAGACTGAGTGTAGCAACGTTACTTCTTAAAGTAAATGTATCTGCTTTATAACTGAGAAGGAGCTTTTGGGTTTTGAGTTGAATTAGTTATTTAACTGGCTCTAAAACTTTGCTCTGTGTATTCTCTGCCCATATGCTTATTCCAAAATAATCACGTGAATCTGTGTTGCTTGCTGGTAAAGAAGCAAAATGGAGCATATTGCTCTGAGACTAGTAAATAGTCTCACTGTTTTAGTTGGTTTGGTTATGAGGAACAGTTATTAGAATGAGATAAATATATGTATGTAGGTGTATTAAATTTTACATATATATGTGTATTTATGAATGTAATTTAAGAACGTGGCTACTTGTTCTTTATTCACTGGGAAAGCTGGAAACTGTAGACCAAAGCAGAAGTGAATGCTGTGTAGAAATTCTTTCTTCTTTCCTTTCAAAGTACTTAAAATGTGTTTCTGAAATACAGAAGCAGTGTTTGATACCTGAGTTCGCAAGCTTACTTAAACTGGAAAGAGAAATTGATTGTTGTGAATCTGCTGCCAGTATATTGGTTCATTTCTGTACATCCAAGATCTGTTGTGTAGTATTGTGGCCTCCTCCAGGAAAGTGGCTCAGAAACAATCCACCATGGAAGGCTATCACTCATCAGGACAACTGTCCACTTTATTGATAGTAGCATATGTAATTTTGCCTAGGGTAGGGGTGCTGCTCTTAACATTTGGAATAACATGAGTTGCCAATATTGTGACAGTTCTGACGTGCAGAAGGGCTAGAGTTTGGAGGAGATATTATTATTTCATGTTCAGCTCCAGTGTTTGCTGTGTGTATTTATCACCTTCAAAGACTCACTGCTGCTATAATCTTTACAAAAAATCTTGTTTATGTACAAAATATCCCTATGAGTTTCCTTAATGTCAATTTCCTAAAACTAATTTAATTCAAAATATCTTTCAAAAAAAGTGCTTTCATATGAGGCTTTACATATCTATGCATGCACATACATGTATACAAATACATATATTCTTAAAATCATGAAGTGCAAAGCCAGAAAAAACCCTTGCAACTGATCATAAAATCTATATGTCCCTAACACAAGAGGTTCTCTAAAATTAATTTTTGCTCCAACTGTAACGGACATATAAAAGACTTCTAAGAAATAAGATCAATCTTGATCTCAAAACTGATTGTGAGGAAGCTTCACCACAATCCTCATTTGTATGGGCTGTGTCTGGGTACTCAGATGTACATAGATATAACTGGATATAAATAGGCGTGTTTGTATAAGTGACTTAAGAATTCTGACAATGATCGAGTAAACCAGGATGGCTTATTGGGCACAACAAGCCTCTTTAGGTTTCAGTGATATTTCTAATCTTAAGACTGTAACTGGTCTTTGCCAGGTCAGCATATGCAGGAGACTTGGGCAGCAGCCTGAAAACTATTCTGCACTCCATAACTGTGTTGTGGCTGTTCACTCTAAAGTCATGTGCTAATATTAACAAAAAAAAAGAAACATCTGGTAAGAGGGACTGAGCTTACAAAAGCCCATCCTGCAGTTCCAGCACTTGGACAGCGATGGGAAAAGGGAAATAGACTTCACACCCTCAGCACGCCATCCATCAATAGAGTGTGAAAGAAATGTAAGGATTACTGCCCTAGCCTTCAGGTGCCAGGCATAATTATCTGGAGATTGCAGAGTTCAGTTTTTACTTTGCCCTGCTTATATAGCTGAGAACTCCCCTTCCTTCTCAGCACAAAGGTGCTTATAGGGGGAGGAGGAGAGAAGCTAAAATAAAATAAAAAATCCAGCTTTGAAAAGAAAGCAGATGTTTCTGGGATCCTGAACCAAGTGCTTTAGCTATGGGTTTTGCCTGGGACTTTGAGAAAAGCAAATACCAGAGCTCCTGTTTATTGGCTGTTTCCTTGCTCTCACTGCAATATGGCTTCCAAATGGAACAAGGCATTGAGCCAAAAATGAGCAGAATTGTCTCAGAAAAGGGGGGATTTCTTTTCAGGGGAGGCAGTAGAGTTGCTTTTGGAGAATGAACCTTTCTACCCATCATGAACCTGAAAAATGAAGTAAAACCCTTGGCATATCCCACTCTCCTTGCAAGAGAGCTATGGTGAGGGAGACCCTAATCAAACCATTACATAAAGATGCATGTGTCATCACTCTTTTTATTAGCATCTAATCGGAAGCATGTGAAATGAAAGCAGCACCCACCAGTAGTAAATGCCACCAGCTTGGCGTTATTCAAAAGAACAAGAGAAATTTGGTATGAAAAGCTGTGAACATCTTGCCAGAAATGTTTCCCCCCCTCCTCAAGCCTTGGTCACTAGTTTTCCTTTCACATTCCTGGTTCTTCAGACAAAGCAAAAAAAACTGCAACATCTTTGGGGTGTAAGGGTATTTCCTGTTTGAAGTTTCCACTAGTAGATTTCCATATCTTCCCTAATATCAAAAAAATTACTGAGCATCTCAGGGATTTGCAACTAACAAACCAGAGCCTTTGTCCCTGCTTTGGGGACCCTAGCCAGGCTGGGGTCATGATGTTACTGTCATCTACTGTCACCTCTACAGTGCTCCTCACTCAGGAGGTTTTTCAATTTTCAAAGATAGCTATCTAAATGTATTTGAATTAGGTTGAAATGACTATCAGAAGCTCTGTTCCTCCTGAATGGCCACTTAAGAGTGTTGATCTAATTCATGTGTGTGAATACTGTCCAGAATTGATTGGGTGTTGGAGGGATTTAAATGGGCCTTCTGAAGATGTTCACTTGGTTACACTTCTACCAGATCACACACAGAGTATGCATAGCGTAGCTCTCTACAACATAGTGAATCTTGGTCAAACTAGCATGGGTACATATCTTAGATTGTGATGAGTGGAGTCCATACAGAAAACACACAAAAGCTCAGAAATGGCCTATTACTTGCTAGTGTTACATGCATGCTTAGCTGATGAAACCAGTTAGTTAATAGCTGTATGAATTTGCTTTAGCATTGATAAAAGTCTACCAGAACAACTGCTGTGAAGAGTGAGGTGAAAGACCAAGTGATAGCTTTAAAGCTTCACCAGGTGTATCTTTCTATGCTTTCATGACTGCAAAACCAAGACATGCCAGTTGTTTTTTTTTAGAATGGGTTTTAGTGTTATTCTATCTCTAAAGAGAATGTGTTATGATGCTCAGATTGCTTAAAAATTTTCCTTCAGGCTTTCAATTTGCAGCACTTTATTAATCATTGACAAGGGTGGCAAGGATTGGGGAGAAAAGAGAGCATTCTTCGTGACTACAGCTGAGAAAAATACACCTAATGAAGCATGTACTATGACTAGAAAAGGCCTATTTCAGCACAGAGTAGCTTGACTAAATAACTTATTCATCTTACCTGGGCATTTGAAATCTCTTGTAGCAAACCCTAGAGATTTGCCTCCTATGATGTGACTTGCCTGTGAGTGACAATTCTTTCGTGGAGATCCTTGTTGCATCCAAAATATTGTTCCTTCATTAAAATAAATGGGCTTCTGCTTGTAATTGATAACCAGGAATACACAGCCAGAGGAAGCTGTGTCTACAGTTCACTGAAAGTAAAAGTGTTGGTAAGGAACAAAGGAAGATGATGCAGAGTTAAGGGTTTTTCCCCAGTGCATCTGCAATTTCCATTTCTCGTAGGGGTTAAATCAGTTGTGAGAAAGGTGTCCCCCCTTTAGGTGTGAATGCACACAAGCACATGTGTACTACTTGGATACTTGGTGAATGATGTAGAATGGTTGTTTTTCTCTTTATGTCACTTTGTTTACTTACTGAATTTCTGTGAAATCATGAAAATTTCAAGGAGACTTGGAATAAATAACTGTAAGGGAGTAAGCTTTTAATGCTTTTGTTTGCTGTCTGTTCCCCTATGTGTTCTCACAATATTTTTAACATATTTCAGTGAAACCTGAGAGGCGAATGTCTCAGGTCTCTCAAATGTATGTTTCTGCGGTGGGGAGAAAAGATTGTAATATAGCTCAGTTATCTATTTATTATGATTATTTATATTTTTCTCATTTTTTTCTTTGATCAGCTAGGACATATTCAGAGCATTCCAAAATGTGTTAACTTCCTCCCCCCCCCTTCCTCCTGGAAAGGAAGATGAAGGGTATATGAAGGAGAATTATTATTCACAGGAATGAACTTAAAAATGTGGTGGGCTTCAGGGATGAAACAGTGTGAAGGTACGCTAGGGACTCGGTAACAGGGGGTACAAAGTGGACAAGTGGAGTTTCTGGCAGCAAGATTTCATGGTGGAGGACACCTGGAAGAAATCATGTCGTTTGTTTCAGTCTGGCACCCATCAGGCTATTTGTTTTACTTCTCAGGGAACTCCCATCCTGAAACCTCCAGGCATTTTGGCAGCTACCACTATTGGTATTATGACAGTGTTTGAAGTCTCTAGGCAAGAACTACGTCTTTTGCTTATTGCTGTATATACTAAAAGTCTGAAGGCACCAAAGCACTTGGGTAGAAACAAAGAAGGTGTACAGACCACAGCATAAAGTCTGAAAATGACTTTGCTGAAGTCTCCTGAAGTATGGAACTAATAGCTGTACAAGGAGTGTCAAATTTGTATTTGTTTCATTTGGGCCATGTTAAGTATTTGATAGTGGTCAAATCACATGGAACTAGTTGGTGTTTATTGGAGAGAGTTGCCTGAATGACTTAGCTGTTGAATTCTCCTCAACTTTGTTTGGACTCTACATCCTGTGCATTTTCAAAGGTATTAATTTTACTTACTGAGAAACATTTTATAGGTCAATGAAATTTTATACAAATATTGCAGAATAGCCACTGAGTGAGATTTTGTTATGATTATTCATGTTTGTGTTTGGTGGCTAATCCTATGGGCCACACACAAGCACCACCACAAAACCTATATGTTGAATTATAACAGCTTGGAGCTCTGACCTCAAGTACAGCTAACGAGCAGGTTTTATGAAGAAAAAAAATCTGCTAATGAGGTATACAAAACTGAGATGTACAATTATGTCCATTAAAAGCTACATCTACACAAGAAAAGCAAAGAATGTTTAGAAAGACTTTCAGGCACTGGGGCATGATTGCCTGTGCTATTACAATGTTAGAATGGTCTGTGTCATCATTTTGTCCATGCTGACTAATAGTCTCCAATATTTATTTCCAAGCGTTGTTCAGACACTGATCCAGAAGCCTTTTGCAAGAGGCAGTTCTCAAGCAGCCAGCCTGCTTTGGGGTTCTGAGAGAGCCTGCAAGGCAGTCAGTCTGTGCCAGTTGATTTTAATGCTAGAGAACATTCCTGGGCGCTTGTACTCCCTTTATTTGTATCAGTGTAGTTGTGTTTGGGGTGTGTCTGGCTCATGCTTACAGTTAATCGAGTTACTGGGATTGGGGGCGGAGAGGAATTTTTCCCATGGTTGCATTTGCCTTTGTGTTCCTCTACAGGAAGGGTCAAGGTTTATTCTTAAATACCATACGCCAATTTATTTTTCTAGAGCAGGACATTCACAATGGCTTCTGTTAACTGTTGTGGCAACTACCCATCCTTTCCTACAGTTTCTATTTTGCCATGCAGTGGGAGAATTCTCCAATTCTTCTGTGTGGGAACATATGAAGTAGAAGACTTGTAGTTCCCCTAAGTAAAAGTTATTGAAGAGCTGCTGCAGTCATGGAGACAGGACTCAGTAACTTGTGAAAACCATCTGAGGCCTCTGTTCCTAACTTCAGGAAGGAAAATCATTATCTTTCTTCAAGCCACAGAACTCAAGAGAAGACTTAATCCAATTAACAAGCTAACTTGAAAATACCCACTAAAGCCTTTTATTTTTTTTGCTACTAAGACAAAAGCTTAGGGTAAGCAGGTTCTGAGTAAATGCAGGCTTTATAAGCAGTCTAGGCTTATGCCAGTCAGTGCATGGTGGATATAGTGGTTTCCAAAATGCAGCACTTCAGGAAAAGTTATTGAAACACTTAAATTTTGCAGCTGTAAGCAGTTAATTGTCATGACTATTAATTTTAAGGCAGGTATACATGGGGAGTAGGGAAAAGAGAATCAGGTTTTCTGGCAGTTTAGGATTTTCAGTGGTTATCCAGTGTCTAACTGTGCTAATGATTTGTCTTTTGAATATTTGCTATCAGAAAACAACTGCAGATGTATTCAGTTAGCAATTTAAAGCTTCAACTACTAGGTCTTCCTTCATCTCTACATTTAGATTGAAGCAACAGAATTGTTATTGGGTCAAAAAGACCTTCTGACTGTTTTGCAGCAGTTTTTTGCAATATCAATGTATTTTTGTGTTCTCAGTTTACTTTTCATGTTGGTGGTCCTCCTTCCATCCAAATATCTTCTATCTTTGCTCATTTAAAATCTCAGCAAGCCAAAGAAAGCTATTTTTTTTCTAAACCCATTCCAGGAGATAGCCCTATTCACCTCTTTGCTGCCCTGTAACTGAGGTATGTCTGAACAGACTGAGTTCAGAAGAGGATGCAAGAGAATGTTGAACTCAGAGGAATTAAACTTTTTTTGTTGCTCTAATCTGCCCAATCAGCAGAGAAAAAGATCCAAAACTTCAGAGAAAAAGTGCAAGGGGAGACTTAAAATCTCATTCCCAAAGAAGCCAATTTATCTTTCAGAGTTCCAGGGTTTTTCCCCTTTTTCTTCTCCTGTTATGCCTAAATTTGGCCTTCTAATAACATTTTTATAATATACCATTACACAAAGAACACAGCAAAAGTCCATTCAGCTCAAGCCCAGCTGCTTGTAAAGAGCGGATGAATGAGCTGTTTTTTCTTCTTGCTCTGCTCTGTGTGTTTCTCAGCACCTCTGAATTTAACTTTTATTTTTTTAAAGAGGAATTGGGACAGGATTTTCCTGTTCACTTTATAGGTCAGTTACCTTTCATCAGCTCTGTTCCAGAATTGTGAGAAAATATCTCCTGAGCTCAGTATTTGGTGATTCAACACGCCCTCTGTGGAATATGGCAATTTCTTGAAGAGGAGTACACCTATAGGATGTCATTTTCATTAGTCTTTTTTGTAGGCAAGGTGAGAAAATATGGGCGTCTTTGTCACAGAGAGACATTGTACTTGTCATTTGGAGACTATACTGTAGCATCCAGACTGACAAGTCTTCTGTAGTCCTATATCATATCAGCCAGCCCCAAGAGGATGTGTTTGCTGCTGTAGGAGGTAAAATATAATATGTGTTTTAGTACGTGAGACATCCCAGTGTGCGTAAAGAGAATGTGCTCAACCACAGAATGCTTTGTACATGTTAAGTTACACAGTTTAACCTAGTTTCCAAGGGGTAAGGATGGAGCTGAGAGGATGCATACCAGTGTTCTTCTGCATGGAAAAAGAAATGTTATCGCCATGCCAGTAATCATGAATAGGGAGTGACTGTCGACTCTTTCATTATTTCAGTGAATGTCTTCTGCTTCTAGTAGAATTTCAAAAAGGCAAATTAAAACAACCGGAACAACATAACTTGGGCAGAATGCAGGAGCTATATAACCCATGGTCACAGAATACTACAGATGATAAATTTTTCATAGCTTTAGGGAGAGTTAATTTGAATGAATTCATGGAGGAAAAATCCATCTTTGGTTAAGATTCTACCTCTAGTTCAGGTGGATGGTAAATAAAACAGCAGGAACTAAGGTACTTCTCCTTAAACTGTTCTTAGGCACTCCTGTGAGGATTCTGAAAAAGAACACCAGGTGAGATAGGTTTACTTATTTTAAGTTGTGTCCAAAAGAAAAATTACATTTTGAAGAGTCAAAATGTTTTACTTCTACTTGCCAACTTCAATCTGTTTTGTTTTACAACTGAGTCAGCCTCAGTCTTCAGAAAACATTTTAAAAGGTTTTATTTCACAGTGAATTAAACATTCTGTGCTTTATTCAAAGTGGATTTTTGTTTTTCCTCTTTGGGAAAGCAAAACTGATGTTTTTGTTTGGGGTGACATGAAACTTCTTTTTCTTTCTTGACTCCTCCAAAATTGATTATATTCATGCAGCTGTCCCTGAGAAAATAGCTGCCTTTTCTTCCCATGCTATCAAATTTGCTATTAAAACAAAACAAAGAAATAGCAGCAGTGGCCTAGAGAAATACTCATGGAACATTGGAAACCAAAAGGAAAACCGTGCCAGTTGCAGTTAGTTTTCAACCTTGAGTGGAATGAGGGGGTGAATATCATTATATAGTTTGCTAAGTCACTTGTAAAGCACTCAGAGTTCCTCCAGGATGAAAGGTATTATGTGAATGAAAGTTATTGTTATTAGGACTTGTGAAATGTGTAGGTATTATTAAAGGTTGTGGTCAAATTTCCCAAGAGGGAAAGAAATTCCCCCATCAGTTTTGCTCACTCCAATTGGATGCTTACAGGATGCTTGTAACTGGCTGATTCCCTTCTCATTATTCAACTCCATTTCAGTGTTCCTATTCCTTTTCATTGTCAGCATGTTATTTAATTTCTTGGAAATGAGTTTTACTCAGCAGTTTTCAGTGCTGCTGGATGTCAGACACCTGTCTTAATCACCATTCTCTATTGATGTTTCTTGTCTCATCCTTGAGGGTCAGAGCTGGACACTTCTTTATGGCTGAGGTTTTATCAGACAGATCAAATGTGAGACCAGCCAGAAAGCAGACCTTTTTCATTATCTTTCTCAACATGTAGTAATCCATGACACAGGCAGAGACAGTGGCACCAGCATGATCTGCTCAGGCTGCAGGTATAACCTATAGATTTAATCAAGTGAAACAAATTCACCTCCTCTCCCTCTTTCTGCAGACCACTTCTGCCAAGAAGCAAATGCTGATGTTTGTGTTTTGGTGCATGGGAACACTTCTTCAACCTGCCAAGCATTTTCATTACAGTAGACCTCTTCCTACCTCATCCTTGTCCCAGGTTTTAAAGATTGCTAGTGACAACTCTGACAACCTTTCTTTGAAATTTACCTCTAGTATAGAAGATAAAGGGCCTGGATTCAGTCCATGTTTACATGGAGAGTCACACATTTAATAGTAAATACCACAGAGATAATGTGCTGCTAAGTTTTACAAGCAAATTCACCCAGCAGCTAGCTTGTGGTTTCTGGCATCCACCCAATGCTGCTCTCCCAGAGGGTCACAATAGAAGAGAAAGGGATGAGTTAGCATCCATGTTATGTGACAGGCTGAGGGGGAAAGGATGGGTACAGCCCTCAGGTGTGACAAAACAGGATTGCTTTGCTGTGTCAGTTCAAGATAACTCTGAAGAGAAAGGAGCTGGGCTGAACTTCCATGTCACTTGGCTCTCCAGATACTAAAACAGTAAGTGGAGATCTTCTGATGCTCTTACCAACCCCCAAATAACTTGCTGGATGCAGCCAGAAGTTGCCGTGTATTGCCATAATGAAATCATTCTGTCCGACTTTGTGCTGTCAGTTTTTATAGGCTTAGAGAGATGAGCACGATCGAGGAGTCTCATGGCTCTTTAAAGTGCAAATCACTTGAAATGAAGCAGCAGCCTGGGAGATAACGTTGGCCATAGCACATTTTCCAGTCTGCTGGCTGGAATGACTTCAGTGTGTCCCCTCACAGATGTGCAGCATGTGCATTTCTCTGAGTGAGGCCATAGGTTTCTAAAGGAATTATGCAAAAGGCCCAGCAGGCTGAGGACCAGATGATGATCCTTGTTTTATCTGCCTCAGCAGAGCGATAAACAAATCTGTTGCTGCCCCTCAGATGTGACATTTTGTTGAACTTGCAGCCTAAAGGTCTGGAAGGCACTTAGAGGTCTCAGGACCTCTGAAGGCCACTGAAGGAAGGCTGCTGAAGCAGGGCTGCAGCAAATGCTGCTGTGGCCTTCTGTCCTGCTTTGGAAGAAGTTCTTCATCCAAGGAAGTAGTGAGGCTCTGTCTAGCCTGGCATCCCATCCCTTTGTTTCAAAGTTGAAATTGATCCAGTGTGAGGCTTGGTACCAGGATTCACTCCAGGGCAGGAAGGTGGGTGAGGAAGCAGGAGGGGGCTTCGGGAGTGGCTCATACTATAAATTGATTTAAACTGCTGTTTTAGGTTCTTTAAGGTAGGGATTCAACAAGCTCTTACAGTGCTTTTGCCATCTTTGAATGCAAGCGCTTCAGGTTATTTTAAGACTTTGAAATAACGGAGCAGCATGTAAAATTTTCTCAGCTGATGTGTGGGGGAGAGGGAGCTGCAAGTAAGGAAGAAAGAACCTTTGAAACTTCCTACCCCTTCCACTTTAAGCTACCTGGGAGCTGGGCTTGTTCAGCCTGGAGAAAAGAAGGCTGCGGGGTGACCTCATTGCAGCCTTTCAGTACCTAAAGGGAGCCTACAAAGAGGAGGGGAATCAACTCTTTGATAGGGTGAGTGACAGCAGGACAAGGGGAAATGGTTTTAAGTTGAGGGAAGGGAGATTCAGGTTGGACTCAGGGGGAAATTCTTTACAGAGAGAGTGGTGAGGTACTGGAACAGGCTGCCCAGAGAGGCTGTGGATGCCCCATCCCTAGAGGTGTTCAAGGCCAGATTGGATGGGGCCCTGGGCAGCCTGGTCTAGGCATTAGGTGGGAAGGTTGGTGGCCCTGCATGTGGCAGGGGGGTTGGAGATTCATGATCCTTGAGGTCCCTTCCAACCCTGG
The DNA here is from genome assembly GCA_037305975.1 of Chrysolophus pictus. Taxonomy (NCBI): domain Eukaryota; kingdom Metazoa; phylum Chordata; class Aves; order Galliformes; family Phasianidae; genus Chrysolophus; species Chrysolophus pictus. The sequence goes on along the minus strand of CM074582.1, from coordinate 14,599,796 downwards.
CCATTCTGTGATTCTGTGAGAAATGCCAGGACCAGGCACCTGACTAGGAAGAAGAGTGCTTACACAAAGATCACCCCTCACAAAAGGGCAGGAGATGGTCACTTATACCTTGCTTTGCATTTGCACATTTCAATCAAGTTAATGTGATTAAAATCCCATCAGACTTCAATCTGCAGTTAAACTTTTTCTTCTCAGTCTCTGCATCCCTTTAGGTTGTTGGAGTCTGCAAGAGATTTTCCTCTACCTTGGTTTTTTTAATTTGAGGATTTCATCTGCGTGGTTGCCCTGGGAAGCCAAGAAATGGATCCATAAGGCATCTGTATCAGCAGCAGAGAAGGAACTCGGAATCCAGGCCAGAGGGATTCCTGGTAGCAACAGAAGTAGAGAGTGATTGCAGATATTCTGTGCATATTATACTTGGTATACTATACTTTGAAAACAAGCTGCATTTTGATGTATGTGATAGTATGCTTTGATTTAGGCCATTTCTCACACTCAGTTATCAGAAACTTAATGTAGAGAAAAGGAATAATAATATTGAAAAACAAACAAAACCACCAAAAATAAAACAGAAAAAGCCATGAAAAGCAGACCCAACTTATGGAGATCTACAGATTCACTGCTGTTACAGGTCTTGAAGATGCTTCTTGCTCCTGACATTAATGCTCAGAGTCTCATGCAGACCTCCCAGTCCCATTTACATTTAATATGATAAATCCAGGGTTGTGGGAAGCTTATTTTAAAACCTTATTTCCAAGGTATTTTTAGAAGTCAGGATGGAATGCTGACACTAAGCAAAACATGTTTGTGAATGTAGAATCTTTAACTAAATTAGAATATGCAGTTTTTGAAACCATTCTGTCCCTGAATTCTTTGGCTTAGAAAAAGGAATATTTTGTTTAGATCCATTTACATTTAGCTGAGTTTTGTCCATGTTTATTTTGATCAGACTAAATGGCTTTCAACTCTTTGAAGGGGTAGGTAACAACAGGACAAGGGGAAACGGTTTAAAGTTGAAGGAGGGAAGATTTAGGTTGGGTGTCAAGGTGAAGCTCTTTACTATGAGAGTAGTGAGGTGCTGGAGCAGGCTGCATGGAGAGGTTGTGGATGCCCTGTCCCTGGAGGTTTTCAAGGCCAGGTTGGATGGGGCCCTGGCCTAGTATTAAATGTGGAGGTTGGTGGCCCTGCCTGTGGGAGGGGGGTTGGGGATTGAAGACTTATGATCCTTGAGGTCCTTCCAACCTGGGTCATTCTGTGATTCCATTCTGTGAATGAAAAACGTAAGATTATAAGAAAACAGAAAATATACAAGTACGCTCTGAATCAGAGAACTACTTAGCTGCTGTGCAGTTAGATGTCAGTAACTTTTTTCTGCGTAAATATTATGTGAATTCTTAAATAAGGGATTAATAACTTTATTGTGGTATCTATATAGTGTTATTTAATGATATTTCACTGAATTAGGGTTCAGGTTCCCACTAATTCCTGTTTCAATGAGGACAGAGTTTCTCAGTTTTTTGGGAGTCACAACCCCTTTCTAGAAGTCAGTCATTTTTGTGACTGCTCATAAAAGTGGAAAATCTACTCATGATAACACGGTGAAATCTCTCTAACACATTTGTGCTCAGGTTTTCTGAAATCTTGACAGGGAATATTTGACCTTGGAGATAAAGGTGGTACAGGGAGGTAAACTGTGAGATTTCTTGACCTCAGATTGTAATAACATTTCAGTGCCTCACAAACCCTCTGGATTGCCTTTCTGACCCCTCCCTTTTCCTCTACCTTCTGCCCTAGTTTTGTAGTGCGTAAGTTGAGTAACATTAGTTACAGAGATAATTAAGTATAGTGATCTCAAATGGTAGAGAATCTATTGCTTGGTAGCCATGAAATGCTTGACCCTCCCTAACAGACAAACAGAAAACAAAACTGTTTCTAGTATAGATTGGCCAACATGGTGGGGAGGAGGAGAAAAATGGTAAGCATACAGGTTGTGCCAGTGGCTCTGTTAACTGAACAAAGGAATTTTCCTATATAGTCTTTATGCCCCATGATCTCCTCTGGGATCAAATCACAACTTAGAGAAGGATTTCTGCATTCCTTCCATTTTAAAGCAGGTTTTCTAGATTTCATATCGTTCTGGAGAATATTGTTTCACTGTTATCAAAATACTGGTATCAGAGCTAGAGTCCAGATCTGAGTTTACAGTCTTTCTAAAGCAATATGTGAAACTAACTTGGGTTTCCTAATCCCAGCTAGCATTTCATAGTACAGTGTTGTGCTTTTACAATATGAATGATACATGTTTATGCTGGCCAACTATGCAAGTCCCTCTCTCAGTCTCTCTATAAATGGCAATATAATTGGGAGAACATGTTTACAAACTTTATTCACACCTCTCTGACTGGTTCCAGGTCTGTCTCACTCTGAGGGTTTCCATTTTGCTGGAACAGCCCAGCAAGAACATTTGTTTGCTTCAGAGCCAAGAGTTTTAGCTCAGCTTTTGAATAAATGGATTGCCTGAATATGAGGGCTTTTCTCTGGTCTTGCTACCTTGAAGCTTAGGTCTCTATAACCTTAATGTTGTAGCCAAAAGGTAGAAAAGGGCTAACAGCTCCATTTTTTCCTGTATCCGCAGGAAATCTTTCAGTAAAACTGGACCCAAAGATGGGTTTCTGAATTCCACAACCCATACTTAAAGCAAGACCATCTTTTCCTTCCTGTCCTTTATTGGCAGGAACAGTATTCCCATGGTGCTTCTGTATGCAAGTTATTCAGCCTCCCAGCATGCTGTTTTCCATTTCATTTCCACACAATGGTACCTCACAAAGATACTTCCTTTTTTTTTTAGTGGTTAGCTCTGATTTGCAATTAGCTGGTGCTATTCAGACAGCCTTTATGTGGCACTGGGGTTTTTCCTTGATATGGTTTCCACGTCTACATTCTGCAGGTCACTAAAGGTTTTATGAGCTCATACCTGTACTGCATTTCTCAGCTGTGACTCACTAGCAGTCGGTCAGCTTATGTGCTTCCAGAACACCATTTTACATTTGGAAACCTCTTTGGCTGTAAATATGTCTGAAGGTTAGTGTGGATCTGTCAGTCATTGACCTTGCAGGACAGATGTTTACAATTACTTTCTCAGCAAATATAGGCCAAGAGTGTAGTAAAGAATATGAATCATTTATGTGCCCAGTTTATCATTTGGGGTCACAGAATCAGCAGCCTTAGTCTTGGAAACTTGGTTAAAGTGAACTTGGCAATTTAAATATTCATAAAACAAGATTTTGGGAGGGGAATTCTTTTCTTGACTGCTTGTAGGAAAACATTTTTTTTTTTTGCTTTGCCTATGCAATAGTTTTGTGACCACTGTCCCACCTCTGGCTTTTCGTTAGCATATATCATATTGGTCCATTAAAGCCAGGAAGGCACTGGAATACAGTTGAGCAGAATATGTAAAAGCATTCTGAAAACCTCAGAAAAAAAAAAACAGCTTCTAGTTCACTGTTATATGACCATTCTATAAATCTCAAATATCTCTGCAGTGTAAGGTAACCGTACATTTCACCCAGTTGTGCTCACGTTAAAACTTCAGGTGACTGTTATCAGATTTAGTTCAGTGGTACTTTGACTATTGGAGGCAAGGACATCTTAAGCACTTCTTAAAAATGCTTTTGCTCTTTTAATTGAAATTAGAACACTTAGGGAATTACTGCAGTTACTATTATTATTAATATTAATAATTAATATTTGCTTTATCTGTTTGCACTTACTGATGATTTCTTTCGAAGATCCAATCATACACTCAGTTTTCTACTATATGAATGTGGGGTTTGTAAATTAAGTTCATATTCTGTGAAATGTTTAATCTGTTTTTCTTCTACTTGGGGTAGAGGTTGGTTAGTTTATTTTGGATGATCTTCATTTCTTTCAGCAATGAGGGCACATGTGCAAAAAATCATGTTTAAATGTTGTTCTAAGTTTTATTTCTTAAACTACTTAAAATATGGGAAAACTGAGGCAGAGCAATTCACTTGTCTACTTTCACCTGATTAATTATTGATGAGGGTGGGAAATAGACAGGAAATAGTCAGAGCTCCTGAAATGAAAGTATTTTATATACTAATGGAAAAAGGATTCTATAAAACCTATGACTTCCAATTTCTGGCCTGGGAGGCAACTAGGTAAAATACTCAGGTTTTCCCTGAATTTTGACACTCTGGTAGTTGTGGAGCTACAGGAATAGACTGTTGCAGTGTTTACTGATTCTTCCCTGTTTATTTGTCTGCTTCTGCTCTTTATCCTAGAGACACTGTTTTTTAAAATTCTCTTCTGTGTTTTCCAGACTAAAGAGATTTTTGAACCAGGACTTTGGTATGCTAGAACCTACAATAGTGTGAACAGTTTTCAAGAAGTCATCATCATTGCTTTCCCAGCTACACTGCACTTTTATAATGAGCTGTCCTCTGAAGTGTTTTTCAGCTCTTGAATGTCTTCCAGCCTGTTTCTTACGGGCGTGAAACCTGATCAGTGTTGGTGGCTATGCTCAAAGTGATGTAAAGTGCTGATGAAATGCCCATAGGTTTTTGACATGCTTTTTCCCAGCTGAACTCTTCAAGATGAAGAGGGTCAGAAGTTTAACTTCAGTTTGGTTCCACAGAAGTCAAGGAAGGTCTGCAGGGTCAGTTGTTTCCAAACTGGAAAAGAATTGCTAAAAATTATAGTGTGGTATTCTTGGAGAAACTAGATTGCCATCAAGCAGCTTCTGTCTACCATCTGGGACCCTTCCCATGAAATTTGCCTCCCCTCAAACCTGCTTGCCTTTGAAGCTGAAGCTATCACCCACCTAACTGTTGAGCAGTGATGTCTATACTATTTTTCGTAAGGGGAAAACAATTTCAATAGAAAGACAATGATTTTTTCCCTAAAAATAAAGTATAGCAACAGGAACTGCATTTGGTTTGGTGCAACAGTAGTTGGGCTTGAGGCCTGTGTACAGGTCTTCATTGTGCTGTGCTTAATGTTAGAGTGCCAAAATGGAGATAGCCATAAGGGTGTAGCAAGTTCTTGTGGTACGTCTGTGCAACACGAGAGTTGAGTCCTACATAGTTTGGAGTCATAGAATCACATTTTCTTAGGGTTCTTGTTTCAAATAAGACAGTCACAAGCCTCTGTACCAGCCAAAGAATAATTAGTGCTTTTTCAGATTACTGAGAGTAGATTCACCAGTCTGCTCATTTAAGAGGGCTTCTGGGGTCAGTCAAAGTTCAGTTAGAGCAAACTCAACTGTGTCTGATTTTATGCGTGTCCCTAATGTACTCTTAAGGAAAGAAAATATCACAGCCATTTTCCACCTCAGCCTTATTGTCTTAATTATTTATCCCTCTCAGGAGCTGTTGCTGGTGCAGAAGCTGGAAATCTTGTGCAGGTGCAGACTTACCTATTAAAAAGCAGGGTTCATTACTCCTGTGGCCCACATGTTGGCTAACCAGATGTTCCTCCATCCCTCTATTACTCCATAGTGTTCCCTTGTGGTTTTATGAAGGTAAATGAACTTTCAGGACAGCAACTTAGCCATGCTCCAGAAACTTCTCCTGAATGGGAATGTATCTCCAGGTTGCTGAGTTAGATATATAAATGGCCATGCAAGTCCTTCAGGGAAAGAAAGCAAAGATGCTGCTTACTTCTATAGCTTCAATTTACCTTACTGCTGATGGGAGTAGAAGCTAGGACATCTTTTCACTGATTTTTCTAGAAAGTAGCTGTTTAGGCTCCCTGCACAGCAGTGGAAAGACTTCTTCACATGTGTAATTCCTGTCTTCTAAATGCTTAGAAGGTTGGGGTGAATGCAATCTTTCAACATCAGGAAATATAAACATCATTCTGTGCATTATGCATAGAAGAAACTTGTGGTGTTCTGGAGTCTAAGTCACGGGTAAAGGTAAGACTGAAATGTAGGCTATAATAATAGCTGGTTGCAATTTGAAATTTTAGAAAGGAATCTGTAGACTGTATAAGAAGACTGAATGATTCTGTGCCTAAAGCATATAACCCCAGCCAGACTGGGTGCAGTGCTAATGGGTTAATGCTAGAGAGCATTACTCTGAGAAGGCAATGGAGCTATGAGGTGCTCAGCCGAGCTCTAAATCTCTTCTAAAAAGCAAGGTTGGAGGAGGAAAAAAGTCTTGATTCTTTAAGTTCCTGTGCAAAGAGTAGATGCAGTTTAATCTGCCCATTGACTGCTAAACTGGTTGTGGATCAAAATGCATCAGGAGTAGAAATTAACTGCAAAAAAAAAAGATGTGAAAGAAGCCCTGTTGCTGGAGCTCTAACAGGTTCTACTAAGGAAAGGGAGGGGGAAATAAAATTGCACTGCCTTTATGAATAGGTATCAGTGAAGTTGTTCCTGGCATGCTTTCCTGCCCTAGTTCATACCACCCAGTGGGGTAAATATCACATATTATCGAATCGAGATAAAATGGTGGTGGGATGAGGAATTTAACAAATGCCACGCAGCATTGAATGATAATCAGGCCAGGAGCTTCATGCTCTTCAGCTTGTGACATATACCACAGGGATATGTGATAATTAAGGGAGTATTCCCTCCTGTCCCCAAATCTCTTGAGACTTCAGGGCATGCTGAGCCTTCTGTTTCAAAGGGTATAAATAGAGTAAACAGGCTGAAATAAGATGAGGTACATAATTTAAATACCAGTCAAATCTACAACAAAGGGGCACAGTCCTCTATAGACTTAGAGTTTTAGGTAGCTGGGTAGATAAAATTATTTATCCTGTACCTTAGATGCATGGTATGCCTATGTGCTTGTTTGATAGTTCATTTTAACTCCTCATTATAATGATAAAAGCTTTTCATGTATGCATTTCATGTCTGGGGACAATAGCAAGATGCTTCCTTACTTTACCGTATTACTATTAATCTGTTATAGGCATTTCTCATAAGGAACATTCAACAGTAAACTGAACTTTATCTAGTGAGAACATGCATCTTTGAACTTGAGACTTACTGAATGTGTCAGCTGATGTGAAATCCAACCTTGCACATCCTGTATTTCTGATAAGAATTCATAGGCAGAAGCTTAACTTGTCCTGCAGTCAGTAAATATGAAATGTGCCTTCAACTTGTAGCTGGAAGTTTAACTTCTAGCCTAATGAATTTCTCTGGTCTACTCTGAATTCTGTCATGTGCTCTGTAGGTTGGAGAACTTATTCAGCATGAGCAGCACTCCAGTCCAGGCTAGTTGAGCTGCTTTTCTTGACAGGGTACTGTCCATCTCCTTCTACAAGAGCTGGTGTGCATGCTGTGTTTAGTATCACAAATGATGGGATTACATAATCTATGCAAAACCACCAGGAAGATTGGTTTCTGAGATTGCTGTGAGACAGCTGGGACACACTCCTTGGGATCTGCTTCCAATGTTTGTTATACTCTGAGTATCATAGTGTAGATATTGTCATGGAAGGCAAAAATAGAAGTATTCAGTATTTCTTTTCTTTTTTTAAGCCTTGTTGCTTCTATGTTTTGGAAATACTATGTTAAAGTTCAGTGAGTGTTGTTAGGTGTGTCTCAAAGCAATTTTATCTATCACTAACCAGAGCTTTGGTGTTTTTATGTCACAAGCTTTCAAAACAGATTTTGTACATTTAAATATGTAGATCTTCAGAATTCAAATGGAACAAGGGAGTTTAAAAGAAAAACAACAAAACATCAAATCAGAACAACCAAAACAAACAGTGTAGTAGTCATCTTTTATACAATCAAACTGCTGGGTGATTTATATATTCATCATTCATTCATATTCATATATTCATGTTGTCTTACAATGGTTCAGCTCTCAGCTGCCCGAACTGTGTAGGAATGGCTGCCACTTCATTTAGCCTCTAGCAAGGGGGCTGACATACACTTTGCCAGTGTGCTTCAAAACTCAGAAGACAGAAGATCAGGTATCATGCTTCTATCCTTGGCTCTGGGGGAGGAATGTGGCTTAGTTCTCTGATAAGAGGTAATCAAAGCTTATTCAGTCTGAAAGGCATTGCAACTGAACAGTGAAAATATAGGTTTACTGTGCTGTAGTCCTGCTTTCTGGCCCAGGTGACCCTTGGTAACCTGTGTGTTAGTGTTGCTGTGAAATATAGCAGCAGCTTGAACTCAGCTGTCCTCCATAATTGGAATTTATGGCCTTGGTCAGTAATAAGGACAAAGAAATGTACAATATCAATCACAGCAAGTTATGAGCACATGAACATGAGTTAGCTCAGGCAACTGGCTCTGGGGTTACAGGAGTATTGGTATGGGAGCAACATTCATCTATACTTCACACCTGACCCTGAAGCAATCTTATGTCATTACTGCAATCACTTCTTTGTGATGCGTGTCTTCACCCAGGGAGAAAAAGCGTAAGATCAAAATGCACTGAATGTTTTCTGTCTGTAATGCTGTTGCTTTCTTCAGTATTTGAGGGTGATTCTGCAGAGTACAGGGTTTTTGAATAGGTCTTTGAAGAGATATCAAGGCAATCTGATGAAAAACTTCATATTTCCAAAAATAAGTTTTTCTATTTTTTAATTTCTTTTTCGTCAAAGGGATTCTGCTTAGACCTTCCTTTTCTGGGTGGTGCTTGTCATTGTATGGAAGTGTTATATCACAGAAGTTTCTACGCAAGTGAGTTTCTGATTCAGCCACTTCTGTGGAATTGCGGCTTGTTATCTCCATTACAACTGCTTCCTAGCCATTTCCAACAGTCATCTGAGTTGATTTAAAAAAAAAAAACTGTTCTGTTTTCTGATGATAAATGATACTCTGTCTCAGGTTCTCAGAACTTCTGATCTGCAAAGGCTTGCTTTGCATTGGCTGCTTGATGTTTGCTGTATTCTATTTGGGCTGTTTCTAGGGGTGATATATATAAGATAACTCTGTGACCATTAGTAAACTGTAGTCTCCAAGTGGTTAAGGACTCTTTCCAAAATTGTTAGATGTTTTCCAATACAACAATATAACATCTTAAAAATTAAGCTAATCTCACATTTTCTGTTTGAAAGCTTGCTAACTCACAGTGCAGTTTGCAGATGAGGTCATCAGTCTTAATTTCTTAATTATCCAATCCCTCACAGTTAATATGGAAAGCTCTTCAACTTCTATTTTTTTATTTACATTTCTCCCCTTTTGAGTTATTTTTCATTTAAGTGCTTCCAATGTCACAATGGCTTTCATGAGACTGAAGGGAAAACCAAGCACCTTTCTGCCAGGTGTTTTGAATCTCCTTCTCTCTTAATAAAAAGCAGTATTCCATCTGCTCTTGAATGTGCACATCTCCACTGCTAGTTCTATCCCAACCTCACACCCCTCCAGCTGTGCACATGTTTCTTATTACAAGACAAGTCCGGGGAGGAGGATGGCAATTATTGCTTGGTCTCCATCTGAAACAAATTCCCAAGATGAAGGATGACTTCTCAGATTGAAAGTTCTTGTAAGAATAATGCCTTTCAGACCCTTAGCAGTCTAGGTTTCCTTCAAAAAGAAGCACCTTTCAGTAAAAGATGCCATTAGAAACCTATATGTTTCATTTTATTCTTAGCAAATCCTATTATTGACATAGATTATCTGAGTGATGTTTCTTATGATTATCTGAGTGATGTTTCTTATGACTGTGGAATGAGTGAAGGGTAGACCGTTGCATTGCTACTGTAAGTTTTCTTAAGATGTTATGATATTCTAATGCTTTCCTTTGTGGGATGAGAATGATCCAGACAACATAAATGGTTTCTTCCTGCTTGTTGTATGGAGAGAGCTTTTATTATTAAACATGCTTAAAATTTCCAGGTAAAGAGTGTTAGTATGAGTGGTAGGGAGACACTACAACTGCTGTAATGGAAGGGTAAGATGAAAAGTCAGATCAAATGAGAAGAGCAGAAGGAGCTGGAAGTGATGCTAAGTGCTGTCTGAAGAGTAAATTAGGTGGCTACAGGCATCCTTGGTTTTCCTGGGGACCTTGTGGACTTGTAGTTAAGCCCTTCTGGAAGCTGCCTCTACTATTCTGGTAGGTTTTGCAGCAGTCCCTTGGTGCTTGACCAGAGATTCCTGTTATTTATGACTCCCTGTTTCACTCTTCCTGGCTGGATTTGTTCCACTGTGGCTATTCCAATGGGATTCAGATTTCCTTTCTAAAATAAATGGCTGTCCTCCATCAATCTTCTTCCCTGTATCCACCCCAGTTTAGCCAATTACATAGCCACAAAGTATTCCCACTGGTTTCTGCCTTCCCCTGTTCACCACCCCCTCATGTGACAACTGTAGGACAGAAACATTGCGTCTATGTCCCTGACTTCCTCCTCCAAGACAATGTTTTTCTCTTTAATTTTATTTCTCTTATGTAAATGGCCCTTTGGGTTGGAGAAGGTCGTGTTGTTTTTGTTGCTTTAGGGAGGCAGGGAGGGTATTTAGTTTTACCCACAGCAGCTAGAGTGCAGTATGTTGTTTCTATAAATGGACCACTACAGTGTTATGAAATGGCCTTTGATACAGGATGGCCTCAATCAGTTTCCAATTATATTTTAGCCTTCTATAAAAATGACAAATCTCTTTGTGCCCACAGGGTATGCACATGCATGCTTCCAAGAGCTCAGCCATGCCATCCTGCAATTAAATTGAGAACTGCTGACTTCATGCTGAGAGATGAGTGTTTTCTGCATCTCTCTCCCACCTATTCAGTTTCTGCCTTTGAGTTCTGGACCTGGACCATTAAATTCTAGGAAAAACAGGACAGGAAATGGTCTAAGAGTTATCTGGTAATGACCCAGCTCCTTAAGTGATTTGATACTAAGGAAACGACATAGAAAAAGACTGGTCCTTCTGAATTGCTAAAAGGGATACGGGTTCAGATCAAGGTGGAAGACTTCTGTCTTGATCCAAACGAACCTGAAGTTAGGAGACTTTAAAGACAGTCTCTCAAGCAATGTAGGAGAATGCACTGGTACCAGGAATGTGACAAGGATTTATTACCTTGGGTGTTCTGTTGCCATTTTAAAGATGTTTTTTTGGTTTGATTGCATCCTGTGACCAGCAAGATTAGGCAGAGATGGAAGGGGAGAAAAAAGAGATCAAACAAGCAGAGCACTAAAAATTTGTGAAACGGTCTTACTGGCAAAGGCACAAAAGATTTCTCCAGGGTAGGCTCAGAGAAATGTCCGAGCCTTTAAGAATTTACTTCTCAAATTCATCTTTGAATCTTATGTGTTTTGCTCATCAGAGCCACGGCAATGGGACACCACATTTCCCAGGGATAATTAAATACTCTCTTAATGTTGCCAGGTGACCCATAGGTCCTGCAGTAACATTACTCAGAGAGACAGAAATGGGACCTCAGGACAAAGCCCTTCCTTCAGGCTCCTTTTTTCCTGTTTTCAGGAAAGCAGCAGGTCATTCAGAATGAGTGGCTCATGAGTCAATGAGGAATTTTGACATGAAATGGTGGATTTTTGAGAAATGATCCAACCTCCCAGGGCTGAAGTGTTGCAAATGCTTATTGTCCATGATGTATGTGGTAATTGTGACCCAGAAACAAAGGCATGTGCCAAATGGCTCCAAATGTATACTGAATGTTCCATTTTCATTATACAACAAGAGCAACAATTATCTATTTATAGACAATAGCAAGACATTTAATAACTGACCAAGATCAGTTCAGGGCATCAGTTCCTCCTGGCTAGGCATTAAACCTCCAGGAAATCTCTCTGCTCTGCTGTTATTGTCTCATTATTTACACAAACTATCACAACCATTTGTGTAAATATTTGCTTTTCTGATACTGGCACCCTGAAGGAGTTCAGGTCAGGACGTTGTCTGCATATTGTATAGCATTACAACATGCAAATATTTAAGTAACTGTGGAAAAGAACAGGAGGCTTCAGAACCGACTGAGAAATCAAGGGGTCAGGCTTGGAGCACCTGCTCTGTACAGTTGGCTTTTATTAAGCAAAACAGTGCAGCTCTGCAGGAGGTCAGAGCAGATGATCTCATGGGTCTTCCTGCCCTTAAAGTATACAGATTACGTTACTGTAAAATTAGTGTCAGTGGAGCCAGTAAAGTGAATTTAGGCTTGTCCATTTAGATTATCACAAAAATGGAATTTGGTGGAACAGTTTCCTTGATCTCTTTTATTTCCAGTGAATACAGTTTTGTTATGGGATGGGAGGGGAGGTATTTCAAGTCACTGAAGATGTCTGCATTCCCAAATAGACTGTTTGCAATCAGACACCGCAGCATTCTGATAGGCATCGGCTGAACTTTGCTTCTACTCGGTTTCACTTCCCGGATGTTTTCCTTATTTGGCTGAATGATGAGCAAAATGTAACATCAAGTATGTCCTAGACGTATCAGCACATTGGAATTTAAGGTCTCTCTTGTAATGAGCAGAGGAATTACAACACAAAGCACACCTTTCTCTCAAATTGACTGGTTAGCATAATAAAGTTAAACTCAAAGCAGCCTGTTCTCAACCTGTATCTAGCCTGAAGTGCTTTACTTGTGTTTCAGATCTGACAAAGGGCTCGTGCCTGACAGCACGTGCCTGCTATTTTCCAGCTGTATCGACTCTAATTAAAAACCTTGCCTCTTCCTACAGACTTTGCCTTGGGAATCTTTGTGGCTAAGCAGTTTTATTGTCATTTAAATTTTGCGCAATTTTAAGCCATTAGAGCATCTTGCATATGAGTGGCCTAGCCTTCTGGTGACACTGACCGTTATACCTATAAGGTTATTGGTTTCACATATGGAGAATATGCATTGCAACCTGGTAACGCAGAAGCTAGGTGAACTTATTTCTATGAAATAAAAGATTAAGGGGAGACTTGTGCACTGCCAATAAACAGATGTGTAGGCAGCGAATTTGGATGTTTAATTGAGTAGATGAAGAAATTGCTGGATCCAGTCCCAGACGCAGAAGCTAGAAGTCTGAATATTAAAAGGCAGGTTGTTTAAAAACTGTTTTATTTTTTATTAGTTTGATATGCCAGAGGATGTGGTAAATCCTCCAATCAGCTGGCATTTGTTTGGAAAGCATACTAACTGCCAAACCAGTTCTTAAGTTTGTGGGCTTGACAGAAGACTCACTGGAGAAGCTAAATGTGCAGGGTTCTGCTGTAGGATGAAGTAAACGATCAAAAAATTGTTGTTTGCCCTTATTTAAGTTGGGGGAGCATCTCTGAAAGACGGTGAAGGGGTGTTTACACATCAAGGTGACCTCTGCTCCAATAGATTAGTTCAAAGGGGTGTATTGTCTCCCAACAAGAGCATCCAGCTGACATGCCTTAAGTCTTTGAAAAGCAGCAAGATGCCAAGTTTACCTACTCATTGTGTGTAAGGCCAACATCAATCCTGAACTCAGACGAGTTTGGATTGGCCCCATTGTGGGTGGGCACACTGAAACCTTTAAGTTTCATTAAACGGTGAAGTGTTTGATTTGTTTTCCTTTCTACCAGGCTGCTGTCCCTAGCAGGACTGTGTGATGTGAGGAATGGGTGTACCCAGCAACTTGCATAATTCCTTGGTAACTAATGTAGAAGTAAGGGCTGCTTTGATCATAGCACAGAGATACAGCCATAGTGAAGATTTGGGATGGGATTCCTGGTCAGGTTATTTAAATTGCATTGCCTGACCCATGGTTTAGAGAGTTCCTCAGCAGGTGCTCTGTCATGGAAGGAGGGAAGTATTTCAAGGCAAGATGATTGTCTAACAGCAAAACAGAAGTCTGTGCTGCAGCAGTATGGAAAAGGAAAGAGCAGAACTCTTTTGGTGTGCAAAGCTGTGGCTGATGTGGTTCTATGTGGTCATGCTGTTTTTCTTCCTGTCTTACACAAGAGATGTTTGCTTAGCTCTTCAAACTTATGAATTTGTGGACTTGTGGATTTTCCCTTGCTAGTACATGCTTCTGATTGGCCACTTAGGTCTAATGACAATGGCGAGTAATTCTTGGTGATCTGTTGCTGATGTCTTAAGAGTAGAATATTCCAGTTGATTGAAAACTATTGGAGGCCTGTAGAGCTCCATTTCATGAAAAGCTAGCTTTAAAGCTATTAAGGTGACCTAAAAAATCCCACTTTAGATTTTTATGCTGGAACTCAGTTCTGCTGCGTGCTTTCTATAGTGCAGTTCTTGCCAGCTTTTGCTCTTCCTATGTAATATAGCAGAAGCTAGTTTCCAAGCACTGGCACCTTCTCTAAATGCCAGCAGTCGGATCCTATTATCTTAAGGCCTGATCAGGAGCTAAAATTAAGCTACAATCCAGATATCCGAAGATTACCAATAAAATTTCCTCTGATGTACGGAAGATCATGGCTCAGAAGTTCTTAAAAGTTGTAATAAAAAAAACTATGACTAAGTTACTGCCAAAAAATCATGGTCCCAAAATCAATTTCTGGTAGAAACATTTGTTTCTTCTCTTATGAGGAAGAAGAATAAAAAATGTAGAGAATAAAAAGACACAAAAATGGAATTTTGGCTTCCAAAAGCAATTTCATTCCCTTGGATTAGGGAGAGAAGGAGGTGCAGTATTTTTTAAAAGAAATGCCAGAAATTTCAGTGGAAACAAATTCTTCCACAGTTTGAATGTTCTTCGTGTTGAGATGATGATTATACTTCAGTCAAAACAAAGTTGAGGGGGGAAGAAAGGACAGAAGCATTTCTGCATGGGCGTTTCTTCTAGAAAGTGTAACTTACTGTTGCCCATGCTTCAATTCATACACCAGTGTTTCTAACAGCATTTCTGTGGATCATTCTGGGGCTTTTCCCTCAATAATAGCAAACTCAATGATTATTATTTGCCTATAGGACTGTAATTGAGAACAGCACCTTCTATTCGTATTTGTTTTTGTTCTTCCAGATGTGAGATGAAGACCTGATCTGACTGACAGATTAAATGACTTTGCATATAATATTCAGATGAAACAATCACACATAATTGGAAATATCTGTTCTAATCAAAAGTTTTTGAAAGAAAATTAGTCTTTCCTTCTTCCTGCTTCTTTCGTGGTGAGTTCACTTTCAAGGTGTGATAACAGTCACTCCTTCCCTGTAAACCTTTCCCAGATAGGAGTCAGTGAAGATTTGTTCAAGCCATGCAGAACTCTAAGACCTGAGATGTAACCCAACCTCTTAGGATGCTTTTTGAGTTCATCCCTTCTCCACTTCCACCAAGATCTCAGTGATGTCTCCCAGTGGTGAAATAACCCACCAGAAATCCTTACCAGCCTTAGCAGGTGCTACTTTACCCTGGTTGGTAGTAATATGCAGTATTAGCTGCTTGCTAGTTGTTAGTCTTTTTTCTTCTTCCTCCTTAGTTGAGTACATTAACTCTTCTACTAGAGAATTTGTCTGCATGTGGTATAACTATAACAAATCTTGTGTGCTGAAAGACATACTAGGACACATTAGTCTTAGAGTCTTGCCTAATATCCTTGAAATGCCATGCTAAAATTTGGCAAGTTAGAATAACTTTGGTAATGCTTTAATAGAATGCAACAGTCAAGGAATCTACACAGAAATAAGACTGAATAGCATATTGTCATTGGGATGTTGAGAAGTCCATGAACAGTATATATGCTTAGTATTGCAGTTAGTTCCTTACTGAAAACTTTTTCAGCTGGTTCTGAGTTTTTATTTTAATGTTCTCTAAAAGCATTTAATGCTTTGCTTCCAGGTATAAATTTCAGTTTGTTCCTTTTTAAAACTACTCTGGTTAACATTAGGCACTTATATTTAGATGCTCATGTTAACTAATATAAGTTATACACTTGAATGTATACATGAATCTGGATCTTAGCAGCTTGTTCATATTATCTACCACCACTCTTCCTCTTGTCAGTTGCAGATTACAGACTATGGCCTCTGAAAGCTATACAATACTGTGGTGTTTTTTCTTGGGAAAGCAAAACAAATCAGTCCATATTCTTCCCAGCCTTATGAGTTACTGTAAGGAATTACAGAACTCCCCAGAAGGAGAAAGTATACAAGGATAGTATTGGTCCTCTATTAAAGATAATCATGTCACGTGATGCTGAGTCCACTCTAACTCTTAAAAGCATCTGTTCTGCTATTCCACTTAGAACTCAGAACAAGAAGAGACTAAAAACTTCCTTTAATTTGCCTCTGTTCTGAGTAATTTTTGCCTGGAACTCTGAAGGACTGAATGAAAGGGTTCTCTAGGTCAAAATGCTGGCATAATATTGCAAAAACATGGTTTTATTAATGTGTAAAGCTGAATGCTGCTAATTAAAAGCATTACCATGTAAATATGCATACACTGTACAATCAAGTTGCTTATGCATGTAGATCAAGAGCTGACTGCACTGAAGACCGTTCTATTTTTTACAAATTAGATCAGATGAGAAAACTAAAAAATGTGTGAGCAGGGAGAGTAGATTTGTAGGAAAAAAACACTAGCCCACAGAAAGGGTTGGGAGATCTTCTGTTGGCTATGAGCCCTGCAGTTCTATAGGAGTCCTCCAGACCCAAGGACAAGAAAGAGTCAACCCAGCTTGATAAACTGGGTGTTAGTAGATACTAGTGATCTAAAGGGGAAAGGACTGTAATGCTTCTTTGGCTTGTGGATATTCCCCAGGCCACAACTCCCGCTTTTGTAATTTGCTCTTGTCATTTTTATTTATGGCCAATTGTTCATTTGAACGCATCGGCTGCTGTTAGTGACAGGAGAGCCGTGCAGTGAGAATGCTGGATGTGCACCACAGAAATATGGTTTACCCATTAATGTCAGAGCAAGTTGATGAAGGAAACATTTGTACTAATTTTGAGTTTATGCTCTTAAAAACAACTCTGTTAAAATGACACGAAGGGGATGCAGACAGGCACAAGCCCCCAGTTTCATCTTCATGATGTCAGAGGAAATTTGTTCCATTTACAATCGAAGTATGATTGTTCATAGCCTTTTCAGAGAGCTATTCTTTGGGAGGCATAGATCAGGCTAAATGTGTTCTGACTCAAGTGTCATTGGCAGGGATTGGCACAGTCCAAAGCTGCATGCTCAGACTGATGCCAAATTTTTGATCAGTACAGATCTATTCTGCTAGTCTCATATCCCCTGGGACATCTGGAGAAGATGAATTTTCCACGTGAGCTAAAAGAAAATTTCATCCCCTTCCCAGCACTTGTCTTTATTAATGAAAATATTAACATAATTTCCTTAGTTGTTTGTACAGTTCTCCCTAAATACTGATTTGCCAATACCAGTTTTCCAGTTCTTCTGTCCTAGCTCTCTTACTTAATTCCCACTTACTTTGCTTTCTTGGAGTGAAAGAAACAATCCTCAATGAATCAGCTGAGTCTCTTTTGGACTTGATGGGTGGGTGGAAGGATGGACAGTTCCCTGCAGGGAAGTTCCTTCAGGCAGCTGTGTGATCAGAACAGACATCTCTGGTCACAGGCATGAATGGGCATCTGCACTGCTGTAGAAATGCTGCACTGCTTCTAAAAGGAAAGGACCATGCAACTGGAAACTGTACTGAGGTGTCCCAGATAAGGACAGCTGTAGGATTGCAGCTTATCACCTGCCCTTCCTGAGCTCAACAATATATAGATTTGCTTTTATTTAATTTTTACTGTTGTACTAGCTCCTGGCAGGTATACTCTTAATGTGTTGATTATGACTGCCCTACAATTGCTCTGTTCTACACTCAATTGTTATTTCTTTTTCATTTACAAGTACTTTCAAGCAAGTTTTGTCTAAGAGATGACAGCATCATTCCAGATTACATTTAGTAATAATGATGCTGCAGCTGGGCAGGCATTTTCCCCTTCTGCTCTGCTCAAACTCAGCTATGAACTTCAAACTCTTGTGATCCTTGGCACAAAGATGGATGCTTCTCTGCCTTTCTTTCAGTCTTAGTGAATGGCTATAGCATACGTGAGACCTAATGTGAAAATGCAAGCCAATTCAGGTTGTCTTTCCCTTCTGAGTGATGGTAGTGAGTAGACAGTGCCAGGAAGTCTTCCCAGAGCAATATCTTCTTTTGAGCCAAAACACTGAACAGCGTTCTAAGCAATCAGATTATTTATCAATTCTTGTATCTTGGGATGTACCCACGTTGTCTTGGGCATTTCTGCAGGTCCTCCTTCTGAGGAATTCCCTGAAACTTTGCCCCCAGACTGTCTTCCACAGCTTGCTGCCATGCAAGGCTGAATATAACCAGCACCTTGTCAGACCAAACCAGTAATAAGACCGTGGAGAATAGTGGTTAGTCTGCAGCCAGGGAAGGAATCACTGGGAAAAGCTTTGTTTTTAAAGCTGTGAAATACCATAGTGGTGTTTCCCAGGAAAGCCCCTCTTGGACATGAAGAGCTCTAGTCCAGACCAGTGCAAGCATGGAGCATTAGCAGCCCACTTGCATCTCACCACATGCAGCATACATAAACAGTTATTATTCCTAAGTTATTCTGGGGCACCTCGCCTTGAGACATATGTGATATTTCACCCAGTAGGTCAAGTCTCCAGGGGTGACTTGCAGCCACAGGCAGCACAAGTGGGTTGGAGAAGATGTGTAACTTTCCTCTGTAATATTACTTTTTCTATCTTTATAGTATAGCCCCATTAGGCTGTTGAGTGTTTTCCTAACCACAACTGACTTTAGATAATCCTGGTCTAGCAGAAAAGGCATGAAGAGACTTAGCAGCTGGGAGTAAATTTGACACTAAGTTAGTTTAGAAATTTCAGATTACTATTTTTAAAACAATGGAAGGTGATTAATCATTATAACAAATTCCTTGGGCTTGTGGTAGGATTTCCCAAACTTGGAATATTTTCTGAATGTCTTCTTAAAATCTCTGCCTAAGTTTCAATAGAGCTTACTAGCTGGATGCTAAAAGCTTTATTGGAATTCTTTGGACTGTATACACAGGAGTCCAGATAAGAGCTCATAGGCACCCTTCTGATTTTGAAAGTCATGATTATTCAGTTGATTTAAGTCCTTGTTGACTTCAACTTATGTCTACTTGATTATGTTTTCACTCCCAGTATGAAATCTCTATGCTGAGTTTGAAGTCTGTTGTTGTTTTTTATTTATGAACTCCCCATGTAATTCTAGATTAATATCTTTGGGTGAGTGTAACTCTAAAGTTATTGCCAGTGTTGTCCTTGATATATTTTGTTTAGATATCTGAATGTTCTCTCAAACTGAGCGAGGTAAAAAGAATAAGTTGGACTAAGTGTCCTATGTATTCTGTCTGGCTTTTCTGTAAGAGTGATTTTTTTAATTGCTGTAATAAAAAGTTTAAGTGTATCACAGTGAGAAGATGTCAAAGTATTTCCCCAGATCCAAATAGAGAAAGGTAACAGATTTTTGCCTCCATACTGTACAATGTTTCAAGCTATGTCAGGGGAGATTCAAGCTGGACTAGTAGGGAGTACTACTTTTCAAAAAGGGTGGTCAGGAACTGAAATGGACTGCCCAGGGAGGTGGTGGAGTCACCGAACATGGGGGTGTTCAAGGAAAGACTGGATGTGGTGTTGAGGGACATGGTTTAGTGGGAGCTATTGGTAATAGCTGAACAGTTGGACTGGATGATCTTTTAGGTCTTTTCCAACCTTGGTGATTCTATGATTCTATTTATTTGAGAAATATCCTTATTTGTAATAAAAGTACTCTCTAGTATTGTGTTTTGCCTGGTTTTCTTAGATGCTCCTGAACCATAAATGGGCTAAAGCAGGATGGAGCGTGATATAAAACAAAAGGCTCTCTGAAACCTTCCTGTTCCAAGCACAGCTAAGCAATTTCACTCTCTGAAAATTGTGGGAAAACAGGACTGACGGACCCAAAGAAGCAATTCAGCATATCTCACTGGCTTATGGCCAGATACTTTCTGTGACCTATTCATGACAGATACCACTCTAATCTGTCTTTCAGTGTTAGAGATTTCACCTTCTCCCTTCATAACATGATGAGCTCCTGTCAATAAGATTTTTGTGTCTAACCTGAGTTGAAAAGGCTTCCAGGAACCTGTAAAAAAAGTATTACTTTCTCTTGGCAGGAAACTTTTAAGACAATCCCCAGTCCATTCTCTAAGTTAACTCAGTGCTTTCAAAGATCTTGTTTTCTAGATGTTAGCTATTCTGGGGGTTTGACTCCTCTACCTTTTCACTGTTGCAGAAGCAAGCATACATGCATGGTCAGGGATGTTCATATAGGAGACATCTCACAGTAGTGACCCCTCATTTGCTAGTCATACTAAGAGTAGCACTGATAGTCCAGAATTTGAGATCCTGTTGAATGTTAAGTGCAGGATACTGGCAATCTGGGCAAGACACACCCTGAAAAAAATGATGTACCACCTGCTCTCAAGGTATTCTGCCCTCTCCATGAAAGAATTGCACTCTTATTTTTTTTAACTCTTGGAAGTTCATACAAGAGTTCAGCTCCCCATGGGCCCTCCTGGCAGGGAGGACTTTAGGCTTGAGAAGCATCAGCTCATGTGCACATGCTTGGAGGCTGTGACAGTGTGCTCTGAAGGACTGCCCCCCTCTGCATATGGCAGCCAGGTGTGTGGCTAGATCTGCTGGGGCTGAGTGTCCATAGGTGGTGAGGGGCACAATCACACATTGCCTGTGCTATACTAGGGCTAGGAGCAGAGCAACTGCACTGACCTCCCACTCTTGCTTCCAAGCAGCTGACTCAGCAGCAGGGTAGGTGTTGTTTGTAAAGATGGTGCTAGGCTGTTTGTAAGGAAGACAGGTAGAGGGAGTGCCCACTGAAGTTGCCTGCAACAGACACATACATCTCTGCAAGGCTTGGGTCTTGCTGTGGTCCCCCACACCCAGGGTCGTTCAAGAAATGACAAGTAATGAAAGGATTTACAGGAGGAATGGAGAATCTTATTTCCCAATTTCTGGCTGATGGCCAATTCCTCACCCTTGGCCTCTCTTCTTGCAATTACTTGTGTCACCAGGGCTGCCTGTTGCTTTACCAACTTTCTTTCTTGGGCATCATAACTGCGCCCCGTGTGGGAGTAACAACCTCCTTGCAGCCTTTTTCTTTCTTCTTGTGGTACAGTGTGTGCCTATCTGCTCTCATGAGGACAAACATTTTTCTTTAGTATCTTGTAGTCATTGCACTGTCTAATTAAAATAAGCAATTGAATCAAACAATCCTCCCTCTATTGACAGATGAAAAAACCTGCAGCCAAGTTTCTCTTGAGAGATTATAGAAATAAGGGAGCCTGAGAATCAATTTATTTCCTTGAAGTCAAGACCATAGTAGTTGTTAACTCAATGTAAGAGTTTAAGGCATTAAATATGTCTCTCTAAGCACTTTGCAGTTCTTCATTTCCTTACCGTGGGGAATCACTTTTCAGTATCAAGTCTAAATAGCCTGTCTTCTCTGGAAAAACACTTGAATGCATCTTCCCCATTTTAATAAAGTTTGAGTTAGAGAAGGGAAGTGAGCAGCTTATTAAACAATGCATGAAAATATAAAAGTTGCCACTTGAGCCTTGGGACTGACGTCACGTTGTAAATCCATTGACACAGCTCTGCTCACCAGTTGAAATGGGGCAGGCTGGGTTTTTTCTGAGAAGGGATTTTTGCAGCAGATTGTTAGTTTAGATGGGAGCCTATGCTGTGACAATCCTTTAGGAAGTTGTTTACCTGTGTATTAAAAAATCCTGGTTGCTTTTAAATTCTCAAGCAAGAGACTGGAGAAGGGGGTTGGTCATTGTATTTCTCTGTTTAATTCAAGGTTAGAAAGTTGTACTTTTGTGATCTAGGCTCCTTTTCAGGGAGGAGGTGTGTATGTGTGAAAGTTGCAATAGAAAGTATTGTCTGCTACCGTCTCTGCCTAATGCTTCAGCTCAGAGCTATCAGGAGGCTGCTTCTATCCTTCATACTGCCATTTCAAATCTCAATATTGGTGCATTGACTCTGGAAAGCTTTAGGGTCTGCAGGTGTTGAGCTTGTCATCTTTTTTTCTGCTTCTCAGTGTCAGCAGGATGTAGGGATGGAATGTGGTGATTGCTGTTGCTTGGAGCTGGTGGTACTACTAATGGCTGAAGTGTAACAAGTAGTGGTGGGTGCTCACATTGACTTTGAGGTTCCCTTACAGAAGTAGGGAGATGCTGATGTGTCTTACATGTCTGAAAGACACCAGAGAGCTGTGAGGGTGATTTGCTGTTTTAGCAGCCCCATTATTGATATTTGCTACTGAGAACAAGGCCTTCAAATTCATAAGTGATAAATTCCCATTATTACAGTACAAAAGAAAAGAAAATTGTCAAATAAATAATATAGAGCTAAGACTGTAGGGCTGTAAATATTTTGATTGCTTACTGATCAGTTCTGTATTTTTGGGATATCGCTATGGCACAGAAGACCAAACTACAGATTACAGCCTCTTTTTTTTTTTCAAATTCTGACAAAGCAATTTCACTCAAAGGCACTCTGGGTTCTTCTGATCACAGTGATTCATTTCTTTTTTTCTTGTGTCCTTTTTCTGAGATCCTTCATTTCTCTTTACTAGGCATGGAGATGTTTTGGGGAAAGGTCTACTGCTGTTTGCTTTGGTGGAATCCTCTAGAGAGCATTGCAGGCTCTGGTAGTGTGGCATTGACTATCTGAGAGACTTTCCCTGTGCTGTAAAAAGAAAATGAATATTTACAGTGAAAACTGCTAAATTGCGCAGTGAGACATAATTGTACAAAACATGGAAAAATCAGACACAGTGCTGTTGTTTGCTTTCTGATGTCTTTATGAGAGCTCTTGGAATTAGCAGAAGCATTTCATGTTCTACTACAATCTATCTCAACTAATGTATTCAAATCAAATCCTGGTATTTCTTATGGAACAATAACTTATTGTGAAACACACTGTTGGTTTTGATATGACAAAATTATAGTTGTTGAGGACTTTTTGTTTGCTTACCTTTTATTTACTGAATAGATGACCTAGTTATCTTCTAAATGCTGATGAATTTTGAATAATTGCTTCCTACAAATTTGCGGGACAAATTCATTCTCTGGGAATGAGAAACAGAGAACATCCAGGATCTGCAGCACTAATTTTATCAAACATGGAATAAGCAGCCTGGAAAGTTTGCAGACTTTTGCTTTATATGAAGTGAGATCATGTTATGGGATACAATAGAAGGAATGGTAGTACAGAACACATTCCCAGGTGGGAATATGCCGGGGGAAGGAGTAAGATGGAGCTTTATGCCATAACCCTTTGTTCTCCATGGGTTGCTACCACAAGCTGACTACTGGCCTGTTGAGACCAGCAGCTGCTGGTCTTTGCAGTCCCACAGACAGCAACACCCAGCAGGTAATGCTTTGTAGGTCACACTCAGTGTTATTCTCTTTGTCAAGAGGAGACAGGAATAGCAGTAGCATCAACTGCTTCAGAAAGTCCCCTGACTGCTTTGAATGAACCAGGAACCATTTTCTGCTGCTCAGTACATCTTATATCTCTATACTGGGGAGAATTTGGAAGGAAGGGATGTATGTTATCCAGCAAATATGAGGAGTGCAAAGGTGAAGCTCAGTGATGTGAGCAGGACTTTAGAAGAGAGAGTGAAAATAAGGAGGGAAGAATATGCATAGGAATTTGAAGATTGTGTGAGGAGATGAGGTTGGAAAAAACTGCTCTATTAGTCCTGAAGACCTTGAGAGACATGCATGATGGCAGGGAAACTGGAGCCCCTAGCTGGGATTCACAGTCTCAGCTGTCTGTCTTAAAAAAAAAAAAAACCACCAAAAAACAAACAAAAACACACAGTTAGCTGGAAGAATAATAATAATTCATGAAATAGTATGAATTTCAGTAGCAATAAAGAATTGAATGCTTCTCCAGCCTGGAGGAGGACATTTAATCATGTCCTTATTGCCTGGTCAGAGGGATGAGATGTGGTCAAGTAGTATGAGATATTCTTAATGGGTAGATCACTGAATATAAACAAATAGGAACTGAGCACTACGGTTAAGATTGCAGTAGTCAAAGTAAAGGACCTATTGTGAAAGGTCCTTTGAGGTTATATACAGGATTATATAGCTATTGTAAAGTCTACTATCAAACCCTACCTTTGGTGAGCAGGGAGGAGGATACCTGTTGTATTTTTCAGTGCAGATTGTGCTGAAGCTCTTTGTTCTGTGGTTTTCCAGATAATATGCATCTCTGGATTTCAGTGTCAGATGGGAGTTTTTCCTAGCAGATAATCTTCCCACTGTCTAATCTGCAGTACTCAGTAGGGAAGGAAACTCAGCATCACAACATGTTCTGTGCGTTCACTGGAGCTAAACAGGAAGCGATTTCAATGGGATTTGTATGGCTTTACGCAGTCAGTGAATCTGCCCTTCTCTAATAAAACCACTATATTAAAAACAGCAACAGGCCCCAGATTCCCATCACCAGGGAAGAAGAATTATAATCAAGCCAGGTAAATTCCTCTCAGCAGGTGTTTTTGAGGATGCCCTTGGAGACTTAATGGAGGGAGGTGAAAAAGCTTGATAGTGGAGGGGCAATGTAAAGGAACAAGTACAATGGTCTCTACCTATGACAAGGAAAAGCTATTTCTGGCCTAGAGGCTCTCTTTTCGTTGCTTTCTTTCTATGTTCAGTAGGAATCATTTGTGTTTTCAATAACAGCCTGCCAGAACTTGAAGGGGTTCTGAAGGGAGCATGGACAATGCAATGCCATGCAGGAAGGGCCTCAGGCAAGCTGCTTGTCTACTCAGTGCCTTCCCATCCTGTCCCCTTATAACAGCTGGATTGGTGAGACCATGCTGTGTTCATGAGTGTCATTGCAAGGGCAGTGTGTTCTGGCAGAGGTGGGTGGGAATGGCCGCAATGGGGAGGGAGGCTACTGAGGGGAGGAAGGACAGCAGGTGGGGAGCTGGACAACATCCTTTGCTATGGCATGTCTGATAAGGTGGGTGTTTACTTCTATGGGAAGGAACAGCTTTGCAAATAGAAGATTAAGTGCTGAATGATCCTATGGTAACAGCCCTGAGGCAATGCCAATTTAGCCACTCAGCATAAAACCAGGCAGGGAGGGAAAAGGAATCATGTTCCAGTCCCAAATGCTCCTAGCTGACGTCAGTGTGTGATCCTCATGTCTCCACAGATCTCAGTGTACTCACCATGTTATCTCTGTTTAGTATCTTTAAGAGGGTTAGGCTGGTCCACCTCAGTAGGCACCGTGATACTAGCAGGCCTGGAAGCATGACTGGAGTTTTTTCTGGCTAAGTTAGTTGGTCTCAATAAAGACACTGCCTCTCCTTCAAAGTCGTGCTTCACTGAGCAAACACAAAGAGGAGGAAAGGCTGCAGGAGAGGGCAGACTGTTATATTTTTTTCAATTAATATCTGTGTACTGGACCTGCAAGCATCTATAAGACATGAAAAACAATCTCATGCTGTAGATGTGACCAGCTAACTTCAGTCAGTAGACTGACAGATGTTTGTGCTTCCTCTTGATCAAATACAAAGCAGGCTGAGCCCTACAGCTATTTAAGTGTGTGAATATTCACTTACATGCACGTATCTAGAACCACTGTTGTTACCAGTAACATCAAAAAAGTCTCTCTGTGTACAGTTGTGAGATTCTTACCTCCAAGGAGTGTTTAAATCCTAGCTGCGAGCTCTGATGGATACTAGCCTCAAGTTGTTATGTGTCCCTTTCTGGAAATGTGTAGCAGTTCAGGAAAGAGTGGCAGCTTCTGGAGCAGAAGTCCTCAGAGACCTTTGGGAGGAATATTTTGAGATTCCTACTAAAGTTATTCCAAAAATACAGATATCTGTATGTAACTTGGAAAGGAAGATCTCAATAATATCACTATCAGGAGTGGGCAAACTTCAGCACAGCTCAGAGAACCAACTGCAGAGAACTTATCTACTTTTTACAACTGTGCTGTTCCAGGAATGACTGGTGATCTTCACCACTGTTCTCTTTCTTTGCTGGTGGCATG
This sequence comes from Chrysolophus pictus, assembly GCA_037305975.1. NCBI lineage: Eukaryota > Metazoa > Chordata > Aves > Galliformes > Phasianidae > Chrysolophus > Chrysolophus pictus. The sequence continues at coordinate 14,573,829 of CM074582.1, read as the reverse complement.
ATCCAGTCTGTGTCGTTTGGTCTTTAATTACAGATCTTCAAGCTTGTTAGTGGGTACAGTGAAATGCCTATCCAGAGTGTGTGGTCAGAGTATACTCCTAGAATGAACTTCCTTCTTGGGTTGTCCATGTTCAGTGAGGAATGGCTGTGATGACTAAAGCACCTCTCTCATCTTGAATTCCTTGTTCTTGAACTGTCAAAACCACCATTGCCTGGGAAGCTTGGCTGGATTTCCCTTTGAGGTCCTTACTGCTTTTTTCTTTTCAGGCTGTTCTTGATATGGAAGACAGCCCTGGAGAACACAGGGATTCTGGTTCAGTAAAGGAGGTGGACTTTCTTTTCCACCTGGAGTCTGCCCATTTCTAACACCCAATACTGTAATCCTTCACTTGAATTTTGATGTACAAGATCTTACCAGCTGGGGAATTCCCTGGGGATTTTTTTTCCCCAGCATGCATAGAGACTTGGTGCTCTCAGTGAGCAGTGTGGTGAATGCTGGTTGTAAATCACAAGGGTTAAGTGGCATGTCAGATCATAGGCGGTGAGAAGCTGCTGCATGTGTGTGGTCTCCCTGCTTCACACTCCAGTGTTTTTCAAATAAAATAAAATTAAAAAACAAACACAAGCAAACAAATCTTTTTTGTAAATCTTGAATTCCAGGTAAAGGTTTGACCTGCACCTCATCTGAAATCAGTGGTGTTTGAAAGGCGGTCCTTCTCATCGCTGTGTTTTCTTGTATACTGAGTTCAAAATAACCTGGGGCTGCCTGTGGGTTTTCTTAAACTAAATATCCCACAAGTGTGAACAAGTGCATTCTGACAATAGCCTAAACCAGCAACACTGCACAAAGCAGAGAGAGCCTCTTAGGGTAGAGTGACATCTACAGCCTTGTTTATATGATATAATCCCCTACTGTCGAAGACTGGCCTGTGTTGAAAGCTCTAGACTAGAATTGGACTTTGCAGAATTTAGAATGGATGTTAAAATGCCTTGGATTGCAGGCTAACTCTAGAGCTCCAACTAGAAGAGCAAGCATTTTTGCTAGGTGTTGTGCAGACATATAGGAAAAGTCAGGCCTTGTTCCAAAGACTATGCAGTGAGAGTGGACGTGCAAGAGAAGGGATGTCTTAGCCCCAGTATTTGTAAGGGGAACTGGGAAAGGATAAGAGACTTGCCCAAGGTCACACAGGGATTTTTTGGCACAGCAGCAAACTGAACCCAGCCCTCTTATGTCCCAGTCTAACACTTTAAGCACGAAAACATCATTTTTCCAGAAGGAGCAGCTGTCAGATTGAAAAGCAAAGGTTTTGTTTTGTTTTTATTCTTTTTCCCCTTTTCTTCCCATATTTGATGTACAGGAAAGAACAAATTAGCTCATTTAAAAACAACTGGAATTTTCACCCCAACTTGAGCATATTTTTCCAGATTCAAAGCCATTTGCTCAATATTTTTGTTTCTTAATCTTATTTTCTATGAACATGAGACTCTCTTCCTCCCAGAACCGCCTGTGCCTATGAGGGCCAAACCACCACTTGAAAGTCTGTTCCTAAAATATCTGGGGCACGTCCAGAGCTGGGGAACACTGAAAAACTTGCAGACAACCTTGGCCTCTTCCCCTTTGTTGGCATATCAAGGCAAATGGGAGAAAACACGTTCCAGAAAAAGGGTTTAGATTGCTGATGGGTGATAGAGAGACCTTTGAATAACCTCAGGACTTTGGTGGCTTCAAGAAAATGGAAGCTGACTCTAAAACCATTCCTGTTGTGGGCTTTGGTTTGGCAAAAACAAAGTCTGATTGATGAGGTTTGGCCAAACCAAGCCTCCAGTTCTGTAGCCAATCTCTGCTTCAAGTGATCGTCAGTTCTTGGGTGTGCTTCCACACATTTGAATTTCCTCACTGCTTGTGAAGCCTCCAGGAAAAACAGAAATAGCCAGCAGGTCCTTCTGTGAGCACAAGGAATCAAAATACAAAATGAAGAGTAGTGCAGTCTTTCCTACTTGTGCGCTGCCATGGTACCAGATCAATGAATGTTGTACTAAACAGAGAGCTTGCTCTTGGTTCTTAGTGCGAAAACAGAGAGCAGTGAAATCATCTTTATTCTTTTCCTATGCCTCATCTTGGACTTTCTAAGACACTTTTTCCTTTCTGGGAGTTGCTAAGTGTTGGAGGGGATGGTACTCACAGGGAGAAGTGAGACTTACTTTGTGACTTCCTTGGAGATTTATGCTCTGGATCTGTTCACCAAGGACACATATCGCATCCCAGATCCTCACAAACAGGCCTTTGCAGTTTATGGCCTGTTCACTCTGTGCCGTTGTGCTGAGATTGGTAACCAAGGGATCAGTTGTGCTGACAAGCTGTTGTCAATGAAGAAAACACATGGCTTTTCTGGCCCATATGAAGGATATGCTGGTTGTAACCCACATGAGTCATTGTGCTGGATAAAATCTTCACCCCTCAGACAACTTGTGCTAATATACTGAAATGGCTGGAATTGTAAAAATGGCTCTGAAAAGCCCTGGATATTACTTGGATCTTACTTGAGGTGTGTTTCCCCTCAAGTCAACACTCCTAAAGAAGGCCATGAGAAGGCTTTTCAGAGGCCTCTGTTGAAACAAAGCAGGAAAGAGTAGAGGGATTGAGGTCTTAGTTCTGGGGAAGCTTCCTGTAGTGTACCTGCCATCCTACTAGTGCGGCACAGAAACATCTCCAGAGTATGCTGTGTCTTCAGTACTTCCTCTATTTTAGGGTCCTTTCTAGATACCAGTGACCTCAACTTCACTAGGATTTTAAATCCTAGCCCATTCATCAGGAATGTCTCTCCTCCTGTGTCTTCAGATTCTCTTTATACCTGGAATGTGGGTTTTTTCTTTTCTTTTTTTTTTTTTTGCAGAATTCTACCTTCCTTGTGAAGTTATGAGTTTGGTTTTTGCCTTTCTGTTGGTAATTACAAAGAATGGAAATCTACTTACGGAAATCTGTAGAGCATAAAGTTTTAGAATTCAGCATTACTCTTTATTTTCAGAGATAAAACATTAGCAACTGATTAACATTTCTGTGAGAACAAACTTCCTGAACAGAGTCTTTCCTGGCAGTTCTTGACCCCATTCAAAGTCTTCCTCTGCTTATTTATCTGTTGTTAGTCTCCTGTGGTTTCTTTTCTGGACTTGGCTTGTCTTACAGCTGAACAACTTTCTCCCTGACAAAATAACTCTGTCTACCACTTCTTCCATCTGACATGGCTCTCAGTGTTTTTCTCTTGTTGCGTGCACCTTTTCTATAATCTGGAATCTCTTTTTCTCATCCTCTCTTCCCTGTCTTTCCAAACCTTTCTTCTGCAAGTAAGCAAAAAGTCAGGCTTTTCTGGTTGTAATCACCTCCTTAGCATATTCATTGTCATCATTAAATTTAAATGTTCCTAGTTGTTCACTGACTGATGGATGCTTCTTGGCCAAGGTTAATAAACACTGACACAGCACAGCAGTTCAACAGTAAAAACTTTGTTTTAACTTCACACACTCAACCAGAATCCATGAGCGCACACTGACTTTCTGGAGGAACATTAGCCAAGCACAAGGACTATGCCATGTGTATGTACAGGAGGCTGTGCGCTGAGCCAACCCATGCTCCACACATAGCCAGGTTCTTGAGGCAGCTGGAGAATTTGTTTTTGGACTCTTGTTGCTCTGTGCTGGGTAACTAGATCTGTTACTTCAGCCAGTTCCCTCACAGCATATTCACTTCAGCCCTGCTGTCCTAGATTCTGCCTTACCTTCGTAACCCTTTCCTTGCCTGTTATTTGATCATTGCTTACCTAGCTTCTTGCATCTATCTGGAGAGACATCTGAATGTGCTCTTGTGGGAGCCTTTTTTTCCTCCATTCATAGCTATTCTTTCTCTGCTTAGATCAGACACTCTAAAGGCAGGCAGGCCTGCTCCCAGAGTTTTCAGTACTGTGTGAAAAGTACTGCCTGCACATAAGTCTTGTAACAAACATGCAAGTGAGGACTGAAAATCACATTAAAAAAATCACATGAAGTAAATGGATTTGTGGATTCCCAATGAGATAAGCAAATGCTGCTTTACGCAGGAATGATACTTTGTGTTAGCTGTAGCCCTGAAAGTAGCAACGCAGGTCCAAGCAGAGACTTCACAGGTGTCTGCTTCTTTTGTCAGGCTCTGTTCTTTCACTCTGCCTCGGTTTTAAAGCTTTCAGAACAGGATTGTTTGAGGTTTTCCTCTTGCCAACTTGTCTGCAGCCAGAAAGTCAGTGGGAGACAGAGAGACCCATAAAAGGTAATAGCTAAATAAGTAACATGCAGAAATTCCTCATGCTCACCTCTGTATTGGCAAGGGAAGATGCAGCTGACAAGGATTAGCTGAGTATGAGTTTAGAGAGAAGCTGGATGCAAAGGCCTCTAGACTTCTTTTAACCCTAAAAGCTTTGGAAGTAATTAACAATAAAATAAAACAATTCAGTTGACCTATTCCTTTGTGTTTTGTCAGCTCTTTCAAGTGAGGACCTGTTGGTTTTGATTTTTTTTTCTGCTCTTAGGAGAAAATTTCTAAATGATAACCAGTACTGTGAAGATCATGTTGCCTCTTGTCCTCTTTTAAGAGCCTCACTAGGCTTCTCTCTACAGTATTATATCACTCATTGCAGAGTGCAGGAAATGGGGGGGAAAAAAAAGTATTCTTCTGCAATCTCTCTGCCTTTGAGACAGGTGAAACCAAGTCACATGAACCTACAGAGCAAAGGAAGAGGATAGGGTGGAAAAGAACCCTCTGCACTCTTCCCCCTTGCAACAGGGGAGAAAGAATTTGTTTCCATGTGGAAGATTTTTCAGATCTTTCTCAAGAGTGAACTGGGGCTTAGGAAAAACTTAGTTAACTTCCCCAAATCAGCTTCAATTCTCCTGTGCACCTTTGTCCACTTGAGCCTGGGTTAACTTGGCTCTTATGTCTCCTGTTGTGTGTGTAGTTCAGGCCCTATCCTCTCTAGATAGAATAGGATAATTTCAGTTATTAAATTCATGCATGCCAGGATCCAGCAAATTCCTCTGTCTTTTCCAATTCCTGTACATCTTCCAGAACCAAGTACTGCTTTAACCCTTCCTAGCAGCCTGTGCTGCACCTGCTGGAAGCAGAGGCTTTGGTCACATAAAGTCCCTTTCTTTATGCAGACAGCTCTTCTTGAATGGTTATCTTCATTGCAGCCAATAGATGAAGAATGAAGTGTTGTTCTGTGCTCTGCTAAATGTAAGAGCCTTTCTGTCATCTTGCCAAACCCAGAGGGGAAAAAAAAAATAAAAAAAGCTAAGTTCTGCAACTCAATGGGGCAAATTATGTTTAGCTGGAAAGTTTGGATTCCTTGGGGTAAATGACCTCTTTCTCATTTCACCCAGATTTAAAATGGGAATAATACTCCTTATCCATATAGAATAGAGATGTATGATTACACAGCAGAGAGGAGGATTTTGCACCTGCAAACTCCATAAATATGTAGATCAAAACTTCCCAAATACTCTGAGGAACCTTTTTGAGGATATACAAATGGCCACATTATGCACCGTTCAAACTTGACAAGGTTCTGTTTTTGTAAAGGTGTTACCTTGCTTAGCAAGATATCCATGCTTTAGGCTTATGAAGTGTCTAAAATAGCCAGTGGCTCAGGTATCCTGGTGAGGACATTGCATCCATGACATTCACAGAGGTCTAATATTGCCCAGTCTTTCACTGGGAGAAACCTCCCAGTGCTTCAGCTAGCTCGCACTGAAGAAGAGCAGACAAGCTTCATAATCTAAAGCACTAGACTTTGTTTTGCATGCATATGAGGAAAATTTTAAGGGAGCTGCTTCCCCATGCTGGTGCATAGTCAATTGGTATGATAGCTGTATTAGGAAAAAAAATATTTTCTGCTGTTGGTCTTGTAATGGGTAGTTTATCCCTTCCCTTGAATCATCTGGCCTGCACCACTATAAATTAGAGATACTATCAAAAGAGACGGGCTGTCAGTACGTGCTGCTGTAGCAATTTCCATGTTTTCCTTGGGGTAGAGAGACCTGGAGCATCAAATTGTCCACCTTAATAAATTTTAGAAGGACTTAGAGCATGAGCTGAATTCTGGAAAGCAATGATACAATTAGTAAGTTTCCAGAAGTTATCTCATAATGATTCCCACACACATGCAGACTGCTCTCTGATTACCTTACTGAATGCCATAAATTAAAACCATCTTTTTCCAGTACCTTTAATCATATTGATGCTTTCAACCTATGGAAGGTAATCACCCAGCAAAATCTCAGTTCAAAAGAAATGCACTCTGTCTATTTGTTCTTTCTGTATGTTAAGTTTATCAACATTGTCCTGGTTGGTTATGTTCTCCTCATTTGTCCTATTAAAAGTACCAGACAGAAGATTGCTCTCCTGAAGTTCAGGGTCTGACTTGTTCTTTGCCAGACTCATGTTGCTTGAGATCACAAACTCAACCATGGCGTGCCTCCAGTCTTATCCTCTCTAATGATCTGGTGTGTTTTATGGAGAAACAGACAACTTGAGTCTCTCAGCTGTCCACATTTTGTTTGTCTAAGTAGAGCAACTAACCCATCACAACTACAACGACACTATCATTAACAGAATAAGCAAAGCAAGGTTTGTAGGGTGAGATGACATTTCAGATCAGAGAAACCATTAAGAAGCAGACTGAGACAAGGAATTTCTTGGGCTTGAAAAGGAGAAAGCAACATTACAGCTAATAAAGATGGGGGGAACTTTATTTGCAGCTTGAACTGAATTGTGTTAATCAGCTTGATATTTGATGAAGAAAAGGGTTTTGGCACCTGTGAAACAGAAAGATGTGCTAGCAAAAGTAGTAAGTTCAATAATTTTGGTGAGGTAGAAAAACTTTATGACAAGTGCTTTGACACTTGCTTAATTGTTTAATTGTGTCGTGATTTTTAGCATGGAATAGGGTTAGGAATTTGACAACCAAAACTGATCTTTGAAGATGTTTTGTGGAATGCCTTTGAAGATCGAGACTAAGAAGTCAAACAGAGAGTGATTATATTGTGAGCAAAGTTCTCCCACCGGGTGTTTCTGTCTTTCACAGTGTCTGCGTGAAAATGTTGTGGTGCACAATGGTTGATGGGTTTCACCCACATTCTTTTCATGAGGGCATTTGGTGCTTTGGATATAATAGATCACGTTCTGGAATGACTACATGTAGGTTGCAAACCTTTGATGGTTTCTTTTGGATGGGAATGGGGCTCTTATTCTATTGGGTATATACATGTGTCAGCAAGTTTTTAATCTATTGCTTTGGCATGCTCTCTCTCCCCCACTTGGGATATGTTTACCATTAGAAATTTTGCTTATTATAAAGAATTTGTTGAAGCAAGGGCAATTCAGAAAGTTGAAAGAGAGACTTTGAGGACAGTTTCTCTCAAATGCTAATACGGTAGCAAAGGCGGCAGTTTCATGATGTTCTGGATATGTTCCAATCTAGTGTGAAACGCGATAGCTAAGCGTGCTGTTAATAAGGTTTTTCTTTTTATGTTGTAGTGAGTTTTACACATGTTCTTCAGGAGGCTCACTTACATCTGTGATCTTTGTCTCTGGAGGAGAAGCCTTGTTTCCTGAAAGTTTTGGGGCTGGTACTGGGGTTATCAAGAATATTCTTTTTGCTGTCAATCTGATAGTGTCTGCATATTGCACATTTTGGGGCTCTGGATATCTGCTATGTTTCTGGAGACAGATGTTGTAGTTCTTGGGTTTTTCTATCTATAAGGTTATTCATAGGCTGCTGTTTTTAAGGTGTCTGGGAAGTATCCAGGGAAAACTAGATTACTGTTGACCTATGAATGAGTATCAGAAACACTGGAAATGCAGCTCAGACAGAAGGGTTTTATTGAACGTTTACACTCCACAGTTCCTTCTTAAGAACACAAGACACAATCCATGATACCAGCCCTGCCCCACATATAACAAGAAACATTCACTTTCCTCAGAGAGGCTTCAGTAACAAGTTTCTCTGTCCACAAGGCTGTACTTGTGTAACAATAACAAAAACACCCTTCAAATTAATTCATTAAACAGTCAAGAACAAAACCTTGGTAGTAAATCTTGTGTTGAATGCACCTGTCATGGTCTACAGACTTGCTATATACAGTCAGCCAAGTCACTCCCTCTGGTAGGCACCAGTCCCGAGGCATATCATAAATATTACTCAGGTAAAGGCAATGTGGCAAATGCGGCTGTGGACACCTCCAGTAAGGCTGGATCAATAGCACAGCTGATCAAAAAGGGTGGAGAGGAGGGAAAAGCTGGCAAAAGTCTGCCTTCAATTTACTTTCTAATGTGAATTTATGCTTGTCAGAATGGTTTGACTGCCTTTTGGCAATAGCTTCCAGTGTTATATTTTCATGCAATATGAGGTTAGGAAGTTGTAGCAATTTCCCAGCCTTTCACCCAAAGGGAAAGGAAGCAAATGCATTGATGTGAGTGTTGCATGGAACTGACAAGCAAAACAGAAAATACAAACCATTTAATGAATAATAGATTAGTCTTCTTTTGTGTTGTTAAAGCAAATGACTAACAGTCGTTCAGGTTCTGACACAACTGTGGGTCCTGAGTGCTGTAGAAACTCAGTTCTGGAGATAAAACTTTCTTATGTGAACTTAATTCCCTAAGTTTGCTCTAAGAAAATGACAGATGAAATGACAGTATCATAACTGAAAGCTAGAGTTAAGCAAACCATGTAGATTTATCAACTTCATGATGATTTTAATTTCCTTTTATCTGGTAACTGTACTCTTCAATAATATCTGGGTAGGTGAAAGGTATCAGTCAACAAAGGTCTCTCAAAGCAATGAAGGTCCTTCATTTTTATTTGTTTTTCTCATTTTTTTCCTTTTACAAGTGATTCTAGAAGTTAGACCTGGCACCACAATCCAGAGGATATTTATTCCCGATAATATGATCCCCAGTAATTTTTTTCCTACTGAAAATCAAGCTGGTTTTCTCTCAAATTTACTGGTTGTTGTAATGATGGGAACAAAAAAAATGTTACTGTAACGAGTACTGAAATTGAAATGAGTGAGTGTGGGTGGAGTTGGTACCTGCAAATATTTCTCTGTGAATAATATTATGAGAGACATTGGATAAAGATTATGGATGGAAAAAGTTTTTCCTCTTTCAGTAACAATTCTGAAAAAACAACAAGGAAGAAATTTAAAATATTTATTGCAGTTGTATTTGTTTTTCACACAATGTGAAATACACATTTTTCTCCTGTATATGTTACTTGCTCTGACAGTTTAATCTATGACACTTCATTTGATACATTTCATTACCAATTTGCAAGTCCAGTTCATTTTCTAGTTTTTGTGCTATTTTAGATTATGACATATACATTTTCTTCTCTGCCTGAAAACGATTAATTCAATACAAAACACATAACTAAAAACACATAACTAACAGCCCCTGGCACTCAAAAATTATGCAGTATTGCTCCAAACTCACTACTTTGGCTTAAAAATAATGCATTAATAATAATATTTTTATTTTAAGTATGTAATCAGATTTTGAATAATTAAGTTATTAAATTAGTCTGAGGCCGCGCTCTTCCAAAGATTTCCCTCTAAGAACTAAAATACAGTGTGTCCTTTTTCCTATGTTTCTCTCTTAGCTGATTGTTTCCATGAAAATACTTTTTTATTTTTCTTTCTTACAAGGCCCCAATATTACAAAGGAATGATAAGAATTGTTAACACCGTCTTTTCATTGACTTAATGTATCCCTCAGTCTTTCCTGGGTGAATTTTGTTCTGGCTTGACATTTTCCCATTGTGATTTTGGAAATGCAGCTTATGAAACCTTTTTATAAATGGGATTACAGCACATCCTCCCTGACTTCAAGAATCATTGATAGTTTAAGTGTTTTGTGGTTTTGGGTTGTTTTTTTTTCTTCTGTGTTTATTTACTCTTAAGGAAATGTTAAAAGTCATCTCTTTATTACAAATAATATTCAGGGCCTAATACAGCTGGCAAAATATATCCCTGTATATAATAATAAGCTTTGGAAGGGTCAGCTTCAGTATTCATCATTGAAAGGACATTGTCATCCATTAAAAACCACGGAAGTGACTTGTGCTCGCAAGAAAAAGAAATTACAACGTGGTGATATGTCCCCAAGACTGGTTGTTTCTAGGGTTCTTCTCCAGATGCCAGACTGATATTTCCCTTTGCCCCGGTGCTTCTCCTGTCTCCTCTCTGCCTTTTCCTGCTGTGCTTGTACTTTCCTGCCTCTCCTTGTTCCAGCCTATGTTGCCCAAGTCTTTGGTGGGAAATGACATATTCAACTGCAAGTTCAAATTCCTTTGCTCCTTATCTGGCTCAAAAAAATGAACACAAATTGAAAGCCTGAGTTCAAAATCTGAGATAAAGCTACTATGGCCAATTTATTGTAGAGTAATTGACAGCCACAGCTTTTTGCTGTTTAACATCTTAAAGACAGTAAATCAAATGAGAAACTTGAATTCAGGGAGCTTTTTTCTTGCCAGAAAAGCATGAGAAAACTAAGGAAGTGTGGTCTGTACAGTCACACTTTTCTTATCTCTATCACACCATGATGCTGGAAGCTGTTTCCTGTATGTGAGGCACAGATAGATCACAGGAAAAGAATGAATGTGGCATATTTTGTGGTTACAGAATTGAGAAAAGAAAAAAACAAGAACTGCTTCAAATGACAATACTGAAGATTCGAACAAAGATGCAATATGGTAATGGAAACTAAGGCTGAGAATGACTATTGTAAGCTATCTAATCCATCATCATGCTCTTGGTATACTGTGATGCCTCAGAAAATTCAGGTTAGAGATACGGCTATGAGGACATCCAAAAACAAAATTTTAAGTGCAAGAAACACATTCAGTGTTTCACTTTTGTTCAGGGCAGAGATGGGTGGGGAGTTTACACATAGTCTAAAGAGTCTCCTGAAATTCTCAGAAAGCAAATCTCCTATCTGATCAAGAAAATTTGCATCCCTATGAAGAATGACCTCTAACCTGGTGGCTCTGTCATTTACCTCACACAGAAGTGGGGCTCCAGAAGAAGAAAAGATAGGCTAATTTCTCTTCCTTCTGGTGTGGCAAGAAAAGTTCTGGTTCTCAGACAGGGCTTTTAAATGAATGACCAGGTACAGGGGATGAAAAAGCGGTTTGCTTAGAAAAAGAAGTGGTTGGTTAAGTCTGCAAGATAGAGTCTGTGGCAGGAGTGATGCATATATGCACTGCTGCAATTGCTAGCAGGTAGTGGAGAAGTCACATAAGTAGATGCAGAAAGAGAAAAGAAAGTATGATGCTATTCCCAGAGGTGAAGCAGAAGAGAGTCCTATGGGACTCCAGCTGTAAAATCTCACCTTACTGGTTCTGTGTGCTGAGAATGTTTTGAGACATAACTCAGAGTATACATCTGTAAGTCTTGAATTGGTGTAGGAGTTTTTTTCCTTGGTTTTCTTGAAAATTTTAGCCAGTGCATTGTCAACTATTGTTATCACAGACTCATTGTTTTTAAGCAGATCCTACTTCTTAATGTAATTTCTTGTAAATGTCCTTAGGACAAAATGCAATTCACTAACACTACATATTATATTCTTTATATTTCTGTTGTTCTCTCACTAGTACACAGACATAAACTAAGACACAAAGATATACCTAGGCCAGATTACCACTGTCATAAATGCTTGCTATTTACATCACCCACAGAACAACAAACTTTCCAAACTCTTCTCTTTTTTACCAAAAAGACTATGCTGAAATCTGCTTTTCATTTCTTCTTAAGTAGAGAAATTTAAGCCCAGTGCTAAGGATGCCTGAGTTTACTCAATCTCTCTCAAGAAAAAGTTTCATTAGCAGTATTGTATGCTTTATGCTCCTGGTTTTCATTTTTGCAAATTATTTTCTCTAAACTGGAGATGACATGGGGACAAACAATTCTTTGTTGAAGGAACATCACTATCTTGTGACTGCTTATGCAAGGTTCCTTTTCTGTCCTAGATTTCACACAGATCGGATGGAAAACCAAAGGAAAAAAAAATACTACTGTCTTTTAGAAGAGCCGAAGGAAATGATACTGAGAGTATTTGGGGTTTATTTTTATACTAATCAGTGCTTTTTTATTTGTAGCTGAGGTTAGCATAGTCACAGGTAATCTTCCACACAGGTCGGTCTCTCCATCTCATTTCCTAGTAATCCAATTTCTTCACCTTTTGTTTGACACTCCTTTTAAGAGAAAGGAAGTCAAAATACTGCAGGGGAGATATCCGTGTTATGACAGTGACCATTATAACTAGTACTGTTTTATTCACTTTCAGATAGTCTCTACAGATGAATCAGTCATAGGTAGCCATTGTGTTTGAAAAATGGCTCATCCAGGTTAACACAGGCACATATTCTAAGGCAGCATCATGGAGGCTTTCCTAATTTCTGTTTTCTCAGAACAATAAAGGCTTTGACGAGTTTGGCAGCATGAAATAATGCTATTTGGCCATGTGTGGAGAAAGTCAGAAACATTATGTTCAAAGCAAATCTAAGAGAAATGGCCTTCTCAGCCACGTTTCACCCTAACTATATTGGGTGTTGGGATGGTACACAAATATATAATCTGTTTATCCATGCTACAGAAACTACTTGGATGAACCCCAACCTAAAAATGAATTCCTCAGCACGGTAGACCATTACCAACTCCAGGTGCATGAGATCATTCTGCCTGTTTACCTTCAAATCACTCTGTCTTGTTCTTTTCTAATGCTTGTTTGCTTCTAAACCACGCACTGAGAGATTAGAAACAAATGGTATGCAAAAGATGACCTTTGGAAATGGAGGACCTTTATGAAATGAATGCCTCCAGTTCTTTTCTGACAAGGCATATACAGTCCTGTGTGGTTACAGACTGTGTTGTCAGTCTCTAGCCACAGAAGCTGACTGAAGTGTTGGGGAGCATTCCTCAGGGTCATGCACTTTACGACAACAAATACCTCAGACCTGAAACAAAACCAAGATAAATCCTAAAAGTAGCTCTTGTACTTTTATTCCTGCAATGTGATGACTAGGCAGAAGTAGTAATTTGAGAGAGAGCTATCTGGCCATGACTGCAGCATCCTTTAAGGGTGTGTATGCTGCAATTTCCAAATCCTAAATATCAGTAGGGGCTAAGATTTTAGGATCAGTACCTCTGAAGTTGCAAAGGGATCACTACCAACTTTTTCCTCATACGCTCTTTGGATAGTAAGAGCCAGGTAATCTTTGTGAGCATAAGTTCTTGTATCACTCAGTTCTTGTCATTAAAGACAGTATCTTGACTCTAGTTCTAATAATTGTGTAAGTGGTGGCAATACATTACTCTTCAGATGAACTGGTGCCTTTGACCATCTCATTTCTAAAAAGAACTGCAGAAAGATATTGAGATAAAGTTGTTTAAACTTATGCAAAGAAATCTACTGCTCTGCGATGTTTCTGCTCCTTCTCTCCAAGACAGTCAGAAAGCCCTTTGTAGTGGTCATAAATGAAATGTATTGCTTTTAAAAGCAAAGTTGTTTCTCCTTGTTTTCTCTTGAGCATGATGGAAATCAGATGAACCGTTTGATAATGTTTCTTTAATCTTTCCTCCCCACTATACAGAGAGATGCAAAGATGTGTGAGAGGGTGTCTTTTTTAATGCTCAAGATTTAATGCTCAAGGTCCTACAGACTCAGGATACACACTGAAATTCTGAAGTAATGATTGCTCATGCAGTAGCCTTTCAGAAAACAAACCTTAGAGCCAGTGTTTTATTTTACCATTACTCCCTCTTTCACTGAAGAATGAAAAAGTGTGCTTCATAGTCATCATTTGCTGGGGAAAAAAAATGGAAAAACATGGTCTTCATGTTTTATTCTGTGGTTGTTGGATTAAAGACATCTTCAAATAGATAATGAACAAAATCTTTCTGGTTACGTGCTCAGGAAGCGCCAAATACTAATAGATATTCCTCCTCACCCTCAGGTTTTAAGTTGAGGGTAGCTAGTAACAGGCATTTTGGAATGTATTGAGATTCCTCAATCAGATAAAAGAACAGTCTCAGAAAATACAGTTGGCTTCTTGGGCTTTTGAAATGTATTTATTGATCAAGAAGAGCAGAGACTTTGGGTGAAATCCTTGGAGTGGTTCTGTTACTTAAATGGATCTGATCCTTGTAGGTTTGATTCTTCAGAATGTGAAAATTACACAGAGCCTTCCACATCTGCTTCTTCTGTAGCCCAATTTAGCAATGACATAAAGTTACCACTTGATGGCTCTTAGTTGATATGGGTGAAATGAGTTAATGGATCCCAACCAATCTCCTGCAGTGCACATAGAGCTCAACTGCAGTCTCACCAGAAGCAAAAGGACTGTGGAACAGTGAAAACAGCCACTCAAAAGACTGATTTCTTCTCTTCCCTATGGACAAGAGCACCATGATGCAATCTGCTGCTGCTTTCACTGCTCAGTATATAGCTTTCCCTATCTGGAGCTGTCTACCCCAAATCTTTCAGCATTAAAACCAGATGCAAACCAAACCACCAACAAGAGATGTTTGATTGCTTCTTTGACTTTTGTGTACTAAATTCCAGAGGTGGGGGAGGAGCAAGGTGAAAAAAGAGCACTAGAAATACCCCTATGAAAAAATTACAACATCAAAAAGTAATTCCCTTGTTCATGTTTTTCTTAGAAAGCAGTTCAGTTCCATCTGGCCATGGGCCTGCAGCCAATGCTTGCTTCAGAAGAACTGAGACATTCAAATACAAATAAATAAATAAAGGAATAATGTACCAAGCAGCTCCTTCACCCATCTCTAAAGCAGGGACAAGGCATGGCTCTCAAAGCTGATATTGTTCTGAGCCAGCTTTGCACCCCCATGGAACCATTAATCTTGCTTAGGTTGATGGGGTTTCAAATAGAGCCATGTTACACATGCGTTGAAGTGAGAAGGAGGCAAAGGGGTAGGATCAGTCAGATGATGGAGAACAAGGAAGATTTTGTTCTCAGTGACCGGTCACTAGATCAGCATAGATGGGGAGATACATGCTTGCTGTGGTGGTGATTATTTATTTTCCTCACTTACCAGCTCTAAAGCTCTAAACAATGGTATGCTATTCAATTGCAGGCTGGGGAACTGTAAAGAAACAATGAAATAAGTCTCGCATCACTAGCAAATGTTATTTTCTCTATGAGAGGACAGTAAGAAGAAATAGAAAAGGAAAAGAAATAATAGGTGCTCATTTATTTCTAGCATAAATTTCAGTGTTCCAAGTTGCCAAAGGAACACAAAGTTCATGCAGAACCAGTCATTGCTGCTGCTTGTATCATACAAGAAAGATCTGGTCATGGCTGTAAACAACACCTAAATATTTTAATTGCCTCTGGTTGGTGGATCTTGATGTGAAACTCCGTAAAATTTCTTGTTACACCTACTGTGATGAGAAAGTGTTTTGCTTCATGCTGAGGGGAAGAAAATCCAAAGCAGAAGTAATTGAAGCTACCATTCTTGGAGCTTTGTCCTGAAGCTCACTGAATGAAGTAAATTGAAAATTAGCTCTTCAAATTTCCCATATCAGTTAGTCATATTAAGAAGACTTTGAACTCTCTCTGTCTCATGGTCATAGGATCATGGTTGAAGCAAAAGATGATGCATGAACTCTAAAACCTGGTAATAATTTGGAGGACAGTGGGGTAATGTAGGCAGAAAGGGATGAGATTGAAAAGGTTGTCTGATGGTGTTCTGGAGGTTCGAACATTGTCCAGGAGGACTGAATTGCATCCTAAACTTCCCGTAGGTTGAGTCCTGCAATTTATTTCATCTAGGATTTTACCTGTATCATCACGTCCTTATGTGGTCCCCATAGTCTAACGTTTCTGAACCATTTTAAAATCACAAAGGTGAGGCCCTGTTGCTATTACAAGGAAATAGTGAATAGATGTCTGTATGATGCCAAGTTGTAGTTGTATAGAGATCAGCTTTATTTTGGAGTAAAGATGACATTTGCTGAGTTCTTTACTATGAGAGTGGTGAGGTGCTGGAACAGGCTGCCCAGAGAGGTTGTGGATGCCCCATCCCTAGAGGTGTTCAAGGCCAGGTTGGATGGGGCCCTGGGCAACCTGATCTAGTATTAAATGGAGATTGGTGGCCCTGCATGTGGCAGGGGGGTTGGAGATTCATGATCCTTGTGGTCCTTTCCAACCCTGGCTATTCTGTGATTCTGTGAACACCATAATGATGCAATAGTGAAATACTCTTTTCGCTAAAGAATTTCCTACCTCTCTTCCTGAGTAGAGACCTAGTTAGAAAGTAATGCAATTTTTTCCCCCTTGTTCCTTGCCCCCAAGAGTTGACAGAAACAGATGGAGAAAATGACAAAGAAGCCAGATTAGGCAAGGGAGAAACACTTGTAGCACTCTTGTTTGTTGGGTGTCAAGGATTCCCTCCCATTCTTAATTACAAAAAATCAGGATTAGTGGCTAATTTTCATCTTGAGGTGAAGTGGGAAATGAGAAAGAACTGATCTGATAGGACATTGGTTATCTATCCTTTTATCTTTGGTCTCATTGTTTGGAGAGCAAATCAGGCTTCTTGAAAGCCCAGCCTCTAACCAAATACAATCCAAAGTTAGTCCATTTGCTTCTAGGACTTGAGAGACAAAAGGGGATCAGAGCAATATAGGTTTATGTCACAAATTTTAAATAATCTATGAACAAAATATGCTAGATACATGTTTCTTATGTATCTCTGGGAATTTACATCTTAAGAGCCAGGATAAACTGAAAATTTGAGTGTTGTCTCTTTTACTTCAGTGGATGAAAAACAACCTTATTTAACATGTTTCTCTTAACACTTGAAATATGATATGTCAGCATTGGCTAATTAAGGGATTTGTGAGTGCGTGCTTCACCAGTTTTATTTTTTGGGGTCAGCAGAGTGAGAGGAGATTTAGCACCACCCCAGCTCTCACTGCCAAACCCATAAAATATCTCCATCATCCCCTGCTAGATCTGTCAACGATAAGGATAGTTTAAGGAGCCATTCTGAGCACAACCAGATAAGCGCAGAATCGGCTGATGATAAAAAGGAAGGGTGGGATCCCAAACTCTCACTAGTTATCAGAGCAGCAAGACCAAGTAAGGCACCAGCTCCCCAGCTGCCAAGTACAAACTACGTCAGGATGTCCTTCTGCAGTTGCTGCCTTTGAGCACGTCTCTGCTGACAGCAAACCTTTCTTGCACTTGTCAGGGAAGAAAGTGAAAGAGTTCATCCACCCTGGCACAGATGGAGGATGGGCTCTCAATGCTGTTGAGCTCTGACCCTCCATACTCCGGGGAAACGATTCTGTTTGTTTGCTTTTTGAAGGGAAAATAAAAAATGCTGAGCTTCTTTATGGGAAAAAAAAACACATCTTGGAGTTGGGATTTCTGTCAGATTTCCAACAAGATAAAAACATGACAAATTTTCACCATCTCTAGATGTAACCCACGATGAATATTCCTCAGGGATGAAGGGGGAGAGAGAAAGAGAGAGCAAGCCCATTATTTACATCTGAAAATAATTTCAAGGGGAATATTTATCCCACTGGATAGAGAAATTCTTAACTAAAGCAATGTGCCTGGCCAGTGAGGTACTATGATCAGGGAAAGAACATCCCTCCACTCCAGGAGGCAAAACACATCCTGAAAAGTTTGAAATGTGTTTCTATAAGCAACCCAATAACTGTGATGTATGTGCTTTCCCTGGCGAAAATGTTCTGCATGTTTTGATCAGGCAGATCCTTGATTTCTTCCCCCAAAGTGAAGAGGCAGCTTGAAGGTAGTGGGGGGAGAAACTGAATTGCTTGGACACTGCCTGCAGTCTGGGCATTGAATAATCGTTGCTTTATAACACTGCCATTTAGCCTTTCTGAGCATTAATCATTTTTGGTCAGAGTTTCACAAGCCTATACAGAGAACACTTGAGGAAGCATTAAGAAAATGAGAGAGACAGGATAAGACCAACATCTTCTTGACTGCTGAAGAAACAATCCTTATGGACAAGGTCATGAAAGCAGCAGGCAACTTTCATTATCAGGTTCCTTTTCTGATTTTTTTTTTTTTTTTTGCTTGCTTCTTCAGTCAGGCTTAGAAAGCAAGCAGGATGGAGATGTCATGCGGGTTGGCTATGGCTACTTCTACATCAGTCTACATCATTGCTTCTTCTCTTGTGTTATGACACTGTATGCTCTGTGGCCAGGGATGAGAATTCTCAGCTAATTGTTGTTGTTGATACAACTGAGCACAGAAGGTCAAGGTCTGGGGCTGGTAGATGTCAGCACAGTGAAAATTATGCAGAAGTAGGGTAAAAAGACATGCAAAGACTTAGACTTTCTTAAACATTTTTAGAAAATAGAGTGCCACCTTTTCACATAATATGACTCCTGGATTACCCCAAGAGCTTCTTTGTATGCTGTATTGTTGTTTTGTTTTTCTTCTAGAAGCTCCAGTGATTTTATAGAATTTGTCCTGTCCCTTGCTGCTCACTGCCTGGGACATCTCAGACTCATTTTTCAGGTGGAGGCTGCAGACATGGGAACCACAGGCAGAGACTTCTGGAGGAAAGGTTGGAAAGAGATGGAGGTAGCTGGAGGCTTTTTTACAAAGTGAGCCATTTGCTTGACAAAGGTCAGAGCTATGTCTGAAAGCAGAGTCAGCTGTGCTGGAAAGCACACGAAGTTCCCTTTGCAGTTGTTCCTAAATTCCTATATCTCAACAAAGAAATACTTTTCATTTGTGGATGCCCTATTCCTGGATGCATTCAAGGCCAGGCTGGTTGTGTCTCTGGGCAGCCTGGTCTAGTGGTTGGTGATTCTGCCAATGGCAGGAGGTTGAAACTAAGTGATCATTATGGTCCTTTTCAACCCAGGCTATTCTATGATTCTGTGATTTATTTTAAAAAGTTCCCTTACCTTGCTTCCCCTCATTACATATAAACTGAAATGACTTTTTGTCTATAATAAAGAAGTAACCCTTGTTTTTTTCACACAGACTTTGAGCTTTTAAAGGAACAGTTTTTCAGCAGATAGGAAAGTCCACTGAGCAGAAGTGGTAATGTTCACTTGGATGGAGGCTGCAATGTTTGCAAGTGGGCACAGGTATTTCTTAGGTCATGCAAGGAAAATACTTTCTGCCAAGTTAGCAGATTGCTCTGCTCAGGCCTTGAATCAGCCACAAGCAAACCAGAGCTCATATACCTGTCTTCTCAGGATGTTATATTGCTTCTGGTCTCTAGCCAGTCCATGGCTCGTATTCAAAGCCCAGCCAAAATGATCTTGTGTCTGTCTGCAAAGCACTGTGTAGCCATACCCATGATAACAGACTTTGGAAAATAAAACCTGAGCATTGATCTGCAGTTCTTTGAAGAAATGACTCTGAATGCCAGGACCACTCTTGCTTAACAGATTTCAGCCTAATCTGATTTATTTATTGTTTAACCTGCCGTGTGCCTGCAAACCAGCTGGAAGCACAGCCGGCTAATTACTGGGCTATGCCAGCATAGGCTGCCTTTGATTGCTTGAGACATGATACTTGTAAGATGGACAAGATTTAAGGTACACAAGTTATTGTCTTTGACCCTCTTTCAGGGCCTAAAGAGCACTGAGAAGCTGAGATGTTCTGTTGGAGAGACAGTGGGGATCTGGCTGCATCAGGGCAAGAACTGCATCTGGAAGTGATTCCATCTTCAGCTTTCTCTGTCTTGTTACCATTCTCTCTCTTGTGCATCTGTGAGGTGAAATGTGCTTAAAGCACAGTCTTGATAATCCCTCTAGAGTTTCTTCTCTCCTATTTGTATCTTTCAGAGAGTGTCTGTGCTAACGTGTTTCTCACTTTTGCTCTATACAAATGAGACAGCACTGTTTTTGCAAAGGCTGTATGAAATAATGGAGATTTTTCCTTATTCTGAATGTGCCTGGAAGCTGAAATTCCCCTTTGTAAAAAAATCTTAGCTCAAGCTTGCCCTGTGCAGGGACAGACAGAATTGAGGATTATCCCTAGACCCCATGTTTCATACTTAGTTTAGAAGTGGAATTGCAAAGTGAAATCATTCTTAATTCTACTCTATTCATGAACTGTTTCTTCTGATATAAAGGCTTAAAGGTATCATAAAAATTAACAAAATCATCATCTGAGAAAGCTAGAGGAGCAACTTTCTTACCAGCTGGTGTTTGAATGCTAACCCTTGAGAGCAAAGGTGCTTTGATATAGATAAATATACACTGCTTCATTAAACACCAAGCTGCGTGGTGCAATTGATATGTTACAGGGAAGGGATGCCGTCCAGAGGGACCTGGAGAGGCTTGAGAGGTGGGCCCATGCTGACCACATGAAGTTCAACAAGGCTAAGTGCAAGGTCCTGCACATGGGTCAGGGCAATCCCAAGCACAAGTACAGATTGGGTGGAGAATGGCTTGAGAGAAGCTCTGAGGAGAGGGATTTGGGAGTGTCTGTTGATGAGAGATTCAGTGCGAGCCGGCAATGTGTGCTTGCAGCCCAGAGGCTCAGGAGGTGATTCTGCCCCTCTGCTCTGCCCTCATATGACCTCACTTGGAATACTGTGTCCAGTTCTGGAGCCCCCAACACAAGGAGGACATGGAGCTGTTGGAGCAGGTACATAGGAGGGCCACGAAGGTGATCAGAGGGCTTGAGCACCTCCCCTGTAAGGATAGGCTGAGAGAACTGGGGTTCTCTTCAATCTAGAGAAAAAGTCCCTTGAGGGGACCTTCCCGTACCTAAAGGGGACCTACAGGAAAGCTGAGAAGGGAATTTTATAAGGACACGTATTGACAGGATGAGGGGAAATGGTTTTAAACTGGAAGAGGGTAAATATAGACTAGATATTAAGAAAAAATTATTTACTGTGAAGGTGGTGAGACACTGAACAGGTTGCCCAGAGAGGCTGTGGATGCCCCCTTCCTGGAAGCACTCAAAGCCTGGCTGGATGGGGCTTTGAGCAACCTGATCTAGAGAAAGGTGTCCCTGTCTGTAGCAGAAGGCTTGAAAGCAGCTGATCTTAAAGGTCTCTTCCAACCCAAACCATTCTATGATTCTATGAAATATACATTGCTTTAAGGTGGAAAGGTGCACTGGCATCAGATGTTTAGAGTTCACTGGTTCTTGTTACATCCGTTCTACTAAGATGATGAATGCCTGGGCCAAAATATAAGAAAGTACTAAGTAACTGACTACGTTAGAATAACAAAACAGAACCAAAAAAAGAAAAAGACAATTTCAATAATTTAAAGTCCTTTTACTGATCTGGAAAGAGTGGAGGAAGCAGGAGGGCAGGGAGGGCAGGAAGCAATCTCTTTACTCCACAAGGGTTCTGGGAATCTGGCTGCCTTTGGGGGACTGGAAGAAATGGGAAAATAAAATAAAAACATGTTCAATATGCCAAAAATGATAGGAAATGGTTATCGGCTTGAAAAGTTCCTCCAAGGGTTATTAATAGCTAACAGCAAGGAAATCATGACTCACTGGGTAGATAAGTATATTCCAGACCCTAAAATGTGAATTGGTTCAAAGTTGCTTAACCCTGACTATTCTATCATAACACATACAAGGAAGGGCTGTCACCAAAGTATCACCACATGTACATAAACCCATCCCTATCTTTCAAAACACTTAAACATGTGCACAAGCCCTGATACTTTTCATGAGCTATAAGAACATAAAAGTGTGTTATATCTGGCCAAAATTCAACACTGGATTTTGAATGCACTGTAAAAAGAATAGTGATATTGGATTTTTTCAGAAATGTTGAGTATTTTTCATGTAAGCAGTTAGGTGGCGTTTGTTCAGTCTTAGGTTATGAAAGAACAAACTTTTCTACAATTCCACCTCCCCATGAATCATGGACATACTTATTTTCTGGCATTCACAGGGAAACTGAGGGACAAAGACATTATAGGTCACTCTTTCAAACTCTGGTTATGGAGGTGTAAGTGCCAATATTTTCACATCAGTGCATTTCCAGCATTGATAAAAGTGAATTTGCTCAGTAGTGGAGACATGGGTTTAACTACTGATCTGTAAGCACAGGAATGGCAGATTTTAACCAAACTGATATCCCTAAAAAATCACCCAGAAACCCTTGGAGTGGGAGAAGGCTGGATTAGAGGAATGGTCAGATGAAGAACTGTGTTGCAATGGGGTATAAGAACTACCAGTCAAAAAACAGAGTCTTGTTGTGACCACTGTTGCATGTTGGCATTATAAAGAAAAATCCCTGTACTGATAAGTAAGCTAAGCAGAGACTGGGAACTGTGCTACACGGAAATGTCATTTTAAAGATTATGTAGGCAAGCAAGCAGTGAGGAAATGAATGGAATGACCAGGATCACCTGAATTTTGGCCAAGTGTGTAGCCATAAAATTATCTTTCCTCTTGGCCAGAGTACTTATTTCCTTTTGCGTCAAGCAGATTTTCTGCATTATGCCTCCTCTGAAACCATGAGTATGAAATTGGATTTTTGCATATCAGAATGCCTAAAATACTCTGACAAAGCAGTGATGGCATTTTAATTATCACCTAATCACTGAATGGGCTTAAAGGGAGAAGAGGCCTGAAAGATATCACAGTCTATTGCCCTGCATCAGTTCCACTGATGGATATTTTTCTACCTGGCATGTGAAACCTTCAGCAAATGAAGCGCCTCAAATCCCTAATCAGCCTGCCTGAGAGATTTGAAATTCTTTTCAGCTTTCCTAATATTTAGTCTGTACCTCCTCTGTAGCAATGTTAGCTCCTTACTCCTTCTCCTGTCACTAACACAGAGAACATAGTACTGCCTTTCTCTGATGCAGCCTTTTGCACGTCTGGAGTCAGCCCTCCTCTATCTTCCATCTCACTGTATAGCACCACAAGCGTAAGAACACAGGAAATTTTTTCAGTGTCTTATACAATGAGAAATCATCCTGATTGGGCAGCTAGGAAAAAGAAGAAAGGGGAGCTAATAAATCTTTTCCGTCTCTCGATCCTATGGTTTTCTATTTTTGCATTGGAATGGAACATAATATTCTAAGCCCTTCAGCAAAACAATGTCAAGCAATTGGTAACAATACATTGGGCTTTTGGGTGGGGGATGCTATTGTGGCATCTGTGAAGGATGATTTTCATGGAACGGTTGTATGGCTTCAGTAAAATACTTGTAAAGTGTCTGCTACAAGTGTGACTGATAGTCTAGTTTCATCCTATTTTCTGTTTTCAGTGGGTTGTGTAAATCATGAGGTATTACGTGCACTCTGCACTCGATCATCTCAGGCCTTTAATTGAAGAATTTGTGTATCAGAGTAAATTCACAACTGCTGTGAATTGTTTGCTGAAAATAAAAGCTTGTTTACCCACATGCCAATGAATAAGAACAGAAAAAGTGTTAGTAATAAACAAGTTGTTTTTTCCTTTATCCCTTCCATGAATATACTTGTATATTCATTTATTCCGCACACTCAGCTGAAGCAAAGAGAAAATTTTGTTGCGTTTTTAGTTTGCCATTTATTTCGTGAAATCTATTACACAGACATTTAGCGTATATCAGATAATATGGAACATATTACAGCCTATAGCAGCTGTCATGATATTTCTAATATATTACATGGAACGGCATAAAATATTTTCAACATATTCTTATAATTTTAACATATATCGTGTGGTGTCCCATATTTTAAGCAGCAGAACAATGGGCCAATTCTTTTTTCTTCTTCTTCTTTTAAAAATTGCATTTTATATATTGTCAGATATATTTTTACCATGTGTGCAATAAATTATATGAAACACGTAACACACATATGGGAAAGGTATGACTTTTTTGAGGGGGGAGGTTGTGGATTGCTTAGCAAGGAACTTAAATCCTTTGTGCATTGTTTAAGCCACATATCTCTGGTCTGGTCTGCCGGCAGTGAGGTTTGTAAAACAAGTATTTGTGATTGCTAGTGACTGGGATGTTTTCTGGTTACGTGAAGATGGTGGGATAGAGTCAGTCACAGAAGTCTACAGCCCGGAACAAGTATTGGGGATATTATAACAGAGCAATCAGCTCTTTGTAGATCTTTAGAAAGTTATGAACATATGCCCTTTTCTGCATCAGGTTCTGCAAAGGAGGCATACTGCTAGAAGCAGTTAGAGCTATGTGATTGCATCCAGCTAAGGCAGCATTACCTACTTGACAAACACAGTCCATATTTTAAGATGGTCTGTGCTGGGTCCTCTCCTCCCTGAAGGTGATGGGAAACTCAGAGTAGTTTAGTTAAGCTAAGTTAAGCTACCTGAGCCTTAGAGAAGCCAATGTCTATTTAGAGACAATAATCAGAGTTTTAGCTAGTTGTGTTAGTGCATTGGGAATTGTAGTGTGCTGAAATCTTACAAAAACAGATTTAAGTAAATCACAAATACGGTTTTCTGTTCTAATGGATTTCAGATGCCTGTTGGCCACATTTTTAAGGAATATATTAAAATCTAGAATAGTATGAAGATAGCTTAGTCAGTGTAGCTGCTCTAGTCTGCACTGTGTCTTCTGCTCTCCTGCACTGCTGTTGAATGAATGTCCACTTCTGTGTGCTGGTTTTGATGGGAGGCATTCCTCTCTCCGCTCTGCAACTGCTCAGATCTGAACAAGGTCTCTAAACCAAGCAAGATAAGATTATCTTGAATTCTATGTAGAAAGTGCTTTCATTTGTAATTTCTGGGAGAAGGAGGTCAGTAAGGCATGAGTGCACCTTCTTTGTGCCCTATTGGCCCATTATACCTTTTCTAAATTGCTGCATATGGTGGCTTGCAGGCTTGCTCAAGTTGCACCAGGGACTGTCCAGGTTGGATATTAGAAAAATTTCTTCTCAGAAGGAGTGATGTGGTATTGGAACAGGCTGCTCAGGGAGGTGGTGGAGTCACCGCCCCTGCAGATGCTCAAGACAAAGATAGATGTTGCACTGAGGGACAGGGGTTACTGGGCATTGTGGAGATGGTTTGATGGTTGGATGAGATGATCTTGGTAGTCTTCTCCAATCTTTGTGATTGTATGATTTCGTGATTCATTTCTCTTCACTACAAACACACAGGGCTCACAATGTGCACTGCTGAGGGAGGTTAAGGCCGAGGGAAATAATCCAATGCAGGATTCTAGTACAGAGTCTGGATTTTATAAACATAAATCAGTGCTCTGAAAGAGTTACCCAAGCTTTTAATAACTGCTTTAATACATCCACTAGGACCACATTGATTTTGTTTTATTTCCAGTAAGCTTATTTACTTATTTTACTGCTTGAGGCAGGCAGGAACTGGAGTCTGCCTAGGACTCTGGGCAGGGGGAGCTATCTTTCAGGCTTTGTGTTTAGACAAATGACAATGCTTGTTCTGTATGAACATACCATCTCTAGTAAGGGGTCTTTAAGGTTCACCACTTGACATTTGAGAAAAGGTCAGTTTGAGGGCTGCACAGCCAGTCTCAGGGCTCATTTTATGCACTTGCTTTACAGCGTGGTCTTTTCATAGTTGTGTTTGAGTGTAGGTCTACCAGAAGTGACTTACTGAGCCTATGCTACATGTGAAGATGACACACCTGCAGTTCAGCTATGGATGAAGAGTGTGTGGGAGAGAGGTGAAACATATTACTGAATGATGAAGATGGCATATGAAAAGCCCAGTCATCTTAGATGCTGAGTAAGGTCTAAGCTCATGGAATAATGACTCTAGGGAGATTTTATGTATTAAAGTCCTAGAAATCTTGACAGCTCATTGGTAAAATCCAGATTTTCTGTTAAAATAGAGTGGTTAGTTTGAGCAAATGCTCACAAGAAGAGCTAATGGCACAGCTTTTGATGAAACAGTCATTTTTGCTTCTACATTTCAAATACTTGATGAATAGCATAGAAAGTGAGACCTTCCAGAAAACCAGTTGTCATTGTGTCCTTCACATGTTGAAAATCAGGGAGTACTTGTCTTGTAGGTAGCTGTTCTGTCCAACATGTGCACATATGTATATATATATAAGCATTCAGTGCTTACTTATATAATTTATTTTAGTAAGTGCTGAAAAAGCTTGCTAATGTCCACAGGTCTCTTCAGGATCAGTCACATAGACAGACAGACACCCTGTGATGACCTGCTCTTCCCTAAATCACCTTGACCACGTTTCCTCTATGCTGAATTTCTGCCAAAATAATCCTTGCTCCCACTGCCTGTATGATTTCCATGCTGGGACAGCAGCAGGGGAAGAACAGAGGTGAGGTTCAGAGCCATTGTATTGGTTCTCCCACGTAAGAGACAAAGAGGAGGAGGCAATCTGCTGACTGAAGCAAGTATGTTTATGCCTCTGTGTGGGGGAACACATTTGCACATCAAATGGTAAGATGAGGAGAAAGCCCCCTTCTCTGTGCTTAAAGAAATGTGAGCAACTGTGCCCCTTAGGAAGCAACCTCATAGGCTGAGCAGCTCTGACATAGATTATATCAGGCAGATAAAAGTGTTATGGAAGTAGAAGAGGAGAAAATGTCTCCATCTTGTCCCAATTTCCTGACAGGATTAAGAGAAAGGGGGAGAAAAGTATATACTTCTGAGCTAGAAATGCAATTTTTGTTCCCTTCATTTGCTTTCTGGCTTTTAAGCCTGCACCATGCGTTTGGATCAGATAAAATAATAACATTTTTTCTTTTTTGAACCCCACGCCTTTAGAAGTATTGGTCTTTCAGTTTCATGATATCATCCTTTTCCTGTCCCTGGGTTGTAATTTTGGGCGGACTGCTGGATGCAGAAAAGCTTGTGTATCTTCTCATCATATGTAACTCACCTATGGCCAAGAGAGCAGAGGAAGCACAGAGAAAAGGAGTTTCTAATGAAAAATGCATTAAAGATGATGAGCTCAGTGAAGGGCTGGTTGTGTGGCCTTTGCTTCTTTGTCTGTTCAGAAGCACTTTGAACTAGGTCATGATCTTTGTGTACTGCTCCTCCTGTCCATGGATCAGAGATATGCTAGCTCTGAGTTTTCTAGTGTTGTCGCTGCTTTAGGTGTTATCTTGGATGCCCAAAGTCTTGTGGCACTGAGAGATTGTGTCACCCATTCATGAATATAAGCAGACTTTTCATTTTTGTGGCCATAACTGGTCAGTTACCCTCTCATGTTACTATCCACAATATATTGAACATGTGTCATTGGGTTCTGAGTTAATTGTCATTTGAACTAAATAATTTCACTGAGCAAACAAACAAACAGAAGAAAAACAGCAAGATCAACAGCAAGTCACTTGGAAAAATGCACTATATTAGGCTGGATAGAGAGGATTATTGATAATTCTTTTCTGCTCAAGTGGTAAGGTCTGTGTATCCTCTAAGGCATCATACTTCCAAGAAGTGAATAATGTTTAGAGAGTTCAGAAATGAGAACTGAGGTCTGACAGAGTGTTCAAAACCAGAAGTCATGGAGAAAAAAAGTGAACAGATTGGGGTCCTGAAGCTCAAGAAGTCTGAGGGGAGACTGGGTAATTACTTAAACTGTGATTTGTTGGTTTGCCTCAGCAATAAAGGGCAGAGTTTATTTCCTTTTTCATTGCAGTTGCCTTTTATGTATTGATATTGCAATAAGAGAGATGCAGTGTTTTTGAGAGTAGATCATACAGCATCTGTCAGAAGTGACGTGGCTGTCCTTGATCCCACAGTGGGAAGATATCTGGAAGATCATGCCCCTTCTTTGACAGGGTTCTGCAAGTCTCTTGATGAGCTAATCTTAATTTATTTCCTTCTAAGGAATATTTTCCGATAATGCAACTAATCAAGCAGTACTGCCTTGAACCCTCTGTAATGTATCAACACGCTGATTGAATTGTTGATGTCAAAAATGGATGCTGCACTACACTGTGCAGCAGTGACAAATACAGTCGTCTGTTACCCCTTCTGTTTCTCTTTAGTATGTCTTGTTTATACTTCCAGAAATCACATTTGCCCTTCTTAATGCTTTGTCCACAGAAGACCTCAAATGATTTTCAAAATTATAGATGCTGTGTCGTCTGTTGTCCTGTACATAAGCTCCATTACAGGTTTTGCAATTTCTTGGATGGTTTTACAGCTGGATGCATCTAAACTGAGTTGTATTGTATTGTGTTGCATTGTGCTTATTGGCTTAGCTAAGGCAATCTGTACCATTGACCAATCTTCACTATTTGTTGTCTTCTATTTCCTCAGCCCATTTCTCTTTTTATTAAATCTTTTAGCAATATGAAAACTTAGTATGTACTGGTACTACAGTTCCTCCCAAGTGACTTGGATCCCTGAAGTGCAGAGGGACAGAAATGGGTGCCAGCTGTGCCTTTCTTCTAGTGCTTTTGCCTTGTAAGAATTCTCTATTTTACAGATCCATCTGAGTCCCACAAGTCAACCATTTCTGAGCTGCTGAATGCAAGCCAAATGCATTTTGTGCCTTTCTAGTTTCTTAATTAAAA
The DNA here is from genome assembly GCA_037305975.1 of Chrysolophus pictus. Taxonomy (NCBI): domain Eukaryota; kingdom Metazoa; phylum Chordata; class Aves; order Galliformes; family Phasianidae; genus Chrysolophus; species Chrysolophus pictus. Next base: position 14,545,314 of record CM074582.1, on the reverse strand, counting down.
CATCCTGCAGGGCAAAATCAGCTGCCTTACAGAAGTCTGTTACATCAACAAGATTATCTTTAGCCACCAAACTGGTAATTTTATCAAATGAAGATATCAAGTCAGTTTGACAGGATCTGTTTCCCATAAAACCCTGTTGATTGGCCTAATTTATATTTCCTAATGTATTTTTTTATTAGCTGAGCCCATGTCATGTCATGATTTCTCTCAGGATATGTGTCAGGCTGCCAGACTTACTGCTATAATGATAAATCACTGAATCATAAAATTTTGGTTGGAAGGGGTCTCTGGACATCATCTTCTGCAATACCCACGACTCAAAAAAGGACTAGCTTCAAAGTCTGCCCAGGGCATTTTCCAGATCAATTTTGAGTATCCCCAAGGAATAAAGATTCCAGTCTCTCTGGGAACCTCTCCCACTACTTTAATTCAGACCTTGTACAGATTTTTTTCTTGATTTGCGACTAGAATTTCCCAGGAGGCAAAATTTCTTGTTGTCCTTTTCTGTGCATCTCTGAGAAGATTGTGGCTCTATCTCCTGAAATACTCAGACATCTGGAGACAGAAATCTGATCCCCTTTTTACCTTTCCTTCTTTGTGCTGAGTAAATTCAGCTTGCTGTTCTTCCTACTGTACGTTACATACCCCTGCCCTGGACCATTTTCATGGTTTTGTCTCCAGTTTGTTCATATTTGTCTTGTTGGCAAAACCCCCAAACTGGAGACAGCAATGGATAGAGATGGATAATGTCCCACCTTGACCTGATGGCATCTTTCTAGTATGTGGTTAGCCTTTATCACTACAAGGACATGCAGCTGACTCCTGACTATTAATTCACCAGGAGACCAGGTCCTTTTCTGCAGAGATCCTCCAGCAGGTCAGCACGCAGACTCTATTATTGCAAAGTGTTATTTCATCTTAGGTGCAAGATTTTTCATTTTTGGGAGGGTAGAATTTCATAAACATTCTGTCATCTCTAGAATATTGGTGAAATGAAAGCTTTCCTGCATCTTTTGGGAAATCCTTTGTTGCATCCAGCTCACTGAAAACTGCAACAGTAAAAATTGTTGATTGTGTCACATGCTTCTGTACTTTAGAAACTGGGAAAGCTATGGGCCCTACACTCTCTGCAATAAATGGTGGGTGATGTAGAATTAAATCATAGAATATCCCAATTTTGGAGGGTCTCACAAGGATCATTGAGTCCAGCTACTGGCTCAACATAGGACCAGCCAAAATCAAACTCTGTGTCTGAGAGCATTGTCCAAATGCTTCTTGAACTCTGGCAGCTTTTTCCAGTGCATAACCAATCTCTGGTGAGGAACCTATTCCTAACAGCCAACCTGACCTGTGTCATGCCTGACACAGCTCCATGCTGTTCCCTCAGGTTCTGTCACTGTCACCAGAGAGAAGAGATCAGGAATATGGCTACTGTTCTTGTGATGTCAATATCAATTATACCACAGTGTCAAAGAGATCTGAAGGAAGTGGAATGTAGGAAGTGGCTTCAATCTACCTTTTTTTTTTCTTTTGTCCCATAGAACTCTCTCCCTCTTTCAAACTCTTTCCTCTGTACTGAGCCACAGAATGGTTGCCAGATTGGCCTATTTCCTGTTGCTGCCCTCTATTTTTCGTCCTTTGTGGGAGTATTGAGACAGTCACAAGTGCTGCTGGTGATGTTGGTTGCTTTCACCAGCTCAAAATCTGCCCCAAAAGCTGGTCAGTTAGAACTGGATAAAACAACTCTTGCTTCTTCTAAAGCTCTCGTATGCTTTCTAAGAATGAGTCTGTTCCATTTCAGAGTTGTTCTTCTGTATCTCACTGTGGTTTTTGTGGTTTTTATCAATTCCTGGGAACTGGGCTGACAGACAAGGAAGATGAGGAAGAGGAGTCTGATACTCTTGGTGTTGTGAATTTGGTGATTAAAGCCTTGAGAACAGATTAAGCTAAAATTGCAGTTTGTGAAGCGTAATGTGATAAAATAACACAGACTACACTCCTCCCTGTGTGTGAATCATGGCCAGCAGCTATATCTGATACACAGTGAGCTGAGGCTTTCCTCCAGCCCCCATGTTTTCCAGCTGCCTTTGTTGTACTGTTAACTTTCATACTCCCTGCACATCTTAGCCCCTAAACCTCTTACTTGCTAAAAAGCAGTCTTCATTACAACTAGGGAAACTGAATGAAAATAAAAATTAGAATGCGTGAAATCTAAAAAAAACACCCCCCCCCCCAAAAAAAAAAAAAAAAACTAACAAAAAGACAAAACAAGGAAACCTGTATGACTTTAGGTTTTCTAAAGCCTACTCTTCCACTTGGATTTTGGTGGCTGACAGCTGGGATTCAGGAAGCAATTTTTGTTTATTTGTTTTCACTACAGGCAGATGAAACACTTAGAGGGATATTGGAGGCTGCATTTAGATGTTATTTCCTCTTGACCTCAAGTGCCTGCCTGCTCCTCCACAAGTAGAGATGCTGTCGGAGACTGGACAGCAGATTTCCTAGGGGAAGGCTCCAATCAGAGAAGAATAAAAAAAACTGTTTCTGTCCTGACAGTTACTTCAGAGTCCAACCAGTCTGGTAGTGACTTCCAGAGCTGACATAGGCTACGGATATGCTCTGCTTCAAAAACTATGCCATGAAATCCTTAGTGACATCACAGTAGCCAGCCCTCATTTGCTAGACAGGGGAAATTTGCCTTTGAGGGGAAATCTATGAGATCCTGCTGCTATTCTGGGAAAAAAAAATCATAGCACACCAATTGCTTTCAGCAGGGAATGACAAAATATGTTTGGGGTTTTTTTTGTTTGTTTGTTTGTTTTTGTTTTGTGTGTGTGTGTGCAGCATCTGACTGAACCATCTACTTCTGATGATTTTAATCTGAAAAAATGGCAAGGCTCCTTCTTAAGAATGCTCTTTAATCCTTTATGTAAAGAAAAGGATTTGACACTGTCTGCCATAGGAGCTTTGTGACATGTCCAAGAGTGAGACATACAGGAGATAACCAGGATGCCTTTCCACATGGGACTCATAGGACCCATCCAGCAGGGAGAACAGCTGAGATCATGAACTCATTACTGTGTTTTCCCACTATTTTAAGTTGCCCAGAGCACTTGAGCTGCTGCAGCCTGACTGTTCGTGCTGCCTCCATGATGTGGTTCACCAGGATTGTGACTCTGTCACTTCACAGGAAAAGGCCCCTGGAGGCAGAGCTTTCCTGGAAACTGAACCAAGGTTGTGCAGTCCAGATATTTCTCCTGCACTACAGAAGGGCAGATGGAGTTCCTGCTAACACTGCTGCTCCTTGGGAATAGTTGTGAGGAATTAAAATGTCATGGTGCAAGGGACTATAGTTGTTATAGAGTGAAGGAGAGAAGAGAGAGGACAGTAGTAATGGATCTGCAGAGTATTGGGGGGGGGGGGGGGGGTTTGTTATGTTTCTTGAGACTGCAAGATGCACACACAGGTCTCATGGTTCAGTCTGATTGCATTACCTAGCAATGATCACATCTACCTCCTACCTAGCAGGCAGGATTTTGCCGTGTGCATTGCATCACAGTGTCTTCTTTCAAAAGACACTTTTTTAAACTCCTAGTCTGTCTGTGGCTGACTTTAGAGCTCAGGATCTGGGTCAGGTCTTGTTTTATCCTTGTGGACTTGACCTAATCTTCACTGAGTACTGCCAGAGCCTCTCTAACATCATTTTTTTTTCCCCTTTGGATCCTCCTGATAACATAATCTATTAGTTGTGGTTGTTTAGATGTTATAAGATGTTTTTTGTGTTTTGGTTGTTGTTGCTGTTGTTGCTTTTTTCCCCTTAAAATAATGTGTGTGTATAAGAGGAAAGATGCCAAATACAAACCATCCATATCCCCTAAAAAAAGGTGGGGTAAGACTGGATGATATCAAAGGAGAAACTCCTGCCTTTGATGGGTGCATTTTCCAAGAAAAATAGAAGAAAATATAACAGACACCAAGAATAACATCCGATTTTCTGCTGCCAGCCCATTTTATGCCTTTAAAAACCAGTCAGTTTTATTCAGCATAGTTTCTGGGAAGGAGAAAAAAGGCGTTGGAGGGGGAGGATCCACGCTCTTCTAATCATATTCAAGTAGGCACTGTACAAAACCTGCTGGAAACCAGCAGTGGTGATGGCTGGCTCATTACTATTATATAAATAGTATTTAAAGTGCAGCTGGGCCCTCACATGAGCAGAGACCTAATTGATGCTGAAATATGTTCATTTCAAGTCCTGTGACTTCACGTGGAAAATATTACACTGGCTAATTAATGGAAATGAGAAGAGATGATGCATTGGCTTATAAAACAAGCAACTGAGATGTTGAGCCTTCATCCAAAAGGAAGAAGGGGGGGCAGAGGGGGAGAAGAGCTCTGGAAGCTTAAAGCAAAAAAACTCAACCAAATAAATGCATGCTCACACTCTCACAGTGACACACACAAAATCAAGAAACAGACACATTCAGGAGGAATTAACTTACTATTTATCTAATGGCTTTCAAGCCAAATCTGAATGTATTGTATGTCCTTGACAGAAAGGCAGCACAAAGCCCACTGTTTATAGAAATGAGCTGAAGAAAATATTGATGCGCTGAAACTGGCAATTCTGAATACTACCTACTAATATCCTTTTCAGGCACTTAGCAAAGTTGCATCTACTGTGCATACATATTTAATGCATACGAATGCAAGTTGGCTCAAGCTGGGAAAACAGGCTTGAGTTAATGGGACAAATGAATTGGCTTTGTTGTGCAGTGCAACAAACTTAATTATCATGGTCTCCTTCAGCCATAAATCATACAAATATGTGAAATGAATCTTCAGTGAAAGCTTTCCATCCAATTGTCTCATTAACACTGGGAGGTGCAGTGAGCTATGACAGTGGCCAAAAGAAGTATGGACAAGCCACTTTTTAGGTAAAACAATAGGACAAAGAGCTGTCATTGGTTATTTAGGTGACTGGTGACATGACACAGATGGGGGCTGCCCCCATGCAAACACAGAGTCACTGAACTTAGAAGACTTGCATTGGATATCTGGTAACTTCCCTGCCTTCAGACGGCTGCTTGGAATAAAGATATATCTAGTCCTAAATACTGGGTTTTCCAACCTGTCTTACAAGACCTTATGTGAGTCATTGATCTCACTCTCCAGAAAACAACTTAATCTGAATTTCTCCTTTCTTTATGTTTTCTTCCATAAATCATAGCAAAGCTGTTCCTATCTACTGGACTTTGGATGTTTTACCTCCCCTCCCTGTTTACCCATTTCTTGTTTTTCTATTATTTCCATGGTTTTTTTTTTTTTTTTTTATATCTTCAGCTCTTTAGTCTTTGTGTATGTATCATATGCTCCAGCTCTTTCATCATTTGATCACAGAATCATAGAATCAAAAGGTTGGAAACAACCTGTAAGATCATCTAATCCAACTCTCTTCACACTACCACTGCTACCACAAGCTACTAACCCATATCTCACAGCTCCTTGTCCAGATGCCTCTTGAACACTGCCAGAGATGGCAACTCCACCACCTCCCTTGGCAGCCATTCCAGTGCCTGACCACTCTCTGAGAGAAATAGTTCTTCCTTAAATATCTTATTTAAAGATATTTTATTTGACTTCCTTGGTCCTATCACTGTCTTTCTTTCAAGAATCAAATTCATTGTTGCGGATTTTGATCTTTCTAGATTTTCTGGCTCACTGACTTGATCCCTTCATATTATTTTCAGTGACCTGTTCAGTTGTTAAATCATGCCATAAGCCAGCACTTGCCATGAGTTTGATCTTTTTCATCTTTATCTAACTTCTAAACTTTACTTTCTCATTAGTTATTCATTTATTTTATTTTCTTATGGACACCAATGGATAGAATTAGACTGCATCCTTCCTTTATGCCATTTACTCCCAAATTATACTTCTCAAATTGTCTTTCTTCTACTTTTTTGCTGTGGTTGTTTTCATGACTCCTCCCAAATTATTGCTGTTTGTAAATTTCAGCAAGCGCCTGCTTATTTCCATTTGCAGAGATTAACGAAGATGTTAAATGAGACTCTTTCAGCATCCAAGTAGGCACATCTGTCTCCATGAGACAATGTTTATAGCTAAGCCCGCCGCAATTATTTTTGGAGTAGAATCTCAGGAAATAATTTCTGAAAAGCCAAAAATGTATCATCCATGCAGAGTTTCTCACTGATGTTGCAGCAAGCACTGCTAACGTGGAGTGTCAAAGGCCGTACTAAACTACCACTGATTTTCCTTCCTCTCCTCCAGTCTTCTGCAAATCAAGTGAATGTTGCCAGGTTTGTGGACAGGTTGGGGTACTACTTATAGCCAAGACATCACATGAGGCAGTGTAGCTCCTCCAAGTGAGAGATTACACGAGCAATACTGTTCGATTATCTGAGCTCTGCCTATCCTCCCATCAATCATAAAGGTTACTTGTAACCAGTGTACTTCTCCCTCTCAAAAAAAAAACCCAAAACCACCACCAACAACAACAAAAAGAAAACAACCAAAAAACCAAAAAAACCCCAAAACACAAAAAACCCACCAAAAAAACAACAAAGCAAAACGAACCCACCCAGACAAAGCTTTCCACTTTGCATCTTCCCTTAGGAAAAGGATAAAGCACAGACACCAGTCAGATTTATAGAATCATTTTAGTTGGAAGGGATCTTTAAAGGTCCAACTCCTCTGCAGTGAACAGGGGCATCTGCAGATAGATCAGGTTGCTCAGAGCCCCAGCCAGCCTTCTAGCAGCTTCTAGCAACATGCTCAATTTCAGCAAATGAGAATGTCATCCCAATGGCCATAGGAGAAAGTCACAACATTTATTTCTGAAACAAGCTCTCCCAGAAAGGTTTGTTTATAACTGTCTGTACACGTGTATGAGGGCTGCTCCTACTTTATGATATTGACCCACGATGTCAAAGGTGGATGTTGGTAATATGGCAGTAGAGGTTGAACCTTCCTACCAGTATTCCACTACACATTGTTGCTGTGCAACAGATGGCAGCAGAGGGGCAGTCTGACAGAATGGCATCTGATATGGAAATGTTTATGAAGTGTTATTGAATGCATGTTCTCATATTCCTCCATGTTGAAAAAATGGCACCTACTGATATTCAGTGATGCTGAACATTTATGGAGACCAGACAGTGGGTACAAGCACAGTGAATGGTGCATTTCAGCAGTGGTAATAGTGACAGGGGGTCACCTCTGTTAGTACAGATTTTTACTACTGTGGCATGTAGACTCCTGTTTGTTGCTGGCAAAAAATGCACAGCTAAAGGTGATGACTAAATTGGAGAATAGTGTTTTGTAGCTGAGAATTTTCTCTCTCAAATGGTATTACTATGCTCTTTGTATCTGCTGTAGTTTCCATGGAAATAAATAGAAGGCATTACTTATGGAGCAACTTGCATATATTGTATGCATATTTGATATCTTTACTCTTGTAGAAAATGGCACAAGTATGGGGCACCTGGGAGCAATAGAGGGAGAGTGATCTGTATCCAGAATTCCCTTTGTATGATCTTCAAGCCTCTCCTGTATCTGTTACCAGGCAGTCACACTTCCCAAATTCATGCCAGCAGTTCCTTTAATCACACCCCCGCGTGTATTTGTTTGTTTATTAAGCACAAACTGCATGGCCTGGGGCAGACAAACCAACTCAGACTTGCCGTCTTTCAAACTCACACCTGCATCTGGGATGTAAGCGTGATCTTCCGAGTGTGGTGTGATTCTTCAATAAGCTTTAATGGAGATGAGAGGGCTTGCCTCATGTAGGTGTTTACCTGAAGCTCTGCACCTGCCTATGTCCAGTGACCACATCTGGCAGTCCCGGACTCCCCTCTTTGCTGCTCTGTTCAATGCATATACCATTTGCAACTACCTAAGCCTGCCTTAATCACTGTGGTGTAGAGACTGGATGTAGTCCAGGGTGTTTTGCCTGAGGTTGCAAGGAAGATCACCAAAGAAAGCTATGATTTGAACCATTATCTCCCAAATCCTAATTAATTTCCCTACTGGCAAGGACCTTTCTCTCTCCTCTTGTGGTTAAATTTGCACACCTGAAATAATGAATAAAAATAGAGCAGGAGTGAGAGGAGCAAGGCTGCTGGAATGGTGCAGGGCTTTGAACACACCCTGTGGAGGAGCCCCAGCAGGGAGACCAGCTCACTTGCTTCCGCACAAGGACCTTTTAAAAATTTATCTCCACATGAGAGACTAGATTTCTCAAGGGCCTGAGATCCCCTTCAAGGGTCTCCCCCTCAGCTTCACCAAGAAAATAGACCTCCATGTTGTACTCTGTAAATCAGAGCCTATGTTTTCATGTATGGATGGGCATGCAAAGAACGTGCAACCTATGGGAATTCTGCCTGTGAAGTCTTGGACAGGATGATGCCAGAAGACTCCCAAACTGATCATCTAACTTGAATGCTTTTAATAACATGGGTAGTTATAGGAAATTTCTGATGACTAAGTGACTGACTTAATTTTCCTGTGGGATAGAGTCTAGCATGAATAAAGCCTTCCTCCTGCCTGTTTCATTTCTCATGACTGTTTAAACACTGACATGGATGTCCTCTAAGGTTTATCCTGAACTGGCATGAAGGCTGTTCTCTAAAGATTTTTAGTTTCACATTGCCTTTTTTTCTATTATTAACTATTAATTCATTTGAAACTGTAGACCTAGTAATCTACAATAGACTTAGTGTTCTACTGCTTTGGTTAGCCTCCACAAAATACCTATCTTAGCAAAAGTTAAATAGACTTTTTTCTCTGTAAGAGAATAAGAGAGAATATCTCTCTGTAAGGAGATAAAGCTCAGTAAGATTTTTTTGTATTCTGCAGTTTTTTTTCCTCCATTTTTTTTTTTTAAATTTGAGACTGTTGCAGGGATGTTTCAGAGGTGAACTGCATTCTTTAAACTGCTCCAACCTACTGATCTCAGAGAAGTGAAAAAGTGGCTGAAACCACCAGCAATCTCCAGCTGCATCTATGGCTCTGGACGAATTTGATAAATACCCAAACACTGGCAGATCAGGGCCTGTGCAGTGCAGTTTTTCATTTGATACTCTCCTGCTTTGATTTCTGGGGAAAGGGAGGGAAAGGGTGAGTAGGGGATCAAAAGTGCCACGTATGTCCACACCCTCACGTTAAGTCCCACTTGCTTTGACATGTTAAATACACAGGAAGAAAAACAGAAGGAACATAGGAAGAAAAATGCAAGAAATAATTGCAACAGAGAGAGAGGGAAACACTCTCAAATGAAAGCTCAGCTGCATGAATTAAAACAGATACATACTTTTTTCTTCATTTTGTCATACACCTCATTCTTGCCTGTCATACCACTGCCCAGAATGGAACAGCAAGGTCAGTTTTACCCAGCCCTTCTGTGCAGTGCTAGCAGAGTCGTAATGTATATGAGTGACTGTCAGCATGGTATCCTCTCAGGTGGCAAGGAGTAAATGCAAAATATAGGAAGATCACAAAATACTCCTGCAAGAAATAAAGTTCCATTAACACTTTCTCGGGGAGACTAGGCCAAGGAGTGGGTTGAATGCTAGTATTTTTCTCTGATCCATGTCTACATATTTTTGCTCTTACTGATAGCCTATGTGTAGACTGAGCTCACACAGCCCACAAATTCAATCTGCCTTTGGGGCATGTGATCTCAAAACTCTTCTGAAGTGAATTCTGTACTGGACTAGTTTGTCCAACAGTGGCTGCCAAAAGAGCAGCTGGGAAATGTGAAGGCAGCTGGGCTAGGCATGGTGAATGTCCTTGAAGACTGATGTAGTAGAAGAGTGCACGTATCTCCAGACAGGTATTCAGACTGGAGGGATTTCGGGCCATTTGGTTGGCATCAGAGTGGTTGTCTGACCTGGAGGGTATTGCTAGGAGAGGTGCCATGGAAAGAGGCCTGAATAAGACAGTACCCAAAAGTATGGGACTGGCTGAGGGAGAAGGTCTGGAGTACAACCTACGGACCCTGAGAAGAAGCTCTGTCTAGATCTGCAAGTAGGAACCACTGCATCAGACTGCTTTGTTAAGCAAAAATTAGTTTCCTTTGCAGCAGACAATCTGAAGATATAAAAGCCTTCTTTGGTCCAGGGACAGTGTTCCAATCAATAGAATAATGGTTGGATTAAGTAACATACTGCGTAGAAGTATATGCTATGATTCACAGACTGCTGTGATACATCTAAGGGTGATTATGTGGCTGTTGTCAAAAGCCTCGTGCAGTTTCTTGCACTTACCTGGGGTTTGTTTTGTCCAGACAAAACATTGCTACAACAGCTGTTACTAGTGACAATCCTGCTTTTCATGGAAGGGAGCCAGGAGCTGATTTGGCCGAGAAGGATTCAGCTGGGGGTCTCCATCAGCAGGTGCTGTGCTGTACTCCAAAGCTCTGAAACAGTAACTAAAGAGCTTTGGAAGGGACCACTGAGGTTGCTGCAGTTAATGTTGCCAGTGGCATTATCACAAGGAAAGTTGGGGGAGTTTCTTTTAAGTGTCTGGCTTCCGGGGTTGTATTATTGCCTGTTGTCTGTATAGATGGAAATGCTGCTTGCCAATAATCCACAAATAGAATTGTATTTGCCTTGGGAGACAGAAACATTCTTCTAGAGCACAGCCTCTTCAGCAAGGACTAACCAACCCAAGCTCCCTCATAAAAAGGGCAACTTCTGCTGGACAGAAAAATGCCAAACCTTTGCAAAAACTGACTGTATGAGAGAGAAATGTTAGCAGAAACTTCTGCTGGAGAGGTTTCCTGAAAGGGTAGGGAATGTTCTGAAGACGTGATTCAAACAGTGCCCAAATGTTTGTGTTGTTTTCTTTTTTCTTTTTTCTTTCCCTTTTTTTTTTTTTTTTTCTTCTTTTTTTTTTTTCATTGCTGGTCTGTTTCCCTTAATTAATCAGCTTACTTGTCATGGAATTTGGCTTTGGAGATCAAATGCAGAGTGCCTCCAGCATGAGCCCTCTTCTTATTTGCTGAAGCTACAAAAGAAAAACCAGGCCAAACTCTTTTCCCGATGTACAGTTAATAGAGTTACACTTCAAATTAACTTAGTCTAGTATGCCATTTTCCTTTAACAATTCTTTTCTATTGCTACATTAGATAGTAATTATTGGAGGAACTGTCATCAAGAAATTCTCTCTGTAGGAAAATAGGAAGATTGGTAGCTTTTTATCTATATTAATATCAGCACTGGTACTGGTTGGGGGTCTAGAGGCCTCTGTTTGTCCTCATAGCTAGAACAGCAATGTTCATCAGGGGAAACACATACACAGGCACTTATGAAAGTACTTCTGTCCTGTCCAGGAGGGCCTTGCAGGGAATTCATTCTGAACTGTGTTCAGTCTTTGATCTCACTGATAGTGCTAGTGCTAGAGACCCCAGTTGGGAAGCCACTGAAAAAGCCTTATCTGATTGCATTTATTAATAAGCTGGACTGGATTTGAGTGATTCATCTAGGAGGGAATGCATCCCGCTGCATAATCCACACACACAAAACACACAATTCATGCGTTCATGAGGTGAACTATTCCAAAGGGCAGAGCAGGAGAAACAATGGAGAAGGGAGGACAGTATTTGGAAACAAAACACTAGCTGATGTGTAGCATCCAAGCATAGCTGATAAGAAAATAACAGCTGCTAGACTACCAGTAAGCACACACCCAAGAACAGTGTAGCTCCTACAGAGCCAGGAGACACACTGTTCAGGGGATGGTCTGGAACCCTCACATGACTGCCTGGCATTAGGGTAATGGCACAGAGCCCCTGGGTGTAAAGACCCTGTGGGTTTAAGAGAACATGTCCAGATGTCTTCTGCCTATAATCAGTACAGTCATAAAGAGCATGGACTGTTTCCTCACCATCTATCACAGAGACTTCCTTTGGTCAGAGAGAGCAAAAGATTGATTATTCTTGGCTGATCTTTTCTTGCTGGACAGAAGCGTCCTGGTTCACATTCAGATGTAGTAGAATTGGTCTTGTCATCTCAGATTACTAGTTCAGTTGCTCCATTAGGGGAACTTCCAGGAACGGAGAAGAAGGGAAGAGGTTCCAAAGCTTGAAAGTGGAAAATCTGAGATATGTGCATTTCCCTATTGCGCTCTCAGTATGATTTCGAGCCATTTTTATTGCAGTGTCAGCTTTACAAGGTCATTGGCTTCAAAGACCAGCTCCCAAACTGAAGATTTATGTGGTAATGTGAACCATTGTGCATTGCATCTCCAATTTACGTTACACTACCATTTGCAACAAAAAGCAGTAGGTTAAAGAAAAACACATGGGGAAAAACAAAACATATTCAGTTCAGGAAAAGCTGTCCCCTTCATTTTCACTGTTACAAATACATGAGATTTCCAAAGCCAAAAGCTCACATCTACCTTACTAATTATATCATCTCCAGCTAAGCACCTCCAGCAATAAAGGAGGTCACATTCTTGATTTCTGGAATTCCAATCATTTGTTTTTAATTTTGTGGGTATTTAAGCAGATAAGAAGAAACAAAGATTCTTTACTGGGTCTTTGCCTTGGAACAACTGTTCATCTTGCTCAGTTTACCTGAGGCTAACAGGTTCCTTTCTTCACCTCTGTCTAGGTGGTATCTCTAGAGTCTGAGTTTCTTGAACTAATACAAGTGAGCAAAAGGACTTAATTCAAAACTTCATGCAGACAAGGATGGCATTAGATGCCATGGGTTGGATCATAAACAAGTGTTGTTTTACTGTTCCAACAGTGCAGTGCTGCTCACCTTAGTCTGCAAATGCAGAGATCTAGAAGATTCTCAAAGATCTTTCCAGAAAGTGCAGTCTGAAATAGACATGTCTCCAAAGCTTCTTTATACATGTGACTACAAAAACGCATTCTACTGCACAAGTTCATTCTTCAAGTTATCACAGACATTGGTGTCATGGTTTTGTGATTTTTGGTTTTCGGTATTCCACATCATAACATCATGTGGGGCACTGGAAGTTTAACTGTTAATGCTCAAGTTCTGGGTACCTGCCTGGAAGAGAAGAATTACATTCCCCAGAGGACTTTGCGGTTACAGAGAGGAGATGTAACTCCTGGCAAGGTCACCTGATGCTCTTCTTTGTCCACTCTTCGTCAGCTCTCCTTCTGTCTCCTTGCTGCTCAACTGGACTGCGCATCTCACCTCAGCGTTTTGGTGAGGCCTATCCACTTTTCGGACATTCTCTCTCTCATTATATCTGATTTATTACCTTCAATTCTAATTATATTGTATTATTGTGTGTTATCTTGCATTCCAATACTTTATTTAGTAAATTAGTTTGTTTCTCCTCAGATCATTGCCGCTGTTTTTAATTATTTTGGGGTTCCCTGTTCCCTTTTTCCAGAGGCGCAGATTTTGCAAAATCCCTCCACCCCACTAGTCATGGAACTGGGCTGAACCAGCCCGTAAACTGTTGACAATTAGTTAAAAAAAAAAAGCAGTGGAACCTCATTTTGAATGGTCATTTCACTCTTAACTTTCTGCTCAATTATCTAAGACATAGCCACCTTAAATTAGTTGGCATTCACAGTTGCACAGGCTAGAAACAGAAACAATTATCTAAGTAGTTAAAAGCAGGATAAATTGACTTTCACTGCCAGATTTGAACCTGACCAAATGGACTATCTACACATTTTCCACCAGCTTCTGCCTTCAGATTAGGTGATGGATAGGAAATACCAAGTCAGAAGTTAATGTTATGGTGAACTGTAAGCAAAAGGGAGTTGTAATTGAAAGTATTTGCATACCGTGGGTACTGCTGAGTGGCTGCCATGTTAATTATAAGATCCCTTCTAAAATAATCTTCAACTTGGATACCAAGTATAACTCCCACCAAGAGGTCTCTGAAATGCCATCAGCAATTGTGCTTTCTGACAAAAAGATAAAGCTAACTAATTGTAAGCACCCTTTGCTGATGAACTCAAAAAAGCAAAACAAAACAAAAAAAACCAACAACCACTGGCTTCTCTTCCACTTTCCTGCCTGGAGAGGCAGCAAATAACGTGGGTCATGTGCATTAATATTTTTGCACTGACATAACTTTGGCAGAGGCCTTGGTTTCTTGCCAAGGTGCCACCTGGACCAACAGCATATATTTAACACAGCACAGAGCAACAGTCGTATAAAATTAAATCACAAGACCCTATCCAGCCCAGTGCCTTTTCTCTGGCAAAGGGATACAAAGCGTATATGGGGAAAGAATACTGGAGACAAGACATGTATAGCTAACTTCACTGGGGTTCTGCTGTCTTTATTACAGCAGACAAGTTGTGATTAATTGTTTCCTATTCACTTGCTTTTCATCCATCCATATTCTACAGAGCTGTATCATACCCCCTCAGCAATCTCTTTTCCCCGTGGAACCTTTCTAGTCTGTTCATTGCCTCCTGGTAAAACTCTATTACTGTGTCTTTTCCTGACTTACAGTATCTTTTCAAAGTGAGGTGGAATCAGAACTCCAGGTGATTTTCAAGTGATGGGAACACTCCTGTTTTATGCCATAGTGAAACTATATTCCTTGGTTTGGTCCCAGTCACACTCCTAATAGTTGTGTAGACCTCTGTGAAGGCCAGTGGGCCCTGGGTGACCTTTTTAGACAACGGACCGTTGTCTCTTTGTGAACAGAAATAGCTAAATCGTAAGTCGTCTAGATAGCTATTCCTCCCCACCTCCTCTCCCTTCCCCCAGGTGTGCATTACTCTGCTTTTATAAAAAGTGAATTTATGGAATTTAAATCCTTGATGCTACAGTTTCATAACTATCTTAACAGTTCTATATCTGGTAATGGAAAACCATTTTAACCACAGCCAGGACTGTTGTTACTGAATGATTAATGGTTAATAATTCATTGATACAGTGATCTGCAACTGGATTTTACATGTAGTGCTAAGGTCATTTTTCAACTGTGTTAACTTGAATCAAACACTTATTTTCTCATCGTGTAGTAGCATAATGTTGATGGTTTATTTCTGAACAAAGGCCAACTTCACCTCCAGACAGATTCAGTAATGTCTCAGCAGCCTGGGCAATGTCCTCAAAAGACAAAAGATTGAAATTACAAGGAGAATGTATCTTCTGGCCTTTTTCCTAGCAGCGCTACATTCTTTGGGCACCTCAAGATTTAGATAGTCCAGCAGGTCTTCTCACATGGATGGAAACATTTACTCTGCTGTGTCTTAGTGGCTTTTGTTCTTTCCTGCCTCCCTTTCCCTTTAGCTTCTCTCCTTTGCTGATGCCTACTTTAAACACCAGGCCACATTCAGGAAATTACCTACCTACTCTAAAATTTCTGCTTAAAATCTAGATTACCATATGGCTACAAAACATCCCTCTGTAGGACTGGCTATTCAGTTATGCACAAATTGTTCTAGTTATCCTTCACTGTGATGCTTCCACATACTGGAACACTTTCTATTGTCATTGAGCTTCTGGATCCAGGACAGCTCTGTTTGGTGCTGGTTTGCATAGCGCCTGATCCAAAAGGTACTTGATTCTAAAATCCAGGAAAAAAGATGTTTTGCAGGATTTTGCATGTGTTACACAAGGAAATGGTATAGGGCATTTTTTGTAGAAGGGACAGGAGAAAGAAGGAATAGTTGCACTGCTTTTTTGCAGTAATAGTGCCCATGCCATTATGCTTCTTATAAATTTCTCAGCCTTTCCCCATTAAACAAGTGCTTATAACAACATTGCTGTCTCTTCCCACTACTTCTCAATAATTTTCCTGTAGTGAACCAGGGCTAGAAATGGAAAATATGACACTACCCTATTGGCTTAGATGGGCTTTTAACCATCAAAGATTTGAAGGCTGTCACTGCCACCAGGCTGGTGATAATGTACCATGATGTTTTATTCTCCAGAGAAACAGTGCAGATATTTTGGAAGCTCCTTTGCAAGGCTGCTGTGAGATCTGCTGACACGATGCACTGTATAAGGGCTATACAACATTATTATTATTATTATTATTATTATTTTTATTATTGCTTTGCTTCCCAAAGTTTGAGAGCTAGTTGGCAGTCTCTTCTCCTTTTTTCTTCTAATGGAAGAGGCAGAAATTGGCAGCTGGTGGGATCTGCAGGATTTATTTTTTGTTGCTGACCTTTTCCGAAGTCTGAGCAATTGTTTCTTTCCCATTCAAAAAAAACCAAAAAGACAACAACAACAACAAAAAAAAAACAAAGAAAAACATAGATGCAGCTTTAAGGACAAGTCAAAGGCGGAGGTGCCATTTCTAAGAAGGTTTTAAGCTTATTTTCATTTCATTCTTTTTTCTGTCTTTGTACCCATTCCTTAACAAAGACAGAAATGAATGGAATTCCATTTTGGAGAGGTATGAGAAACAGATGCAAGCACACATGTATCAGGCAAGGCATTCTCTGAAACCTCTTCAATTGGAAGAGCAGATTTAGAAAGACATTTGACGCTGGCAGCCTGTTGAATTGCTACCAACAGGCACAGCAAGATAGCAGTCCATCTAGTTATGTTATAAGCAAATAAATATGACAAGAAGTAAGTATACATGTGTAAATTTATACATATGTGTATGATTCTGTATATGTTTCTTGGAGAAGAATTGCAAAGCTGAAATAAGAATAAGCAGTCTGTATAGGTCTCCTCCAATTTTTTTTTTTTTTTTTTTTTTTTTTTTAATTTCCCAATGAATATGCTTAATGCTATTTACAGAGGTTTCTAGAAAAATGTTCTGGTTCTCAGCACCTCCTCTCCCTGCATTTTTTATGGGATTTCAGTCCAAACTTAGCTAAGGGTATTGTAGGACTTCACTTAAGCCTGATATAGGGCTCATGAGATGGATGAGATTCCTGGAGGGTTTTCATCTTCTCAGGTTTCCGAATATTAACAAGCAATTCACAACTGCCCTGCCCCATACATAGCATCTGGAAGTAGCTCACTTTTTACCTGAGGGATGTTTGTGGAGGGATGACCTGTGGAGGCATCACATCTTGTTCACATGTGTACAAAATGGCAGTCCAGAGCTTTATGCTTTTTTTTGTCAGACATCTGGTCTCTTATGGATCTTACCCACAAATCCCTTAGATTTGGCTGATTTTATCTGCAGAGCAAAACAATGGGAACTTTCTCCATGGTTCAGGCTGAAACCTAGGGAAATCATCTTTCCTGGCCTGATAGCCTGAGGGCCATGTGAAGAGATGAGTATCTGTTCTCTCTGAACCAGGCTGTGATTCTAGTTCATTTTTGTTTTGATTAAGAGAAATTTGACTCGCTCTGGCCCAGAGATGAGCTGGATTTGTGGCCCAGGAGCAAACAATGCTTTCAGAGGATCCAAGCTGCAGGGCCACTTCCACACAAAGGCTTGTAAATGCAGTGCGGTGGAGGGGCTCTAGCATTCATACTGAGAGGGAAGAAGTTGAGATCCAGTAAACTCCACAATATCTGCTGCTTTATACACAACCAGTGTTTAACACAAGTAAAGAGGGAACATTTCTGTCTCTTATTTGACCGTTGTCAGCACATTGCTTGTTTGCTGTAATACAGTATGGCACTGTGATGTTGACGTCAGACTCCATGCCCATTTTTATAAATACAGCCTTGTGTGGGCCAGATCCTCAGGGCATTCCCCAGTTCTTCCTCTGCTGGTAGCAAGCTCCACTCTGCCAGGGCTCAGCGTACGGAGCATTCAAGGTTTGGGCCTGTGTCTCCTGCAGGGAAAGGTTGCATGAAATGCAGGAAGAAAATAGGCTAGGCAGTGACATGACACACTTTTCATTCTCTTGGAACAATCTGGGGAACTTCTTGCCAAAGAACACCAAGGGGCATGAGATTCAGGAGTTAGTAGGAAGTATGCCTTTTCTAGGGGTGACAGTGTGCACTGTTAGGTCAACAAAGAGTAAAATGGCATGGATTAAAAGGATGAAGAAATGTATGTGGGATTCATACTTATGACTTTTTCATTCCTAGCCCTGCCAGCAGCCTGAGGTACTCCTCAGAGGGTCATCATCATTGTCTCCATGGCCTTCCCCAACCCTGTGATGCCTTGCCAATATCAAAATGACCCCATCATTTGCTGCTTGCTTTGGACTGAGGAGAAATACCTTGAACACCTTTCATCATTTGCTGTTCAACTTCTGCACTTGCCTGTGCACACTGTGAGGAGAATCAATCCTTTCCTCTGCCTCAATTTCCTCATCTAAAAAATGGCAATTAAAACATTTTAGTTCTCCCATCAGTAGAGGGCCAGTGACCTAATGTAATAAAATGATACTGTTTTGGTCATTTTCCATTATGCGATTGCCTCTAGTACTATAAAATCTCTCTTTATTGTTTGAGGTCTATTTGCTGAGCTCTAAAAGAGGGGTTGTGATGTGGCACATATTTCCTTTCCTAGCTTGGTTTGTCACATATAGGGACATATCAAAAAAAGTTTGATTCTGGAACAGGAGGACACCACAGATTTCGCCTTTAAATCCGGTCTTCACTCATGCTTAGGAAATATATTATATGCTCCAAGAAACAGCACTGTAACCTCTGCATCTACCTGTGGTTTCCTTTTTCCTGTCTGAATATGCCTTGAAATTATACTGTCTAGCAATAACCACCAGGCGACGCTAAAGTAATCTGAGATCCTGGGGCACATGGAAGCCCTGATTAAACCCTCCATGTCCTAATCCTGCTCCTTATTGTAATTGCAGGCAGGCAAAGAGGTCAGCAAGGGGCAATCCCGTGCTGTGGTGAGGCACGTGATCCTCCCTCCAACAGTGATGACAGTTCAATGTATTGAACACACGGCACAGCTTCCTACCCCTTCTGTCTCAAGCACAGGGCCAGAGTGTAGGTGACAATGATTTTACTGACACTCCTTTGCCTGTGTGGGCTTTATGGCCAGAGGGCTGTGAAAAGGAGAAGGAACGTGTATGTCTGGCATGCTGAGCGATGGAGGGAGCTCCAGGCACGGGTGTGATGACAGTAGATGGTGAAATCATTAGCCTAGGATTATAGTGAGATAGGGCCTGAGCCACAAGAGCAAAATTTGTAGTCAGAGCTCGGGGGTGGTGGGGTTGGGCTTGAGCCCATCTTGAATTCAAAGTTCAGTACAGAATTCAGCAAAAAGACATACCAGGCCCAAGGAAGGAAAAGCAACTATTCGCACACTCAGATCAGCAATGAAACTGGAAGGGATGCTGAGAAATACCTTCCAAGTGCATTTTTAAAATATTAATGTTCTCTCCTTTCTGCTTTTTCTTTTCCTATATATTATTTTTCTAGTGGCAAGGCCCCTCCCCACTTTAATATTGGATCTTGTGCCTTGATTTCTTTCTCATTGAGACATTCCATCCATCTCCAGTACAATGAGTAACATGGCTCTGCTGTAGGATAAAAGTGGTGACCCAAATTTCTGGATCACTCCTTAGGTGAATGAATGTCCAGTCTTTCTTGGAAAGGATGAACTGCCTGTCAAGGCAAAGGAAGTTTCAGGGTGACTCAGAGCCAGGGCACCCAGATCCAGACTCCTTTGGAAACAAGTGAAAATAAAGGTCACCTTTAGATTTCAATCTAAAATTTCCCAGGTTCAGGCTTGTTTTAATAAGGGGGCTGAACCAGATTGCTAAACAGAAACTTCCTGGCCCACTGGGGATGTTTCAGCCTTGGAGTAAAATCTTGTTTCAAGCTTCATGGGTTTGAATTTTTCTAGTAATAACTCTATATCCTGCTTGAATAAACCAGTAATGAAGGTTGTGGCTAGTTAATGCTGTGGCTGGTTCTGTGCTTTACGACAGTGTCTCTTGCAGTGTGTAGGGAAGAGGATAAGCAAGACTGAGGAGCTGCATAGGAGAGCTTGAGCAGTACTGTGGCTCTGGCAAAGCATGAAAAAAGGAAATGCTCTGCCTTGCCTTGTGTGCTGAAGATTACTTCTTTTTTTTTTTAATGCTTTCAGCCTAGGATACTTCTTGTTTTTATGCCATTGCAGTGATTGTTCAGGCAGAATTATCCAAAGAAAAGAAACTTGGTGGTAGATGGGGGGTACTGGAAACCATCTGCAGGATGTGCATGCTTGTAGCTGATGCATTTAATGAATCTCCTGAACAGAAGCCCGCATTTCTGAGGACAAAAGTCTATGCTGGACAAGGAACTTTCCTCCATGGCTGTTAAAACACAGCTGGACTGCCACAAGGATGTTATTGTGACAACCATTCTATCTTGGTCTTTTCCTATTTGGTACAAAATGGTTGGAGGATTTGTGCTTTGGAGGATTGGGATTGCTGCTGTTGTTATTTTGAGGCAGAATCTATCAGGGGAATAAGCTGAGAAGATAAAGCAATTGCTGCTCAGGCAGAACAACTGTCCCCATCCACAGAAATTCTCCCTTGACACTGGACATGAGTGGGCACCTGAATTAGAGCATGAGCAGAAGACAACTCTGTAGCACTTTTTCCTCAGACTGGTCTTGCATCTTTCAGACAGGTGAATGTCTTTGTATGGATTATCTTTCCAAGAATTTCCTTCTCATAAACTAATGCAATCACTTTTTCAATTCAGTGTCCTGAGGCAAGGAGTTCTGGAGCTGAGCTACTTGTTACAAGGGGAACTATCTATTTTTGTTTCTTTTGATCATGTCTCTTGCTAGTTTGACTTGGTAACTGCCCAGATTCCTGCTTCTCAGCATGAACTGCATGCAGGTAAAAAAAAACCTTCTGCAGGAATACAGTTAGCTGGAGAGACAACCTTTTTTCATAAACTCTGATTGAAAGTTTTCCTTTCTAAGTTACAAAGATCTGAGTTCATACAGTCACCAGGGCTCATTGGAGGCAACTCTGCACAGAGGCTGATGTGCGTACATTAACGTATGAGATGAGCTTGGCTGACACAGGAACCTGGTTACTTACACTGTTTTATAGTAAATCTGTTTCAGACTTGACCTCCAGGACATTGGTTTCTGCTCTCACCAGGAGGAGCCATTTGCTGTTGCTGTTTTCATTTGTTCAATAAATAGATCTGGGCTAGATTTTGACCTTTTAGAAAGTTAAAATATAAACAATTACCTAGAGAACCTAGAAGTGATAGAAGATGTGGGAAGATGTCTTTGTAAAATGAAGACATTCTTCTTCTAGCAGAGCTACTAAGCTTTCAGGTTTTGTGGACTACATGACAGCACTAATTGGCAAGCTGTAATTGGCAAATTTAGAAACTAATCCTGCAATGCAGGAGTAAAATAGCCGTTCAGTAATAATCCCTCTTGGAACAAAGACAGGAAATTCAATATCTTTGCAAAGTCCAAAGTTAAACTGGGGCCATGGGTTTAGTGAACAGCTTCTCCAGGGATTGTATTTGTAAACCATAAACAGATTAAGAAAACCCACTCCTGCAAGATATCTTCATCTCAGTGAATTTTTCCCTTACTTAAATCCTATCTGCATTTGTGCTGTAAAATCTCCAGGAGTCATGGTAGGAAGGAATCTTCCTGCAATGCAGTGTTTTGCTTGATGAAGCAAAGAAGAGAAGAAAAAGAAAAGAACAAAACAGAGATGGCTCACAAAGCAAATAAATGGCAAATTTCTAATTTTTTAATTTACTTTTCCTGAGAGCCCTCCCGTTGTTTCTGTAGTTCTGGGAATCATGGATTGTTTGCAAATTCTTCTTTGTTATCAGAAATCCCCGCACCCTCCCCAAGTCACATTGGTAGAGAATACAAATATACTGGATTCAGACAAAGGGTCTTCAGTGACTGGATACTTTCTCCTAAAACTTACTCATCGCATTGTAACTCAATTGTATTATGTCTTTTGCTTGATTTATTGCCTTGTTTATATCCTGGTGGCATCATCCTGCCTTCTCATTCAGAGTTAAAAAGGTCATTCTGAATCTGTCCTTTTTCTGACCACTTCTTTCTATTGTGGTTCTACAACCTGTCTGCAGGGAACCCACTTAACTTATTTTTTCTTTAAAGCATTTGGCCTTTCTATGCACTTTATTTTGGAGGATCTATGCCTCTGATTACGAAGCAGAAAGAAGTAAGGAAGTGCTGTTACAACCTTTTGGGGATGTTCATGCAGAGCAAGGAAGTGAATGAGCGAGCATCGGTCCACATCAGTCACTCAATGTCAAAATGAAATTAAACTTCAATATTTAAAACCGTGGGAGACCCTAAGTCTAAAAACTGAGCTTTCTTTATTTTCAGCAAATCATGAATGACATGGTTCTGGTCTTTACCTATGCTGAAGGCAACCTTTATTGTAGTAGTTGAGGACTCCGTACTTTGTTTTACTCTTTCCTCTTCTGCTGATTTTTCCCATGGTATTAAATAATTTCCCCTGTGTGCAATGTTTAGGAGTATCATAATAGAGAGAGGATTATAAATGACTTGCATACTCCTAGCTGATTTTATCAGAATGTTGTTTCAAAAATTAGATCAGCCTCTTGCATATGAAGCAGCTGTTTTATCTGTTATCAAGTTTTGATAGTGGCATGATGGAGAACACAATATTCTCCAAAATCAGGTGTTTCTCTTCTGAATATAGCAGGATGTTAGTAGTAAAACCAGGTCAAGGTCAGTATAAAAAGCTGTTTGAACCCTGTGAGTCTCACAGAATCAAGGAGTCTTATCACTGAGCCAAGCTGGTAGAGAAAATCTACTGAAAGAAAGCCAGGGGCACATTGTACTGTCTTTTCCATTCATGCTAGTAGGATGCTTTAATGTCATTTTCTCAAATGTACCTGTGATGTAGAAAGGGAAATTGTTCCTGTGCACTTTTTTTCGAAGTAGATTGAGCAGAGAGTAAAATAATTCCAGTAGTGAGTAGTGCTCAATTAAAATAGTTTATAGGTTCCCTTTACGTTAACAAATGAGTAATTAGAGGCACAAGGTGCTGCACAGAGTGATCTTCCCCAGATAACAAGGCAGCCAATCACTCATTTTGCTATCTGCCGAGGTGATCCTGCAAAACACTAGGACAACCTTGATCCATTGAAGTTTGTGTTCAGTCTTCTTGATGTCATAGGCTGGCTGAAATCACTTAAAGTTTGTCCCAGACTCACCCAAAACACGACTGAAATTGTATGAAGCCGGCACCATGCTCCCTAGGGGGCATCCTGGTCATGTTTCTTAATATTTGATATCTGTGAAGCTACTAAAACTTTACAGTCCCTGCACGCAGAGATGCAGGAGGTCAGATACTACTTTTGTTAAAAGGCAATGACACTTGTAGAAGGTAGTCTGAATTCTTATTCCCACTTCCCCTCTCATCTATCTGCAGATGCTTCTGAAACAGAAATCTTTTGGATGCATCCCATGGGAGTCAGTGGGGGAAATGTTGTCTCCTATGAGATTCAGGCGCCAGATCTTTGGGGATGTTCAGATTGTATGTCTAGACAAGATAACATCCTTCTCTGAACCCAGGAGCTAACCCTGGGGGGAACTATTATTCATATATAAAACACCAGGAGAAACTTGTGCTGCATACAGCTTCCTTTTTCTTTCCCTCCTCCCCGTGGGAATTTGCTTGGTTTAACCCTTCCATCCCTATGAGGCAGTGACTTCCCTGCTTAAAACCACGACTGCTTGCCCTTCCACCTTTCAGAGCTCAGCACTCTGCACCTGCAAAAACAGTGTGGCTGACTGAACAAAGCCAGGTGAGCCTTCAGCATCAGCTTTAATGTGAAGTCCAAACCCAGAAAGATTTCTTCTTTCCATACAGCTTTTGGAATAAGTCTCCAGCACTGCTGATAGTGCCCAGGCAGCATAAAAGACCTGGCAGTTTGCCCTTAGAAAGCACCTGGAGTTTATCCTGAGATGGAGAAATATCCAGAGTGTAGAAGAGCAACAGGGATATGCAAAGTCACAGAACAAACACAGGATATTTTATTCTGAACTGTTTTCAATAACATCACGCCCCTAGAAATTCAAATGTGCTACTGTAGCTTATAGAAGATTAAGAAATGGCTTGCATTCTGGGTAAGAATAAGTCGGGCAAAGTATTTCCCATGACTAAGAAATGTATAAAACTAGTGAATGCTATCCAGAAGTTCACTTTTTTCTCATTCTGGGCTAACCAGGGGGCTCTTTCCTGTTTGCCAGCACCATGATCGTGCATAGGCCATGGAACTACTGATTTGACGTGAGCTAGCCTGATTGTGCAAATTCCTTAGCAGTTCTTTTTTAGCCAGGTTTCTTGACCTTTTTTTTGCTTAGTTTTCAGCAGAGAACTGTAGCACCCGTCAGGTTCTTGATCTTGGTCCTTAATATGTCTAGTTCGGTTTTGTGCTTCTGCTTGATGGTTCTCCTTAGCACTGTTGTCCTTTTTGCCTAAGGTTTTATGTTAGGCTCAGGAAGGAAAAACACAGGTCAACACAAAACAGTTTGCCTAACAGTATCTCCTTTAATCTGAACCTTGCAACATGGAAAGCCATTTGTTAACAGAAACGTCTGTCCCCACATGACAGCTGTTGAAAGACAGAGGAAGTTGTATGGCTTTATGAGGTCCTCTTACTAGAAGAGAGGAGAATTTTGGTCTTTGTAGTGACTGTTACATGCATAAATGATCTAAATCTTGGGTCTCACTGATCACATATGTCTGTTTATGGAATGCACCTACATGTATCGGTAGCACAGTACTGCTCTCTGTCTTTGCATTTTGGCTTTGATTTGGAGAAGTCACTTTGAGGAGGGTGGTAGCTTGTTCACACTATGTAGATTGAGTGCCTCTCTACATTGAGACAATGAAAGGACAAGAGGCAAGGGAGGAGAGGTAATGAAATGGGATCTAGTAGAAAAAATTATACTTACTGAGAAAAATATCAGGCTGTTGTTTTGTTTTGTTTTGGTTTGGTTTTTTTCCCTCCTTATTTTCCTTCGGAGTGAGAACTGTTGGCTTTTTCAGCATCATAGCTGTGTCATTGCAGTGACAGAGGTCCATGCCTAGATTAGAGTAGTAAATTTTTTGCTAGCAATAAAGTAGAAAAATCAAATATTTTTGATGTTTCTACATTTGGAAAGAAGTAAGATGTCACACTTATATTGCGTGAGAGCAATGAACTCTGTTCTCAGTCCATTAGTAACTAAGCACGGTTTTAAACAACTTCAGTGAGATATAAATATTTTGAAATCAGTAGGCCTGGATAGCTTGTGCCCAAGAGTCCTAAAAAGGTTGTCTAAGGAGATCTCTAGCCAACTCATTTTCATTTTGAATAAATCCTGGCCTATGCAGTAAATTCCAGGAGATTGGAGCAGCTAATTTTGTGCCAGTATATTTAAAAAGGGCAAATAAGATGATTCAACTAATGGTAAGTCAGCAAATCTAACACCAGTCTTGAGCAAAATTAAAAAGAAGATAGATGTCAAATAATAAAAAAAATTAAGAAGAAATCTATTTAATGTCACTGAGTGTAGTTTAATAGAAATGGGCCATGGAGCGACGACATTTCATTTTCTGATGAGATCACAAGTCTACTTAGCAAATGTCACTTTGGAAAGGTAATATAAAACAATTCTAAGAGCTTTATATTTTACCCTGAATGCTTGTTTCAAAACCAAATTGCTTTTGTCTAACTCCACTAACTATAGTAAACAGGAGGTGATTAA
The DNA here is from genome assembly GCA_037305975.1 of Chrysolophus pictus. Classification (NCBI taxonomy): domain Eukaryota; kingdom Metazoa; phylum Chordata; class Aves; order Galliformes; family Phasianidae; genus Chrysolophus; species Chrysolophus pictus. The sequence continues at coordinate 14,519,712 of CM074582.1, read as the reverse complement.
ACAGCTGTGCAAAGAGCCCTTGTGAATTAGGGCACTTTTACAAATGAAGGGCTCCCAGAAAATTTAAAAGGGGGAAATGTGGAGATCAGATCTTTTCCCCAGTATATTGGTGAGATAAAACTGCAAAGAATGAGCAGGAATGTTTGCTTCAATCTTTTAAAAAAATTCTCCCACACACCAACATTCCTGTCATGCAAGAATGCAATGCAAAAGATGAAAAATAGGTGAAAATCTGAATCTCAGCCTAATTTTAACTTGGTTAAGAATGAGAAACAGTATTTCAGCCCCTCAGGAGATATTCTGAGGATATTTTTCCCTACTTAAAATCAACTGGGACGGTTATTAAAATGATAGCATTATAGCGATCAAGATACTTGATAAACTGAGAGTATTCAAATGAAGCGTATATATTTAAAATACAACCTGTCATATAAATGATTAATTTTGCAGGTACTCTCAAAAAGAGAGGACTGTTTTCTGAAAAATGGTGACTCTAAAAGGATTATAGTGGACAAGTAATTGAACATGTGGGAAAATAGTACTCAGAGAGTAGTTAGCAATGGTTCACTGACAAAATGGAAGGATATAGAAGTAAAATTCTGCAGGGATTTGTTCCTGCTTCCTGTGCTGTTCAATATTTTCATTAAAGACTGAATTATGGAATACAGAGTTTTGTTATTATGTTTGCAGATGACATTGAGTTGGGAGTAAGTGTAAATGCTGGAGGGCAGGAGGACATTTTAGTACAATTTTGACAGATTGGAGAAATGTTCTGAAAAACAATAAATAAGGTGCTGTTCAGCAAGAATGTAAAAAAGATTAAGTCCTTAGGCAGTAATAACCAGTTTCCCAAATGTGGTATGGGTAATGCTGGCTGGGTAGCAGGGATCTGGGTTTGCAGTGGAGCAAAACATGAGTCAGCACTGGCATAATGTTGCAAAGAAGACAATCAGAGCGAGGGAAGTATGAAAGCAAGTGTCAATAGCTCAGCATTGATAAAGACTCAGTTGGAGGCTTTCATGAAGTTGTACAGGTAATCTGGGACCTGTGATGCAAAACAAGATGCACATCGACTGAAGGAAGTTGAGAGGCAAGAGATAAGGCTGGAGGTCTATAAAACATGACCATGGAGAAGGAGGAGGTGTTATTTTTCCTAGAGGAGGGAAGACAGAAGGTACTCAAAAGGGGGTTGTAGGAGGGAAATGGGTCATCTGTTTCTCCATGCTCACGATATACCAAAATTGTGGCTTAAACACAGGGAAGAATGAGAAAAAAAAAAAGCTCTCTAATCAGAAGTTAGTGAATTACTCATATGCATTGCTTGCGGTGTTGTTTCCCTGGGCAGACTGCTTTTTCTTTAAGAAAAAATTAGAGAAACATTTGTAGGGATAAGCCAGCTGGAATTGATCCTTAATTAGGGCAGGGAGATGGTTTGGAAGGGGATCTTAAAATACCTTTTGGGCCTATAATTTATGAATGCTTTAATGAAAAAATAAAGCAATAGATGTTATACTAGTACAGAAAATAGTGCTAGTTAGAAGTGGAGTGAGGACTTTTAATATAGGGATAAGCTGTGTGTGCAAATGGTGCCGCTGCTTTTGCTTTCTTCAGTGGAATGATGTAAACTCTGAGGGAGAAAACAAAGATTTCATTCATACTCAAAGCTTGGAGGGAAAATGTAAGCTATCTGTGAACCTGATTTCAGTTTAGGTAATAGTTTCAGTCAAAGGAAGTGGAAACATTTTAAAAATTAATGGAAAATTTTGTTTTGACATCATCAAATCAAAACATTTTATTTCTTGTTTTGAAGCCATATTTTATTTTAAAGTCGATCTTTTCAAAAACAAAAATTTATAAGAAGATTTAAAAGGTGTTGAATCACTTCTAAACAGAACCAAGTATTTTTTCATTAGTCCAAAATTAATTTAGGGATTTTGTTCTTAAAAAAAAAAGAAAAGAAGAAGAAAAAGAAAGAAAAAAGGGGAAAAAAATAGCTCAGTCCGAATTTTTTTTCCAGCAATATTTTGTTTGGTGACAGAACAGAAAAAGCTCATTATGCCTTGGTTCTATTTGTCAAGGCTTGTGAGACCTGTGAGAGCCTTGATTCATAGCAGCTGTGCAACAGCCCATTTCAACTACTTCTCTCAGAGCAGTCTTGATTACAATTATTCTCTCTCCTTTGCACTGCAGACTCTTTGTCTCTTGCCTATTAATTTGTAGCAGCCAGAGAGGTAGCTGGTATATTCCTCTACATCCTAATGTCAGTTACGTGGAGAAGCATAAAAAGCAAGGAAAATTTAACAAGACTGACGATCAGAGTTTTGAAGGCTAGTGGATGAAATGTAGAGGTCTCTGATACCTAGGAAAACATGGTATTGCTTTCTTTAAAACTCAGACTGAACGAATCTATAATTTTCCAACATATCTTTCTCTTCCTTTCTTATTTTCCATCATACATATCTTGTGAATGATGCTTCCTATTCATGTGCTTAATATGTCTTGTGTTTCTCTAACCAAAACTGTCCCCTCTACTTGTGAGCAGGACTGGAGCAAACAGTCTGATCAGGCTCTTTTCATCATTCTGCTCTCACCAGCCCTGTCTTTATGTAGAATTGGTCAAGTAGGAAGGAACATTTAAAGGCCATCTGGTCCAACTCCCCTGCAGCGAACAGGGACACATGTAGCTCAATCCAGTGCTCAGAGCCTCATCCAGCTTGACCTTGAACGTCTGAAGGGATGGGACACATTTCTGTGCAGGCTGTTCTGGTGCACCCTGCAGCCTGCTGCTGCTCTTTATGCTTACATCAGCATTTCTCACAGGCTTTGTGGATTCTTTTGAGCTCTTCCATCCCTCTGCTCACATGTTTTCATCTCATGCCTTTCATTTCCCTGAGGCCTCCCTCTCAGCCAAGCATCTCCATCAAAAAATAACAATTATTTCCTCCCAGCTAGGCTGCTGCTGTACATGTAAGAACCTCTTCTTGAAGTGACGGTTTCAGAATTTGTCCAAAAGTTGCTGAGACTCCTGGAAGATGCTTTCTTGTCAGAAACCCTGTGGAGAGTTGCATCTGCATTTGGAGGCCAATTTTATTTTTCTAATTGCTCTCTTATGCCTTTAAACATGAGCCTTGAAGAGGGCTCCTGCTTGAGGCAACTTCTTTGTAGATGATTTATTTATTTTTGGGTTTTTTTTTTGAAGTACAAGGTGCTTGTCTTCTCTCAGGCAACACATGTAAAATCAAGTGTCTAAGTCAGGTCTTGCTTGTACCAGGGCTCACTGATACCAGCTGTGAGGCTTGATGGATATCAAATGAAGGTAAGCATCCTCAGAATCATCTGTGTGTATTTCTAAATATCTTACCAGACTGCAGAAGAAAAGGAATATTTAGAAAAATTCTCTGTATTCCCTTCCCAGTCAAATTCATAAAGGCTACAGTCCTCTTCTAATGCTTATTGGACACAACTTCTCCTCCACAAGCAAGGGAAATTAATTCACTTGTTTGTATTTGAAACACTCCACAGTTCTCTTTTAATTCTGCGGCATATTATTCAGTGATCCCAATTAATTTTAGTTTGTTGCAGTAAGTAATGGAAAGGACATCATTTTGAAGGCTTCTGCAAAGAAGCCCACTTTGGATTCCAGCCCAGAGAATTTTCATGAGCTCTAGTTTCTGAGTCATTACTCCAAGGTCAACTCACAGAAATAACCTGTTCTGGTGGACAGCAAGGTCTGAGCAACAAAGTTCCTTCTCTTCAGGTGTTTGCAGTGAGTTGTACTCACACGGGATAAATCTGGTGTTGACATCCATCAGCTTTCCTGACTTTACTGTCTGGTTCTATCCTGTGTGTTTCCACTCACTCCTGTCTCACTCTGAAGGCTATGGAAATGTTTAGCTGGTGCTTGTTTGCTCACTGATATCTGCTCTGGAGTGTTCTTTCATCATATACTTTCACAATCTGTGAATTTTGTTTGGTCTCCCAAATATATATATATGAATTACATCAGGCCATGAAACATACATTTCCTCTCATTTGCAGCCATAGTAAGATATTAGAAAAAAAATGTTTCAACTGTCCAAATCAGAAAAAACTGATTTTGGATTATCAAGGTTCTTTCCTACCATCAGCATTGTAATGTGGAGGACGTATCCCATTCTCAACCAGCAGGACAATTTTTAGTGCTTTCTGGACTATTTTGTCCATCTGTCCCCTGCCATTCAATTGCTAAGAACCTTAAAAGTAATCTGTAATAGTGAGAAAGTGGATCATAGGTTTTCTGTCCTTCAGAAGACTTCAAGAGGAAACAACAAACTCACCGAGGTTGACAAAAAGATTGCAAAGGATGAATCTGGGATTGGATAAAGTGAATATAGTAGGTAGCACTGAATATGCCTCCCCAGTAAAAACTGTATCTTCTATTGCACTGTATGCAGTACTATTTCTTTCTGATTTAAAAAACAAACAATAAATAAACAAAAAAAACAAAAAATCCACCTGAGAGAAAAAGCAAGGTGCAAGGAATCTCTCTTTTGAAATAGGATGAGTGACTGCTAATGAAAACCAAGAGTCTTGTGCGAGTGTTACAAAGAAAAATTTTGCCTCTGAAAAAGGGTTTTATGTTTCCTTGAAGCCAGGAGTAGCTGCACTTATACCATCTCTGCAGCCTGTCTGATATTGATATGTCTGAGTTGTCTTTGAAAGCCTGACTCTTTCTTCTGACAGATAAATACAAAGCCAGATGATTTTCACTCATCTGCAAGAGAAATAATTATGAAATTAACCAGTGATCAACCAAACCACATGGGGAGCTCAGAAAGGACTTTTAGGTTTTTTCAGATGGCTGGCTTTTCTTTCCCCATCTGGTTGTGTTTAACTCTGAAATATAATTTTCAGTGCTGATCAATTCTGGGTAGACCATACAATTAAGGAATTTGAAAAACAAACATTTCTAAACCACTGATCGTTGGGGAGACAGCTTAGAAATGAGAGCCCATTTTCCAAGAAGATGGTTGGGAAAGGGAACCTGAAAGCTTAAGATAACACTGAAAAGGAAACAAATCCAAGGAGGGAAAAAAAAGCAAAAGAAGAAATCCAACAAATAAACCCACCCTCACAAGTATTTTAACTGCTTTTTTCAAACTAATATTATTTAAATGCTTTAAGGAATCCAGCCTAGTTTCTCTGTACGTCTGTGGATTCATACCATTCCAGGAGGAGTTTATTACTGAGAAGTGGAACCTTCAACAGTTTGAAAAAAGGAGTTATTTACAATGATAGGATGAGTTTCAGCTCTGTAGCTCCATTTTGAACTTTACAATACCAAATTTCAATCAGGAAGGATGACATGACTGAAGGCCCAGAAACAAATTTGGATGTGCCTCTCCCTTCTGGTACCCTGCTGATAATTTCTCTTTCCCAGCTAAGCTCCACTCACTTTGGCTCACCTCCCACTATCCTCAGGCAGCTGCATTTTCTTCTTAAACAATTCCAAAACTTTTAGTTGTTGAAGATTAGTACCAAGTGCATTCTCACCTGAAAGATGATTTTGAGCCAGGAGGTTTGGTAAGGTTCCATTTTGACTATTTTATCAGTTGCTCAAGAAGATAGAGAGGGTAAAAAATAAAGGCTGTATGATTCGGTGGCTGGTAGTGGAACACAAGTGAGCCAAAAATGAGAAGCTTTGAAGTTTTACAGAGTTCAGATCTTAGTGTGTTTGCTGCTGAGGCATCACTTTCTAATCCATTTGAATCAAGCCAAAATCAGAATCTACATCTTGAGGAAGGCTCGACCAAGGTCTCAGAGGAAGAGGTGAAGCCCATCTCAAGTAATAGCTACTGTTATCAATGGTGCTTTGAAAATAAATCGATAGTATAAGGATAGAATACATTTAGAGATTTCCTCCGAGGCAGTGGCCTCCATTGACTGAGGAGAGAAAAGATTTTGGATCCTACAAAAGAAGGTGTTGGAAAGGCCAGCACAGAAGCCTCCAGAATCTGAGATAAGCTTTGGCTAAGCCTTTTAATACTTGAGTACTTAAGCAAAGATAACCTCCAAGCTTTTGGCAGCCATGCCCACAACTAGCTGAAACACAGAAGGACTAGGTAATTATCTGATGCGGTAAGAGCTATTATGGAAAGTGTGTAAAAGGTAAGGGAAATTCTACCTGACACCAGGGCTTGCTTTCACATCTGGGATTTTCATACCCAGTGCAATTTCTTTCTTTGTTCTTTGGATTTTAGTATTTGCTGAAAAAAGTTTACTGACAGGGCATGGCTTTACCTCTTTCCCAGTCAACACTCCAAAAAATTGCAGAATCATGGGCTTTGGAGAATGAGAGTCAAGCTCTGACTCCTTCTTCAAGTCTGCTACTGGGATGAGAAGTCTGTAATAATTCTTAATTTCCCATTTTTTGAACTGTTGCTACTTAGAACGTGATTATACTCAAACCCACAGAGCTAGACCTTCCCAGACTTTGAGAAGACTGCATCTCAGCATGTCAGCTCTTCTAAAGAGTGTGCAGGAATTGCTGAATCCCTGGAAAGCACCTAGGGAGCTTCCATAAACAACTTTTAAAATGATAATGATAGTTAATGACCTAATTTCCTAGCCAGCCAAAATACCTGAAGAATCAAAGTTCCATATCTGAATTAATCTAAACTCCTGGGAGGTTTTGTTCTGGACTTAATCTTCACAATTACTGCTTTCTGTCTGGCATTTCTTGGGCCAAATAAAGGCCTCAGTTTAAATGCCCACAATATAGTACATAGTCACAGATAATTACTAATTTTCTGTAAAATAATAGGGATTGTAGTATTGTATAACAGCAAGGGTTCTCAAGAGATTCCCTGGTTTACTGCCCTCCAATGAATCAGAATCAGAAATATATACAGAACATATTGTATAGATAGCATTCAAGCCTCAAGAAGCTTCAGGAAAAGCAGATTATATGTCCTCCTAAATTTCTTTTTCCCATTACAGTTACATTTTGCTGTGAACTGGGTTTTATAACATCTTTCCATATATTGAAAGATAATTTATCATGTCCCTCAGCTTTTTTTTTTTTTTTTTTTTTTTTAAACTGGCTTGTAATATGAAGTGATCCCTGAATTTATACTGATACCTTCAACCAGAAAGGCATACAAGATGCACTGCTGTCAGTTCAGGCTGGGAACTATCTGTGTGGGACTCATTAGGCAAATCTATGGAAACTAAAAAAGATAGATAATAAACCTGCTGTATTCTGCTTGCACTTACAAGACAGCCTTTTGTGGTGATTTCTTTATAATCATCACTCAACTGCCATGGAGCCAGTGTTGCCAGTAGTTTCAAGTCATGAATATTGGATGTGCTGGTAGTTTCCAGATTACAAGGTACTCCAGCTATTCCAGAAAATGCTTCAACTCTTCCACAGAGCCACATGCCCACAAGCCTGTGTTCTGGTATAAATGCTATTAACAGGGTTTCTGACTTAAGATACGATCTTCCTCTCCTAGTAATACCAGACAAAGTTGATTCATTTGATTAACCTTCCAATCCTCCAATGGAAAATCTTTCCAGTTAAAAAGGTCCCCAGAACTGCAGGAAATGTTCTCCAAAGCTTGAAACATGGATAGAAAGTCCTAATTCAAACCTAATGAGAGGAAATATGTTTTCTCCCTCCTTGACCATCAGGAAAATAACTGTCCAGCTGTACATGAAAGGTCCCCTTTGTACAGATGGTTTCTGTTTTTGTTGGCCAGTCTTCCCCTCCTGGCACCGAGTTTTCTTTAGGTGAGAAGACGAGGATTTGGGACCAGCTTTGGGTAGCAGTTGTTGTCTTCGTTGTGTGTCACAGAATGGAGAACACTCATTCCCAAAGGTGCCACTTAAAACTAAGTCAGTGAGAGTGGACAAACATGCTATGAAAGGCTCCACCCTGTGCCCAGTGGAGTCACATTCTGTGCAGAAACTGGAGTGATATGAAATTGTGCATCTTCTCCTTTGTGAAACTTAAGGGCCTCTCAGTCTCACAGTCCTGTCAATAGAATTCTTCGTAGGTTTATTTATTACCTAATTAAAACTGCATCATCTTTGTTCTGTCTCTTGAAATTCTCCTATTTCATCTAACTAGTGTAAAAGAAAAACAGTTTATTTTACTTAACTGGTAAAAGCATGATGATATTTTTCATTTCACACGTACTTAAACTATTTACAAATTACAGATGAAGATTATATACTTTTGCTTCATGTTCGTTAGGGTATGAAGTCACATAAACTGCATTCATGCTGTGTCTGTATTCACTTTTTTAAAATCTATGCAAACGTGAAATATATATGTATGAAACTCTATATTTTGCACCCCAACAAAACAATAAGGAAGCAAAAGCGATCTGTAGACTGTTAATTTTTTTATAGTGAATAAATTAGGTTCTTACAGCCATATGGAACTCATGAGCTCAAACATATCATGGCTTGGATTATACTTCATGTAATTGTATTTACATTTATTTTCTAACGTTAAAAAATACAGAGGGATTCAGTAAAATCTCTGAAACAGCAAGACTTTAGGAAACAGCCAGCTTGGGCAACCAAATCCAACACTTGATTAACTGCCTGCTTTGGCATATATGAAATTATTTTTTTCCCTTGCTACCATTGTATCTTTCTCTCTTTTCAGTATAAGACAGCTTTCCTGGCCTTGTTCACAGTGAATCACCAGGAACTCAAAACACTCAGCCAAAAACTCCTTTATCTGCATTGCTTTATGAATTTGCAGTTTTCAGAACAAAATTCAAATGCTTCTTATCTTCAATTTCACAATTTCAATTTTATATAAATATAAAACAAGAGTGTTCTGTATCTCAATCCATTTCCCACTTAGAATGAAGGCCTTTTATCTATTTCCTTACACAAATTTTCTGCCTCTTTCTTTAAAAAAAAAAAAAAAAAAAAAAAGGCTTTTCAATCTGTATTCTGCATGAATTGTATTAATGTAGTATTAATGTTACTGAAATTAGGTACTGTTAAGTCAGATACTGAATTCCTTTAATAAGCCAAATTTGCTTTGATTTGCATGTGAATTTTGTCTGAGTACAGCTGTCACTATGGCCCTCCTGTAACTCCAACTTGTGTGTAATTCATTGCACACTATTTCAAAAACCAGTAATATGTATCAGGTATATAATCACAGGTGACATACCATAGTGAGTGGGATACCTTACAAGTTATTTGAAAGACTGCACAGCAGCATTTGGTTCTGAGATACGGCAGGGAACAAGCCACGTGACACCTTCAGAGAAGGTCTGGAGAAAAAGAATCTAGATATCATGCTGGGAAAAAAAATCTTGATGCAGGGCTTAGTAATGTTTCATCTTGACACCAACAGTAAATGTCACCAGCTTTTTGAAATGCACCAGAGTTGCACAGAGCAAGCCAATGAAAGAGAAGTATAAGGTTCAATTTTGGGATGGAAATAAGTTCATTGAAGGATAGACTTCAGCTTTGCAGCATCTCCTAAAATTGGACTAGGAAGTATGCTGACTCTAAGCACGAAAGGAGCTGAGGTAACCAATCCACACACTGTGAATGCAACTGTTTCGTGATGCCCAGCTATATATTTTTATTCAGTGTTCATTCTCATCACTGTGTGATCATAAGACATTCAGAAGAGAACTGAGCACAATCTACTAGCTGGTTCATGCATTGGCTAGAGATGTCAGGTGAGATGTAGTTGTTTTCTTGATGTGCTGAGGATGGTTTTGTAAGTGCAGCTGTGTGCATCTGGAACTGAGCACCTGCTCTGCAGGTAGAAGTTCCAGTTCCACTCTTCCCTGCGCCACTGGGCAAGAAAGTGGCTTAGTGAGGATATAAAAGAATTCAAGAAATGGACTGTGGAAGAGAGAGCTGATGAGGCAGACCTCTGTTACTATTGGCAAAGATTTCAGTGTAACTTTTAGGGAAATAACGACCTTTTGAGTTGTGACTGGCTTGCTGAGCACTTCTCTTGTCATATAATTGCCCGTGAAATTGCAACCCATACGGTTAAAATATTAAACAGGATAACATTACACTTTTTAATCCACAGCTGAGACAAAGCAGAGATCAGGAATAATCCTGCTCTACAGCACCACGTTTACTGTCTGATGTGGGAGATGTTGATTAGCTTTTAAGTAGAAACACGTTTTTTAAAGTTACATAATCTAATGCTCAGATTTCCCCCTCCCCCTTGAAAAGAATAAAACTAAATATTATGAAAGATTAAAAAGTTATTCAGTCCTTCCCCCTTTTAAGGGGAAGGGGGTGCACCTGCAGCTGGGGTTTTCCTCTGCCCTTACTCCCAAACCTATCACTCACTGATGCATATTTCTGCAGTGCGTTGTGCATAGGATCACATATTCAGGTCTTCAGAACCTGACTCAGCTGTTACTCAGTATTTCTTCTGGCAAAACCAATGGAAATTTGCCTGAAGGAAGGCTACAGATTCAGTGAAAATGGCAGGAAATAGAAGGAACTGGGACAGAGGAATTGGAAGGAGAAAGGAGCTCTAATGTAGGTCATGTCTCATGATGACCTGTCCGAAGAGCTTTGCTCCTTGGGACACAGCTCAGTGGATGGTAGATAACTTCCTACTGTTTTCCTTAGCTTAGCCTGGTCACCCTTACATTTAGCCTCTTGTGAATAAAATCTTTGAACCCCCACTAAATCATTTTCATTGTTGCCTGTTGCTCTTCATGGAGATACTGAAGGTCACAAGTTCCATAGGGAGTTTCTGCTATTACCCCCTTGCTACGTGCTGTCCTGTATTTTGTGGTGGGAGTTGGTCTTGGGCGCTAGTAGAAGAAATTATGTGAGAGAATGATGACCCCCTCCTTGGTTATGTTTCTGCCTAGAGCACAATGAATAAAGAAAGTCCCGGGGCAAAATGCTCCAGCTGTGGTATTAAAGGTTGCATACAGAAATCAGCTGAGTAAATCCATGCTAAAAATATGTTTTAGAAATGTTCTTAATTTGGCATAGCAAGTCTAAGTTATTCGACATTGTTTAGAGCACTGTTAGAGCCAAAGGAATTCAGAATGGTTTGGGCTAGGCCAATAAAGGAACCAGAAGTCAAATTTGAACCTGTCTTATAAGTCATCTCAAGAATATTGCTTATTTTCTATTTTCTTCCTCTCTCATTTTTTTTCCTGTGAAGTGTGGGCATTTCTGCCAACAGGCATCTAAGTACAATTGAATGGATTTTTCAGAAGTGCTGAGCACAAACAAATGTAATCAAAATCAGAAGGAGCTGTGGGTGTTCAGAAATTTTAGGTGCCCAAACAGGGATTTGGCTTCAGAGAATTAGACGCCCTTATTTGAGAATTTTTGGCTCCAAATATACTACCCAGCCCATTGTACGAGTGTAAAGTTCGGTGAAATGTGAAATGAAAAGCTCTGTTTAAACCTCTGGGAAACTAATAAAGTCCATGTAGAGTTCTGCAGTGTTCACCTGGGAAACTGGCCCTATTTAATTTCTTGCAATTACTTAGCAAACAAAACTCAAAGCAGGGATCATAATGTTGATTCTCTGTCCATTTCTCTCTCTTTCTCTCTCTCTCTCTTTTAACTTATATATCTGTTTATTTCTTTTCCTTATTTTCATCATTCTGGAATTTCAAGCACATAAAAGATGCCAAAGCAATAGCCCTGAAAGCAATTTTCCAGGTTGAACTTGGAGGTGAAAGATTACATCACTCACCAAGCCTGGGCTCTGGGGCCAGCTCAGTCAATGTTGAGAAGAGTCTTCTGAGAAGCTGCATCAGCCTTGCTTCTTTGTGTAGCGAGCACAACTGGCTGCTACAAGCTAGATGTATGTCAGCATAAACCAAAGGCCACAAAAAGAACCCTCTCTTTACAGTAACCTTAGGTATTCACCTCCTCACAAGGAGGAAAGGGCAAGCCCAAGGTGATCTAAAAAAGAGGGTCAATCCTATTCAGTGCAGTAGGAAGCACTGCACAGAACAGAAGGACTTAGCTCACATTTGCAAGGCCTTGGTACGAGAATATCAAAGACAAGAGGCTGAGGTGTTGAGTTGTCAGTAGGTTTTGCTTGGGTCAAGAAGAAAGTAGACTGAACATGGGGGGAAAGAGAGGATAAAAAGTAAAACTGAATTTCAGGCTCTGTTAAAATGTCCAGGCGGCTGGAAACAAGGTCTGGCTGAAGGAAAGAGGACAAACATCAATCAATACAGATGTTATTTCCAAGCTTCCGAGAGGGTATTGCAATCCAGATTTCTGGCCCAGGAGTCAGACCCTTGCCCAGTAGCAGCTGTGTTTTATGTACCCGATCTCCCCTTAGCATTTTCCATTTCAGCCAAGTCTCTGCATACTTCCGCTCTTGCTCTCTGAAATTCAGATGAAACAGCTGCAGGCCACACCATGCCAGGCAGCTCCTTCTTTAATTTTTCTCTCAAACAGTAATAATAAAAAAATTAAGCTGGTTGACGTTGCATGAATGAGAAGGTTAATCAAAACCAGACCCCACTGGTGGCCCATATCCAATTCAGCTCAGATGGGTGGCAGGGGCAGAGCCAGCTCCACACGGACTTTTGAGTTATGATGCAGACAGTTGGACAGAGCCTGAGATATATGAGAGTGCAGCACAAGTCCCTGTGTAATATAGGCTTCACAACGGATGGGCCCTTGTCTCACAAGTGCTCAGCCCCCTGCTCAGGACATCTGGCTCCTCTCCTTTCCTTCCCAACTTCCAGCCTGAGGTGATGGCTCACTGGAAAACCACCCACTGCTTGTCATAGCTAAGTATGAACAAGCATTCTCAGAAAAGGCCATCACGGGCCACAGGGAACATATGCATATATTTATTTTCCATTAGTATTAATTACATTTTTAAAAGCCAGCTATTTCTTTCCTGTCTCTGGTTGGAACTAGCAGAGGCAAGTCCAGTTCTGGGAAGCACAGTTATTCCTCCTAGCCTGAGCACAGACAGATGTGTGTGTTCAGAGGAGAAAGTCCCAAGCCTACAACCCAGATGACCAAACGTCTCCAGGCTGGACTAAGGAGCTTTGAATTAAATTCCATTTGCTGACAGAAACTGACTGGAAGAAATCATTAAGAATTTGCTTTTAAGAAGTGAGAGGCACCTACATATCCAAGTGAAATCAACAAAAGCAGAAGATCCGTAAAACATCCAACTCTCAGACCATTGGGCTAGTGTTTCTATGAAACATTAGATAGCAAAGTGAAATGTTAAATCATATGTAATAGCTGAAGGTTTCTTTTATTGAACAGATATTGGCACAGAAGAGCTCAGAGCTTTTATTTTCTACAGTGCTCATCAGTGTAGATAATGAAGGAACCTACTACTTCTTAGTACTGCAGGAAAGTAATGTCTAAGTTCTTTAAGTTTTCATTCTTCAAACTGTATCTCCTCCAAATTCCTTTTTCCTATTCTCTTGGAAATGGCTATGAAGTAAAAATAAGATAAGCAGAGCCTTGCAAAGTTTTAATTAGTAGCATAAATTATAAGTAATTAAGGCTGGAGAACTACTTTTTCTCAAGTTATTCATGATGTGAAAGAGTTAAAATAGTTTTTAAAGAATATGCATTGCTACACATTTAATTGCTAAATAGGAAGGAGGAGAGCTGAAACGATGAGATACATTCCAAAGAGTGATAACACAAGAAAAATCTTTTTTTCACTTTTTTTTTAAACCCCAGTGGAGACCACTTGGGTAAAATTAGAATAAGTAAGTAAAATAAAATAATAAAGTAATACAATGATAACAAGGAAAGTGGGCCCAATTGTTTGTTGGAATCGTAATTATTATCTGAAAAAACTACAGAATCACTGAAAATCTAGTCTGTAGGAATAGTCTCTGAGTAGTCAAGAAGGAGAATCACATTTGCTAACAGACCGTTCTGGAGTTGACAGGCACCTTAGTAATACAAGGATAGTTCCCACCCTTAGTGGTTTGGCTGCGTGTCTCAACAAGAAAACACAAATTATGGAATTTAGTATAGTGTGTATCGGGAGGCTTCACTCAACATATGTGCCCAGCAGCAGACTCATCCGCTCAGTCAGGACCTTGGCAGCTGCTTTTGCCAGCTCAAGTCTCCTATAAAGAGAAGGCCTTACACAGTCTTAATGTTTTCTGTACTTACCCTCTGGCAGCCCTTAGATCCATCACTAGATTGGTGCATTTCCCAGCTTCTCTGGCCAGGCTCTTTGGCAAGAGTAGAGTCCCCCGACCTAGTTATTCCTAATCCTCATCTCTGGTAAATTGGCAAAACAAAAACAAGAGCCCTGCTGTCCTGAAGATGTCTTTGTGAAGCCTTGGTGAAGCCCTATACACACCTAGTGCCTTCCTTCTTGTGGCAAAGGGAATTCCAGCATATTCTGTACAATTCAGACAGAAAAATTGTCTGCATGCCACCATCTACTGAAGCATAGGACATTTCATGTGGTTTTGGCAAGGGACTGGCAGTGGAAACCTCCATCCTACCTACTGCTACCCAGTGATGTGCTTGTTTTCCATTTGGAAACATTTTATTGAGTAAAGTCCTGGCTAGGAAAGCTCCCTGGCCATCAAATTTATATTATTTTTCAGAGAAGAAGGAAATGGTTCATTATGCTTCTGTAGCATGGCACAATTGCAGAACCTGCCTCTGCCCATTTCCTCATTAATTCCCCTAGCAGCCAGGCAGATCAGAACTTTTCCATTTGAATTGCTTTAGAAGGGATTTATCTAAGTGGGTATCCTTTTTCTAAGAGAAGTCACCTTCAGGTTACTCAGAGGTTATTTGGCAAAAGCAAGGTAACAGCCTCAGCTTCCTCTTCCTTGAGGAAGTTTTCTCTGTCTTTCATGACTCCAGCTACCCCCGGTAGAGGGGATTTTACAGAAGGCCTCTGAAGGGAGGTCTACAGAAAAGGTTGTGAGTAATAAAGGAGAGGAAATACACAAAAATAATATATGTTATACTTGATAACGCTAAAGGTTGCCTAGAGAAAGAGCCATCAGTAAACCCCTGGCTGTCATTCTCAATTTTTTCCTTTGGAAAGAAAGTTTCCCATGTTTGAATCTGTATGCTCAGTATTTACACCCCCAGAGATATAAGTTTCCCTTAGAGCCAATGAAGATCTGGTAAGTATAGTCTCTGGAGGAGAGACTGATTTGCTGTAACACTAAGGAACTCGGACACCTCCTTCACATATGCATGTAGCAGTAGTAAAGTATCAGTTCATCACTGATGAATTTTACATTTACTAGATCAAAGAACAGAAGTAAGCACATGTAATTTGGGCAGAAAGTGTCAGTGCTCTGAAGCTAATTTCCCAGTTGAGGACAGTTTGCTGTGCGTCTGCTGTTTGTTGTCTTTGTGGAATGTTTCTAAACGACAAACGAACCCTAGAAGTAGAACGACTTCTTGAACTCTTTCCAATTATAAAACTCAGCAACCTTGTTGCTTCTCCCCCTAAAATGTATCTGTTCTTGTTGA
The DNA here is from genome assembly GCA_037305975.1 of Chrysolophus pictus. Taxonomy (NCBI): domain Eukaryota; kingdom Metazoa; phylum Chordata; class Aves; order Galliformes; family Phasianidae; genus Chrysolophus; species Chrysolophus pictus. Next base: position 14,504,241 of record CM074582.1, on the reverse strand, counting down.
CATCAGTCCTCCAAGGTTGAAAGGAATGGATACAGAAAGGGGAGTGTGGCAGGAAAACGTCTTTTAAGTACGTTTGAAACTTGGAATTCAAAACAAAATCCTGCAGCTTCATACCAGCCAATAAAATGTCAGTCTTGACCCAAGTTGCCTTTCCCTGGAAAGAAGCTCCTTAAATAAAATTCCTCCCTTCTTCTACCTTAATCCTTCATGCTTCCAGTTTCAGAGGAGCATGTCACACTCTGCAAATTCTTTCAGACGCTGTGGCTCTTTTTGTAGCTGGTGAGGCATTGTCTTTTACAAGTCTACTTCCAATGAGTGTCATCTTGCATGAGAGCCTAGTGTTATTGTAGTGAAGTAGCAGGACTCGTGCTCTTTTTATTTGATCACTGTTTTGTATCTAGCATGGTGCGGAAGAGTGAGAATACCTAAACATAACTGAAAACAAAAACAACAACAAAAAAGAGAAATAGCAAAAAAACTGAAAGCGATAACCACTAGCAGAGGTTATTTATTTTTCCTGCAAGTAGCTAGCAATAGGACTACAGGGAATGGCCTCAAGTTGTACCAGGGAAGGTTCAGTTTGGATATTAGGAAGAATTTCTTCTCTGAAAGAGTGGTGAGGGATTGGCACAGGCTGCCCAGGGAGGTAACAGAGTCGCCATCCCTGGAGGTATTCAAGAAACATGGAAATGTGGTATTAAGAACATGGTTTAGTGAGCAATATTGGTGGTAGGTGGATGGTTGAACTAGATGATCTTAGAGGTCTTTTCTAGCCTTAATGATTCTATGATTTTATTCTATGGTTAGCTAACACCCACAAAGTTTAGTGTAGCTATCTGTAGTGTAGCTATCAGCCCTGAATTGGTGGCATTTCACGTATTTCACACAAACCATCTGTTCTGTGGAAGTTTGTTTTTTGGTTTGGTTTTTTTTTTTTTTTTTTTTTTTTTGCAAAAATCTTTATGACAAAGTAGTGGAGAGAAATTTCTGAAATCATTTGTCTGGCTGAGTTCCTACTGGAAGCATTCATTTAATGCTACTGGAATTTCCAAATAGTGAATTAATTAATTGTGCTGTACAGCTAATTAACTAATGTGTCAGAGCTTTGGAAAAGTGCATGCTGCCTGTGTGTATTTAAACATATACATATATAAGTATATAGAGACATGTACATCTAATATCTCCTTGTATATCTAAGTGAACAGCAGATCATACTCGGGGAAGTTCAGGGCTGAAAATGTTTTTCACATATCAGTGGCATTGAAAATTCAACCACAGAATGCTAGAGAGAGTGCTAAATCATGACAGGGAAACCGGGAGCTGAGGGTGAGTTACTACCTGTGTACAATGTGTTTTGTGAGTCAGAAGTGAGTTGCTTCAGCAAAGCGGGATTTAGGAAGAAGTATGCAGCTCTCCATCAGTCCTGTCCTTAACAAATCTTGATGTGCTCTCATTTTCACAAGGACTGCTCAATAATGTTATCAATAATGATGACAACTCAAGGTCAAATAATAAAAGAACAGTATCGTATGAAAAGGGCTGGAACAGAGTCTGAAATATGGTAACAATTCATTCTTGATATATCTCTGGGGAAAGGCTGAATGCATTCCAACCCAAACAGAGCAGCTTACCTTTATCTTCACTGTATTGCTATTGTATGTCAGGTAGCATTTTGTCTTTGGTCTTGTTGAAACACTCCTTTCCAAACCTTCTTATTTATGTTAATACATATCATCTAGCTTCCTGGCAATTAGAACATAATAATATGTTCTGCTATCATTACAAATATCAGGACAAATATTAGTACAAACACTGCCTTTCCATGCCACATGTAATTGCTTTTTCCACTAAGTAGAATCACCAGACTTAACTCAGCGTTTTTATTCCCCCCTTCACAGATGGGACAGCTGAGAAACAGAGATTTTTTTTTGGTTTAAAGCTGCAAAATGAATTGAGAGACTTTCTTTGTGCATTTCTTTAGTGCATATTAGACCCTCTTTCCCTTTGCCCCTCAATTACTAGGCTAATAAATATTTAAAAGAGAGTCCAAACCTGAGACTCACAATGTTTCCCATGTTTTGATTTCACAGGATGTAGAAGCAGGCTGTGTGCCTTCCACCAGTGTAATCCAAGCACAAAGACTTGGAGACTACTTCTACATTTTCCATAGGATCTTGCGCCAGGCAGCTGACTGAGACGTGGCATGCTTTTCATCTGTACTTTGCATGAGCGGTTCACCATCAACATGACTTCTGGTTGTCCTTTCCCTGTTTATCCTCCTCTACTCTGCCCCAAAGGATACCAGATTCCCTTAGGAAGAGCCAAGAAAGCTTTCCTGCCTATTTTGCCCTCCTAAAATTGTGGGCAGGTAGGAGGGGTTATATGAATGGTTGAGACTTGTGTAAGTGATACTGGCCAAGGTGATTTGGTCCATCATACCCATTACAAAAATCTGTTACGGGGCTCAGTTTTCTGACCCATCTGGACACATAGGGTTGCATTATGGTGAACTCCTTGATATAAAGCAAATTATTCAGTCTCTCAGTTTAAGAGCAGAGTGAGATTTTAATACTGGTATCTCCAAAGATATCCTCTGTCTCTGAAATGTTGTCCTTAAGCAAGGCTGAGTATCTCTCTGCTTCTGTCATGAGGTTAATTTCACCTGGGGTTACACTGGGGCAGAGCACGTGCCCATAGCCAACAAGCAGAGGAGATCTCTTCTGTGTGATGAAGTTTTGGGGGAAAACAGAGGGAATTACAAGAGTATTCCTGCTTCCAACATCCTCAATTATTAATGAGCCCCAGGGTATACCAGTGAACTCTTTCATTTTTGCAAAGACTGAGAGGAAACTACATGCAGTGACAATCCTAGACAGGGTCTCAAGTTAGCAGCTTCTCTTTCCTTCCTTTTTTCCATTACTGTCTGTTGATCTGCTTGGAAATGTTTGCTTTTCCTTGCAAATTGCTTCCTGCACCAGTGGGACTACTTAGCTGTCTGCCTTTAAGCCCTGCTATGGCTGAACCTGAGTGAGGGACTCTGGAGAAGGTGAGGGGAAGTGCAGGATAATTTTGCTCTCAGGAGTCTCAAAGCTCCAAGTCTGGGACAACGAACTTCCAAGCTGACATTATCAGGTCTTTCAGCTACTGGCAGCAGGGATGTGGGTCACTGCAGGTGGCTTTTGGCAGACATGTTATGGCATGTGATGACACTTTTGCCATGATCTGAGGCCCTCAGGCATGGAAAGAGCCCATCCTTAAACCTCCAGCATCAGAAGAGAGCTGCTTGCAGAAAATCACTGCAGAGAATCATGTCAGAACAGGGACCGAGCCCGAGTATTCCACTTTCTCCAGGAGAAAAACAAAGCAGAGGCCAGCACAGACAGGTGTGTGTGCACTGCTGAAATATGAAGTGCACTCCAGGGATAGAATGTGAAATCAAAAGAGGGCTTTGCCTTATTTTGGACCTGGACTCTGCATCATGTCTGTCTCCTACTGCTGATTCAAAAAGCTCCATCCTGCCTGTGATCAGAGTTCAGTCCCAGATGCCTGCTTTAAAACCAGTAGTAATAGATTTTCAAAATAGGATTAAAATAGGACTAAGCACTATTGGCCCCACAGCACAGAACTGTGGTCAGATTTAGCGAAGGGGAGGGGAGATTGGAAAGGATTAGGTTTGCACTGGTGTATCTGGTCATCATCTCGTTGTTCTGCTTTGATGTGGTTCTCTAGAGGAGACTGCAAGAACAAGTTTTGCAGCTCTTGCTAGACATGAACTTCTGAACAAGGAGGCATAATGTGGAGGTAAGAGTAGGAAAAAAAAACAACATTCAGTCTCTTAGAGCTCTTTAGTGAATCTGGCTCCTATTTAGTTTTCTAAATGTCTGGGCACTACAGCAATGGACACATTCTCCTGGAGACAGACCTTGTATGACATGGCTTAGCAAATGCAAAGCTTGGAATGCTCGTCACCAGTGTCAACTCCAGTGACAGAGCTGGCAATGTGCCTTACCAGGAGCATTAGGATTATTTTTATGGCACTTTGGAATATTATGTGCACATCTATGTATCTGTGTATGAAGTGAGCGGAGGGCTGCACACATGGATGTAAAAGAAGAAATCTCTAGGGGTATATCTATATCTTAGGGACAGTGAAGCTGGGCAAAGAGCTGTGACAGAGGCTGATGGAGAGCACCCTCTGGAGTGTACGTTACCAAAAAATAGCCCAGGCATGCAGTCTGCAGACTGTGCAAAGCAGCTGAGCAGCCTAGAGCGAGACAGAGCATGCCATGCTCCGTCACTCCTTAACAATGGGGCAGGCACAAGCTCAGGATGGACCAACCAAACTATTCAAAGCTTTGGGCTGATTTCAGGACACCTACGTAGGCTGTGGAGTCAGCAGGATGGGGCAAGGTGCCCAATTCTGCCTGCTCCGGAGCTGCACACCTTCCTGTGGGAAGGAAGGAAGTGTTTCTGTGCCCAGCTGACCTACCACAGGGATGACGAGATGTGCTGTGGAGGAGCCCATCCACCACCCCAGGAGATGGGACAGTCAGCACTGTGTTACAGTCCTATTGCTGCCAGTACCACCACCTCACAGCCCTGCAGGGAGATTGGCAACTGCTGTGCATGGGACTGTCTGCTCCCTCCCTTGGTGTGGTTAGAGTCCTCCCCAAAACGCTGCCTCTTCTGCAGGATGAGCAGCTGGGGAAGTACCTGGAGTCAGGTCATGACTAGCTGGGCCAGGCTGACCGCAGCCCAGAAACTGTCTAACTAGAGCAGGAGGAGGATGGAAGATTTCCTTCACCATTAGGGTTGTGTTCTCCTGAACATAGGTTGTCAAAGCTATTTAGACATCTAATTCCTAGGACTGGGACCAAAAGGAGTTATCTTAGAACCATAGAAACATAGATTCCAAGATCACTCTTCCAGAGAAGAAATTTTTCCTAACATCCAATTTGAGGCTCCCATGGCACAACTTGAGGCCACTCCCTCTAGTCCTGTCACTAGTTATATGGGAGAGGAAGCTGACTCCAAGTCATAAAATGGCTTGGGTTGAAAGGAACCTCAAAGGCCATCCAGTTCTAACCCCCTGTCACAGGCTGGGTTGTCAACCACTATGTCAAGTATTAGATCAGTCTGCCCAGAGCCCCATCCAGTCTGCCCTTGAACACCTCCAAGAATAGACCTTCAGGGATGGGGTAAAACACTGAAGCAGAAAACTGGTTTGAATCAGTTTGGAACCACCTATCCTAAGCCCAGCTCCTCTTGTAGGTACTGTATGAACCCCAGCATGCCTAGTGTTTCATGTACCTGGTAAAGGCAGCAGCTGCACTGAGAGTTGGGAGCATCCCTTTTTAATTCCCTAGTTACATCTGTTAACTCGTTTGCCCCCTGTGAGAAGGAAAATGAATCACGGATGTCTTTTGTTTGCTAAATGTTAACAGCCTTGTGGAAAAACCCTCATAAAATATTCATCTCATCCTGCTCCTCTAAATTAGATAGTTACAGTTCCAACAAGCCCTAGAGAAGAGTTCTTCATTCTCTCAGAGGTGCAGTCAAACATTTCTGCAGGCTTTTCTGCACTCTGCATCCCCCCCAACCAAAGTTTGTTCTCCTCCAAGCGCTCCTCTCTTCTGTTCTTGCAGTCCTTGTGTGTATGGCATTACAATAGGAGAAGCAAAGGTTTAAAATGCATTCATCCATGTTCCTGCTGCAATGGTAAAGAAAAGGATCTATTTGCTATTGCAAATACAAGGGGAGATGGGGGTGGGGTGTCAGCAAGAGAACACTTCCCACTTGGGGAGGGAGAGATCTAAGATGTTTTCAGGCCAGAAAGTAATTGCTAAACCTCAGAGGACATTACACGATCCCCTGTATTCTTGGGTGAAGGCAAATGCCTTTACTCTCATGTTGTGTCAGCCAGGCAGGCTGGAGCACAGATGCTGCTCACGCCCTGGCTCCCTATGTGATTGCCTTTCTGCTTTTCTGCCCTAAGCTGGTGCACATTTCCATGAAAAGGATGATGGGTACAGGGGAATGGTACCGGTGCTGCTGTGAACCCTTCTGTGTGGCTGCACCATGCCTTCCTCTTGCACTGGTTTATGGTGACTCACAATGGGAGGGAAGCAATCTTCAGATGCTCTTTGTTGCTTGAAAGCACGAGTGAGAGAAAGAAAAAAGGAGAGGGAAGAGAGTTTTGGTGCCAGCTCCCTTTTTGAATAATCATTATGGGTAATGACTTGCAGATCTTCAATGTGGTCTGTGTTACTTCAAGCTGATTTGTTCCATATAGTGACCTGAGTGAGACTCAAGGCATGTGCCTTGCTGCTTTTTGTGCTCTCCTTGGATATGAAGTAAGAAGTTGCTCTAACTGAGCTGGTTCTGACCTCCCAGCTGTGCTGCAGGCTCCTGCCCACAAGCCAATAGCCTTCTTATGTAGCAGACGTAAAATACTGTGCATGGAGTCCTGTTCGTGGCATGGGGAGCTATTCTCTTTTCCTGCGGTGCTTGTTTGGAGGCAAAGCTGGGGAAGCTGCCCTGCATCCCTCAGCCCCTCCACAGCTTCAGCCAGGGAAGGATGGAAGAGTTCAGCCAAGTTTGAGCAGGAAAGGAGATCTCACAGGGGTGGTGCTGGGTTTTCCCAGGCATTAGCATTTGCAGGGGCCACAACCAACAGTAGCCAAGAAACTGCTGGTGATGAAGAAATACCTCCGCACAAAAGGAACATCGTTGTCAAAGGAAAGCTGCTGGCTAGCAGGGGCTGTCCACTTCTTAGGGCTGAGGGGGCAGCAAGGAGAGGACAGTGTCTTTCCAAAAGATGAAGCTATTTCACCCAGGGAACTTTTTACTCTGTACTAATTAGCAAAGCAGACGTGCCTCTGTAGGAGGAAGCTGTTGGAAAGGGTAGTGTAACCTCCTGGCAAGAGCCAGGATCTGGGTCTCTGCTCCAAACTGCTGGCAAGCATCACAAGCCATTGGGGGACCATGGAGGCAGAGGAGGGTGTGCAGAAGCAACAGAGGGATTAGGGAGTCAGCCCTGGGAACAACTTGTTTCCAAGACCCTGAGGCAAACCTTTCAGTTCATAATTGGGTAAAATTTAGTTGATCCTCTCCGTAATTTTTGCTGGCAGGATTTGATTGAATTTGGGAAAACACACAGACTGATGGGAGGGAGGGAGCAAGCTGAGTTTCAAAGAGAAGGAAACAAGGCTCTCCCCTTCCGCCTGAGCCAGCTGTTCCAGTGAGTGCCTTTCGTCAGCAAGTGACTTTCAGACTGGCTGTAAGGCTGCACTGCAATTAGCCAGCAGTCCCACTGAACTCTGCAGGAGTGGGCTGGACTGTTAGACATTCCAGAGCTTGAGAAACAAAGCGCATATTAAAAAAAACACCCTGAAATCTGCTAGAAAAAAATAAATAAATGCTCTGGTTTCACAGGGCATAAAGTGTTCTTGTTTCCCTAGTGCATATTCTATATGTGGAAAGCAAAAAAAGAAAATAAATAAAATTACAGCTAATAAATTTTTAAGTGCAGAAAGGCTTCTTTTTCTCATATAGAGGTGCCCAGTAGCACCACTGAAGTTAAAGGACTGTCAACATTTTCATTAATAAACCCTCAATTTTCATGAGTTTATTACTCAGTCATAAAAGCCTGCTTCTCAGTTCAAGCTGGCACATGAGTCCTCAGCTCCTGACACCCCTTCCCCACCTGAAGCTTGGGAAGTGCACACAGATGTGATTTAAATCTTTACTCCACCCTTATTTTGCTCTACCAGAACAACATTAAAAAGACTCCTTATTTGTGTCTCAGGCTGAAAAGATGGAGGCACAAGTCTTTATGATTATAGAACAGAGTAACAGCACTGGAATTAAAACCTTTTTTTAACAATACAATGAAATTGGTTTGGCTGCAAGAATGTAGAATGGAATAGGAGGCAGATTTCCAGAGCACTGTTTCCTATGAAGCAGTTTGGCTTCATATAGGAGTTGTGGAGAAGAAAGGGCGTAAGAGGATCAGTCTGACATTTTGATGTCTAGTGATCTAATACCTCTTCTGCTTGAGGATGCTTTGAGTTTTCTTTGCTGCTTGGAAGGGTTATTAATGCATGTCCCGTATTCTTAGGTTTTAACTCGATCTGCTTTGTATTTGTCAAGGTCTTCAGCTAAAAGTTGGGCTGCTCCGTAACTCCAAAGAGTATCTGAGGCATCTCCTACATGGTTGTAGGGCAGTTGTATATCCAGTGTCCCCAAAATTAATATCCAGATGGTTTCATCTTTATAGGAAATAATTCAACATCATGGGAAAAGATTTGCCAAACCAATAACTGCCAGTCTAAACCACAATGAATATCAGAGATGTCTGTGAACTGTAGATCATGTTCTACATGGAGGAGTGAAGAAGACATTCCCAGGGATAACCAAGGTTCTGTTTTTGGCACGTTTCTGTTTACAGAAAAGATGTATTCAGGTTCCTTTAAGTGTCAGGAACCTGGGTGTTTGCTCTCACCATGCATTTATTCAGAAGCAAATTCCTCTGCAGGCATCTGGCCACATAGGATTATGGTTTGTAGGCATTTTTGAAATCTAACCAGGTTAGAGAAAACCTCATGTGGGAATGGGTTTTGGAGGAACAAGTGCCTTGTGCTGCTTTAAGTTTAAAGGTATGGGTAGGATTTCTTGGTTCTCCTTTGAACCATTTAGCTCTGCCAAGCTTACCCGCTCCTTTCTGCTCCCTCTTTGGCAACTTGCTGCAGACACACAAAAAGGTGGCTGTTCATGGCCTGGCAGGTGGAAGATTAATCCCAACAGAGGAAGAATTTATTGATGAAGTGACTTCAAAGGCAAAATATCATGGATGGGGAGAGGGAGAGTGAACCAGGCCACGCTTACATGAAGGAAGAAGAGGGAGTCTGTGCCAGTTGGCATCAAACATTAGAAGAGTAACCTTCGTCCTCAGTCTGACACTGGCAGCTCAGCTTGGTGAATTGGCAGCTCTGCTTGCATTGCAGTTTCAGCTTCCCCCCCAACCCCTGGCTGATTTCCTTGCAAGGGTACAAAGGGCACCTGGCCCGTGTCCAGTGCCTGCACCAGGTAGAGCAAAGGAGGCTTTGAAAGAAACAATGGGGGTATGTAACAAATCCCTCCTGGGAAAACTGAGCTCTTTATCCGTTCTTCCTGCTCAGTCTGTTGTAGTAGAGCTGACTAAATCCCTGATGGCCTTGAGGCCTCTGTGTAAAGTTTCTCTCCCCTGTCACAGGTTGTAGAAGCCAGTGGATTTTCATATTAGTATTCATCATCATCATCATCATCATCATCATTATTGTCCTGCTGCAAGGTCTGTTATCTTGTCAAAGAGCAGAACTGCTGCAAGGCATCTGCAGAACTGAAAAGGGAAGCCTGTGGGAGTGAAACAGAAATTAGCTATGAGCCTTTGGAGTTTTTCTACCAAAATACTCTTATTCTCTTCCAAATCACATTATTCCATATCTTGGGTGTCCTGGACATAGATGAAGAAGACAAATGATATACATAGGCAGATACGTAATCCTGTAGATGTAGCTGCATTTCATCCTGAAACATACTATCATAAGAATCATGCAGCTATCTTCACTGTGGGAAGTAGAAGCTCTTGTACTGCAGAGATGAATGCTTGTTGCTCTCCAGAGCAGGAAGTGAAGCAGAATGTTGCATCAAGATCAAACTATGTGGGAAATTGAAGGAGACAGAAGTTACCACATTAGCAAACTAGCCAGAGCTTTGAAGCACATCTTTAGCCCTTGTGAAAAACGTGTTTTTGTTTTTTTATATATTTTAAAGTGTGCTCTGCAAACACTAAGCTAGTTCAGAAACCTCAACACTGATCTTCTCAGAAGTCTTTCACCCAAGAGTTAAGCAATCTCATTCTGGCTTAATTTACAAGATTGTTAAATATATGCAAGTCAAAATTGCATAGAGCTCATGAGCAATGAAGTCTTTGTCTCAGGTACCTTAGTACACTTCACCTGGCTTTCTTTCCCTTCCTCAACTGAAAAAAAAGTGACTGAGTGGCTAGACAGTAGAACACAAAAGAACAGACTTGGAGATAAAACAGCCACATTAATAGTCTGTGAAGATTTACTAAATTACCAAACCCAATATTTACTCCAGAGATGCAGTTAGGTCTCAGATGATCTGTCTCCAAGATGACAAATTTCTCTATGCTGGACTGACCCTAGGGAAAGATCAAGGAAAGTCAACATCTAAGATTTTGGACGAACTACTTCAAATAGAGTGGGTTCTACATTTCCCCCACCAGCCTTTATAGATTGTCTCAGTACTCTTTACCTATCTGCAAAGAGCAAGGAATGTGAGGTAAAGAAAAACTGGGTTCCAATACCACATGAGGCTGTTAATCTGATAAGACTGTCTGCATTGGATCCACCAGCTGTAGGAGTTTCCTGTGGCATCCTGTAGCTCCAGCCTCTGAAACACAGCATGTTGCTCCCCTGTGCGATATCACTACTGCTGCTTGAGTCCATGATCCTTCATGTTGTTGTTCAGGGGATGTTTTTTTGGTATCATGAAGAAGGAGATAGGGAGTGAACAGCTAGGAATGAGGGGGTGGGGGACTCCCAGCTTTAGTGAAATGGTGCTTGGAAACAACTTTGAGATGCAAAGCAGAAAATGCTGCTTCTGACTTCCTCTGTCCTCCACAGATGTCAGCCAGGAAGTGCACCTCCCACAGCACTTCTGATACATTATAGAAGATTTGAAGCAACTGTAGCTCAAGGGAAATTGCTGAACTCCTATAGCAACCCCTGTAAACACACTGTCATAGGGGTGATGCCAACAGCCAAGTTACCAGCTCACTGCTGGGGAAGAAGCAGCCAGCACTTCTTGTCCTATTCCAGGAATGCCACAAAGTCCCCCCTGACTCCTGTTGCTTCCTTCAGTTCACTTAATTTCACCCATCCATGGACTTCCGAGTCTAGCAGTAGCATGGGTTGGTGTTGGGAATGATCTTCAGATCATCTCTCTCCCTAGGCAGAGGAGTATATCTCAAGAGTAAAACATGGGCTAGAGCCATGTCTTCAGATCTAATCTGCATCATAATTTGCCCTTTCTAAGACTCGGAAACTCCCATCTGACTTATTATAGGTATATGGAGGCCAGTATCAACTTTCCCTGAAATTCAAAGGTTTTAGAGACTGGAGCTTAGTTGTCACTTCTTGGAATAGTCTCCAGCAGGAAGGACAGCTGTTGTGGATGTCTTGTGAGTGATAACTGCTCTTCAGAGACTGCAGCACTGGGGAATAAAATGTGCTCCTGCTTACCATTACCAAGAAGAAAAAGTCATAGTTCCTATAGCATTATTTAGCATTAGTACATAGTAACACAGAGCTTTGCAGGGTATGACAAGGATGTGATCCTGATTCCAGGGAAGCTAAACAGATCCTCAGTTCCAAAAGAAATCAGAGCATTATTGCCAGGGAAAGCAAAGGCAAATGTGTTTTCAGACAAATGAACGAAAAGATTCTTAAAATATTTGCAGGCCATGGTTTACCTTATGAAACTTCAAAGAGAAAATGATCTTCAGAATGGCCTTGTGTGTCTTTAGCCACATGTAAACCACAGTTCAAGGACTATGGGAACCAAAAGGAGAGAACAGATATGAAAAAATGCAGGGATATATCACAGATGATTTAGTAGGAACTAAAGTCCCTCAGTAAAAGGTATTGTTGTTTTTGAAACTTTTTTTGCAGTTAATATTCCTCTCTCTGTACCCCATACTCTCACAGCCTGTCATCTATCTTCCGTATATATTTTGCCTTTAACTCTGCCCAACTTTCTACAAACGCTTGTGGCAACCTGAAGAGAAAGATTTTGACCTGAGGTTGTCCACTGTAAGAAGCCCTCTCCCTTTGTCCTCAGTGAGTACTTAAAACATGCCTTTCTCCTAAGGGCACACTCTTTTCAGCAGAGCAAGAAACAGAACAAAACAAAACAAACCTAGCATTTTGTAAGAGATGTGACAGTTTTAAAGAAACTGAGTAAATAGTTTACCCACAAGGACAAACAATATTTTTGTTTCTCTAGATGAGCTGTCTTGGCCATGTAGAATTACTGAAAAACCACAGGAATCTCATGTCTGAGCTGGGGATCCCTGGAGACTGGACTCCCAAAGCACAACGCTTTCAGTCCGTGTCTCTCTGGAATCTAATTTAGAGTAATTTGTAAATTCCTGGGCTTACAACTCCTGATGTACAAGCTGAAATGGTACAGTAATGTGTTCTCTCCTTCTATTTGCTAGACAGAAATTTTAGATATGTAACTATATGGTATATTTTAGTGCTCAGGAGTAGAGGGGGCTATGCCTTCATGGGTGGAGATTTCAAAGAAGAGATTTATCCAGCACTTCTTATGACTAACATACTGCAGATTTTACCATTTGAAAGAAGATAGACTAGAGCACACCTTGTGAGTCCTGGTAGGTATATCGCCATTAAGTATGAGGTAGAATTGCAAGATTGCCTTCAAAGTATCCTGTCACCACAGGGCTCAAGAAGACATTCCTCTTCTTTGGGACTCTGGTAGGACCTTTGGTACCAGAATCAACAAAGTTGCTGTTGAAAAACTTCTGCTGTTCAAAATGATTGTCCCCAAGTTATGCCATTTGAACAACTTCTGAGCTACCAATTTGTAACCAGGGCCATAGGAAAGTCATGAAGTCGTCCCCATCTTTCCTCTCCCTTGCCTTTCCTCTCTTTACTGTTCAATTGATGGTAAGTTCATAGATGCAGTGGGATCTGAGAGAGTTTATCCTTTTCTTTTAGTCTTAGCTTCGTTGTCTAGCTCAGATGAAATCGGTGAGGTCTTGCTGTACACAGACATTCATTCAGATCCCAAAAGAGGGATGATATGTTAAGGGTAAGCTAACTTTAATGGGGTCCCATAATGATATGGGTTCTATAGTTAATGCTAATGAATTTAGAGCCTGATCATGTGGTTCTGCACAGAGATTCACTGTGTAACATAGACAAACTGTAAATGTTACCTCTGGAAGTTCCTGTGTATTTCCATGAATTTTGGCACCAAATTGACCGAAACAAGAGTGAAAGACGCTATTGCAAGAATAAATGGATGATGGAAGGAAGGGAAGAATTCAATAGGAGGTTCACTGTCTTCCTTGAGGGGAACTTGGCTTTATCCTCACCTTCGGTACCATGAGAAAAATGTCCTTTGGTCAGCAGGTGTCTGCTGCAGGGTCTTAGAGAACACTATGTTAATTTTAAAAGAGTACATTTTCTTCTCAGAAATAGAAGGAGGAGAAACAGTCTTATGCATTTTGAAGTCAAACATATTAGTAATAAAGAACCAAAATGACATCCCAAGTGAATGTCACCTTCAGCACTCCTTTCTACTAGCCCTTCAGTTTTAAAGTACTGTGTTTTATTGCTTATTTGTACAATAGTTACAACATCCTTGTTCTGTGATTCCCTTGCCTTCACATTCAAATTCCTGATATGCATTCAACCTGAGTTCCAGGTTTGCATGATTTTTCTATGTACAAATATGTATTTACTGAATGTCTTTTAAAAGTATTTGCGTGGGATGTAAGATAACATTGAAATTCCTTCTGCTGATGATTTATAAAGCTATTTTCCCCCTGTCTAGACGCTTTCAATATTTGCAATTAGCTGATGGAAAAATAAATGGTGAAGTATTCTTTCCAAACCTCCATTGGAGAGGGGAAAAATTCTCCATCATGCAAAGTAAATGCTCTTCTGTCAAGTTAGCCAGGAAGAAGCTGCTAAGAGGAAGAAGACAGGGAGGATGAGTCCGGTTAGTGCTGTACTCAGGTGTAGAACTTGGATAAGGAAGAGGAACACAGTTTTTTATAGCTCCAAGAAAATAAGGAGAAAACAAGCCATTACACCAGAGACATTTTTCTTGGGCTGATTGCAAAATTAGCTGGAGCTGACGTTAATTGATTGTGTAGGCAGATGAAACAAAGTTGAAATGACTATAAATAGTAACAGTCTTGCTTTCTGTGCAGCTGTAAATCTGATCTGGAGAGCTGTCTTAGATTCATTGTGAACGCTTTCAGATCATGGAAGGAGAGTAAAATAAAATTAAATAAAACAAAGCATGGTCAAATAAAATAAACACATTCAGAGTCCAGCATTGAGAAACTGGCAGGGTCAGCCCTTCCAAGATGGATGACAGCTAGAATTCAATCTCACAGATGTTGTGGCCTGATACATTTTACCTGTCTCACCCCCTCAACCACAACCTGGCAGAGGCAGAATTCAGCTATTTCTTTCTTTTGTCTTTCCAGGATTTTTATGTCAGAATGGTGTTCTTGCCTCATTAGTGAGGAAGAGGAAAGTGGAGCACCAGGGCTAGGTCTGTTTGTCTGGATAATGATGGTTAGAGCTGCTGGAGAGAGAATGCCACATCTCATCAGACACTGGAAATGAAAAAGACATTAGTGTAGTACGGAAACTGAATACATGTGGGTAGACCCTCGTCCCTCTTTTTCAGTATTCTTTTCAGGGGAAGGAGTTAGCTGTTTGTTGGTTTTTGTTGTTGTTGTTAGGTTTTTGTGTTCAGCAGGGTTAAGGTTCATGTTTAAGTTCTGCTCTACCAACTGTGATGAGCAATATAGCATGACAGTAGACAGTTATCATAGAACAGTATAATCATTAAGGTTGGAAAGATCACTATGATCATCCAGTCCAACCATCAACCTGTGCCTGTGATCACTCTAGACCGTACTACTCAGTTATAGTTGGAAACCCCAAAGAGAAATGACTATCAAAGTTCAAGTCAACTCTGCATGTAGCAGATGTGGGTTTAGTACCTGCACCTTCAGCCCAGATGGTCTCCTGAGAAGATCATCTCCCTGTGATGTGAGGACAACAGGCATGGATACACACATCACGGGGAGCTGTTATAGACATAACTTTGCAGCCATGTGGCGTTGCTCTTGGCCATTTGTCTGCCCATTTGTAGGAGAGGGGTCACCCTGAAAGTAACAGCTGACAACACCATTCTTGCAGTTTAAGACCAAAAAGGGATTATGGAGTAATTTGAAGTAATAACTATGTGTCTAGAATTCAGTTAGAAGAAAAGATGTGATATTTCCACTTTTACTGCTACCTTTTGAGTTGTACCTGTGGGCTGCACTCTGCTCTGTTGTACTAGGAGCTGTATTTAGTAAGAGAGACTTCCCACACTGGAGAGTTATGGTTTACAGATACAACTCAGACAAAAGGATAGGAGGAGAAAAGAAAAACACAAAGTTTACTGAGCCTTTTCAGCAGGCTGCTGGCTGATCTGGAAGCCACCTGCTTCCCACCTCTATCCCAGGAAGATGACTGAATGACTGTTGTACAAGTAGAGAGAGCGATGAGCATTTGAATGGTCAGCTGGGTGCAGAGGATGAGCAGTAACTTCTCCAGCTTGGGTAGCTCTTTTGGTTGGCCACAATTCTGCTAGGTGATGACTAGGCAGTTCAGGTGCCAACAAAGGCTGTGCAGAAGGAAAGGACAACCTGGAGTGGTACAGTAGGGCACTCCATGCTCCTGCGTCTATTAGCCACAGCTGACCCATCTGATGTGCATGAGAGTCAGGGGAGAAGTCTTCTGTGTCTAGACTATGCCACTGAGACCAAGAGTTTCCAGTCCAGCCCACCAAGAATCTTCTGTAGCTCTCTTTTGCTAAATATAAAGCATTTATATGAATTATAAATTCTTCACCTTGAAGCCCTGGAAGCTGAGCCTCATAGCTTACTCTCAGAATGAGCCCATGATATTGTGATGTGAAAAATGATTCCTCTCTATGATCCTCTAAAGTGAGTCAGAGGTCTGGGACTTCTCCAACGCATAAGAAGCACCTGGGTGTTCTTAAAATGGGTGTCAGATAGGCAAAGTTATTCTCCTGGGTTCATCTAGTGTTTGGGTTTGACCCAGCCTGCTGGGCAAATTCAGCTCAGTACATGTTGCTGGGCTGCTGTATCAACAGCACCAGCTGTGGTGAGTAAACCAAGCCAGTGGTATGACTGCTAAAACACCTAGGGGAAAACCCTCTTGGATTGCATTTCTTGTGTCCTTTGTTTGCTGATAAGAAAATGACAATCCAAGAACCTAGTACTAGTCCCTCTCTCCCCCAAAGAAATCATGCATGCACTCTCCACCTGACCTGTCACCTCCCTTCTGGCAAATGAAAGGTTCGGTGTTTATCTTATTTTTTACTGGGTTTCAAAAGACAATGCTCTGCTCTCATGGGAGATTCTTTTATCAGCTTTGGGGCCAGAACCCTATAAGGAGTTAACCGAGAGGTCACTTTCTAGTCATTTCACTACTCTGTCAGAAGAGTCACCTTGGAGCTTCCATGTTTAATCAAGACATTTTTACAGCTTCTCTCCTAAAGGGAGAAGTGCACTTTGATTGAAGATAAAATCCATCAAATGTTGCAATTCATTTATCCTGGCGTCGCAGAGTCTCTGTCCTTTTGAGGAAAAGGCTCTGTGTATTGACTGCATGATGAAGAGGTGGACTCCTTTTTGGGGGGTGGGGAGGGAGGACTGTTGGGCCTGTTCTTCCAGTCCAGTTTTAACATCTTTGTTCTACTGAACCCCAACCAACTTCTCTGAGAAGACAATTGAGGCAAATAACTTCTGCTGAATATACCCTGCCTGGGTCTGTAAATCATCAGGTTTTATCTCTGGTTTCACCGGCTTCTATAAATGTAGCTTCCATCTGGGAGACTCTCACCCCTTTGATATGACAATATCATTTTGGAGGACATGGCAATTAATGATATAAACCCACATTTACTTACCTATATCTGTTAGTCCACCTTATATTCGTGTTCTTCTTGTCCTGATCCTGGTCACAGAGGTGAATGGAAAACCTGAAGTTTTCCATGAGGTTAGTGTCTAGGTACAGACTTTTGAGAAATATAGTCCCACTTCCCTTCCCTTTGCCTCGGCAGCAAGATGTACTCTTCCAAATTTTGAGACAGTTTAGTTTCTGTTATAAACCAGATGGTTCCAACTTCATGATGGGTTAACACATACATGTCTGAATGGCAATCAGGTGTGTTTAAAACTCAGGGCCCCTATTAGGATAAGAAGAGAGTTGCAAAATCCTTGAAGTACCTGTATTGACACATTTCAACCAGCTGTGTAGCAAGCAGTGAGGAAATGCTTGTTTCGTGTCTCCTACCCACTCACACCTCTTTCATGTTTTGCCCAGTTGGACATCTGGCATGTTTTCTACTACACACCCAATGCTGAGCTTTCATTTCTGACGACCCATTCTGATTCTATCGGAGCTGACTTCTGCCCTTATAAATGCATGAAACTCAAGACTTGTCTTGAGGCAGAGCCAAACACTCAAAATGTTGCTCAGTGATGGGTCAACCTCAAAGGTTTGAAGCATCTGCTCTTTTGTGCTCCCAGGGATTCAAATGCTGATGCCCACAGTCGGTCTCTGAGTAAGGCAGATGATATTGTCCTGAGTGTCTGATTCCATCACTTAGGATTCTTCTGCAGTCCATCTTACATTTGTTTCTCACTGGAATCATGCAAGAAGAGACTTGCTACTGGCATTATGTTAATGGCAACTGAATGTATGCACCTGGTCCATCTTATTGTACTAAACAGGCATCCCAGATGAGATCGCACAGTGACCTAAAATAATCAACTGGTGAAAGGTCTTGCAGAAAGAAGTTGCAGGAGTATGCTGGAACAGTAGAAGGGAGGTTACTACTCCAAGACCTAAAGAGAATGAGAAATGAGTCTGGGAGGATACCAGGAGGATACCAATATGCTGAGGCATTGGGAGGGTTTAGCTATGCACATCACAGTGATTCAGTAGAATATATGTATCTCAGTTCCTTGGCCTAAGTTTCCCAAAACAATGTACTTTTGGTTGTGTGGGGTGTTTTTTTGTTTTTTGTTTTTTTGTTTTGGTTTGGGGGTTTTTTTTGTGTTTTTTTTTGTGGGTTTTTTTTTTAATTCTAACCAATACTGACAGTGATGTACATATACACTGTACATGTAAAGATCTCCTATGTTATCCATCCTGAAGATAAAAATAAGTGTTAAGTAAGAATTCAATTTTCTTCATCTCCCACCCTAATGCCTCATCCTTTTTAAGAATAAAACTTTGGGAATTCCTGACTTTGAATGTGTAAGTAACAAAGAAGCCACCAGAGATGTCAGTGGGATTGAACTGGAAAGGGAGGATCAGCGGTCTTAGTTCAAGGCAGACACAGAGCCTTGAGAGGAAAATACACAGGAGTGTGGAAGCTGCAAGGCAAGCCAGTAGACTGGGTGGGGTGAAGGGCAGCTGGAAAAGGGGTGTTGAAGTAAAAATGGAAAAAGTTGCTGGGTGGATCAAAGTCCAGGCAAGGATTTGTAAGAGAGGGATAAAAGAAATTTGGAGAATGAATGCCATGAACAGTAATAAGATTCAGCCATATTCTGAAGGTTTTGGAGTGGAAGAAGAAACACTTTTCCCAATATAATTTTTTATTTCCTGCTCCTTCAGCTCTGTACTTCTTGAGAGCTCTACTTTTGTACCTGTGCCAGAACTTCCAACTTCACCTCATTTTGCAGCCTTTTCCATGTTTGTGATTCTACCCTTCCAGCTTCTTACCTTGCTGCATGCTCCCATCCATGCCAGGATGGCTTAGCACAGGCTTCTCAGTTAACTCTAGTCAAGTTCCCTCCCTCTCATTCATCACTTGATTGCTCAGATCTGTCTGGTTGAGGGCCAAGTGCCCTGAAATCCAAGGACTCCTTTTCATGTTCCTTTATAATTCTTGAGAGACCAGATGATGCTGTGGAGCCTCAGTCCTGGAACATACTGGTGATAGAAGTGGAGAGGAATTTCTGCTCTCTATTATAGTCTCGTGGTCCATTTGGTATTGAACAGTTGCAGGTAGAAAGATAGAGCTAAAGAAAGCAAATAAATATATTTAGGAAGTTTAGAAAATCTTGAGTACACTTCAGCAGTGTCTAATAAACATACATTTCCTGTTACTTCAAAAAGCAATGAATGAATTCTAGTAGTTCTTTTGGAATGAGTTATCTCCCCGCACCAGCTCTTGTCCGCAGCAAGCTTGGAAGGTGCAAGCTGACCAGTTGAAGTGAAAGCAATTAATATAGACATTTTTACTACTCCTATTAAAAGGAGAAGCAAGCTTTGATACAACACAATATCCACTAGATGATGCAATTAATTTATTTTGGCTGGCCAGTGCCTTTGCCTGGGTCTGTGTGTTATTAGAGGGTGGTGCAATGGTTGTTCTTCCCACTGCTTGCATGCCCCAGGGTCAGGTTCTGCTCCACCAATAACATGACTCATCTATGCATAAAACAATTCCTCAATTCCAAAGTGACCGCAACATCAGTCAGCTTCCAATCATCTGAATCCAGTAATGACGGCTACTTCCCCAGAATCCTCTTCAGAGTAGCTCACACACTTGTTCCTAACCACAGATTGAAAGTCATCAGGGAATATGCTGGTTTTCACAAAATATCATGTGAGAAAGGCCCTGGGCTGAAAATAATCTACATTTTTGCCTTTATTAATATGTATCTCCTCACTGATGAATTAAGTTGGGTGCCTTGTAGAGGGACACACTTGGTCTAATGCAGGTGCATTCTAGAGAAAGGGATGGCATGGTGAAGGTAAGCAACCCACCCAACTTTGACTACTCAAGATAATCAAGTCATTCTGTGCTTAAATGCAGAAAAATTGACGTGAAGTGACAGTCCTGTTCCTAAGCCACCCTTTGGAGGAACTCTTGTCCATTAGCTGTAAAAGGAGCCAAGGTTAGTAACTGGATAAACAGATGCCAAACACTGATGTGAAGATTTTGGCTCTCTAGTCCTCCATTCTTGATTCTCTAGCTTTTCTTAAACATGTGTCTTCGACTTCAGATGTGATAGAGCAAGTTATTTATGAAAGATGGATAGGTTAAGACAAACTTCTTGACAGCTGTTAAAAAACATTCCTTTCTTTCTGTAGATTGGGAAACAGATACCCTGCTAATCAGAACAACAGATCAAATTGGAAGAGCAGCTTCATGATTTTTCTCAAACTTGACATTATTTTACAGAGACAAATTTGGTTTCTGCCTGTCCTAAATGGAAAAAACAGTGAGAGCCAGTTAGTCAGATGAATGTGTTCTGACAGTGTCTTCTTTAGGATAGGGACATAGTTTTGCAGGAAACATTCACTATTTTAAAATATTTGTAATCTTAAAATATTTTTCATTTTAAAGTTTTGTTAAGATTTGTTCCAAATCAGGTACAGATCTGACAAAGCCACAATGTTCATAAAAATCTACATTCCAAATGGTCTGGTCATTTTTAAGATCTTGGATGTTCTGCATTTAGGAGCAGTTCAACTTCACAAATAATGACCTTCTTTTTAATTCCACAAGGAATCAAGCTGAGAACCTACCAAAACCATTGCATTTTTGTCCAACACCAAAAGGCATCTCCTGCTAGTTAGATGTACATGAATCCCTTCACAGTGGCAGGATATAATGTTTTGGAGTCTCTGGAAATTAGAGCCAAGTTCATGACATGCAGTGTTTTTTGTATTCTCCCTGCCTTTGCTCAGGACTGGTGCCAGAGGAGAAATAAAAAGAAATAAAGAAGGGGGGGGAAAGAGATGTGCCCAAATTCTCCTTGTAATGAATATGTGTGAGAGTAACTATGATCTCATGGAAATCTCTCTATCCCGTGGTTGTTAGACATTATGAACGTGTCATCAATCTGGCTAAGTTACCTGCTCTTCCTCTGTAACTCATCTCCAGCAAAATGACTGCTGTATCAAGCAAGGAACCAGTTTGAAACTACCCACACTACGAGCTGTGCCTTAGTCTCTTTGTTATGACTGTTTACCTCATAAAATAAAAGATCAGCTACAAATGAAATAAAACTACAGGCTTTTAAACAGCATCTTCCACAGTCAATTCACACTGATCTAGCAGCATTGTGGTACCAAGCAAGAGCTGGTTTGCTGCCCAGCAGCCACGGGAACACTGGGTACTGGAAGTATGACATTACGTCTGATGCTGTTATTTGTACTGCCCTAGCACACAGCATATGCTCAGTGATTGACAAGCAACATATAAAGGGTGGGGAGGGGGCAATACAGCTGAGGAGAGTTTGTCACAGCTAAGAAGCAGTTGAGGGTCTCTGCCTTTCTACCTCATAGAGGTAAGATTTTGGTTACTTAAAAACAGATGGGATGAGTTTGGGTAGTAAAGAAGAAGTTCAAAGCAGAATGGAGAGCTTGTACTCAGGAGGACTATTGAATTTTAAGTCAGGTATGTTAATATTTTGTCAAAATGGTAAGTAGAGTTAGGGAAAAATGCATATATATTAGGGGGAAAAAAAAAAAATTGGCCTGAGACAGAATATTTTATTTCTGAATTGGTCCCAAACATTTTGAGTCAGATGAGTTCAATAATAAATTAAATTACTTTCCAGTAACAGTGCAAGGTTACAGTTCAGGACATTTTCTCAGTAGATGGGACACTCTTTGTTATTCTGTAATGCAGTGCAGATGTTTCTCTTGTTGCCTTGTGCAAAGATGATTGTCTATATGGATTTTCAGTGTTTAGGCATGAAACAACTCACACAGTCACAGCATGGAGACTGCATAGAGTAAACTTCCAAACTACATATCCCAGAAGGCCGTGACACAAGGGGAAAGCACAGTTTGAACACTGAAGTGACTTTAAACAGAGCATTTTGGGGTCATTTTAACGCACCACAGGAAAACATTTTCATTTCAGGAATGTTGAAATGTTTTGTTTTGTTTGAAAATGTCAGGCAAAACGCTTTGCCGTTGCCAAAAAAGAAAAAAAAAAAAAAAGGAAAAAAAAGTTTGCTTGTTTTGTTTTATTTTCTTTTTTTCCCAAAATTTCCATCCAGAGAAAAAGACTTGACATTTCAGCTCTTTGTTCCAGTGTGGGATGAAGACAAACACTGAAATGTCAGGATTTACTGCAGAATGAAAATTCTGAATTTTGTCCAGTTTTTGCTACAATGCCTTGACCCCAGTATTTACATTTTGCTTTGAAGTATGGATTGATTTTCAGAGAATGGAATGTGTTCCAGTCCCTGTGATGTTCTAGGCCATTTCAAGATTAAAACTAACAGGTAGTTTCTGAAAATCAGCTGAAAGAGGTTGACAGCAAAATATAATATATTAATTCTTGACTGTTGACTTTTCACTGCTTTCACAAGCAGGCAGACTCCCTTAGGTCTGCATATGATTTTAGCCTGATTCATGCAAATCAGGAGCAATTGGAACCTTTTCTCTTGAAGTAATTGGAAATTTGCCTGAGTGAGATCTGATGGAAAAAAAAAAAAATCAACCTTGGACAGCTTGGTCGAATACAAACTTTGGAGATATCTCAGAAAGTATGGTAACTGTGGTCACATGCCCTATTGGCTGTGAGTAATTAAGCAGCATAAATCTGGATTACCGTCACGATTCACTCTGTACAAACATCCTTAGAGGGAATTTGTTCTGCAGGCATTGAACAATAGGTCGGTGGGAATGAGCTACAAGAGGATTACATGTGGATATTGCTTTATGGAGAGTGGGCACAATGACAATAGGATTTATGGTTTTGCTGGCTTCACGGATTTTTTAAACAGACACCCTTTATATGGCTAAGCATGGGCTACAAACTAAAAAGATCAAGAAACACGGTAGAGCTGAACATTCTTTCCAGTTAACTCTGGATAATCCAGACTTCCCAGTGGCAAGTTTGTCACTGTTTTAGGACCTTTCTCACCCACGAGGATCCAGAGGTAGCAGTATGCCTCAGCCCTGAAAGTCAGGCTGTGCTCAGGAGCAGGAAGCTCAGGGTTTATAACCACAAGAGTTCTTTTTCAGTCAGCCCAGAAGTCTAGCTCCACCAGGCCTAAATTAAATATTTCTTTAGTTTAGGGCTACAGTAAATGTATAATGTACAAGCAATTCTTCTGTTTCCTCTGAACATCCAGTCATCGTCAATAGGAATATGATATATTCACATCATATAAATAATCTTGTTTTACCTCCATACTTAACAATTATTTGTATCAGCAAGTTCATGGCCCAAAGACCTGAAAAGATGTTGACATAGAAAACCAGCTCTTACCTCCTTTTCTAAATTTATTTTCTTACTGTCATAACTGGTTTGACAAGATCTAAATGACCTAATATAGGAATTTCTAATATGTTCCGTCAAAAACAATCATACAGGTACAGACATTGTAAGGCAATTCTGAAAGATGGTCTGAGGTATTTTCAAAATCTCAGATGAGTATTTTTTTAAAAACTCTCGAACAGCAAAGTTCCAGAAGAGGTAATTTTGAGTGCAGAGGGAACATACAGTGCTTTGAGTATTTTTTTACGGGGTGTTTTTCACAGAAGATAGACAAGGTATGAGTGCTAAAATCATGTCAAGGCTGCTAGAATTACACCCTTAACATTTATTTCACAATATCTCTGAGATGAAGTGGGTTGAATGTTGTACATTTGCAATAAGGAAAAAACATTTTTTCCTTGAAAAGATTCTTGTTTTCCTGTAATGCACAATTTTTTTGAAACCAGAAGCTGGATTCCTAAAATAACAGATGATTGATCTCTGCTGGGCATGGAAAAAAGCCAGCATTCCTCCACCTCCACAGTACTATGCTTTGCCCACAGCAGATACCAGTGGGTGTCGTTGATCTGGGATTAGTATTTCATTCTGACTTCAGGTGCATGTGTTAAGAAAGAAATTAGTAAAATTTTCTATCTAGAAGGAGTGTGAGCTCACTTGTGCTCAAGAAGCAAGCTGAAGGCAAGGAGGATTAAGGAAAAAGAGGAACCCATCTTTCAGTTCACTCCGAGTTCATGGGAACACTGACACTTTAGAGATGGTCCCTCAACTACACCAATTTAAGTGTCTTGGGAATGGACCACTGTTTCATAAATGCCCTTCTATTTCCCAGGATTAGCTTGACAAGCAAACTCACCAATAGGAAGCCATCTGAAAATTCTGATTAGTTTGCTACTGGGTAACTGATTTGACAAAAGTACAAAACCATTACCTTCTCCAACCTCTCAGTCCCTAAGAGAGAAACTAGATTTGGTACCTATTCTGCTCTGGGTCCCATTCACACCCTGAACCCTGGACTGCCTCACAGATGCCTCTGGCTTGCCTGCAGACTGCATCCATGGGCATGCCAAGTCCTGTTCTATGCAGCTGGCAGATTTGATTGTCTGGACTTCTACCTTCTTGAAAGGATGCTCTCCAGCTATGCAAGAGGCCGTGGTCAAAAGTTTAGCATGTGGGCAGGAGGCAAGCACAGTCTTGAGGACACCATTAGCAGATGTTAAAGATGTATTCAGAAAATCAAACAGAAAACTGGAAGGACACCATCTCTGAAGTCATTGAGTTAAGGTCCAGGCTAGAAGATAAGTTCCTGAAACGCAGCTGAGCTCGTGCCTTGTGTATGAAGCAACTGTGTCATTTATCCAAGATGTCAATTCTTTTCCTAATAGCCAATTTCACACCTCCCCTTCCATTTTAAAACAAAAATGATATTGAAAGATGCAAGATTATTTTTAAAGATTTGTATGTCTAATTTCAAGTCTCTTCCTTACTGGTGACTAACCTAACTCTGAAAGATTTTGCTGTTCACTCATTTGGGCATCTTTTAGTATTCATCCCTTGAGCTTGGCACAACCTTATCAAACACTCATCAGAACACTTTGCATCTCCTAATGAGCTTTGCAGCTCCAGTGTCAGACTAAACATCAAGTTATATATATCTTCACAACAAATCTGTTGTTGTGACGACTAAAGATCTACAGCATCAAGAGGGCTGAATTCAAAGCTGAACTCAGAGGCTGGTGAAGAGCAACCAACCCACTTTCCACTCAAAAAGCAAACACCAGCCAATCTTACGTCAATAGAGCTAACCAGCTGAAGGGGAAAGAAAACAACAAAAGAAAGTAAAAATACCATGCAGTTCGCACTGCTTTTTCTTCAGCTAGAATGGTTGAACGTTCCCAGCTTCCTCACAAGGGAAATGATTTTATGTGCTAATGTTGGAGGAGAGGTTTGGAGACTGTCTCAGTTAATGGAGTCACGTAAGGTGGCATGGAAAAAAAAAAAGAAAACAGTGATGGTAGAATAGTGATAATAAAACATACCTTGAAAATAAAAGCAGAGGAGTTAAAGGTGTTAGCAGCTGAAATGTAAAATAACAAAAAGGATTTCAAAAGGAAACCGTTTTCCCTTTTTGCCTGAAGTCAGCCACCAGGTGTTCCTGATGAAACAGAGTGGACAAGGTAGTGTACTGGGACTTAGTTGGTGAAGGTCCTATTCCTTACTTTAACCCTGAAACACTGAGTAACTCCAGGTAAGCTTCTCCTGTTTTCCTGGACCTCATCTTTCCTCCTATTTTTTGCCTGTCTTCTCTGCTGCAACCATGACCTTTGGAGCAATGAAGGAGATAATGTTCCTTGGTTCAGAACATCCTGGGAGCGGCTCATTTCAACACAGGTTCTCTGAGCAGCCAGAAGGTTTGCTGGTGAGAATGCTCCTGCCTCCCTGGCCACATCAGCTTCTTGCCAGGAAGCAGCTGAGCTCTTGGCAAGTCTTCATGATCCAGGCATCCCCAGTGAACCAGGAAACTGCTGTGTAGTGAAAGATTTCCCTGAATGGCAGGGATTCCCCAAGTTTTCCTGGAATCCAATACAGTAGCACTGGAATTCCCAAGAATCAGGCAGCTGGCTGATATTTCTTTCTTTACTTTTGGTTTTGTTTTTCTCTTCAGAAACAGTCAAACAAAGGACTTTTAATTTTTTCTTCCCCTTTCCCCTCCAAACATAAATAATGAAAAACAAACAGTAGTCTCTAGTGCATGGGAAATTATGTCGGTCTTTTTCCTGCAAAATTAGAAATGAAAGCTGATTTTTGAAGTGTTGGAATTTCCGTGAAAGTCCTGCTCAGGGGATGGGATAAGGTCCTTACATCTCTCCTTAGGCCTCCATACATAAATATAAGAACAGCAGTGTTGGAATCAGACCACCTGTCCACTTTTGATGGCATCCTTCACCATAGATGCCAAGGGACATCAAAATCCATGTAAATGTGTTCCTGCAGTCTTCTATGGCTGTCATTAAGTCAGAGGTGGTGCTTCAGAAAAATTGTTTTATCTCCCATATCTCCCCAGTCATGCTTTGAACCCAAGTTATGACAGTGAGGACGGTTAGCTATGCTGCTAGTGAAGAAATATCTATTTTCATTAGTACTGAATAATGCGGTTTCTTTGGCGTTGACTTTGAAGAGTGTAGGATTCCAGACTCCATTTATCGTCTATGGAGATAGATAGCACCCTGAGGGGACAATTAATCTCATCTTGGTCAACATGTCTCCGACATAGGTGAAAGGCCCTTGGAAGGCACTCGTTTCTCTCCCTTATCAATAAAGGGAGTTTAGGGTGACTAGCTCAGCTTTAGATAACTTAATTTCAGACATGCCGGCTGAAGTGATGTGAATCTGCTTTCCCTTACAAGCCTCAGGCACTGAGGACAGAAAATTCTGCTAGAAGCAGGTGTCTTAGGTTCCACTTAACATTTAAATTACTTCATTATCTTACCTTCAACGTAGGGAGAGATACAGAAACTTTTTGCCTTCATCATTCTTAGCCAGCACAAATCCTATATTTCTCAGGTCAGTAAGGATTACACCATGCATTTCACCATGTTAGGACTGGAATGATAGTACAGCACTGAGATATCTGCACAGGACAGACGTGCCCAGCAAGAGTTGATGTGCAGATATCCACCTTCTGAATACCAACTTGATTGAAACAGATTGAGCCACACACATGCAGTATAATACATTGCTTTCCTCCCTCTCTCCTGCTTTTCCCTAGCTAGATATTACATTCTACATTAGGAGTCTGTTTTTGCAAATCCAAGCAGTTCCTTACACAGGAGGTCAGCTCTGAGCATTCAGTAAATATAACATGGCTGAGCAGTATTCAAAAGGCTTAATGAAAGATTCATGACACAGAATACCTATTTTTCTGCATTAAAATTCTGTTTATTCTGGCAGATGGGGTTTTTACTACACAGCTCTCTCCATCTGGGATTTAGGTCTTCCAGAGCCAGAAACCAGAGGATTGTGCACCAGGGCTCCAAAATCAAGTGAAGGCTTTATCTTAGAACTGTCTCCTTCCCTTTCTCTCCAGCAGCTGCCTGAATTACTTCTGTACCACTTTAGAAAAAGTCGGTCCTTGAGATGGCCCTCAAATGCTCATTTTCAGACCATTCTCCCATTTCCATTGCTAATGAAGCCTACAGCTCATAAGCAAACAGCCCTTAATTTGATTTTGCCCCCTGTGGGATTATGTCTTTGATATAATTCTGTTAACGTCAAAGGAGTTTATAGCGAGGACTCATCTGGGACCTGGTGTACAGCTGTTTTGTTCCAGGCTAGAGAAACTTGCATTCCTCTACCACACCCACATTTATCCTGGCTTATCAATATTCTGATAAGCAATTCAATTGTCTTTACACTGGCTAGGGAATTTCTACTCTCCTTACTTTCTTTCTCTATTTTCTCTGGGCCACTTCACCTCCACTTTGAGTTTTTGCTTTTCAAGCCATGACATTCCTGGTGATTCCTAGATCTCTGGATTCCTGCCTCATCCTCCCATTTTTGCTAACATACAACTCTGTCTGGAGCCGGATTTAATTAGACCACAAGAAAAATGAACCACAATGAAGTTACATCAAGGGTGTGACTCCAATCCACAAGAGCCAGGAAACACAGAAGACTTAAAAAAAAAAAAAAAGAAAGAAAGAAAAAGAAGAATATCTGAGGGCAATCTTTGTCCCAACCCTGTGGTAGTCTAGCTCTAATACAGCTATGATATTCGTGCATATTAGGTACAACAGGGAATTGTTGAGGAAAAAGCTTTGAAGGGGCAGGAAGGGTCCACAGAGAATCTGCCAAAATGTTTTGGCCCTGTATCTTTATTGTATGTGGGTTTGACACTTTGCCAAGCTTTATGACACTTACATCAAGGTTGTTCCCTGCAGTGATGCACCATCAAAGCTAAATCACCTACCCATAATGGAATTCACAATGATTTCACTGTGTCTTGGTTGGGAACATGTTATCATTAACTTCCCATTTTTATTACCCCAAATGCCTTTCCAGCTCACAGCATACTGTGCTTCAGGAACTTTGCTGCCATAATTGTACGTCATTGTGTAAATTCAGCAATGAATACAATAGAGACTTGGTCTATCCCAAGGCCTCCAGGCACTGATGTAATTGAAATAATAAAACATAATCATAAGGAAGAAAATGGCAGGTAGGTCTTTCAAGCAAAGTATGGAAATGGGTATGGGTGACTGATGCTGATGCAATTCCCGCTTACCAAATGAAGGGATAGGGCTTAGGAATGGATCAGTCCTGCATAGCATTAGCAGTTATGTTAGCTGCAATATGATCCTTCTCTGGTTGGAAAGATCTATCCCAGCTATTGTAACATGTTGGAGTTTGAGGTTATGTCTTCTGAGGTTTGGGTTTAGTTTTTTTCTTCCCTTGATTACTCGTTAAAAATATTTTACCAAAAAGGAAGAAAACAGAGGAGTCAGTACTGTCTGATAACTTAAATGCTGGATAACACATTGGCAGGGCAGGGTAGGGCTCTGTTTCTAAATCTATTTCTCACCTCTTTGTGCCTCAGTTTTCCCCTTCATGAATAAAAATTGGATGGAAATGTTTAGAAGCCCTGCACTCTGTGGTGAGTTCTGAGTTTAAAAGGATGGAGCTGGTTTGAAATACTCAAGTGAGTATTCCAAATACTCACAAAAATTGCTCCATACTTGAGCAAATACTCAAGTGTTCAGTTAGAAATTATGCAGTGCGAAATGTGAAGGGCTAGTTAACTTTCTATTGAATTTTAATGGAGCTTTTTGTTTTGGTTCTCAGATGAAATTTTATTTCTGTGCCTGTTAATTATTCTACTGAGAATTAAAACACATAGTCATTGATCATGTCTCATTACATGTAGGGCACAGTGTTTCTCACACCTGGGAAAGCATTATGAATACAGACCTCAGGCTCACAGTTTTATAGGAGAAGAAGTTCTGTAATTGGAAGGACATTTTGGTGGGAGGTTTAGTAGATTGGGTAAGCTCAGAACTGGAGGTAGACATTTATCTCTGTAATGAACTCTTCAGAGGAGTTTCCTGGTTAATTGCATCCCAGGTGAGTTAAATGGCAAGCTGATTAAGGACAGAGGGGAATGAGGAGGTAAGGGAGGTGAGCCTAGGCAACTGGGGCATCTATAACGGAAGGCAGGTAGGAGGCTTTCAAGCTTTCTTTTTCAGCAGGGCTCATCTGGCGGCTGGCTGGAGTTAGTAGGAGATGAGAGAGGTTTGTTAGTGTTGTGTACCACCTACTTTTAGACACAGCTCAGTGGAGATCTTTCTTTGTTGGGTATGGGAGGGGTTTGGCTTTTGTTAGTCCTCTCTTCTCAGATAGAGCCAAGCTCTTCAAAGAAAGTTAGTCTCCATATTATCTACCTTTCGGCATTTTCGCATGACTCATCAGTGTACTTAGTTGAATAGGGAACAGTTATCAAGTCAACCACAAGATTTTGCAAACCACTTCAGCATCGTTGTAGGTATCTAACTCAAACACACCTACTGTTTCTGCAGGTATATGAGAAGAAAATGCTGGAAAATGGTAAGTGGTCTCAGATTCATTGCTGTCCTGAACCTCCCCTCATATTTTGGAATCAAGAGTCCAGAAAAAGAGGGCAATATGAAACGGATGTCTGTGAGAGGAGAAACAGGCAGGAGACACAAGCAAGGATGTAGAGTGGTTTTGAGGAGAAGGCTCAAGCTTGAGCTTGTTGCCCTGATGTGAGCTTGATGGTTCCTAGTACAAGTGGTCCAAGCAAAGCTGCATGTTCTACAGCTCTACACTGATGGAGATGGGCAGAGCTCTTGCAAGGAGCATGGAAGAGTTACAGTAAAGTGCTTGCTATATCCTAGCAAACACATGACAGAACAAATCTGTGTTCAAGAGCTGAATTTCATGGTGCTTTAGCAGAAGCATTTAGGAGAGGCTTTGTAAAGGGAGTATGCTGGTTTCCCTTCCTTGTTCTATTTATCTTTGGTGGCCTTAAAGTACCTTTAGTAAGTACAGGATATGGGTATGCACTCAGAGAACTTTCTACTGTTGGTAATGTTGTTCCTTCATTGAGTTGCCATCCTTCTCCACTTCCTTCTCTCCTTGGAGATGCAATTGCACAAGTAAGCATATGTATTATTTGCAGGCTTGCATACAGGTCATATCTTCTTATGGTTGAGTTGCCAGCCAGCCACTCAGCCCATCACAAAAAAAAAATGCTTTTTCTTGTGAAACTTTCCAACCTGGTTTAACCCACATTGGGTAGTGAGCTCCATATGCTCTTCTGCTTCTGACACACAATTTGCGTTCAACAGAACTCTGGGTAATTCCAGCAGTGCCTTGGTCTATGGGACAGAAGCTCCAGTTCAATGCATCACACTGTGTGCTTCCCATCTCTCTAGGTAGCCCCTCAGTTTATGGGCTGGGGAGAAAAGAGACAAGAATGAAAAGGGGGATGAGACAGTTCCTTGGAAATACAAGTGTAGCCTTGCCCTCTAAGGCTGAAGACTCAGTGGTTTGAATTGGAGATGCTCAACAGCTGTATCACAGGAGGTCAGCACAGCTGAGGATTCCTGGCGGCATTCAATGATCTGCTCTCTTTCTTTTGAGATGAGGGTGTCTCCTCTTTCCTCCATTCTCCCCTTTTACAAAGTGTCACCTATACTTATCGTCCTCTTCTGGGATGGGTTGCAGCTGTATCCTTTCCATCCATAAGGCCAGGGATCATTTTATGACAGGATTCACCAGAGGGTGCTATTACACATAACCTCCTTCATTTTTCTTGGCTTAGAAGAATGGATCCCTTTAAAGGGACCCTGAAATATTACTGGTTTTAAGATGTTAGTTTCCCACCTCACACACACATTCTTAGTGTTTTGGGGAGGGTTCACTGAATGTCTCTGTTCTGAGACTGATATAAATAACAAAATTGTTTTTGCACTCCTACCTGCATGCGGTGAGTTGGATTTCTCCTGTGGTAGAAAACATTTGCATTTTCTATGGCTACATAGAAGAAGGATGCTGTAGTTTCCCATCACCACCAATACAAAGATCTCTGCAGTTTTGCTTGTGCAGAGAGGACTAGCTCTTAGGGACAGGCTATGAGAGCTGTTCTTGCTGCAGCACGGAGACAAGTGGCAATTATGGACTTAGCCCAAAGCAGGACACACCTATGGTTCTGCCTTCCTCATGCAGAGGAAGAAGATGGCAAGGATGAGGCTGAGGGTCTGCTGTGCTGCTTCTGCAGGTGGTGCAGTTACAGGCAGCCACGGCAATTTGATGAGCACAGGGAGAAGCATGTTGCAAACAATTCTCAGGCTTCTAACAGAGACCTGTTTGTTTTTTCTGTTTAATTTGGGAACCGTGCATCCAAGCACACTTGGTATGTCTCCATGTGTAAGCCTATACTGCAGCCTATTGATTTCCTTCACCCTTGGCAAGAATATCACAGCAGATTTTGGCTTTGCCTGTAATCTCTTGAGCGGAGGAGTCTAGAAATTCAAATGAGAGCTTAACTTGCTGACTGCACTGCCCACGTGATGGCTGCTCTGCTCCTTTGGCTCTGGTCTGCAGCAAGTTAGCTGTCTATTCAGGCAAGGAAACTTGGGTGCAGGGCAAGCATGACTGGTTCCCATCTGTGCACTGGGTCTACAAAATCTGGTTCCCGGGAATTGGCTCTGCAGACCAGATCCGGAACATGAGCACATCTCCCAAAGGCTGTATAGGTACAGGCTCTGTTATTTTTGATAGATATCTGGTTTTAATCTGGAAGCAAGCCCTTGAATGCAGCCACCTGGCTCCTTGACAGTACTGTGTGTTGCCTAGCAATGTGAGGAGAAGATACTGGATCCATTTCTTCCCTTATCTGTGCCAGAACCAACCAGAGGAAAGATACTTATATGATGAGGAATTAACATCTTATTTGTGGAACGACCTTCGTATCACCATATGGCTTTAGTTGGAACAGTGGTCACCCATGCAGTAGAAGGTTTGGAGCTTCAGTCTATGCCTTTTGCAGAGTTACTTTTTAGTAATACAGTTTTGTTTGTAATGTGGTTGCCTCCAAGCTTTTCAAGTTGGAAATACTGTCAGTCCTCTTAGATTTTCCTGCCCTGCATAAAACTAACAGTAACAAGTGAAAATGCAGGCAAATTTGCATGAAGATGAGAAATCTTCTCCAACTCAGCAGATACAAAGGCACCTGGAAATTCCATTCCATTATTAATATGCTAATTCAACAGATTTTTCCAAATTGCATCATAGCTTAAGAGTCCACTGAAATCAGTGCCCTGTGCTGTCAGCAATGGAAGGCAAGCAGTAATCCGAACAGCAGTGGCATGTTTATCAGTTTATTTGTGATTTCATTTACTTCTTAGAAGAACAGTGATTAAAATAAAAGCAAGAATCAAAATAATAATTCCAACCTATAGATACATTTTTAGATTCTTCTGTTTAAGGAAGCAGTGGTCTTCTTAAGTAGTGCTTTATAGTCTGTTCCTCTCTACTTTGAAATATCACCCAAGAGGAGGCTTGATTTAACCCTTTCTTTACTGGAGAATTTAAAATGTTTTTTTGTGCCATGCCTTGAGCAGATAAGGAAAGCTTCTCCAGCAATTACACAGTGTTTAAAGTCAATGAATTAATTGTGAAGGTGTCAGTTTGATTTAACTGATTGAAAACTAGAGCTCCATCACTCAGTGCATGGGACCCTGAATCACTGGTGCAGGAGAAAGGTGGGAAAGGAGGATGTTTGCCTCTTTTGTGTAAGTCACCATATGTTGCTGTCAGAGTCAGAAATGAAATGGCAATCAAATGAATCCAAGAAATGGACTGGAAAAGGCTGCTGTCAGTGAGATTTATTAAATTCTCATTCTCTTACGTGCTATGACCTATCCAGTGTTTTTAGGACATTAAGGAACTTCCTTAAGTTGTTACAGCTCTTATTTTAATAGTAGTGAACACCCTCATCTGTAATTTCTTACGAGTTTGAAAGTTTTCATTTAGTGGTACTTACTAAGGCTGTATAGACAACAGAAGGAGCCTCAGAAGTGTAAAAGTCTTAATTAGTTCAATTGATAACCACATGGGATAGAAACAAATAAAAGCTTTTGGAGAAGAGGGATGAGGTTTTCAGACATTCTCTTTGCAATGGGTAACTGATTAAATTTGCTGCCTCTCAGAACTGCATTAATGGAAAGCTAAAGGCTGGTATCAGATCTAATAAATTCTGTTTTAAGAAATTGGAATGATCAGCTCGGTAAAGTACAAATCAGGCTTAACCAACCCAATTGCCCTTTGTGATGAAAGGTCTGACCATGTGGATCTTGGAGAGTAGTAGATATCATATGCCTTGATTTATTTAGACTTCAGATACAATCTGTCACTGCATACTGAAGGAGCGGATTAGATGATTGAGCTGTTGGATTTGTTTAAAAAAAAAAAAAAAATTGTCTGGAGTGCTAGATTCAAGGAATAGTGTTCCTTGGCTTGGTGTCCACCAGAAGTGGCAGGTACCTAATGTATTACCAATGGGGTCTCTACTGTGGTATTATTTTCATCAACGACTTGGATAATGACAAAATAAATCCCTATCAAATTTGCAGGTGTTATTAACTTCGATGGAATGTTTGATGTTTCAAAACATCCAGAACTTTTGGATAAGATGGAGAAATTTGAAGCCTGGACAAACAGGAGCTTTACAAACTTCAGAAAAGAGGAGTACTCATAGTACCACTGACACTACCTGGGAAGCATCTGGCTGAGTAGCAGCCCTCACCAGAAGGACTTAGAGGTTATGATGGATGCTATTTTGAAGATGTGCTGACAGTGCGCTGTCACAGCAAATAAGGCAAATAGCAGCAATCTTCATTAGAAGGAAAGTAGCCAAATGCTTTAAGAATGCTAGGTGAATGTATGTATTCCAGCAGGGTTACAAAAGCTTGGTCTTTGTGATGTTCTTCCTCAAGCCACCTTAGATGCTTTATTGTTCTGATGTGAACAGCACTGTGGCTTTGTTCATGTAAAGACATGGGGTAATAAGATCAAAGCTGTCTTGGGTACCATTCTGTAGGTTCCAATTACACCTCTGGTTGAAGTGCAGACAGATATTTACATCTTGATTTGCTTCTGGAAGTTCCCTCCTCTTCCTCTCACTCCCACCCTACAGCTCAGTGTCTGAAGTCAACATCAGCTGAATACCAGAAGACACCAGAAATGTGAGCCAGCTGCTCAGACGCTCAGAGAAATGACCTGAGAAGAAAGAGCCAGGTGACACATCCCAGGAAATGGATCCTGTCCTAAAAGGAAAATGCATTCATCATTCAGATAACTTCTGCCACTGAAAAGCCATCTGGATAAACAAGGAAAGAGTTGCACAACCGTTGCACAGATCCTCATCCCTTCCTGTCCACTTGTAGAAAGGCAGATGTGTTAAACAAGGCTTCATCTGTGGGCAGAGAGACCGTAGGGGAGAAAGCACAGCCTGGAATTCCTGAAGCTAGCAGTAAGGAGAAGCAAGTACTGTGCTTCTGTCATCAGATCCTTTGTGTCATACACAATACTCATAACTGGAAGTTGGGCTGTGAAGACCTCAGACCAACACAGTTGTGTCACCAGGAGAAAATGGAAACTTGGATCCTCAGAAGACCACCTGCGGAATCTCATTTTCTCCAGCTTCTTCACTTCTAAACAAGGCATTGCTAAGTGTCATCACAGGATCCATCTTCTTCCTACACCTCAACCACACCACTGCCCAGGTAGTGAGTCTCCACTGCAAAGAGATGGTCATCAGTTGACCACCCAGAATTACCTGTCCTCACTCAACAGCCCTGTGCCCCCTCATTCCTCCCAGATGCCTCTCCTGCTCTCCAGCAGGTGCCAAGGTCTTTCCAGATCTCTCCCTTGTGCTCCATGTCTTCCAGAAGGAAGTAGGAAGTTGGAGGTGTCTGATGACT
This sequence comes from Chrysolophus pictus, assembly GCA_037305975.1. NCBI lineage: Eukaryota > Metazoa > Chordata > Aves > Galliformes > Phasianidae > Chrysolophus > Chrysolophus pictus. The sequence continues at coordinate 14,469,070 of CM074582.1, read as the reverse complement.
TGGGGAGGCAAGAGGAGAGTCTGAAATTCAGTAGATACCATTGGAGCACTGTGATGATTTTCTAGAGTCAGAATGGAGAAGGTATAAATTATTGCTAAAGATTCACAGACTGACAAGAACCTTATCAGGAAGCGATTGGAAGATATTTTCATTAGTGTCACCATTTATAGCTATAAATAATAGGAGAAGTGTTAACCAAAGAAAGCCTATTGTCACCTGCCTCCAAAGGCAAGAGAAATCTTTGAGGAAGAGCCATGTTCAGTGCTGTGTTTCCAATTTGGAGAGGGTCAACGCAGAAATCTGACTGGTAGCCTCAAAAATTGAATGAAACCTATACCCCTCAAAAGCCAAGAAGAAATGAAGTACTGCAGAGGCTTCATTCCCCCTCACTCAAGAGGAAAGGCTGTAGGTCAGACTGGGAAGTCATAGCAACGTGTGAACTCACAGACTGAGCTGAATCCCTCATAAATAGTGGAATATCGTCTGGGAGAAAGTCCGTTATGAGAACAGTCTTGGAAGCTAGCTAGAATATAGCAAATCTATTGAGCAGCTGAGATAACAAGAACACACGCAGGAGAGTTAAGGGCAGAAGGAAATGGGTGTACAGTGTGTGTCATAAATTACAAAAGGAGAGTAAGCAGGGTGTGCATGGGAGACTGAATGCTGTGAGCAAAGGTCAGGACCAGACACTGAAATGAAAAGGTACATGTGTGATGCAGCAGAAGCTGTAACCTAACTCGTTTGTAGGAAAATTCACAAGGAGATGGGAAAGGAAATATTTTTATTTACTTTTTTTTTCTTCCCTGCCAAATACTGCGGGTCATTAGCTGGGACAAGCTGATTGTAACAGAGCAGGCTCTCCAGAGACCAAGTTCTTACATCCAGCTCTGAGGCTGCCAGTTAAAGCTGAGGCATCTCAGAGAGTCACATCATCTACAGAGACCAGCATTCCCCATAGAACTGGCCTGGGATGTGTGGCTGCAGTGCCAGAGGCAAGCTGGAGTTGTTTCTCATCACACAACTGAAGGCAGCAGGGTTTAAGGGAAATGAGAAGGTGAAGGCTGGCCTCTTTGATTCAAATAGTTCCTTCTAGCATAAAGGGAGATGCTAGACAGTCCCAGTTTATGGCATGAGCTCTCCTCTGAGCGTTTCTAGAGAGGCATTTAAATCCCTGCTCTACACTCATGCTGCAAAAGCCATGGATCAGACCCAGGGATGTCTGTCCTGTTTCTAAGTGCAGGTTCCTCCCCCAGTGCTCAGGGGAAGGTCCATGCAGTGGCAGAGCCGTAATTTACAGATGATGATGTGGGCTTCAGTCTTTATTTTTACTGTTTAAATCCTCTGTGTCCTGTGACTTTGTTCCTCATTCATAAACGGTGAAAAATATCACTTCCTCGTTCTGAAGAAGAAATAGAGCAAATAGCTTGAGATGTGATGCTGCATCTGTAGAAGCCATGGAATACTGCAGCTGCGAAATATGGCTTTGTTCTTGCTTAAAACATATAAAACATATGCATGCAGTGTTACCTGCACAAGGAGAATGAACCAGAAGCATGAGCTCAACTGCTGAATTGCAGGAAAGGAAAACTGCATGACAGCCTGAAGTCCTTTATGATTCCATCCCACTCCCTATCACCACCATGCTGCTTGACTTATTTAAAATCTCCAGAGATCCTCCTTTAAGATACCAGTGTTTCCCATTGTGCTGGCTTTTATTGGATTTTGGGTGCCATTCAGTCAACCCCTCCTCAGCCACTTGAATTCTTGAAATGCTGGGATCATATTTCACCTGATCTGGCACTGAACCATGTTCGCTATCTCACCCCAAAATTAATTAAACCATAAATTTTCAGAATAAACATGCAGCATCTACTATCACTGAAACAGTCTGGGCTTTGTTGAGCAAACTGCTATGAGAACAAAGCTACCTCTTTCTCTTACTTCCCACCCTGCACCTCTCTTATCTTGATGTGTATCAGCAAATACAGTAAATACAGTACCTCACTCCCTGTTACAAAGAGAGATTTTTATTCTGCTGCTGTCACCATTTTGTAGACTCAGAAGAAATTGCAACAGCTCACATGGTGAGGTCTTACAGAAGGGCATTATCTCTAGGGAAGTAACTACTGAGATGAAGAGGAGCTGTTTTCCAATATTAATACAACTGGGTATTTGCAACTTTGGCTCTTACAATACTTAATGCTTGGAAAATATCAACGCAGTGTTCCAAAACAGTCTCCAATTAAATTACTGGAGAGAAAATAGCTAAAACAAGGATATCCATTCTCTATTCTGGACATGTAGGTAGTCTGAAGGCTGATGAATCCATCTCAGACCCAAAGGAAGACTTACATCCCCTGAAACTTGCTTATTTTTTCCTTTTAACTTGCTTGTTCCAGTTAAAATGTGCTACCTCTCCCTACAGTTTACAGTCAAGAACTCCACCACTTTACCTACATGATTCAGAGACTTTTATCCTTATCCTCAGGTGTTCTACTCCTATCTGTGCCCATAAAGTAAACTGGACTGCTGCTTGGGTGGGAGACCTACAGAGCATTATGGTTGCTACAGGCGGTGTAACTAAAGGTGGCATTTTTATTCCTTGAAGCAACCATCAGCCAACACCCTCACCTGGTATTCAAGGTTGTGGGTTGATAGATATAAATCTGAGCTCCTGACCAGCTCTGGTCTTTGGAAATTCTCTAGTATGTCTGATTGTGGCTCTGGTGCAAATGCCAGTTATGGCTGTGTTCCAGCTCTGCTAATTTGCACTCTTTCAACTTATGCTCTCCTGTGCTTTGATAGGATGCTGTGCACTTCTCCAGCTCTTAAACATCCGTCTAGTGCAGATAAATGTTGTTTCTCCTAGACAAAATGAAGTCGTACATTTATTGTAGGGTGTTCTTCATGAATGGTGCCACAGAAAGGTGAACATGGTTTCTGTTCTTCCTGGGGCATCACATCTTTCATCCTGGGGGAAATCTGACCCCCTGTGCTACAGGATCTTGACTATGGATTGAGATCCCCAGGATGCAGAGCCCCCATTGTATGCTTGCTGCTGCCAGGATGTTCCAGTTGGCCAAAAGGCTCAAGTACAGAGCCAGATGTCGAGATCAAATTGTCATCTGATGCGGTACATTATTGTTATCATCTGCTGGCTTAGTTCTGCTCAGTCATGAGAGGTATGCAGCCTCCCAGCTCTGCTGGCAAACTGGGAATGGGATGTTTTTTGTGAAAATGACAAGACAATAACTAGTTCTAGAATTTGTTTCTGCTCTTGAGTTGGGATCTAGAAAATAAGACCATAGGGGAGGGAATAGAGAAGCATTTTTACACCACTTTGTCCTTGAACTTTTAGGATTTCATGCCATGTCTTAGTTTTCATTGAGAGATCTTACAGGCTGTTGTCTACTGTCTATTTTTCACCTGTTGCCATGGACAGACTAGTGAATCACTGTGCACTGCGAAACCAGAGAGCAGACCCTTGGTTCCTACGGCATTAATCAGCCTAGTTTAGACAAGAGCATTTCCCTTCATTTCAGTCTCTCCCTCCCTGCAGTGTCTCCTGCCAGGATGTCCTGCTGCCTGCTGGAATTAATGTGGCTGAAATATCCCTCAGGATTCTCCCTGAGGTCAGGAACTCAGCCTCTGGATCCTCTTCAGTTCTCCTTTCTAGCCCTGAAATTTGTTGTTGCCAAGTGAATTTTGCTTCCCCATCCCATTCTTCATATTTTCTAAGGTCACTTCTCACTGGCAAGGAGAGATTTGGAGAAAAGACACAGAGGAGAAAGTCCAGGCCTAGATTGCCTTTTTACCTCTATAATTTCAGACCCACCTCTCTCATCCCTGAGATGTTTAATTGGTGCTATGCGATGTGCTTCAGTGCAAGCTGTTGGCACTTCCCAGAGTGTTGAGTCATCCTAAAGTTACTGGGAATTTACTTGCCTTCCACAAGGAATATCTTTTTTGCGTTTGTTGCTGAAAGACCAAGGAACCCTTCCTTTCAGCTTTCTTTTTTTCTTTTCCCCTGTTTGTTTAGCTGAAGATACCTTACCTGTTCCTCCATCTGTCCTTTTCTCATCCCAAACTCAGAACTGTCTTCCAAGGACACCCATCATAGACCAAACTCTGCTCCCAGTCACTTCACCTGAGAAAGCCTATACATCTCACAACTGTTCTCAGGAATGGCACTGAGAGCATCTTTGGACTCAAGTTTCTCTTACATCCACTCCAAATCTTGTAGATCTGGAACTAGCTGGCAAGCTAAATGGAAGAGTTTTCTTCCATTCTCATTCATGGTGCTTTTTATTGCTTCCTTCCTTCCCTCATCATATTGTGCCCAGTGAACTTTTAAAAGCAGGTCAGCGTCTTGTTTGTCAGAAAAGCATTTGGCTCACTGACCATTTCCAGATTTGTGCAGCTAATCATATTGTGCCTATCCTGAAGCCTTCATAGGGATCTACACATCCCTTTTGCTATACATTCTGGATTGTTTTACCCAGACAGAAAATACGAGACATCCAGGACATCTGGTTCTTATGAATCTACCCTGCAGTCTTTCTACTTGCAGACTTCAACCTTCTCCATGTGTCCAGCAGAGCAGAAGGGTCTCAGGCTCCAGCAAAAACTCATGTAGGAAAAAGTTAAACGTGAAACCCTCCCAGCAAGCCAGTCTCCTGCTGAGATATGAGGGCTGCTCTAAAAGCAATGTCTCCTATTTTATTATTTTGGTCCACGACATCAGAGGCAGATATTGGTGGTATGGCAGTAGAGGTTGAACCTTCCCACCAATATTCCATTACATGTTGTTGCTGTATGACAGATGTCAGCAGAAGGGCAGTCTGACAAAATGGTCTCTGACATGGAAGTGCAGATGAAGCAAAGGTGTGTCACTAGATTCCTCCACTAACATTCACTGACACTTGCTGAACGCTTATGGAGACCAAACAATGGATGTGAGCACAGAGAGGCAGTGGGTGGTTCATTTCAGCAGTTGCAACAGTGATGTGAAAGACAAGCCACATTCTGGACAGCCATGCAGATTTTTATGAGTGCAGCATGCAGGCTCTTGTTCATTGCTGGTGAAAATGCATAGCTAATGATAGTGACTGTTGAAAAATAGAATTTTGCAGCTGAGAATTTTCTCAAATAGTGTTTTTGTGCTCATTGTTTCTGTTGTAGTTTTCATGGAAATAAATAGGAGGCATTACTTTCAGAGCAACCTATGTACATGCAATCAATTTGATGAGGTGAGTGGGTAATGAGTCTATCCTGCAAGAAGCTGTGGTTCAGACATGGTTCTTTTCATGTGGCTAACATTATGTGCGCCTGAACTCTCATCTTAGAGGCTTCAGTCCAGCTTTTGGCTAGGAGCATCTCTTTGGGACTGCTTCTCCCATCCTCTCCCTCCCAGTGTTGCTTTTTCTTCTCTCATTGATGTAATCATGCGTCACCTCTTTCCCAGACTCTTTCCACAGAGCTATGTATCTCTTAGCTGATGTCGCCTTACTATGACTTTTCTGCCCTCAGATTGCTGGAATGCCTGGCCATTCACAGGATTGGCACTGGGTAACTCGGCAGGTTGTTCTTAACTGCGTAGGATGAACAGCTGATCTTCACACTGTGTCTTTGAGCAAGAAATTAAAGTGTTACTATATCTAGCATTTCCCCAGCTACGTAAGGAAAATGATAGCGTTTCTCTGCTGATTCATCTGCTTTTACAGTTTTGGGTGTTATGTTTATTTTCCCAAAGCGTTTTTTTTTCTTTCCCAGACTCTCCCAGGTCCCAAGGTCGGAGTTGATGTCTGCACTCCAAGTGCATCCTGTTTGTCATAGAATCATTTAATTGCCATTTAGGAGAACTTATGCAACTGACCTTTAACATGGCAGAGTCTCCCTGCTGCACTTAATTCCTTATGCTGACATATGAAAAGAAAGAAAAAAACCCTTCCTTTTGGCTAGTAAGAATGTCTTCCCACAGGGAAGAAGAAAAAGGCAGGTGGGGTGAGGGAGCTATGAGCTCAGAGTGGTCGGTGGTTACAGAAAGGGTTTGGTTTGGATGTTGCTTGCTTCTAGGGGAAACTGCAGTACTAATTGTTCTGTAGTGAGGGGGAGGAAATTTTTTAAAAGGGGGAAGTTAACGATATTATGAACAAATTGATTTTATTTTATTCCTAAATCACTGCTTTTAATCTGAAAAATCTGTCAAAAAAGATATGGAAGGATAAGTGGAGGAGAGGGAGAGCTGGGTTGCTCTTGTCTGTTATTTTGTGTTCCCTTCAATGCACGATTTTGATGAACAGTCACCTGACAATACCTGGTAATGTCCAGCAGTGGACTGGCTAGTTTGCCAATCCAGACCCAGAGTTAAAGGAAGTTGCAACCCTTTCCTAACTGGATGGCCAGTTTTCAGAACTAGAGAATAACTGATAGGGAATAACAGGCACAATTCATCACACTTTAGAGATAATCAGTGGATTAGATGATACGAGTCCTGACTACCTGACACTCATGCTCTTCCTTGTGAACTGACAGTGAAACTCATCTCATAAATAGCATCTCACAAATAGCAGGCTGGCCCTGAGGAAAGTAGCAGTGTACAGTATCTCTCACTGAATCACTTCACAGCCCAAAATTTTCAGCAGTGACCCAACAATACTCCTCCAGACTGCTCCTTCTGTGTGTCCCACACACAGAACCTGCTGAAATCTTTGCCCTGAGGTCTTTGTGGCTTCACTTCTGTTCTCCAAAGTTTTGAGATACCGACTGCAAATCAGAGCCAGAGCTACTGGGTGTGGTGTAGAGTAAACAGGGGTAAATGGAGTTCAGCTATGTTCCACGTGTATCAAATGCAAGGAGACAACTCATGAGGCAGAAAAAAATAGCACCTTTTCTTCCTTCCATAATCTACTGGATGATATGAAGTGCAACTCAATGATACCCTTTTTATGTCTTGCATTCCATAAGAGCCCAAGTTACCTTTCCCTAGAGCTTGCCTCCTGTTACGCACCTTTTGTTTGCAACAGAGTCCTTTATACAGGTAAGGACATGTAGGGTTTTGGGGGAAAGAAGTACAGCCCTCACTGATGAAAAAAAAAAAAAAAAAAAAAAGGTTTTCTGCTGAAATTAGTCAAGATGGAGGTATACACACAGATATTTATTTCATTTATGATGTGGCTTTTTATCCCCTGAGAGCAGGACTACGTGGTCCATTTATCATCTGTCACAAACAAACAATGTGTATTTTTGGCCTCTCCTTTCAGGGAAGACAAAAATAGTTTTGAGTTAGCATGACATGACTTAGGTGGGGACTCTTTTATGGTTTTTTGTTTGTTTAGACAATTGGGTCACAGGAAAGCACTCCTGTGAGAACCACTCTCATTCCCGGAGATCCAGGGAGGTGAAGGGGAGGGATAGACTTGAGATTAATGCTAAAATAAAACATCCTGTGCAAAAAAAAAAAACAAAAAACAAAAAACACAACTTTTTTTTTTGTCTATTTAACACTAACTTCGAGGTAATTTAGAAGTATGGTGGAAAAGTTCAGCCTTAGCTCTGCCCCTTCTCATCTTGTGTCTATACTTTAAAATACGTCATCTGTAGAGCCTGACTTTGTCCTTCTTAGACAACAGAGCATGTATCAGTCTGGTGAATCCCATGCTTGTTACAGCCAGAATTTATATTGTAATTCCCTATTCTTTCCATATGGTCAACAGTTTACAACTATTAGTTCATTTTTAAGATTTTATTTATTTTTACTTTTTCCAAATTTCAACTTATTTGGTTCTCAGAAACTTTTTGATAAAACCTCCTCCAATCTGTAGTTTAACTACATGTACTGTGTTTCCATGCATAATTTGTAGTTTTTGAACTGGCAGCTTTAGACTCACGTGGTTGAGGAAAATTTCATTACAGAAAACTCATCAGTCATTTTGTAATTGCTATCTCCCCTAATTACATGTGATTTAATTAGGAATCAATTCACATATTGAAAAACATTTCTCTTCTATTGTTTTTTGAAGTTGATGGTGGGATCTCAGTGTGTGTGGCAGCAACCTCAAATAATTAGCCAGGTGCCAAATGGAGACTGTTAAACCTCCATGACCCTAAACATCTGACTGGATGGCCAGAAAGGATGTTTTGGAAATGATTTTTGTCTTGACATGTTGCAAAAATGGCTCCTAAAAATCAGTGTGGAAGCAAACATGTTTGGGTTTAAGCAATATTCCACAATAACTTGCCCAGAGCAAGCCTATGGATTAACTCAACAGCTTTTTCACTATTCAGTGGTACAGTCAAGGCAGTATCATGCAAATCAATCCCTCTACCCACTTCACCTACTTGCAGTGTTAACGGACTAGAGATATGATCCAGTTAGCAACTCTGATTGCAGCAGCACATGCGAAATTTTATGGTCTTGCATTGTTCTTCTGCTTTGGAAAAATGCCAGTGAGGAAATGCCTCTCCTCACTTCCCCATCCTTTCAAACACATAATGCAAGAGATTGGAGTCAGTGTCTATTCAGTTAATGGACAGCCACCCCCAGAAGCACACGGAGGCCCTTCCTGATATCAGAACTCAGCTTAGGATAGTTCTTGTCCTTCCACCTTCCAGGTCATGGGCATGGGACAAATAGCTCTGCCAACATTTTTCTCTCCCAGCTGTTCAAGGTTATTCGTCCCAATGCCTTTCCTCTCCGCCTCCTCAGCCATGTTCTGTTGCCACACATCTGGCTTTGAGCATGGAACCACTTCTTGGATCTGATCCCTAGCAGCTGTCTGCTGCCAGTGCTTTCCCACAGAGGACAGGGATGGGATCCAGCAAGCAAGGGGAAATGGAGGACAAGCTGGGAAAGTCCACAGCAGGTGGAGGTTAAGTCAGAACCAAATCTCCACAGGTGCAATGTTCTTTTCCCTCCTCTCCATTCAGCTCCATGGGTGTCTGCTTTTTCTGAATGTCTCTCCCATCTACTTCTTTATTATTTCTGGAATTGTAGTCTGCCTTCCCTGCATGCTTTATCAGTGAACGGGCCCTTTCTGGATGCAGACTTCTACATCAGTTTACATTACCAAATGGATCACCAGAAGCATATCTTGACGGACACAGTAGAAAAGAAGCATATGATATATATCACTCAGATTATTAGGACAGAGACATTTCTTCCACTTTCCTAGTGGCAGATGTCAACTAGATTCAACCATATAATTTAATCTATGCAGTCACCTCTCCTTGTCAGAGCAGGAATACTTCAAGGGTATTGAAGTGCCAAAAGCAATGAGTGAGCACTGAAGAAGGGATGACATGGGGGCTGGAAATATACTACCTGTCTCTTGTGATATAAACAGAAGTCCCCATTGACTCTCCAGGGCTGTCAGATGAAACATCAGTGTATTAAGAAATTGGAATTGTTGTCAAATTCTTCCTATGCCCAAGGTTTGTCTTTGTGATGGAGCAAGAGTGGAAAGCAAAAGAAAATTAGGCTTGACCAAAGCCCATCTGAAGCACTGGAAGCCTATCTGTTGCCTTCCATAGCTTTAGATCTGGAGATTCTCTCTGCCCTTTTGTGGGTTTGGCCTAATGATAAATTCCAGAGCCAGAGAATTCTAAGCAGAGACAGATTAGCATCTTGTTTTCAGAAGCCTTAAACTGGGATATATGGATCTGTTTATTTTGCAGATGCCAATAGCTAACACATCCATTGTGTTCAACATACACACTGCTCTGAAGCTGCTGCTAAAAGAGGACAGATATTTTAGTTGGCTTATTATCAGCCTGCATGCACTGGAGATGGATCCCTGGCTTTTAGTTCACCCTTGCTCTCAGTTTTATTTCAGCACATTGTCCTATTAATGATCAGCACTCTTTGAGCTGCATTTTATTAAGTTGCCTGGAGGCCCTCTGGCATCAGCAATGTAAATATACTTGTGGTGATATTATTATTATTAGATTCATGCTAATAAAAGGATAACAACCCAGCAAAAGGCCTTTAATCAGTCTGTGCTGTGTAGGCAAAACCAAGCTTTTTTAATTGGGATTTTTTTCCTCCAGCCACGTAGGGTCCTCTCCATCTGAGTGAAGAAGAAAAAAAAGACCATCAGCTGAGTTATTAATTTGCAAGTTTTTTGTATTTTTTGATTATTTTTTTCTCCTTTTCCCTGCTACATAACTGGTTTGGAATTTCCTCTCCCCTACTTAGAATTTCACAGAATGAACCACTAAAATCCAGTAATAAAACTTCTGCTGCATCAGTAACTAACATTCTTATCCACTAAAGAAAGTTCCCAGCTCTTGGTTAGTGCAACCTGAAGGAGATGGTCTGATGGATCAAAGTAAGAACCCAATATCACGTTGAAAACACGTGTGGGTAGTGACAAAGGAAATTCCCCAGGGTAATTACTGAATCTATTCAGTGCTTTGTTTGTCTGGGAAAACATAGCAAATGCTTCTCCACTTTATCAGGGCACTGTGAGGATAACTTCCACTAAAAACTAGGAAACCAAACACTCTGAGGAGGGCTGTGACACACTGAACTCCTTCATAGACTAGACTGGATTCTCTTCCTGTTTCCTGCTTGCTTGTCTTTGTCTAGGTGGTTTTGAGTGTACCTATTTCCTTCACAAAAGAACCTCACCTGTGTAGTTCTGAAACATAAAGAAAAACTTTGGTACCCACAGCATACAAAGGGACAGCTGTGTCCCTCTTTTCAATCACCACACTGAGCCTGCAGCTCCTTTCCTGGTACAGTCACAGCATCCTCCAGGGCACCTACTTCCTTTAGGTGTCTTTCACACCTCACCTTTCCTTTGCTGTGGCTCTGTTCAGGACCACTGCTCCATACTGTCAGCAAAGATGTCTACCTTTCCTCTTATTTTGCTCTGGGAAACACATTTTTGGCTGTTCCTGGGCTTTGCACATCTTCAGGCACACACACATTATAATTCTAGCAGCTTGATTAGTTTGGTTTTTTCTCATACCATCTTAATTTTTTCTTCTTCCTTTCCTTCCTTCCTACCTTCCACCCATCCATCCATCCATCCATCCATGCACCTATCCATCAGTTCAAGCCTTCATCTCAGAAGTTAAAGCATTTGTACAGGATTTTGCTACAGAACACAGTGTAGCCTACAGGGTGGTGTGTTTGCAAAGGCATGAATGCAGCACAACATATAACTTCAGATGATCCATGTTTCAGATCATGTCTGAGACTCCTTTTGAAGGACATGTTCAAGGGCATGTTGACTGTGTTTATACTAAGGCGTAGGAGAGATCCTGAGGTCAAATATGCAGTCTGTCCACATTACTTGTCTGCGGGAGAGCCTTGGAGATATCATACTGCAATCTATCTGATATTCCCAGCATGGCAGTGTGAACTCTCGACTTATCCTCTGCAGAAAATTTGGAGTTACAACCAAATGATCTGATAAAAACCAGCCAGCAATAAAATTCTCTCCAGAAGACAGCCACCCAGTCATTGCTCCCTAGAACCTCAGGGGAATCAAATTCCGATTGTGCAGCAAATCGAATTCCTACCTGGATCTGATCAACAGTCATTCCTCTCCCAAGGTCAGATCGTACTGACTCTCATGCACCCCGAGAGGCTGTGAGTCCTGGAAAACTGCATTACAATCCACATGTACAAAACCACAAAATTAGAGCAGGCGTGCAGGAGCTGGAATAGCTGAATGGATCTTAAGTCTGGTCTCTTTGGAAATAAGTTTTGTTGGGAACTGCAAAGTGTAGCGAGCAATATATCAAACCAAACTGCAGAAAGTACAGCTCCTGGGGAAATGCATAAGGAACATAATCAGAGTGCTGAAGAAAACACAATGATTATTTAATTTCCACTCTTTGGAAATCCTTTACCATGTAACCATGTGAAAGAAAAAAAAAGTTCTAAATGGAGAAAGGAGCTTGCAAGACTGCTATGCATTATTTAATTTATTTTATATTGGTAGCGTGTGATGCATACTATTGAACTAGGAGATGAGAGACTTTCTGAAATGAATGCTACTGAAAAGATGAGTCTGGTTGAACAATTTGTATACGTACTGAAGACAAAAAGAAGTTTCCCATTCATTCTCACCCCCTCAGCCTTCATCTTCATCTTTTTATGACCCAGCAGCTTCCTAAGCCACTCTTCAGTACCTTCTCTCTCTCTCTTTCAGAAAGCCATAGATATTCTACAGCTGCTGCTTGAAACTGAGTTTTTTAAAAGTACATTTTTTGAGAGTTTTATTCCTATTCCCTAAGGAGATTCTACAGCCAGGGAAAAAAAAAAAGAACAACAACAAAAAAAGAACAAAAAAAACCTGATCTAATTGTTCTGCTCTTATGGTCCAGAAATCCTCACTCAGTAATTCCCACTTTTATGCTTGTAATTTTGTGGTTGAACCAGTGTGCAAATTCTAAGAAAATTCCCTGCCTTGATTTCACCAACTGTTTAGTCAATCTCTTGCAGCAGTTAATTATCCTCACACTGAAAGTCAGAGATTTGCAGCTCATATTCTAGTTCACCTTCTGCCTTCACCTTGCAACCTCCAGATCTTCTGTCTTTGCTGACTAGCTCAGAAAGCTTTCCTCCACAAAACATATTCTCCTACTGTGTGTTTTAAGGTTGCTGAAGGATCTAGAGCTCACTAGGCATGTTCCAAAGACACGAGGCTGTGCCCTGCATAATGTTTTTGCAATCTGGAAGGACAGAAGAGATAAGGACTTGGCTGGGAAAGGCTTGGGGCAGGTCAGTTCGCTGAAAATGTATACATGCATATATCTCCTTTGATCCTGAACAACACATCTGTTAGGTGGCATCCATAAATCAGCAGGTTGGTTTTCAGACCTGGAAGAAAATTGAAGAAAATGATAGCTGTGTGGAGGTTTACTGTATGTAGGTGATGTTGGGTCCAGTTAGATGGGAATTGTTGGTGTAACTCAGATCGCAGGACAAGATGAGCAAAAGACCAAGGGATATTACAGATGAGGCAAGATATGCATTACAAAGCTACTCAGTGTTCCTGCAATGGCCATGTGCATGGCAGTCAGCTCCAGGCAGGGAGATGAGGAAGCATTCATTGCAGAACAGGAATGCTCCTGAGTGCCAGGCCCTGTCCTGCTGTGGGGAGGCACAGCTTCACACCCACGCAGGCAGGGACCAGAGCTGCTCAGAGGAAGCTCACAGCACTGATTTCCCCCCTGCCTGCCCCAGTCCTTCCTGGACTGGGTCCACACCACCTTGTTGCGGTGGTGGGCCTAGATTTGTTTTGACTCCAGCCTGTTGTTGCTAGCATTACCTGAAGCTTTAATGACCTTTTTCTATTGAACTCTCAAAGTTTCCCAATGAAACTGGACAGCAGGTAAACAGGAGGAAGAAAGCTTTAAGAAAGAGTCCTGCCAAAGCTCTGCTGGATCATCCAGTGAGTACTGGAGAACTTGGCAGGAGAAGAATCACAGGGTTGGATCAGGCCTGTTCATTTTTTGCTAACTATTCCTGACATTCTCTTCTCACACAGATGCACAGCTTTCAAAGATTTTGCCAGAGGTTCCTCTACATAGGTTCACAGCTCAATCTTTGACTCTTCCTTGACATAAACCTTGAAGGGGGGGGAGGGGGAAGCAAAACACCTTAATTGCTCTTGGAGAGGGGAGAGAAAAGAAAATAATTATCTATATGTGTAGATACAAAACCTGCAACCCAAACAATCTACAGGATCTGTGCAGTAGGGGAGGAGACATCGAACAAATTGCAGAATTGAGCAAATGCTTGGATGTTTTTTGGCCAGACACTTCTACCTCTAAGGTCACCCACGTGTTTTGACTGAATAATAAAATGCTGTGTGTCTTGTCCCAAAACCTGGGAGAACTGTGAAACAGCAGGGGTGGAGGAATAAGGGAAAAGGGGGGCTGTGGGAGAGCAACTCAGTCCTTATTGCTCTAAACCCCATGGAGCCTGATCACACAAATATTTGCAGATCCTGGCAGTAGCATATGTAGCGCAGAGTATGTGATCATCTGAAGACCTATCCCACGTTTATTTTTCTTTTTGAGTTGCTGGATGCTGCAGCCTGTTCTCCCAGCCCCTGCAGGGGAGAGGAACAAGAAGCCAGAATCACGAGTGTTGAACACTATGTCCCCAGAATTCTGCTGCTGGTGTCTCAGCTTGGAAGAGGAGATGGTCCGGGGAAGGGATTTTAAGGGGAAAGCTTCCCACTGAGGACATTGTTCTTTCCTTGTGGGATTTGGAGAAACCATTCAGAAAGGGACAGAAATTCAGCTGCCATAACCTCGAAGAGAAATAATCGAGTCCACTTTCTTCTAGAATAGTCTTTCCCTTAAAAAACAAGGCAATCCTCCTCTGAAAAAAATAATAAATAATAAATAATAAATATTCTAATATTCTATGTGAGGAGAAGCTGATACTGGGGCACTCTTGTGTGCCACGAACTCTCTGCCTCATAAAGACAGGCAGCTAAGTTCCTAAGCTATAAAACAGAGACATTCATCTTCTCTTTGCCAGGATAAATATCCTGAATTCAGAGACTTTTTTTTTTAACTCTTAGGTCCTGGACTATCTCCTAAAGGATGAAAATTTGAAGTGCAGTGTATACTTTGCTTCTCTAATCAAGAGGGAAAACCTGTTCTAATAAACTGGGACTGCGTAATCCAAGCTGAAAACCCAATACGAAGCATCTGTGAAGCCAAGTACTACTGCGTGCTAACTGTATATAGCAACTAAAAGAAAACCTGCAGGGAGATCAGAGGTTAAACCCAGGCTGCAACATGGAGTAGTACTCCAATGGCTTCATCCTTTCTGTCCTGCATTAGCTGCCCCCTGCAACTGTCTTCAGCTCATACTTTCTAAAAAAAGAAAAAAAAGAAAGGGAGGGGGGGGATCTACTTGTCAGTGCTGCTGTAGTACAAACAGAGCAAAAAGTATGTGTATTATCACAGAAGGCTTGCTGAAAAATTTGCTGGCTCTGCTCTGTGCCTCCAGTTCTGCGCAACAGTTTCTAATGTCAAAAAGGAGAAAACTGTTTGCAAGGAAAAGAGAAAGAGATGGGTAGGAGGCTCAAGAGGTCACCAAGTCATCCCTGTTGTCAGTGAAAGCGAGCCAAGACAGCAGAGGTAAGCAGTTAGCTTTTGTGGAAAAGAAGGCAGG
Source organism: Chrysolophus pictus (assembly GCA_037305975.1). Taxonomy (NCBI): domain Eukaryota; kingdom Metazoa; phylum Chordata; class Aves; order Galliformes; family Phasianidae; genus Chrysolophus; species Chrysolophus pictus. The sequence goes on along the minus strand of CM074582.1, from coordinate 14,453,919 downwards.
GGTGCACGAGGACTCTTAGTGCAACAGGGGCTTTCTCTATAAATGCAAACTCTATTATATTATTAGTTACATCTTATTTATATTTTGGCATATTTAATTTACATTTCTGCCTGAGATCACATGAATCATACAATCAAGGGCGGGAACTGCTCTGCAGTTCTCCAAAAGACAATACATTTGTTTTCACCACCAATGTATTATAAACAGCAAAAGGATTTATGCTGAGGTCTGTGTCAGTACACACTGATGATGAGCACAGGCCAGATGCTGACTGGGAGATCTGCTGCTGTCCATGTGTGGGTCATTGCCTGAGGTATTATATCTCATCTGAGACTGAAATCTGAACCGATGGACTTGCATCAAGCTCCAGTGGAAGGCTTTGTAAGTGTGATCCAAATATCTTCAAGTCTGTAGAAAGGCCCCAAAGGGGAATGGAGTTAAACAGCAGGACAGTTTGTGTAGGTCCCGGGTATAATGAGAATGAAGAGTTTCACTCAAGCGAAAAACCTTGTTGCCGGTTTTGAATGCTAAAAATTCTTGTAAGAAGAGCTAGTACAGGATTGTGACCCTGAATCTGACCTCACTGTCCCTGGGAAATGCAGACACAGTGGGGCAATGTCTTGAATTCTTTGTGGTTCTTCAGAAGATGGACACAATCTCACCTTGACTGCAAGGAGAAGACATCTGAACTGAAAAGTTACTGCAAATTACTTTTTAGTGGTGATTACTCTGACTGGAGAAATAGGGGTACTGACCAACTTTCTGTTGACGTTGTGTAAATTGCAAGTGCTCATATATTGCCTGGGTAAAAATTATATTGCTGATTTCTGCAGTGTGCTTAAGGTTAGTAAAAAAGCTTGGGGTGGTGGAAGTTCACAATGAACTCCAAAGGTTGGTGACATAACTGTAGTTGCAATCAACAGCAGTGAGACAGAAAGTAGTGGAGGATTTGTAAGTGTGAATACTCCCTGTTGCTCTCAAAACGATTCTCAGAAGCAATAGAGGACCATGGAAACTTAAAAGAATATGAGTATCACTCTGTAGGTTTGATCCTCAAATAACCTATGACAGATCTTGAAATCATAGAAGCTTCAAAAGAAGTTGCATTCTCCATGGTGTGTAGAATCAACTTTCCTTCAGGTATTCCAGAGAAAGTGATTTAAAATGACAAGTGCAAATCACAAAGCAGTGGGATGTCTTAAGAGAAAGCATAGTTACATGAGTGGCAAAATCTGAGTTTTAGCATCAGCAACCATTTTCCCAGAAGGCAGTCAGCTTGGGTGGATAGTTTAAAGAAACCAAAATGTTTAGAAATAATAAAAACTTCAAAATTTATATTAAAAATTGTTAATCATTTTATGACATTGCAAGGAGCCAACTTGCCTGGGCACCACTGGATAATTATTTGCTGTTAATAATTAATTGTTCATGTGATCAGAAAGGTGCAAGGGTTCTTGGGAAGCTGGGAATTCCTTTCCCTCATACTCTTCCCTAGGCTGTCACCTCCCTAATCCCCCTGGCTCCTTGGCCTGCTGTGGAAACTGAGACTCTTTGTGAACTACATCCAGTGAAACATCATCAAAATAAGATGCTGGGTTTGGAAGAGGAGCTGTCTTTTCCTGCACCCATGTAAACACCAAGTGCAACTTGAGGGTGCCCTTTAAGAGCTCCTGCAAAATAATATTGTTAATTTAAACTACAGGCCACCACAGAGCACTCCCCTATCTTTCTCTCTCTACTTCTCTCTGGAGACTAGTTCATCCACCACATGCATTTTTTTTGCACAGTCTGAACTTGCTTGCTAGAGGTCAAACACTGCTGCTTTTATTTCTGCCTCAGCCTTTCTGACTGAAGAAAGAATAAATATTTGCTTAAAATTAAGCCCATTTTGGTCTGGAACTTCAGGCATAAAACAGTTTGGACGCTCTGCAAAAGAGAAAAGGATCCAGAATGCCTTGCCCTAAGCCCCCTCTGCTCCCACCCTCCTCCCCCCCACTTCACAATGGGATTGAAAGAGACTCGAAATATTTTGCACAATATTCAAAAATAAATATTGCTCATCCTTGAGCCGATAGATGGATGGATCCCAAATGGGCTCAGAATTTATAATGGAAAAAGTGATGCAAGCCTAGCGCTATGCTAGCCTCGTGCTGTTACCATCCAGCAAGCAGCTCCCATCCAGTCTCCTTCTTGCATGAACGGTCATTTTCTTCTAAAATATTCTGAGGACCCAAGACACTGTATTGATTAACCCCTTCCTGAGGGGCTTGGATCCCAGCAGTGGTCATCATTGTGCCAAGATGGGCTAGTCCGTAACAGATAATGTTTTATCATTCTTATTCTTCAGAAGGAGCTTGCCTTATTTATTTACTTTTTTTTCCAGTGCAAAGACATTTCTGCGAGATCAAGCAAAAGCTGGGAAAAAAGTCTGGAGAAGGGAAATTATGGTATACCATTATTAATTTGGAGGGGGCGAGAGACATAGAAAAGTCATTCATCACTCCCAGCCCTCTCTGAAGAGAGCTATCTTGGCTTGTCCACAGGCTTAATAACCTTCATCATTTTGAAAGGAAAAAATCCTGCAAGGAAAAGAGTGAGGGAAGCTGGAGGTATTGAACAAGCTGATCTATAAAGATAATTCGTTCCATGTTTCTGCACTTTTGACTTGCTCAATGGTTTGACTCATGAGAGCAGAATAATGCCAAGGTGTTATGGACTGGAAGTACAGCTCTCTGCAGATAGGGGCTTGGCTAGAGCTTGAGTGATTACCTAAGAGGAGCAGCCTGCACCTGAACACAAAGCTTCCCATGGAATCATGCTCCAACAATCAGCCCCATCTGAGACGCTCCCCCTCCCCGCAGCCTCACCCCAGCTAGTAGAACATGAGACCTGGTGCATATATGTGAACCACAGTGAGAAGGAGGAAACATGGTGAGAAATGCCTCTTTGCAGTTCTCCTCTGTTGCTCCTCTCTGTGCCCACATAGCCAGTGGGTTCGTCATGGCCAAGCTGAATGAGAAGACAGGAGATGAAACAAAGAAAAGGAAAGGCAACCCCAGTGTCAGGGAGAAGTGGCACCAGTGAAGCCCTGTCTCGTGCACATGGCCATGCCAATGTACCAATTATCCTCTATAAATAGCTGTCAGCAGATGTTCAGCCGGCAAGTGGCTGTGTCAGTTGAAGCCATTACAGCTTGCAGATGCTTGGCGAAGCCCTCCAGCCAAAGATTACCTCTCCCACAGCTCAACTGGCAATCAGCTCTGCTTCAAGCAGAAGTCAGCTGGATTAGCTCATACCAGCTGGATCAGTTGCTCGATCAATACTGGCTGATTGAGCTGGGACAGATAAGGGAGTGCTCACACAATGCTCATGGCTGGTAGCGACTAGGGGCCAGACACCTTGCAGACTAGAGGGAGAGATCTGGAGGAGGGTCTCTGGCCTTGCTTTGACCTCTCCCATTACGCTATCCCCTCTTCCCCCACTCCCCAGTAACCAAACTAAAGCAAAACAAAAATCCTCTAGTCCGTATGGCAATTCTTGAACAGAGGTTGCCCTTTTACTGTGACTCGGGCAGCACCTGACGCAGACCACCTGTACATTTATCATAAGAAACTAAAAAAAAAGGTGAGCAGACATTTTTGCAGGGCAGCCATCCGTAAATAACCTTTGGGCTGTGTATCACAGCTTGTCCAAAATACATAAAGCACCTTTAACTACTTCCTTAGTGTACCCAAAAAGAGTAGTTTGGTCCTATTCCCCTTTTTCTTTTCTGTGTTCAGTATTACATTCACAGCCACATAAAGAAACAATGATGTGAACATATGGCTTTTCTCTTGCTATGCTGTCATGTATATGGTAAGATACACACAGATGTGGGGAAACAAACAAAAAAAACCAACGCCAACGAATTGCAAAGTGCCAGAGCACACAGATCCCTCCCCCTCCCAAAATGGAACAGACAAGCTAGGAAAACTGCATGCTGATAGGGATCTTGCGATTTCTTTCCTTCTCCTTCTTTCTTCTATTTCTTGGCCTTTTGAAGCCTCTAGCAAAGTTGGTATCATTTGCCTGCTGGCTGGACTCAGATAATGGTGATACTTCCCAGGCTCAGCAAAACCATTTTTGCTTTTGTTAAGCCTGGAATCCAAATTTAATTAACAGAAAAAATACAATATAAATAAACCTTGAGACAATTGAACTCTAGGTCATAAAAGCAGAGAGGTGATTGACAGCTGAGAGGAAAAGGGAGGTGAGTGGTGTGATCAGCTTCCTTCTGATTCATCCATTCACCTAGGGGGGATGGATTTGCAAAAAATCAAATATGATATCAGTATGGATGCTGGGTCCAAAGCAAAATATAAACTTGCACACACAAAAGAGAGAGATCCTATCTCTCCTGATAAGTTCCCTGGGAGAGAACTCAGGAGCTTTAGCCAAGCCTCACAGAGCAGTGAGCTCCTGACACACATCCAAGAGGCGTGAGCATATTGCCTTGCCCTAAGTTTGCAAGCTGGAGCTCTTCTGTGAGATATTAGCAGTTACTCCAGTGCCTTGGGGAAGCCTCAAGTGGCTCAAGTTGTCCTTGAAGATGGATATATGTGTAGAACAATTATTCCACGGAACAGCATTTTGTCAAGGTGTATGACAGAGGAAGAACTGCAGTGCTATGACAGGTGGGAAGGAAATTGGTTTTAATAGATCCCACGAGCCATGGTCCTGCTGTTTAGCACACCCTGAGTCCCATGGCTTCTTTCCTGCTTTGGGATTTGGAGTAACCAGTGTCTCAGTCATAAGTCTTCCTGACACACAGAACAATGGAATAGGACAAGCAGTCAGCAAGAGAGCAATTTTCTCCCAATTGCTCCCAAACTGTGTCTTTCACCCTATTTGAACATAATCCCCTTGGAGGAGAAAAAGTGTCCAAGCTGTTTACATATATCAGAGCAACCCAATCATAGAGCTGCTTCTGCAAGAGCTCCCCAAATTGTTTCCAATCTGATTGGCCCAAGTTTGCAAAGATTATTCAAGTAGTTAACAAATCCAGCTTGTGGCTGAAAGGGGCAAGGGAGCAGGCAATACGAGAAGCTGTGTTGGCAGGAGAGGTGTGACAAGTCTGGAGGGAAGTGATTTCTCTCATCAGCACAGCTGCTGGCAGAAGACACATCTTTCTGCACTGTTAATCTCTATAGAGATTGTGAGTGGGGTGCTGTGGGGAGAAGGTGGCTCACTCCTCTGAAAGCCAGCAGATGGTCTAGTGCAGCTTCTGGCCTCACACAAGCCATAGTTTTTAGCCTGAAATGGTCCCAGTGAGGGAAGGGAAGAGAATTAGTTTAAGAAATGCTGGACCTTCACTAGGAGGATCTGAAAGTCTATGTCCAGAGATGCAAAGCTTCAAAGCCACATAAAAGTCCAAATAATAGTCAGCTATACTGACTATAATGAAACAAACCACCACGGCAATCATTTGCATTTCTTGTAATTGGTAGATCCTCACAGTACAAGATCTTCAGGAATTTGCCTCCTATCACCTTCTTTACCTCTAAGCAAGAGAGGAGACTGAAGTACTGAACATGTATTATTTTCTTAGTATACTACTGTGGGGTTTTTTTTTGCATATAGTAAATTGATTACCTGGAGCTGAAGACAGATTTCTTGCACTCCATGTCATTGCATGTCTCACAGCCTCTGCCTCTACCTAGTGCAAGCACAGAAGAAACCCATCTGTGACATTCAGTGCTGTGCCCAAGCCATCTCCATTCCAAAGGAAAAAAGGGGTTTTACCTTCAGGCACATGAATTCAGACATGCTGCTCGCAGGCCCTTTGGTACTGTCTGTTGCTCTGTGAACTCATTGCCTTAATTAAGACTTGTTCAGCCTTTCTGTTGCTGGGTGGAGACGTGCCATGAGCTGACTCGTTTCTGGGGTCTGAATTTTTCCCCTCTTTCTTTCCAGCAAAACTGTAGCAATTCCTGTTTCATGTTGTTCCACAGGGCTTCCCTTTGTAAAGAAAACTCATCAGCCTTGCTAATATAACCACTCAGCAATGCCATGTCAAAATGTGAGTAAATGAATAACCACAATCTTTTCAACACATCTTTATGTGCAAACAGATGTTTAGAAAGAATCCAGTGTGCTGCAGGAAGAAGCGTCAGCAAGTGATAAGGTCTAAGCAGTTGGGATCTGGAGCCTTATGCTGTGGATACAACCACTGCAGCCAATGGGGTCAAATGGAGAGAGAAACACTGCCTGGAATATGAAGTTCTAAACTGTCAGCATCATTAATTCTTAGATCCTGACTAGTTTCTATTTCACTACCACCTCACCACTCCCCCTACAGTAGTGATTTCTCTTTTAGTTTGTGGATTCTTTTATGAGTTTTCCAGCAAATGCTTTGACTCTGTTACAAATGTCACATGAAAAAGGATTTGCTTGTTTGTTTGTTTGTGGCAGGAATGAACTATGTTACTGTATTCATCATTCATATTCTTCTTAGGAGTAATCCATTAAACCAGACGGAAAATCACAGACCTTTACTTGCAGCCACTGCACTCCAGAGCTTCTGCATAGCCCTAGCGTTTGTTGTGAAACAGCCATCACTAACCACTCCAGAGGAAGGAATGGTGTGCTTCTGTAAGTGACATTATACATTTTGGGTATGAATGACTCAAGTTAGAAGCACTGTAGAGAGAAAGAGGAAATGAACTGTTGGCTAATTCATCTAATTCAGCTATTTCTGTGTCTCTTAGTAGGCACTGCTGTTAATTTCCCATTTTGCAGAGTACAATTAAAGCTTAACTCTCACACTTCAGTGTTTATTCCTACCTTAATCTTAGATGTCTATAAGGGAGATACTGAGACTGAGCAAGTTTTCCAAGCTTGTTTACAAAGAGTGGAGAGAAGTCACTTTCAGAAGGTGTCTGCATATACATGTCTAACCCGTTCCAAAATATTTCACTGGAGATTCCTTCATTGGCTCTGTCATGACTTTTTACACCTTCTTGTTAATGCAGCTTCCTGTTAGAAGGAGCTGATATTTGTTAAATGGAATGTGGGAGTCCTCTGCTATGGTGTTTTTTGCTCCTCATAAAATAAAACAACAGATGGGTACTGTGTCCAGGTCACGAGTACATTTTGGGATGACCATCTTTCTAAGCAGGTAAGATAGTAGTGAGGTTGATTACTAATAAACCCAAAGAAGTTTTAAGAAAAAAAAGTTAAGACAAAAGGATATTTGTTGATTCCCAGTTGGGCTTCCATAGGGTCAAAGTTTTACACTCATGAATCCCTAGTGCATTCATATGGCTCTGCATTAGTGTATGAAAAGATAAGGTGGTGCCAACATTTCCATTATGCTACTTCATTTGCAAAGTTTTGAAAGTCAGCCATAAATAAAAGCACTGTGGAAGACACTTTGGCAGATGGCATCTTGACTTGTTAGTGAATCTGGTAGATTTTGCTTTCCATTTACATTTTTGAACTTTTTTTTGTTGTTGTTAAAAAAAAGACAAGAAAATGACTCCAGATAAACACAGGGCCCAAAACATTTTGACACAAAAGCATTACTATAGGCTACAAGACCACTTAGCAGGAGAGAAAAATAATGATGTGCAAATATCTGAAGATCATCCAAGAAGAAAGATCAGTCATTCGGGGAGGTCCAGGGTGGAGGGGGGTAACGCAAGATGTGGAGAATTAAGAGCAGTAGATGAAGGCTGAGCAAAGGAAAAATTAGCTTGAGGGAAAATTTTCCTAAAGTTGGACTAGTATCCCAAGGGAGCTGGTGGAAACCTGATTGTTTGAGTCACACAGCCTTGGACTGCACTGTTTCTGAAGAAAGTGTTGCGGTGAGCTATCCCACACGGGCAGGGAGAAGGCCTGCGTACCTTGGAGATTTCCATTCCCCACTTGGATGACTCACTTCAAAGTGCAGGATGAATTTTAAGCTGGTGGGTTAACTGCCTGAGCAATGCTTGCCAGGACACGTGTTTCTCTCTGCTAGGAAGGCAAGACTTCATGGCATAGAAAGTGCTGTTGTTTCACCTGCTCCAGAAGGATCCAAGAAATTATCAGTTGTTAAGCCACCCCTACCCACAAGCACCAAAGATGTGTGGAAAATGTTACTTTCCCTCCTAGGGCCTGAGAGCTGATGAATTCTTATAGCGTAGTGGAGATACTCTGAAGTCATGAAATAAATAGGAGTTGGAGGGGAGAAGCTGTTTCAGTGCCTGAGAAGACTGAGTATGTAACTTTAACAGTGCTAACAGCAGACTGAGTCACACCTGAATTCCTGGGTCTCTCATTCTCTCTTCCTATAGTTTCCTTGTAATGTTCAGGAGAGAAATCATCTCTGCTTACCCTGCTCAGATGAACTCTATCTTTTGGTCGACCCTTAAGCTCACATAGCTGCTCTTCACAAATTAATCCAAACCTGATGCTCCTATGGCCTGTAACTTTTCTAGGTGGAAGGCAGAGCCTCCTTTTCTTGAAGACTCAATTCAGGCAGCATGAAAACTGATTCAACCATAGAATCTTCACTTTTCTCCTCCCTTTTCTTTGCAGCTTCTTGGAAGGCATCTCTCCAACTGCTCACTTTCTCCTACTGGTGCTGGAAACTGCTGGAAGCAATTGCTTGTGTTTGCACTGGGTGGACATACTGATTAATTCCAGCACTAAACAGTGAAGCCAAACTCTTCATGAAATGATGACAGATTTCTATTACACCTCTTACTTATTCCTCGGTACCAACACAATTCTTTGAGGTCTGAATGGGATTTGTGTCCTTGTACACTGAAACTGTCCCAGTAAATGGAGGGATTTAGTTTCCCACTGTTACGGTACTAGGCATCTAATTAGGTTGGTAGGCATCTTCAGAGAAGCTGATATAGGTATGGAAGGCAGATGAGTCGCAGAGTATGTCATGGATCATAGCTATTTCTGTTGTGCAGATTGAAAAGTTTGTTCTCAAACTAAAGTGATCACTTGGATGATTCCACATGGAGGAGTGAGCGCAGGGCTGACAAGGCTCAGGGAGGTTTCTCCAGACCTCTGAAATCCAACTCATGCATGGCTTGTTTGTTTCCTTAAGAAGAGCATCTGCACTCCTTTTCACAGATCTCCCAACAACAATGATATAAATAAAACCCAACACAACCCTAGGCTACAGCACTGTCCTGACATCTTGTCCTGCCCTGTCCTGCAGGGGGGGCTTATTCCATGCAATGCCACTTACAATTGACATGGAAACTTTGGAGGTTTTTTTTTTTTTTTTTTTTTTTTTTTTTTTTTTTTTAAAGCATGTGTCCCTTTTTTTCTTTCAAATGTTGGCAAGGAAGCAGGAAAAGCTCTACCAAGTTAATGATTAATGCAAGGAATCACATCCTCACATATTGAACAAATAAATATAAGCTAATATAAATAGGAAAATACTCTTGGAATTTGTCAGTCAGTGGTCTTATTATCTTGAGCTCCAAAGCCAAAATTGCAGACTATGGTTTACAGATGCTTTTTCACCCTCCTCCTCCTTTTTTCTTATTCTTTCCTTCTTCTTCTTTTTTTTTTTTTTTGTTTGTTTGTTTCATGGGGCTTGTGGCTTCCTTGCAAGAAATTGCTCCTCTGACAGAAAAATCGCTCCCCTTTTCAAATGAGTTTGGCAAATGTTAGTGAAAAGGTTGCTAGTAAATATTCTTTGAAAACATTTATAGGTTTCTGGGGCTGCATGAAAACTGGTTGGGCTGCAGTTCACAGAACTTCTGTCCCACCAGAGACCTGGGAAATTCTTCACCGTGTATTTTGCCCCCAACTACTCCTCTGTTCCCAGGATGCTTGAGACACCGCTTTCTGTTGAAAAGTCCCACATGTGAGAAAAAAAAAGGGAAGGAAAAATAAGGACAAAAGAATGTAAAAGAAACCCACGTTTTTATCCTTTTTTTCATCTGATTATTCGATGGAGGAAATTACAATCACTCTTCCTATGAATTTAGGTGCTCAGCACTCAGGGACAAATTAATGGGAGATTTTGTTGTGGTCATTGATAAAATGGTGCAAGAAGGTTCTTTTCTATGTAAATTTTGTTAGTTTGGATTGCTTTTGTTGTTCGTAACATCCTAGATGTATTCTTGATTTTCCTGAAGCATCTTTTCCCCAGCTTTCAAATGACAACAGTTTTATTTAAGTGAGTTTGGAACTACTCCAACTTTCCACTGAGGTTCCAAGTCAGAAAATGCACTAGGAAGGTAGGTATATTTGTCAGTGCACTGCTATTCCCAGGATCCGTTTTGAATCAGTGATATAGAAGCAGAAGTTCCCATGGCAGCAATAAGCAGTGAAAGATTAAATTTTCAAGTTCCAGTTCTGCAATGTTCCTTCTTTGCTCTATGGCCATCAGGAATGGAGAAGCTGGTGAACCTGTTTCTACTTTAGGGTTCATGAGGCTGAATTTGTGTGCTAAAATTTGCATTTTGCATTATCAGAAAATCTTCCTCTAGATAATATTAATTATCCCAGAATTACTCATTAAATTAAAAAAATCCCACAAACTACCGATTGGCCAACAGAGAAATATTACACAAGAGCTGCTCTATATAAGATGTTTTTATTAAGTTCCTCTCCTCCCACTTCTGCTCTGAATCTGTGAGTTGCACTTCGGTAATATGGACTTTTGGTTGCAAGTCCCTCCAGGATCTCATATGATTTGAGTTTGGTGGTCTCAGTATCCTTGTTTCTGGACCAAATGTAAGGGTCACAGAAAATTCCCAGTACAGTTGGCAATCTTCTGTTAGAGATCTCAGTTGGGAGGCCATATGAAGCACTGGCCAAAGCTGCAACAAAATTTGAGCCTGTTTCAGAGTTTGAAGGGGAAGAAAAAAAAAAAGAAAAAAAAAAAACCTTTGCTAATTCCCAACATTTCTGCTGACTCAGTACCCAAACAACTGGAAATTTCTCCTTGACTGGGAGGGATGTGTCCAAACACAAAGCCTGGATCTGGACACACTTCTGTGTTGTAAGAATGTTTGTAACCAGACCTCTTCTCAAAACTTGGCCCCTGTCCAATACTCACAAAGCAGAATGAAACCCCTCTGATTGCTTAAAGCAGTCCAGGAGCTAGACACGGCCATGGTTTTGGAGGGGACAGTGGGGATAGGAATATCTGGGACCAAAGAATATACACTGCAACAGGCAGTGATAGCAAGGGGCAGCAAGCAGCAGTTCAAAGCCATAATAATTCGCATACAGGGAAAACCCAAGGATCTGCTTCAGACTGGGACTCACCTTTCTGTTTCTCAAAGCTGAATCAGTCTCTCCTTAAGACCCGAGTCTTCCCAAATTCTGGTGTGAATGTTGTAGATTCAGCAGAACTGTGCTCAAACGTTGAGCTCTGGGAGATTTCCATGTCAATAGTTTTGCTAGCCCTGTCCTTTTTCTGCACTTCCCTCAGAGCCCTTTCCCATATTTTCTCCAACTGCTCTAAGCCTGCGCTGCTGGGGTTGGCCACATAATCAATTTACCATCCCCAGGCTTGGCTGACTTTGATAAAGAGGATTTAGGGGGTTAATTCGAGCCCTCGTATTTTTGAGGGGACGCTATACTTAGGAAACTTTTCTGCATTGCACTTCAGCATGGATTAGTTGTTCTGCTTCCCATAAAACCTTATGTCTGCCAGCTTGCCTAGGATTAGAACTAAAATGGAGCGTGTAGATCCCATTGCCACAAATAGGCTTCTGCAACAGGGCTGCTTTGCTTGGGATATGAGCCAAAGTTATAAATATTGAGGGCCTGAATTTTCAGCCCATCACAGTTGCAGTATATATATGTAAGTATATATGTATATATATACATACATAGATATGTGCTTATGTGTGTGATACTTCATACCCATGGTCACCCTCAATGCACACAAGCAAATTTGTCACGCTGTCCTTGAAACCTTCAAATGCCAGGACAGAGTCATGCTACTAATAGCAGTGTTTTGGGACCAAAAAAAAAAAAAGTTAAAATGTTTGTCCTCAATGAGACAGTCTGTATTTTTCAACTCCCCTTAGGATACACTTCTCTGTGACATGGCTTTGTCTGATATTCAGAAGCAAAGACCACCTGGAGACCTGCTTGAAAAAAGCAGCTTTTCCTTTTTACGGTTTCAAATGAAATCTCCAGCTCCGATTAACTGTGCCTGTCAGATTTCCCAAGGGGAGGGTCTTCCTTGGGAATACAGAAGGAAAATGTCAGATACTAGTCAGCTTGTTCCTCAAAGACTGTTGTCTCTTCCTTTGGTGTGTTATAGACCTCGATTAAATCTCGAAAGGGGTACAGCTATTCCTGATACTAACTGCCAACCTCTTCTTTAAATGAACAATGTTAATTCTCTGTGTTGGTTATGTTACTGCTCATGAAAAGCTTGCTAATGGAGGTCCACAAATGTGAAAGCTGGTGGTATACAGTGGAATTGCCAGGTCACAGCTTGAACCAGTGGTTGAGCACCAGGTGAGAAGGCATGGCTAACCCAGGGCATTCAGGTGCAAACAGTGCACCTGAGTGACTGGAAGGGGTGGAGCCAGAATTCACTCCTCACCCTCATTTAAGGGTTAGCAGCAGATCAAGTAGCATCTTTCTGGTAGAGATTATGTTTCTCTCAAGTTGTTGTTGGTTTTCAGAAGAGGTAAGCTGATTTTCTTTCTTTATTATCTGTTTTATCTGTTGTTGCTTTGTATTGCATGTATCTTGTTTTAAGGCACTGTTATTGCTTTTGTTGTTCATACATGGTGCAGGAACTCTGCAGCTTGTCTTGAAGTATCATTCTCCAAAGGGGGGAGTCATTAGGGTTGTGATGTGTTGCTAGTCATTAACTGTGATGTGATTGACTTAGTTGGTTCCGAGACACCCAGTATTGAAGGAGAGTGAGAACAAATGGAGAGATGTTCAAAATCTTGATTTCTGACAGTTTCTGAGCTGGCGCTGCTTTGAATTGCTGTTGGTTGCACAGATATGTGGGTGCTGCTGAGAAACTCAATTAGTACCCACCTGTCTGAATTCCTACTGTCCCAAACAGGGCTGAAAAGTATGAGCATTTCCCATGCTCCTGTAGGCTTGGAAGGAAATGGATACAATGGTGAGGGATTGAACAGGCTGTCTAGGGAAGTGGTGGAGTCACCATCCTTGGAGGGTTTCAAGAAAAGTGTGGGTATAGCACTGAGGGACATGGTCTAGAGCAGTGACAGGTGCGGACTGACAGTTGGACATGATGATCTTATTGGTCTTTCCAAACTTACTGATTCTGTGGCTCTGTAAATACATGTAAAAGCACCCGTAGCAGTAACCTCTACAGCTGCTGTAATCACAGGAATAAGCAGGGAATCCTATCCCTTTCCATATCAGCTTTGCCTTCTCTTGTGGGCTGTGGTAGCCCAAGAGCCTTGCTATTGCTAAATCCCTGGTATAGGTGAAAGGGTGCAAAGGCATGTTGCTTTTCCTTTATAAATCCAGGTTGGTAACACCTAAAAACCCCACTTCAAGCTCAGAAGTTTCCTTTAGAGGGTATTATGTAATGTTTCAAAGTAGAAACAACCATGCCTGATGCTAGAAGTTTATGAATTTAAGTGGATATTCTATGCATCTGTCTTAAATCTGACTGCTTCTTGCTGTGTGGGTCACCCTCATGCCAAGTTTTCCTTGTAAATCAGGAGCAAAAAATATACTCCAGGCTTGGTGCCATGCAGTGAAAACACATGTCTTGTCTGTACAAAATTGTACAGAAACTGGAGCCTTTTATTTTCTGTGAGAACAGGGCTCTGACAATCAAATCCTGTCTTTCTGAGACACTTATCTGGCATCTTGTCACAATTTCTGAGGATTTCGTAGGTCCGCCTGTATTCACCTTCCCTACATGCCTGCAAAGTTAGGAAGTGCTGTAAGTTTTGGGCTGATTAATTCTTCTCTGTATATCTTTTTATTAATTTCATTTAAAAAAACATTGATTATTCCAGCTAATGCTGTCCATGTTAAATTTTCTAAATGAGAAATACTTGTATATCAAAAACCATTCCTGTTTCTATTTTGAAATGCTACGTAGATGTATCTAAATGTAACTTCTATAAAGTTTTGGTTTATTAGCCAGGTTTAAGTATCTTGTTCCAGTTACCACCTATCTATTATATCAATAAAGGTTGTGGTATAGGTGATATAAATTCTTTACCTCTGGATACATAGAGTGCTGGTGTCAGAGAACAGCATGGAGGTCTTCCTGTCCTCAGCCACTGTGCTGAAATGCACCTAATGGGACTAACCTTTCTCTTCAAGGCCTTTCCAATTATCATGCAACTCTGCAAACAAAGTGAAATTTTCTTCTGAAGTCAACCAACAAACTAGACAGTAAGAATGAATACTGAGTTTTTCATATTCTGAGAATTTTTCCTTCTTTTCTTCCCCTCCCTTCTCTTTTCTTTCCTTCTGGGAAATTATCTTTCACACAGTTAAGACATGCTTTCCCCCACCCCTTGCATATTTTCTGTTTCTGTTTTTTTTCCACTGTAAATGTGGAAGATTTCTGATTTGAAAAGCATATTTTCTCTTCTGTTAGAAATGGGTAGAGGTCTGGCAAGCTTTGCCATCTGCCCTGTCAGTGAAAGCTCTTGTTCTTTCAACTTAACCCATGACAATGACCTTCTCTCACCCTCCTTCTGCAGCACGAGATTTGGGGCTATTGCTGCACAGTAAGCAAACAGGCCTGGTTTCAGCTCTGTCAGGACTAGATCCATGTGTTTGAAATCCATGGAAGTCAGGAACCAAAGTGCCCTCAGTGTCCCTAAATACCTTGGTGTGGTTGGGCACAGACCCTGCCTCTACGCTGTTAAGTTCAGTGTCCTGAGTAACCCCCTGCTGAATTTTCCCACCCTGTGGAGGGAAATTAAATTCTCTCTCTCGGAGCAGGGAAATCCCCAGAATGGCCTTAAACCATGCTCTTCAAAATGCAATCGACACTTTGCAATTTGCTCTGTTCATGCCTGCGCGTGCTGATGCACACAGCAGCTTGCTTTGCAGTCCTCTGCTCAGTCTTCCCTAGGGACAGCCATAAGAGTTTATTCTACAGCAAATCTCATATGGGGTGGGGAAAAAAAGGATCCTTTTGTTCCTCTTGTTTTATTTTTTCCTTCTGTGCTAATGTCAACACTCTAAGAGCAGCAAAGGTTAAAAACTCCTCAGTATCATCAACCCAATCTAGCTGTAGGTGTCCCTGTTCACTGCAGGGGAGTTGGACCAGATTACCTTTAAGGGTCCCTTCCAGCTCAAATGATTTTATAATCTTTTACCCTGTTTATTCTCTGCAGCTCTAAGTTAGACATATCAAGTTCTCTTGGAGAGCCAGGCAGATAACCCATCTCCTCTCCCAAATCTTTAAGGGAAGATTGGCAAGCTTTTGCCAGAAAGCAACAGCTCATGAGTGATCTATCCTCTTAACCATGTTCCACCTCCACCAGGTACTTTAGGGATCTGGAAAACTCACAGCTGATCATAGTTCCCCAAGAGCACAGTGTTAGACCCCAAGATGACCTAGTGCTGGTCCCCTCTGCCATAGTGGGCTGGGGGACATGCACAGGACCATTGTCTTCCTCCAGTGTTTGTATAGGTGTGAGCACAAGAGCTGGGTGCTGACCACAGATGGAGCCATTTGCTCACTGAAGCTGTGAGCTTCCAGCTGGTGCTGGGAGATGTCCCAGGAGTACTAAATTACCTGGCTGAGCTAACAAACAGATGGGATCCATGTGGACCTTTGAGCCATGTGATGGTGCTTTGAAGGTTTCCACATAAACCAAGGAACAGGGCCCTGTGCACCTCTGGTTCTGAATGGCAAAAATATTTCAGATGCTCTGACAGGTTCAGTAAGAAGCCCAGGCTCCACAAAATGCTGCTGCCTGTAAATTCTAGCCTTCTCTAATTTGGCACAGGCTTTCCTTGTACCAGACCTCCTCTGTTTTTGCTCAAAGAGTGTGCTCTGAAAAAAGAGTTGAGGAGGCAGTCATATAAATGATACTGATCTGCAGAGAATAGAGGGACCACAATGTAGCAGAGACAAGGGGCAACACTTCCCCTGATGAAAGGCCGGCTGGGAAGTGATGCCATATGCATCCTTGAGTTGTATGAAAGTGCTTTCCCAGCTGTGCTCACCTGGATGTTGCCTAAAAATCCAGCTGAGGCGAGAGCCAAAGTTTAATGAGAAGAGCATAGGGGCTGCCAGCTGGGTCAGGAACTGTTCCCATGGTCACAGAGTTTACAGGACAAAGCAAGGGACATGCATTTGCTACAAATGTCTGAGAACAGGAAATTAATTGAATAAGGAAAGGGGGGTGAGGAGAAAGAAATGGCAACCAGTGATGAGGTTTGGCTTTGGGTGGAGGTACCGCAACCTCCCTGAGAAAGGCAATGAACTGGGGCAGGTAGGACAGTGTTTTCCCTCCCCCACCCTGGAGTAAGGGAGAAAAGCTATGTGATGGTGTCTGTGGGAATAACACTGGGAGTATTTAGGCTTCAGAACTCAAGACCCTGCACAAGACTATGGAAGGCTTTTCTATAAGACACCAAGTGCTGGGAGTGAATGTCCCTTGACGTAAGATGCAGGAGCTCCAAGCAAATAGCACAAAAGCATTTGATACACTTTTCTGAGTTGTCCCTCCAAAAATGAACATATTTTAATAGAGAAGTTGTATTCTCTACCACTTTTTGCTAACTCACATCACTGACAGTGCTCATACCCACCTGCTTGAGTTTGTCTGCTGGAGTTCTGCTCCCAGGTGGCTTCAGAGATGTTCTAGCCTTATACTCTGTGGGGATTTCTCCCATGTCTGCACTGAAGTTTCAAGGATTCACTTGCCCTCTGGCCTGGAAGTTTGGACACCTGCCTGCAATGTTAAGAGGCACTGGCTGGGATTTCCCCATTGGCCTGCAGGAATCAGGTGCCCAGGCTGACCGCAATGGAGGAGTGCCTCAGTTCCTCAGGCTCCCTTCAGATCCCTAAAGGCTGCCAGGACCAGGTGTTGTGCTGGCTCCAACACCCCTAAATCCAATTCCTGTTGCCAGCAGGGATGCAGAATCCATCTCTGTTGCTGATGTCCCCAGCCTGTCTGCAGATGTGCCTTCTTTTTGTTCCTGGACCTCTCCAGACTGGTTGAGTTTGTGGGTTTTGGTGTGGTTTACACAGATTCTTTGGGAAAGTTTCTCACACCGACTTGCCCCTGAGTTCCCATACTAAATAAAAAAAAAAAAAAAAAAACAATCCTGGCATTGGACTTGCCAGAACTTTTAGCTAAAGTTAAAGCCAGTAGCTGCTGCTTTTTTTTTTTTAAGTGGTTGTTTTAATTTTAAAAAGATAAATAAATTCAAAGGCACCAGTCCAGGCACTGGTTTTAATTTCTGGGAGAAGAAAAAAGCATCTGAAATCACTACTAGTTTTCTTTTTTTTTTTCTTGTAACTTAAAGTGACCATAATGAACACATTTTTTTGACAGTGATCAGAATGATGTTGTCCAGGCATTCAGAATAGCCATCTTTATGGGCCATCCTGTCTGCAGATGTCATTTTGGTGCAGCAGAGATTGCACCTTCACATACTCAGCACCCTAGCTATATATTTATTTATTTATTCATTTTTCAGTAGTTTTATTGTGAAAGTAGGTAGAAATAGGCCCTGGACAAATAGATAGAAACTCTTCTACCAGCCATTCTTTGGGCTATGAGGGACAAAAGATTATTCTGGTCCATCTGTAAGATAAAATGGCAGAAACTGCTGATGTATCTGGAAGACTTTACACCCAAAAGATTTGGCCCATGTTTTCTTCTTTTGTTCAGTTTTTTATTCTATTTCACCATTTTTAAATGGTTTGCAGCAGATATATTCATGCCAGTAACTGACTGCAACCTGAGTCACTGTTTTATGTAGATCTGTCCATAATGCCATGGAAATGACTTTCCCCACTTCTTGCCAAAGGGGAAGAAAGTTCAAGGGGGAGTAGGAGGAGATAATAGAGGAAAGAGTAGAGGATTCTCCAGCCTTATCCAACCCCTCTCCTGAGACTTGTAGAGCCTGCTTCTTAGCAGGTGGACTAAATGGACATGGTTAGTAGGCAATACTGGTGGTAGGTGGATGGCTGGACTGGATGATCTTAGGAGTCTTTTCCTACTTCCATGATTCTATGATAATATGGAGGTATTGTGAGGAATGATCTTGAAGGGACTATAAAAAGTAGATGTTTACAATGGCCATGTTGCAAGCAGCATCACAATGAAAGCTTCAGTAACTTTTACACTCTCAATATGATTTTGCCCAGAGTCAGTCTGGAAGGAAGAGATTTGAGTCCTGTGAGTGCACCACCAGGTGTCTGTCCTTTCCTTGCTTGTTGTGCTCCAGCCCTAAACACAGCCGCTGTGCCTTCTCTAGTGATGAGCAAATGTCTAGCTGCTTATTAAAGGAGGACTCTCAGGCCTTGTTTTTGGGGGTTGGTTTGTTTTTCTTTTTGCCAGTGATACATTTCCTAGAACTTCAAAGGAAGGAACTAAGCCAGGGGCTTTAGAGCTCTAGGCACTGCCACTCCCAGGCTTTGCCCCATGTTGCTGCATGGGGGAGGGAGGTGTGGCTAAGAAACATGGTGTTTCACTCACGCCTGGCCCCAAATCTGAACTTGTTCCGCTACCAGAGTCAAATTCGGATCCATTTCTCCGAAAGACTTCTGCTCAGGAAGGTGGTAGATTCACTGTCCCTGGAGGTGCTCAAGAACAGTAGAGATGTGGCACTGAGGGATGGGGTTAGTGGGAATGGTGGAGATGAGTTGACAGTTGGACTGGATTATCTTCATGGTCTTTTTCTAGACTTAATGATTCTAATCACAAATGTAGCCATTTGACTTGTCAGGTTGCACGCTACGGTGATATAAAGCAAGGCAGAAAGGCCAGCAATTCTGGCTTGGCCTGCAATGTCCTGTGACTGGGATTCTCAGTCAGCATTTGTTGAGGCAGCATTGACAAGGGCACATCTTTACAGGAAGTGCAGTATTACAGATTCCAGACCTGTGTTTTCTCTAGGCTTTGTGAGACTTGTTCAGCTCACTGGGAAGAATTTTGGGACCTGGCAATGTGGTCAGGCAGGACTTTCTCCTGCCTTGCTTTTCCTTTTTTCCTTCCTGAATTATTTTGTTGGACTGACTGCTGATGTTTTAGGCAGTACTCAATAAACTCAGAACAAGATATCATCAGAAATGAACATGTCTTCCAGGAGATGAGAGAAGCATGATGTGGCAACGCTTCTTATCTCCTCTGGCAACACAGCTTCTAATTTGTTGAGGACTGAAGCACCCTTTCAAGTCTTCTGTATTAAAGAAAAAATAGCAATCAAAGTGCTGAAGAAACCCTCTGAATATCAAGTCCCTGATGAGGCTCTAATTGGACCTGATTGTCTACTCCCGGAAGGATCTGGTATTGGTGTTTCTCCCTAACTGCCTTTGGTGGGCAGCATCTGGGATTGCCCTGTGTGATGTATGTTCTGATGACTGGGATAGCTGTGGGCCTTTTCCCATCCTTCCATGTCCCCATCTGCTGTTTGCTTGCAAACTGCTTCACGAGAGGAGGCAGATCCCTGTCCTGAAAAGAGAGGGAAGTTTTTGCTTGCGTGTTACCAAAGTAACCAAGAAACCAACCTCCTGACACTGCTGTGTGAGCACTCAGCTGGTTTAATAGCCTTTTGGCAAGGTCCTTCCCACCAAATGATATTACCAGAGCCCATGAGCAGAGCCACTCTAATGAGGAAAACTCCTGCCTTCTGTAACTGCTAATGTCATAAGTGGCAATTTTATGGCTAAATCAGAAGACAAAAAAAGGAGAGAGAAGAAAACCTCTCTGTTTTAAAATGCAGCCAAAGAAATCTGCAGGAATCTACTGCTGCCAATTATTTTAACAGCTCCAACCTGTTTCCCCAGCAGTAGGAAAAAAATAAAAATACCCCCTCCAGCCCCTCCTTCCCTGTCCTTTGGGAAAAGAGGGGTTTGGATTAGCTCTTCAGAATGAAAACAAACACATCAGGGCTTTTATAGAGCCAAGCTGTTCCTGTGCCTTGAGAACGAAGCGAGAAAAGATCTAACAGGTGCTGCATGATTTTATATGGCAGCGTCGCAAGAGGCGCTGGTTCTCGCTTGTGAAAGAAGGCTTTCTTTGCCCTTCAGCTGGTGCCCTCCTCTATCCCCGGAGCTGATGGCTTTAGTTTAACGACCTATGGTGGTTATTTAAGCTCGAAGCAGTGCCAGAAGGCTAAGCTTGTGTCTGTCACGTTCCTTCCCTGCTGCCAAAGGCAATTCCTGGAGTGAGGGACCCCCTTGATGGCTGGTGGGGCTCCTTCTCTACCCTATGGGTTTTCTAGGAGAACCTGCTTACAGCTAGGGTCAGGACTAGAAAATCAGCTTCACCAAACAACTCAGCTTTATCAACGTTCCAAGCTCAGGTCCAAGTGAAGGCAATCTTGCAAAACCTGCCTTCTCAGTGTTCCAGGTGAGATCCCCACTTTGTGCCATTAGAGAGCAAGAGCCTTGCATTGGTTCTGAAATGCCTATGAGCCCTGAGCAACCTTGGGACAAATATTCCTCTTTGTTAAAAGGAAGAAGCCATTGGATGGAGAAAGATTGGCCAACAGTAAACTGGAAAAAATTTCAAAATCTGGTAACATATAGATGTAAGCACTCAGGGAGTTTCCAGGGAGTCCCCATATGAACCCTGCAGGCCTCAGCCATTCCTTGTAATTTGTTAAGCAAGGAGCTACAGAGGTCTCCACATCCTTTGGAGGAGAGGTGTAGTCTATGACTGCATCCCCGTGACACACAGCTACCAGTCAGAGGTGACGCAATGGAGATGGAGGAGGTAAAGTCACAACTATTTTAGGGGGTCTGCTGGGACAAAGACTTGAGCTGAGCCACATTTGGGGCTGGCTTTTTATTGTCTTGTAGCTCTTGCCATAAAAATAACCTCCAAATTAGTCCCAGCTGTTAGCAGGTTTCATCATTAAGATTTTGTTTGGTATCCGAGAGGAAGGAAATGAGCCAGTTAAAGAACAATATTGTGCTTTTTTTTTTTTTATTCCCTCTCTTTCATAATCCTCACACATATACCAAACCATGCGGACCTGGGTGTCTTCACTGGGGCTGGCGAACTACAGTCAGACAAGACAGCAGACATCATTCCATATACTTTCAAGATTTCTTTCAGGAATCATTGCCTTCCCTTTTGACGTGTTGTCACACACACCAAGAAAAGAAACAAATGCACTGAGGGAGAATTCAAGCTATAAACAAACCTTCAAAGTCGCATTTCTAGTTGTCTGGAAACATGGCAATACCATGCAAGGCTGGCTATTGTGTGAAACCACTCAGCAGACTAATTGAGCACAGATCAGCAGTAGGGGACATATGCAAGCCACTTGGCTATGCATCCAGATAAATATGGAAGCCTTTTAACACGTGGCTTTCTTCAGCTGCACCATACTTGGGGAGGAATATCCCTGCAATGTGGAGGAAATCTCCAGCTGTATTGCTCCAAGACCTGGATGCCCTTCAATGGCTGATGTATTGGCTGCAGCTTGAACCAGTTCTTTGCTCTGGAGTCCAAGTGACTTTGTTGCTAACAATCACCAGGGTGGGTATTTTCTGGCAACATGAAAGAGAATTCCATGGAAGTGATAGAACCATCTTGCTGTGCTTGACAGCGAACTTTGTTTGGGATCTTGTGACTGCTTTGTTATTGTTTGTTGTTATGAAAACAAACCTTTTGTGGAAATACATTGATTTCAGATAGAAAAAAGTGTCTTTTACACAAAATGGCAGCTTTGGTCAAGGAAGGAGGGGTGATGTGTTCTTTTGAAGAGGGGGCATTGTGCCTCAGATTCTGGCTGTGTTTCGCCTGTTTTCTGAGTGCAAACCAGGGTCACTTCATCTTGGTGCTCTCAGAAGAAATCCCTATTCATTGATGGCTCTGTCCCATTAGCTGAACAAACCCATATGAAGGGTATACAGTGCTAAACAGGCAGAAGGCTGTGACTCAAATAAGAGGAGCTTTATGGACAAGAGACAACTAAAGGAGATGGTAACTTCCTTGGGGAGAGCCCTCTGATGCCCCCAGCTTGTCCTACCCTTGTTACCAAAGGATGGCTGTTTTAGATGGTTGTGCCACTGATTATTCATGGGATGTGAAAAATAAGACATCTTTAACGTGAAGACTTCATGGGCAGGAATCCACTCAGGAGCCATTCAAACCTGAGTTCTCTGCACTGTGCATCAGGCCTCTGTTCTCCAGGAGTAAGATAGGGAACTCAGCAAGGGACACGAGGCAATGAAGGCACTCGCTGTCTCTTGACAGTGCTTAAAACATCCTAGCTTCATCCCATGCTGCAGCAGAACCTTGTTTCTGAAACTTCAGCACTTCTTTGTGAAATAACATTCTTGGTCTGGAGCCAGCCTGAAAAGACGGTCTCTGAGATTATCAGTTCAGCTTCAGCCCAAAGAATGATCAGGGATAGGAGGGGAAAAAAAAAAACTATTACAGCTTGACAGCTGTTTTTGACTCTATGTGGAATGGGTTGGTGGGATAAGGCCAACTGGAGCAGAGTAAAACATTTTGCAAGGCTTTTTCTTTTTCTTTTTTTTTCTTCCTAACTGATAGTAGTTGGCAGAGGCCAAGGGCTGATAAAAGTGCAGTACCTGAACTACCCTTCAAAATGGGCCCTCCAGTTACAAAAGGATTTGAAATGTGTCTGTCACCAGGTCCATGCCACCTCCTGATACCCCCATGCATATAGAATTGATGCCTTTGACTGTTAATGTAGTAGGTGAGGAAATTCTGTAGCTGGATTTGGAGAAAGAAGTGAGGATCAGAAGAGCCCATTGGGTTACTGAAGCTCAGTCCCCTGCTCTTCCCTACAGCACATCATTGCTTTTGCAGATGGACCTAGTTGCTGGAGTGATAGTTCTTCTGATATCATAGCAACATTCCCATGAGAAACCAAGATAGCAAAATCCAGTAGAAGACCATGTTTGTTTGGCTTTCCCCTAACCATAAATACTGTTCTTTGGTGGATTTAGAGTTTTCTCTTGCTTCCTATTTCAAACTGGACTAGAATCATAGAATCATAAAATCATAGAATCATAAAATATCTCAGGTTGGAAGAGACCCACAAGATTCATTAAGTTAAACTCCAGAACGTTAGACTCCTAATTCCAGTTTGAATCTTCTTCTGGGAGGACATTTTTGAAGGTAAAATGCACGTGCATGCATACACACTTTTTTTCCTCCCAGCTTTTCTCCAAGATTCAGAGAAAGTAAGGTTGGGAAAACTGTAAGTTTAACTCATGCTGTTTAAGTACCTGATTTGTAGTGCAGGTTCATTCCTGAAAGGATATTCAATCTGTTGTTACTGGACAAAAAGATGTAGGAACAGAAAATGCTTTGAAGGCTTACCCTGTAAATCACATAGGCTCAACTTTCCTGGGCTTTCAAGCCATGTACTAAGACATTCACACATGCAGGAGCTCCCAAAATTCATACAACTTACATTGGAAGCCTGGACACTTCCTTGGGGACATCAGTAAGCATTAGTGGAGGCCAGATTGGTGAGAATAGACCAGACCTCCAGAGTGATCCATCAGACCACAAGACAAAAAAACAACGTGTATATAGAGAGCTAATGTGGTGTGGGCCAGGAGCAACACTCATTTCTTTTACTGGCTGGAGATCTGGATTACTCAAAAGGCCCTGCAGCAGCACAGACACAAGATGGGAATGTTAGTTCCATGGAGGAGTTGCTCAGCTATGTGTATCCTGGTAGGAAAATATTCCCTCTCTTCTCCTCACCTCTTCTCCTCAACGCCCTTTTCACAGTTTTGATTAGGCAGACTTTAGTTTCCATCTTCCTTTTAGATAGCAGGAGTCATCCTTCTCAGTTTCTCCAGTAGCTTCTTTCCATGATAAAAACCACATATATCACGAAGGCAGAACATATGTTTTCTATCGCTTCAGGGCTCTAGTTGCAAAAGAGACACCCCAGCCTCTTTCTGTGTTTTTTTTAAAGTTCTGGTATGTAATGTTTTTACTTGCTGTGTACAGCAGATCTAACTCTCAAAGGACTCTAATGCCGAAGGAGACAAGCAGGCATTTTAGTTTTAGTGTTTTTTTTCTATTCTGCTCTTGTATTTTGCCAGTTCTTTTGGGACGAAAAGTACTGACTTTCTATTTATCTGAAATCAATCTTATTCAGGTTTAAATTGTCTCTTCTGCTTACAAGCAGAAAGATGGAAACTTTTGCATCTTGCTATAAACAAGTATGATTTGGCTTATATATGAATGTGTGAACAATGTATAATCTGAGCATTCCATCTTTTTTTCTGAAAGATATTTATGTCTTAGTCAAAACCGTCCCTGCCTCAGACTTATCCTCCCTGAGAAGCTTTCAGTATTTTCAGACTCTTGCATGTTTACTTCCATATCCTGAACTAAGCTCTTCCCACTGATTACCAATAGCGATTAAGGTTAAATTTCAGCTGATTTTTGCTCCAGGATGTGATATTGAATAACCCTAAACTCTTCTAAAGAGCAGCCATCACTTCCATGGAGTACAAGTGGGATTTGAAGCTTGCAGGTCCTTTGTAGGTTATTTTAGCTTGTAACAAAAAGGTCTAGAACAACTGCATGGAAACAAATGATACCGGAGTGCAGTCCTACCTGTATGGTTTAATTGTGCAGTAAAATCTTAAACTTCTATTTCTTCCATGTGTTTACTCTCTTTTCCACATTCCCCCGCTAGACTTGTGCTAGTTTGAATCAACCCCACCTGCTTGCTGGGAATGAATGAATTTCCAGCACACTCATTCAGCACTCCTCACTTGCCACTGAAAAAGCCCCTGAGACCTAGTGACAGAGCATTCAACACTATTAAAGCATATAAAATATCTGTGAAACATTCTCCTCATAGGAGCTGACAAGTTGGGTTTGCCAGCTCTAAGACTCTTTAAAGTTATGTCAAGTCATCATATTAGCCCTAGAGATAGGGTCTCTGTGGTACTTGAAACTGAACTTCTAATCCCATTTGGACTCAAATATAACTTGTGATATGTGTTTTCAGAAGCCTCTGGGTTGGCCAATATCAGTGCAACTGAGAAATGTGTTCACTCCTTAGTTTCAGGATCTTGGTGGTTCCAGTTAACCAGAATGTCAGTACTTAGTGACATTTGATACATTTTCTTGCACATTAACTCCATTTTATGTGTGGAAAAATGATAAGCAGTTCCTTATAACAGGCATTGGAGGCAAGATCCTTTTCTGAATGAACCTTTGATCTTTCATTAGTCATGATGCTGAGAGCTCACAGTATGCAGTGGTGGTGGTGAGGCCAAAGCAGGCTGCGGACACTGAGTGAGCAGTGGGATTATTATAAAACAGAATCATTTGAGTTGGAAGGGATCCTTGAAGGTCATCTGGTGATACCTACAGCTCTGTCGAGTGCTCAGAGTCCCTCCAGCTTGACCTTAAGCCTTTCCAGGGATGGGGCATCCAGTGCCTCTCTGGGGAACCTGTTCCAGTGCTTTGCCACCCTTTCTGTTTAAAAAAAAAAAAAAAAAAAACAAATTAAAAAAAACCAACTTCTCCCTTACAGTCTAAATCTTCCCTAATCTCCCTTCCTGAAGAGGTATGTCTTATGGAACTGCAGCCTTCCCTTTTCTCTCTCACCCCACTGAAGCAAGTGTTCCTTTCCCAGTGTCATTTTTCCAGTGGTTCTGCTGCTACAGCTGAAAGGATGAAGGGAGATTCCACATACTGAGGGATGGAAAGAGAACATAAGCACTGTGCAGTGGTGTCCCTATCAAGAGGAGACCCATGGGTGACAGGGAAATTTGACTATAACAAGAGGTAGTGGTGTATCTCTGATTTCTGCATAAAGTACATCAGGAAAGGACCCAGGCAAAGACTAGGGGGAGAGAGAAGGAAGGAGAAGGTGTGACTGAGCCTGTAGTCTTGGCTGAAAGGCAGAAGTAGAACTTAGGGCTCCCAGTTATGACAGCCCTCCCACTGCCACTCCTGAATTACTGCCTTGATTAGCATGATGTCTTGCCCCCCGGCAACCATGTGCCATTGAGTCTATGGAGGAAAATATATGAGTGTTGAGAATAATTGGTTCTTTGATATTAGATTGCACAAAGGTCAAAGTGTACTGTGGAGAGTGAGACAGCTGAAAAGTCACATTCCCTACAGGCGCTGTGGCACTGACCTCTTGTGCTTGCAAAAACTGGGAATCGCAGATAATCTGTTGCAATGCCATGGCTTTCTGCACTGGGGGACTGCAGGATCTCAGTGCAAACACTGTGGTGTCTCAGCTGGCAACACTGGAGCTCTTTGTAGCACTGGGTCAGGTTGTGTGGGGGGAAAGTTAGATAAGGTTTTCATGTTACATGATCTGTCCTGTTGCATTACTCTAACAAATGGGCCACTAGAAAGCTGCTTAACTGTCTGACTGTGTGTGCACCACTCCAAGGACGTTCCTCTCTTCCCTTGATCTGTGGCAGCTCTGATATTCTTGGGACAAATCTAGTATGTGTGAAGGATCTTGCTGTCTATACTTGTGGAAATTCTGCAGGTCACTGTGACAGCCTCCATGACAGAAAGTCCCAAAAAACAGGAGAGCTTTTCAAACTGCTGTCCTAAAACCTCTCAGTGGGGAACCTTCTGCCAATGAATGACATGCAAATATTGGCTAAAGCCAAGTTCTGCCATGAGCGATGTTCTTATTTCCTTTCTCCTTTCCTTGACTCTCTTCTCCCACCACTAGAGAAGTGACCCAATCTTTTCTCTTCTGGAGGTGCTGCAGGTTGTTTTTGTAGTGCTTTGGCGTAAGGTAAAATTTTCCCAGTAATTGTTTAGGGAAAATATTGGGGTTTGAAAGAGAGATTCTTTTCAGTAGAAGAGGCATCCTTAGTTGTGGTTGCATGCAGCAATGAGATTCAGGCTGATTTGACATTCAGTCCCCATATTCCAGTCACCACAGGGTGTTATGAAGACGTATCAGTAGTATGACACTCCTGGCAGTAGCTGTTTCTTCAAAAAAAGGGACCTGCGTAGAAGAAAGCAAATGCATGCTGCCAGTTCTTCTTGATGCTTTCCATGCCAATGCCACTCAACACCCCAGGGAACAGAGTCTTGCAAGGTTTTCTGTCCAAGGCCATTGCTTGGCTGAAGCCTTGCTCAGAACTGAATGAGAAGCCTGGACGTGAAGAGCCATTTCCGCCTGTTGCACTGACCCCTGTTCAGGTCTGCTGGCCACTGACACATTAAAGTCAGGACCGTGCAAAACTTCTCCCGGTGTAGTGTGAAATTTGCTCCAAAAGAGCAGAAACATCTGGTTAGAGCCAGGAAGTGGTTGCTGGCTGGGTTTGGCAACAAGGGAACGTGCAGTTAATGCACTCTTACCTCATCAGTAGGTGTCACTGCAGCAAAAGACAGGGTCCAGTGGAAAGTTTCAGAGGGGAATAGAAGGGGTACTTCAGCCAACCAACCAGATGCAGTCGGTTCAGTGCTTCCTGACTACGGCCAGGGAACAGCTATGGATCTGGGTTTATGAATTGCTTGTAATAAGGCTATAGGAAATGAGAGATTAAGGAAATGAGTCATTAAGTGATTACAAAGACATGTGGAGTGCACACAGTTGTGGCCGCCAGTAACAGAGCATTGAGCAACTGTAAATTTCTTCTACGGGGATTTTGGGAATGTTCCTGCTGAACTTGTATGCAGTAGTGAGTTACGGTTCGGTGGCTATAGTTGAAATGAACCAGTAGCAAATTTCAGTCACTCTTAGCACAGAACCCACAAAAGAGTTTTCTTCAGCTCAAAATCATAGAATCGTAGAATGAATCATAGCATGGCTTGTATTGGAGGGGACCTTAAAGATCCCCCAGTTCCAAGCCTCTGTCATGGGCTGCTTGCTCCCCAGCAGATCAGGCTGCCCAGGGCCCCATCCAGCCTGGCCTTAAGCACTTCCCGCTTGTTGCTAGGCCTGGTGACCAGGAGAAATATTGCAACAATTAAAAGATGACCACTCTCTGATTCTGTATGATTGAGGTCTGAGATTCAGTATAGGTATAGCGGCTTTAAGCAATGCTCAGGGAAGTACAGCTAGGTCTTGGGTCAGCAGAAAGCAGGAGTAGGAGGGGAGCAGCACGGCTGCACTTGTTCAGCAGGTGCACTCCCCTCAGCTGGTGTGCAGATGCTTTCTGGTGTGCCTGGAGGCCTTTGCTCACACCATAGTGAACCTGCTTCTGTTTCCAGCCTCTTGGACAGCAACTTCTCTGGAGAGGCAGCCCCCTCCCTCTTCCCCTACAAAGTTGGTGCTGAAGATCCGTAAATGAGCTCTGTTCATTTTAAGAGTCCAGCACTCCTGAGGCAGTATGGGAAGAAGGATTCGGAAGTTGCTGCTTCAGGCAGCTGGGATAAGTCACTGAACCCATCAAAATGGACCTTCCACGTGGCTTAGTATCAAAAAATATCTTTTGCTTCCTTTTCTTTTGAGAAGCACAAGGAAAAAAAAGGGTCTGAAACCCAGGGCAGGTCAGTTCTGCTGACTGCTGTCAAGCATAGTGCCAAGAAGGCATAGAGTATGGAAGGAAGAGATGAAGTCAGGTATCTTTTGAAGATATCCTAATGCTGGATGTGTCGTATAACACTGATTACCTCTCCCATATATTTCTTTATCACAACCTAATAGTGCAATCTCTGTATACCAGGTGCAAACAAAACCCTTTCCTATTTGATCTTGCTACCCTGTTTTCCCTTCTACTGTGTAGCTAGCTGTATTAGAAGGCAGAGACACTTCCAAATTCTCTGCAATGTGCTGGCAGATGGGAGATCAGGGAGCAGAAAAGCCACTGTTCATGCTACTGCAGCAGAAGCCATGTTCCAAGCAGCGGTGTGTGAATAAGTCTCAGTATATGGAAGTTCTTGACCTTTATGACTTTAAACCTAACTAGATAAGAGAGCCAAAGAGTGGGAGGTGAAACAGAAGCCCAGAGAGTTTGAAAGATTTGTCATAGCCTATCTGGGACTGGTGCCCAGACCTTCGAAGCACAGCTGAGTGATGATATTATTGTTATTATTATTAATAATAATTGTGAGTGTGCCAAAAGCTGGTGCTAGGGTAGGACTAAAAGAGATTGCTAAAATGGGCAGTGTGGTGAATATTTTTGGCCAAAGAACATACCAGTGTTGACATCTTTCAAGATTTCTCAAACATTTTCTAAACAAAACTTTTAGAGAGATTTTGAAATGGGACCTTATAATTAATAATAGACATCAAATTTAAAAGGATTAAAAAAAAAAAAAAAAAAACATTTTCAAAGATCAAAGTTAGTAAGAAGTGTAAAAAGCCCTTCAATTTCAGTGCAATGAAACATTTTGGTCCAATCCAAAACCAACCTTTTTTTTCATCCAAAACCTCAGAAGATTATCGTTTTGGTTGAGCCTGCTTTCTCCCTTCTGATTTTCCATTTTGGTGACCAGACCAAAATATGTATCACTCACCAAGTACTGGTTATAAATCCTAACAAAAAATGTGTCCCGTGGACTACATTAAACTTTATTATGTAGAGTTTTTTACAAAGAAAATCTCTCTCCCAGGCATTTTAACTACATCACCACAGTAACTGTCCTACCATGCTGCAACTTCTACTACAGTATTTCTTTGTTGCACAGATAACTGTGACCAAACCCTTGCTAACGTAATTCATGGGAGGGAGCAGCATGATTGAAACAATACTCACGCTTCAGAGTTGACCTCTAAACCTATCATAAGTCACAAGTGTCAAAATCAAGCACGGTTATGCAGGGGAGGTTATGAAATTTCATCACTTATACAGATGTTGGGTTTCCTATGCTGTAATGACAGTAGGGCAACTTAATTGATCATGTATGTCTTAATGAAAAGGAAAAATGAACTGTATCTTCTTTGTTGTTCTTCTGTTTTTCATTTTTAGATGATGCTAACTCTTCTGTAGTAGTTTTATTTAGGGAGTTTAGGGGTATTTTTTTCAGGGAAAGTTGTTTTGTCTTTATTTTCCCTTCTGTTTTTTTTTTTTTTTTTTTCTTTTTACAGTGGTCCCTTTTTGTTTTCTTTGTTAGAATTGCTTGGTATGAGACAATGCATCAACATCTTTCACTGTAAGCAAATGCAGCCAAGAGGCATATCAGGGAGGTATTTACTCCTTGATGAAAGTTAGGGAGGTGTAGAAGTCTCTGTTCACAGCACAATGTTTACAAAAGCTCAAGAAAAGAAGGAGAAAAGCCTTGTGCTGACAGTGAATGTGGAAAATTACGCAGGAACAAAGCATCTGATCTAGCAAGAACCATACTCATTGACTGGTTATCTACCCCTCCTGCACGAAATGTCAAGTGATCTTAAATGATCTGGAGTAACTGCAGTTATGTTTCTTTAGAAAAACTCCCTCAGTGCTATCTTCTGAACCCCCTTCTTGTCCCAGGAATACTTTCCCACAAACACATCAGTATCCACCAGCAGGATGGTTTAAAAGCATTGTTGTGTCTGATGCTGCCAGAGAGAAAAGTACTCCCATTAATGACTAACCACTTCTGTTGGTTCCCCCCTTACCCTGCAAATAAAAGAGATCTGTATAACAGGGGTGTAGCTATGAGTTTGTAGATGTATCCAAGCTCAGGTTAGAAGAACGCACCTGGACAGCCCCAAGAGTTCTCTAAGTGTTTGGATTTTCCTGGAGACATCTAATTACTTCAGCCTTCTAATTATTTCAGAAATATCTGGAGTTTCCCAGAGAATGGCCACTGAGAGGCTGCACTGTGTGTGACTATCTGGAGCCCATTAATTTTGCCCTGTATGAGCATGATAACACACAGAAGAGAGAAATCAATTTGGCAGTCTTGCCTTCAGCTTGTGCACACAATGGCATAATCCCAGGAGCCCTCTAAAGAACCTGTGCATATTGAAGGTAGGATTTTCCTTCTTTTTTTCTTTCCGAAAAAATTAAAATGAACATCAATAAATTTGAGTGTCAGAACACAGAGAGAGTGGGGAAGCAACAGTGCTGAAAACATGCCGTTAGTGGGAGTTCTACTTATGGCTCAAGATATCTACCAGAGGAATAATGACCAAGAGCTGTATCCAGACCGCCTGCCATAGATGCACTAAGATACAGGCAGCAGTTACTTTCCTTCACTGACTCCAGAGACAGACAGGCTCTGACAGTCCATTACTCTAACTCCCTAAATATGATCTTAAACTGACCGATGACAAAGCTGCCTGCAATGTTTGTCATCTGAGGGTGGCAGTGTGGCTTGTATGAAATAAGATGAATGGTTGCTCTTACAGTACTTTGATCTTGAGATGCCAGTAAGACCTGGGAAGGCTCTTTCTCTTGCAGCACGTACAGTTTCCATTGGGATGTTTCCATTGGGATTGCATGGCTTCACCCCAGGGCAGAAGGAAAAGGGAATCAGTGTTCACCACATTAGGTGAAATAAAGAATCACAAAGCGCTTGATTTCTCATCTCCTTGCTGAATTTTTGGAACAAAATAGTCTGGCTCCATAGAGAATTTGATGGCCTGCGTTTGTACAGGAAGTGAAATTCTATATTCAGATATCTTCTTCTGGCTTTACAAATCTGGATGATCTGTAGAAGATTTCCATGCACAGAGCTGATATTCTAACAAGTGACAGAAGTATTCTCTCTACACAAAGAAATGTCATGCAGGGGTCAGCAGATGATGTGCTGCTCCTTGTCCTTCACACTTGGCACTGCATTCAGCACCAGACTTCATGTCTCATCTCTAGCTCTACTGCTATAGTTTGCCCCCTATATCTAAGAATTCATCTTGTAGCACAGCAGATATTAATGACATTTCAAGATAATTCTGAAACTGTAAATAAAATGAACAAACATGGTTGAGATTTGCAACCTCTGCAGGCTACCATTCAAATCCACTTCCTTTTTCATATTCATTCCAAGTCTCTACAAGGTATTCAGGTGATATTTAACAATTGCTATACTGAGCACTGGTTGTTTTCCTGATCTTGGTATATAATCCATCACGGGCACAGACAGGAGGCGATTTGCCACCTCTCTCTAGCTGTCATCCCAACATTGGAAGATCCTGTTCTGCTGCAGTGCAGTTCAAAGCAATTCCACAGCATTCATAAATTTGCTTTGAAAGTTACTATCTTTAGCACATTGAAAATGAAAAAAAAGTAAGTAATCCCACCATGAAAACAAATACCTGTGTTTAGAGGCATTCATGCTAGGGGGGGAAAGGGCAAGTGGCCAGTGCTGCGGAGGAACAAAGAAGCTTCTCTGGCCGTTGCCTTGACCAGTGAAAGAGCAGCCCTAGGAGTTTACTCCACCAGGTTTAGGAAAAATAATAACAGTCCTCCCTCTCCCAATATGCTAAATCTGATCCTTGCTAATGTGAATTAATACCAGGCTTCAGTGCAGCCACTGCGGTAATGTGATGCTCTGGAGTGCTGTAATCCTAAACAGAGCATTAGGACAGAAGCTCCCACTGCAGCTGTGGCTTCTTGCAGGTGTTTCTTCCCCAGGCAGCCCCCTCAGTAGCAAGTCTGTGGCTGTGTGAGAGGCATAGGCTCTGGGAAATCTGTTGTGTTCAGACAATAGTCTGAAGATGTGGGCTTATCCAGAGCTGGCGATACCAGAAGGAGTAAGGAGGGAAGTTCAAAGTGGTGCTTCTGTACATGCTTCTGTTTGCTATGTACAAAATGAAAGGGATAGAAACAGGTTAATGAAGGAAATGTATCTCTGCTTTATCCGCCCTGCTTTGTTCCCTTTCCCTGTGTACATATGCGCTCTTTGTTCATTCGAGTGGTGTTCCCATTGCCCCTGTCCCTGCCTCATTACTTTCCCTTATCCTCCCCTTAAGCAAGCTTACACATTTCATCAACAATCCCCACTATTCATTTTTCAGGGCACCAAAGGGAAATAGAAGTCTCCTCAACTAAGTTTGGCATCCCTTGGGACTGCCCTGCTTTCCCTTCACCCATCCTTCACCACCCTCCTCCCCCACGCCCTGTTCAGTGCCTGTTTGCAGCCACTACTTGATATTGGGTTACAACAGGCCTCCAGCTGACCCGGTGGGTTCATCCTGTAAAAATACCGCTTGTGCTGTTCGTCTCTCTGATTACTCTTGGCTTGTAACAGGTGGGCTGCCAGCCTGAAGGGGGAGGGCAGGATGAAAAAGCAGCTCTTTAACTGCATGCCCTCTTCAGAGAAGATGAAAAAGACCTGTTTGTTTTCTCTTCTGTCTTTGTGCCTAAGATCTTGGGTTCTTAAGAAAAGAGTTTTGTGTGTGTCCTTTTTATTTTATGTTTTAAGTTCAGCATCACTGTGGTCAACAGAGGGACATTAACAGCATTTGGCTAGCTTAATTTCTGACATAGCCTCTCTGTTTAGATGCAAGTCCTTGTCAAAGTCCTAGCTGACTTCTGAGATCCTAACACTGCTGCAGAACAGGTCAGAGATTCAATTAGTTTAATGACAAATTAATTGTCATTAATTGCTTATTAATTGTCACTTGGGAGAAGAACTACTTTTTTTGGCTATTGGTTCATGGGCTTTCTTTCTATCTTAGATGCACTCAGGAAGTGGAGAAAGAGGACAGAAACAACTAACAAAGTACTTTGAGTTCTTGAAATGGATATTGGAGGGAGGAACTTCTATTTAACTCAGTGTTGCAAGTCAGATTTGAACAATTTGCAACATGGGTGTGTTTCAGATGTAGATCGTAACTCAACAGTTTGTTCCAGTTCCGTGATGATATAACACAAGCAGCATTGTTCTAAGTCATGAAAGAGTTTCCTCTCACTTTTGATAGCAACTTTACATTCCTTCTGGATTCAGGTAGTCGTGAACTGCTTGGTGGCCCATAGTTGCCTAGGTAAAGTAAATAAGGAAATGCATGAAAGGTTCTTACATGGAAACAGGTGGATTTCATTCCATTCCATTAATTTCATTACATACTACTCACTTCCTAATGCATTCTTCCTGCAAAGACTTATTTGGTATAGAAACACTGGATTCGTTGAAGTGAGATGACCAGATACTTGGCTGGTGATTTTCTATTTTCCTAATCACCTGCCCTGTATCTCATCTACAGAATTCTGGAGACTTGTATGGAAACCTTCACGGGCAGGTTTTTTGGGCTGTAATTAAGACTTAGTTAAGGATACTGCCAACAATCTGGATGTATGCTGCACAGTGAGGGGAAGCTGATGATAAGCATTGACTGTCTCCTAGATTGTCAGTAATCCCCAAAGCCAACAAGGCCAAAGTGACATAGAAAGGGAGAGTGGGCACTGCACCAGTCAGACTGAAGGACTTTGGAGTCATTTGTTTAAAAGGGACACTTCTGTGTGTCTACATAAAACAATTTCAGTACTGATATTTTCATTTTTCGGCTAACAGTGACTTCTGTCTTCCTTTCTATATTTTGTTCTACTTCACAATGAAAACCAAGAAGCCAATTTAATTTCCCATTTTTCTGTTCAAGCAATTCTACTTGGGAGCTGTGAGCAGTAGGAATTGTATTTTTCAAGAAATTTAGAGTTGCTGATGATGTCTGAAATATAATGCTAGGTCATTTCTACATGTGGATAGCTGCAGAATCTTTTGGAAGAAACTCCTTTCTTGCCTCACACTTGTTCCTGTTTCCATGAGTGTCCGTTAAGTTACACTGTACCTCACCTAAAAAAAATCTGCAAATTAAAAAAGGACAATGGTTTGTCTGTCTTTAATTCTACAGTGGCAAAAGAAGCACAAAAGACTTTATATAATATATTGTGTTGTATGATATTTGTTTCACTTTACAGTTTCAGGAACACTATGTTTCTTTATTCTTTTATGTCTTTCTTCCCTGTATTTCTTGGAAAAAGAAATTGGAGTGGTTGCTGAGAATTTAATAAGTTTAAAATGGACACATTTTCACAAAATTTCATCTGCCCCAAAAGATCTAAGCCACTGAAAATATTTTCCCTTTTCCAGTAGACATTATTTTCTTGATACCTTAATTGTCATAATCTTGCCATAATCTTCCTTTCTTGAGAAGAAAATAGACCAAGAAGCACAGGTATTTTAGAACTATAGGCATACCATTAAATAAAACTTATTCTAAAAAGAAACCAACTCTATTTCTCCACCAGCTATAGAGATTCTCAAACGAACAAGCTCAAGTGTATTTTTTCCCTCTCAAGTCATTTTCAAAGGGCAAATTGCCCTATTTCAGCTATAAGTTTCATCATGACGACTGCCTTAAAATTATAAAGTAGGTGACAAAATTTATTGTGTTTGTCATTGCTGCACTACAGTGCCTGCTTGGCACAAGGTTCCTAAAAGCCTCAGGAGTTGCCTTAGGGATGAATTTGGTCTGCAGGGGTCTTCCATTTACTTTGATTTATTGTGATCATTCAAAATGTATTCTCATTTGGATGGTCAGGGATTTACATGCATAGCTTCCATTAACACTAAAGGGTGATACCATTAAGACAAATGTACAGTTAATCTCTGGCACTGTAGAGATAAAAATAAACCTTGGAGAGTGCTCTGGCTGGGCTGGACATGTTCATTGCCTGAGTTTAATTTC
Organism: Chrysolophus pictus; assembly: GCA_037305975.1. Classification (NCBI taxonomy): domain Eukaryota; kingdom Metazoa; phylum Chordata; class Aves; order Galliformes; family Phasianidae; genus Chrysolophus; species Chrysolophus pictus. Next base: position 14,418,249 of record CM074582.1, on the reverse strand, counting down.
ATAGCATAAAGCAACTTTAAAATGCAGCTTTATAATTTTACCAATGCCAACCTATGTTTCTTAGAGGCAGGGAGAGGAGAGAAAAGGGGGAACTGTTCATGGGAAAAATGAAGGAAGATGAGATCCCTTCCTTCAAGACTCAGCATGAAGACAGTGTTTGATATGAATATCAGGGAGGATCAGATGATTTCTCCTCTCTGAATCACCATCACAGGATTGCTTTTGAACACTAGAGTGCTTTTTGCTGTTATTTTAGCAGTGTCACAGTAGCCTTTGGAGAGGGAGCTTCCTACCCTTTCCCTGAAGTCATGCCAACCAATAGACCTATGTGAAACAGGAGAAGATCCGTGCCTAGGAGAACTAAAAACAGAAAAACAAGTGGGGTTAGATGGAAATTCAAATCTTAAGAGTCAAGAAGCAATTTTTCATTGCTGAAATTAATGTAACTGATGTTGTGGTACATTCTTTCGATAAACAAAGAAAGATAGAGAGGTAGAATTGCCACAGAAAAGCTCTGCTGAGGCATCTCGGTTGTTCAGATGAAGATAAAGTTAAGAGAGGAGGGAAGACTGTTACTAAAAGGGCATTAAGTCTGATAGTTTACTTCTCACTTGATCAGGCTTGTGCACAAGACTTGAATGAAAAACCCTTCCAAAAAGGCATTTGACAAAGTCTGTGACAGCCTTTGTCTCATGATGACCAGTCTCTCTTGAGGAGATACACCTACTGGCTTGTGAAAAGAAAACCCTGGCATGTATACTAAGACATCTGTCTCTCAGATATCTCTGTCACTGGCTGAAATGGCTCGTGCCCAGCTTCATTCAGCAAATCAAAGGTATACAAAAGCCAAGGGTCCGTCTAACACATCTCTCTTCCAAGTCTTAGCATGAGTTCTTATATGATGTAAATCTTTTCCATGTTCTTCCAGCCAAGGAGAGGTTATCTGTGATATGTGGAATGTTCTGCTTCAGAAAACCCATAGCATGGCAGGATGCCCAGAGTAGCGTGTCAGGTGCACATCAGCATGTTGGACCATCACACACAATGAGAAAGTGATGGCCTGAGGCAGTGCAGTGGATGTAACACTGAATAGTCATTTAATTCCTGATGTTGGGCAAGGTGCTTCATTTTTCTGTACCTTCCTCTTCCTCCTCTCACATTTCTTCTGCATCTTCTCTATATCTTTATTGAAGTTAAAACCTGGGAAAACAACTTGTACATGTTTGCATTAGAGATTGGCACTAGCTGTTTTCTCAGTTGCTTTAGTGAAGTCATTATATGTCACCAACACAGACACAGACATACTTTGGTTTGGGCAGGAACTGTACCTTTGGGGTTACTCTGTCTGCGACTTTATTATTTTATTGGTCACCATAAAATACGTGTTTTAGGTAGTTGCCTGTCTTCAGCTGTAAATGAATACTGGCTTTTGATAGCTTATTAGGCTCTCTTGCTAAAATAAATTCTGTATTTCAAACACCACTGAACAGTTTTCCACTCCTGTGAGTGAATCCAAGTTTGCAAATTTTGCTTTGCTGTACAGTACCATTCAACAGCCTGACCCAGCAAAACTCCTACAGATCTCACAAGACCCCTGGCAAGACACAGAAAATATTCTGTGTAAACAGCAAAAGGAAGCAGTGAGGAGGAGAGAGAATGAATGCAGTTCTCATTTGTTTGCTTTTAGGGCTTTTTGTCTTCTTTTTGTCATCCTCCCCCTAGCTCTCTTCTACCCCCCGCACCCAAGACCAGAATATCATGCATGTAACAGAATCAGTTCCAATTAGAAGGTTTTGTTACAGCTGTAATAAGCTTTCACACAGGGAGAGTCCCTTGAGACCTATATTTCATCTCAACTTTCCCCACCGTGTTAAACAGAGAGTTTGATTCTGAAAAACAGAGATCGAAATTCTCCCCTTCTGTACTCAACACTGGCAAGTAATGAGAATTGACAATTCCAAGGCTTGATGTGAAATTAGCATGGTCTGGACTGAAACTGGTGGTGTGATAACAGGTTTTGGGAATATTTCCACTTTCATCTATTTATTTATTATTCTTATTAATTATTATTAAGCTTGTGATTTGGCAGAGAGAAGGTGGGAAGAGGAAGAAGGGAAGAGAAAAGGGAGTCAGTAGCTTGGCAGCACAGAGCCCAAATCTAAACACCACACATGCTTGCTATACCCTGGAAAGACCTGGATCTTGCACAACAATTTCTGTAACAGCATCACTTGGATAAATCAGCAACTTACTTGGAAAGAATCTTTGCTTTCCTAGAATTCATGTAACTAGGAGATAAAATGACCTTGAGGGATGGCAGCTTTCCTCATAAAAGGCATTAACTCTTTCAGAGCAAGCCTCACTGAAAATCCCTATTTATCCATACTGTGGCAAATTAGACAGAACAGTAGGGTCTGCCAATGGGTCTCTTTGCACTAACATCATCAGGTTTCCCATCACCCTCAGGTCTGATGATTTAGAACCATAGAATCATAAAGGTTGGAAGAAACCACTAAGATCATCTGGTCCAACCATTAACCCAACAATTTAGAAGGGAGACTTTAAAACCATCCAGTCAGCATTGCCTGTATGTGCTGATAAACCTGATGCAAACAAATGACTTGACCTGTCTTTACTCCTTCCTACTCAAATGACCTCAGAACTGATGACTTGACTCACTTCATCATCCCTTGAAATGACCTGCCAGACAGGTTAACATAAGGTCTCTCCAGGAGAGACTGTTGCTTGGATTGCTGTCTTGAACTATTTGTGTTCCCCTTGGTCCTACAGCAGTGACTTTCAGGATGAAGATGAGGAATGAGACAAGCAGCAACCCATCAAATCTGCCGTGCAGCTAATTGAGGATTGATCAGTTCTGTGAAGAGCAGAACTGACTGAGTGAAGACTCTGGGGCATAATGTTATTTGGCGGATTTTCTGGCGTTTAAAAATAGTGTTTTCCCCATGTTTTCCCTTCAGAGGGTTGCTCTTCCCTCTGCCCTAGTTGCCTGTTTTCACAACACCAGTAGGAATGCAATAATTCTTTTCACCCTCTGTCAATTTTGATCAACCTACAGATTCAAGGCTGTTAGTGGGTAACTGACAGCCAGAGTGAATGGTAATTCTTGTGTGCTTGAAAAAGAGGAAAGAAGAAAATTCAGATCATTTAGAGGGGAACAAAAGGGGCCGATTAGGAGAGAGAAGTAAAAGGAGCAATGAGCTGGATGCTTTTTACTGGTTACTCTATACCCAGATGTTATGTCTGTAAAGAAGCCTATTTCATACTTCAGAATATTTCCACAAAGAGAGATTCTGACAGCTTCCACTTTTCTCTCATTTTGCATGATGCTCTTAGACCAGGTGCTGCACACTTTCCAGAATTAAAGACCCCCACAAAGGCCTCTTTCCCAGAGTAGAGCTATCCCAGCTGTGCTCAGACAATGCTGACATCCACTTTCTCTTAGATTTGCTACTAGTTTGTCTTTGAAATGAAAACTCTCCTCCCTCTCTTGTCCAAATTCCTGGGTTTCACCCCAGAGGTAGCTGCATTTCACTGTCAATTGAGCTGACCATGAGGGATGAGTATTCCCTTCTGCTTCATCATGAAAAAGGGACTGCAGAAGAGCTCTCTTTTTTCTCTTTTCTAACTCCTCAGCTGTCATCACTATGCAAAAGATCATTTAATGAATCTCCAGCAAGATGCTTGAAATGACAGGAAGGAAGGATCTACCTTTTCAGCTGGTGCACAGCTCCCCAAGCTGCTGCAGCTTTGTGCATTTCTCTGCAAAGACAGCAATGTTAGAGGTAGAGCTGCTGATAGAAAAGCAGCAAAGAGCTGCACAGGGAAGGGGAAGCAGATGTGGCTGTCCTACCACTTCATTTCTCTTAGCAGTTTGTATAGCTGGGAAATGGGGAGAAGATGGACAGTATGTCCCTTTGCCCATGGTCCCAAGTCCAACTAGAAAGGTGAAAGAAAGAGGCCTGTAAGGCAATGAAGTGGTGATCTGTCCGGGCCAGAAGCTTGTGTAGTAATTCTGCAAGAGCTCATAGGAACACACACACCTCTGGCTGCTGGAACCTGTTTGACTGCCAGAGGGGACAAGAGCCAGAAGACCAGGTCACCCAATAAAATAAAAACCAAAAATAAAAAAGAATTCAAAACCAACAACAACAGAAAGAAGGAAAGAGCACACAGACCTCCTCCAAAATACTGACAGAATCAGCCCTGTGACAGGCTCATTGAAGATAAAGGAGTCTCCACCAGGGATGGATTTGCTGTGGTATAATTAATTCCCCTTTGGAACAGTTGCCAGCAGGGATATCTGATTAAAAATCTCTTCCCTCCTCCAATAGGAAGCACCTCCTGAAGCGCAGCACCTCCCTTCCATTCCCCACAGCAGGAAGCACCACTCCAAGCCCCAGTGTGAGACTTGAACCTGCAGTGACCTCCTGAGCTCTGCAGTGGAGGATATATTAGCCAATGAGTCATGTTGACTCTGGCTTGAATCTAAATAGGCCTCTTCTTTCATACCAGAGAAACCACGTTCATACAGCTACAGACCTTGCCTGTATCGGATGACCCTTGATGCATGAATTGGGTGGTGCTCATTGCTGACATCCTTGCCTGGAGGAAAGGAGTGAGCAATGGGGTGGGGATGTCAAAATCCAGTTCCTCCAGAAGTTACATCCTCTCTGTAATTTAGGATGTAGAAGAAATTGTCATCCAATTTGAACATTAGAGACTAAGCTAACACTGGATAATGGAAATGACTCTTTCTCTATGGGTGGCCTTTTCTTTATAGGGATCCTCGGTTGTCTGAAACTACATCTTTTCGAGGAGCCACTTTTTACTTCCTTGCATACCTATCCTGTATAGAGCCAACTCATCATCTGTTTTTTGACGTTCCTTCGTGACGGTACCTTCTGGCCTTCCAACCTCCTACTGTGGATGAGCTAGCAGAATTGGTGGCCACTTCTGGCTCCCTTTCTCCATTCTCCTTACAGAGTCACCAATCACTTGGGATTTTCTCAAATCCCCTCTGCGTGCATAGGCTGAGCAGACAGGTTAGAGCAGGGTGCTAGCAGACAATCAGGCAACCCCGCATGGAAAACCTAGGGTGTGAGAACAAGAGCTTACAACCAAATCAGCTGATGGCATTCCTAGACCTCTGCTGGGAAGGAGCAACTTCCAGATGAGAAGCAAGACCAAGCGAGCCTCCCAGCCACAGATGCTGCGGGAGGGTCTGTTACTCACTCAGGGATGGTTATCTTCAGCTTTCAGGCAGGATGCCAACCTGACAATATGCAGGAGGGATTTTGCCCCTACTGAAACAGCCTACTCTCAGCTGGATGGAGCAGCTGGTCAGCAGGACACTTAATCACACTTCACTTGAGGTACTCAGGTGGTTGAGAATTTAATACAAGATAACACTCTATGTCTGGATAGGGCACTCAGTGTCCGCCCATAAGGATAAGCTGCTGAACTCTAGTTCCTTTTGCTGATATTTGCCAGGATACTGACTATTTCAAACAGAGGTTATCCTCTGCCTGATTCTCTCTATCAGCCTGATAACCAGCAGGATATTTGTGCTTTTGCCTGATTGTCCTTCTTTTGCAGCTGAACAAAGAGAGATTTGTTTCCAGAATATCAAAACTGAGTTCACTTTGATGAGCTTAAATTACCAGCTATATATTGACGGAATGATAACAGCCAGACCAACACCTCCTTTCCCAGTTCCTGTGTCCCCCTAGTTCCCGCCCCCCAGAAATATGTTCACATCTACTTACAAGCACTCATGCAATCCTGAGGCCTCACTGATGCTATTACCTACTGACATCACTAATGGTCTGCAAAGAAATACAAATTGATGTTGGTAGGAAGCAACAGAGAGATTTACTGATCAAGAAAACACTAGCTTTTCCTTTCCTTATTCATATTGTGGTTCATTGGGCTGTCATGTAATGCAAATAGCATCCATGGCATTAATCTGTATTTAAAATAAATGCTTCTTGTGGTTGTCAGATAACTTCATCACAAATCACCTGAAAGTTTAACAAAAAAAGAAAGGGAAAAGGTTGTTCATTGCCTTCTGTACTCTACTGATACGTGTTTGTCCTGAAGACATGAGTGTGTGGGTTGCACAGCTGGTTTCTGTATACCATACCTTTAAATATGAGTAGGCAGCCTGCCTGGGAGGGTGTAAATATAGAAAGACATTTAAGAGAAAAGAAAAAGAGATACCTTTTGCAGTGTCATTCATTTAAGAAAGTGCAAGATAGAACAGATTTAATGGAAAACACATCACCCACTCTGAAACCCATGTTCAGTGGTTATCCAGAGCAAGCAATATCAGATAAACTTCCCTCACCAGAATTGCTCTCTAAGGAAGCCTCTGCTCCAAGAGCTGGCTGTACTGAACAGCCACTTGGATGACCCTGCCTTAAGGCTGGCTGTTTCTGAGGCCAGCAGTTCCACAGTGGAACAGTGCAACAATCGCCATGCATAGATCCTTCTGAGAAGGACCTGGTGTTCACTAACTGCCTGGCCAGTGTCTCTCCAAATCACCTTAGAGCCACAGTCTCTGTGCAGATATGAAGGAAGCAATAGTCTGGCCAGGGCTGCACTGCTGCTCCCCTGCCACACAGATTTGTGTTTTGAAATATTTTCAGCCCATTGGTGCCAGGGAGTCTCCTGCAGATGCTCTAAGACAACAGCCTCTAAGCAGGTTAGGTCTACACCACAGGGGAAGAGTGGTTTGAGAACACAATTAAGCATCCTATAGCTTATAGCTTCATCACATTGTTGGCTGCAGCTCAAGCTTGAAATGCCCATGCTTGGATTTAGGAAGAGCTAAACTTGGCATAAATCTTGATGGGATGGACCATAGCCTAAGGCATAACCTACAATTCCTATTTGTGCAGACTCAAGTGGACGAGAGCTCAGGCCCAATTTAACGCCACAAACTAGCTCCTCCCCTGGCAATCAGCCCATATCTATGCCCACAGGCATGGGCTTGGGCCCCTGCAAACATACCACAATGGTTCCACAGATGATACTGTGTAGCAGGTACGCTCAGTTCCTTTTACCTTATACGTTCTCCAAGCTCTCCATACCCATGCTCTTACTGTCCTTTTTCTTACCAAATGAAGAAGCAGGCCTTCTCCAGAATCCGGTACCAAACCACTGCCAGAAGTAGAAGATCATCTTAGCCCTTCTGACTCCACTGCTGCAGGCTTTGTCTGCTAGACTAGTGCTAGTCATGTTTGAATAATGACATTATCTCTGTTAGACAAGCCATAGCCCAAAAGTGAGTCACTGTGTTCCATCCTCTCCATGAATTTCAATGGATTGCTGCATATGTCTCCATATGACTGGAACTACTGCTTCTAACAGGTTTTTGTTGTTGTTGTTGGTTGGTTGGTTTTTATTTGAGTAGGTTCGATTGGAACATCTATCAGAGTTTTTGGGGCAAGAGATGGATATCTTGCTGTCACTATTCACCTGTTTTGTGTTTCATACACACATGGTCCTTTCTAAAGTGCTACAGAATGATTAGCAATAAGAGTAGAGCATTCAGATCATATTCATACTGGTTAAAACTGGATTGCTGTGATGTTGTGCTCTGTACTACCCAAGAATGATGTCAGAAGACTGTGGTCATGTTCACTATATGAGATTTAGGCCTATGTTTGGAATCAGTGCTTATGCAGAGGTCAGTGAGGGTCAAAAGATGTTAGCTGGTCTTGGTTACTCTAAAAACAGTTTATTAATATAGTTCAGACATGAGAAAATACAGATTATTTAGTTGATCCTAATAGAGAAGTAGCCACAGTGTAAATCCATTTGTTCCTTTCATTTCATGTAGAGGGAATAAGCACTGTGTGTTTGTCAACAGGGAGCTGAAGTCATGAGTCACCATTCAGCAAACACTTCCAGTTCTGTACAGATGGATATCTTACCACTTAGCAGTTTTAGGTAGCCTGCACGGAGGCAGAGAAATGCCAGAAGGACTTTATCCTGCAGATAAAAGTTCTAGGAACAATGGCACACATAAGCTTTTGGTGTCCCTTACCTACCCATAGGATGTTTCCCATGTACATAGCAACATTTTTTTGCCTGTCATCTTCAGTTCAATCTGTCACGACATTGAGACAAAAGGAGGCAGTGTGTCTTTGCTGTGGTCCTCAGCGGGATCCTGAGCTGCGCAGAAGCAGGTGAATTGATGTTAGCACCAATTCCTCCAGAACAAGTCTCAGCCATTGCTGGTGACACAAGTACAGGTGTGATTTAGGCTATGATAACAAGGGTGACTTCACAGAAGCTGCGTCGTGTTGACTCCAAAACACTGTAGGAAAGGCAGTTAAAGTTTTAGTTTGTTCTCTCTACCTCTCAGCTACCAGATCACACATGGAGACAGAAATGAGATTCTTCATTATGTTTTCATGTGTTTATGACTCTGCTTTCTCTTTGCTAGTGCACATAAACACAGAACCACATGTGTACTTGTTTCTTGTTAGTGCTGAATACTATATATCCATCTCATGACTTATGGACAGGTGGAATTTTTTGCACTTGTCCTTCAGGACTGGCAGTACTCTATAGATACTCCAGCAAATCTCCCTAGAGAGGGATCATTTAGAAGGAAATATTACCTTTGTTTCCTTGCTGAAGGCTCAAATGCAGCAGATTTCAGAAGTAAATGATAAGATCTCCAATATATGTCTTTTCTGGTGAATTCACTCTCTTCAACCATACTTCTCATCTTGCTTGTTTATTTACTGTAAGCCATACTGGAACAGCCTCTGGAGCTAATAGTCAGGAGACCCACTTTTTACATGGTTTGATAATGATAGGACAAGAGCAAATGGCTTTAAACTGAAGGAAGGAAGATTTAAGTTAGATTTTAGGGGGAAATTCCTTACTCAGAGGGTGGTGAAGCACTGGCACAGGGTGCCCAGAGAAGAGGCTAGGTTGGATGGGCCCTGGGCAGCCTGAGCTGATAGGTGGCAAAGGAGTTGGAACTGGAGGAACTTTAAGGTCCTTTCCAACCCAAGGCATTCTGTGATTCTAAGATTCTGGTTCAACACTAGGCCTTGATTTGAGTCTCGCACACTTTGAATGGAAATTTTGTGAAATATTTTTATTTATACAATGCAAAGAAGGTAGATCAGCAGCTCTGTATGTGCCTGGAGTTCTTTTTTCCTTGCAACAAGAGAAAGAAGTCACATCAAAAGTCCTACTCTATATGGCACTTGCTCTGGAAGAGAACAGTGCTTATAAAAGCAATCCCAAAGAATTGCACCAATGTTTTTTTTAAATACATATAAAGACATTTACCAGGATACAGAGAGTGGATTTGCTGGGGAAAGAGAGAGAAAAGAGAGGAATGACGCATTTGTTTCACTTGTTTCCATAGACAAAGATCTTGTAGACGAAACAGTTTGCCCCAGGATGAATCTTAGAGAAAGCACTCAGACACCCTTCCATCTAGTTCCCCGCCAAATTGATGGAGATGATCTAAGAACATGGTGCTATTGGACTTGTCATGAAATACCAGCTCCTTCTTACATGTCACAGGCTTGTTCCTTGTGCTTGGCTGCGCTCCAGTTAATGTTTATTGGTGGGATTGTGAAAAGAGGAGGTAATGAGTTTTGGAGGACTTTACTTCAGAAAATGCCAGACTCTATTCCGCTCTTGCTTTGAGAGGTTGACAGAGATTAGCATCAGAGGACTGCTAGGCAAATCAATGGTCTTCAGTCCCCTTCCTTTGAGATGAGTGCCCAAAAAACCACCATTCTTGCTGGCAGTAATTTGGATCCTTTCTGCCAGTGTCAGGCCTCATCTGCACCACCTGTTGTGCCAGTAAAAGCTGCCTTCTGTCAGCATAACCTGTGTCCTCACCCAGTGCTGAGGCCCAGACATGGGGTAATATTTTGTCTTTCCCTTAGGTGCTACCCCAAAATTACTTTTACAGCACCATGTCACCAGCACAGATGGCAGAGGTTGCATCTCCCTTACTAGTCTAAACAGTACAGGAGCAAGTCTCCTAGAATCCTATTGGGTCCCAAACAGCCACAAGGTCTGATCACATTTTTAAATATCACTGATTGCAGCAAATGGAAGCCTAGCCACAAAGCTCTCATCTGCAGAGAGCCTGTGCTTCCTCAGTAAGGGAAGCATTTAATACAACTCAGAAGGGTCCCCAGCAAACTGTTAGCATAACTGACATAGTTCTACACACTTGACATGCCGCAAAGTGAGTACATAAATAATTACCTTCAAAGAAACTGGGTCTGATCAGGTGACAGAAGCAGACTCTGGACAAGGGCTGTGTAGGTGGATAGCTAATGACTGTACCCTGACAGCCTGGTGAAGACAAGCCTTCTCTCTTTAACACTGCTGTTAACCTATTGCCAGAGGCACTCCCTGACATTGAAATTTGGAAACTATTTGCAAGCCCTCAGAAACACCTTGTGCAAAATTAATCCCCTGTTGAGTTTGCACTGAGAAATGCTATGAAGGGGAGAATGGAAACCCACATCCTGAGATACTGAAAACATGACCAGGCAATGCACAACAGTGCTTTTTGAAAAACAAGCTTTCCTTGGGACAATACAGCTTTGGGTTTCACCAGACTTTTTCCCTTTAAAAGGATGATATCTAAATGAACTGGGCTGAAACTTACCAGCAAATGTCCAAGGCCAGGTCCAAAACAAAAGGCTGATTTAGCAAATTAGAACTGAAATGTGAGATAAATACCCAAAAGGCTCCAGAATGTAGGTGCTGACCCATCAGCTTTTCCTCTTCAACTTTTTCCACTTTCTGGTGCAATCTAAAATACCCACTTCATGAAAGTAATAGCTTCAAAAATACAGCCATACTTTACACTGCACATCACACTGAAAGAGGTTTCCTTTTCTAGAGCACATACCACATCAGTGGATGGGAACTTGTGTATTCACAGTTAGGGTAGTAAATCCTCTTAGCGGTCTTTCATATTTCTGTGGGGTTTGGAGGTAGTACAATATAGTTTATTCTTTTCACTTTCCTCTTGTTCTTTTTTTTTTCCTTCATTACTCTTATTTCATTTTCCATCCATAGGTTGTGCATAGGTTTTGTGGTAGCAAAAGAAGTGGGCAAAATATTCAAATTTCTAGGTAAAGAGCCATTTTTTTCTCACCAGTGTTATATTTTCTTCTCTGCCTGGGTCTGTCAGGAGCTTCCTCTGAGGTCTCACCATGGTACCAAGCTTGTCTGAACATACATGTATGAGGTGATTCCTTCAGTATGTGTGCTTGTGCATGTGCATAACTGAATGTTTAGAAGAGAGGCCATGAAGTGAACACCATTTCAAAGGCCCCTGTTTGTCTTGGCATCCTTCTCTCTCCATTTTTGTTAATTATTTGACGAACTCTTGCTTTGCCTGATGTCCTTCCAAAGGAGAGGAGTCTTCAGCCAACTGCGCACCATTATTCAAACGTTCAGTCACTGCTCTGCAAAAGCCTCTTCAAAGCCCAGCCTGCTGCCCCTGTTTCTGTTTATCAAACAGCTGTGTTGAGATTGGCTTCATTTGGTCAAGTTCAAGAAGCAGAGCTGCCAAAATTATGATAGAGAGAGCAGGGGAGAGTGAAAATGCCTCTCACCCTCACAGGGAATGAGAAAAGGGAAAATGGCAGCCTCTGGTCCAGGATGTTATAAATAACCAGTTTGGCACTGCTGCACAAGAAACAGCTTGGCTAGCCTTCTCTTCTCTTCTCCTTCCCCACTGGGTTTATTATGTATTTAACCCTTTGCAGCATATCTGAGGGAGGAGGTTGTGTCAGCCAGAAGACCTCTCTCTGTGTAACCCTTTGCACACCACATACATCTCCAACATAACCTAAAAGGTCAGTGAACCTAGACTGATTAAAGGCTTCTTGCCTCACAAATGTTTACTCATGAAACAAGCTCTCAAACAGCACAGCAAGTGCAAAATTAAGTAGAAGTTGAAAAGGCACATGTTTCAATTCCTTCATAGCAATAAACCTAACAAGAAAACTAAGAGGATGAGAGAAGAAAAAATTCTGTTTTGACTGAAGGACACATTTATTTACAAGGTTGATTGCCTCTTATTGCAAGAGACATGAAGATATTCCCTTAGGTTAGTTGCAGCTTGGGTTTGTGCAAAAACTCCTGAGAGTCTTTTCCAGGAGTGTAGATATTAGTAGCTCAGAGATATCCCATTGAGGGAATGAGATTGACATTTGGAAGGATGCTGAGAGAGGACCAAGGAAACAGGATAAGGGGAAATAGTTTCAAACTAAAAGAGAGGAGATGTAGATTGGGTATAAGGAAGAACTTTTTTATAATAATGGTGCTGAAGCACTGGAACAGCCCAGAGACTTGAGTGGATGCCCCATCCCTGGAGACATTCAAGGTCAGGCTAGATGGGGCTCTGAGCACCTGATTGAGCTGTAGATGTCCCTTTTCATTGCAGGGTAGTTGGATCAGAAGACCTTTAAGGGACCCTTCCAACTCAAACAATTCTATGATTCTATGAAACACTTCAATCTCTCTGTAGGTTTTTGCTAAATAGAGATTGCCTGTTGTAAGATGCCCCAATGTTTTATCCAGTCTGCAGTGTTTCTCAGTTTTGACAAAATGCACTCACCACTTCTGAAGTGTAAAGAATTTTAAATCAAAAGGGATTAGTGTTAAATCCACCAGTACCTCTGAGCACAGATCAATGCACTGTGTTTATTTGCCACTGGCAACAAGCTGTGCCAGGCAGAGTGATTAATCCCCACCTGAGGCTGAGGGATAAGCTCTGCGTCTCTACACTCCATGCTCAAGTCTCTGCTCAGCTCTCTTTTGGAGAATAAAGCCACAGAAAGCACAAAAATCTCGATCATCATGGAGATGTTGCAGAATTCACTCTGTGAGAGTTCAAGAAACATTGCTCTGAGCAGATCTTTCTAAAATGCAAATTTGCCAAGGGGCACATCTGGCAAAACCACTTCTTTTCTAACTTTTTTTCCAAGCAAACTTTTTCACAGTTCTCTTCTCCTTTTGAAACAGTTTTCTTACATCTCTTCAGATAGCCTGGACATCATTTGGATTCCTCAATGTGGAATCCAAGGCAAGGCTCCCAGCAGTGCCTCCACATACTGACCTCTCTCTCTCTTTGTCAGCACTTTGGAAGGGTCTTCCCTTGGACCCTTTGTTCCAGCTCTCTCTGACCTTGGCAACCTTCTATGAAAATCCTCGTTTCATCAGTCACATACTCTCTCTGCAACTTGATTTGGCCAACTCTCTTGTTTTCCATCCCCTCTGGTATCCTTGTCAGTCTCCCAGATAGCACTTTTCCCCACTCCATTTGTCTTCATTTGGAGCCTCAAGCAATACCTCTTTCCTAATCTCTCCAAAATTCCTTTCACTCTGTTATTCTGTTTTGCGCAAGATCTAAGCCACCACTGGAAATAACCATCCACTCAGCTTTCACTTGCAGTGCTCCTAGAAAAGCCTCTACATAAATGATTGTATTTATTCTGGATGTGAATCCTTTCCAGCAGAGGAAATTGGTCTGAAATTTTAGGCACTTAGGTTCTGGGTGGAGGATAAAAATTTCAGAGAATCTTTCAATTAATACCTATGCAAAAACATCTCAGTTTGAGTCAAATGCTCTTTGAATGTGACCCTAGAACGGAAATCCTGGCAGAAGGGCTGTCCTGTGCCATCTTCTACAGAAACATATCATCCATAAAAGCATAAAAATAGCCAATTCAAAGGTCCAAGATCCCTAAAATCTGAAGTTGGCTATAAGCTGAGTTTTTCCAAAGGAATTAAAATACAGAGATACCACATGGAATGATTCTGTTTTTGGTTGTGCCCTTTCAGCCACCGACACCAGTGGGACTGATGAAGCAGTGACCTTGAAAAGCCAGCTTTATTAGACTAGTTTATAAATTCTAAATAGTAGGAAGCAGCCAACTACCAAAAATGCTCTTAGAATAAATACTGCTCTCCTAAATTAGCAGTGCCCAGAGAACCTTCTCTTTTTCACATCTTTTGATAGTAGCTCTTGAAGATAAATTTATCTGAAAAATTGCCTGGCAGAAAATGGGTCATATATCTCTACTTGGAAGACTCAAAGCTGACATATTCATCTAGTGCAGAATGAGATATTCATGCTAGCTCAGATGGCTGAGAAAAAGAGCATAAATTATCACACGGAATTTCTTAGAACCCCTGCAATAATTCTGCTGGTATCTGGTCAGGTTCCCTCAGAAACAGCTCATTTGCCGTGAAAGTAGAGATGATGAGAGATGATGAGAGATGATCATTTGAGGAAATAAACTTATCATCTCAGTGAAGCTTCTAAAGGACACTCTTTTTTGACTAGTCTTGATCTTTAGAACTTTTTCATAACTAGAGTGCAGAAGATTGCTTAACTCAATAATTCAGAACTACAATTTGCCCCAAAGTATAAAACCAGAAGAAGGCCATGCAAGGGGCAGATTCTGTGCTGTCCCTCAAGCTGAAGACAGTTTTTCACACCGGAGTATCCAGTCTTTTATTTGTGGGATATTCCTTCAGTTTCAGGTTTCATTGGGAGTTTTCAGTAGCAAGCAGACTGTCTTATTTCAGATTTTTGTGGAATTGAGCAGCAGAGAGAAAAATGCCAGGGCTCAGACCTTTCACTTGAGAAACGTGAAACTTCCTTTTGATATATTTCTCTTCAAAACGTGGTATTTATTTAACAGGCTCCCTGACTGACTCTGGAAACCTGCTATTTTGACTCAAGAATTTTTCTCAGTGAATTATATTAGATAAATATAACCAAAGTGTGTGATTATGCTGGGTCGATTAACTCCTGATGTTGAAACAGAACCATTCCTTTGGCTGTTCTCACCAGCAATTTGTCACTGGTTTATGTTAGAAAAACCTCTCCATGACTGAGTGATGGAAACTTTAAAAGCCATTAAATCTTGCCCTTGCAGTTAATTGTTCCTGATTTTGTGTATTGCACTTCTTCACAACTGCGTTTTTCCCCCTACAGTCAAGATGCTGGTGCTCTCTGGGAGACCTGGAATTAACGTAGTGAACGTTTCTCATGCACTTTTCCTGCACTGTCTGAACATGTCGTAGGAATCTCAGATTCAACCTGCTTTACTTTGCTGGAAGAAAGAGTCTGAGCTAAATCCTGCAATGTGCTGACTGTCTTTAACTCCTGCTGTCAAATGGAGATCCCAGAGGAAGGGGCATGTATGGATCATACCTTTTCCTATATTTCATGAGTTCTAACTGTTATTTTTAAGCCCTGTTTCAGACATCTTATATCATACTCCTATGATTTGGTTTTTTTTGTGAGAAGAAAATAGCAATTTTGTCTCTGTTTTCACTTTCTTTTTCCCCAGCATGAGGCAACATCTCCAGCATAGTGAAAGGTTTCTTAGTCTGAATACTTACTAGTGCCACAGATGGACAGTCCTCATACAGAGTCTTCATTATACCATTATCCTACTGCCAAAACTCAGTAAAATTGCCCAAACTGATACATCTCATATCTGGAGGAAAAGCAAAATGCTATCTTGTGCTTACAAGTCTTTATTTTTTAATTATTTCAGGGAAAAAAAAGACAGGGCTAACGTGTTTATAGAACCATAGAATCATTAAGGTTGGAAAAGATCATCTAGTCCAACCATCACCCCATCAGCAAAACAAGAAAAAATATGTACTGGGCTAGGAAGCGTGAGAAATCCATGACTCCATACTGTGGCAACCAGGAAGTGCCAAAAAAACAGTAGAATGGGTTTAATAATTATCATGGCTGTTTATTTCTAATCATTAATTGATTCTTAACCCTATACTTTTGGCTTGATGACAAAAGTCCACTAAGCAACAATTAATTTTGTTTGAGGAAGGTTCCTGGAAAACGAGCAAGACATGTGTTGGCTATTGGAGGCTTGCCAGGCATGAGGCAAACAACCTGCAGTGTCTGCAGGCATTCAATTTGATAAAATAAACTGTCTCAATCTGTTTATATCAGGTAATAAAGGGTAACTGCAGTAACACCAGATTGTGCCCAAAGCCAAAAGAATGAAAGGTATTTCTTCAAATATATATCTTCAAATATATCTTGAAGGCCAAGATTGTTCACCAAAATTCCAAAATCTTCTCGAGGGCCTTGGGGTCCCAGCAACAGACAGAGATAACCTTCTGGGAAGAAGTTAAGGGTCTTAGCAGGCTGTATCACTTTTTGACAATGGCGAGTGGAGGTAGAGGAAGAAGACTGTGGCACAAGGGAGTGAGAAAGTATTAATACTTTGCCTCAGTCTTTTAACCTCAGAGATTTCCTTGTACTTAAACCAAGAATATGGTTCCCAGTGGTTTGGGAAATGAATGGTTGTCAAAACAAATACTATCCCCTTGACACCCTCCCTCCTTCATTGTAAACATTCTTTAATCGCTTAATGATAGTCTGCACCAATGGGAAATTGTGATTAATACTGTTTACCACTAAGAAACTCCCATTGCTTTTTTACCAAGGAGTCATTAGATTTGGGCTGTACTATGGACGTAGGGTTAGCTTCCTTTCAAACAACAACTCAGGGAGCACACCGCTCACAGTTATTGCTCTATGATGGGATCCAGATGAATAAAATGAAGAAGAGGTCTCCTGCTCACTGGCCCTTCTCTATACAGCTCCACAAGCTCCTTAGATGTTAATGCATTTCTCACTACATTTACGGGGGCAGAGGCACAAGGCAGGTACAGTTGTTTCATTTCATCAATCCATCTCTTCTGCTGTCTACCGAAAACACTGATCCAAAGCCTTTCTTGAAATGACATAACAAGCTGGACAGCTGGTTCTAAGAACCGCTTCTTTGAACTCATTTTCCCTCTTTTCACTTCAAATTGTGAAATACTTCGATTTTAAGATTTAATGGATTTATGGTGGGTTTTTTCTTACTATTTTTTTTTCTTTTTTTCTTTTCTTTTTTTCCTATTGAGATCAAGTCCAAGTTGACTGGGCAATTTAGAGGATTTGACTGGAGTCCCATGAAGCATAAGCTTCGATGTCCTGAACAGACAGAGGACATATTTGCTCAAAGATCTTTTATGGTGCCAATGCTTCTCCAGGCACGAGAACCTGTTCCTATTTGTCATACTGTTACTTATGAAAAACTCCCAAGCTGGGACATTTGTTCCAGCTCATTTTTCCAGATCACTAGAATTTAGTCAGAGTTCATGGAGAGAACCAAACAAATATGTTGTAGGAAATATCACCACAGACTCAAACTAGAATCAGTTTGAGGTGAGAATCAGGACCTTATCTTGGTTTTCACTCAAGCAATTTTGAGGCCAATGGAAATTATGCAGCTGCTGGGCTGTAGGTTGGAGTGACCTTCTCAGTGAAGCTCCTATGTATCCTGCAAGAATGCTGAGATGCGTTTAAAGCTTTTAGTGGCCATTGAGACTCATAGAGGTTTACTTCCTGCATAACACAAGCCACAGAATTTCATTGGGAAATCCCCTCCTTGGGCCCATAATTTCTGGCTAAGAATGAGTAGATCTTTTGATGTCATGTTGGGGTTAAGCTTTTCACCCTTGCAGCAATACAGTTTGGTTAAAAACGGCTCACTCTTTCTCTTTTCCTTTTGTTGTTGTTGCGTGTATTTGTAGAGAATGTGGACCAAAAATGGTTGTTTTCCCCACGCCATCTGTAGCACTTTTCTTAAATGATGCAAGCAGCCCGAGCCACAATTGGGAACCAGTGATGTGCAACTTGATGAAATATATACAAGATCAAAGCTCTGATGGTTCCGAGCCAGTGAGTGGGAATGTGGGTCTGAACTTTCCCAGAGTCTGGAGGAGCTGGTTCAGCCCACTGTGAAAGCTCTGGGTAGATTCCAGGTGCACATTTTCCTAAAATGTGGAGGTATTTAGATCATTATCTCTCATTTGAGCTTATTACAATGAATTGGCTTCTCTGTTCACTAACTTTACAACAGGTTTGATGATTATTTTTTTAAGAAACTTTTATAGCAGGTATTTGCTTGAATACGAACATCATGTTTAAAGATTGATGATGTATCATGCAAGGTGAAAAGGGGTTCATAACATTACATGGGATCTTACTTCATTTTTGCAGTTCCAAAAAACACATCAATGCCTGCCCAGCAGATAGCATTTACTCCAGCAGCTGCTGTAAGAGAGTTACTTTCTAAGGGGCATTAAGTGCAGTACCAACCAAACGCACCTCTGTAAATAACAACCCCTACCCATTTATTAATTAATTATGTAATTAACATCGAGAATAACAATATAAGTGTTAAACTTTTCTTAAAATTCTCCAGTGTTCTTCTTTTCATAGATTTATAACTTTGTCCAATTTTAATCATTTGAACTGAGACTTTCCATATTTATGCTCTGACTCAGGCTTTTTTTTTTTTTAATTAATGTTTTAACAGTCGGAATATTTCTGAAAAAAAAAGAAACATAGGAAAATAAATTACTCTTCTAAACCGGACATTTTTCCCTGACTGTTTTTCTTGAAACAGTCTGAAATCTTAATGCTTTCAGGAAGAAACTTGAGAGGGAATAAGCTGGGGAAGAGGAAGGTGCTGTTATGGGCAGGTTAAGCCCCTGAACATGGCA
Organism: Chrysolophus pictus; assembly: GCA_037305975.1. Lineage (NCBI taxonomy): Eukaryota > Metazoa > Chordata > Aves > Galliformes > Phasianidae > Chrysolophus > Chrysolophus pictus. The sequence goes on along the minus strand of CM074582.1, from coordinate 14,399,610 downwards.
ATGTCTGTATGGTCCTTACAGTTTATAACAACTGAATGTTGTCCAGCCACTAAAGTCTCTACACAGTATCTGAAAAGTGCCAGTCTCTACTGTAAACTTCTTACATGGCAGGCAGATAAATTGAAATCCTATATAGAAGGACATAACTGCAAACAACAGCAATATTGGTGGTCACAGTAGTGGTTACTCTTTAAGCCACAGAAAACTGCAGTGAGCTGCCGATCTAAGTAAGTGAAGGTTGTGGTTACTAGCCTCAATTCTTCATTTTTTTTTCAGTTTTCCATGAAAGGCAGCCCTATTTCACTGCCTGGGGAGGCAGATAAGGATCATATATATGTTTTAAAAATAAGTTTATGGAAAAGTTTTTTAAGAGATGTATACAGAGCTAAGATCTATTTCATGACAGTCTGCCTTTTAGGAAGATTACATACTATATCTAAATAATTGATTGTGCTGTAGTGGCTTAGGCCACATTTCCTCCAAAACTAGGAAGGAGAACCAGCATTTTGAATACCCATATATTTTTGCTGGCAAACAGAGAGACTGAAATGTATCACGTCTCTCTTGAACCATCTATTCTTGTATAGTAACAACTCCCTCGCTCTGCAAGTTGCACCTTCAATCCATGTGGCAGATGTGCAGTGTTCTTTCAAAGGTATTGGACTCTCTGACTGATGCAAGAGATTCATGCACACCCTCCCCACCTCCAATAGCATGTACTTACTCAGAGGAATCAAAGATCTAAATCCACTGCAGAGTCCGTTGAGTCTGCCAGCCAGTATAGGAGAGGAGGTTCTGAATGTGTTCTCAAATCCATTCTGGATTAGTTCCTCAGCATGTTAATCATGGACTCTTCTATTTCAAGTTACTGCTTCCCCACAGCCACCCTCTGAAAACCAAGAGGAAGCCACTCCCAATACAGGCTTGTTCCCTCTGGTGTATTTTCTCATAGGGAGGCATGAAAGAGAAGAGGGAAGAAGGTAATGCAGACTATTTCAAGAGCACTTTTTTGAGGAAGATGCGTATTTTAAAAATATATCTTCCCTCAAAATTCCTAAATTCTTCAAATCCCACCACCGGAGCAAATGTTCACAGTAGCTGATGTCAACAGCACTATATAAAGTTGGTAAATTACCGCTAGGAAGAGTGACACCTGATTCTTCCCGTATTTTTCCACCTTGCTCTCCAGATGGTGGAGCTGGAAACTTTATGAGAGACCTTGTCCTTCTACTGATTTCCAGTGACAAATGAGTGTGGGCAGCATTGGAGACGTGGCTGAACATTCACAGTGTTTGCTTTCCCCATGAACTTCAAGACCTCTCTTTGTTTCTGCCTGAATCAAGGCCTCTTAATGACCAGGATGTTGTAGTCCAACTGGTGGGTTCTGCTTTCCAAATTCTGCTGTGAGCAAAACAGGTGCCTTTTTTTTTTTTCTTTTTTTTTTCAAAATTGATTGCCCCAATTATTTCACTTTATTATATGAAGCCTAAGGAAAAGATGAAGTGCCCTAATTCCTGGCCACCTGCCAGTTTCAGCTCAATCATTAGAAATTACAAATTGATGCTGGCTGTTTTCTACCATTCCATGGGAAGATTTATGTCTTTATGTAGCTAGTGCTGATGGAATAAATTAAGCTGGGCATGAGAAAGGAATAAAGATTTACTCAGCATTTGAAAGCCTGGCTTCAATGCCTCAGGAAGAGTGTGGCAAATATTCTGTAGACACGCAAATATATCACATATCCCTAACAAAGAAAACCTGGGTAACTTGCCATTAAGGCTGTGACATTTCACCCCAGCACCCTCTCATTCCCAGATAAATCCTCAAGCTGCTGTGAAAAATACACTGTATTCTTCCAGTGTAGAAAATGTATACTGGTCTTCCCAGTGGCCGTGGTATTTTAGAAATGGACCTGAAATGAGACTCAGCCTCAGCTCTAGCTTTTCTTCGAAGTGAATGATATTGCCCATGTGAGAGGGACTGCCTTCTAAAAATGAACAGAAGAGGAAAAATTGTTTTTGAATGAATCCTTTCTTTGCTTTCTTGGGAAAAACAAGTTTGGTTAAAATCTACACTAGGAGTTTTCAGGACATTAGGGCCATTCCTGCTGGAGCACAATAGATTGTGGAAGGACAGAGACTTTAGAAGAGGACTATGCAGGAGGAGCAAGGTGTTGGAAAAATGATGGCTCTCTGTGCAGACTCTCTGGCTGGTAACCAGGCATAGTAACCCGGGCCAACCGCACACTGCTTGCACCATGCAGTGCTCTTCAGTAAACATGCTGGCACAGTGATATTATTTTAATTTTATATTTTGAACAAGGTACTGCCCAAGGAAAGAGACTAGACTTAAACAGATCATCTTTCCTCCGAGCTTGCTGCCAGAAGGAACTGAAGTTGGTTTTCGTTTGTGTTCTTTTGGCGAGCCAGCTCAGTGACTTAGAGTCTAGATGATGTGTTCAGAGCTATGAACAGGATTTTAGTCATTCTGCTTGCACGGATTGGGCTGCATCAGCCACCATTGCCCAGGCCTTCTCCAAGAGGAAAAAAAAGACATAGATTTGTTTACATTGTCAACATTCCATAAAAGTCACCAGACAGATCAAGGAAAGGAATGAGTTAATACCTATCTTTTGCCCTAAATACAACACAGTTAAAATGTGTCTGAATTTTTTTCTGTTTTAAAGATTCACCATCCTTTCAGAATATCTCTTACAAGACTTCAACCTAAAATACATTGACTCATGCAAAAACATTGCTATTTGAGACTCCTTGTTGCAAATGCATTTTTTTTTCTCAGTGATTCATAGAAGGTTGTTTCTTGGATGACTTGTATTTCAGTTTTTGCCTTCAAATACACACATTGTGTGAGTCCAGCTGTGAAGTCACTGAAATAAATAGTCCTTTTCCCTAGGCTGCTCATGGGCAATTTCTTGCTGGGATTTATCTATCTTGATTGGGAAGCATGGCCTTGTAGTTCATTTTAAATTCACTCTCCATAAATTCTCTCTAAATTCACTTGTTTCCAGCCTGAAATGTGTTTCACCATTTAAAAGAATGCCAAAAGTTTTGGGATTGGATAAGCACAGGATTGAACCCAAAGTCATTTGCTGGAATGTTTAATGAGAATCAAACATAAAGGGAGTGAGTCAAAGTGAAATTGCTGATTAATCCAAAAAATATATGCACAGAAATCCATGTGTATGACTCATTCAAGAGGGAGAGAGAAGCCCCGGATGAGTCCAACTTGCTCACTGTAAACTGAAAATAAGAGGAATCTCTTGGAAAATAAAATGACAAACATCTTTCTCTTGATGTGTCTAGAGCAATCTGACTCCTGCCATCTGCTGAGGCTTTGTGGAAAATGTTGGGAACACTCCTTCCTCATGATATTTAGTTTTACAACCTTTCTGCTCACACAGCAGTTCCTATTTAGGTATGATCAAAGAATGTAATTTACAGAGTTCTCAGAAAACAGGACCTGTCTATACCCATAGCACCCCTTCAGTGTCCATGTTGAAACAATAATAGGAACATACTGAAATGAGACAGATTTTAGGTAGCAAGGTTTGCATATGTTGATGAAGCTGCCTCATTTTTACCTGTCTTTCCATGAGCAAAATCCTGAGTGATCTCCAATGTTTATGCAAATCTGAGTGGACGACTTACATGAAGGCTTGATCTCCTGTTATATTGAAGTATAGAAGCATTTAGTCCAGATAGGTATTCATCTCAGAACAACCTGGAGTAGCACACATGGCAAGCAGCAATTTTTGATGTTTGTCTCTAGAATAAGCCTCACAATCCAGTAAGTGTCACTCTTCCTGTAATTTGCTTAATTTTAACATTCTTCTATCTCCCTTTGAGCCATACTTGAGCTAACATTAACAGAACACACTCTATCAACCTTGATGAAGTGATACAAGTCCTTCAAAATGCCTTAGTCTTATGGTGTTATCACTTACAAGTACAAGTCAGATTTATCGCTGTAGGATTTCAGGCCCTGTTATCTAAGCCTGAAAAGTTTAAAAGCGTATCACAATGTATGTGAAATCTACATGAAATAAAAGGATGATTTTTTCCCCTGAAGAAACAAGAATGCTTTATTGGTTAAACACTCGGACATTCCCTTGGAAAGGGAATGTTTTTTCCTTTTTTATTTTTCCTTAAAGGGGAAAAAACAAGTACAAATTACATGTGCTAGGAAATGCCAGCCAATAATCAGTAGATGTAATTCTGCAAAGTGTTAGTGGCAAAATCTTTCTACAAGAAGCACAGGGCCCATGCCGAGGCCAATTCCTTCTGGGTAACCCAACCAAATCCCACAGCACTGTGCTGCAAACTGTCCAACCCATCTCCTGCCTCCTGTCTCAGAGGCTGACTTTCACAGAAAAGCATTTAACTTCTCACATCCACTCCAGAAACTCAGCTCCTGCTATTAAATAACTGAAATGTTTTTGAGACATTCCGATAAGGCCCTGAGCCACCAACCTCAAGCTACCAAATTTCAGACAAGAAGTCCCTTCTGGCTTTGCTGCTCTTGAGTGGGCTGAGGTTAGAATCTATAATTGTGGGTTACAAGTGCAGAAACAGAGAAAGCAAGACCAGATCCTTGTGGAAAGGAGGCCTTGAATGTGATATGAAGGGAAATGTCTGGATTCAGCTGGCCTTTATTTTTAATAGCTGGCACTGGAGGACATTGTGATTCTTTCCTTCTCTTTTACAGACTCTTATTTGCCCATTGAGGGAAAAAAAGAGAGAGAGAATGAGTGACACTGGAACATCAGCACTAATACGTAGAAATAAACAGTATCCAGCTATTTTAGAATGGTATTTCTCTGAAGAAATGCTGCACTGCATTGGCTTTGATACTTTGGACTGCAAGGGTGGAAACTAAATTAGCATCAGAAAGGAAGGCGTGTGGGTTGCTCCAAGTACAACTGATAGGTTTAATGTTAACATTATGAGAGTGGTGCCAGAGATTTTTGCTGCCACAGAAGCCAAGCAGTGGAGATAGGTAAGATGCCCAGGGAAGTGGCACTGAAAACTTGAACTGGAGTCCAGATGGCTCTCCTGAAAGAGAGACTGAGAAATCTTCCTAGTAAAAAAACAATCTCTGTCTTTGCTGCTTCTTTACAAACAGGGCCACAACTGAAAATCAATGCAATTAGCTGGATGACCTAGAAAAAGGCAGGAGGAGTCTCTCTTTTCAGAGTTTCTTTTGGTTGGACCAGAGTCCCATTCATGAGAAGAATCCAGCAAGAATTTCAAGCTTACTGAAAAGTGGTTCGTTGCAATCTGTCTGAATTGAATGCAGTGTTTCACATTGGTCCTGTATTCAGTGTAAGCCAATCACATTTTCACCCAAGACTCTAGGAAAGTAGTGAATATTGATTGGGTTTCTAAGATACAGGTAATCACATTAACACAAAGTATCATTCAGCAGCCTGAATTTCTTAAAATCTGGATCATGAATGTTAAGTAACTGACAGAATAACTTCTGAACACCTTTGGCCGTAGATACCTACGCTTCAGATAGGTGCTTCCAAATATGACAGCATCCCCAGGGTTAATGCACCGGTCTTTCTTTTTTATTTGTAGCCTTTTAAGAACTAGTTGTTTTCTCCCATAGTCTGGCGTAAAATGCCCAGCATATAGACCCTAATCTCTGCTGCCCAGAATAAAAACTAGTTTCTTGCCCTCATTTTCCTTCATGGCCCAATCCAGTCATGGCATTTCCCCTAGCCAGGAAGGCAGACAAATGAGTCATGAGGGAACCTACTGTTACAAGACTCCATGAATCTCCTTGCCCTGAAGAGCTTTACAGGCACTTCCCCCCCCTCAAGGGACTCAAACTCAGAATCTCCAAATGCACTTACCCTCTGCCAGCCTAGGTCCTGGGAACTTGAGTTTATTCCCAAACTCAGATGTTCCAGTTGACAGCATTAAGCAGTGGCTGCCAAGCCAACAGGCCAGTGAGTTAATGGGTTTTATTAAAAATAAATAATAATTTTTAAGCAAAGCTGGGTCAACTTTATCTTTACCTTTGAAACAGAATGGGTATCATGTCTTTGACTTGGACTTCATTCTTTACCTGTTGTACTTCCAGAATTCACTTTAAGCACCACCTTGCTTTGATTTCTTTGATGCTTTTTGTTTTTCTTTCTTTCCAAACTGGTAGGAAATTGATTTATTTCTTTTTCTTTACATGAGCTCTAAGGATTTTTTTTTTAAGCTTGAGTACTGTAATACAGGCAAAATTTTTGAGATATGTGTTTCAAGTAGGCATTCATGTCCATATTTGAACATCTATAGAAGTTGCCATGTTGCAGAAAGTTAGAACACCTACTGATGTTCATTCTGAATGCATCCAGCGTGAACCCAGAAATCAAGCTACAAGCATTTTGTTCTGAACCTCTGGGCAAAAGCATAAGGAGCTGATATTTAGGTGCTAATGAAGACTGTTTCAATTCAAGTCTCTTTTCAAAATACTACTGTTTATTAAGCCATTAAGAATATTCCCAAACTGACAACAAAAAAAGACTAGTTGAACTGAGTAGGGATTTACAGTTGTACCTGTAGAGCCCAAACCAATTTTACCGAAAAAAAAGTAATAGGTTTGACTTGAATGAAGGTTTTTTGGTTACACTCAAAACTTGAACAAAAATTTCAACATTATTCCTAAAAAAAAAAAATCCTTGCTCGTTATTTACTACTGGTAATGTTTGAAAAATACTTTAAGTATAGTTTCAGTTCATTCATTTTACTTTAAAATCATCTGAAATGTTTTGTTATAATGTAGTACCAAGCAAATATGTGATGAGAAAGGATGTCTATACATCCCCCTGTGTCCTCTATACCTCAAAGAATGTGTTTCTTTTCTTTCCTATGAGTTTTTAGCCATAGCTCTTCTTAGACTGGAGATGGTTAAAATCTGAGAAAGAAGGGTTCCTGGTAATTGCAGAGGGAAGATGAAAAGCTGTAAAATGTTTCTACAGTGTTGTGTTGCTGACTGTTTCTAACATGTAACAGAGCTTTTAAAGGGCTTTTAAAGGGAGTCATTCAGCCAGCTATACTGTGTCACTTTCCACTTCATGGGATTTTTATGAATGTCTGGGAACAGCTCTGGAAAACATAGGAGGGAGTATTGAAGGATGTATAATGGACCACAGGAAAGAAAACACTTTACTATTCAGTCCTGCACTCAGAATTTACCTAATACCATCCTTTTCATCAGTTTTTAGGTCAGGTATGAACATAGCCAAGTTCCACCTGCAAAGCCCTGAAAAGTCCAGGTCACAATGATCTTTGCATGCTGTACCACTACAAAAAAAAAAAAAAAAAAAAAAAAAACAAACAAACAAACAAAAAAAAACTAAACACCTCACATGTCTGGCATCCTGGCGAACGTCCCAAGAGGCTCGGAATAAATATCACAGGTAGGGCAAAAGATGCTCAACAAGTCTACATGCAAGATGCTGCATTTGAATCAGGGCAATCCCTGATGTGTATATGTGTATAGACTGGGGGAAGAACTCACTGAGAGCAGTCCTGCAAAGAAGGACCTGGGGGTTCTGGTGGATGAGGCCCCAAGCAGACTGGTCTAGTGGCTGGAAACCCTGCCCATGGCAAGGGGGGCTTAGAACTAGATAGCCTTTAAGATCCCTTCCAATGGAAGCCATTCTGATATTCTGTGATCGTGGCAGTCATTGGAGGTAGATGGTGAATTGATCAAGGTCTTTGCTGATGAGCCAGAAAATCTATATATTTCTTATCAGATATGAGCTAAATAACTGGAACAGCTTTCAGCTGTCAGGTCAGACAGTTTAAGTGTGACCATCTTCAAATATGCTTTGGCTTTCCAAGTAAATATCATCTAGTCTTAGCAGCTTCTGAGGGTTGTTTGACTCTGATTCTAACTGAAGGCTATGTTCTCTTTGGTGACAACAGTATAGTTCAAAAATAACTCTGCTGATTTCAGTGATTTGACTCTGGATTTGTGCCACTCAGTGCAAAATGTGAATTTGTCCTCCCAGGGACTAGCTGTCCCAGTAGAGTTTATGTGTGGTGCCCATTCAAGTCACTCAGAATAAAGAACAGCAAGTTAGAGGTGCAGTGACCTCCTTACTGCCTGTTTTGAGGACCAAGAGAGGTCCCACAAAGTCAGCCATCCAAAGCACAAAGTTGGCTATAAACAATCCAAAGGGCCCTCTTTTCCCAATGCAGGGAAAGTAGTTCATTGGGCAGCCCTGAAATGTATGGATCGTGTTTAGTCTACATGCTTAAAAATAATAATAATGTTCAGGCCAGAAGGAATTTACAGGCTTAGAGCACCATGGAAAGCAACTACCTTAGTCTACAGACTGAAAATATTCCAAAGAGACTCAGATAAGCTCCTCCTCATCCTATTAATTCATCAGACTTGGCCATGCATCATTGGCCCAAAACAGCACTCTTTCCTAGGCAATAATCTCTCTTCAGGATCCTTCATGAACTGTGCCAGATTCCTCCCGGCCTGTGCAAAGTTGATTGGCATTGGACATCTGCCAAACAGCCAGCTTTTCCTCATGGGATCCAAGTTCTCAGAGACCAAAGAATCTCTTCCAGCAGCATGAAGCATAGGGCACTACACTGTTATTTATACGAGGCTCAGATCCTCAGTATCCTTTTTATGGGGAAGGGGATATGTCTGAGATCACACTCTTCAGAGGATCACATCACTCTGAACCTAGGAATGTAGGCCTCAAGATAATTAGCCCAGACACATTTCAATGGCAAATCGTATTTTTCACAGTCCGAACAGCCAGACGTGTTTACCTCAATTCCCAGGATAAGCAAAAGTTAGAACATTGAGACACTCACCATCATTCAGCTTAGAGGCTTAACCTCTTTGCTGGGAGCTAATTTGGGAACACTAAGCAGCATATCAAGGCCGTCTCAGCAACGCCATGTGCAGCTGCAAAAAGCCATTCAGAATCGCAGCTGGATGCCTTATCTTAACAGCTGCTGTAAATATTCCAGCCCTCTTCTCCCATGTTGGGATAGAAGGCTGAAGATTTAACAACATTGATGGCAAGATGTGGTCTAGAATAATGGATAATCCTTTTAAGAATGATAACTTTGATTTTCTTTAATTTATCTACTGAATTTTGAAGTATTTGGAAAAACAAACTCCCAATTTGTGATTTCAAATAAACTTTACTCCATGACAGCATCTGTTACAACTGTTACTAGGCAGACAGCACTGAGCTCTTGTAATGTCTTTCCAACCTTTGGGTGAAAGAAGCTAATTATTTATTCTGGACAGGAAAATGCACTAACTCCTCTCAAGTTCACTTTATGGTTGTTCGTTTAGAGCAATGAAAGTCAAGGTGAATTCAGGCAGCTCTGGGGTTTGTAACTCTATATGTGTAGAGAAAGCCAAATTCACTGCTGAAATAAATGAGAAAAACTCCACTGAGGTCAATGGTTCCACCATCACTGATGTCAGCAATGGAGCCTGGCTGTATATAGAGAATGTGTCAGTCATTTTCATACTAGAAACTTTCACACATTTTTGGCTATAGCCAAAACGTATAAAGTCAGTCAGCCAAAAGCAATCCTTCATATTAGGAATATAAAGATGGATTAAGTGGTCTTGCTAAAGATGAAAGCATGGCTTACAAGACAAAGGCCGTTATTTTTAACTAACAGTGGGCTACCATTTAGATAGATATATGCTCACAAGCACTACAGATTGTCATGTAGCTTTTTGAAGTACTGTAATGGAAATGCTAAGTCATGGCTTGAACCAGTGATTGAGCACCTGGTGGGAAGGCAGGGCCAACCCTGGGGAGCTCAGGTGCATGCAATGCATTGAGTGATTGGAAGGGGTAGAGCCAGGATCCGTCTCTTCCCAGACCTCATTTAAGGGTTGGCAGTGGAGGTAAGGGTTTTTTTTTTTTTTTTTTTTCTGGAGATCCTTGTACGTCTGAGGATCTTATACACGTTTTGAAGGTAAGCAGTTTCCTTCTCTTATTGTTGTCTCTGCTGCTGTTGTATCTGAGCAGATCGTCATTTGCTGTGGCCTGGGACCTTGCTGCTCTGCTGTTTTGTTATGCTTTCCATCAGGTTACAAGCGTGGAGAGTGGAAACAGAGCCCTTAAATTGAGGACTGGTTGTGGTTTCATTGGTCATACTTTGTCTAGAGCCATTATTGGTGAGCATCCTCTAAGGTTAGGCTGCTCAATCTAAAATGGTTGTTTTGCTTACTTGTCATCTAGATTACCCACAGGCAGAAGTGAGCAATATTCTGGGGGCCTCATTAGTTGCTGATGTCCTGTCTGAAGATTAGGGGGAATCCTAGTCAGCAGTAAATAAATAAAACAAGCAAACCAATCAGAATGTCCACTGTGAGCCTAGTGTGTAGGGAAGCAAGGTGGGACCCCACATTTCCTCTTCACTTTCAGGTTAGCTCTGTTAACTACTCAATACTTTTGAAAGGGTCAAAGACCAGTGGACCTGAGGCTTTCAGCCAGCAGTGTGATGGGAGAGAGGATATCAAAAACATGTTTATCTAAGGAAAGTTATGTTCACTGTAACACTGGGTGTAGGAAATGCTTCATATTTTATTCCTAAATCCACAGAGATATTATGATTCTGATCCACTGCAATGCCTGGAGGTTGTATCTCTTGTACCCCTTTACCTTTCCTACCTTCTTTAATAATTTACCATGTAGAATCACTTTTCCCTTGTGATCCACAGCAAGGATACTTGAGATGCATTGCAGCGCAATGCCTGTTAACTAAATCCTCTATGAATCTTCACTTGAAGTTGTTCAACACTACAAAAAGCTTAAAGATTCTCTGCATCAACTAACTGAGATGTGGTAGAGCTACCCTTTTTGGATGGCTGCTAGTTATTGAGTTGCCACGACATCTCCAGAGATCCTTATTAAAATATATGTACTTTCAAGTACTAAACAGCAAGGCTATTCAATTTTGTGAAGGCTTACTAAACTAATACACTTCTCTAAAAATGCTGAAGTATCTGAAGACCTCTAATTGTCTGTTGGGGTAAAAATAATCCCAACCACCCAATACAGACAGTCTTCTACCAGAAAACCTGACTCATCCCAGAATTTCTTCTCTGGAACTGAAAATCAAGATTATTTCCAAGGAAGGTGTGGGTGTGGTTGTAGATGTCTGAGTGTGGAAGGAGCCAGCCACAACTCAGAACTAAATCTCAGTAAATAAGATACTGATTTTTTTTTTGTTTACTGTGAAGCTTTGTTTATACATATTGGAACCACCACAAGCAGTTTAATTTCAGTACGCAGTACTGCCAGGAGACTTGCTGTGACTAAACCTTTAAGATCATGTTCTAAGGACGACTTCTGGCCCTGGAATGATGGCAGAAGATTACTTCAGCCTCTCTGTTTGTCCCAGCCTTGATACTGTAAAGCACATAAGATAATCCTTTGCTACAGATTATAGTTTCTAGACTGCTGTTTATCAAACAAGAGTCTATTTTTAGGCAATAGATTTGCTTAAGGAAGTTGTGGAGTCTCTATCTCAGTACAGTTTTAATTGCAGGTTAGGCAAATCATGTAGGTAAAGGCAATCCTGCCTTGAGGCGGGCAGATTATCCCAGCTTTGTTTTATGTGACTCAGTATATTGCAAAGGGAGGCAGAAAAGATACCCAAGCATAAGTTGGCAATACTTGGATTTTTTTTTTTTTGCAGTAGACAAATAACAGTAGTGTCTGGAGACAGATGGTTAGAAAACAAATAGGAGAGGATCTGAAGAGGAAGTAAGGCTACAGAGGAAAAGAAATGAAGAAGAAAGAAATGTGTGGAAATTAGATCCTGATAGTTCTTAGAAACAAAGCAGTGGAGCCGCTCCTGACAACAAACAGACTCACCAATCAGGGATCTAATGAATACTCAGTTTTAATACATTGACTCAAGAAACTTGACAGATTCACCTCCTTTGAGTCGACAACTCCCATGGAAGGGTCTGTGAACAGATCATGTTGAGGCAGCATGGGCAGTGTCCCTTTACCTTGTAACTGATGCTCATCTACCTCATACTGAGAGTTCATTCTGCCTTTGCTATCCCCATTTCAGTACGTGTTAACTTTTAACTCAAGTTGAATTGCAGTAAAATCATGGCCACAGAACAAGAAACAACCCTTGTGTCCTTCTGTTTCTATATATAACTTTTTGCTATGTCTAATACTTAGCTCTTTGGATAAGATCCCTTTTCTCATCTCTGTGCCTGTGCAGCCTTTGGCACAAAAGGAGGGGCCACCGAGTAGAGGGCTGATGATAACAATGAAGCCATATTTTCTCTTTTAGAAGGCATTGTTCACCTCAATCTGCAGCTTTTTGCAAACCTCTTTTGCAGCCTACTCTAGGAAAATACTCATATTCTAGATCACGTGCAGAGTTAAAACAAGGGAGGGGGGGGGTTTAGTAGTCAGGAATGTCTCAGCCTGTTCTGAGCATGCTGGGGGTACTGGGAAGGTGGGACCTTGGTCTATCTGCTTTACCTTTCTCCAGGAGTGGTTGCATTGTTTGAGCTGTCTTTGGTGAGGGCTTTGCCACCAGCCTCCTCTTCTGTTGCACTTTGTCAACAGACCCTGCTGCTCTTAATTAAGAGCTGGATCCTTCAGGCAGAAGCATAGCAGCCCCCAGCAGTATTACAAAGGAGCACGTGTGTAAGGGGAAAGCAAGCATTTCCCATGCAAACCAGGGCTTGCATGCTCTGCCAGGTCAATTACAAGCTTTTGCAGCCACAGAGGAAACTGTTTTTTCTCCCTTTTATTAAAATGGCTGCTCCATCCCATTGCGGATTGAAAGAGCTGCTTGGCTGCCCATGGATCCCAGCTGACCTCCAGCCACAAGACCAGGCCTTTACCAGAAAGGAGGGGGAACCATCAATCTCTAAATGAAGACATTGTCCTCCTGATTATCTCTTTGTTGCCAGTGGTGTGTGAGGCTACAGAAAGGAAAAGCGAGCAGTTCCAAGATGGCTGTGGGCAAAGGAGCGTGTCCCAGTCTTGATGAGGCTTTTATTCTGTCTGGCACTGCACAAACTGCTCTGTCAGCAAGATATGTCTCTATACATTAGGCATGAATTTTCTGGGAAAAACTAGGACTCTTTTTCCCCCCCCCACCTCCTCCCACCACCACCACTCAAATGTAACGCATCTCTCCTGCCCAAGTGATGTGGCAGTGTTATGTCTCGAGGTTCCACTGTTTTTCTTCCTTGCCTGGGGTTGGGTGAACCTGTCCATATATATCTGGAAGGTCAGATGAGAGAAGGTTCTGACAGATACAGGCAAAGAGCAGGCATCTGTCAACTGGGACTCACTGGAGATAGAGAGAAGCCATAAATGGGTGCCTGAGCTGAGCTAGAGAAGGTCTTCCTACAGTAAAGAATCCATAGATTACATTGCCTGGTCTTTAATTTTCTGCAGTGGTTAAAAAAAAAAGTGCTGGAGTAGTTTGCGTAAAAGGACTTTAGGCTGGTGACCAGGAGGAACTACTGGAATAATGGGAATTGGTACATAGGAATTCTATCTGTGAAGGGTAGAGGACAGACTTTATGCACCTTGTTCTGAGAAAGTAACATGAGCATTCTGCTAATGGCAAGGAAAAAGGGACTGCTTATTAAAAGAATGGAGCTCATAAAGTTACTATTCAAGTCCAGTGTTCATAGATGAAATGTCTTCCTACCTTCTCCATATCTTTTTCCCCCTTGCTCCAATTGCAGTCTGCCTGCCAAATTTCACAGGCTGCTCCATCTTTCTTTTTAATTCATTGTGTTTGATGGACAAGAGTCATCATTACCAGCACCAAGTCTAGAAAATGAAGAAAGCATACTAAACAATCCACTTGTGAATGCTTGTTTCAGAAGTTCTTTTTTTTTTTTTTTAAACATCATCTAGAAGTTGCCTTTTTTTTTTTTTAACTGTAGATGAAGAAATTGTTTCCATTTAGTTCCTGCCTTTACAGCATTGATTAGCAACCTGGTCTCTTGTATCTCAGCATCCAGGCTTGTATCTGACTCCTTCATCAGCTGAAAATCTCTTGGTGTCCTCCTGATCTTGGCCTTGGCTACACAGTGTTCCTTTTTGTGTATGTGTTTTCATCTTTGTCCCCCTGTAACTTATATGGTGGCTCAGAATTCACTATAGCTTGTGATTTTTTTTTTCTACTGATCTTATATAGAACCTGGATCCTGAGCAGTTAATGAAGATCTGCTGACTTTGGTATCTCCATTACAGTAGCCTGTCCTTTTAGCTCAGCACTCTCTTAAACGGGCAGTGCGCCCACCTCTCTTCAGGAAGGAGCAGAGTGCTTTCCATGGGACATAGAATCCTGGCTCTCTGTCTCACTGATCCCTCAGTTACCAAGGAACTTTGTACCCATGAAAGTCTACAGCAGTGTTACGATATCCTATTCCCAAATACTAGGGGGAAAGATACAGTAGGTACAAATTCCTTTTTGCAGTCAAATAGCATACGTTCTGTTGACATATGCTATCACTCACTGTTCAAGCGCAGTGAATCATACATTGCGAAGTGCCCCTTCAGTTTCTAATTAGCACATCTAGACTGAGCAGCCTCAAGTTTTTCCATGTATCTATATAGAAAACAAGCTAGTATTAATAAGGCAGACACCTTGTAAAATGTGTCTGGGGAACAAAGCTGCAAGAAAAGGCTTCCATTTTGCCAGCCACTGGGTTATGTGACCTGAAGAGGTGAGCTAATTGTTTTATAGCTTCTCTGATGATTTGACTTTTAGAGCAAGTCCAGAGTGCGTAACTTCTAGTTTTGCTTGGATGTGATGCTTCTTGTTCCCCTCCTGCAGAAGCTTAAAATGCTGTTCAAGCCATCTCCTGTCTACTACACATTTCCTACAAGTGTTTCCACTTTCAGATCTATTTTACCTCCATGAAATGGGGATATCGCAGCTGCATCAGTTCACCATAACCCAAGGACAATTGCACAGCAAACTCCTTGTCTCTAGCTGGGTGTCATCTACTGAGGCTTATGAGCTTCATTCTTCCTCTATGCCCCCCAAAAAACTCAGATCACTGCAGTTCCACCACACTTGAGTCCCTGAGGTGCTGCTTGGCTCCTGCTGAAATTATCTAGGCATTGGTGGAGATGCTGCCATGGAAATCTCCATTGAAATCTCACGGGCTTTCACCCTCAAAACCTCACTGAAGAAGGTTACGTGGTGCAGCCTCACTCCAAGTTAGAGTGATGGGGTGTGTAGCTGCCAGTGGTGGCTGAACACTGTCACAAGGCAGGAATTTGTTCCTTGTGGTATTGCCTCCTCACTCAGCAGCCTCTTCACCAAGTTGTCACTTTTGAGAAGGGCAGGACATTTATTAGGCAGTTATTCCACTCATTGCACATCTGTTCTTTCTTGTGATGAGCAGGAACATTCCCTGCTGCACCAAAACATAGGCTTGGCTTTTAGGACATCAGTCTGAGCCCAGTATAATAAAGAATCTTTTTTTCCATCCACTATTCCAAGCCTATGTTGAAATTCAATTTGGGTTGGAGGACAATCTCTGAAGCAAACAATCCCAAGTGAGTATTTCCAAAGAGCTTGAATATACTCTTTTGAAGACATCAGTGGTTGCCCCGGGGCCTTCCAGCCTTTGCACTGCTCTACACACAAGGCAAGCAGGAACATGGAGTTTAATGAACACATTGGTTTCCATATGTCCACAACACTGAGGGCTCCAGTGTCTGTTGTATCCATCATTCTGAAGATTTTGCATGTCTTAAGCTCCTGCCATTAGAGGTGCAAGCTTCTTATTTCAGCATCACTTAATGCTTCAGCAACTGTTCAATTTCCATTCAGGCAGGCCTGTCTATTGCTTTCTACTGCTATTTTGTCTCCAGTCTTGCCCATGGGAGGGATGAGTAAGTGATGGGGAGGAGGTGGGCACCGACGGCTCTGACAGAGGCATGTTTATACTGGATGTTCACGTTGTTCCTCCATATCCAACAGAGAACAGTCCGTCTTCCCTGCGCAGTGAGGGGTGCACAAAGCATTTCTGTGTGTTCAGAGGGAGCTGTGCTGATATTGCCTCTGGCTCCTTGTGTGCAATTGGGAGGCTCAGATGCAGTCATTCCCTTCTAAAGCCCTCGCTGACTCAGACCTCCTACTTGCCTCTGATGGGATCAAGCCGTCTTGGCTGCGACTTGGGAATCATCTGCAGGCATCAAGTTTCTTTTGTTTGTACTTCAGTACCTCAGTGGTACTAGTGACGTTATGGTAGGGCACTGACTCTATGTCTGAAGAAATTCCTCCATTCGGTTTATCTTCTCTCACTATGGCTTCTTGTAGTGCCCAATGGGATGCAACAAGGGAAAGAAGTGGTGCAACACTTTCCAGGTATAGGGAACTGTTCCAAAAGTAATGCCTTTTTTTATTATGTTGGCCTACAACATCAGAAATGGATGTTGGTGGTATGGCAGTAGAGGTTGAACCTTCTCAGCACGTGGCATGCAGATTTTTGTTCATTGCTGATAAAAGCGCGTAGCTAATGGTGGTTACTATTGAAAAAGAGTTCTATAGCTGAGAATTTGCTCTATCAAACAGTGTTATTGTGCTCTTTGTAGCTGTTGTAGTTTCCATGGAAATAAATAGAAGGCATTACATCCAGAGTCACCTGTGTATAAAGAAGAATTAAAAAACCTTGTTCCCAACTTTTTTATTTTGAGCAGTGGAAATGTCGTAGCTTTCTTTCCCAAGAGAAAAAAAGCTCCTTCTTTTTCACGTGGGATTTCTTTTGCAAGCTTACGTGTTTCTTTTTGGTATTACCACACTGTTCATTTGTGCCCACCATGTATTAATGAAGAATCTGAGAAGATAAAAATGAGCGTTCTTTGAAACATTTGGATTCTTCGGTTCAAAAGGGCTCTTCATTTTGAATTTTCCTGTTTCTCTTCTGCTTTAAAGCACTCAAGAATGACACAAGCTGGCCTATTTTGAAGCAGATAAAATAATTACTTGATACAAAGTATGTTTTCCGATGATCTGCACAGAAACCTGTATGTTAGTTTCCTATTACTTTCCCATTTCTTAGAACCTCCTGGAAATAAGAAAATCCCCAGAATTCCTCATAGGCTGGTGCGCTCCTTTACTAGATTGCAGTGCATTTGAAGTTCCAATTATAAGCCATCTCTTTTCTGAATGCTCAGTGGACACACTCCAGCCCACATCAACCCGCCTTTAGTTGGCCTTTTCTCTGCTGCTGTTGCTACTGTGAAAGCTAGCTGCCCTAAAGGCAGATTTTCTGTCCTTTCTCTATGATGCTTTGCTTAGAGCTATGCTTCAGCAGCACTGCTGCTGAAAAGAGTTCCCAGTCCCTTTGGTTTCTTGGCTTTACCCACAATGGAGCATGGAAAGTATCTTGTATTATGTTCAACAGGGTGTGGGGGAATAAAAGGAAGAAACCAGTCACTTCTGGTCATAAGGGAACATCTGATATGCCAAAAACAACCAGCTCAGCTGGGATTCCCATTCCAAATTAGATGTGATGACTCAGAAAATCGAGAAGATAATGAGCTGTTTATGAACAGGTCCTGTTTGTTTACTTTGCCTCAAAGCTGTGAATGGCCTGTTCAGGAGAAGCATCCTGGACTCTGTGACCCTATAGAGGGTGAGATGAGCAGAGACCAGGCCACGGGCTGCAAAGGGAAATGCACTGTTTTCTGAAAAGCAAAGCCACCTGAGAGCCGACTGTCCCATGAGACCATATAGAGGACGCTCAGTGCATGACATTGAATGAGTACGTGTCCTTGTTAGGCCTGTACTCTAGGAGAACACTGCAAGGAACACTACCAGCCCCAATGCTGACCTTGATGAAAGGCAGATTTCCAACTAGAGTGAAAGAAAAAGAACAGTTTTCCTTTCATCCACTGTACTGGCATCTGGTCAGATAGCAGTCAAAGAAAGCTGAAGGCCATGATGCGGTTCTGGGAAATGGGAATACTTTCCTACGTGAGATGTTGGAAGATTGTCTGTCCTAACGTGGCCTCTAGGAGTCTCCTTTATCTAATTCCGTTTGAAATACTTCTTAAGGCAAATATTCAGCCATGAATTAAATGTTCCCAATGACAGAGATACCATCCCCCAGCCCTTAATTTTTCTGTTGCTGTAAAAATTCCTTTTTACATTATCCCCTATTACATCCTGCCTTATCATGCCTTGTCATACTTCTTGTAACTAAACAGAGAAGTCCTTGTTATTCCATTAGCGTATGGAGTTTGTTGTCACAAAATAACAAAAGGGATGAGCACTCAGTAGATTCAAACAAAGGAAAGGGTTCTGAATTTGTCTGCAGTGGAGCCCTTTCTACAAAAGGGCACAGTTCATCTCCCACAAAAGATGGAGTCAGGGGTGTACTGGCTTTTGCACAGGTTAATTCTGCAAAATGAATTGCTGGTTAAAAAGGGAATGGGAATTGTTTGTCTTTTATAGTAAGAAAAAAGAAACATTCTTGAGGAAATTCAAGTGGGGTTAGCTTAGTGGCAAAGCAAGGCAGGGTTGGCTCTGATGATTCAGGGTTCTGTTTTATACTTGTGAGAGCTGATGAAATAGAGCCCAATCCTGTGAGATTCTGCAACTGATTATCTCGCTTACATAATCAAAGAGTGGATTTACAAGAAGTTTTCTAGTAATTATCATGTTCATAGGTGATGCTTACATGTACGCCCACAGTTTCTTGCAGACAGTATGTTCTACATTCATTGCTTTTTGTTTGTTTTTATGCTGTAAGATTTGCATGTGCAAAAAAGAAAGTGTTCAGGCTTGTTTGCATAGGCAATGGAGGGAATATATAAACTTACTAAGTGTTTGGTTATTTGATTTTTGCATGTGGAACTCCAGGCCCTCCAATCAGTACACCAAGCACTCTTGATCACACAGGGGAGGTAGGGAAAACATCAGGAAAAACATATTTTCACTATAGGACCAAAAGCTGGCATCTTTAGCATGTTAAACTCTGCTCATTTGTCACAACAGGAATGCTCTGTTTCTTTGCTTTTCCTGCAAATAACCTCTAAGATTATATTTTTGTGGATATTTCCGTCACAATGGAATATGCCATACTTTTGTCAGCACTGCTTTTGTAAATGAATTGATAGGTCCTTGGAGGACCGAAGCCAAACAATTTGGACATTGGTTTGAATTCACCAAGAGGCAGTTCTGAGATACTTATTCATTCTATTACAGAGAAGCAGCTCAAGTATAAAATGCGGTATAGGGAAAGGCTCTGGTGTCTGCAGGTAATGAATCACATCCACACAGACAGTGCTATGGGAACAAAACTGGCAGCCATGACAACAAAAACATGAGCCCTTTGCACATATACTAAAATAGTAACTACAAGGGCTGCTCCAGAAGTAATGCCTCCTATTTTATTATACTGGCCCACAATATTGGAGGCAGATGTTGGTAGTATAGCAGTAGAGACTGAACCTTTCCACCAGTATTCCATTATGAGTTGTTGCCATGTGACAGATGGCAGAAGGGCAGTTTGACAGAATGGCATCTGACATGGAAGTGCATATGAAGTAAAAGTGTGGAATTTAATTTCTCCATACGGAAAAAAAATGGCACCTGTGGTGACAGTGGTAGTGGAATACCACAGTTAATTAGAAATGTGGAAAATTCTTCACTTGAATTATTTGTATTTCAAGTTGTCTGTCTTTCAAGAAGATATATTGTCACTTGGTGGAATGACTGGATGACGTTTTTCAGTGTAAGAAATGCAAAAAGTCCATCTGGACTGTTAAGGACCAACAGGAAATAAAATTTTAGCATAGAGCATCCTCAGAACAAATGCCAAAATTAATTTTTTCTTCCAGTTTGCATTCCAGTTATACCTCCATGTTCATAGGGACGTTAGCACCTAAATGTCAAATGACATACAAACACAAATTAGAACCTAATCACTGTACCAAATAGACACCATCTACTTAAGTTATGGCAGGACAATCTAATTCATGTGCCACCAGAAGCTTCTGTAATGCTTTGTCATATTTTCATCCAAATTTCTGGCCTGGGGTGATGCTTTTCAACAGAGGCAAACATCTCCCCATCATTGACATTATGGATCAGTTATGTCAGCATTTCCCTATCAAAGATCACAGTGAGAAGCTTCAAAGACTTCAAAACAACTCAGCTTTGACACTTGAAAGACAAACAGATAAACAAAAGAGAAAGAGCCTGAATACGCTCCATTATTTCTTCTAAGCCTCTTAAACCTTGAAGGGTTTAAAAAGTAATTGAAGCAGGTGGATAATGTGACATTTACAAAGGAGCATATTAGAGGGTGTTGCATTTGTTGTTGCAGAAGCCATAATACTGCGGTTTAGAAGATGAGGCAATAAAGAACTCAGGACAAAGGGCTGGCATGAATCCTTGACTCTCAGATGTGGTCACAGGACAATCACTTGACTCTGGAGTCTTTGTACAAGTGTTGCACTGAGCTGGGTAGTCGAGTAATAGTACCAGAGGCTTCTGTAAAAAGAGTAAGGGAAAATAAAAAAGAAAGGATGACCCGCATATTCTTCATCTGTGTTAGATAAAATGGAAATTGGAGGGGGAAAAAAAAAAAGGGGGAAAAAAAAAAAAGGAATTCAGAACTATTTTCAGTCAACTGAGATCTGTTTGGTGTGACCAAACTCCCTGCCACAAAGCAGAAGGAGAAAATTCTTGCAGTGACACAGAATGAGTCACAGATAGCTTTATCCTTGTATTGCCCAGGGCAACTCCCATGACTTCAACAAAAAATTGTGGAGAGAAGAAAAAATGGTACTTCAACTTCAGTATGGTCTTTTGCATGGGACATTTTATTTCAAAACTTAACGTGTGCTCTGGTTTTATCCTCTGCTTCTGGAAGAAACAGGACAAGTGTTCCATTTGTTTGTCTTCCAGTACCAGCTGTTCTCAGTCCTTTTCTGTCAAGATTTGCACCTTTCCAGTAGGTTTGTGCCCAGGTGAGAGAAAGAGAGGTTCCACCAGAGCTGTATAATGACCCCCAAAAAGCACTGCAGGAGAGTCAGCCAAGAGAAACAAGCTTCCTCTCATTGAACTGCATGTTAAGATACTAAGCACAGCTTGACCTCTTGCCTAGTGCATCTGCATAGAGGGCTGAGCAGCTGCTGCAGCTCAGAGCTGGCCAATGTAAATTCTTCCCTATGGCCTTGTTCCTACCCAGCTCTGGAAATGGATTCAGTGATTTCTGTGGGTCCCTTCCAACATGGGATATTCTGTGATTCTGTGCTCCCTTGATGTAGATGTGAGGCTTGCTGTAGAAGGCACATAGCTTGCAGTGCAGAGCCAGCCTAGGGCATCTTTGCTAGGAAGAGTGTTAGCCTTTTGGGACACAGCTGAATGGGGAAGTACAAGCTAGGATTCTTCTGCACAGCGTTGAGGTCTCAAAGGAAGCCATGAAATGGGATGAGTGCAAAAAGCCCTGCTGGAACTCACACAGCCTCCTCCTGGCTTTCGCTCATGTCCTCTGCTTTGTGTGAGAAGCCCATGCTCTGTGCTAGCCATCTGGGGCAGCATCACTCACATTTGTATTCTGACATTCAAGAGTGATTAAATGTATTCCACAAAAGGCAAAACCTAAAAAGAAGCCAGTGAAACAGCAGGGATAAATAGATGTGTTTCTGATCTCACCCAGCAGTGCATCTATAAACTATTCCCTTTATAATTTTTGTTCCGACTTTTTCACCCATTGTTCCTCTCACCAGGCCTCCTCCTAAAGCTGCTATGGAAGGAAGGAAGTTTTATTAATGTTAAAATCAGTGGGATTTCAGTTAAGATTTCAGTTAACTTGGTGCAGAGAGTTAAAACTTTTGGATCCTGTTTTCCAATAGAGGTGTTTCACAGAACTTGAATCCACCATGTCTGAAAATGGGCTGTAGTGACTTAGGCATGCTTTGAAAGTACTACTTTTCAATCCACAGGTGCTTTGCTAACATTATACACAGCTGCTGATCTAATTTCCAGGAGCTGGCCTACACGGATCCTTTAACCACCAATTTCATACTCACAGCACATCCCAAGTGTATAGAAATGGCTGCAGGGCAAAACCCAATTGCTGCTGGTGCCTGCCTTGCAACAGCAAGAAAAACATATCCTTCGCTCAATCACTGGTACCCTGAACACAAGCACTGTAAATCTTGGTGAGGCCTTGACCTTAGTTTTTTCCATAAGTTCAGCTGGTTGCTGACTCGTGCACTTCTCCCATCACTGGGTGCGCTCTGAGCTCACTGAGATGCCCTGCATTGGGAAAGGCCATGACTCTGACTGCTGGCAGCACACACAGGAGATCACTGAAAATAAACAGAGATCGAGCATCTTGGTTTTCATAACCTCGGTTAAACGCAGGGGGTGAAGAACCCAAAGCAGGAGTCATGTGAGTTCAAGAAAGGCAGAGAGTAACCTCTGAGGAGCTCTTTTCTTTGGCAGTCAGAGGGGAGGATGGTGCACAGAGGAGGGACGAAGAAACATTTATGGAAATTTTTGGTCTTCCATGCACAGCAAGTCTGCCCTTATCTCCTTCTGTGGCTGTTACAACAGAGTTATAAGAAGTTCTTCATTGGTGCTGATGAAGTCACCTTGCTGAGCTTCTGTGACAAAATGTTGTATCATAACTCACTCCTACCCTCAGAGAAGAGGCAAATTAAACTTGGACTAATACTATGGAATTGCTCGTTTACCTTGCTTGCCAGCAGAGGCCTGGAAACATCCTCTTTCCTCTCCAACTGGAGCATAATCTGAAATTTCTCCCCAAATCAGGACAGGATAGTGGGAGGTTTGCCCTATTCAGCCTGTGGTACATTGTGTGGGATCGATGCATTTCTTTAGCCCAAAGTGGAACATCTCTCTTCATGTGAATCTTGAAGAGCAGCTTCAATCTGATTTACAAGGATTTTGTATTTATGAGCTGGATCTGGTTCCCATAATGACTTGACTGGACCTCAATACACAAGTCCTCAAAAATCTCCAGCATAATTTGAACAGTTCTTATGTAGCATATGCTACTACATGCAATATATCAAAAAGATTATTTTCATAGTGTAAATCAAGCAAATACCTAGACTGTAAGCCCTAGATATAGCTTTTAGTAGCTCCTCTTCACCTCATTAGATTTTTGTTATTCTAGAAGTGAATACAGGTTGACATATTTATGGTCAGTGCTGAGAACTTTGGTGTTTTGACTATGAAATTTCATTCTTTGTGCAGGAGGGCACAACTTTGAACTTATACACCGCAGTGGTTGTCATAGCTTAGGTACAGCTTGGTTTGTTTCAGGGCAATCAATTCTCTCTGTCTGCCTACAGACAAAGCCTGTCCTTTGTCATTCCTGAGATATGTTGTGTCCATCCTGCCCTTATAAGTCTCCAAAGAAGTCCACTTCTCAGGCTTTGCTTTCTTTCCCATTAGAAAGGATTTTCTCATGATATCTAACCTGCACGTACCTTGCAACACTTTAAGTCTTGTCCTCTGCGTGTTGGATATTAAGAGCAAATCGTTCTTTTCCTTTCCATCTATCTTTTATGTATTTAAAAACTATTATCATATCCCTTCTCAGTCTGATCTTGTCCAGACTAAACAACACCCTTCTTTCAATCTCTCCTCATTAGTCACGTTCTCTCAACTTCTGATCATCCTTGTTGGTCTCCTCTGGATGCTGTCCAACCAGGCTCATCCTTCCTGAACCATGGTGCCTAAAATTGGAGAATGTACAGCAGAAAAATTACATCTCATGTCATGCAGATGGTACACTGGTTTATATATCCCAGTATGGTATTTGCTTTTCTCATGGCAATTTCAAGTCTTCTGATTTCTGCTCAGCCCGTGATTCACAGTTGTCCCAGATCCGTCTCTACTGATTATTTCTCTGCCCATATTCGTACATCTGATTGTTCCTGACTATGTATAGAACCATGTATTTTGTATTTGTTCTTACTGTATTTCATCCTTTCCCTTTCCAAATCCCCAGATTATTCTCCTACTGACATTCTGACTTTTGATAATTCTGAAGTTTAAGCCTTTCTTCTGTGCTTGCAGCTCTTCTCAAATTGACAATGGCTGCTAATTTAATTAGCATGTTCTCCATTCATTCCATCTTGATGAATAAGAATCCTGAATAGTAACAGGTTCAAATTTGATCCCCGAGGAATCTTATTGGGTATGTTCCTGCAAAACGAATCCAGCTTGTTGGTACCTGAATTTGGACAAAAACCTATACTATAAATCAGTTACACACTGATTCTCAGCATTCTTCAGCACCTGAAATTCTTCCTGACATTGTCATGAATCAAGGGAAGCTCAGAAGGCCATCTGTAACATTGCCTATCAAAATGTATGTGCTCTGTATTCCTAGATCAATGAACATATTCCACATCATTGTACTTTACCTTCTTAACACATTAATGTAATGTAAATAGACTGTAGGCTGGGACAGGTGTTATATATGAGCTAAAATGCCATAACCAAACCCTGATGAAAGCAAGGTAGCAAATTGCTAACTTCTGGGGAGGGTATAAATGAACTTCCAGTGCCTAAAGCACTTGTTCAGTATGTATTAGGAATTCAGCCCTGACTTTCTACTTCTGTAGTTGGTTCAATTTCAGCAAATGTACTCTTTATTCACAGTTATTTCCTAAATAGTTCTGACATCTGTCTGTATCTTCTGATTGTGTTCCCTTTCTATATATATCATTATATTTTCCTTTGCATAGGAAGGTTTTTCCATCCTGTTAGCAGGGTATCTAGTTAGAAACCTTTTCTGTCCTTTTCTTGAGAGTGGTGGCCCATAAAAATTTTTCAAGATTCACAAATTGAGATTTTGCAAGCTAAACTTTTGTAGTGTGATTGATCATAACTGAAGGCTGTCCAGCTGGCATTTCAACTCTGAATGTTCCTATCAAGTGGCTGCCTAGGGACAAGACCAAATATACGTTCCACCTGTTAAACACAACAAAAAGAAAGAGCAACTCAGAGAGATCCTCACTGACAACGTGGCCCGTGTGTGTGTTTTTGTTCAGAGCAACTTTTTCCTAAACCCTGGAGAGACCCAAGACCCATTTGTAGAAACCGAGATGGAGAAAGCTGAGATGCCTGGGAAATGGAGTCCTTTCAAATTCAACTAAATCTCAATGAACTCCCATTTTGCAGGATTTGACCAGAAACCTCTGAGTCACAAGCAGGGTGAGAAATCACCTTCCTCTTGTGTCTGTGAGTCCGGTGATGAACTGCCTCTGTGGCTTAGTCCCCAAGGCCAGAAGTCTTGCAATCTGCCTCAATTTAATTTTTTTACTTTTCCTCCCACAACTCCTCCTTCTGGAAGTCACTTATCATTACCTCAGGATTGTTGCCAGATTTCCTTCTGGCATTACTTTGCTCTCTCTTTTCTGCAATCTTTGCTTGTAAGGTACCTTAATCGCTTCCCATGTCAACTACTGCAAAGCTCTTTTTTATAGCCCTCGTAAATACTTACTGGCTTTATATATATTTCCTCTCTAAACTTCAAGGGATACAGATCATTGCTTAGAATGGCAGAGGTGGAGGGGGGGGCACTGATTCAGATCTCCACATGATTCAGGCATGGCAAAGTTTCCTGCAAACTGAGATGAGATTGGCTCCTTTATTAGGATGCAAAAAATAGTGGTTTGCAGCTCTGGCTGAGCATTACCTTTCCTCTCTCAAATATCTCAGAATGCCTGAGGATCAATCCTTTCCCAAAGTACAAAGCCACAAGGTTGCCTAGAAATCTAAGTTTACTTCTTTTCTTTTCTTTGTGAGTCTGAACATTTTGTTATGCACTAAAGCAGAGGTTTTCAGTCTTTTAAAATGGTAGTGCTTTTTTTTCAATCTGCCTGGCAATCGGATGAATTGTTTTCTTATTGTTTATTAAGCTCTTAAAAGAAGTAGTGCACAAACTCCAAAGATCCAGGTGCCACAGGTCAAAATCCACTAACTAGATTTCTTAGTGACATCTTCTGATATTGTTTATTATTTATTGGATACAGGTTAAATGAGAAAGGAGTTTCTTCTTCTTCTGGCTTGAAAACTTGTGTTTTCTTTCCATCTTTAGACTTTATATCAGCTGTCTGTAGGGTGTTTCAAAAGTAGTTGCCTTGCCTCAGCTCAGTAAACTCACAATCTAATTCCCATAACACTGGTGATACAAAGCTGTCAGGACAGCCAAGATATTTTTGCTTCAGTATTCCAAATACACTTTTGTCTGCCTTCAAGCAACATTGATTTTATACAGTTTTCCTTCCTGAAAAACTGTTCGGTGATAACCTAGAAGTGAAAAATTCCTTGTCTCATTAGCATTTCCACCCAATTCCACATGAAATTTACTTTAAAATCCAGCTTTGACTAAGCCAAGAGTCAAATATAAGAGCTACAAGGCCCTGATTAAGAAAGCACTTAATCACTTTCTGTGCTTTGAGTTGGACAGATGTTTTCCTCTGTCAAGGACCATATCAGTAGCTGGGGGAGGACTGGGGAAAAGAGTTTGGCTTAAGGCCTATGAGAATTCATAACCCAGAGATACATCTGCAGAACCTTACTAAAAGTACTGGTATTCTAGGACTATCAGCTGTCTCTCATTTTGCTCAGGACTTTCCAGGATACTCGCTCAATAAAACTCAGTGGCTTGGGTTGACTCTGAAAACAGAAGCCAGAGAAAGCCCCAGAAGTCGTCCTGGGAGCATCTACCTTTCAAGGAAAATTGAGAGGGGCCCTGAACAACTTCTGCTTAGATTAGATTGCCTTCACTAAATATAGGAAGAGCTTTAGTCCTCCATTTCTCTTGATAAAGCTTTATTTTTAAACATATTTTTGTTTGACCATGAGGTTTAAAAAAAAAAAAAAAAAAAAAAAGGAGTGAAAGGAAGAAAGAAAGAAATAGGGAACAAAAAAAACCCCCTTGATATGTTTCCAAAGAACGCTGAAGATAAAGCCATGCTGTGGTTAACTGGGATTCAATGAGTAAGAGATCTTGTACAGTCTCACAATGTCACATCAGCATTGTTCAAGTCATTATTTCCTGGCTCCAAAAGGATACTGAAAAGCACTTCTTCCAGAATTTGTCTAGTTCTGGTCCATAAGGTTTCACTTCTCCTTTTTCTGGCTTTGCAAAGTATTGTCCCTGTTTTTCCTAACTCCACAGCTACAGACAAGAAAAAACAGCAGTGAAAATGGTCATCAGCATCTTCAGATCTCAGTAATTTGATTTACTGGCTCTAGCACTGTACCACTGAGCTGTAAGCATTAAGGTCTCCCGTAAAGACTTGGCAACTTCTCCCAGTCTATCAGCCAAAGCAATCCAAATGGTTAAGGAGTCCATGGCTCCACTGGGGTGACAGAACACAGACCTCCTTTTTTAACTTAAAAGTAAGTGTTTTTAGTCCAGAGAGCACTGTCATAAGAGTATGCTGGAAACCTGCACTGTCTTTTGGAAAGTGTGAATTTTATGTCAGGTGTGGAGAAGCTTTCTGAAAAAAAATTTAAAATTGAAGCAAAAGAAACTGTTGTCTGCAACTTTCATCTTGAAAAACATCACATGAGCAGCACTAGCCATACCCGGATTTTAGAGAAAAACAACCCAAGCAGAAAGCGGAGCTCTAGCTGCAAAAATAATTTCGCTTGAGTATTGATGGTTGCTTGTTAAACAATTGAAAACATGCACAGACACAGCAATGGAAGCACAGGGTTAACATGCAGTTTTGGGACCAACGGGCAAGAAGGATGTGAGTGAACCTTGCATGACCTTGAGAAAAGCAAACTCCCTAGTGACACTGGGACCAGAGCAAGTGTTGTTTGTTGATGCAGAGCTGGTGTGAGCCATGCAACTCAATTTACCTTCTATCCCAGGGGAATGTTAATTTCTACCCCATCCCCTCAGTACCAGCTGGGTCCCCATTGCTAGAACATTCAGGGTCCAGGAAAACCATGCAGATGTTTTCATGAACATAGCAAAAGCCCTCTCTCTCTGCCAGGACTCACACTGGGCTTTCTGTAGGAGCAAATGTATCTGTCGCTTCTAAAGCAATGTGGTTTTGGAGCAGCTCTAATTTAATCTGAAGTTGAGAAATAAAATCCTCCTGACCTAGTTGTTCTATTCTCCTTACTCTAAACAATTCTGACAGTAAAATGGTTATTGTTTGTCTCTGAACTTGGAATCTCAACCTGAGACCACCATCCTCTATAGTTAATTTCAATCCTGGATATGGTTTTGAAAAGTCTTTTTATTTTCCAAACCAAAAATGCACAGGCTCTTCTGTTATTGAATATCTCAACTCTCAGGCTGCTTATAGTTCAAAATAAATAATTTCAGATTTCCAGACTTGTGGGTAGAAAGTACTTTACAACATACACACATCCTAGAGCTTGAGAATTTCCTACTCTGGACTACAGCCAGCTGGATTCGATAGCCATGCTGAAATTTAGGTGCCACATCTGAGAGGTGTACAGAGTCCTGCAACTGAAAAACTTAATTCATGTCTGCCCTATAGTGTAGGCTCTTTGAGTGAAATTCATGATCCTTGGACTGCTTCTTTGTAGTATTCCAGAGCAAATCACCTTAATAAAACAACAAAATAATTCTCCTGGACAGAAGATTTCCTTGACCTGAAAGGCCAGTGCTGCACTTTCCAGGATGCCTACTTTCTGGAAGTAGGAAGGTTTGTCACCCATGAAGCTGGGAAAATGTGACCAAGTCCTTTTACACCCATCTGTGAGCATCAGCCACTGCAGCAGCAAACAGCAACCAGCAACGAACGGAGCCTATGAAATGACATTTCTCCAAAGCCAGAATCTTGAGCTCTGCATTCTGGGATCCAAAGCTGGTGAACATCTTCCTTGCCCAAACTGTTGCCAGGGTCAGATTTGCCTATCCTCACTATCCCTAGCTTTGTTAAGTGTCATCATGTCACTGCTTTCCATGTATGTGCCTGTATTCTGTTCTAAAGCCATTCTTCATCTATGCAATTGCACTACATTTACAGTGGTTTGGAAGAAATGCATGTATCATGCTTGGATCCTGATGTTTACCAATAGACAGAGGAAGGTTCTTTTATTGTCCTATTCTCCAACTCACACCATCAGCCATTATACTGATAACATCTCCTCTACCACAACTACTGTGGTAGGTCCTCATCTGCATCTTGTGAAGAATTGCCAGAGAATAGAACAGAAAGGGTTAAATAACGTGCAGCCATGTATAAAATACCTGACTAATAATTTACTGTGTATTTATAGCTCAAAACATATAATAGAAACAATTCTTGCAGCAGCTTTTACTTTTAAGGGAGCCTGTACTTGACAAATGGCTCATTGAACAGATCATCTTTGCTATTCATTATGGAATGTGCCATCCTTACAAGAAAGGAATTTGCTGGTCTCGGCAGCAGGCTAGGCTAACCATTCAGTCCTCTACAAAATCTATTTGCAAAATTTTGAGGAAAACAGCTCTTCTCTGAAGTCTTCAGTGTCTGGGATAATAACTCAGGATGAATGAGAACAGTGCTTGGGATTAAAAGAGAAAATAATAATGAAGAAATCTTTCAATCCCTTTGCTGCTATTACACACATCACCATAAAATGCTGAGACAAATCACCTGCATAACTCATACTTCTTGGCTCCATTAAGAGATCATATCTTTCTTTAGCTTCAGAAAATTTCACTTAGCTCCTTTCTTGTGCATCTCTGAATTACCTGGTTTTGTACCCCATGGAAAGGGCAGAATTTGGATCAGTCTTTGATTTGAGCTCTAGATTTGTTTGGTTTTATTATAAAAACTTATGACATCCTAGTCCTGACTCCAGTTCTGTTTCTCTCCCTGACCTCTACAGAGAATCACAGAAACATAGAATCATTAAGGTTGGAGAAGACCTCTAAGACCATCCAGTCCAACCATCAGCCCATCACCACCATGCCCATTAAACCATGTCCCTAAGTGCCACAACACATTTTAACAAGACCAGAACTCACGTTCCTTTTCAGGTTTTAGTCCACCCCTGATTTTGTCACAGAGCCATGTGCCACAAATGATTAGAGACAAATAGATATTTCGTTCATTATCCTCAATTTCTGAAAATTGCACTGTATCCCTGGTCTGTACTCAGCTCTTTGCACAGCATTCATCTCTTGAAAATATGCTTTCATCCCCCGTTTTATAATATGAGGCTATGTTCTCCCTGCCCTTGACAGCACCTTGTTTGTTTTCAAAGAGAAGGACGATGTTGTAACTCAAGGCTGGATTTGCAGAGGGTGTGACATGACTGGAGGGAGTCCATAGAGTGGCATATGGGTGTGGGAGGTATCTCACAGCTGGGTAGGTTGAGGTCAGCATAAGGTGTCTTCAGAGCACGAACTGTCTGAAATGTGATCTGGTCCTCTTCCAGAGCATGTTCTGCACTCAGCTTGGTATACACCCATGCAGAGATCCTGGTGTTTTCTTCTCTGAAGTTTGCTACTTTGCCTGCTGTTCATCATAATTGCAGTTTCTAGCAGAGCACTTTTAACCTCAGATTGCAGAAGACACTGAAAATACTGTTACAGTGAGAGACCCAAGAAAGCACATTCTGGTTGCAGGTGCATGGAGAGGGATAGCAAACCCACAGAGAAAACACATATCTGTTACAAAGCTGGCACAAGATAGCTGAGAATCTGAGCAAAGGTACTTTTGGAGTAGTATCTTTGGGAAGATTGCCCAATATTTGACTATACAACATTTGACTGCATTAAATTCACTCAAAATATTTCATTGGATTTGAAAAGAAAAAAAAAAAAAAAAGCAAAATTCCCCAGAAGGAGTCAATAGGAATTCTTTTAACTCTTTTTAAAGAAACTACCATGCCTTTCTTTCTGGAACCTTTCCCTGGGTTTTGGAAGGTGGTGGAAGTATTATCCATCATTTCAAACCCTTCTCTCACCTTAAAGGATCTGTCACTGAGCTGTGCTTTGACAAGTAGAACTAGTGGTAGCAAAAGCTGTCTGCAGCATCAAGGAACTTTGAAATTCCTTGAAAAGGCTGGACGCTGCAGACAGCTTTACAAGCTGCCTCCAGTAATCTCATCCCACTGGTTCCCTCTTTCCCATTTTATTTACCAGGATAACATTTTACATTTGCTATTTCCTTTCACTACAGAGAAAAATGCTTCTTTTCAGGGACTTGAAAACACAGACTCCTTTTTGCTCATCCCTTCCTTTTCCATTCCAGCAGAATGCATTCCTGCACTAGCCTGAGGGCCCTCAGTCCTTTCTACAGCATGTTTAAGGCATTCATCTGCCTTGTCAAAGTACCTCAGTATGAAGTACAGCCCAAGAACCACCAAACCACATCAAGGTCCATTTTATCTCCTTCAGAGCAGAGTCAGCACCTGCTCCCAACAAACAGCATCACCTTGCAAACTCAAAGGATTACTCGACAAAGAGATCTTTGACCTTTTACAAAGAGATGATCATCCGTATTTTGATGCAAATGGCTGCAAAGCAGAGATAGATACCTTAGAAACTTTAAAAAAAGGGGAATTTAACAAAGTTGACTGCTGGTTGGTAGTTTGACCTCAAAGATCCTCTAGGACAATGAGGAGAGAAGATATCTAGAGAGAAGATGGTCCACTTATGTGATGGCCACTCCTGGGCAGCAGGAAGCGATAACTACTCCCTATTCCTCGTTATCAGGAAAGGACCCGGATGAGCTATACAGACAGCCTGGTCATGAGCTTGGTGAAGACAGCCATGACATGCCTCACTTCATGCCAGAGTGGCTAGGGCATCTGCTTTTGGGAAAGGCGTGAGCAGCTGCTCTTATTAAGAACAATATACCTGTAAGGCATATGGGATGCATTCTGTACTTGACTGTTCCATGACTAGGCTCAACAACACTGGAGCTATAACACCTTTTCTATGCCTCTTTGGGGTCATTCACCTCTTGTTGGGTGCCCTCTCGCCCATTATTTTTGTCCCTTTGGTTTCACAGCTGCCGTCACACCATCACAAGTCATATATATAGGCCAGGACAGACCATAAGGTCTCATTTCCAGCCTCCATAGTGGCAATGTAACCCATTTTCCTTTGTGAACAGATCTGTTTAAAATGCTTTGAAACCACAGAAAGGGACAAACTGGGAGATGAGCATGCTGCACTCCTGGCTGCTTGGCTCGCTGCCCCGGGGGAGCCAGGGGTGTGGTTACAGTTCAAACCAGGACAGGCTCTTTTTTTCATTCCTTTTTTTCTGGTCCCATTAAGGCACAAACTGAACCCATAATGTGAGGATCAAGAAGCAGTCATCCATGCTATAGCAGAGGATCAGAGTGGGGGGTGCCATGTTATGCATTCTTTTCTCATTCTTATGTCCCTCATGAGGGAACAGAAAATTAGAAAAGAGCCATGCAGAAAGTGAGAAATCAGTGGAAAATCAGATTTCGGTGCTGCAAAGGAAAGCAGATGTTAAGAAAATTTAAAATTTGGAAGTATGTTTACACTTTTTATTTCAAAATACACTGTAATTGCTGTGCCTGCTAGATAACTCTGAAGACAGGTTTAGGCGCATGGCTCTGCACTGATGAACTTTGTTGCACCATCTTGTTTAACCTGTTCTTAAAAACGTGCCTGTCTGTAAGTAAGAGGATGGTACCCTAACTGCCCAGGAAAGGTAACTAAAGTAACCGCCAGGCAGTCATTCCACTGAATCTCAAGGGGAAGATGAATATTTCAGACCAAGCACTAGCACACTGTTGGAAAGCAGCAGTTGTGACAGCAAAAGCGATCACCCATAAGAGGAGCCTAAGGGTAGCACTCAGAAGGCCATCTGGCATGCAGTGCTCCTGCCAGTGGTCTCTGCTCTGTGTCAAGCTCAGCAACTGTGACATTGCAGAATGATACTTTGGAAAGAGTTAAGCGAGGCAGGAAATGTGGAATATTTGGGGTGGGAAAAGAATTACTAAAAGATTAATTACAAGTTCTCCTCAGGCTTTGGAGCCAGCCCAACGCTCTGCTCCTTTCTCAGAATGTTTGGTCCAGAATGTGGGGTTGAAAATGAGTGTTGGTAATGTCTTTGCAGATGACCTTTCACTGTAACAGGCTACACTGACTATTGGCAGTCTCCAGGCCAAGATTTGGCTCTATTATAACTCTCCTCCTTGCAAAACTTGCTGTCGCCTGAAGTCTTTGGCAAAAGATATGAAAGATGCTTCACAAAACAAAGCAGAAGGGGGTTCCCACTGCTACTAGAGAGAGGTTGTTGCTAGCTCAGCATTAGCCTTTGTAATGTGCTTTCACATTAGGTATGTTACCCTTCTGGCAGCACCTCCAGGCCTGACTTTTCTCTTTTGTCCACATGAGGTCTGGGACAGGGATTGCTCAGGGAAGGGTTCTCACTGTTCCCAGCTAGGAGCTGTCTCCATGCTATGACCCCCCATACTGGCAGATGTTTTGGAGCTCAGTCCCAAGTGAGCTTGCAATCTCACACCTGGTAACCTGTGTTGTGGATGTCACCTGAAGTCATCTTCTCTCTTAGGGGTTGCTGAATTAGCTCACTGACCAATGACTGATCCTTAATGCCTTTGTTCAGGGCATTGCAACTCTGTTACAATACAAAGAGAAAGACACAAAATGTGCATTTCTGAACCATAGTGTATGGGAACTGCTGAGTCACAGCCTGAACCACTGATTGAGCACCTGAGGAAAAGACCCCATCAGCCCTGAGAGCTCAGGTGAAGACAGTTCACCTGACTGAAAGGGATAGAGCCTGGCTGCACCTCTCAGATCTTATTTAAGGGCTGACTGCCACTAGGGAAGGTTCTCTTTCTGGAGATCTCTTCTTGGCAGAGCTTTCCCCTGCAAACCTGGACTCTTCTAATACAAGTGAGCATACTTGTCTTCCTCGATAGCACCTTTCTATTGTGCCAATCCTTTTGTCATCACACCTCTGTTGTAATGCCTTTTTCCATTGTACAGATCTGCCCAATTGCTACACCTGGCCTTTTGTGGGGTGTGGTGCAGGTAATCATCAGTTCGAAGCACAGTGCTAACATGCATGTACTTCACCTGAATGACTAAGACTTCTGTCTTTAGGACCTTCTCTGAAGGTCATCTTTGTGCTTAAAAAAGCAGGACTAGGAGTAAAGATTTTAAGGTAATGATTTTTGTTTTTCACTTGACTTTCAGTCTTTGACTATATTGTTCCTCTCCTGTAATTTGTGACAATACTGCCAGATTTACCACTGTTAAATCACTCTACTTGAGACCTACTGCTCGTACCAAAAGGCAAAACCCTTCAAAGCCTCTGTCAGTAGAAGTTGGGGAAAAGCTACCCTCATTTGCTCTACATTTGGAGATTGCTGCAGCCCTAACCAAATCATGTTTGTAGGGCAGCCTGCAAAGACTTCGCCTTTGCCACTTTCCTTTTCTTCTCCAGTTCCTCTATCCTTCTCCAGTTCCTGCTCTACTGCCAAGGATCAAGCTCCCTGTCCTAGAGTAGTAAGCTCCTGTATTTTTTCCATGGTCAACATCTTCCAGGCTCCAGCACAAACTTTGAGGCAGCAGGACCAGTTTCCTAGCATGAGCGCAAGCCAGTGATAAACTCTCAGTGATAAACTCCGGGACAGTGAATACAATGCCAAACTATACTATAAATCTTCCCATTCCTACAACAGGCTTAACTTCTGAAGTTCCCTGAGCTCCTTGTCTTTAGCTGTCCAATTTTTTAACTGAAAACTGAGGTCAGAGACTGCCTCAAGCATTATGTGTTTTGGATCATATTACACATTTAACAAATAGTATCAAAAATCAACAAAGTAATTAATTAAGCAGCCCTGAACTCTTTGA
This sequence comes from Chrysolophus pictus, assembly GCA_037305975.1. Lineage (NCBI taxonomy): Eukaryota > Metazoa > Chordata > Aves > Galliformes > Phasianidae > Chrysolophus > Chrysolophus pictus. The sequence goes on along the minus strand of CM074582.1, from coordinate 14,364,726 downwards.
GAACAAGGGCACTAGAAAACTGCACTTTCTGTTTTGTTCAGAAACACAAAGCATATAAATATTTTTAAAACTCTCACAATATTTTCCTTGTTTAGTGTGAAATAAGATGATTTAAGGTTTTGTTTGTTTCTGTGTTATGAAGTTTCATTAGGTATGTACAGGATGGAATATGAACATACATTTGCCCAGTCAGATTGTTGACTTTTATCTCCAAGTCCCTCAAGTTCATAAATAGCATCTCCTTGGTACTGCACTATTGGTCTTATGCCACAGGCTTGGACACCATCACTTACACCACAGTTTCTCAAATGCTCAGATGTGTAATATCAACATCCACAGGCTTGTGTCCAACCAATTCAAGAACCATGACATTATGTGTACTTTCTACTCTAAAGTCTCTGTCATAAGCAGGAACTAACTGTTGGTAGGCTGAGATACCTCTAAAGCTAGATGCATTCCTCAGCAGTTTTCAGCTCTTAGTAGCATCTAGTCTCTGAAGTCCCTCACAAATGTCTTATAACTGTTGTTTCAATTTTCTTGTCCACATGGATCAATAGCAGGGGAAACATTAAAACCAACTGAGGAAAGCCACCTGCTTTCTGATCACATTACTAGGTTGCATCATGCCTAAAGTTCTCTCAGCTATGATAGCATTACATGTTCTTGTTCTTAACAAGCTTTTGAGCACTCCTGGCAGAACAGCTATGTATTTTGTGAGATGGAGAGAAATCTGTGATGCCCAGGGTGACTTCTGCTCTGTGAAAAGGGGATTTGCAGTACCTATCTCCACGCTTTCAGCACAGTTAAGGAAAAATCTTTCCTTGCTTAACTGCCTCAAAATCAGATCCGTATGACTAAATTAGAAAGACCTTTCTCTCACTTTTCCTGATCTGCGCTTTGGGAAAAAAAAATCATTAGAGGTTTCTGAGCAATCTGCCTCAAATTATCCATGGGACCCAGTACGTTTTGGAATGGCATTCATTGGATTATTTAGTTCTGTACCTTGCCAGCCTCTCTCAGCTGGAAAAAAGTCTGTAAAAGCTACTGCTTCTTTACCTTTAGGCCAAGTCTTGAAGTGTTAAAGCGCAACTCCTAGTAACATGGATCACAATAAAATCTGAGTTCCTTTAATTCACTTTCACCACTGGTTTATAACATTGGGACCCAAAAGGTTGTTTTGCAAAATTAAAGAGGATCAAGTGTCCTGTAAATTTTTTAATACCATGTGAAATTTGAAAGTCTAAATAGCACAGGCTTAGTTGTAGTGTCTATCAGCGCTTGGACATTTAATGAGTTGCATTTTATGAGTCTGTTTTTCTTGGGGACAATAAAAGGATATATGAAGGGGTAAAGTTAGAAGACCATAGCACAATGTACCTTGCCAGGGTCTGTCTAGCACTTTCCCAAGGGAAGGATAGGTTAGGTCTGTAGCCATGGTGTATCCTGGGTGATTTTTAAAGGCCTTTGAATAAAAGAGGGCACTGTAGTCCTTTTTGTTGAAGTGGAGGTGATGGGGAGGCAGAGACATATTGGCAGGCATCTGCAACCCATACAGTTCAATGCACAAATGCAATTGCAAAGAAATGTACATGTTTCTGGCTCTGGTGATGTGGTCCCTACTCCTTTTATCTTATGAATTTTGTTTCCCATTGAGGGTTAACATGTGACAAGAGATCAAAATGCATCAAGCTGATCATTAGGCTGCCATGTGAACTTCCAATTAAATATTTGTTGCTATTAGTATTGTTGCAGTTATCACAGGGACATCTCTGCTCTGGAGAACTCACCAAGAGAGCTGAAGGAAAAGAGTCCAAACCATTTGAATGGACTCTTAAGTTAGTCTTAATCAGTCCATATGAAAACTGAATTCCATCAGAATTCTTTTTTTTTTTCTTCATATCTATGAATTCTCACCTCAAAACTTTCCTTATACCATGTTCCTTCAGATAGATTTTTCCAAAACATATTTGTACAGGGCTGAGAGACAGAAGTAAAGAGTTTGACAACAGCTTGTAGAAAGCAACTTCCTTTTCATGTATCTCCTGACTGCAGGATATACTTTTGTAATACCTGAGACATTTTTCATCTCTTTTTGTTGTGCTTTACTTTTGGTAATGGAGAAGCTCACCATTTTGTGTATAAATAAATTTGGTGTGTCTTCCATCTTTAGTTTATTATTAAAAATGAACTCTTGGAAATAACTGGAATATGAAGATATATTAAGTCATGCAATAAGCTATGGATGAGCATTCCATTTACCATTTTCTTCCTGGCAATATGGAACATCTTCTGTGCAGTCACATGTTGAAATGTATGTCTGGGTCCATGTATTACCCATGTTACCTCCATCCCCAATGGCTTTAGACCTGCACCAAGTAAACATCATTACACCATTAATCTTATTCACTACTGACTCTTGGCAGCTTGGCAGGCTTGTGGGTAATGTAGAATGTGTAGCTGGGTTGGGCCAGTGGCTCTTCGCTCTTCAGGGAACCCTCGCCTCTCTTGACCTAAGCTGTGCCTCACTGAGCGGTGGATGCTACAAGAGTGCCTTCCAGCTACCAGCGGGTGGGTGATGACTAACTGGGACATCTCCCTTTTTCAGGGCCAGCCACTCCTTACCAGTGAGAAACCCACTGTGCTGGAGCTTGCTGCCCCGGCATTCCCTGTCTCCAGCTCAAAGTCATCAGGCTTTGCTAAGCCCCAGATTCATGCAGTTTGGCACCCTTAGTTCATGAGGAGTAGGAGTTCCATCCAATACATACTGCTACATACAAGTCAAGCAATAGCTGCGGCAAGAACCAGGCCAGAAGCTGGCCCACAATCTCTTCTTTAAACTTCGTGAGGCAGGTTATTAGCTGCTGGGAGGTATGATGGGAATGCCATGTACTGGGAGGAACAAGCCAAACATTTGACTGAAAAGGAAGGGAGGCGGCAGGAGTTTTACAAGCTAAAAGGGAGGTAAGGAAAAGGCCAATAGAATAAATATGATGTATTTTAAATATCTGTTTCTTCCAAAATATGTCTCCCCTTCCTCTGCTTGCAGCCTCAGTTTTCAGGTCTGGAATGATAACCCCCTGTGCTTGCTATTAAGAAGACAGCGCACAGGTTTTTGTTTAGTCCTCAGCATGACCCAGAGGCAAGTGTGCATGGGAACACAGAGCAACACTGCTGGGGGAAGAGGGCAGCTGCTTAAATTGTCCTTCTGAGCCACTTCTGCCAAGATGTGGTGCAACATCATGCTTTTATTGTCATTGCTACCATCCATCAAAAGTCCCCATACGTTTGTGAAACTTCTGACCAGTGTAAGGGGGGTAACATTAGTTGGGGGATGGTTCACAGGGACTTAGCCACAGCGTGGCCCCAGCAGCTTCCAGGGATCCTGCAGCCCTTCTGGGAACAATAACACCCCCGAATACCCATGCAACTGAGGCTGGGGAAGGTCTGACGTTGGAGGAAGGAGGTAGGGGTGGGAAAAAAGGAACTGCAATGCTCACACTCCCCAGCAATCTGGGGCTTTCTCAGCAGCAGAAAGAGCCAGCTTTTGCCTCCACCCTGGCCCAGTGAGGCTATGGGAAACACATCCAACTTGTTTCCTGTAAACAGGCTGTTCTTCCCAAAGCCACAGCAGTAAGACAAGCCACTGAAACGCAAGCAAGCCCAAGATTGGGACAGGTGCCACTGTTGGTGATGGACTGAAAAGCTTCGCTCCTCCTACAGTGCACTGGTTTTTCCGCATTCTCATGCCGTTTGCCTTCCACCTTAGCTCTCCTCCTTTCTTCTCTTTTCCTACCTATCCATTTCCCAGGTCTTGCTATAAGAGTGATCTTTTTAGCAACCATCTCATGGTAAAGTTACAGTTTGCCTTTTCCTAAAGACCTCAGCTCCTGGACTCGCTGCTACCAAGTAATCTCTGTTTTCTTTACAAATTGTCCATTCACATGGGCATCGGGATTTCTGAGAAAATACTGGTGATGTATAGAAAAGTAATTTAAATATCAAAGTGCTAGCAAATGCATCTTGAATAGTGCTGTCAAAAAAACCTGTGCTGCTTTTTCTCTCAGATCTTGCAATATTTTCTAGTCTGCCTCATAGCTGTTAATCAGTTATTACTTGGCAATATTAGGGAGACTATGAGCTTGAGAGAATGGTAGTGAATTCCCCAAAATAAAGATACTGAACTTTTGTCTCCCACTGAAACAAGTTCAGGATACCTGGTAACATTACATTCTGTAGCTGCATAATGCTAGACAAATCGAAGCCAACCAATGTCAAGATGTAGGAAAAAATAACATCAGTCTCTTGGCTGTATGCAAAGCAGGTGGATGAATTTTGGTTTTTGGTTTCAGTGTTGTTTGGTTTTCTTTTTTTTTTTTCTTTTTTTTTGGGGAGGGGGAGGGGGAGATGGGGGGTTGGAAAGGTGGAAAATACGTTGAAGATTGAATTTCAATCTTGTTCTTTACCCACACACAGTTGGTGAAGAAGAATTTGCCACCTCCGGAGCCCCTGGAGCTGTAAGTAGACCTCTGTCCTTTGTTCAATCTATTTTCTGTAGCTGAGGAACATGGCAAGGGATTTTGTCACCATAGTAATGCAGAGCTGTATCTGTTTTGGAATATATATAAGTATTTACAACTGAACCTTTCCAATCCAAAGCCTGCCATGACATGTTTGGTTCTCCCTCCTCGATGTCAGTTACTGTGCATTAAAGACATTTCAGTACAACTAGGATAGAGAGGACTTGATCAGAGTACAGTCAAAACACACCTCAACTCAGCAAAGGCTATGAAATCCTCCACTGAGGTGTGAATGAATCACTGGAAGGTGCATTTACATGAAGTTCAGGCCTGAATTCATCAGAGGTGGGAAGTTCAGCCTTGAAAAATGAGGGCAGTGGGAAAATTCAAAGCTGCAGAACCTACCAGTTGTCAGAGGTGATACCATCCAAGGCAAACCTTGCCCTGAGAGTTTGAGGATCAGCCCTCCTGGAGAGGAAGCATTGAGAAAAGAGGCGCAGAAACACTTGGAAAACTTGAGGAAAAAATGAAATAAAATACAGCGAAAAGGCTATTCTTTCTCCACCTGGAGAAAGGAGTATTGCCAGGATAATTTTCTCCCATCCTGACCCATCTCTCCCAGTCTTGCTTCAGAGGGACTTCTAGAGAAAGCTACTACCTTTCTATGATCTTCTTATTCCCACCTGGCACAGATTTGGGGCCTTCCCTCAACTTTGGCTGACCTTTGTTTGAGAGGATGCCTCTTATCCAGTGCTTTGGAGGTCCTCCAGGTAGCTCTTTGCTTTGCCTTTCAGCAGGGATTACACAGATGCCACAGTTTGATCTGGCACCTGGAGCTGAATGCATTAAATTGTGAGTGTCCCCTTCGTGTTTTTTATTCCAACGAGGAAACCAGGGCTTGGTCTCCCAGGGGATTTCCAGGACTCTCACTGGTTGAGAAGCTTGCTGTCTGATCATGCATGTCTGCAAAGCTGTGTTTACTTCATACTCATCTAGAAAGTTTTGCTAGGAGGAGGCTGCTGTACTGCTTGTCCCTGTGGAGTTTGTTCTACGTTAGTGCTGCAGTTTTTACCATTAATTATAATTCTTTTTTAAATATCCTTGAAAGGAGATGACCCTGTGCAAGAAGGATGAAGATGGCAGGTTTGTTTGTTTGTTTGAATTTTGAAAGCCACAGCCCACCCCAGTGGAAATCTGGGATGGTAAAATAACCATCTCTGTGCTCAAGCACTGTGAATCCAAAACCAAAACCCAGGACTCAGAAAGTTCCACATGTGATACGAGCCTCTGAGATTGAAAATAAACAGCCAGAGAGTTGGCTGGAAGGAGGATCCTTCCCTTCTGCCTTCTGTCTTTGGCTAAGCAAGACAGCTAGCTTAGTGTAAAAGTGCTGCTGATTCTCAAACCGGTACTGTCAAGGTAAGATGTTGAGGAGGAGGGATTATGACTATTTGTATACCGCCTTTTTAAGTATTTGAAGTTCCTTTCATATCTTTGCTGTCTTCTGCCATGAGACAGAGCAGATCCTCTTTGCAGTGTGCTCTACAGCCAGTATATGATGAGAACTGTTACCAACTCTGGAGCATCTCAGTATAAGCTAATCAAATAAACAAATTATTCAAACTCATCCCAACACCACCTCTGAAAAGCACTGTAAAGTAGCCTCTGTCACTCTTTCTGCATCTCTGAAATGCAATCAAGAGCGTAATGAGAGCTGTAACATAGGGGCCATGAGAAAACACTTGTCTGGATCATCACAGTTAAAAGCTTGAGTAAGAACTAAAAGATTTGGCCTTTGAAAGGCATACTGGCTCTGGCTTGGAATGGCTTCATCTCCCAGTAAGAATTGCCCATGTCTGGCAGTATGTAGAAGTATACATGACTGACTCAGGAGGCAGGCAAAACAGCAGGAAATGACTCTGTTTAAAAATTAGACCATAAATTTAGATACAGCTGTTTTGATCCTGGCGCAATTTGTTACGAGTAAATCTATGTATTTCTGGCAGGGATAATGAAACAAGAGAGGGAGAGAGAAGAGAGTAGCGATAGGGTTTTATAGAGGAAACTAAACAGAGAGACACCAGTTTGTGTTCATTGTGTTGTGTATTTCAAGTCACCAGCAATCCAGCCTATTAACAGCTGCCTCCTGATGTACTCAGTACAACCAGGCAGAAGGGGCTCAGGGCTGAGACTCTGGAGACTTGAAGCTTTTTTCTGCCTCTGGTTCAGATTTGTCACTGCACATCCAGCTGTACATGCCCTTGGCACTTCTCCTACCTTCCCTCAGCTTAAAGGGCAATTTTGTGGCAGGGAAGCAAAGTTATCTCTGAAACCAGAAAGCTGGATGTCTAGAACACACTATGTCTCTGCTGCTGAAGCTCAGGAAGGCAATTCTTGGTGCAACCAGAGTTATGTGAGCAGCAACTGAAAGCCATTGAGACCTGAGAAAGAGGAGGCTTTGTGTGCCTAAGCAACCAGGAGTTAAGTATCTGAAACTAAGCAGCTCTGGAATGAAGGCCCTAACTAGCAGTGGGCAAATCCCAATAACAAAATAACATGGGGATCTGGACTAAAGAATGCCAATAGTGCAGCTCTGCTCTGCTCCACTTTCTCTGCTCCCATCTTTAAAACCCCCTCGTTAGGGGGCTGGTTACTTCTTAGCAGGAAACAACGCTGCAGCACGTTAGCACGATGAGGGCCTGTTATTACAGCTGGAAAGAGACTTCCTGAGAGAGTTCCTCCATTTGGTTGAACGTAGCTGGACAAGCTGAGCTGAGGGCATCCTCGTTTACACATTCTGCACCCCCAGGCTGAATGCCACGACAGAAAAGCAAAGGACCACAGCTGGGAGGGGACTTGATAGAGCAAATGTTTCCTGAGGTTTTATTCCAGAAACTTGGTTATATTGAAGTCCTGGAAAAATACCCAGGTCTGCTGATCTGTATCATGAAAAGGTGGTTTGTGTCACACAGAAGGGTGGGGAAGGCAAAGGAAGAGCCCAGAAATGATTCACTTGGCACTACTCTCATTTCCTCTGTTGGAGCTTCACTAAAACCTGTGCAGCAGCAGGATTGTATTCTTACCTCTGGTCCTCTGTCATGCATGCACTCCAGCAGGACTCAGAGCAAGGGAAGATCTAGCCCGGCAACTGTTAGAAAGTGTGATTTTAAGTAATGGCTTGTAAAGCAAAGCAAAGAAACAGCAAAATTGCTGGGAGAATCTGGCTACGCGGACTACAATTTTCTCTTTTGTATTTAGTGAAAATACTGCTGTTGGACTGTGCAAACAGAACATTTGCAGATAGGTCCACGCTTTTCTGTACTGTCTGCTTACCAGTATAGTTCCATGTTCCTCTTTAGCTCTGTAGAAAAAGCCTGAGATTCTGAATTAGACCCACACAAAGTAACTGTCTCATATTTAGCTAGCCTGTAGACATTTACGCCTGTGCAGTGCAAACAGTACCAAGTGAGCAATAATAGTTGCAAGACAAGCATTTGTAGGGCAACAGCCAAGAATTACGGCAGTGGAAAGAGCTTCACAATCCTATTGTAGAAAGCAAAACATTTTACCCTCTCAGAGAGCCTGCCTTTCTTCATTGATGGTCACGTCATACCCATCTTAAGTAGACCCAGCAATACGAGAGGAAAATAGGCAAAGAACATAGCATTAGAGCTGAGGTCAACATCTGGATGGACTTAGGCTTCACGAAGGAATTCACTGACTCACTGGTACATGTGAGGACTGTCATCTCCTCTGCAGCATTTAATCTGTAATCATAAGAGCCCATCGGAGTAAGACTTGGCTTTCAGAAATATTAATGGAGTAATAATGTTATGAAAAAGGAGAAGAAAAAAAAGAAGGAAAAAAAGCACAAGGAACTGAACAGTTCCAAAAAGCACCGGTATGGCTCACTCCTTACATACAAGCACACACATATACACACACAAGGAGAGAGTAGCCAAAAAGACTGATGTCAAAATCTAACAAAGTTCCCTACTAGGTGTTTGAACAGGACTGGGATAGGAGTTCCATCTGTGCTCTGACTTGATCTGACCTTCAGGGGCTGCATTAGTGATGTCAATGGTTTTTGGAATGACAGAGGTCTCCTCAACTTTCGTGGGGTGTAACGTGGACTCTCCCAGCAGGATATCCACACCCACGTGCCCCATTGCTCTGGGGCAGTGATGCCCAATCCAGGGAAAGGGAAAGAAGAGGAAACAGAGTAAGAAATGCTGGGCAGGGCTTTCCTGTCACAATTGTTTGGAGCAATGTGTGCCATGGTGTCACTTCTTGACAAAATGTATCTCAGACAAGCTGCTGTGGGTAGAACGTCTTTCCTCGTATGGCCGTGCACCCCTCTCCCTCTTCATCTGAGCAGCCTCAGAGCCAACTGAGAGCAATGTCTTATAGCATGACCATGCCTGTCATGCTGCTGAGCACAACATTCTCACTAACCTTGACCACATTCTTGCCTTGACAGTCTTGTCAAATTTTTGTCCACGTGTGGGTCCTAGCTGGCCAAGGATAAAGAGAAAGCCACAGAGCTGGTGCACTGTTCCATGTACTTAAGCCCACAGTCCTGCTCTCCTGCAGATTATGAATAGACTTCTGATAAATCACAGGTGATGATAGGAAGTGATGGGGAACTTCTTTGCTTGTGCCTTCTCAGCTGCTGTACTTTATTTTTTAAATTGGTGCTTTATTTGCTTCATTCCTTGTGATAAGGAAGATTTGCTTATCCTGTTGCAGTGACCTCATGAATTGCAAGGTACCGCATCATATTCCACAGAGAGCAAAGGGACAAAGTGGCAAATCCTGCAAAGCAGATAGGAAAACAGCTGTTCAGGTATCCTCTGCTCTGCAGGAGACAGGCCTTGGTAGAGGGAGAAATTTAGATTCTGAGTTGACTTAACATGATCAGCTCCAACGCTCCTTTCTTTATGCCTCCACCAGCTGACAATTTACTTAGAAGGTCATGAACTAACTATCACTGTCTTGATCCTACCAGATGTTATTGCTGAACGTGAAAGCCATTCTTGAGGCAGCTAACATTGGCCTTTCCTGGATAAGGGAAATTAAAGAAGCAGTGCATCTCAGGTGTTTATACTGTGTGCAATAATTAGCTGATCAACAGAATAACAAGTAAAATATTTATAGCAACTTAGGAGATGATAGTTTTGTTCTCAGACTGTGGTTGAATAGCTGCGGGAAGACAAGCCTTAATCATTTATTTCTCTTTTTTCAATAAATCCTCTCGGTCCTAGACAATGAAGAACTTCCCTATCTGCACCCAGCACAGAGTCTGAAATAACATTCTAGGGATACCACACACACGATAAATAAGTAAAATTAAAGGAAACAAAATGCATCAAGACCTGTTTATTGCATGTTAACTGGCTGCTCCTATTCCAGGCTTCCCAGAAAGCAGAATTGTTTGTCATGCAGTTGATGCTGCAGCATATAGCAGAGGAGGCTGGATCTCAGTAAAACACTCGTCTTCTGTAATGGTATTTCTTGCCCACTGTGAAAGAGAAGGTAGGAAAGCAAGAATGAGAAACACTTTTCTTTGCCAAAAAGCTACAAAGAGCATTAATGGCAAGAGTTAATTGTCCAATTTGCTCCAGTGTTGCTGTCCTAGAGAGCAGAGCTCAGTGCTGCCCCTTCACTCTCTGTGAGGACCTGCAGCTGCCGTAAGAGCTCCCTGCAGCTCCTCTGCTCTGGGCTGAACCAATGCAGGGAACCTGGCTGCTCCTCATACAACTGTCCCCCTAGATTCTTCACAATCTTCATAGCCCTCCACTGGAGAGTTGATAGCTCTCTGATAGTTTTGTGTTGTTCTTATATTGTGGTGCCCAATCTACACACAGTACTTGAGGTGATAGGACCAAACCTTCCCTTGCCCAGTGGCAGTGCAGCCCAGGAGATAGTTGGCCCTTTTGGCTGCCAGGGCACACTGCCAGCTCATAATACAACTTGTCATCCAGAACTCCCAGATCCCTTTCCATGGGGCTGCTCTCAGCCTCTCATCCCCCACTCTGCATATAGAGCAAGGGCTGCCCTGTCCCAGGTGCAGAATCCAACACTTGCTCTTGTTGAACATCATGTAGTTGGTGATTGCCCAGACCTCTAATTTGTCAAGATCTCTTTGCAAGGCTATTACCCTCGAGGAAGTCAAGAGCTTCTCCTGGTTTGTCAGGATCATCCCTGAGCCAAAAAGAGATTTCCATGGCTAGTCACAAGATAGTCCCTGCAGCACTGTGGTTTCACCAGGATTTTTCAGAAAGTCTCATCACAACCTTTCCATCACTCAGCCTGAAAGACAGTACCTCTTGTCCTTGTCCTTCTACTTTGCTTCCTTCTTTGTCTCCTGCCTTTGCCTCTTTGCCTCTGCTGGGAGCGTCCTCTGTTGCGGGGCTTCTGATATTGTCTCGCCATTTCTGCTTTCAAGATCTCTGTGAGGGGATGGCAGCCTCCAGGCAGAGCTGCCTGCTTCTCTGATGTTGCTCAGTATCAGGTGGTGAGCTGAAACATGTCTGGCACATTCCGAGAGATCAGCAATTATGACATATAAGCCTCGCTGGGTGTTTATGATGCAAAAGCCTAAGGAACGCTTTTGTTGCATAGAGGGATAACTGTATTTGGCCACTTGGTTTTACAACACAATAGAAACTGCTTCTTGATTGGCCTTTGACTGTGAAATAAGAGCTTTTCCTTCCATCTCAGAATCCATGAATTAACACTCAGGGCTAAAAGGTTTACCACAGGGCTTTCACTTCAGGGTTTTCATTGTCTTAGGGAAAGGATGAAGACAGTGAGGTTGAGATTTGTGATCTCCCGAAGAGTGGTGAAGCTTAGCAGCCCAAAGCCCACCCATGTAATGGTCTTCTGCAAAAGGCCCTTCTCTTATAATCAGCTCTGACGTGACATGACAATGAAGCAGGGAAAAAAACAACAACACAGAGAAACAGGGAAGTTTGTCAAGAGCAGGGAACACAGATTTGTAATTGGTTGCTACTAATGAGTTTGTTTTCATTCCAAAAGTCTCTCCCATTAAAGAACTGATGCCTGCCATGTAAGAATTCAATGTCAGGAAAGCCAAACCACCCTGTAGCTACATGAGCATTTTTTTCTGCTCTCTTGTTGAAGTGACATATGAATACTGTGAGGTTACTCCTATTGTGCAACTGACGCATTGTTATACTACATAGCAGGATGGAGCTGACCCTAGAAACTCCCAACACACAATAAATTGAGATCCTCTCTTGGAAATGACGCTAGCAGTATGCATTTCAGTAATGATAGCCTTTGGGCCTTGTTCTGGAGTCATAGGGAGTTTATGAGATGTTATATTCTCCTATTTCCTCCCTGCTGAAACTTCCCTGGGAAGGTCTTTGAGCATCAGGATGTGTCACTTCCAAAGGGAAGCTTGGGCAGAATCCATGGCAAAAAATCAGACTACTAGGTAGGCAGGAGGATACAGCCTAGAGCTGGAACAGTTCCCAGGCCTGCTATACTGTCCTGACTTCCATGACTAACTGTTTAAAAGCCTTGAGCCCCAGAAACAGCTTTCACTGTGCTAGTCACATTGGTTGGCCTTTATATATTACACATACGTGATGTAGACACTGCAGACACACTGTTTTGTGTAATAAACTATCATCCATCTCACACAGATGACTCAGAATCTGTCCAGAAAATATTGAATAAGTCCTAAAACCAAACCCAACACTTTTAGACAGCTTTCGATATTCAAAGTAAAAAAATGTAGCAGGCATAGTTTGTTACTACCCAGAATCCTGCACAAGGATATGGATACCATAGCAATGATTTCACAACAACGGTAGATAAAGAAATAAAAAGATTTTGTTTTTCTCTCAAAGCCAGAAAATCAGAAGGGTACTGTTGCTGAAAGTGAGTAAGGCAAGGAGCAAAGGCACTTCTAGACTGGTTATGTAGAAGGAGAATGAAGGCAGCACTTTAGAAAACCATGGAGGTAGAAACAATGAGTCTGAATACGAGTGCAGTATCAAATGGTGGGAATGCATTCATTATAGTCACAGTTATTCTACAACAAATGTATGTCTGGGCATCATTTTCCACGTTTTGTGAGTGAGTTATGTTTTCTTTCCCTACGTGAAGGCTACTACTAAAACAGTAAGCAGTTAACTTAGATGATTCAGCCAGGCCAAGGTGTGATTTTTTTTTAAAGTTGCAATATTGCAATACCTACAAAATTGCATTGTGCCCAAAATAACAGCTAGAGTCATGGCATATGAATATCTGTAGAATTAGACCACAATGCCTCAGTTTAACACAACAATCCCAATACACTGAAAAAATGTCTACAGCTACATTTAATCCGTCTATCTATGGCTTGTTTCAAAGAGGAGGAAAGATTAATCAGGAATGAGAGCGTTACTGCTCCACAGATTTATACAGAGTCAGACTTGTTTGGAATAGCAAAGCACCTTGAGGCAGCTGCCAGTTCTTCACAAATCCTTCCTTCATTCTTTAGTGCAAATTTGAGAGATTGGTAATGAGGAGGGGATAAATGAATGATCAGAGCAGAAACTGCATCAAATCTCATTGAATTTTATCCTTAAAACTCTGCGTTCCTGAGGAGCTCCACAGTCATTAAGTGTGTGAAACTTAAGGTATCTATCCTTACAAGTCAACTCTCCACTAAAGCATTTGTAAATCAAAATCCAGTTCTTTATCTTCAACAGATATTCATAACACACATCTGCAAAACAGCCATGAGGTCACAGGGATCCTACTAACATCTGGGCCCTTTGATTTTCCTAAAAATTGTGATCAGTGACATTAAGACTCTTCTCTTGTACAACTGATCCAGTGGGCGAAATTCTTTTGCCTTTCCCCTCTGAGCCAAAGAAATACATGAGGGATAAGTTTATTCCCCACCCTACCTTTTCTTTTTCTTTTTTTAATTTCTTTTTTCTTTTCTTATTTTTGGTTTGTAATCTTAAGGATCATCATGAGAGGTTTAATAATGCCTACAGGTTTTCACGCTTCAGTGAAAGATGACAATGCACTCCTTAGGCATTTTGTTCAGAATAAGTCTATGTGAAGATCTCCTTTGACTACAATATAGAGTCATTCTCTTAAAATCATCAGTTGTGGTTTTTCTTTAGTGTGTTTATTTTACTATTAAAGAGGGCTCTTCGTGCATAAAAAGTGCACTTGATATGTAAAAAAAAATTAGATCTTTAATAAAAGAGCAGCTATGTTAAAAAAAAGGACAAAGGTTTACATTTTTGTAGTCAGAAAGTGGTTTCCCATTGACTTTCATAGTCTTGTTTCATTTTCGAAGTTACTCAAAGAGCATGCATAAGTTCAAATTGCTGGCCACAGCTGAGGAGGTGAAACAGTAGAAGACCATAAACTGCAAATGCTTACTCACTGTTTGCTGATAGTAGTCTCAAAATGGATAGGAGATAAGTATCCACTTTGCAAAGAAATGAAGTTGAGTACTTTCAGTTGTGGTCACTGAAGCTGCTAACATCAGGTACATGTATGCATAAAGTAATCTGAATTATTAAGACCTCATTTTGGATAACTGGAGGAAAATCTATTCCACACCCTTTTTTGATGCCTCTCAGCAAAGGAGCTGGAGTAGAAAAGTCCTACTGTCCTCACCATCACACACATCCTATCCAAAAAATGGTTACTTCTTGCAGGAAAGCACAGGATCAGTCAATGTCTCTCTCCTTAGGGATTGCCATGAGCAGAAATGCACTCCTTCAAAATACACCACACGGTGTACCCCCACCCTCAAAACTCAGCCAGGGCTGGCCCCTCTCCTGACTTCATCTATGGCCTTAAAACCGTTCCGTAGTCCTAAATGTTTCCATTTGTTTTGTATTTAGACACATGCTTCTAGGATACAGAGGCTTCTGAGGGGGTCATATCTTTTATTTTGTTGGTAGGGCAACTTTTCAGAGTCCCTGGTTGATTATCCCTGTTTACCTTCTGATAGCTGTGTTTCCTGGATAGCTGCCATGTGTTTTTTCCTTTCTTGTTAATCTTGTGGCAGTGATCCTGGCCTTCAACAGATGTAGAGTGTTTGTCCTCCTGGTGTTCAATAGGCTTCCAAATCATAAACAATTTTTCATGTACTTCTGGGTACATCAGCATTCAGAAATCAACCTCCTTTATGAATAGCAGTAACATCTAGCACTGAGCATTTTCAAATCTCTGCAGACACATGAATTCATGATCTCACTGCCTTGCAAAGCAATAAAGTTTTGCAATGACTTTCCACACTTCCAGGGAAGAAAGATGAGAATGAGAAGCCCCAGGTTGTAGGAGCAAAAGCGAGTCATATAAACAGGTACCCCAGCAAAATCTTCTCTTGTGACGTTTTGCAGGTTTAACTTTTGTGTCTAGATAAACCTCTGAGTTTTCTGTAGCTCCTTCAGTCCCACAGAGTGCTCTAGGAATGCTGTTAGCCAAGCAAGACTTTTCCCTGACATCAACACTCAGCAATGTTGAGTTGAAAAAGCGACAGACCATGGCATCTTATTGTATTTGTCTGAGATAGGATTCAAGATGAAGAATTGACACATTGTTTCAATGTCTACACACCAGTTAACTATTAATGAATTCACAGTCAATAAAATATACTCTCTGGGTAATATCCGGTCACCAGTTAAACTATTAGTTATGTTTGGAAAAGAGTTTATGATCAATCCCCAGTTGCCACAGCCTTATATGTTCTGGAACATTCATTTTTTGGCCTGACGCTTCCTAGTAATTTTAAGGGGGGCAAAAACAAATCTTACATGTGCAGGGGAAAGAACACAGCATCCCAAAAAATCTACTTCAATCTTTTCAAGCCCATGCTAGAAGAAATATGCACAAGTTTGGGAATAAATTCTGCCAAGGCAGGCATATTTTTTCCCCAGAAATAATAAGTGTTCCTTTTTGAGGAAAGAACATGCATGGCTATCCCAGAGGTAAGAGTGCTGGGGAAAAAAAAAAAAAAAAAAAGTATCAAAACCTGTGAATTTAATTTTTGATTCTTCATTTTCTTACATGTATGGCTACTGGGGCATTTCTGGAAGAAATTGCACTATGCCCTATTACTGTTACTAACTACGTGAACAGTTCTCAAAGTGGCTTTGTTCACTAAGTTCCTCTGTTCACAAGTTTTATTTACGTGAAGTCTTCAAACTTCATTGCCTGAGAATCTCATCTTGAAAAGAAACTAGGTCTGAACAAGCTTGGTAGAGTTATAAACCAGTTTCAGAGTTATTGATGATATGTGCATATGTATCACATCATTACATGTTTACATGCAGTCTTCAGCCACTTAGAATGTTAATAATACTGTCACAGCTGGCATCACACTTCATGTCCAAATGCCTTAAAGATGCACACAACCGAACAGCCAAACCAACAAAACCCACACAGTTCTTAGCTCAGTGGTTTTAAAATGACTCATATTTCAGCAAAGGACCTAAAATCGTCTCAAACTGAAATGATGGCACTCAGAATCTGGTCCGTATCTGACCTGGTGCTGCTACCACATACAGCTCTTACCTGGTAAAGGCACATTCACATACAGCTACTTGAGGGGTGGCACAGGAGTGAGTAGAAATCAGTTTAATGGGTTAGCTAGAAATCTGTGATAGGGAGGGGTTAGAAACAGAGTTTCTCCTGTGCTGAATCTTTCCATACGCTAATATAGAGTGACTTGATTTTGTTTATGGTATGGGACCTGGGTTGCCCACAAAGTTCTTTTTCACAGGATGCATTTTCTCAGTCCTCCCTCATTAAAGTAAATCTGATTACATTTCAGACTCATTTTTTAAGAGAGGGGAGCTAGCAGGGGGAGTTGGAACCACACACTTAGATAATTTTCATTCAAATCCAGCACAGTGGTCCTCTCTCTCAGCCAAGTCGCACTTAGAGGAAGGAGGCAACGAGGGAAAAAGTTGTGCTATTCTTTGATGGCCTTCATCGGGTGGATGAAGCATGACCAATCATCCATAATCTGACAAGGCCTTGGAAAAGGCAGAATCTTGCCTACATCACGTATACCTCCAATGCCAGGACAATAGGGGATTCTGTTGTGGGCTGCAGGGGTGGAAAAGAAGAGCATTAAAGTTGTAGTAACAAGGAGAAATTATTATCTTGAGGGGGAGTAGTGTCTGTCTGGCAGAAGACATCAGAAGTTGTGATGGGGGGGGGCGAGGTGTCTCATCCCCTCCCTATCCCAGCCCCCAGCCCCCATCCTCCCCGAGACATTTCAACATTCGTTATCCAAGCAGCAAACTCTTTTCTGTGAAGGGGAAGAAAGAAATCGATTGTGTTTTTAAAAGCTACTTGAAGCCCACAAAAGGTGCTTTGTTTCAAAATGGGTTGAGGGGGGTGGGTGCTTTAGGGGGAAGAGTTGAACTTATACCATCATTTCGTCTAATTATGCCTGATGTTATTCCTGTTGTCATGTGGGTTACTACAAAGCCAACTGCCAGCTTGTGTCCCTGAAAGCAAAGACTAAACTGTTACGCTTACAAGGACACGAGGCTTGCTCCCTCCTCCCTCTCCCACACTACCATAGGCACAGGCTCCTCCTTGGGATGTCCACACTGTACAGAAATGTCAGGAAATGAGCGTGGAGGCAGAAGCCACCTAGGAGTTACCAGCCATTCCTGCCAGTTAGTTCACAGCCACCTGGCTTAGCCTGTAAAACTCCAGGGATGTGCTTAAAGATGTCCAACTAGTGACCTGGACTGTGTCATAGAATCACAGGATCATAGAATCATTTGTGTTGGAAGGGATCCTTAAAGGTTATCTGCTCCAACTCCCTGCAGTGAACAGGAACACCTACTGCTTGATCAGGGTGCTCCAAGACCAGTCCAGCCTGACCTTTATTGTCTCCAAGGATGAAGCATCCACCAGTTCACTGGGCAATATGTGCCAGGGTCTCACCACCCTTTTTGTAAAAAAATTCTTCCTAATATCCTTCATTTATGTCCTTTCTGTCTCTTCAGACAATGCATTTGCCATGCCTAATTCCCAGTCCAGGCAATACTGGCATTGATGCTGGAGCAAACAGACCTGTCATCTCATTTAGGTTTCTTCTTAGAGACAGCTGGCTTTGACAGAACTAATGCTGTAGGCCACCTGGCTGCGAGATATTGCCAGCAAGGAATGGCACATGCCACAGGGCAAAACCAGAGCAGTAACAACAAATCACCAATTAAAAATCTCCATCAGTAAGGCCCACCTACTCAACTGAAGGCCAGCTCCAGCAGGCCGATGACTTGTGTCCTGCTTGCACTGACTTTCACATCTTTAAGGTGGAGCACCTCACTGGCTTTCTAAGAGTTCCAGTATGTTTAGAAAACAAGCAGAGCTCACACCGTCCCTCTGCCAACTCTTCAATGTGCATACATCCACACGCCTGCCAGTCTGGTTCACTTGGCCCAGGGAGGGTCTATATCAAAGGGCACTAGGGGTGAGTGTTGCCTTTCCAGCTTTGCCCCTGGACTAATGCCAGCCAAAGCCAAAACAAATGTGGTTGGAACCAGATTCTTTGGCAGGCCCCACCAATTCAGGCAGGGTCACACCTAATGGCTGGGAACGGATGAACTTGAGTCACAGGACATAAATAACCAAAAAGCCTAACATGGTGTTGAAGGCAGCTTAGCAAAGCTTTTGTTTGCTTTCATTGCAGCTACCCTATGCTGCACACCCTGCCCTCTGCTGTCACTTTAGCTTTTCAGGACGCCATTTCATCACTGGCATGGGGTGGATGTTCAGTACGGAGATCCACGTGTTTCCTCAGTGCTGAAGCACTAAGGTACACTGTAAGCCTTGCCAAGGACTTCCTATGCCCCACAGGTCCAGGCAGGTTTTACAGTATTCTTCTCCTGTTTGCACATATTATATATATATATATATATATATATATATATGACAGGAAATTAGCTTGGGAAAATAAACTTACTTGTTTAAGAAGACTGGGCAAGGGATTCTTTTACCCTTTGCAATAACTGTGCTTTATACAGACACGTCACCTGCTTTGGTCCCAGTCTCATCTGAGCAGTTTCTGCTGGTCTGGAAAGAACATCTTTCATGTGACTGTTCTCCCACACTCAAACACTGTTCTGCTTTGGTTTGTTTTTAATATGCAGGGACACATATTGCCATACACCTATGCTGGAGATGGCAAAGCCAAAAAACAGATGCTTACCTCTAAAAGCCGCCCTTGTTTCACATTCACTAACCTCAAGCCCTCCCCTCATCCTCTTACCCCTTTCTTTATTACAGTGAATTACAGTGAAGGATTTGGAAGGGAAAGTGGGTCTTGGAGCCGACTTGGAATCTATCTGACCTGGTTTCTGTAGATAGACACACTGACCTTCAAAGCTAGACTGAAAAGCTCACCTTTACAAAGCAGCGTTCCCAGCTCCAGCAAATGACTGTTGGGACAGACGTGCTGGAAGCTGTAACAATAGCTGTATTGATGGGAGGGAAGATTTTATTGTAAGTCGGATTTAGGAATGAGTAATTATGCAAACAAGCAATTAACTAAAATAAATATGAATGGCTTCCTCTTGGGGGATGCTTTTAGTTTGACTTGTAGCAGGATCAGAGGCAGGAGGTTTCTCAGGGCTGAATCAAGTCTTTAAAACAAAGATAAAGGAGGCATTGGCAATGAAGGGATAAACACTGTTCTGTCTCTCTTACGCATCATTAAATTCTATGTGCATATGTATGCAACGCGGCTGCTGTAATTTACAGAATCGGAAAATACAGTGAAATACCAAAGATTTGAAGCCAGGTAAGCCCACTTCATTGACCTACCATCTGCTAAGCAGCATCATTCTATTTATTCCCGTAAATTTCAGGACTTTTTTTTTTTTTTCCTTTTGGTGGTGGTAGCTGTTTTCTGATTTCTTTCCCCCCTGAGAAGGCAAGCTGCAGGATGCTCGCAAGATCACTGAATGCAGTGATATTGCTGCCTGCCTTGCAGCTTCAGCTAGCTCAGCTCATCAGAGCAGACACTTTGGAAATCCAAATGTTTCTGAGGTCAGCCTTCTTCTGTAGTGCATCACCTCCTTGTTTACAAGGCCTGTTCTGCCCCACGCTCCCGAGCTGATGGAAGGCAGCTGGACTGAGAAAGCAGTGCCAGATTCCAGGAAGAAAAAGAGACCTTCCTGGAAGAGACGAGGCAGCTCTGCAGTTTCTGAGTGGGAGAGGAGGTAGTGGCAGAGACACTCAGCAGAAGGGATTGCTTCTAGGCTTCCCTTTGGGAACATCATGCAGATGGACTCTCAGAGAGGAATTTGCTGGAGATGCAATTTGAATTTCAGTTTGATAAGCAGGAAAAAATTTGTCCCCTCTACTCATTCCCCCTGCCTGCAAGATTCTAAATGTACTCCCAAATGACTTTGACTGTTCCCAAATGATTCCCTTTGTTTTTAAATTCACCAGATTTTTTGGAAGGTAGCATGAAAAGAAAAATTAATCCAAATCAAAGTGGATTGTTTCATTTCAGGTTGAAGGAATTAAATATTCTCTATAGACCAGAAGCAATTCTCTTGCCCATTATTTAGGTCAGATGCCAGGCTGAAAGATTTGAAGATTCTTTTGTTATCAGCTGAGTTCTAGAGCCCCATCTCCCGGAGTCAAGTGATGATGTTGGAAGCTTTGTTTGGTTTCTTTTGACATTTCTAGATCTTGTGGTTTGGAAGAAAATCTTGAAAATATGTTTTAAGCGTAATGAACGCTATGACGTCTGTCTGAGCCTCCACACATCCGGAAACAAAAGTTTCATGGAGAGTGATCTGTTCCAAGTTTATCAAGACTATGTTAACTCCAAGGCTTGCTGCTGAGGCTCTGTTGACATCACTCCTGGAGGGCTTGCATAGGACTATAGCTTTTATTTAAACTGAGTAGTACTTAATTTATCACCACAGTAAACCCACTAGGGTACCTCAGGTTGGATATTAGGAAAAATGTCTTCTCAGAAACAGAGGTGAGGTATAAGAACAGGCTGCCCAGGGAGGTTGTGGAGTCATCATCCCTGGAGGTGTTCAAGAACTAATTAGATGTGGCACTGAGGACATGGTTAGTGGGCACAGGGGGGACAGGCTGATAGTTGGACTGAATGATCATAGTGGTCTTTTTCAGCCTTAATGATCCTATGATTATGTAATCTGAAGAAAAAATCTATTCAACATGGTTAAGCCTCTTCCTCTGTCTTATGAGATATCAAAAATCATCTATTCCCTGGCCAGCATTCAATTCCAGTGCTGCTATATCATTTTGCAAAACTGGATTTTACTGTTCCCTTCAAGGATTTGCAGTCAAGCTTCTTATTCACAGGCAATCACAGTACACATTGATTACAGCTAAGTTCAAATCCTGAAAAAGAAGAAATGACACCAAACAAGAACACTCACATTTTGTGTGGCTCCAATGGTGATGGGACACAGGCCAGCCTGCATTACAGCTATAGTCATGCAGGGGATTCATTTACGGTATGGCCATCCACAGTGGTAAAGTCAAAATGCTCAGTCTGAGCCAGGACCTGGTGCATGGCCAAGATGATTTCCTCTCTAGCCTTGGTATTTACACCCTCCAGCAATCTGGAGCTTTATCAAGACTCTGCCACAGCCTCTCTCAACCAATTTACAGTTATTCACGAAGCCATGGCAACTTGTCTGTGAGTCTGAGCCCTTCACTGTCATTTGGCCAAGCTGGGCAGATTTTGCTTTCTCAATTGCAATTCAGAAACCAAGCCAGCTCAGCCACCTCTGGTCATTTTGGTCATCATTCCTCTGAACTGCCTCCACTTTTTCTCTTCCTGGCAATGACAGCCTGAAGCCAAGTTGTCTTCTCGCCACTCTTTCAAAACAATACACCAGCTAGAAAGAGGTCTTCTTTCCCAAGGACAGAGGCTGCTGTTTAGGATTTGCTCACATGCTTTCTTCAAACATTTCACTCGGTTCAGACAGGGAGCTAATGATTACTCCACAGCACAGTGCTGTGCACCTCTGCATCCTCCCTGCTGACAGAGCATCTCCAAAACTGCCCCAAGAGAACCCAAACTCTTCCCTTTGAGGGAACAGTGGGTCAGAAACCTTTCTCCTGGGGGGTCTTTCTCAGGTTTACAACCTCCAGGTTTACAGACGGAGGCTGAAAAATAGGAAAGTGAAGAAAGCCAAAGAAGCTGTGTAGGCTGCTGCTGAAAAGAAGACAGTGGCTTAGCACAGCCAGTGAAGGCAACAGAAGTGATACTAGAAGGCAGAAAGGTGTTGTGGGGTGGAAAAAAAGAGGAGCAGGAGATTTAATGGAGAAGGCAAGGGCAGCTGAGGTCAGAGATGGTGGAAAGAGGGGAAACATTGAGGTGGGAAAAGCTGGTGTAAGAGCAGGTGAAAGGAACACAGGAGGCTGAGAAAAGAGAAAAAATGAGACTATGTGGCAGAGAAACAATTCCTGGACACCTTTCTATTGCTTGCAGGAGCCCCTCTCTGTCTCTGACCTCTGAAATTATACAGCCTGCATTGCATGGATATTTTGTGCCATTTCTCCCTGATGTGAAGTGTATGTTTTCATTATTCTGTGCTCCTGTACTAAAAGATTAAGGGAACATCCAGACCACCAGCAGCACCTAGATTAGGGATTATAAATTGAGCCACAAGAAGGCCCAATGCCTTTGAATCAAACAAGAGGTCAGTCCTCAGCCTTCATGCTCATTCTTTACACAAACAGAAGTGTGCATCCAGGACTTGTAGCAAAAAAGCAACTTCAGGTTAGGAATCATCCCTAAGCAGCATCCCTGAGCAGCCGAGCAACATCTGCAGAGAGTCCCTAAGTGGGGGCACAGGCTGTCCCCCAGCCTGTCCCTCAGCAGAAGGCACTAAAAAAGGCATAATTAAAAAGGAAAAGCAGCATCTCTAATTAAAACAGGCCCTATATGGCTTAGTCACTGCCCAGTTCCCACTTTACCCCATGGAGCTTCTTGGTGGAAGCTGGAGATGGGCAGGGGATGGCTGTAGCTCTGGCTTGTTAATTGTGCACAGAATGCAGGCAGTTCTCCTCCAGGATCTGAAACACCAGCGAAAGTGCAAGTGAATCCAGTTACTTGAAAGCCAGGACACAAAACACATTTCCAATATTTCAGAGGATGATGCTGTCTTAAAGATAACAGGATAGCACGCCAGATGCTGGCATTGCAGCATTTGGAAAGAAGATGGGGACAAAGTTCCTGTTTATGCAGAAGTGACTGAGTAACTAGTAATTTTGGGAAGGGAGCATTACACACTCCTAAACAGCAGTCTTCCACTGGGAGGTTTTCAGTTTGTGGTTAGTCGTTGCAGAGCGATATTCATAAGCTGCCATCCAATATGCCTCAGGCCCAGGTCGTGGCTGAGCAGCTCAGGGAAAATCCCCCCAAAACAGCAGGGAGGCTGATTCCTGGCAGATGGGAAGCAGATTTCGAGCAGGGAGGTGACATGCATGTGGAGTCAGCACAGCAGAAGTACACAGACATGGGAGTCAAACGGCTCCTAGTGAGAAAGGCACACAAAATCTGGACATGTCACCAGGAGCAGACAGCAGGGCAAGGAGCTCTCCAACATGAGATCTGCACATCTGGACCCTGGCCAGTCATGTGCTGCTACCCAGAACATTATGAGTTCCCCGTCCTCTCCATAGCTGCAAAATCTGGTCCTTCCCTGTCATCTCCCATCTGGCTGCTGTGACTTTTGCTGTCTAACCCAAGAGCTGAAGGGAGCAGAAGCAGTCCTTGTTCTTGAAGGAAAAGGGAATTCAGTGGCACTGTGGGAGGACAAATCTCCTTCTCATGCGTGGCAGGCTGCTGTCACCAGGTGATGCTGTAGCTGCAGTGCCCCTTAGCCCTGCTGCAGCCAGGATCTCATTTGCATTGCTTTCTTTTGCACTGGATCTTTAAGGCAAGCTGAAAGTTCCCTTAGAATCTTGATTCCCAGGGTGTCAAATGCCTGCTACAACTCTCCTTTAAATGAATCATAAAATCATACAATTACAGAATGGTTTAGGTTGGAGGGGACCTTAAAGATCAGCTAGTTCCAACCTCCCTGCCATGGGCAGGATTGCCAACCACTAGATAATACAATTATAATAAAAAAAGAAATAATAATAATTTTTTTAAAGGGTGGAGACGTTGTTCTTGTTTTAAAAAACTCACCCAGAAGCTGCACATGCTAGCACCAGTTCAAAGGATAAACCTGCAAGAGGGGCTGGAAGGTGGTTAACAGGTAGGAGGCAACTCCCTGTGGGCTGCTCTGCGCTCAGGTGCTAAGTTTGGGTGGGAACCCAACCCCTGTCTCTTGGAAGAGATAGCTGCTGGTACAGCAGCTGCTTGAAGTCTAGGAAAAAATGAATACATTTCTCCATATAGAAAAAAGTTCTGCTGATATGTCCAACTCCACCAATTTACAGCTTTCCTGCATTTGCCCTGGAAACTTGCCAGGTAGTGTACACTGAATGTAAAACATTGCAAGCTTGTGACTGCTTTCCTTCACTTTTTCAAGTTCCAAAGTCAGAGACTGGACTTTTTTTCATTTTCTACTTATTTTCCCCAACGGGCTGAAACAAAACTGTTCCTCATGTGAAGAAGTTGAGATCCTGAAAAGATCTTTGCCTTTGCATGCATGGCTTTACACATCCCCTGTGCTCAGCTCCCAGAAGTGCTCTGCTTTGAAAGAATAACATGGCGTGCAGATGCCTATAAATGGAAGATGAAATTGTTACTATTAAGCCCGGGCCTTGCCAAGGCAAACAAGTGCAGGGCAAACTGTGTGCAAAGGAAGGGAGCTGAGAAAACTCGAAGTCAGCTGAATGATAACTTCACTTTAATTTTAACATCACTTAAAACTTCATAAACACAGCCATCTTATTAATAACAAAACTAGCCCCTCAGTAGAGCTGTTGTTTGGAAAGCCAAGCCCATGCGCACGGGTGCAATGGGAAGAATGCTGCAGGAGAAACATGCCTTCCAAAGCTGTGTTTTAAATTTAAAATAGTCGGGATGTCTGAGACGCAGCAACTTTGCAGGAGCCACGAATAGCATTTGATGTCTGCACTGTGGTTCACCAGGGTCTCAACCTCCACAGCGACAGCAGTTTGTCACGGGCTGGAGCAAGGAATCACAGAATAGCTTAGGTTAGAGGGGACCTTAGAGATCATCTAGTTCCAATCCCCAGCCATGGACAGGGTTGCCAGCAGCTAGATCAGACTGCTCAGGGCTTCATCCAACTTGGACTTGAATGCCTGAGAAAAAGAGCTCAGTGGGGAAAGCTGCTACCTGTGCAAGTAGAGCACAGCCCCACTGGAATAGGAAAACGCACCCAACTCACAAAAGTTATGGATTCCAAATCCCAAGTCCCAGAGCCCGGCTTTCTGCTTTCTCCGTGTAGGATGACATATTAGGACTTTTGATTTCTACTCCTTTCAGGCTTTGCAAGAGCTGTTGATATGGCCTTGAAGGAGTAAACCGTGTGCACACATTTTAAAGTGTACACACCCACAGTGCTCACAGCATCGATCCCTGGTGCCCTTTTCCACCTGCCCTCCTGCCTTGCCAGCAAAAGTTCTTGTGGGATATTCAGACTGTGCAGATGCGAGCGGGTTCCGGGGCTGCACCAGCACAAATGCATAGAGCCCAGTCCTGTGCTCTGTTCACTGTTTAGTGAAAGGGATTAAAAAAACCCTTTACTAATTACTAGGTGATATAAAGATGCCGGAACGGTCTGCAGGGGCTTTGAGATGCTCCATAGCAGACGGCAAAATGGAGCAAAACGTTTTTACGGTTGACTTCCAGGAGTGATTTGGTATCTGCGGCAATCTGATAATCTCAGGGTGAAGAGTGAGAACACAGTGGTACAAGGCTTGCTCTTTATTACTTCTGACATTTTATAAAGGCAGGCTGGCTCAGCAGCTCCCCTAATATATAGCTCCTAAAGCAGAGATGCAATTCCTAACGCATTCCTAATGAAACCCCCCTGACTTCCATGGCCTCGTGTTAAGACTGAATTTGGCCTCATCAGTAAGGCACATTTGGATTTCCAAACTGCAAACTGCCTCTGGATTCCAGAGGGACTTGAAAGACTCCCAGAGCACTGGAGTGCAGCAGTGAGATTTATGCTTTTCCCTGATTTTTCACTACTCAGTAATACATCTGTAGGGCCAAAGTAAAGCCAGATTTGGCATACCCCACCCCTGATTTCTCTACTACCCAGGGAACTAAATGGCAGTGTGGACTGGAACAGTAATACTCTAAGCTTTAGAAGAGTTTTTCTTGGGTACTTTCACAGCCTGTGGAAAGAATGTATACATGGATATTTGAAATACGAGGACTCTACTTTTTATCTCTCATGTTTGTAGGCCCACTGATGACACAGCTTCCCATGCAGAGGCAGAGAAGGGAAACCCAAAAAGCTCCTTCTGTTATTTGTTTGCAGGACAATAGCACCTCTAGATTTGGTTTGTACCTACTGGGCAGTGTTTGCATCTATTGCCTAAACTAGTCCTGGCTCTGGAAGAAGATGACCCCTGAGCACATAAGACAAGCAGGTAAAAGAAGGAAAGAGGCACAGGGAAGGCTGTACAGACCTAAAACAGGCTCAAGGTCTAACAGCAGCACAGGGAATCTGGTCCTTATTTTTCCTTCTTTTGCCCAGAGATTAAAGGGGTTGGGAGACTGTTGTTTCCTCCAGCCTAACCTAAGGACCCTGATCGCCCCTTGGGATCACTGGCATCCTGCCACCTTCCTGGCATCATTCTCCCATGCACACCCTCAAAAGCTAGCTGAGATTGTTCCAGAGAAATTTCCCTGGCCTCCTTTTCCACCATCTCACATCTCTTTCTCTTGGCAGTAGGACTGGCTTAAGGTTCTTGATCACTACAACCATCACACTCAGAGGTCTCACATTCCTTCAGCCTCCCTCCTTGCCTTGGGCTAGGAGAAATCGTAAAGTCTGAGTCCTGCTGTTAGCAGTGACCACATTCTCACAACCCCTCTCATGAGTGTATCGAGAGAGAGAGACACTTAATCTGCTAGTGACAGAGCTTTGGAGCAGGGGATTGCAGTAGAGCAGTATTTCTCACCAAGTTGTCCACGAAGCACTGTCAGAAATTGCTGTGAAATGACAGCAAATTATTAATTTTATTAATTCATGTTCTCACATGTGAATATACAACCAAATGGGGAAAATAACGAGAGGAACATGTAGGAGATCATCTTCCTCTGAGTAAGCTGTGAATGAAAAGTATTGCGGCCACACTGACAAAATGGTCTCTGGCTTTTCTCTTTTAGAAGCAGTTGTCATATTACCCAAGGTTACAAAGCCCAAAATGAGTAGGTCTCTGAAGGCTTTCTCAGTTCCATTCCTATGACTTTATAATCTGAAGATTACTTGGTCTGGTTTTGATTTTTATTTTATTTTATTTTTGTATCGCTGTTTTCCATCTATTCACATTGTCTAGATGTATTCATGGGCAGCCTGTACCCAGCTGTTCTTGTGCCAACATTGTGCTTCAGTTAAATAGCTCTCCTTTGTCCCCAGCATTTAGGCTCCTGACGTATCTGTGGCAGCCAGTCCTGGTCTTACCCTTTTCAGCCTTCATTTCACTAAACTCAGCCAGCCAAACTCTTTCAATTGCTGTCCTTCTCCAGGATGTTCCAGGATCCCTTCTCCACATCTCTCATCACAGTCTTCTGCTTTGCAGTGTGGCTCAAAGATTGAGATAATTGCTCTCTCTCTAATCAATTTTAATTTCCTTATCTACTCGTGGCTTGGTACTTCTCACCACAGTTTGCCCAGACCCCTGACTTCAAACTGGTGACAGCGGGTGACAGCATCCCGCTCTGCCAAGATAGATCAGCTGTCCTGAGAGCACTGCAGCCAGCAGGAACCTGCCAACCTTGAGCCCTGCATGCTCCCCAGATCTTTTATGATGTCACATCCCAGTTTCGCAATTTCCCAGGTGCCTTCTGGCCAGTGGCACAAGCTGCTGAGGCACACACCTTTCTCCCAGATGACATTATCCCTTGTGAGGCCATAAGCTGTGATCCTCTCTGAGCCACCGAATGTAATTCCAGACATGAAGAAGGAGTGACTTTGCTCTGGGTTCCGAGTAGTAAAATCTTATGCTGCACAAGGTAAGGGTGAGCCACTTCTTGTAGAGCACAGAAAGCAAACATCCTGCTTCTATCCAGCTGGGGAACAGCAGTAGCTATGAAGGAACAGAAGAGAAGCAGACTGAATAGTGAAAAGTCACCATGCACTGAAAAAATGCAGCTGCATTTAAAGAGAAAGGGGAGCCTGACACTCCCAGAAGGATTTCATTGTTTGCATTTGTAAGACACTAGGCATTTTTAATGATGTGTTAATGACTATATTATTTTCAGATGGGATTCATCACACTGCTTTTTCTCTATTTAAAAATTTAGCATCTAGTCTTAGTAGGCTGTTCAGGATCCCTCTCTACTGAAGGGCAGGAGATCTGTTTCTCTCCGAAAATGCTCCCTATGACAGAGGGATGCACTGCCATCCTGAGCTGTCAGCCTTTTTCCATGGGCTGTGGCAGCACATCCACGCTCTGTCCCAGCTGTGCCTCACAATTGTCCCTTCAGCTACAGCCACATTCTTCTGCTGTGGCCAGGGATTTGAAAACCCTAATTTGAATTGTCCCAGAGCAAGGAGCCAAGTCTGAATGAGAGGATGGGAATCCCATTGTTTATTTGGGTGAACAATAGGTAAACACAGTCCCAGAGGACCAGAAGCACCCCCTGGTTGAATGTTATATATTAGTCTCCTCATTCTTTAAGATACTCATATTTGCAACCATCATTAATAAACCATCATTAGTAAAACAACATATGGGACTTCTTTGCTCTGTAAATTGCCTTCCCGCCTCCAAAAAATGCTACTGAGTGTATCCACACACTGTTGACCTGGGCCAGACTGAAAGGCCTGATTGAGGGCAGGCATCTGTGGGTATTTGTTGATTTGTGAACAGAGACTTCCCCAAGGGCCTGGTGGTGTAACCAGCTTGCTGGTACTAAGTGAAGACCATCCCATGTGAAATCATGCTCCTTTTACTCTCTGCTACGTGGGGAAGCCAAAACTGGCAACCATCAAAATCCTGAGTCATCGCTGGAGATGTCAGTCTTTATTTAAAATACTTTGGGGAGGGACTGCAAGCATTGCTGCTATGACTACTGTCTATTTTGGGTTCCTCAGCCCTCAGTAAGCAATACTATAGAAATGCAGAGCTAAAGCAGGACACCTGTGCCCACCTTCACAGCCATTTGTGCCATACGTACATACATTCCTTGACAGATGCAGCTCATCTTATAATCTGGTATTGTTTTTTTACTGGAGCTGTATCTGTAACAGACACGCTCCAGACCTCCTCTTCTCTGCTGCTTAGAAACCCTCTTCTAATTTCCAGTATCTACGTTTATTCACGGCTTACTCCGAAGCTCTTTTTTTCCCCTAATCTCTATATAAATAGCCCCCAGCAGCCTGGATAGCTTGTTAGCAGAGCATAGTTGATCCCCACTCGGGGCTTTGAGACCCCCAGACTTTGGCATGAATCAGACCCCAGCTGATGGCATGCGCCGTGTTTCACAGGAGCGGGCTTTGTGGCTCAGATATTGCTGTGACCCAAGAGCTGCATTGGAAGACACATCTTGTGTAACAGCCGTTTTATTTGCAGCATTACTCGGAGCTGACTTTTCTCTGTCCTTTGTCCTGGGGCTCTGTTTTTTGGCACCACCTGACATTTGACTCAAGGATCAGTCAGTATTTCCATAATGATTAACCCACTGATTGTAAGCACTCATGGCCCGGCGTTAATATGGGAATACTTTGATTTCACAGATGCCAAGTGACCGTTGCTAACCAAATAAAAACGTGTCTTGAAAGCCACCCTTCAGGGCACCCTCTGTGCTTGGGGGAGGGCTCATGCAGCGATCAGGAGAGCTCTTTCCTTTGGCTGCCTTACACAGCACATCCAATGCAGCAATGACAGCTCAGAGCAGAAGGGGTGATCAAACTCACGGAGGAAAAAAGGAGTTAAAAATGTGGAAAAGAAATTGGCACTGGAAAAATCTGAAGGAAATGGCATTTTCAGAGGAATTTCGTTTCTTGAAATACAAAGTTGCATTCGACTTTAAGCCATTTTCTGTCCTTTTGAAGTCAATTTGCTTCTCCAGAAATGCCAACAGCTTTCATTTTTAGCTCTTCTGAAAGGCCTGGGGATTTTTTTTTTTTCTTAATCTTTTGAATGTTTTCAGAAGAAAATGTAGAGCCAGAAAGTCATTACAAACACAAGCGAGAAAATAGCAAAATGCCTGATTACAAAATGAAGCATTTCAGGTTTTCCTCTGTTGCCATTCTTTAAAACATGAATATTGAGCTATTTTTTTTAGTTCTTTCTCTATATTTTTTTGTTCAAGAAACTTTCATTTGTGAAGTGTTGCTGGGAGCCAAGCAAAGGTGCCATGTGGATTGCTGACAGACACTGTCTGTGGGAAGACAGTGAGATGGTAAATCTCTTAATTAATTAGTGTCTTTTCATTTGCATTCAGGCAGACAATAAGTTTAGCACTAGGAAAATACTTCAGCGTAAGAACTGGTAAGGGCATGAATTCCTTATCTATATTACCTTACATCCTGCACCGAGGGAAACAAGAACTTTCCTTCCATAGCTGTCTGTCATTGAGCATGAATAAGTCATTGCAGTGAGTGTGATAGAGCAAAACTTTTGTAGTGTCGTGCAAGTCATGGAGAAGAGCATAGGGTGATAACCAGCTTAATTAGGAGACAAAGGAATATGGTCCCCAGGCTGAGAGCACTGGAAGGAGGAAGAGACCGCTGGGAGACTGCTAAAAGCAGGTCAGAATACAGACCTGCCTCTCGGGTGATGCAACTCCGACCTGGAATGACCGCATATATGGGTCCAGGAGATCACGGGATGTTTGTAAAATAGATCTTCTCTCTTGTGTAAGCAAGAGGATAAAATTATCCTGGCAGCAGCTGTTTCCCAGAAGGAGGATCAAGGCTGGCTGTTTCTCCTGCAGACCAAGAGACATCAGGCTTTCCTATCCCCAGGATCCTGCATTTCCCATCCTGTGCAAGTGGTCTCAAACACATGGACGTACTCATTTCTCTCTGACACATTATCCACAGCAGCATGGTATAAGGTTCCTCTTAACATTTCATACTGTGTAAGTCTGCTTCATCATGGGTTTCTGCAACGTGGGAAGCAGGAGAAGGAATGGGGAATAGGAAGAAAAAAATGGAAGCAAAAACAGAGTGAACTGAGCAGCTTTGACAATATAATACCATCCTGCAGCATCCCCAGAAACAAGATGGCGTTGAAGCTCCTTTAGAAGACTCAAGTTAGCTCCCATTTCCAGCTCCAAAGAGGACATGGACTTTGATTAATCTGCTCAACTGGCACTGTGAGGATAAATCCTGTGGGCAGTCCCTCAGTGGATGGCAGAGGAAGTAGAGGTTCAGAGGAACAGATGTCTCTCAGAGGAACGTGATGCCCAATGAGCTGAGGCAGATAACAGACCACAGCTATGTGAGGTCCTGTCCTGCATTCTTTGGGTTGCCTATTCAGCACCAGGCAGTCCAGCACAAGCTCAGCAGCAGTACAGTGCCCTTCCACCATGCTACAAAACTTGCTGTTCCCTCTTCCCTTCCAAAGGAGCCCACACACTTGAATTTGTATTTTCCTGAGTGAATAAGGGCTTTGCGTGTTACTGGCAGCACTCAGACCCGTGTGTGGCATGCATCTGCTGCTGAGATAAATCAGAAGGAATGGCAGGGTGGTCAGGTGAGCATCTGACCCAGAGCTTTAACAGCACATTTAATTTACAAGCAGGGAGAAGGTTTAATATTTCTATCCCCTGTAAATACACTCACATGGCATCCCCCCACCTGTCCCCTGGTGGTTGGGCTGAATGCCACTGGCTAAGGAGTGGAGCCCAGGCTGATTTTGCGTGGACATCAGGCAGAAGTACTAGGCACAAAGATATAGAATCATAGAATCATTGGGGTTGGAAGGGACCCTTACAGGCCATCTGGTTCAATTCCCCTGCAATGAACAGGGACGCCTACAGCTGGATCAGGTGCTCAGAGCCCCATCCAGCCTGACCTCAAGTGTCTCCAGGGATGGGGCACCCGCCATCTCTCTGAGCGACCTGCTCCAGTGCCTCAACAGCAGCTAGACCCCAGATATCAGCAGCTGAGGAGCAAGCGAACACCTGGCCAGCCGTGTTGCATTTATTACCATATAAAAGTTTATTCCCATCATAAAGAGATGTGCAGTCAGGTGATGGCAAGGGCGAGTAAGATACAGAAAGCTTCCAGTTTCAGACCTGGCTATCAGAGAACGCTGTCCCCATCACTGATTTGTGAATTTGTCTCTTCAGTATGTCCCACCCTTAGGGCAATCTCCAGACCACACACTCCCAACATATTTCCATGCTGTGGTCCTGGCTCCATCAGACTCAAGGAGAGGATCACATCCATCCTGTCTGTAATTTCACCTTTCAGGTGTTTGTGGATTTCTCTGGTGCCTGAGGCACTGTCTCTTCAGTCATGACAGCACTGGTGGCAGCAGTGGGTGATGGTGAGGTACTGGCACAGGCTGCCCAAAGAGGTTGTGGATGCATCATCTCTGGAGGCATTCAAGGCCAGGTTGGATGGGGCCCTGGGCAGCCTGATATAGTGGTTGGTAACAAACTCATAGCAGGGGGGTTGGAAATGGAAGATCTTTAAGGTTCCCTCTAACCTAAGTCATTCTGTGATTCTATGATTCTGTGATAAAGCCCTGCCTACCTCTCCAGGTGTATGCCTGATGGGTTCTGGGCAATAATACCCCAGAGTGCTCCACGGCTGCCTGAATTATCAAAGATCTTCAGCTGAGATCTTTTCACACGGTATGAATTGCCAGCTGCCACGCAGCTAACCTGATATTGAAGGACACATTGCATTACAGCCTCTGAACTGGCTTTGTTTTAAAAGGGCTGTCTTTTGTCTGTAACCCTTTAACTTTCTGTCTCTTTTTACCTTCCCTGAGGCTGCTCTTTGCTTCCTTCTTTCAGCCTTTTTTTCTTTTCTTCTGATCAAGCAGCTCTCCTCTCTGTGACATGGTTGTGGATTCACATCACTGAACCTAAATTTTAGGTATCTGTCCTAAACTGGCGATCTAAACTCCCTTTGCTGATGGAGGAAACGCTCCAGAAGACAAATCTTCCCTGCTTGTTTTGATTTTGTCTTAATCCAGCATAAATCCTCTCCTGGAGTTGCCAGTATCTCATGAGCAGCTGTAGTGCAAATCTCATTTATGTGTCACCTACTTTTTAGGTAATCATAATATACAGTGAGGTGACTCCTGCCTATGTTCAGAGAACTGAAAGCAGATTTTTCTCCTGTAATTTCCTTGCAGCTTGAACACATGGATAGCCTTAAGTCTTTTTCTTTTTGAAAAAGAAGTTGATATGTCTAGATTATTAGAATTAATGCCAGTATCAAAGTTGTGCTTTCCACCTTCAGTTCACATCTAACTGTTGTTTGATTGTTCCATATCTAAAGGATATATGGAAATCATGGCACCTAGGACGTAAACAGAAATATTCCATAAAAGGATGAGACTCTTGTTTCTGTCTGGTATAAATTCTGGTATAGATCCTTCAGCTAAGGATGGCTCTGTTCAACCAGGCACTAACGTATCTCCATTGCTTTCCTAACATGCAAATGGGATCATGCCTTTTTCACAGCACTCAGGTACATCAAGTAACCCTATAAGGAGGGTAAGTAAGAATATTGCTTCCAGGTTGGGCCAGTATTAAATCTACATTTCTAAGGCCAAGCATTTGAAGGCATGAGTTCTGCTGAAGGAATCAGGAATTAAACTTTACATCACAAAGGCTTATTTAACATAAAGTAGTTATGAAAAGGATAGTTTTCTGTTCCAAGTTTTTCAGTCCTTTAAGTTTCTAACTGTTTAGGCCAATTCCAGAAGTTAAAAAGTCCTTCATTACTCTGAGCTAAATCTGAGATGATATGCAACCATCTGACTCCAGGAAGGGTGCTATGAGAACAAACACCTGTAATGTGTCAGGGTGGGCTGGGGGGCAAGTTTAATGAAGAAATTTGATGAAAGGATGCAATTCTTCAACTGCCCCCCTCCCCCCAGCCCAAACCTGGAGGTGGAAATGTGAATGCAGATCAATTTAAATCATAACCTCAGGCTATGGAGGTTTGGCCCTCTCAGTGCTTACTGTTAATATCAAAGCATGAGGAGTTTTACACGTGGAACAAAATTTTTTTACCAAGCTAACACTTCTATCTCTGATTGCTATAGAGAGCAGCTGAGATGTAGCAGAGCTGGCAGGAGAGATGGACATCCCCAGACCCAGATGCCAAGCATCTTTTTTCCTCCTTCCTCCTGATGCTGTCCAGCTTCTTTGCTCCGACTCTGCTCTCTCCTTCATTTTTGAGATTGTGTTTCTCAAATCCTTACACATCCTTTTGGCTCAGTAGTTCCTTGCCAGTGCATTTGAGAATTGTCCCCTATCCTTTTGTGTGCTGTTCTGCCTAAAATGTCATGACAAACATGCTTAATCAAGCTCCCCTGAACCAGTCAAATCTCTGGGGAGTCCAAATTTGTATATTTTCTTAGGCAGAGTAATATCACACAGAGTACTGAATGACAGTTAAAAACCACATCTGGATCTTGCTCTATTATAATACATCCATAGCCCTAAGGGGAAGCAATGTGGTTTAGTGATTCATGAAACCTAAGTTTTATTCCCAGCTCCTCCACTGCTTCCTGGGGTGACCTTAGCTACTCTGTTTCACTGCCCTGTACTTCCACATGCCGTCTGTGAAAATGAGGGGTAGTGGTGGTCCCTCCTGCCCAAAGGCCTTTGATTTCCTCTGAAGGCAAGTGCAAAGTGTTATTGCTCAGCCTCACATTCTGTTTCTGCTTTAAAATGGAAATGGCCTACATCTTTCATCCAGACCTAAACATAGATTCTCCATAGCTAGGTATACCTCTGCAATCTTCATGAGGCTCTCCTGTATCTCTCTTCTGCATCCACAACTGTCCATGTTCAACACTGTTAGAGCTGTGATCCCATCCCCATGAGCAGAATGGATGTCAGAGCTTGGAGAAGCATCTGGAGACTGGGCCACCCAGTGTGTCCCCTAGGAAGCACTGTACTCAATGGCAGCCTTGTCATTTTGCAGGCTGAAATCCCTGGAAATAATAATAATAATAATTAAAAAAAAAACAAAAACAACAACAACAAAAAAACAGTAATTGTGACACAAAAAGTTGAGTCCTAGGGAGAGGGCCAGCATAAAGTAGTGGTTGTGCCTCTGTGTGGTACATGGCTCATCTATGACTTACTGAGACACAAACAGTTAAGCTCATAAAGAGTACAAAGTGACAAGCCTGGCTTTTCCTTTGAGAAATATTCCCATATTTCCCAGGTTACAACCCACTAGATAACAACCTTGAGCTGAATGTTATCACGGCTGAGATTTCCCACCGCAGCAACATACAGGATACTTTTTTTGGTTCTCTCCAAAAAAAAAAAAAAAAAAAAAGAAAAGAAAAAGAAAAAAGAAAGAAAGAAAAAAAAATGCATACAGCTAAATAAAGTGAAGGTTCACAGCTCTGACAAAGCCTTTCAGTGGGAATCTGGGACGCTTTTCAAGTGTTACCGACTGCTTTATTTTCCCATGGCTCTTTCCAAGATAATAATTGCTCCGCAGATGTTTCCCTCAGGACAGTGAGATGTTCAGGTACCGGGGGGAAAGCTGAGGCTTTGGGCTATCATTCACAAGGCTACTGTTACCTGCTGTGTTCTTGCAGAGTGCAGCCTTTTCCCATCACAGAACTTCTTAGGCGTCTGGTTTATCAGAAACACTGTAAATTTGAGCCCTCTGGCTAATTGTGCCTGATTTATGTGAATGACACGGTTGTATCTCTATGCAACATGAATAAGAAGAGGAAAGACACTTAGTTTCTGCCACACACACAGTAACTTGCATGAGCCCAAACTCAAGACTCTGAAATCTGTTACTCAGCACTTCAGCAAGTCACAGCATTTAGACATCATAGAAGGTTCACGCTTCTGGCTTCTGACACAATACCAACAGGTATGGGAAACCAAAAATGCAAAGCTTTCAGTGCACTCTTCCATATCATTTGTACGTTTCCTGTCCTTAAACCAGCAGAAGCAACGGACTCTCTGTTTGAGTACCACTGCAGGGGCATGGGCCTTCACTTCTTACCCACAGTGTCACAGCAAAGATAGCACTAATCTTCCTTCCTAGTCATGCTGCCACCTCTTCCTCCTTCAAAAATAGGCCCCGTTAAACAAGTGACTCAGACCTAGAGAACAACTATCCCCTTGTCTGGTAATTTGAGGTCTGTAAAAGTCTGCCCCACGGACACTTACTGAGTCACAGAACCATGTGTGGACAATGTTTATGACCGTATTTGTGAGTTATACAAACTCAGGTGACATGAGGAGCAGCTTGCATTTGTGGTGCAAGCACTAGGCATTTGGCTGCTAGACCAATGTCTTGGTAAGACAACAGGGAAAGTATTGGAAGTGGTCACTGCAGTCTGCTAAGAGATGCGTGGGATAAACCTCCCTCAAGATGCAGAGATGGTAGCTTCAGGTACCTAGTCAAATCTGAAAGCAGCAGGGAAGGGGTCTGGAGTACCTCTCCCACCACCCACCGTTTCTAGAAAGTATGACCACCTGATAGCTCCTTAAGACATGTACAGGAAGCCTTTCTGATAACAGAGAACACGGTGCATTAAAAAATCTCCCCTTCCCACATGGCAGCCTTTATATAGGACCTACAAAATTAGAAGGAGAAACTTGCACTCTTCTCTCTGCTGCTGTAGGTTCAGCCAACCCATGTGTCCCCTGCTTCCAAACAGAACAGAGGTTCCCTTTTCTCTGCGAGTATAAGGGAGAGGAAAGGGAGGAGAAATCCTGAATGCAGCTGCAAAGCTTGGCTTTGAATTTGCTGGGCAGACTGTTAAGCACCACGGAGGTCTGGTCAGTCAGCAATTTGGATGGAGTTAAAAGAAAAATGTACTCCACCTTACATTGCTCTTTTAAACTGGTCTTTCTTTGCTTCTCTACCATATAACAATAGATAGAATATTTTCTGCCTACTCACATTCTCACACACACACACACTCACACAAACCAGCCTGGAAAAGAAGCCAGATATATCACTTGGGATCTTTTCCAACAGTCTCCTAGAAATAGAAAGCCAACAAGAGAAACACTTGGTCACTGCCAGACTCCAGTGCCTCTGTCTGAGCTGAGCTCCTTGGAGCCAGGGTGGTCACTGTAAAGTCAGGACATTGGATTTCATTAAAGCTGCGGTCATTGCAAGGAGCCTTGCTTGGGAAAGGCAGCCAGCTCTGATCAGAGGGGGTGATCTTTGATCTTCAAAACTTCCCAAGAGCCTGTGGCGATACAGAGAGCCTATACCAGTGTCTGATTTTACTTATCAGTAGCAATGCACTTGAACCATAGAAACTCACATGAACTGCTTTCCACATAAAACTCTCTTCCCAGAAACCGGAGACTGAGAGTTAAATATTGCTATCGCCTGAGTATAGAGAACAGTCAGGGCAAAACCTCAGGAGAGTCACAGTCTCAAAGAAACTGCCCAAACTCACCATCCTGAACTATCCTACAGTGGCATCTACTTTATGAGAAAGCACAAAGCCCTCCATCATTTCTTCCCCCTTATACAGTCCTGCAGGAGAGGGAGAAGAACACAAGATCATCACCCTACAGACAATCAGCTAATTAATTAGCAAATGCCTGGGTGTAATGCTTTCAGCAAGGCCCTATCTGTGTGCTAATTAGTATCATTAGCTGGTGCCCCAAGGAACCAGCTTTGATTACTCTTCTCTCACTGATTATACAGAAGCAACCAGGCAAGTGCTTTCATTGTTCATAAAGTTATTTCAGCTCTTCTTAAGGCCTATCTACAGCCTTTAGGTCTCTGACCTGCTGTGCTGTGCATCTATTCACTGACTCAAAGGGATTATTTCTTATAAGCTAACAGCTGTTGTTCCCTCTGCACTTGGAGGGGCTGAATGTGATGAAGGGTAATGGTTCCATGGAGCAGGGCTGCTCTCATTGAAACAGGTAGGAAAATGCATTCAGCAGGTAAGTCAGGCTAAGAAATAGAGGCCAACCTGGGATGTTACAGTTGTTCACTATATTTTGGCCAGTGGAATTGGTCTTTTGATAGAGCTGAGGTGGAGGAAGAAAAAGAAGAAAAACCTGTGCTTGAATTTCTTTTTCCATAGTTACCCTGTTATGCCTGTATATTTTTTTCTGCTGACTGCCCATGGAATCTTCCAGTGACTTCAGTTTTGGTAGCAGAAGCCGCTTTTCAAACCCTTAAGCTCAAACACTTTGTAAAACAAAACATTTATCTCTAGGAATGAAGACACTGGTGTTTTATATGCTCACTTTTCTTCAGGTGGGAGTTTGAAGCTTGAGAAAACAGGTATAATTAGCCGTGTCACTCAGCTTGAGATAAAACCTGCATTCAGATAAGGTGCCAGTCAAATGAATGTAAAATAATAGTGAACCATCCTTTCTCCATGGCTGGCTTAATAGGATGAATTGATAACTGCAAATAACTTAGTTCAGGAGAGCACTTCTATAATAATAAGGACCCTCTTAAGTAGTTATTAGAAACTCTTTGACTTCTCTGTAGAGGCATCCTTCTTTTGTGCTGGAACATGAAGGGTGGCAGAATGAGAAAATTGAACTTGCAAGAAAGAGAAACTAGCAATGTCATAGAAAGGAAGTAAAACAGGGTGAAGGCACAACATAACAGCATCCCAGATCTGGCAGATAAATGTGAAGGGGACTTGGACTGTAGCTGAATTCCCTTTTGGATCCCTTTTGGATCCAAGTGAGTGGAGAAGAAAATGGAATGCAAACAGACGCATTTTTAGTTCTTCACGATGAAGTCCTCCATATGCACTTTTTATATTTGGTAGGGGCAAGAGGGGAGCAGGAAGGACTCTGTAAAATCCTAGAAGTGCTTTTTAGCCCACAGAAACAGGAACATCGTCCAAGAAACTTAAAAATACAATAGATCGGTGTATTGCCAAACTGCGCAAAATGGCTGACTCATGCAATTATCAGAGCCACTATCACCAGGCAGAACAATATGCCCAAATTGAAAAGGAATGTTAGAAAGACATGGGAAGACTCAACTGAACCAGTCAGATGCTAGTTTCAAAATCAAGGCTGGAAGGAAGCTGGGAATACATTGTACGAGACAAAAATTTACAAATGTTCTCATTCATCTTCCTGTCAAGCTAAGCGGGCACCAGAGCAAAGGCCCAGCTGCCTTTGGAGAAAGGAGCTCTTCAGATGAGCTGACCTGCCATCCTCCGTAGCCTAATACGCAGATGAGGTGTAAGCTGCAGCGTCATCCCATGCAATTTCTTAAGAGTGTGTTCTGGAGTAGAAGCAGGAGCCAGGAAACCAGGCATGATGAAACTGCCTGGAGTCCTCACAGCACCCGTTACAAGGCAAAACAGCAAAGAGCCTCAGCCAGCAGATACTGGGCGACGTAACCCCATTTCACATCATCTGTGCTCATGGTTTATTCAGGAATGGTTTTTGGGTCGTGTTCTACCAGCATATTACTACTGTCAGGCGAAAGGTAAATTTCCCAATTCCAATAAAATAAATTATAATTAATTCAATTTGAAAATTGCTAACACATTCTAACAGAGGTAAAAGCAACAAAAATAATAGGCCAGCCATTCTCAAATTTCTGTTTGCAATCTTCATAGCAGCTATAAACTAAAATGAATGCACATATGTATGAGAGCTGCTCCAAAAGTTCCTCCATTTTTATGACGTTGGCCCACAGCATCAGAGGTGGATGTTGGTGATATGGCAATAGATACTGAACCTTCCTGCCAATATTCCATTATGTTTTGCTGCCACGTGACAAATGGCAGCAGAGGAGCAGTCTGACAAAATGGCATCCTACATATTAGAGTTTAGGAAGCAAAGATGAGTCGCTGAATTCCTCTATGTGGAAAAAATGGCACCCACTGACGTTCAGTGATGCTTCCTGAACACTTATGGAGAGCAAACAGTGGATGTGAGTGCAGTGAGGCAGTGGGTGGTGTGTTTCAGCAGTAGCGACAATAGGTAGAAGTGACTATGTTGAAAAAAATATATTTTTTTTTAGCTGAGAATTTGCTCTATCAAATAGTGTTATTGTGCTCTTCATATCTGTTGCAGATTCTATGAAAATAAATAGGAGGAATTCCTTTTGGAGCGACCTACAGGATAAATTCTGCTGAGCACCATTAGAGCCTCTAGCAAAGGAGAAGAGAAAAAAAGAGGCATTTAAAGTAGGTAACCTACTCTAAGAAGCTGAATCTTAACCTAGGAATACTTTCCAGATCCCTGTCAAGATCCAGTTAGCTCCTCAGAATAGATTCATGCTCATAGGAGGAAGAAACAACAGTAGAAACCATGAATCCTTGTTTTTGTAACAGGCTAATTAGTCCCCATGGACTTCACTGCAGCCAAACACCAAGAACTGGGTAAGAGCAGAGGCTACGTGCTCATCATAAGAGACTCAAAGGCTCCTTGTGTAGATTTTTGGCTAGGCATCAGCTCTTCTGTTCAGTAAATAACCAAACAGATGCCAGCATATACCTTACCCATCAGAAAATCAAATGGAGAATAGACTCATACTCACAGTACAGAAATGAATTAAATTGCCAGTCCACCTCTGTAGTGTCAAAAAGGGCAGATTACTCTTTGAGATCCTTCTTTCTAAGAGCACATGAATTAACACTACTTTTCACTACTTTCTTACCTGAACAGGACATGGTATTTGAGATTCGTTTTGCTATTTCTTATAAATGAGACTTTTTAAATGGATCATGATACAGCCAGTAGGGAGGGTGTAATGCTGAAGTATAGGGAGTGAAGAGTGCCTTAGTCTCCGAATGCATTTGTTGTGGAAGGATGTGTGCTGCATTCAGCAATAAATTGGTCCTCTTTCCTCCCGTGCTGGGAGAAAATGTACCCAGCGTACCTGACCAGACTTGATTCTCTTCATCTTAAGAATTGCCAGGGTCCCAAAACACAGAATGGTAATATTGTATGAAGTTTCACAACACAATAGTGAGCTGCTGTCCTTATCATCACCTGTCCCGGCTGCCTTGCCCATGCAGCCTGGCCAATTTCTGAACAAAAGCTGATTTGTCTGGGATGCAGCTATTTTTAAGAACACATACCAAGTGATTTGCTTACAAAGACCTTCATTATTTAATTCTGCAGTAGGGCTTTGCAGATGTGAAAATACTCTTATATGTTGCACGCAGCCATGAGCCTGTGAATTTTCTCTTTTTGTTTTCAGAAGAAAAGTTGGAACAAAGATAGCAAGACTAAACCAGAGTCTCTCTTTCTTGCTGGTAATCCTATTGGACCCAGTCCAATTCTGTGTCACTGAGTAACTCTTTCCTCTCTTGCAGATCTCACATCAAATTCCTTCCTTTCCATTATTTCCTTTGAAGAGACACTGTACTTTCTACTAGCAGTTGATCTGCTATTAGAACCCTTGGTTGGCATCACCAACACCTTTGCCTGTATTTTGGGCTTTTCTTCAATTATGAGAGTCAACTATTTCATAACCCAGTTCATGCCTCACCCAACTGTATGCTTGTAGGGCAATGGACATGTCATCTTTCTGCTGTAACATGAGTATCAGCAGTTGCAGTTTAAGTATGGAATAATGCTGTACCCATGGCAATTAAGAAAGGAGATTTTCTAGCTTTAGGTTTAGAGGTGGGAACAGGAAATTTCCTCTGGAGAACTCTGGTAGCCTCACGTTTTTTCATTGCTTTGGAACTGGACAGTAGTGAGCAAAAAATGAAACCTCTCATCAAATACAATTCTGAGGCAAAGAGCTCAAAATATCCTGTCAGAGCAGTCAAAGTATTTCAGCTCTGGAAAATAAAATCTTTGTAGTTTTGATATTCCTCTTTTAACACCCATTATAAAAATACACATTTTTCATACATTTTTTAATACACTTTTCAGGAACGGGGCATCTAAAAATTTCACTTCTAACCAGAAAATGTTTACCTTGTCAAAAACTTATCTTGAAATAGACATTCATCAAAATGCATTTGTGTGCCTGGAGTTTTTCTCTTTCCATGCATTGTTATTTTATGCGAGAAAAGATGTTTCCTTGGGAAGTTTCCAAACCACTTTTACTTTATGATGTTATCTGTTTGTATAGTATCTGAACACTGGTCCTCTAAAATTGGTAGCAATAAACGTTTGTTTAGGTTGGAATTCTCTGGTTGCTTAAATCCTGCATGTCTCAGACAGATGATGGATCGATGCAGATGGGGATCTGCTGGACCAATCTATTCTTCATGAAAGCCAAGTTTTCTCTGAGGTATTGTTTTAAGAGGATGTAGAAACTCATTGCTCTCAAAGCACCCTTTTTTAATTCTACAACAGAGGTTTTGCCAAAATGAAAATACTTCTATATTTTGCACAAAGCCAAGAGCCTGTATATACTTCTGGTTGTTGTTTTTTGTTTGTTTGTTTTTCTGCATAGGGAAAATCAGAATGCAAATACTGTCTATAAATCAAATATTTAAGTTGTTGGGTTTTTTAAGTTTGCCAGCCCTCTTCATTCTAGTCCAGACTTGAGTGACTGCTCCTATCCTCTCTGGACAGCCACCCAAACCATAGGGTTATGTTTGCACAGTTGGTGGTGCTTCAATTTGTTTTGATGGTTGGGTTCCAAGCACAATGGCAATGAGAGGAAAGATCACACAGACATCAAGATCTAGTCCCCCCTAACATAACTGCTGTGAAACTGGCCCCCCAAACTGCTGCTAAACTGTGAAGAAAGTCTATCAAGAATGACGGAGGGGATTGGTTTAAAGAAGAGATCATGCCCATCTTGCCAGTGGGATGACAGAAGGTTACATGGAATTCTGGGGGAGGCTAAATGACAAATGGCCACTGATGAAGCTATACAAACCCAACAGGAAATGTGTCAAGAGATAACGCTGCCCAACATTTCAATTTTAGAACATTTCCAGTTTTAATTTGAAAAAGCTAATAGAGGCCACAAACCTAAGGAGTAGAGACCATCATAGCCCCGACACATAGTGCTTCAGTGGTTATGACTGGGAGTAATAAAATCCCTGCCAAAAAGGAGGACTGCTGTATCAAATCTGGAGCTTCTCTTTCCCCTAGAAGACAAAGTTCTTAACTGAGAACCCAAGTGTCTCGTAGAGGATTTGCTGCAGACCCAGTTGCCATGCCCGTTCAATGACTCATTTGAAAACAACCATTTTCTGAGAGTCTTTGTTTATGGATATTTGAGCAAATAAATGTCAGCTCCTCCTCTCTAGTTATTAATGATATAGTTGCTTGGCTCTGTCTGCGCAAATTCTGCATCTTTATCTGGTGACTCATCTCAAACACTAACTGAATGACTGAGATAAGCTATGTACATCTCCTGTACTTCAGCGTCATCAGCAACAGCTAATCAGTTGGATCACCAACTAGCTCTACCTGCAGGAGATCCATGGGGGGCCGATATTGTAGCAAGAGCTATCATCTCTTCACATCCAGATACCTCTTGTTAGAATCCATGGGAATACGGGGAGCACTGTCTTGTAGAAAATAGAATTAAGGTGACCTTTGTGAGGGTGGACTAGACAACCAAATTGGTAGTCAACTCAAGAGATTAAGGACTTTCTGGTTTTTCTTTCCTTTCACGCTATAATCTTCACAGAGGTTTGTGTACAGATGGATGAAGATTCTGATACAAGAACAAGAAAGCGAAACAGGCTGGATTTGTTTTATAGTAGAAAAGTGCCTGTTCATCCCAACTGTTCAAAAGAAAGAGTTCATCCTATTGAATTTTGCTTTTGAAGTTGCAATTGTTGGAGGTATATATTTTGTGGGTTTTTTTCCTCTTTTTAGTCAAAATGTATTTCCATTTTAAGCTCTCAACTGTAGAACAATGTTATTTAAGGGCTTAAATCTAAACCAAACTTATAAAAGTTGTGATTTTTTTTAGCTTGTCAATAAAAGTAAATTGTTCATGTTTCAATTTTATTATTTTTTTAAATCAAGAGAGGCAAAAATAAATAAAATGTTCAAAGATCTTGAAAAAAAATTCATAGGAAAAGAGGTTTTTTTAATAGACCTGTATTTATCTATCAAAGGCAAGTGAACAAATTTTGACTTTTCTGATAAGTGCAGTGACAGTAATGGAAAAACAGACTACAGTAACTTCTAAGTTATTCATTTGATCTCTGTCTCATTTTCAGCATGATTAATGTCTGTAATAACCCAATCTTTATTCATGCACTTCTACAAACAAAATTAAGACTTCCCAGTTTTCAGTGATTCAAGCGATTTGAAATACA
Source organism: Chrysolophus pictus (assembly GCA_037305975.1). NCBI lineage: Eukaryota > Metazoa > Chordata > Aves > Galliformes > Phasianidae > Chrysolophus > Chrysolophus pictus. The sequence goes on along the minus strand of CM074582.1, from coordinate 14,320,654 downwards.
GATCTGTGTGCATCCACTTTGTGGTGGGAAAAGCCAGGACACTTGCACCAGTCACCACCATTCCTTTTCCTTGCACCTCTCATCTCTTATGGGGTGGAATCCAACTGCTCATTTTTCTAATGTAAGTCTCTGAGTAGCTTCTTTCTACACTTATGCTTACTGCAGCAAAGAAATAGGCATGAGAATGATTTTGTTGTTTTTGAAGCCAAAGACCTGGATTGTCCTTTGTTTCCTAGCTTCCATAAGCTACAAGACTGCAGCTTCAACCTTGAGTGGTTCCCAAATGGTCATGAAACTTCCTATAGGCCCTCTTTTCAGACAGAACTAAAGGTTGTTTTCCATCTGAGATACTCCTATGCCCTTATTGCAAAATTAACTGTGTGTCTTCCCCTTATTTTTCCAGCATCTCTGGGAAAACTCTGTTAGTTAGGAATCTCCCCAATCCCCAATTTTGTTTAGGTACCTGACACTCGTTGGAGTGGAAAACTGCCACTTATTTCCATGAGAAATTAGCTGTTAAGTACACTGGGGGGCCACAGATACTGCACGTAACTATGACAGCTTAGCAAGTTACCACCTTGTCCTCTGAAGTTTAAGGTAATTCCTTTGATGTATGTTTAGAACTGGGTCAAACACTTAATAATAGAATGGCTTGGGTTGGAAGGGACCTCAAAGAGCATCTAGTTCTAACCCTCCTGCTGTGGTCAGGGTCAAAACACTCCAGATCAGGTTGCTTAGGGCCCTATCCAACCTGGCCTTGAATGCCAGGGCATCCACAGGTTCTTTGGGTAGCCTGTGCCAGTGTCTCACCACCCATTTATGTAGAAAATTTTTTCTCCTTATACTGAATCCAAATGTAACCTCTTTTAATTTAAAGCCATTCCTTCTTGTCCTGTCACTATCAGATTGTGTAAAAAGTTTGTTTCCTCCTGATTATAAGCTTGCTTTAAGTACTGGAAGTCTGCAATGAGATCTTTGTGAAGACTTCTCCAGGCTGAAAAAGCCCAACTCCCTAAACCTTTCTTTATAGGAGAGATGCTACTGCCCTTTGATCATTTTCAAGGCACTCCTCTGGAGCCATTCCCACAGCTCTGTGTTATTCTTCCTGGGGGCCCCAGGCAAGGGGACATAGTACTCCATATGAGGACTCATCAGGGCAGAGTAGAAGAGGACAATTACCTCCCTCTCCCTTGCACTTGCCTTGTTAAATTTCATCATATTCTCATGTGCCCAATTTTTGAGCTTGTCGAGGTCACTCTGGATGGCATCTGTCTCTTCGGTGTCAACTGCACCACTCAGCTTGGTGTCATCTGCAAATTTGCTGAGAGTGCACTCAGTCCCCCTATTTATGTCACTGATAAACATGTTAGAGAGTACCAGTCCCAAGACAGAGCCCTGGGGGATACCTGGGGGATATCGCCAGCCTCCACTTGGACATAGATCCATTGACTACAACCCTCTGGCAACAACCATCCAACCAACTTCTTTTCCACTGAATTGTCCACCCTTCAAATCCAAATCTTTCCAATTTAGATATAAGAATGTGCTGTGCGACCATATTAAAGACCTTGCAGAAGTCCAAGTAGATTTCATCAGTTGCTCTTCCTTTGTTTACTGATGCAGTCTGTCCATCATAGAAGACCACCAGATTGATTAGGTATGATCTGCATTTGGTGAAGTCATGCTGGCTGTCAAGGATCATGTGTTTGAATTGAAGGTGCCTTAGCACAGCTGAATAGTACATCAACTGATGGGCACCTCAGATACCTTTATCTTCTAGGGTCTTCCTTCCTCATTTGCATTTATAGGAATGTATATTTCAGCTTGAGATCGGGGTATTCATTTTGGTTTTAATTCTCAGTCACTTTGGAACTACCTTCTGAATGACTCTTCTGGGGTCACATGCCAGCAGGACCTACACCTGCACTGAGTTCTGATAGAGGCTATACTAATATCTTCAAGACAGAAACTTCTTTCCTGTCATTACTCAGATGAACAATGCTTCAAGCTGGCAATTCCCACTGTTAAAACTATGGTTCATAGTTTAAAAATAATTGTAATAACAGCTAAAAACATAAAAATAAAGGGAACCCACTTCACCATTGTAAATAGCTCAGGAAAGTTGACAAAAACTCAGTGTCTCAGAGCAGATAGGATTTTTTCCTTTGTACTAGTAGCTGACTTGCCTACAAGTCACATTCCTCTTCAGACTGTTGTTGTTACAGAAAGGTTTATGGTTCCCATCTGCCTCTGTTCCTCAGGTAGAATAGCAATGACTTCTGGCAAAAAAGCAGACTGATAGGTTGTGGGCAACAGCTCCAAGATGTACATAAGGCAGGTAAATCTGCCTGACTTAATTAGCTCAACGATTGCTCACAGTTTCAGTGTATACCCAAAACAAGATAAACCTAATTAGATCGTTTCAGTCAGTGTAAGGAATTTAATTCTGTTATTCTACTATCTACAAAGGCAGGCAGATATTGGATAGATGGATAGATGGATGGATGGATGGATGGATGGATGGAAGGAAGGAAGGAAGGAAGGAAGGAAGGAAGGAAGGAAGGAAGGAAGGAAGGAAGGAAGGAAGGAAGGAAGGAAGGAAGGAAGGAAGGAAGGAAGGGAGGAGAGAACAGCCTGAAGTTCTTCTAATGATAAATCTATTTATTTCACTGTATTTATATGGGATAATCTTGTTGGCTGAAAAATGCCCTCAAAAGAAGTCCCTGTGGCGTCAGTTTGCACAAATAAAAGCAAAGCAGAAACAAATAAATAATTCCATTTTGCATGCTGCATGGGACGTGAAACACAAGGCAAGCATTTTGCCCCTGGAAAGTTTCCAGCAAAATCTTACCAGAGGCAGTTTTGGATGAGAAGCTCCATGTTTGTTTGGGGATCTGTGTGCACATGCCATTATTCTGAGGGGTAAGGAAATGCATTTGTGAAGCTGCATCATGAAACACAAATAAGTTGGTGTAAGAACAGTCCCAGAGTCATGTGCTTGGGTTCATTTATTTGCTAAATGTGGGTAATCTTTATTTTTTAAGGTTATGTTTACTTGAATGGGAATAGATATGGAGGCTAGGGAAAAACAGAAGATAGGGAAAAATTAAGCCCTTTTTCTAGGAAATTTCTTTTGATGCATTCACACAGAACATCCTTTGTGGGGTGAAAAAAAGTTTTGGAAAAAGTCCCAGCAGAAGATTAGGGGCAAGGGAAGGGTCATGCTTTCCTGAATCATCTATTATCATCAGAGACAAGATACTGATGGAGCTGAAGCTTGGCATGTTCTTGTCTGTCCTCTTTTATATTCCTGTCACAAGAGTATTTCAAGTTTCTGGCCAAAGATATCTTCTCTCTCTGTTATCTAGCAGGGCCTGAAACAAGATAGTCAGCAGGGAGACACTGACTTGAAACACAGGCAGAAGCCAATTGCCTAAGCATAAGCCATTTTAGACACCCTAGGGTATCCTCCTCATCCTCATGAATCTGACAGATATGCTGGGTTTTGCTTAGGGAGTTTAGTCCCACACTAAGCCTAATGCCCCTCAAATTATAAGTACTGTGTTTTCACCACCAGAAATTCATGGAAAACAGAAGTTCTCCCAGCCTGATGTCCTATTCCCTGGCCTTTCTAGTGTTATGCCATTTGCCCATTCATCTTCTGTATCTAGAAAATACTGAGAATATCTACCCCCCACTAGCTCTGAACAGTGCCACTTGAGATGTCTGTGTTGTATGATCTCTCTGGTCTCAGCACACCCTCCAGACCTAATATCTGCTGCAACCCAAGTCTGTTGGCAGGTTGGTTCCCCACAGAATTGTTCATACAGCAGCTATGGGGAGACAGGATCAAGGTAGGGCTGTGCTTATGGACATCTGTGTACAAATACAGCAGCCACTGGGTCAGAGGAACAGTACCCACACAAAGATGGGGGCTCTGGGATGGGGGCTGCCTTTCCATTTCATATTTCACTACTTTCTCACAGGCACAGGTTCAGAGCTGTCCACTCCCAGGAAGCAAGTGTGAATACCTTGGGCCACCTGATCTTCAAGGAGATCAGCTAATTCATTTGTCTCACCATGTAGATAAGCTTTTCTCAGACTCTTCATCATCTTGTTTAAACACAAGACTGGTGCAGCCCATCTCCTTTTTAACACATTATTCATTCTGCTCCTCTCCCTTTTAAAATTCCTGACCAGTGCTCAAACACCAGCAGTCAGTGTCATTGTCAGATGTGTCATTTAAGTCTCAACAAATCATTGTTAGTGCCAGCATTATTTAGAAAAACAGTTATTAATAGTGTGCTCCAATGGAAATGCAGAGGCAGCCAAGCCAGGGGTGATGGATGTGCAGGCATCACTCCCTTCTTGGGATGCCAGGGAGTTGGACTAGATGACTTTTAAGGGTCCCTTCCAGCTCAAACAATTCTATGATTCTTGCCAGCAGGGACTCCCCTCCACCACTCGCAATGGCCAATGGCTCTGAACACCTGCCAAGGAGAATAGACCATCTGCCTGGTAAAGGCAAACCCCTGTGTTGGCCTGTAGCAAGTTGAGCCTGCCAAGAGAGATAGGCTGTGTCATAGGGAAAGATATAGAAAATGGGTGATGGTTCACAACAGCAAAGCAGTGCTGTAACTAACCGCCTTTCATTAGCAGCTGGCTCAGAGAGAGATTTCAACATCTCATGGCAGACGGGACCTTCTCTCATCCCCATGTGGGACTGCTCACTCCCCCGTGCATATCAATGTTGTGGTGATGAGTCAAGGGAGGGTTGATGGATGGCTGTTTGAATTAGCTGGGTAGCATACGCTGACTAGCAAAGCACGTGGAGACCAAGTGTTTATTTTTCGTGTACAGCAGCATAAATCCCAAGCGCCCATCCCTCCCCCACAGGGGAGCAGGCTGGCTCTCAGTGCACACCACCACCACCTGCCCATTTGCTGAGCCAGATGGATTTGCTGTCTAGCCCACAAGGCTGGCTGAGAACCCTTGTGGAAGGGGTCTGGAGGGCATCTGCGGAAGGCAGAGGTTCTAAGTTGGGACATATGGAGGGGGAAGGGGGGAAAGTAGACGGATGGTCTTGACGAGAAGACTCACAGATCAAAAAGTAAACTTTTGCCTCTGAATGGTAAGAAGCTGGTGCGGTTTGTGCCATCAGACACCATGCTTGTGAGAATAAATACTTGCAAGTAAAATTGCCTAGGAATGCAGTATCTTCCTCCCCTTCTCTTTCTGTTGTCCCTTTGCTTGTTAAAATTAAGATGCCCCATATCAAGCCCCCATCGTTCTCCTTGTCTTTTGCCAGGTGAATTTCATTAAGACACCATCAGAGAGCATGGACTTTTTCTAGCTTTTGTGCCCTTCCTTCCCAAAACACTGCCTTTTCAAGTTACCTCCTTCCCAGAGAACAACTTAAGGCAGACCAGTCTTAAATAGCTCTGTTCAGGAGGTGTTTGCTTCATACCTGTGGGAGCAAGCAGGAGGAGACCGCACAATAGCTTGTGTGTGGTCAGGGGCCTTGCATGGGCGGCTGAGGAAAGGTGTGATTAGGGTGATAGGAAACAAGCCTCCAATCTTCTATGAGCACATCTCAGAGAATGTGCATGTGTGCATGTGCATGTGTGTGTTTTGCTAGCAGTGAAGAAGGATGAAGGGCAAGTCTCACCGCTGCAGGTAGCAACCAAGATGATGAGATATTTCCCATCTTGCTCTTCCCTGAATCCATCTCTGTAAATAGCTTGGCTTGCTTCCTCCTATCCCACCCTTCTTTTTTATACTTTCTAAGACTCTGCAACTTGCATGAAAACACACAAGCTTAATTGGCACTGTCAATTCCAGCTGACAGATCTCCCATGAAACACACCCAGCAATAAAAAATGTAATCCCTTAGCCCTCCCCCACAATGAAGTTCAATTATAGCAAGACAAGGAAGACTCCTATGGATGTATGTAGGCAAACTGCAGTTTTCTGGATTTATTTAAAAAATTTAGTAATCTTGTCAATACTTTGATGAGGACCACTTTGTGCTAACAAAATGAAGTAGTATACTGGAAAACGTTAAGTTCTGCTGAACTACTGGGTAGGTTTTGAGGCTACCTTAGGTTCTTCGCAATGAAGTCCAACCTGTTGTGATTTATCATCAAACATTTAGCTCCTACCCACTCTCCTGATCCTTGTGCTTCTCATAAACACTCATGATAGTTTGCTTTCCTTCCCTTTTCCAGCACCGCTAACTGACACAGTTTGGGATTCGAAATGTACTTAACCCTCTCCCACACAGCTTCCCAAAGGTTTGCTGATGTTTGTATAGAATGGTCTGCAGAGATCCACATGGAGAGAAGTGATGGATGTGAGAAGTTCCCTCCACCCCCTACCTCTACCCTATCTTAGGGTAAAGATCTTTAGGGACTGATTCAACAAGAGCCTTAGGTGGAAAGTAAAATGGAATCCCAAGCCATTCTCCTCTCCTCTTGACCCCATGATATTTCAACCCACCCAAGTCTCCTACTTCATGCACCAAATTCACCCCAGGGAATAGGTTTACCTTTAGGATAAATACTTCTCCATCTTGTGCATCATTGCATTTGCAGGATATTTTTGCCCCAGCAGTTTTACATAGAGTGAGGTGACTCTGGGATTGCTTGCTGAGCAGTGTCTGGGAAGATTTCTCCCCTTTGTGTGCATTCACACAAACTCCACTGCCCCCTCCCTGGATATGGGCCACCACTGCACTGCATGGAAGTTGCAGAGAGGAGTGGCCGTAGGTGGGAAGGAGGAGGACTGGCTGAGGAAGGTCGAGTGAGTGATAGTGCATCAGCTCTCTGGAGGCTTCCCAAGGGAAGCCACAACCAGATGTGCTGGTGGTGCTGCAGAAGAACTTCATGGATAGAGTTAATGGGGACGCTTTGATCCTCATCTCCAAGGCAGGTGGAGTGAGGCAGCCAGATTTGCTCAGCAAGTGGGAGGTGGAGGAAGAAAGGGCAAGATTGATCTGAAGGCTGGTGGCAGCAGGATCTCTCCCTGAGGAGCAAGGCAGCAACTGAGGTACAAGGGGAGAGACAGAGAAACTGTGGGATTTGTCCCAAATCTTTGGATTTGGATTTTGTCATCAGAAGCTCCTGCAAGAAGAGGTGAAGGCCCTGCCAGGGGCAGAAGTGAGCCCTGAGGAGGCAGAGCCTACAAGCATCACTCACCAGCACCTAAAGCCAAGCATTCAGAAGCAATGTGGATAACAATTTTGGCAGCAAGTGAGGTGCTCCTCCCGTTTTCCAACTGCCTCACTTCTTGGGTGGCCGTTTCCCTGGGGCAGAAAGGGAGCGTGAACCTCTGCACAATCAGGCGGGAGAGCAATGGTCAGGAGGAAAGGGCAAGAAGGAGTAGGAAATCGTGATCCTATCCCCACCGCCCACTCAGCTTTATGCCAGCTTCCTTCCCCACTCTCTCTGGCTCCCATCACAGCCCCTCAGGGCTCAGCACCCTTCTCCAGCCCTCTGTGCAGGCTGGGGCATGGGCCCAAGTCCCACGGGGGCTGAGCGCCTGCATGTGCTCCTTTGTGCAGAGCAGCCGCGAGGGGAGGGGAGGGGAAGGTCAGCGCCAGCTTTTCCCAGGCTTTGCACTGTGCTTCTCCTCGCGGGGAGCTCTGCAGGGAGGAGGAGAGGTAGGCAGCCAGGAACGCAGACTATGAGCACAGGGGGAGGCGGAGGAGGTGGCTGCCTGGGATGGGGATGCTGGCTGGTGCTGTGGGGCTTGGTGGTGATAGAGCAGTGTGGGATGCTGGAGCCGGAGTGCTTGTGGGGGAAGCTTGTACTGTCTGGCGCTGCTTGGATGTTCCCTTGTCTTTGATAGAAACAACTGAATTTGCGAACTTGTTTCCCACAAGAAAGGCCCTTAGTGTTCACAAGGGAACAGATTAGGGATTGTCCTAAATCCTCACGGTGGCCAGGGCAGTGGGGAAAGCCAAGTACCAGATGATTTCCTCGGAATGCAACAAATCTCACACTGCGATAAGAGCAACAATAGCTTTCCCTCCACCCTCCTCCCTCCGACCTCAGGCTCAGAACCTCACAGGATATTCTTGCTGGGCAAGCACTTTGCAGCAAGAGCAAATCAGAGGGGAAGACTATCAAGCAACGGGGGCAGATGGGTCTGCAGGGTTGGATTGAGGGCAATGGGCTGAGCAGGGGAGGCAAGAGTAATGGCAATGCTGCCATTACTGCCCCGGCCCATGGGTCCTCTGCAGGTATGTGCTGACCATATCTAGTCATTGTGGAAATCTCCAAGCAAAATACTAGGCTCTTTCTGCCACAACATGGCATGAGTCTCCTTATCAGTGAGAGAAAACATCTTGATTCCCTGCTCTGCCCCACCCCACACATTTAGATGCCACTTCCTTCCCTGTCATCTTTGGAGATCTACTGATCATGGGCACAAGAAAAGTTTGGTGAATTTTCCTTTCTTCTTCCTTTCTTTGCTTCATAATTTCTTATCTTCATCCCTTCTGCCCTTGAAAATGATCAGTGTTGTATCTGCCAGCAGGCTGACATCGAAAGATGAATGCAAACCATAGCAAAGATACCTGCATGGCGTCTGCAAACTGATGTAAATATCCCAACACAACATTACGCTCAGTTTTCTATTTGAAAGGTAGGCCTTGCCCCACCAAAACTAGAAACACAACTGTAAAAAACACAAGCCTTTTTTTTTTTTTCCCCACATGATTTGCATATGATTGTTGCAGCTCCTGTGTGTTTAAAACTTTTTCTCTAGGTATCAAAGCTACACACATCACCAGTAGGGCACCACAAGAGATGGTGATACTGATTGAGTGGAGCTCTTCTGTCCTAATTATTGCTCTGCAAATGAGTCAGCAAGGCCTGAAGGGTGTACTTGTTAGAAGAACAGTCTGAACTCCTGACTGCTGAAGGAAAAACCTCCTTGGTGTTGCCACAAGACATTCTAGCAACCATTCTCCTTATGGTTTTTAATCCTTCCATCCTGGACAGTCTTATGTTTACATCATCAACCATGAGGAGGTTTATTAATCCTTTTCACAGCATAGAACAACAGGGTGGACCCTGTATTGAAAAACTTTACATTGTAATACACCAGGGTACTGAAGATCATAGACAGATGCAGCAGCACAAAGTAGCTATGGAAAATGCAATGCAGTGATCACCTTCTAACTCCCCGCTCTACAGGGGAGCTGGTGCACTGTACGGCCTGTGATCCACACCAGAAGCAGCTGTGTTTCAGTTGACAGACAAAAGTTACGTATGAAAGCAGTACACACAGTCCTCAGGAGTGAAACTCCCACTGACCATCACACAGCTATTACAGTCCATGATTCTTGATAGCAGTGATGGCAGGGTTTAGATTAATTTGCCGTCATTTCATCATTTACACTAAATGCCATGGTTCTTTGATAAACATGTCAGGCCTTTTTCCAAACAATTTTTCCATTCGGAGCTGATGAAAACAGGCTGTCAGCACTCCTGGTAGAAACACCCTGCTCATGGCAACAGTTGCTGTCTGGCCCAGTGGTCTTTCTGGAGAAAGTCCAAGTGGGAAGGCAGTCTGGAGGCTCAATTCCCAGTGCTGATAGGGGGTGGAGGAAGGTGACCACTGTTTCAAGATGATGATGTTATTCCCTCTAGGGGATTTGCCTCTGAAATACGGTATTTGAAAAATACCATATTGGAGAAATATGAATTTCAAAGGCGGACTATTTGGTGGATAAAGAATTGGTCAGATGGTGTAGTGAAAATGCTAAGTCACAGCTTGAACCATTGATTGAGCACCTGGTGGGAAGGCAGGGCCAACCCAGGGGAACTCAGGTGCATGCAATGCATTGAGTGACTGGAAGGGGTTGATCCTGGCTCTACCCCTTCCCAGACCTCATTCAAAGACTGGCAGTGGAGGTGAGGATATCTGGTTGAAGATCTCTGTGCAACTGTGGCCTTCTGAAGGTAAGTGGTTTTTTGTTTTTGTTGGTTTTTTTTGTCCTTTATTTCTGTATCTGTGGCTGCTACATTTGGGCTTATCCTCACTGCAGTCTGAGATTTTGCTATTCTGCTATTGTTGCTGTGCTTTCTGTTGCATTACAGCATTACAGTTGGTCACAGCCAGATGTCCAGGTGGAGGCTGGTCATTAGTGGTGTCCCTAGGGCTTCATATAGGCATTAGTGCTCTTCAGTATCTTCCATAATTTTATCAGTGGCACAGACAGTGAGATTGTGTATATCCACAGCAAATTTACAGATGACACCAAGCTGAATAATGCAGTTGACGCAACAGAAAGGATGCTATCCATTGAGATGGGCAGGCTCGAACAGTGGGCCCATGTGAAATTAACAAGGCCAAGTGCAAGGCGTTGCCTTTTGGGCTGGGACAATCCAAATATGTGTACAGACTGGGAGAACTCATTTCTCAGAGAGCAGTCCTGGGGAGAATGACTTAGGGATTCTGGTGGTTGAGAAGCTTGATATAAGCAGTGTGCACTGGAAGCCCAGAAGGCTGACTGTATCTTGGCTGTATCACAAGAGACGTAGCCAGTAAGGGAAAGGGAGGTGATGATGGTTCCCCTCTCCTCTGCCCTTGTGAGGCTCTGTCTGGAGTACTGTATTCAAGCTTGGGGCCTTCAGTATGGGAAAGATGTGAAACTGTTGGAGTGGGTCTAGAGGAGGGCCATGAAGATGATCAGAGGGCTGCAGGACCTCTCCTATGAAGGAGGCTATGCTAATCTGCAGAGAGGTGCTGACACCTTGGGGCACAGGACTCCAGCATGGAGTTCTCATAGATGTGGTTCTCTGAATGCTCTTACTCTCAGTTCTATCATGCAGAGCTGAATATAGGCCTCTTGTCAGTCAGAAAGTCTAGACCTATAGCCAAACATTTCACTACTAGAGTCCAGTCCTATCTACAGGAGGCCATCAAACCCGGAGTTATGCTCAAGTTCTGTTTTTAGAGAGAGCACTGTGCAAAGGCAGGGCATGTGGGACCTCCTGAGTCCAAAATTGGGACCACAATTTGTGAAGAAGTCCCTGAGAGGCAGCTGTGGGCATGAAAGGGTAAACATGAATGAAGAAGTCAAGCATACCTATTCCTTGGAATTCTGCATGGGTTCTGCCCATAAAGGGTCCAGCAGCATCTTTTGTCTGTGCCTTCAAAGTTTGTCCTCAGGAGTTGAGTTCACTGTGGCAATACTAAAAGCAAATTGTAACCAGATCATAAAGCAGGAGGGAAAGGGTGACAGTCTGTATATTGAGTTATGAGAGTTCATCAGTTTCTTTTTAGAGTATTTATTAGGCTGTTGTCCAAGGAGTCCTTCACTGTTTATGACACACTATAAATACCATCTGTCTCCCTCCTCCAGCTCCCCAAACGGTTAGTTGTTCCCTGCTGCAATGCAGGTCATCTTGATAACCTGCCCCACAGGAGGAAGTGACAAAAATAGACCTCCCTGCTGAAAAAAAATCTCTTTATTTGTTAAGCACTGATATTTTGTCACTATTGATGTAATCAAACACCGTGTTGATAACGTGTGAAAAGTCTACAATAAAGACTGCTTTAATCTGGAAATCAGCACCTGGAAGTGTGCAATCAAGGACTGCTGAAGAGGGGAGAGAGCAGACCTTGTATCCAACATACTGAGGCATTGTTCAAGACATCCAGATTTGCTGAGGGCCAGTGACATTGATAGAAGATAGTTGCTCTATAGAGAAATACCTAAATAGCAGGTTTTTCCTGGCTAGGCTCCCTCTTCTCATCTGGATTTCTACATGAGGTGAATTGTAGGTCTTTGGTTGGATCTCTATTGTTTGAGAGAGGCTGCTATATCTCCACAAGTGTCAGAAGCACCTGCAGTGCACACTCAGATTCCTTAGACATGTATGAAGAGCTCTCCATGGATTACGTGAGTGTAATACAATCACAGGGGTACCTACAGAAGTCCTGAGCTTCTGGGGAGCTTGAGTATTATACTTAAAATGACTTAACTTCGGTGGCTATTTTTAATCTCCCATTGTCAGCAAGGTATGTTCATTCATGCATGGCTCACAAGTCTAACTTTGATTCCTAAGCTTTATTTATATAGGTAGGAAAAAGTAGGCAGAGAACTCATAGATGACAGCAGCTCATACGTAGAAGTCGGACACAGCCAGGTTAGAAACAAGGTGAAAAGCATGACTAATTTCTGAAGCAAGCATTGTCTAGTTTATGGTACAAATTCTGGCCCTAGAAATATTTTGATGAGAGTGATGTAGTCTTGGTGGTGTTTTTTTCCCCTCACTGGTACACTGATTGAAACAGGGTTGAATTCATGGAAATCCTCAAGTCTGTGTTGCAGATTTGAACAACTAGATACATCCCTTCCAACTTTGTAATCGGTGAATCCAAGACCCTCTAAGAACATCTACCTGGGATCATATAGAAGGTCAGCAGTGGACAGCTGAAGTATCCATTTAAAGGAGATCTGCTTTTTAATGTTAACTAATCCCAGCATACAGCTGACAAATGAGGCTATTTAAAGAACTATTTACTGTCACTATTCCAAACTAAAGAACAAATTGTTTTGAAAAGAATGAGAATTATTTCACAACTGATCAGAGTAGAGGAAAAAGACGGAAAAGGTCAGATGACATATTTTGAACTAGTTTCCCTCCTGTGAAACTGTCTAATCAATGTGGCTTTATTAGAGAACCCAGTTCCCTTTGAGCACACTGCAGAATAGGGAAATCTGTGGGCAATTTAGTTACAAAAAAAAAAATCTTGCAGAAATCCCTGTTGTCCCCATATTGTTTGCATGGGGACTAAGTTGTTCCATACACACAAGTCCTTGTTTAGATTGTTTGCTGCCATCCTCAAGAGAAGATATTGTAGTGAAAGGGGAAAATGAACTAACATATACTAAACCATTCCTTAGCCTCTTAGCTTCATGTCACGGTAAGTAATGAGTTTGGTACTACATCATGGCAATGTTATGACAGAAAGCAAAGCCCTTCTGACCTCAAATTAATCCTGTCTTCTCTGAGAGCTTTGTTTCAGGCTTCACTGGGGACATGTGTGTGTAACTTTAGATGATATCTGAAGGCATTTCAGATGTTAGCCAAAAATGTGCTTTATATTTATGCTGCATTTTGTTGCGCCTTTCTATCCAAAATAATCAGGGGTAAAGGGGGAGGGGGAAGATCTCAGGTAGAAAAATCCCTTGAGATCCCCTGAACCCTAGAGTAAAGAAAGAAAAGCAGTTACCAAAAATGTCACAACCGCATGATTGGTATCCACTGAAACGTGGAGAGCTGTGTTCAGCACTGTTGTAGCCTCTTAAACTGGAGGCAGTATGTTGAGACAATCATACTGCAGAAAAGAGCTGACTATCTCAGGTCAAACAGGAAAAGCCAATTTATGCATCTAGATCATGGCAGTTTGGGGGAAAAATAAAAAAGTCTGTGGAATAGTTAGATCATGTTCCTATTGTGTTAAAGCCTATGGAAAAGTTCTCATGCTGTTTCATGGCAGGAAAATCTCTTGCCCCCACTTGGTCTATGAAACAGCTTCATCTGTTCAGTGTTAGCCAGTTTCTGTAAATCACTTTTCCGTTACATCCATATTGTCTCTGTCTCTTCTCAGGATGCCTGAGACATTTGTCCATTATTTGGTCAGTAAGAAGTTTATTTTGATTTTTGTTACAGCTAGTTTCAATTCTGAGCGAAGGTGGAAGAAGCAGGATTAGTTTAAGGGAGAGTTTACTGGTATACCACAGAACATTTCTAGGGCCATAAAAGAAAAACCTAAAAACTCCCTGAGTTCCTCCTCATTGGAGTCATATAAACATATTCTCTCTTCTGATAGAGAAGAACAGGTCTTGATAAATCCTCACTGGTTTTAGTTTCCGCATTATGGCTGGTACAATTGAGAACAATGCAATGCTTTTGGGATGAGCAGGTCTGTACTTCAAGGTGGGAGGTAAGGAGTTAATGCTGAGCAGCACTGAAGCCACAGCTGTATCAAGGAATGGCTGGACTCTCCAGAGGCGGGGCTGGTGCAGCTGAAGCTAATAGGTAATTTCCTTAGCATTCCATTAAAGAAGCAGGCTAGATTGTTGATATGCTTTCTTATTTGGTTGGCTGGGGAAAAGTTTTAGTCTTTGAGCTCTGCAAAACCATCTTTGGATTATTATCGAAACTAAACTGGAAAAAAACTGTTTGAATATTTGGTGTCATGTGGTAACTTTTGTTATCTTTGTTTGGTAGTTCCAGTGAAGTGTGTTTCAGTGGTGATGCTGAGGGAGCAATAGATGGAAGTGCAAGGAGCCATAAGACAACTAGCCAGCTGGATGACTTTATTTTAGTATGGACCAACAGAAAAGTGGAGGTTTGACTCTCAAGTTCAGGGGTGGCAAATCCCCTGAAGATTTATGAATTGATGTAGTCTCAGTTCACGTGTCTTCCGGGAATCTCTTTCTTCCATGGTTTGGTCTGTCTTCAGATTCCTCATGCAACTGTAAGGGAAAAGCATAAATTTCAATAGAGAAATTATTTGTCTGTTTTTCCTCCTTTGTCTGAGACTGTTTCACATGTTATGATCTAAGCTGCTTACTTGAAGCTGGGTTCTTGTAAGTTGTTCAAATGTTGCTATGTTGAATGGTTTGACCTGTAGTCTCCAGCACTGTCCATGCAATTGTCTAGCTCTGCCTCACCTCAGGTAAATAAATGAGAATCCTGCTAGCTTTCAGCTCCCTCTACAGTTAAAAACTGTCTGAAGGTTGCACAGGTGACCTAAGACCTGAATCACAACTGGAAGGCCCTGTTCTCTCTCCATTGACTGAACAGTAAGCTTACCTTGTCTATGTTCCTAATGGAGGCAGCTCAGTTACTGGCTGAAATTCATTGGAAGTGGTGATGAAAATAGTGTAAATGACCAAAGAGCAGATAAGAGAGTTCTGCCAAAACAGTGAGATATACTGAAAAGACCAGAGAAGGGTCACTGCTTAGGGTTCAAGACGGAGAATGGTTGTCAAATGTGTTGGTTCTCTTTGCTGTAAGAAAGGAGGCAGAATCATCTGAGAGTGTGAGGAAGGAGGTAATGAGGAAAATTTAGCAGAGGATGGTTCTCAGTATTAAGTAATCAGTGTGGCTCTAATTTAACCCAGCAGTGAGAAGATGAAGGGCCAACAACATTTCCCAGCCTATAGCAGGGGCATTGGAACTGGATGATCTTAAGGGTCCCTTCCAACCCAAACCATTCTATGATTCTATCTCATGTTCATATTTTTCACAAACTGCTACAACCCTCGCCAATGCCCCTTCCAGAGATCGGTTGCATATTTGGCAGCCAGGCGGCATCTGCAATTAGTGTGTCCAGGGATAACGTTGCTTTACACTTCTGTTCTTCTCTTTCCTGTCTCTGACATCCCACTAAATAAACAAGTGCTTTAGTGCAAGGTGGACAAGGGATCTCTGGGGTTCTTAGAGGCATTATTCTATGAGGGGGAAATGTGAAGTCAACATCTTGGAACTTACAGCCATTCACCTGCATTTTTGTCAAGATTAGCCTTTGTGTTTCCTGGCTCCTGCTTGTGTGCTGCCTTCCTTAATTCCCTCCACAAATCCTAGATTACAGTATTTCCCACCCAGAGCCAGTTTGTACCACTGCTGTTTTCCATTAGACAGTCATCAGGTGGCTGTTTCAGTAGAAATAGTTTCCTTGGGTCTGTGAAGAGATTGTCAGAAATATTAAGCAGTTGGGACTTTGAGTGACTTGATAATAAATGCTGTTTGTGGTATAACCACATTATTCTCTAATATTTGGGCATTTCTCTTGCTTCCTTCAAAAAGGATAGTCCTTTTAAACAAGCAGCTCACACAGTGGAATGGAATTTGGCTTAGTTTACTTTCTTTTTTTTTCCCCTATTGTTGTGTTTGGGCGGTGATTTTTTTTTTTTTTTGCATAGCTTTCAGAAGGCCAGTTAAACTGATTCTCTTCCACTACTCTCTCTGCATGCTTTCCTGAGGTATCTCTTCCCAGTGGTCCAACAAAAAAAGCATGACATGAGCCAAGCAGCATAGACGTAGCCAGCTAACTGAAGGAGGGTGAGAAACTGCTGAGTAAGGAACAGGATGGGGAGAAGGACCTGACTCCATCTAGCTGAAATAGTTTTATGTCACTTTGGGAGATTCTAGGGTGGCAAACTTGCAGGGAAACTGGGAGGAAAAAAAAAAAAAAATAGAAGTCTCCCTGAGCCAGCAGAGGGCATTTCTCCAGGCTTGGGGACAAGTAGCTTTGCTATGTCCCAGGGAGGAGAGTTTTGTTCTCCAGCCCAATTTATTCCTGTGGTTATAATGGAAGATTTGCATCTATGGCACTGTTGCCCTTAAGTCTCCCATCAGGAATTAAACACATTAAAAAGTATTAATTTAATTTCACTGGCACACTTTTGATCCAAGAACTTGCTGGCAGCCCACCTTGCTGCCTCTGACGTTTCTGTGGTCAGAAACAGCAACCAACAACAGCCGCAGGCGAGCTGGTCTCAGCATCCAGGGAGTGGGGTTTCATTAAGGAGTGCCATGGCTCAGTGCATGGGTGTCTCACCTTTTTTCTATTTGAAGCAGAACAGTCAAGAGAAACAGCCAGCGAGCTAATCACCACCACAGCCTATTGGGAAGATAGGAATAATTATTTAAACCAGTCTTGAATTACTCATTGGTGTGCATCTAATTAACAAATTCAGTTTATTCCTGTAACTATTGTGCAACAATTAGTGGGTGTTAAATTGAGCTCTTCTGCCGGCAATTTCAATGGTGTAATTTTGCCAAGATGTCTCTGTTTTGCCTGCGGTGCTTGGTGCCACTGAGAACTGTCTGGAGGTGGTCAGAGCATTTTGACTGAAGTTACTTCTGCTGAAATGTACCATTCACACAAAGGCTGGGGTATTTTTATGGAAAGGACAAAGTGATTTTAAGTAAGTTTTTCTCTGGCCAGATTCCTGAGTTCTGAGACCTGCTGTTCACTTCAGACAAGGGAGAAGCAGGCATTTGAATAAAAGCATAGAGCCAAAAACAGATGTTCTGACACAATTATGCCTCTCACATGCACGTTTTTTATTTATTATTATTTTTTAATGTTTGTCCTGTTCCAAGGCAGACCCAAAAAAACACATTTCAAAACCTTGAAAGATTTCGCAAAGCTGAATTGTGTTCCCCTAACAGTGCAAGCATGCCTGCCTGGGGCACAGAAATGCTCCTTGGGCCCTGGAGAAGTGAGCACCACCAAGACTGTAGGGCTCTGTCTCTTGCTGCTACACCAAGGACATTGTGAAGTCAAGGCACTCAGCAGGGGAAAATTTGTTTTCCTATACAAGCAAATACTGAAGAATTCAGTTGTCATGACAAGCTGTTCCTTCCTGTCAGGCAAAATCATCTTCTCTAAAAGAGTGGTGAGGTATTACAACAGGCTGCCCAGGGAAGTGGTGGAGTTACCATTTCTGAAGGAGTTAAGAAAAATGGAGATGTGGTACTGAGGGATATGGTTTAGTGGGCAATATTGGTGGTACGTGAACAGTTGGAGTAGATGATTTTAGAGGTCTTTTTTAACCTTAATGATTCTGTGATTCTTTGATATATTGAGTTGCCAGGAGTCATCAAATCCCTGCAGGTTGGTGGGGTGGCCTGGATAGGCATCCCTCTGCACTGTGTTACCAAGATATACTTTTGAATCTGTGTCCTGGTTTCAGTGTAGACAGTGTTAATAGCACACTCATAGCTTGGAGTTGCTGAGTGATGGGGGTAAGCCCAGGGCTAGGCTGGGTCTTGGCAGGGAAGAACCATTGCCTTCATGCACAGCAGCAGGGGACCAAGATAGCTGGACTGAAATAGGCAAGGGGTTATTCCATATGTGCAACACCATGCAGAAGGCCATTAAACTGGGGGGGAGTTGCTCAGGGGTTGATGGGTGTTGGTTGGCAGGTAGTGAGATGTTGCTTTGTCATCGATTGGTGGGCAGTTGTATTGTAAGCTGGATGTCAGATGGTGAGCAACTGCATTGCAGATATACGTATATATAAATATATATTGTTATAATTCCATTTGTTTCCATTTTCCTTGTCTGACTTTGTAAACAGTTTTTATTGCAAGTTCTATTTTGTTCCCATTTCTCTCCCTTGCCCTACTTGAGAGGGGACTGTATGGTGATTAGCTGCTTGCCAGGTTAAATCACAGCAACTGGGAAACAACAGCCTGGGATCTAGGGCAAGGTTCCCTAGCAAAAGGGAGGCTGACATCAGGCCTTTTGCTTTATGCTGGGCTTTGGCTGTCCTTTTTAAAACTCAGTACCCAAGCTTCTGTTGCATTCAGGGAATCCCAGAGGCCATATGTAAATACAGCTATGTACGCTTGTTCACAAAGTGAGAACTGAGCACAACAGAGGTGTTTCCCTTTATTCATCTGTTTCAATCTTGACCATGTTGATTCTAATGCCATTTACATGGGTTAAACTGCTCTTACGTTAATTGTCACTATGAGACCTTGGCTATTTCCAGGCCCTTTTTTTCTTTTTCCAGTGTGATAGAGTCATAGGAAATTTGTCAACCGTTTAAGACGTTTGTTGCTTCTCCCTTTGACCATCCTCACTCTCTTCCACTCATTTTTTTATGCCTCTCCTATAAATAAAGAGCTGCCTGAGATATACTAAGTGTTGCTTAAAAAAGAGGTGATGGGAGCATGCTGAGGGGGGAATGGGCCATTATAGAAAAGGCCAGGTGCTTGGCATGTCCCCAGCTTGTGAAGGTGGGAGCTGTCACAAGTCTGAAAAATATCAGTGTGGGAGATATAAATAAAAGCTTTAAAGCCAGGGTTTTAGAAAGCCATCTTTAAATGCTGCATAATTTATAGCCTGCTGCAAAGAGAAGAGCGCGTGAGCTCTGGAAGCAGAACTAACCCATTCTGTGCTCCCTCCATGTTTGGGCTACTCATATGTATGTGGCGAGGTGTATGCTGGCATTCAAAATTTGGGATTTTAGCCAACAGTACTTCCTTCCACAGGCTCATCTGGGTCACTGTGGCTAGGTCTATTTCATCTCCTGGTGTCTCAGTTCTCCTTCTATGAACCAGAAACAATCACCACTGACTTCACTGCGAAAAATGGACTAGTGAGTGGGGATGCTGAATGCTGGTAGGACAGTATGTACAGGCAGCTAGAAAGTCCACAGTTAACAAGCAGCCTTCACTTGTGGCTCTATACAAGTGATTTACTCTCTCATTGACTTAACTTCTCTTTAAAACAGGGATTATTCTAAAAGGTTCAGAAATTTCTTTCAATAGCAACTACAAAATGCTTTTCTCTTCTTTCGTGGAACAAAGCTGTAGGAGAGGCGGGGGGTAAAGGTCTGCCCCAAGAAGGGCCAAAACTGCTGCCAAGCTGGCATTCACAACAATTGTTTCATCCAGCTCTGGAATTGCATTCACCTCTAGGATGTAACAGAGCAGCTGTGCTATCGCCATCCAACAATAATAAACAACGGGAAGCAGAATGGGCTTTCAAGGCAGCCGGTCTCCTGAGAGGATCTAGCCTACCACATTATCATTGCTCCCCCTTCTCCCCAGCTGGATACAAGTCTGGAAATCATGAGTCTTAAAGCAAAATAAAATTAAATATGTGGTGTCAGAGCTTTAGTGTTAATGGCAAATAGCTTTGGTGCTGATGCTTTTCCCCAAAAGATGGTCCCGTGTACACCCAGCTGCCCACCCTACCACAGTGGGAATTGCTTCTGTGATGATGCAGTAGGACCACTGCCACTTCTCTGGTCTCTCTCTCACCTTGCTTCTTGCCAGAAATCTGCATCCAAGCCTCAACTTGTTTGGAGCCTGCTGAGCTGGTGAGATTTGACGGGATCTCACCACCCAAAGTGCCGTGGCTTGAGGCTATAGATTTAAGCAGCAGCATTAAGCACCCTGCTCTTTAACTCATTTCTAATCCATTTATTTAAACTTCAGAGTGGTTTTAAAGCATGAGAATCAAAGGCAAGAGCAATTTAGAGTTTTCCAGCCTGGCTCTGAGATCTGACCTCTGCATGTATTCTGGCTGCCTTTAAAAGTGCACCAGCATAAAAGCACAGTTTGTGACAAAGCATCTGGAAGGATTAAAACCTTTCTGGGATAGAGTATGCTTCTGTCAAGGACCTCTTTCCTATCTCAACTCTGTTGCCAAAAAAGGTCTTTCCTCAGGGGGCTTCTAACCCGCCTGAGGGATTTAGAGAAGAATTGTTGAGAAGAGCATATAGCAATTTGATTAAGGGATAAATGTGAGGGGGAGGGTGTTAAGGGCTAGAAGGGAAAAACAGGATTTAAAAGAAAATTGAAGTAGGAAGTAAAAGAGCTGGATGAATCTGTGTAAGACAAGGTCTGTGGAAGCATTCTGGAGTCTAGAGTTTGTGCATACCGGGAGGAAAAAGTCCCCGTTGTCCTTCAGCAGTGCACAAAACTGAAACTGAGCAGTTCTCAGGTAATGTGGAATGGGAAGGATGGAGCTGTTGGAAGACAGCAGGGGAAATGCAGGTGAGCAAAGGGATTTTGAAGAAGGGTTTAAGCCCTGGTGTAAGCTGTTCACATTGCCTGCCCGATCATGCTACCTCCTTGGACAATGCTTGGGAAATCATTACCTGATCCCTCCCACATTTGTTTAGAAATGCAATCTGGGTCTCTTCATTTCTTCTCATTCTGTTGGACAGTTGCTATGAAGCAAGTAGTAACCAATCTCCTAGCCCATGGAGTCAGTCTGTCGTCTTATTTCCTTATTCATTAAAGCAGACACCTTAGAAAGGCATGAAAATATTACCAAAGCCCAGGAGACTCAAGCTTCAGAATAAGGAACCAGTCTTTCAGCCTTGGAGGCAACATGAGTCTGGGACATGAGGCAGAGCCAGGTAGGAAAACAGGCCCTTCATCCGAGGAGGGACCAGCAGTCTGTGGACATACAGCTGTTTTCTTGGTTGATTTGAAGCCTCTGTTGTTGAGGTTGTAAGATGTTGTTGTTGTTCTTCCCTTTCTGCTCCTTCACCCCTCCACCATGAACTGGCCTGACATTAGAAAGTGATGTGACATGAAGAAGCTGCCTGGTAGGGTGATTTCTCCACTCTTCTGCATGCCAGCTCTCCTGCTGTGTTATTACAAGTGTATTTCTGAGTCTGTACAGCATCTAGCACAGTGGTGTACAGACTCGAGAAGAAAAAAGAGAAAGGAAGAAACACTGGACAAACAAACTGTTTGTTCATGTAGTACTACTGATGCCTGGGTTCCCACTGATTTGTGTCTGGTGATTAATGAAGACCTCTGTTTGAAACTTTTCCTGTTCTCAGGACTTTAATTTAAACACATGAACTTAGGCTACCACTTATCTCTCTATCTCTCTTGGTACTTATTTTTGCTTATATCTCAGAAAATCTCTGAGATCTCTATCATTTGGCCAACAGGTTTGACAGTTATTTGGAGAGGAACGGATTGGCACATACAAATGCAGACAATACTACTGCTCAAGCCTACTTTCCTTAGGAAGTCGGGTGAAAAGATCCTTCCCGAGAATTAAGGACGAATCCTACCAAAGAAATGTTATTACCTTGCAACCAAAAATGCTGCAAGATTTTGGGTCTCTTGTGGTCTGAGCTAAAAAAAACGAGTTGATGCAGATGGACAGGCAGGGGAGCTCAGTTCAACAATCAGCCAACATCAAGCTTAGTCAGCTCAAGCAATGCCAAAAGGCAACTGAACTACTTTTTCTCCAATGGCTACTCTGTATGCCAGCTTGGAAGGCATCTACCCCACATCTCTGCTAGGGTCAGACAGTTTTAAGCCAGCTTGTTCAGGCATGAACTGGAACAGAGAGGACATTTCACTGTTGGATGGGTGCTGCAGTTCAGTTTCCCTATATTGAGTTGCATTTTGGAGAGGACATCTCAGCTGCAATCTGGTGGTGTTTGCAGAAGTCAGACTTCAACTAGCTTTATTCCTAAGAATATCAGTGCAATGTAAACTGGGAGACTGGCAAAGTAGGACCCCAGGAGCTTGATTCTCTGAGGTCTGTTCAGCTGGAGCTGCAATCCTGCCTTGAGCTGCAGGAGAGGCAGGATTTCAGAGTCATTCAGTGACAGCTGTGCTGCATAAGGTGCCACCTGCCAGTTTGGTTGAAAAAGAAGAGAGAAGCATTGAACTGCTCTGAGGCTATAGAGCTATTAGATATACTGAAGAAGTCGAAGACCAAGGAAACATGCGTAACGGTGACAAGTGCTCTGCTGAGGATTCTTCCCAAAGAAACAACAAAAACCACTGCTTTTTTAATGTCTTAATGGCACAGTAGAGATGAGACCCTGAATGCAGACTATCTGGCATAATATTTTCTGGAGCAGATTGGAGAGGTACTTCTGGTTGGTCTCGTGGATAGTCAGTTTGTTTCTAAAGCACCTGTGACTGTCATACATTGCTAGCTGTTGCAAACTGCACAGTGTCACAGTGTTTTTTAGTAAACTGTAGGGAGCTCTGAACAGACAAGCCGTATCAGACTGAGTTTCTCTATTCCACAACACCATTGCTGACAGCAGTTAGTGGCAGATGTGAAGGGGAAAGATTATGAACAGGGTGAGTAGGGAGTGTTTCATTCTGTGAGCAAACTGCAGCTTCCGGGCTTCCAGAGCTGGAGATGAGGGCTTTCTGCTTAAACAGCTGTCAGTGCTTTTTGCTTTTTTTTTTTTTTTTTTTCTTTTTTCTGGCTGCTCTTTATCTTTTAGGTCCTCACTCTGTGCAGCAGGGGACCTCCACAGTGATTAATTGACCTACGAGCACTGTTGGGGAAAAGAAAAAAAACACAAGATTTCTGGTGGTATCTCATATGGAATAAATTTATCTGTATGTTGCCTACATGAATCCTTTCTGATACCTAGCCTGTTCATATCTAATGAGTTTCTTCATCATCAACTAGAGAATAACAATACACCAAAAAAATCTGCAGGACACTGGCATAAATATTTACTTACTATTCCCTATATTTTGGCTCTATTTCTACCTATTTCCCTTGCTTATGCTTTCAAGTGGGCACTTATCTGCTTTCTGGCAGTTCAGGTGGAAAGCCTTCAGTCATACATAGCACTACCTCTCCACCTTCTATTTTGTCAGTATTGAGATTAAGTCTCTTGAGAGTAATCTTCCAGGAGACACTTCAGTATTTGCTTTTGGGGGGGGAAAGTTAAAAGGAACTTTATCATTCTTGGCATAAGTCCTAATTCTTAGAATCAGGCCTGAACATTACGTAACTTTTGGCAAAGCTTTGTTTCAGGTGGTGGTTTTTGGTGGGGGATGCAACTTGACATTGACACTCAAAAAATGATCTGCTTCAGTCTTTGATTTTTTTTTTTCCTCTTAGAATAGAAAGGGAGGGAGGAATAAAAAAAAAAAAAAAAAGAGGGAAAGAGAAAAGTCATTACTTAAGCTGTGCTGAAGAAAAATACACTGCAATATGCACCCACCCCAAGAAGAGTGAAATGGCACAGTGCTGGTGTAATTGTAAATGGCTGTAGAAAATATAATCTTTTGTGATGAATTCCCAGGCCATCGTCTCCATTTGTCAGGTAACAAGCTTACCTGCAATGCAGGTAAGTAAAGCATGAAAAGATTGCTTACTAGTAAAGCCTTCCTCCACCTTTCCCCTCCCTCCCATAGCCAGCACGTTCCCATTGAACATGTTCACAGACTTAGCCAGCTTGTCTCTATTGTCTGTCTGGTAATTCACCTATGGAAAAGGAGGTATCAGATGCTGTTCAACAGAAACTTGAAACTGAGCCTGAGTGTAAGGTGGGTACTGTATCTCCTTGCTGTACACAGACAAAAAAAACCCTCCCTTCCTTTTTCTCTTGGTCACTCTTTGATTGCTGAGAATTTGTAGTATTAACTGTTCATGCTCAAGACTTGCTTAATCCTTTAAATAGGTAAGATTTTGCCTGCCCCTGCCTCATATCGTCTGGCACTGCTTGGAAGTTATCAGTCCAAGCCAGAACCACACATGGATGGGTTTCCCCTACGCTCCTAGTCTAATGATTTGATTAGTCCTGGGCAATTTTTGCGGGTCTTAATAGCAACCCAGTCCTTGTTGGGGAGTGGAGGGTAGTTTCTCAAACCTTGGCTGGATAAATCTGGGCTGAAAAATGTTAGGCTTTTTTGCATTGTGTTTTTGTTTTCTTTTCCTGTGGAAAATGTTGAGATTTTACCAAACAATGAAAATGTTTGGCCAAGAGCCCTCCATTTCAGTTCAGAAATGCTCCCCTGTGGGAGTTGTAGCTGGTATGCTTTGTGTCCATGTCCTTCCCTGTGAGCTGACATTCCTGCCTTGCCCACATCTCTCATGATGCAGTGTTGTCCCCCCTCTTGCTGAGACAATGCCATGTGCCATGGAAGTTGTATCACCATGGTGCTTTGTGAGAAACACAGTTCGTGTGGCAAGCCCACCATAAGAACTGGATGGGGTCACAACGATTTTCAGTGATTTTCTAGGAGACATTGTCCGAAGATTTCCCAGTTGAATCCCCAGACTGGTCATAACTTGACACAAAGCAATTCTGCTTTTATTAAAAGGCAAATTTTCCACTGAAAAAGATTCTAATGGAAAATTTCAAGCAGTCCCCAAGGAAGTTCCTTCCAACCCCCTTTGTGTTGTAGTTTAATCTTGCTTCTGTTAGACTTCTCTGTTGTCTCTGCTTAATCTCTGATAACAGAGGGAGAGCTCCGTTCCAAACAAACACATGACCAGAAGCTGACATACATTACCAACAACATATGGAAAAGTTTGTACCTTTCTGAGCAAGCAGATTTACAAGGTGAGCTCTCATAAGCCCCTAAAGAGAGGAGGATGCTTCCCTGTCTTTTGTATGTTTTAGCAATGAAATAAAAATCCTTTCAGATCTAAATCCAGCAAATAAAGATCTCCTCTTTCTTTACATTTCTTTACAGAAGGTTTTGAACCTCTGTATTGCTCTCAACTTTTTTCTTTCTTTTTAACTCATTTTGGGATAATGAAATATGCCAAAGTGCCTGAGCTGGAACTCTTTCCCTCTCTTTCCTTTCTTTACCTTTCCATCTTTCTCTCCAGGAGCAGTGCAAGAGAACTGTGCTGTAGCCATGGACCACCCGCTGACCGGACATCTCAGAGGCTCTCCAACAGTTTACTTTTACAGCCTGTACTGCAAAAGCCAACATCAGCATCGCTTAGTAAGGTAGGAAGTCTGCTCACCAAGGCCTGCAAGACCTTCCCTCTTACCAGCAGCTTCCACTCACTCTCCAATGTTTCTGTTCAGGGTGGGACTGAAAGAGGTGACCCACAGCCCTGTCCTTCACCAGAGCACTGAGCTGAGCTACACAGCATCCTGCAAACTTTTTCTTCCTTTCTCTTCTTTTTCTTCTGGTTAGGGACTCGTGTATGTTCTTTTGTCTTAAGTGATGCTGCAGTAACTACAAAATGCCCAGTGGTGTTTTTGCTGTGGATGTGCTCTAGATCAGCTGCATTTCAGCCTGGAAAGGGGGACAGGGGGCATGTTTATATTCTTGCAGGTGGGAAAATGCAGTAGACAGCATATTCTGTTCCAGACTAGCTGTACAGTTCATCTCCAAATCCCAGGTTCCTCCATTAAAACCTACCCCCTGCCCCAGGGATCAGCCTGGCAAGCTCTTCTGACCCAACAGCACTGGCAGCTGTTTGGCAGCTTCTGAAGTGGATCCAATCTGGTATGAGTTTGCTACACTTTCATTTTGTCTACATCTTCCAAACAAATAACCGAGTCCAGAATCCCAAGCTGTGTTTTGCAATGAAAATGCTTCAACGTCTGGGAATTGCTTCTGCTGCAGGGAAGATATAGAGTGCTGTTAACTGTTTAAAGGGTCAGTGGAGAAGGGAAGGCCAAACACTTGCCTTAAGGGCTTCTTAATGAAAGCCATGTGGTTAAAGAACTTGGTGGAACTGAGGGAGCCTGGAGATGTCTCTCTCTCTCTCTCTCTCTCACTCTCGGCCAGTGCCCTCAACATTTTGGGGCCAGCATTTTTCTGCTAATAGCTGAGATAGTCCATGAATCTTCTTTTACTATCAGACCTCTAATTGGAAACACTATACCTATGAAGTACGCTATATATGAGCTGTACTGAACAATAAGTTTTACTGAATCACTGTGCCTCCTATTCCAAGCCTTGCAGGTGAACAATACTAATTGAGAATTATTTTAGTTTGCAGAGAGATGTAACTTTTCATCTTCAACACAACTAGACTTGACATGAAGAGCAGCAAAAAGAGAGAGTTCAGCAGTGTTCAGGACCACATTGCTTAGTGACATTCCCATACAATCCAAGGTAAGAGAATTAATCAAATAACATCTGACTTAGAGCTGGAAGATAGCAGGGGAAATATGTCTGTAGGAAGGCCAGCTTTCCATTCTTTCTTGTACAGAGCCTGACAGAAGAAAAATAGGAGAAAAATTCTTATCTTCTATCCAGGGGTCTCTAGAGATTTTGATTTCCCCTTGCAGTGGCCTCAGAGCATCCACATGACTGGACTTCATGGATTATCTGGATTATATTACAATATGGATGTAAGTAGACAGTATCAAAACTTTTCCAAGCAAATATGGTTGCCTTGTTTTACAGTTAAAGTATGGGAATAGCATCCTGCCCCACTCTGTGTAAGAAAAAGCAATAGCACAGACAAAATCTCTGACCTTGGTTCATTCTCTCTACTGCACTTCCAACCCCATCCCTTCTTAACAGACCATTCCTCTCTAAAACCTAATTAAAAGAAAGGCTTCAAAAACTAATTTAACCTCTCCTTAGTATTTCTTCTATCTCCCCATGAGAAATCCTAACTGGAGAGTTAGAAACAAATCCATCAAGATTTCCACTTCATTAAATTGCATATGTCTTGATCACAGAACTAATGGGAGTCCATTTATCCTCTCATTCCTTATATTACTTAAGATCAGCCCCCTGTTGCTGCTCTGAAGTCACACTATTTCCTGACAAAGGCATGTCAGTTCAGGACATGTGTATCTTTAAAGTAAATTTTGCCCAAATATAGAGACAATGGATCAGCTCAGTGCAGCATTTCTTCTTTTCCTGCCATACTAAATTTTTATTCAGCTTTCCAGCTGCTCTGACTCAGGTCGGTGACTTGCCAAAGGTTAAAAGCTGAGTCAGGAGCTTGGAAACCCCACAATCCTGCTGACTCCCAGCTCAGCTTGGACCATAGAAGCCCTCAGTGTCAACCCTCTCCCCACATTCATCAATCTCTCCTGTCCCAGAGCAAACAACTTTCTTCTTGGAAGAGGTAATAACCCTTCCAAGCCCCTAAATGAGCAGGATGGGCACAGCTGCACTAGAACACACCTGTGCTTTTTCTAGCCAAGTACCTTGTAAGTATCTTGAGAGTGGCTGATGTCAGGTAAGTTCAGAAGAAAAAATTATCTTGCAAATGAGCCGGTTGAGATTCCCAATCCCTAAGGCATAAGCAGATGGTTCCCCTTCCATTCACAGCTCTCCCTAGAGCATTGCCCTATCCCAAGCTACATCCAGCTCCCAGAAATACCTCCTGGCTTAGAAGTGCAACTCCTGTTCTCTGATGACAGCACAGGCAGATGAAGGCTTGGGTCATATTTACCTCCTTCTTTGGGCATACCCCTCTCTCTCCATCCTTGCTGCAGCTCCGCCCTGACCACAATGCAGGGCATCCTGAAGCTACATCGCAGTCCTGGCCTAAGCTGCAATCCCAGCTGGTGGTAGGATGGCACTGGCTTGCTGCCCAACGACTGACAGATTTTGAACAGGACTCATCTGATGGGGTGCTGACAGACCCATCTCAATTAATCATATTAAGTGTTCTTTACAGCCCACTGGGATGTAATCAGTGGAGGCTTGGGCATGGATCACCACATCCAAAAGTAACTGCCTACATTCATACAGATTATGGGAGCTGGAGGGACTAGTTTAGATGTATCCTCCTCATCACAGACAGCTAAAATAAAGCTGGGTAAGTCCTTTCTTGTGCCCAAATGAATCAAGGAGATGGCCAAATTTTTTCTCTGTGCAAAATCCTCTACTTCCTCTGTATTCAGTGAGGAGTCTTAAGACTTGATCTCATGCTATCTAAGAGAGGTCAGTCAACACCTGTTCTCTACTCACCCTCATCTCAGTGACATATTTGCACACAGAACAGCTTCCATTTGATCCTAATTTTCTTCACTTAGAAGGTTGTTATTCCAGAAAGCATGTAAATGATCTGAAGTGCACAGATGAGACCATTCCTTACAGTAGCAATCCTACCATTAGATTGGGATGTCCCAGACATGAACCCCACATGAGTAACTGGAGTTACACTGGAGTACATTTGTACTTTCTTCCTAAGTTCTTCCTTTTACCAATGGTTTAAGGAAGACCCAACTAAGCTCAGTGTGCTGATGATTCACTGTCACCAAGACAGCAAGAGACCTTGTTCCTAAATAGCTACCAATCAATTTTAAAACAATGCTTTTATAAAGAAGCATGACAAATACAAGCAGAGTTAAAGCAAAGAAATTTGCTAGGTCTGCATTGTGCCAAGTCACTGGAGAGGGACTTGCTTTGAACTTGGTTTGGGGAGATTTTGCTTTTTTTTTTTTTTTTTTTTTGTAAACAGATGCATGTAATCAGCTCTCCTCAGCAAGCACCTTGGTACCTGTGAATCACTGGTGGCTTTGGGATAATCAGAACAGAAGGTAGTGCCTCTTTAAGAAATTCTTCCATCAAGGAGTATCAAAACAGTGGCTATTAGAGCATATTCAAAATGGTATCTTTCCTACTTAAGTTTGCTTTCCTTGCAGAGATCTCAGAGCGTCTGGCAAACCTGATAATGAACATCATTGTAGGAAGAGAAACTTGATGGAGAAATTGAGGCACAGTCTTACGGGGCTAGGCTCTACCCTCAAGACTGGTGTCAGAGCAGCAGAGACTCCAACTCCTTTCACCCGAGTGGGTAGTGATAGCCAAAATTTCTTCAGTGTTTCTTCCATGGCATGTCTCCAAGTGGAGTCCTCATAACAAAGCTGGACTAATATCCCAAAGTAAGTGCAGATACCCTCAGTGGAGTCTGTAATTATTCTCTCTGCTGCCTGGCTGCCCTCTCCCCTGCCTTCCCTCTGGGCCTGGACACCTGTGTTGTACTGTGATTGTCTCTTCATTTATGGCAAACAAGTCTGGATTCTCCCCCTGTATATTTTTAAGGCATTTTGAACAAATCTGGTTTCTTTTTTCTCTCTTTTTGTCTCGGCGTGTGTTTTTAATTGGATCCACTGCTGTACTTTCCCTGCTTGCTAATGCTTTTCTTTGGGGAAGCACAAGTTTTTAACAACCCTGCAAGTACTCTCTCCTCTTTGCCAAGCCAAGTCCATTTCTTTCTTGGGGATAACCTGACTCTGACCTACTTGTCAGCTATACAACAAATGCGGTGCTTTCAGATTAGTCTACTACTGTTCAGAATCACAAAACTTAGCCATAATTTGCATACCGGCAGGAGAGCAGCAGAAAGTCACACAAGGAAGCTGGTTTCTGCAGGAAGGCTGTGTACTTGCCCTCAGGGATATTACCCACTGATTCCCAATATTCAGAAATGCCTCCCCTAGATGCTTGCTGTCCTTTCATACCCCCTATGCAATGCTTTTTGGGCAGAGCCTCAAGCTTTAAGTCAGACACGGGTGTCAAAGACTTCATCCTTTTCAGTTTCTCTATAGCATCATTTGCTTCAAGGAACATTCCTGTGGTTGCCGCCAGGCTCCTGTCCAGAGGAAAAGATTCAGGTGGCTTCGTTCCCTTTGTCGTTGTCAGACGTTTACATTCCTGCTGAGGCTGCATCATGGAAGTGTCACACACTGGTAAGCACTGCCAGGAGAACCTGGCCTCTGCTCCCTGGCCCTAGCTCCATGGAACAGGGCATGGAGCAACTTGAGAAATGAGTGATTTGCATGGCTTTGGTTAGGAGACCCACCAAATATATTTTATACCAACAACTGGGTGTTAATTAGCACCACTTCCCAGGCTGGATTGGCAGCCTGAATGTAGAGAAAACATTAACAATTGTAGTGTTGAACTAATTTCCCTATCTACCCTCTGGTCATAGAATCACAGAATCATTTGAGTTGGAAGGGCCACTTAAAGGCCATCTGGTCCAACTCCCCTGCAGTGAACAGTGATGCCTACAGCAGCTCCATCAGGTGCTTGGGGCTCCTCCAGCTTGACCTTGAATCTCTCCAGAGCCAAGGCACCCATCAGCTCTCTGGGCAACTTGTGCCAGTGCCTCACCGCCCTTATTGTAAAAAGCTTTTTCCTTATATCCACTCTAAATCTTCTGTCTTTTAGTTTGAAACCATTTTCCCTTGTCCTACCACAGCAGATCCTGCTAAGAGATTCTGTCCTCATATATCTTCTAGCTTTGCTTCAGATATTGAGAGATCACTAAATAGATATTCTTGCTGCAGGAACAGAGATGCAAATTGCTGACTCCAAGTGGGTTTTGTCTTGGGAGCTTCAGTGTCTTTGTATTTTGTGGCTCAGTGATAGTGGACCCAGCTTGACATCTCTAAAATTTCAGCAGCTGGTTTGATGGTCTTATCAACCCATCTGAACTAGCCCATGGCCACACGTACTGTGATTTTAAGGGATGGTAGGGTGGGAGGTAGCAAGCTAGAAAGAAAAAAAAACACAAGTCGTATGTAAGAACAGGTTGCCTAGAGATGTAGTGGATGCCCCAACCCTGGAAACCCTCAGGGTCAGGCTGAACCAGGTTTTAAGCACCCTGATTAAGCTGTAGGTGTCCCTGTTCATTGCAGGGGCATTGGACCAGATGAACTTTAAGGGTCTCTTCCAACTGAAATGATTCTGTGGTTCTATGTGTTATCAGCAGCCTCAGGGGCTTTCTACCCATTGCAGCCAGATCTGCAAGCAGCTCTTCCAGGCCTCTTTAACCATGCCTTGCCTGTCAGATCAAGAAAAAAAGGGTTGCCATGACACCACAAACCATATTTCTCAGGCTGAGATGTGCCAGAATTTCAAACAGATGTGGCAGTGCAAACAAGAAGCCCCCCTG
Source organism: Chrysolophus pictus (assembly GCA_037305975.1). NCBI lineage: Eukaryota > Metazoa > Chordata > Aves > Galliformes > Phasianidae > Chrysolophus > Chrysolophus pictus. Next base: position 14,289,529 of record CM074582.1, on the reverse strand, counting down.
GGAGCGTGCCAGGAGGTTAGAATCCATTCGGTGCCTGTACATGTCCTTTCTGGCCTGCCCTGCAGCCCAGCCCAGAGGGGCTCAACAAACAGTGGTACTGGAAAGGCTCAAAAGAAAAGTGCTGAGTTGGAAACTCTGCTGAAATAGCACCTGCCTAGCTTTTTTTTTTTTTTTTAATCTTCCTTCTTTCTCTTTTTTTTTTTTCCTCTCTTTTTTTTTTTTTTTTTTTTTCCTTCTTTCAAGGCCACGTTTATAATTTTTGCTGCTTGGAAAAGCTTACCCCAGCCCTGTTTGGCATTTGTTCTTGGCCTGAGCATTCCCATGAAGCTCTTCTGTAAATAGGCTAATGTTGGTTTCATTTCCCCTCTGAAAGCAAGAAGGGATCCTTCTGTTTCAGTAATGCTGAAACGGAGAGGGTTGGAAGGGGGCAAGAGGGGCTTTTTGGCTGCAAAGAGCCCTGGACAGATTGGGGAGGTCCTGCGGGAACAGGTTGGCTTTGTTGAAGCAAGGTTTCCCAGGGAAGTGTGCCAACTCATCTTTCACATTGAAAGGTCAGAAACCCACTTACAGGGAATTTGGACATTTTGAGGTTTCACTCAGTGGTAGAATGAATTATTTTTATTAGAAGTGGGGTTTTCAAAGAGAGAGAATATCTCTCCTTAGACTAACCGAGAGAGTTAGAAAAACAGATGCGCTGTCAGGCTCATCGGCACTTCGTCAGAACTGAAACTGAAGTGCACCATGTTCAGCTGCACACAGGTGGGAAACACTTGCTCCTGGTTTAACTTCTCCATGTCAGCTGTCTGGTCAGTTTGAGCAAAGAGCAATGGGCTTTTGGGAGAGGTAGGGTTGTTGGCAAGGAGAGAGGGGACATAGTGTGAAACAAAGACAGTTATAAGAAAGCTGTATTTGTTGAAGCCATACACTTTATCTATAGCTTTTGTATTAAAAAAAAAAAAAGTTTTGTTTTGTTTTTTAAATTATTCTTTTGCTCTTGTGGCAATTTCTGGGTGCAGGTATCCTGAGGGCTGGCTCCTATCCTTTGCTGGAATTAAAGAGCAGCATGCCTGCTGCTCTAGGAGAAGGCAGAAAAATGCTGGCATAAGAACAGACAGTAAAGAACATTTTTGCCTCCTTTCTCTGAAGGTTAGGGAAGCCTAACCTTATGTAGCCCCCATGATGGGTATTAAAGCAAGTAGAGCTACCCTCATCTTTATTCCAGATGTAATTTGCTATTGATTGTTGCCTTAAACTGAACTACCTGGTACATGAAAATTTCTTTAACTTGACTCTCCCCAGCTGCTGTCTTAACACGTATGGCAGCCTGGTAGCAGAAGCAGAACTTTAGCTCCATCAAAATGTCAGCAGAGCAACTTTTATAAGAAAGTGAAACAACTGCTCTCTCAGATGACCCAGTTTTGGTAGTAGTGGCGAGCAGAAGAAAAAGTCATTTGTATTTAAATAGAGTGGGAGCTGAATGCCCCCATGAAACCCAAGCGTTTGGGGAGCAGGGCAGTTCCAGGGACTGAGCTCACTCTTTAATTCCCAGCAGTGCTATCTCAATCACCAGATCTCTGTTTTATTGGGAGATAATTCACAAGAATACATAATGGCCTACAAACCTATTCCCTGCATTTCTGCAGCTGTGTGGGCAGCTGAGGGCATGACAAAGTGTGAAGGAATGGTGCATGGTTGTGGATGACCTGCTCCCAAACAGGGACAGTCAGTCTGGCTCAAAGGAGCAAGCTTCAAAGTACAGTGGTATTTCTTCACATTACCCACACTTCTCATGAACTTCTCCTGAGAAGAGCCTTTGTCAATGAATGCTGAAAAGGTCAGAAGTAGGAAAGGGAGGTAGTCATAGAGGACAGCACCTATTAAACACAGTGATCTACAGGGCACACTTCGCAGGAAGGAGCAGACCAGTAGGAAGCGGAGGGGATGGGATCCAGAGTGAGAAAGGATATTGCTATAACCCTCTTGCCTATGCTCTTTCTCCAAGCAATTTGACACTGACCCCAACAGGAGAGCACGTGCTTCAGGCCAAAGTGGTATCTTCCTGAAGTGAATCTGGGCTTTCTAGGAACTAACTCACCAAAATAAGAACTAATACAATTGGGACACACTTGCTGAAGCCACCAAACGCTGTCAGTGCTCAGGGATCGCACACAACACAGAGTTCAGTGGCAAGAATAGAAGATAGTGAGTGACAAGCCTTACAAAATTCCTTCCTGCAGAATAAATATCACGTTTACCAGCACTGTCAGCACCAGTGCCCAGTTCTGGGCAGGAGCAGCACACCTGCAGAGGACTTCCCCCTAAATTTAATCTTGGTCCCTCCCTGTCTTTAGCTGAGCAAGGTAGGAAGGGCTTTATTTAGCTATTTATTTAGTTGACTTACTGCATGTAAATCAATTCCTCCTTTGCGGTCCTGGCAGGGTGTCAGCAAGCAGGAGAATGCGTGGGAGCGGAGGCTCCTGAGTGGTTGCACAGAACAATTCCCTGCCTCTTCTCTGGCTCGGAAAAACCGTTTCCCAGCAGTGGGTTTCCATATTGTTCCGCTGGAAGAAACAGAGCCAGGCATGTTCTCTCTGGGTCTGATCTTATCTAAAAACGCTCCCATCACTGTATTGCATAGGTATGGGATGGCTGTGGAGAACCCTATTTTGGCAGTCTTCAGCAAGCCGTATGGGAGCTCTGATTTTCGCATACCCTGCAGCTCATTTTGTCTCCTTTACATCTCAACTTTTTACTTTGATCTGAGAGAGACAGTGCTTCCTCCTTTATTCCCTTGTTAGGTTTCAGGCCCTGGAGAATGTATGATCATTGAGCCATGATCATACAGAATCTGATTCAAAGTCAAAGACACCTCTTTTTCCATCTGCTCCCTCTGAGCAATAGGTTTTCAACCTGAACCTGACCTGAGAGAGACAGAAAGAGAAGTGACACAAGGAATATCAGAACGGAAACTGAAATTGCCCAGCAAGGAGGAAGATAATTTATGTGAGAATAATCTTTTGTATCTGAACCAAAGATGCAGCTAGTCACCAGACACTAACAGTGAGTCAGAGCCACAGTCTGGACTCAGAGCTGGACCAAAACTCTCTTTTCCCCTCACCAAGGTGAATTTACTGATATTTCTAAATTTGAGATCCCACTGGCAAGGGGCCTGAATCAGTTCTGCAGTAGCATTCAACCTGGGAGACCTTTCTCTAAAGTCACGCACTCCTGTTGAAACCAAGCATTTAGGACTAGCTGATATGGATTTCCCCTGCTTTCCCTTGCTTCCTCATGAGAAGAACCAGGTCTCAATAATATCATTCAGGAAAGCCAGTGGTCTGGGAGAGATGAGAGTGGAAAGAACCTGTCTGACATATAAGTCCTGCTCCTCTTTTCCTTTACTTCATCCATATTTCTTCCCTTCCGTGTTCCTGCGTGCCTTCCTCACCCTCAAGCTACATCACTGAACTTACCTTAAGAGTATCCATACGTCTTACATTAACAGGGCTTTCTGATCAGCTGCAAAGAATATGTCAAGATTTTCCCCCAGATTCCTCTATATACTGCTTTGGTACAGCTGAGCAAAAGACCAGGGCTGTAGGTATCCAGCAAAGCAGTGCTGGTAGAGCCATACAGTCACTGATCTTTTCTGAGAAAGGGTCTTGTGGCTTAGCTGAGGCTGTGACAGGTTTCAGATATGGTCCTGCCCCTTCCTAGCAAACCTACCTTCAGAACAGCAAATTGGCAGACACACCAGGTTGGCCGGACCCCAGGCCTTCCTGGATCCCTTCCCTGACTTCTCATCATGCGTGTTTTAAATTACTGTTTAAATCAAAGATGTCAGTGATTCAGGCCAAAGGGTTTTGCTGAGAGGTAATCTCATACTTTTTCTCTGGCATCCTTCCTTATGCTGATCCCAGCACCAAAGCCTCGGGGATCATGAAGGGACTGCCATCTCATGCTGCATGGTCCATTTCTTTGGATGACCAGAACATTTCACCCAACATTTCCTGCTGTGAGAAGGACACAAAATAAGAATTACACACCAGATCCCCACACTGCATGTTTGTTATTCCATAAGGGGTTGCATTACTTTCAGGGGCTTGGGAAGAGTTTGAGATGGTTGTATGCAACGATGTGAGTGCTGTAGGGACTATTCTCAGAGAAAATTCAGTTTTATAGGGCTTTGGCTCCAGTAACCCAGCTAAATTGGTGTTTGCTTCCCTGAGAAGTGAGGTCAGCTCCTGCTAATGTGTCACTGCATAGGGATACATGTACTGACACACTACCAGTGGTCCCACATTTGAGCTGAAAGAGACTTTCAGAGCCACTGCAGAACAGCCCAGCTCCTCTGAACAGGGACTGTGGGACCTAAGACTGAGGGAGAAAGAATCTAATAGCTGCTGCCAAACTCTGCAGGAGAGGGGAAATTCCTTGCTAAGCATAGTGGATATTAATGCATACCCCGGCAAAGACAGCATATCCCACCAGGGGCAATACCTTCACCATCAGTAATATTGGAACACAGAGCAACCTCTTCTGGTTTGGAAGGTGTTTCACTATCTGCAGCACTGAATTCCTGTCACCCTCCCCTCATTTCTGGGTCACAGCAATGCTGACATCAAGATGCCTCTGATGGAATGGCTGGCATTGTGGATTGGCATTGCATTCTGTTCCAGGTCCAAGCATTATCTGACCAAGTGAGATCTTGGAGGTTAATTATGCTGTGGACTTGCCCCAATGGATAAAGTTAAGTCTGTAAGTCAGAAACTCGCTTTGACAGAGCTCTGCTTGCACTTCTGTATTTACCCATCTCTCCCAAGGTCTTCTTATTTTCTCTCCCTTCTTACATGTCTCTCTAGCACAATCTCTACTGGAATTTTGCTAGACTTAAGAGACCTTTCTATAAAAGCCCAATAAAAGAAGTGATTGTGGCTTTACAAAAATGCATGAACATGAAAAAGTCAAAAGGCATAAACTTGTCTCCAGCTGAAAAGCCTCTACATGTAGACTAATGCTCTCAGGCAGGAGTGAGGTTCCTGGAGTTAGTCTGAGGGACACAGATCAATTCTATTTACACCCCTGGCAAAATCTTTGATCTTGGCACCTCAGCAGAGACCTCGGGATCCCTTTTATACGGAATGCTTCCCTCATCCACTACTCAATCATAATATAGCTCTGTTAGTTTCCATGCTTATATCCTCTTCATCCCAATCCCAGCCAGGGACTTGTATATCTAACAGTCTTACCTTGCAAAAGAGCTCCCAGCAGATGGGAAGGCTATCTCCTCATTGTGATCTAACCTACTTACGTCTTTTGACACCTCATTGCTTCTCTTCTGTTCCTTAAATGCTGAATCCAAACTGACTCAGCTCCATACTGTAGCTACATCCTACCCTTGTGGAGTTAACAGGCTGGAAAACACAGACTTAACTATAATTAGTTTTGGTCACCGTTATGTCAGTATAGTTCTCAGTTGGATCCTTAATACATTTTTTTCCTTTAAAAAAAAAAGAGTCATCATGCACTTGTCTCATATCTGTTTTCTGTGGTCAGTCAATGCCTTCCCTAGCGTTCTAGCAACTTTCACAGAAATATTCTGGTGAACATTAAAACCATTCTCTGGTTCTATGAGAATCCCATGGATAGATACTGATTTTACATGGCATTTACTCAGATGTGTCTGGGACATCAGCAATACTGAAAAAAATATTAGAATTCTTTCCCTCTTTCAGATAGAAGACAAAAGAAGAGGACATTCACATCTCAGTTATCCGCCCTTTCTGAATTTCTAAATGAAGTTACTCTCAAAAATGAAATAACAGCCACCTCCACACCTCAGCAAAAGTTTGGTAGCAAAGTACTACTAGAACGATGGATCATGTTTTTAAAGAGATTTCTTTGTATAACAGAATAGCCATTGCAAATGATTCCCTGGAAACTATTCCAATTGAGCATTAGACTCAACTTTGTAATTTTCTTAAAATTTCAAATTTGGAGCCAAAGTACTAGGCAAAATAGAGCACCAAGCCCAGATATCGCCTAATCTAAGAGAAGGTTAGGAAGAGATAAGAATCCACAATCACAGATGTTTGTTTTTGTTTTTTTTTGTTTGTTTGTTTTTTAATCAATTGACCTTGGTAAGAACACAAAGAATCCTTTGTGGAGTACAATCTGGGTGGTTTGGGAAGCCAATTCAATTTATCTCCTCTTTTTCTAACTTAGTCTACAGTGACTCTGAATTTTCTTCCTTCTAAAACAAGTGTCCATACAAAGCCCTCCTAGCATTTACTGGTTAAAGGCAAGCATTTGTTTTCTGCTTTATGCTCAAGAAGAAGTAGGTTTGATATGGTGAGAAAATATTGATCTGGCTCTTTGACTGAAGTCCACAAGACAACAAAGGAGTCTTGTTCTTCTCCCATCTATTTTGTCCTATCAATGTTTCCCAGTTATCTTGAAACAGGCAATTCTTTTACCTGAGATGGGTGTGAACTCCCCACTTCATCTTTTGTCATCTCTACTAAGTTGGCAAATTAGTGCCAATGGCCAAAGGGCAGCATGCTCAATCTTCCGTTCCCCTAGGGCATCTATTCTGCAAGAGAAGGGACATGGCCAAGAGTAAATCACACAGACACTCTGAGCTAGAAGCTTATCTCTAGGGCTCACAGCAATTCAATCAACCTCATATGTGATTAACCCCATTATGAACTCAGTCTGGGAGGAGATTCCTAGAGAAACATCTCTGTGCAAGGAGAGTATCAAGGTCTGAGATTTCTGCCTAACATCCCATTCTCTGATTATGTGCCTCCAATTCCCCATGCTTCCAGTCATTCCCCTTCTCCAGAGAAAGAAATGAACTAATGAGATGTGAAGCAATCAAATTGGAGGTAATAATTAATGACAGAGCAGAAATTAAATTTGTGTGAGTAAAGGGAGATCTTCATGTAATGAAAAGCTAAGGAAGGATTAGCTCCACAACACAGAGGTGACCTTAGAGTTTCTGTACAAGTGTTTTGGAAGAAACAGACCTGAAAACTACAGAAGCAGAGTTTAGTCCCTGCTTTGAGGTTTGTCACTGCAAAAACATTAACACTCCACACCTCCATAGATTGATGAGTTAGATTTGAGGAGGAGAAACTCAGGTTTGGTTTTGTACCATTTCTGTCTGAAGGGTTCAGCCATGGGCTAACCTCCATGCCCTGTAACATTTCAGAGCAATCAGGGAAGACAGACAGATGGAAACACAGGGGGATGGAGGGAAGCTGATTTATATGCAGCTGAAACACAGCCGTGGGGCTGCCGCCAAACCATGTAGATGTGGTGGCAACACAAACAGAGACACACAGAACAGCCTGTGCAAATATAAACACTGCCACACGTGATGAGGGTTCACGGAGTTCATGCAAACACCAGGGAAAGAAAAGAAAAAAAGAGACTTAACTAGAGAAACAAGTGTAAAGATTATGTCAGAAACAAGAGTTCTGTTAAACAAAACAAATAAATGAAATTGCTCCTTCTCTTGTCCTGAAGAAAAGCATGCTTAGATATGAGAAATTTGCAACAGAATTAAGGACGCAGCCCATCTTCTACTGGTCCAGGTGGTATTCTTAACACTCTTGTACATAACAGTTGTCATTACTGATCAATCTTCCTCTCCTGTCTAGATCTTGTGGCCAGTAGTTTATTAAATCATATGCCTCATATTGATTATGTTTCTTTCTCTGTCAGTCCAGGGTTGTTTCCAAATGCAGATAGCTCATTACAGAAATCTGGCCTGGCAAAGGCTGCTCCAGCAAACAGTCATTTCTTCTCTAGCTTTCCCATGTGAATCTAGATCAAGTCCAGCAGAGACTAGGAGTCATCATCCTGTTAGAAGGGGCTTGCATGGAACGAGTTTTTGGATCTGTATATACTCCCTAGAGGCTAAGAATTACAGGGTAGAAACCACTGAAGAATTATTGCTGACTGTCATCCTAGGACAGAAGGGACATGGAAACTAAACATTCAGCCATAGCTGAGGATGTCTCCACCACCACCACCACCACGAAGTCCTACTGGCCACAGATGTAATAACAAACCATATTCTTGCTTTGGAGTATCATATTGCAGAGATGCCAGTGCAGCATTTTTATCAGCACCAAACTGCAGAAGAGACTGGATTCCATATAGTTGGCTTTCCAGGATGGAATGCTTTTTCTTCTCAGCAACAGCTATTGCAGCACTTTTCCTGTTGCACATGCCCCTTTATTCACACCCTGATGTCCCTCTAACACATGTCTCTTTGCTGCCATCCTTTGGCAGCCTCCAGGTAGAAAGAGGGATCAGAGTCACTGAATGCCATCTGTGAAACCTTCAAATACCCTTAGTTTTTGATAGCTAAGCACTCAGCAAAGCTGTGGTGTCTTACCAAGGGTCTGCAGGGACACCGCAGTTTCCTTTGTGCTAAGAGATTAGATGGTTGGAGCATAGGATTGTAAGCCAGAAGGCTCCCATCCAAGCCCAGCCACTGAGTCAAAGTCTATAACCACCTACAGGTCTTAGCCAAATACAGCTGTAAGCAGAAAGTTATATCCATGAGACTGATGAGACAATGTGTACTCTTGTTTGTTGCTGTCCATAATATTGGCCTGAGCACGCCACGCTTGTTAGTTAAAATTGGTAGAGATATCCTTGAACAGCATGCCTTACCATTTCAAAGCCCTGAGCTATAGACGCTCACGCTGTCTGCTTGTCCTTCGTCTGCCACAGAAGTCAGCTCCAGAGATGCAGAAAATACCCCAAACTTTCACTGCTGCAGTCTTACTTCTTTCACAGGATGGTTCTCCCCTACAGAACAATGGGGACAAGACTAGAAAAATGAATTTTCACATTTTGTATCTATAACGTAACGTATAGCAGTAGTAGAATAGCAGCAAAATTGTAGGCTGCAGCAAATGAGAGCAAGCCCAAATGCAGCAGCCATGGCCGCAGAAACAAAGGAAGAAAAACCATTTACCTTTAGAAGGCCTTCACTATGCAGAGATATCCAGTAAGATACCCTTGCCCCCACTGCCAGTCCTTAAATGAGGTCTGGGAAGGGGTGGAGCCAGGATCCACCCCTTCGATCACTTAGGGGTATTGCATGCACCTGAGCTCCCTTGAGATGGCCCTGCCTTCTCACCAGGTGCTCAGTCACTGTTTCAAGCCGTGACTTAGCATTTCTGCTGCAGTACCCTATAGTTCCTTGTTTCTGTGGAATCTTTTAGTCTGTGCTGAATTAGATGCATTGTGCTAGCTTGTAAATGATCTCCAGAGGTCCCTTCCAACCCCTACAATTTTGTGATTGTGAGAATCTCTCTCAGATACTCATCAACCTGCCTGCAATAATAAATAAAAATATATGTTATGCTATTTCAAGATCTTAGACTATCATATTGATTTCCTTCAGATTCATAGTTCCTTGATGATTCTTCCCTTTTCTTCATCATTTTAAACTCTACAAGATTTTCTCAACAGTTGTTAGGCTCTGATGTTACCTCATCTACTAGATGACTGTGCCTTTGCTCTCCAGACAGATTGAGAAATGAAAATGAAGTGACTATTGTTTTTGCATCATATTTTTGATAAGGGGGCTGAAGTGAACTCTAAAATATAGCAGAAAATGTCATTTGTTTTTTTCAGAAATGTATCAAAATGTCTCCACATCTTTTATATTCTCCAGTTCTATATCTCATCTCTACAGGACTGAGCAACTCTGCTTGGTCTCGTGTTGAAGTCTGGATATTTGTTCTGACTCCTTGGGAAGGCTGTACAACCCAAAGCACAGTTCTTTTGGATACATCTCCATTCCAGAAATGAATTCTGGAATGTTCAATTATTTTTTTTTCTTTTTGTATTTATAAAGTTGTGTCTGTAGTGTGAAGGAGGTTCAGTTGACAGTCCTGGAAATGCAGGTCTTCTTAGCCATAGTAGATGCAATGCAGATTTCACCACTCCACCCACTGGCAACAAGACCTTAACTTGGAACATCGGGGGGGGGGAAAAAAAAGAAAAAAAGAAAAAAAGAGCAAATAGAGTTCACTCTCCATGACCAAACATTAGCTCCTCTGCTGTTACAATCAATAAAAGTGGCAGTTTTGAAGCAAAGGCAGATCAGGGCAAGTCTTGCTTACCCTCTTTGGATTAGATACCATCTATTCTTCCATTAATAATCAGTTCCAAACACACACATTTCACCAACTTTCCTTGGTTCCAGCCAGGAACTCTGCTAGTAATGATTCAGAGTTGCTCCCAAACCAATCACCAGCACCAACCTCAGTTCATGCAGTACTTTGAAGATCTGGAAGGTTGATAAGAATCCGTATTTCTCTTGGTTACCCTGCACACACCATCCAGCTCTCACCATTCCCCAGCTCTGCTGGAATGCATAACCAAGCCAAGACTGCTATGATGCATTGGGCATGCGGGAGGGCCAGCAGTAAGCCTGACAGCAACCATGGCTTCAAATTAATAAAACAAAACAAAGGGAAAAAAGTTGAAAAACAAATTAAGGAAGACAACCAACTTCTATATTAAACTTTTCCATCTGGAATTTCTTCTGCAAAGAAATATCTTAGCTAAAACCCATACCAGCACACAGACAACACCAAACGTGTTTGGAAAGCAGGTAGATTGTTCTTATGGTTCCATACTCCTTTTTTTTTTTATCATTTGCAGACAATTCCATTCATATTTTGTCCCCCTATCCTTCACAGGAGCCCCTTGTGAGCATCTACAAAGTAATCGTGTTTTAACTTTCTTGAAATTCATTCTTAACTCCTTTTTTTAGAATATGGAAGGCAATCTGAGCGCTCGTTAGGTTTTTGAGATATGTGATCATTATGTTTCATTTTTCCCATCAGTATCTAAGTATACATTCATCTGTTCCCTTTCTTTTTGTTTATACAGTTTATAGGGCAATCTAGTATTCGTTTATGAATGAATTTCATGAGAACCAATGAGTTTAAGTGAACTCTGTTCATAACATTTGTTTTAAATGTTTCTCTTCCTCCTCTAGTTCAAAGACAGAAAATCTATTCTATGGAAAACATGAGCTTTGGAAAATGTCTTTAAGGAATAAGATGGGTAAGACCATATGAGAGAATGGTTACAAGTGATTCTTTTTTCCCCAGAAGTGGCGATTAACAGGTGTTTGTAGGTGTTGGCAATGGACCTACAGGTAAATGAATGGAAACCTTTGGTCACCCATAACGCTGATCTTTTCAGTAGAGCTTGTGTCACACAAATAAAGTGTGAAAGAATGTGAAATCTGAAAGGGCACTTAGAACTGTCCCCCTACTGTATAACTTCAAGTTCATTTTGTCCAGGCTAATTAAAACCTTTTGGAACTAAATGTCTTTCAGACACAGAATCATTGTTTCAGTAATCAGAAGAGTGTGAAGACTTGTGTGGTATTTACAGCTGTCAGTGATTTCATGAGCTATTGTAAACATCCCTTCCACTTAAAGATCATGAAGCATTTTGAGAATATGTTGACCATATACTGTCACGGTCAGCGCCTTTTTAGTAGAAATGAAAATGTACTTAAGACCCCATGGCTGGCTGTGATGGATTGGTTTGCATCGTAAAAAGTGAAATACTTTAATGAAAGCATGCTTTATGAGTCTAGCTGTTAGAAATAGGGGTGTCATCGCACTGTAGCCTTCCAGTTCTTGCTCTCTAGGATGAATCGAAGGCGACTGGACCAGTAATTTATTACAAAGACAGGTGCTGGAGACAGCAGAGAAGAAGCAAACAAGAAAGTAAGAAAGCAAGATGGAGAGATGGACATACTTAACTACAAGATACAATTTGCCTGGACTACAATTTATTTGCACACCAGATGTCTGTATGGTTCAGGCTGACAGCACCAACAAAGGGTGAGAAGTTTAACGCTGCCCAGAGCCAAATAGAAGGGAAATAAATAAAACAAAAACAAGATTGACTTTGCAGTGTATTTCCTCTCAAACCACTTCACCAGTAAAACCTGGGTCTTTCCAATGAGCAACACACCATTCACTAACACTTTCCCCTGCAAACATGTGTTTGGAGTCTTCCTCCCAGCTTGATTAGACCAACTGAAAAACTGAAGGAGTTGTAAAATGCACCTCTCTAATTAGTTTATTAGTTTGAGAGTGAAGGACTTGAGTGAAGAAATGTAATGATGTCAGTTCTATGATATTTGAATAGGCTTATTTACATTCTTCACCTTATATTTTTCTTTTTCTTATATTTTTCTTCCTTTCTTCAACTCTCTCCCTTCCCCCAACTATCGCTATTTGTTTCTTGCTTCTTGCCAAGTCCATCACATACCTGGGGTCAACTAGACAGTTCTGCAGATGGGTTGACAATACTGCAAAACAGTCAATATGAGATGTTCCTGTCTGGCCTACAGATGGGAGACTCATAAACACTTGATACACCCAGTCCCCTATTACTGGTTTAACAGTTTTTTATTGGAAAGCCAAAAACTTCCCCAGGCAACGCAAGTAGTTGCCATATGTTCAGGATACTAATAGTGCCTCTAAAAATTCGTGTGTTTTTATGCTAGAAGAAAAAGTGAGATTCTTTTCTTTCTTGTATATTTTCAGTGGTTTAGAAACAATTCAACTATATGGGTTGTTCTGTGGGTATTGGCAGGCTTTGCCAACTGGATGTGTGTGGGTGTGAATGATGTTTTTTGTCTTAAGTCATTCCTATTGATTGCATTCAGAACATTCTGCGTCATTATCTTCTGGCCCTGATGATACCTCATCACAGCTCCTCAGAGGCACCACCACTTAATATGCCTGAGTCAGAGCATAGACTAAGTGGTGGAAAAAGGCTACTTCATAGCTCCAGAGCTTTGCTCAGCTCTGCACAGAGCAATGGAGTTATCTGAAGCTTGACTGTCTTCAAGTGAGAGACAATTAGTAGCCTCCTTTCCCCAGTATGATTCCAAGTGTGAGCTTAGGGCATCTACCTCTGCATAAAAAGAAAATCACAGGGCAGTTCTTCCATGTGAGGGGCCTAAAAGTGTTCTAATATCCCACTGCAATAATCAATCTTCTTTAATACCTTTGGCTAACCAGAAATGGAGACTGTCAAATACCTACAGGTGCTTTAGGGAGCAGGGAAGATGATAAAATAACCCTTAATCTTTATTTTTCCATTAAGTGCTAGGAACCAAACACCTTTACACTGTCTAATGGCACCCTGAAGACAAAGGGCTTCAGCAAAGACCACATCAGCCTACAATGGTGGAGGATTCCAGCTTGCATTTGGAAGGGAAAAGCCCATTACTCTTGGTTTTCTGGCTGAATTACTGCAGAGAAATTGTATTCTTGTTTCTGAACCCCTTTTGTGGTCTGAGATTGACAGAACATGGTTCCTTGCACACCACGAATATTTGAATGGTGTTGTTGCATGCCACCTTTTCTCCCAGCTATACTCATATTTTTCTGTGTATTATGTATTTAACTCCCTGAGGGAACTCTAAAAAGTTTTGCAGATCTCAGTGAAAACAAACTGGCTTCTCAGTGAGACAGAAATGAAGTGTGCTGAGAAAAGAACACCTCTAAAGGGAAATTCGGAGTTATTCCCTGAGACTTGTGCCAAATTACTTTGTAGCCTCAAGGACTTGGTGGCCAACAGAGACTACATCATTCTATTAGAAAAAGGCTAGAAAAAAATGACTGAAAGTGCTAAAATGCATTGTGTACACAGTGTCACTGACCTCAAACAGTTTGAATCATCAGCCCTCCAGAAATACGTAATATAAACAAAAAACGTCCAGAGAAGAAACGTGGAAGGGTGTCCACATAGAAAACACATAGAAAGGAGCACTCTGATCATTAACAATCTAAAATACAAGAGGTAAATATAAATGCTTTTTTTTCAAACTGTGTTTGAAATATGCTATTATCCGATGATCTCATCATACTTCCCAAACGAGGGATTTCAACCCCTTTCTGAAGAACATGCCCAGATTGTAATAAGTGAGTTGTTCCAGTGATATCTTCAAGGGAACTCCTTAGATTACTCATTAGATTCAAATCTTGGCACCTGCATCAGTATGCTGCTGATTCAATACCCAAATCTGAAGAATAGCCATCGGACAGAACTGTCCCACTCACCACAACAGTGCTCTGTGGACAGCAAAGCAGCAGTTGTGATTTCCAGCCCTGAAGTGGCAACTGATTCACCCCACCTGCATTCTTGAAGCCTTAGTGTCTTCATACCAAAGCCTCTTCTTCCTTCACTGAATGTCTGTGACACTGGAACCAGTACGTGCAACCTGGGAGTGTCTGTCTCTGCCCTTTCCTGAACAGCATTTTAGACCCATGAATAAGTTTCTATCTATCTATGGTACATTAAAAAAAACTTATAGGCCTCAGATCCCATGGTGATCCTCGTTATTAATACAAGGAATATTTCCATAGAGGGAATGTATCCAGAAGTGCCTAATGCATAAGAAATTATACAAAAGTTAGTTTCGGTGAGAACTTTATGTATGCAAGCCGCCTCTAAACTCTTGTTGGCTTTTTTTTTGTTGCTTTTTTTTTTTTTTTAATAAAAGGCTGCATCATCCCCAAAATATTGCTGAACACGTGCCTTAAAAAAGCATAATTCCTGGAAATCTGTTTCTTCTTCTGTTAGTTAAAAGGGAAGAAGAAAATGGTCTGTGTTGGTAATTCTTTTGTTCACAATACAGCACAAAGGCCTTGGAGTCCTCTGCAGTCTTGTCAAGTACTTCTTATTGTTACTTGCACTGGGAAAACAACTTTTCTATCTTTCTAAATGTGATGCAGGAGAATGTTTATGTAATAAATCAGATGGTGAAGGCTGAAAGGACTCATTCTTATCTACACTGAGGTTCATCTCAACAGCTTCAGCCAATTATAAGTTAGGTTCCTATATCAAGCAGTTAAAGAAGAAAAGAAGGCATTGCCAATCTGGAATACCCTCCACCTCTGGAACAGGCTAGGATAATATTCCTCAGAGATACACCTCTTTCTCCAGTGTCTAAACAGATATCTATATAGCTTGAAAATAACTTAATACTAGACAGCTTTAATATTACATGAGTTTAATCCCACGTTCAGAATGGATTCCTGTATAACATTAGCCATAGCATTCCCTAGATGAATTCATTCATTTAAAAAGGCTCTGTATTTGTAATCTTTTCCCACATTTCCAAGAAAAAGAACTACCTATGTTTGTGTGAGAGTGAAAGAGAGAGAAGGGCCCACTGCGGCCTCCCTTACTTCTGCTTTGTCAGGGATTGCTTGCCATGAGGTGCACAGCAACTCCACATCCTTCAGAAAGCATTCTTTTTCAGAACAAGCACACCTCACTGCCAAGAGGCGTTACCAACTTTGCTTCCTGCATTCACATTCTTGCACTTCCTACTTTGATGAGACCAAATGATTGTTTCTCTTTCTTTTGATATACAACCTGCAGAGACATTCCTCTGGTTCTGCCTTTGACCCAGGGAACCTGAAGACCTAAAAAAGAAAGGAAAAAAAATACTGACTGCAAACTCAGTCCTCCCTAACCTCAGCAGCCATAGGTGACTAACCTGGGACCAGCTCCTTTCTCACCATTTCATCCTGCTCCTTCAGCTTGGTTGCTGGTAAACTCCATCCCTTTTCCTCTTGGTGGGAGTTCTGGGGACTTTCCCACCCTGGTCACCGCATCTGTTCACTAAAGCCACAATCTCACCACAGCCTCATTTGTCAAATGTGTTGTGTAAGATTCATCACTGTGGGTTTCCTCCAGAGTAAGGAGACAACAAAAATCCTCTGTGGGAGCAGAAGCACCAGCCTGCTCTCTCAGGGTGCACTAGAAAGGGACTTTGGCCTCTCCATGTCTGAGTGATTTCAGAGTTTAATCTTAACTGGATTTACAGAACAGGAGGAAGATGCTCAGAAATGCCTGAAAGTACACAAAAGAAGCTATTTCAGCACTAACAGCCCAGCTAAAAACCAGGGTATTGCTAAGGGTACCAGAGACAGGCGTCCTCTGGCTGTCCTTCACCAACTATCTGAAGATGAGTGGCTCCTGATCCATGCTTGGGGCAGGTCCCACTTTCCAGCCCTGTTCCTAAACCGCTGCTGTGTTCCCTGGCTGTTCTCCCTGTACTTCCAACAATCCTTGCAGTTCCTGTGTGTGGCAGTGCCAGATTCAATAAATGAGCCTTAGTAAACTTCTTACCCTCTGTCCTGTTTCATGCATATCATGCAGAAGGAAGCTCTGGAATAGACGCAGGTGATGGGACATCAGACACCTCTAGTCTGATGGGAGCAAAATGTGGAGAGGATAGCGAGACTGAGGTTTCATATGGTCATCCATCTCCATACAGCCTTCAGCAGGTAAGAGAGCTTCACTGCACAACATGGGGAAACCAAAGGAGGGCATCCAGTTCTCGTGGTTAGCATGGAAGCTTCTCCCACTGTGTTTAAACAACACTGCTTTGTGGACTAGAGCTATGTGTAAATATCTTGGCTTCTCATCAAGTAACATTTCTCACCTCATTTTGTTAATGACTACCAGGAGGGAAGTATTTGGTATTCCTCATGAACTCTCATGGCAGTTCCAGGAAGGGCATATTTAGGGTTTGTCGCCCATCCCAGGCAATATTCAGCTTACAGAAGCTGCCAGGGAGCTGGAAGATTGTATAAGGACACGAGAGCAGCTGAGCTGGGTCTAACCACAAGTCCATCTAGCCCCGCAGCCTGGGGAAAGTAAAAATGGGACAAATATATATGCTATTTCCCCCAGGACTGACTAAACATATTTAGTCTCTGCATATTTGCTAACTCTCAGTGAATTGCTTCCTCATGTACTCATCCGTTCTCCTCCAGAAACCTTTCCTGCATCTGTGACATCCTCCATCTTCCTTTGACTGATTCTGACCCTGTATCCCCAGCCCCATTTAGTGCCCATGAGTTCATGAGTGCCAACCTCAGTCCCCCTTCCTTACTACCTCTAACATACAGCTGCATGTGGTGAAAGAGTTAAAGTTCAGCCCTCCAGCCAGCACAATCCAGCGCTCCAGCCACAGTGTATGTGCAGAGATAATGCTCCACACATGTTCTGTACTAGACAGGTATGCAAGACAAGATAGCAATCAGCTGACACATTTTGTAGTTACAAAGGCTGAGAGTGCTGAGAACTCCTCACGCACCAGGAGGAAAGAGAGGGCTCAGCATGTCTCACACACACACACACACACACTCTCCCTCTCTCCTTCTCCCCCTCTCCCCCTCTCCCTCTTTTCCCCTTTCCTCCTCTCTCCCTCTCTTTCTCTCTCGTTTCTTCCAACCATATCTCCCCGGGGCAACTGAGTTTCTGGTTAAACCCAGTACTGAGTCACTGACAAATAAATTCAAACCAATATGAAAACCTTCCTACTTGACAGCAATTCAAAAAAGCACAAATGACCAAAAGAGATGGAAGAAAAAGAAGTGAGGAAGCCGGGAGTCCTGAGGAGGGTCCTGCAGGAGCTATCTCAGCACCTTCTCCCTGCAACAGTCTGCCCCAGCAAAATCAGAACCATCTGTTTCCTGACACCCCTGCCATATAGTGACAAACCAAAAAAGTCTAATGCCGATTCCTGAGATGCCAAGCAACCCTCCACATCCATGTCTATTAGGAGACGGCAGAGCTTTGCACCTGGTAGGATGAGATCTTGGTCTTGGAGGGGAGACCCCTTTTTATGGCTGGATATGAATTACAGCCATCTGAGCCCTTGTCCCATGCTGTGATAGGTGGCAGAGCTGCTGTCTGAGCTGTTCTGGCCAATTTTTACAATGGTGCCATTATACATCAGCCATCTGGTAGACGTAGCCTGTATTTTTTCTGCATCTAGCCCCGTGTTGGCAGATGTTAGATGGAAAGGAAGGTTGGCGGGCAGAACAAGGATTTGACATCTTGTCCCTTTTCTCCTTTGCTAACATTCCTTTGGCTTGTAAGCCCAACAAACCAGCAGACTGTTATCAGATAAGTTCTCTGCAAGGACATGGCTTCACATGTTTTTCATCCTTTTCTTTTAAGACTTCAACAACCACTTACGAGCAGATTTCCCAGGAGTCAGTGAGGAAAAGCCTGTCCAGTAAAATAACTAAGCGAAATTCTGGGTTTAGCTTTGTTTGTTGTAGGAAGGTGGAAATGACGCATCCTCCAAAATGTCCTTGGGGGTCACTGGTATTCTTGGTTATTATAAAAACTCTTGTGAGCATCAAGGGCAATGCAGAGTGTGTCTGGCAGGGGAAAGCAGGAGGATGGAGGCCTTCAACAGGTTGCAGCTGCACAGGTTTCACATTCAGGCTTCCCCACAGCCCTTTGTCCTGTAAGGAAAGGATGCATTCTCGACCAAATATGGCTGTCTTGCCTCAGCTGATGATGCTGATTGCTGTTATTCATTATTTTAGGACTCAAACAAGGGATTAAGGTCTCATTGTTCTCAGCACTGGATTAACAGAATAAGGATGAGGAGATCTCTGGTAACCAAACCCGGCAGGAGAGGGACTCCTGACAGCCAGCCCCTCTGCTGGGTGAGCTATGCTGGGGGCACTGGGCTGGAGCTGAAAGCAAAAGGAGAACCAAGTGAGCAGATTTGCTGCCCGCACCACAAGTCTGCGGACGCAGCAGAGCTGTGCTCCTCTCCAAGCAGGCCTGGTGGCTTCTGCCAAGGGCAGACTCATCGAGAAGTTTGTCCAAAGACAGTGTGTCTCACTCTCCGAGTTTAACGTGACGCCTTTTGGTCTCTGCAATTCCCCTAGCACCTCTCAAAGGCGCATGGATTTGATTTTGGCAGCTGTTCAGTGGGCCACATGTTCGGCTGATCTGGATGATGTGATTGTTTTTGGGAGGACTTTCCAGGAACATTAAAATTGCCTGGAGGACGTGTGTAGCTGGCCAGAGCGGGCTGCTCTGAAAGCAGAAACCCATCCAACTGTGACGAGTGCCGGTCCCAGGTGCAGTCTGTTGGTTGTATCATTTCTCCAGCAGGGTGTGCCTCTGCATCCCACCAGGACAGGCACTCTTGACACAAACCCACCCCAGGAATGGCAGCTGGAAGGAGACACTCTGGCCCTGCACGAAGCATGCGAGTCCTAGTTTTGCTTCATATTATCTGGCAAAAGAGGAAGAAAGGGCGGGAGACATGAAAGAAAAGCCTGGACCTGAATCAGTGGCCTGAGGGCAGGCTTGCAGCAGCATTTATTAATTTTCACAGGGTGTGTACATGGCACTGCCGAGATGCTGGTCCTGCTGCTTGTCAATATCGCCGCCTTCCTGCAGCACTGCTTGGCATTTGGACCTCAGTAATGCATCCCAGGGAGGTGGCACTGAGAAGTGCTGAACTGTACAGCACAGTGCTCCAGAGGGTTTCCTCCAGAGGAAGGAAAAATGAAGACAATCTTGAATAAGCTGGGAGGAAAAATAAGGGATGTTCCTTGGAATAAGGTGTAGAGCTCCTTCCAGCTGGAGGATCTTGTGCCTGAACATCAGGCCAAGGAGCTGCCACGAGCAGCAGTGGTGGAGCCTGGGGTTGGTATCATGCTGACTACCAGTGAGCAGAGGCGTGGGATGCACTGCTCCAGCAGTAGCACACTCAGATCAGATGAAGTAGATCCTGAAACACAGAGATTTCTGCTGTCATGCTTGACTGATAACATGTCAGAAAAAGGACTCCGCTTTAAGATAGTTTTTCTGTTGTCAGGAGGAAGAAAAAAAAAAAAAAACAGTAGTACTGTGCCAGCTTCTCCAGATACAGTGGAAAATGGCCAGTAACAGGTGGCTTTCTAAGTGAGGCCACTAGGGTACAGTGAGCACAATCCCTGCCCTGACTGCTCAGTCTTTTCTTCCAGAGTCCTCCTGGCCATCTCTCAGCATTGTCCTCTATGGATCTGTTTGACCTCTCAGGAGGGGCACAGATGGACCTTTCAGCAGAGAAATCCTGAGTTCAGATGGGGATACCTTTTGCAGAAGCCTTTTGTAAAGCAAACTTCACACAAACACTCATGGCATTCAAAACCTCCTTGGAGGCTCATCACATTTCTTCCCTATTTGTAATGTGCTTCAGCAAAACTCATTGTCCATCAAATCCATGTGTCCAAGATCATGTTGTAGGAGTCCTGGAGCGTGTGTGGAATTGATTGCATTTTGCTGTTGAATATGTTAGCTAAAATGCAAATTAGCTGTCACTCTCGGAACTTACATAGTACCAAGCTTTTCTGTGCTTCCCTTTTTCCCCTTGTGTTAAATACATCCATGTGGGAAGGATGGCCCTTTCCTACGCACCTAGCTTTGCTGATAGCTCAGCCAGGCAGTGAGATTTGGCTGGGCCCATCTGTTTATAATAGCTTACAAATCTCATCACTTACTTAAAAACTATGAAAACCTATGAACCACACACATATGCTGCTAAATCATTTGGCTCCACGTGTCTGGGGGAGCCCACCAAGCCTAAGCAGAGTGCAGAAACCCAACAGAGAAATGTAAGAGTAGAGTATGAAAAAAGGACTGACAGTCAGGAGAGTTAGCCCCTGTAAAGCTAGAAATCTGTTTGAAATTGTCTCAGATAAGAGCTGCAGCCCATTTCCTTACAAATCTTTGGTACAGAACTGCCAGCTACACTTTCTAAGCTATTATGCAATGCAGCTGGCATCCAGACTCTGGGCCCACCAAAACCCAGGAACACTCCAGGTCTCAAGCACAGGTCCTTTTCCAGGGAGCTGTCACAGATGCACCAGAGAGAGTTCCTGCTTTTCCTATCAAGACCTGATGGATGGATGGAAGTATTTTTGTTGTTTTTCTTTTTTTTTTAACTACTAGCAATTACAGAAAAGCAAAATGAATCGCTTGACACAAGTTTGGGTTACAATAAAGCAGCTGATGCTGGGTCTTTCGAGAAAATTAATGCAGCTCAGCCTGGAGAATGTGACTGCAAGAGCAGCAGCCAGCTGGAAGGCTGCAAACAGCCCAGTAAAATGGCAAAGCTGACAGTTACTACCTTTTCCTGGCTGATTGTGTATCTCATGCTAAAGAGAGGTGACAACCTTTGGTCACTTTATGGGCTTTAATCACAAACAGAGCACTCAGCATGAGAGCCCAGCCTCCCATGGCTTGGCATACTCTGCTGTGGTCCCATAAAGCACTCTGTGCCACTGGGGTGCTGGACATAGATGGACAGAGCACAGCATTGGGCAGGAGGAATGAGGTCTGGGTGCTGGAAGATTTTGGAGCCAGCACTAAGATCAGTGCAGCATACAAGATGAGTATGCATGTAGGTGGCTGCAGTGGGCCTAAACTCCAGGCACTACTGGAAACAAAAGCATGAAAACTTGGGCTTTTCTCATGCAACCACCCTGCACTTGTTGCAGGAAACTATCATTTTCCATGGCTGCTCCCTCTCTTTTGGAAGTGTGCTGCTTGTTGAGGAGCTCAGCTTTGCAGCACTGGAGTCAAAGTCTGAGAGATAATGCAAGACAGAAACATAACACACTGTACAACTGTCTATGAGGCACATCTGGATACAGCATAAACCTCACCTCTTTGTCAGTATAATACTGTGCACTTATTTCTCCCTCTGGGAAAAACAAAAACAATTCAGGTCTGAGCAACACCAACAAGAAAATCTAAACCAAAACTGTGATTAGCAATGTGGAAACGATATAAGAGGAAACCATACACAATGTGGACTGTTTTAGATAAAGTAGGTGAAACATGCAGCTCTGTCCAAAACAGAAGCCAAAGCCCTCTTTGGCCAACTTTTTCCCATAGATGATTCTTAGGGAAAAGAAAGAGAAGCACTGATGTGCAGGAGTAATATTCACAATAAGGGTTGCCCCAGCTGCTCCCTTCTAGATGTGACCCACATGTAGTTTCAATTGGTTCAGGCAGCTTCCCTGAGCTTCCCTTTCCCACTCTCCTGCCCTGGTCACCTTGAGAAGTGGTCAATGTGACAGCCTCTCCAGTACTCAGCTGAGCAAATATCCCATCCCACAACCATGACCATACCAATATACCTCCTAATTATCACCATTTCTTCTGCTTTGCCCACGTGGGACTGGCCATCCTCATCCAGCACTAAGCATCCCACATACTTTTCCTGCTGCCAGGCCACCACGGTAGATTTCACAAGAAGCTGACACCACCTTCTCCTCTCCTCACATGGTCCACATCCAGCGGATTATGTATAAGCACAGATGGCTCTTCATTGTGTGTTAATTGGGGATTGTTCCTTTTTATCTGGTCACTGAAGCTTGTCCTGGACTTTTCTTTGATTTCAGAGGTTTTTGTATGAAGCTACCAGGCAGAACTGAAAGGCTGGTCAACAAGACCTTTGTGAATGCCCTGAATTGCATGAGCTGCTGGGGCAGCCTGTAGCTGTGCAAACATGCTGATAGCTTTTAAAGGCTCTTACACTATTGGTACAGGGCATCAGGTTATGTGGGATGTATAGAAGTTTGACCCAAGAAGGAAGAAAATGGATGTAGAGTAGGAGAGACAATGTTCTTCCTACCTCACCACCTCTAACAAGTCCCTGAGCATCAGGGGTGAGTAAGCCCTACAGGCCAGTCACAACGAGCAGTTTTCATCACCCATTTCTCAAAGCTATGTAACATCTATGCACCATTCTGCTCTGCTCCGTCTAGGTGGATGAATGGGAATGCATCCTATGCCTTCCCATAAGCACTTCTCAATCTGGCTATAAAGCATAGGCTAAAATGTTGCACACAGAGATGCGACCCTTTTGGGTCTGAATGGCTTCTTCAGGCCACTGCAAGTCCTCTCTCCTTGTTCTGTTTTCCTCCCTCCCTAAACCACTTCACCCCTACTGGCTAAAGCAGCCTAGAGCACAGAGAATGGTGAATAGAGGGCAAAAGGAATGGCTGCCGTACATCAGCCAGAAGGCAAGCATGAATGCTGCAGATGTTGCAGAATAGCTCACTTCGAAGTGTGGGGAGAAGAAAGAGAGTCCTCCCAAAGCCATTAGTGTCACGGTGATGGAGCAGGGCCTCCCACAGCAAGGGAACAGGGAGGAGGAGAGGAAGATTTTGAAGCAATGATGAGGAGCTCCCAGCTGAGGAGGTCAGTGACAGCAGCCGTCTAACACATGTCAAGCTCTTAGCAAGGAGCAGGCTTCACAAGCTCCATAGCACACCTGGCCATGCCCCGTAATGTAGCATAGCTTATCCCACCACCTCCATTCTCCTTGTGAATGCAATCTGCCAGCAGTTTGTGGGAGGGCTGAGCTGACAGTGTGACTCTTTCTTCCATCAGCCTTTATGAGGGAAAGTAACCCTTAGCTATGACATCCAACACCTAATAAAAAATTGCCTCACAGACTTGTGACAGTCTTCCTTGGGACCTCACATTGCAGTTACACAAAACCCGGTGGCAGGGGCAATTTTCATGCAGGTGGAGCTGTGGGCGAACACTTCCTACTGCAGGAACGTCTTTGACAGAGGAATGAATTGCCTGGTTATAAAACATCATGCAGGCATTCCTTAAATGGCCGTGACCAAACCTCCACCTTTTTTGGAATGAGTGAGGCAAGCAAGCAGGCCTTCGACTGCTGTCAAGGAGTATCTCAGCAGGGGAGTTCTCCTTTACCCTCTCCACAAGCACCCAGGCATCATTAGCATTGCTAGCGTGTGGAAGTCCTCATCGAGAACATGACCTCATAGTTTCAGCGGCTGCATAAATGCAGCTTTAAGATGGTCTCTGCCCCCACAGAGCCCATAATCATGTGTAAAAAGCTGCATGGGGAACACAGCCTGATTGAAAAAGAGTATAAAGGAATAATAAGATAATACGGTAATATGTCCTTGGCCTGTCTCCCTTTCCTCAGTGTGTTACTCTCTTGACCCTGATGATGTGATGTCTCATTTACAGTCCTAGAAATGCAGGCCATATATATCCCTGTAAATAAGAGATCAAGGACCATGCTCTGCAGTCTGATTGGCAGAAGTCAGCCCAGCTTGGCTCATAACCGAATTCTCTTCCCTCCTCCATGCCACAGTAGTCACCTTCACAGTCCTGACAGGGAAAAGTCCCTGGCATATGATGTTCCCCAGGCCAAACCCAGAAAAGACAGGTGGGAGCTAGCCAACTAAAAGGAAATGTCTGTTATCCCCACTGTTTGAAACTAAGATGTTGAGATGAGTTGCCTGTGATCACAGGGAAAGTTAGCATTATAGACCAAGCTGTCCTTTCCAAGGGTCAGACAAGTATTTTTTAGGTTAGAATCAAGCCTTGTTGCATACCTATTGCTTTTTTAGCACATCAATCAGAATTGGTTATCACTTAAGGTTCAACCTTGTAAGAAGATCTAAGCACATAAATTCTCACTTGCAGAGCTGCATGTACTTGTGGGTCTAGCCAGGCTGCAAGGAATATCGACTGTGCATGCAAACAATCACTGCCAAACACCATGAAGCCTTTTTTCCAGCCAACAGAAGTGATTTCTCTACCAGCTCATGGCTGGTGCTGCATGCAGTGCCCTGGCAAACATAGCCTGCAGCACTCGAGTAGAGGCTATTCTGGCACAAGGTTCTTCAGGAAGATTGAGTTAGCTCCAGCTGAGCCCCATATGTTCAGCCACAGCTTCTGATCCTGCACTAACTCCCAAGCTGGAGAGCAGTCATACCAAACCTGCACCAGTAGTGGTTTTGGACACCCCTGAGCTATGGCCTGAAGTTAGCCCACCACACACATTTATTCCGAGGGCCATGGCTTGAACTATAGGGAATTTGGACCTGGGAGCCCTGTATAGCACAGGGATCCCACAAATCATTTCACCTTTGAATTAGGAGGCAGCATTTGTTAAACCTCCATTAAACAAGTATAATTAGCATCTTAGAGCTGTAAGATCACACTGCCTATAGGTGAGGCTTTACCATGTGTGGCTGCAATGGCTGAAGCATCAGGCTTCCTGCTCACATTTCTGTCTCTTCTTGCTGCTGTGGAGCGTCTGCAGGAAAGGGGGGGGGGGGTGGAATTTATTTTTTGGGTGATATACAGTGAGTGGGGAACAGTGAGAAGAGAAGCGCTTATTTGACCTTGAGCGCTGGGAGAAAGCATAACACACAGTCTGTATAAAGTTTCCTCTTGAAGAAAAATAATAATAATAATAAAAAGTCTTTTTGTTCCTCTACCAGAGAAGACTGTAAAAATCTGCTCCTGCAAAGCTCAAGTGGATTTCACAGCCAAAGCGAGGTCATTTAGAAACTGCTGCCAGGTCAAGTTTTCACTTTGAACATTTTCACAGTTAAAGGAGGATCCAGGACATGTAAGAAAACACAGCCCTACACTTTCCACTTGAAACTGCTTTTAGCTTGAACTATAAGGTGCAAAGAAGAGAGCTGAACTGGTTGTGGGGGGAGGGGGAGGCTGGAGTGGCAGGGCTTGGGTGATTTGTTTATCTAGAAAATCTTTGCATCTGCTCTTTTCAGTGAAGTTCCCATTGCTTTTTTTTTTTACTCCATTTTCCAGCTGTGCAGCACAAAGCACAGGCAGGTCAGCAGCCTTGCTGAAGATCACAGAGTGAGTCAGTGGCTCTGGAGAGATCAGAGCCAGGAGCCCACTGTGTGCCAGCTCTTTGTGCTTCCCTCTGGTCTGGAAATTCCTTTCAACCCCAGGTGCTAAAACAAGGTGAAGCAGGACAAATTCCAGACTGTGGCTTTGATGGCGGCTTCTGAAGGACTCAGTGAAAATGCCACCACAATGCTGTGACACCAGGCAGTGCTCAGTCATATTTGCGCTCAGGGGCAGGGGGACTTCTACATCTGCAGTTCTATGATTTGCAATACATCCCACTGGTCTGTCACAACAAAATCTGATAGCACTGCAGGTTTCTCAAAGACATAATATTTCTACAATGCGTCATGAAAACTGGCAGCCAGAAGGAGGAGAACACCTGGAATGAAGAACCAACTGTAGGATGAGCCACCCAAGAAAGGGGTGCTGCAAACCAGAGGCTGTGGCTGCACTTGCTCAAGCAAATTAAACAGAGCTGGGGCTCAAGCACCAGCATAGAATCGTAGAATGGCTTGGCTTGGATGGGGTCTTACAGATTACTGAGCTCCAACCGCCTGCCATGGGCAGCATAATCACTCCCCAGATGAGGCTGCCCAGGGCCCCTTGAGAACGTCTATAGATGGGGCATCCACAGCTTCTCTGGGCAGCCTGTGCAAGTGCCTCACCACTGCAGCATGCGAGCATGCGCTTGTCCACATTATTGCTGGCACACCCCTCATCACTACTGTCATAGCATCTTCTTATCCTTAGGATGCATATCGCACAGGGAGGGAACATGCCCACACATAAGACAGGTGACATTTTTCCTGATTGGATACTTAACCTGTTAAAAGTGACCTCTGTCTTTTCCTCCAGATTACAATGCCTTCAAGCTAACATTTAATTAAAGTTCTAGGTAGTTATACGTTTAAATATCTGAAAGGACTGGGAAAAAAAATGATTTTTTTAGAGAGCTGTTTTGATGTGTGTGTGTGTATGTGTATATATATATATATATATATATATATATATATATATATATATATATATAGCCTTTGCCAGAGAAGATCTTGATTTGTGGAGTCCCTTGGAAACAACAGCTCACAAGGGAGAAAATAATTTATAAGCCTTGAGATACATTGATTAATTGCAGCCATTTTGCACAATAATACTGGGGTCCCTTAATGGGAGGTCAACCAAGGGTACAGGGCTGAAGTGAATAGATTATTACTGGAGGGCTGCTGGTTAATAGTGACCACAGAGCTGTTTGTGAACAGGGGGCTCGGCTGGTATGAACAGGATATTCATGAACACTGCACTACAAAATGGTTCCTTGTTGTGGTCATGCGCTCTAGGCTGCTAATATTCGTGGGTGCACTTGTGTGGGCATGTTCAGTTTATTTAGAAAATAAGGGCATTGAAGCACTTGCTTTCTGAAGGGGAAAAAAAACATGGAGTAAGAATAACTCCAACTGTGCAAATACTGAAGAGAAAGAAAGGAGAACATCTCATTCCCTTTTTCACAAGTTTTTAAATGACAAAGCAAAAGATGTGAAACGCTGGGCAGAGCCATTGCCTGGGGTCCCCAGCAAAGGCTGCTAAACCAATAATCTTGCTTTCCCGACCTTGCAGCCTTCTAACAAATCCTTTCTACTTTAGCAGGATTTGTTTCAGAGAACTCAGCTGTGTAATCTGGTACTCTGGTAATGTCCTCATTTAACAGATTCAAGGCCAAATCCTGCTCATTGCTGCCCTGGCGCAGTCCTGCTGCTTTTGGTGCAGCTGCTTGGGCTGAGAGCAGTGTGACATTTTTCCCATTAATCTCATTCTCCCTTTCTATTGTGTTTCATTTTATGGTGCCCTGGAAACCAGGAAACCTGTATGTCTTCAGCCATTTGATGTACAGGAAATGTATTCGCTTAACTAATCTTTTCCCTCAACAGAGATAGGTTTTTGTTGGATTTTTTTCTTTTTTTTCTGAGCTGGCCTCACAACATTTATGGAAACTGGTTACAGTAGAGAGGAAAAAGATTAAGGCTGGTAACTCAGCAGCCACATATATTACGCTTGGTTAGAACTGTTTCTAGGAAGCTCCAGGAACAGAAGTATTGAGTCCAAACTTTGCCTACAGCCACTCTCCAGCTCCCCTTTCAGTTACAATAGCGGCCCTTCTGGCTCATCCATGGGTTGGAAAGGATGCAGGCAGGAACAAGCTGAAGCCATCCCGTGCAGGATGCATTCATACCCGGGTGATCACAGCCATCCAGTCCTGCCCAGTCTTGGAAGCCAAAGTACTCCCAGGCCTGCTGGAAAAGCAGTGGAGTCAAGGCATAGAAGGCAGACTGTTTCTGAGGAGGGCATTAGCCTTGCAGGCACCACAACAGTCACCAGTCAAGTAATCCTGGAAAGGACAGCATTTCTCAACATCAACCAAACCTCTCAAGACTGGAGACATCTCAGGTCCCCCATATCTATGTCTAGCAGTAACACACTGGAACAGGTTGCCCAGAGAAGTTGTGGATGCTCCGTCCCTGGAGGCATTCAGTGCCAGGCTGGATGTGGCTCTGGGCAGTCTGGCCTAATGGCAACCCCATGGCAGAGGTGTTGAAACTAGATGATCTTTGAGGTCCTTTCCAACCCAGGCTGTTCTATGATTCTATGATCTACCTTCAAACATTAAAAAGTTCAACGGGCATCTTCAATCATGCAGCCAACTTTTAGGTATGCATGGAGAGGCGGGATGGCATCTCCAAGCATAGCTTGTCAGAGTATATGAGGTACTACACTGATTTGAAAGAGTGCGAGCAAAGCCAAGGATGAGGTGGTGGAAGGATTCACCCAACAGGATGCTCAGTGAGGCCCCTCCAACATCTAGCACCACTGCACTTGAAATATGTTCAGATTTAGGAAGGTTCCAGCAGACTGACAGATGTACAGTAAAAGGCTGGAAAAGTTTGCCCACTCTTTGAAAACCTGAAGCTTTAAGAGGCGGACAGAGGTGGTGTAACGGAAGAAATAGGAAGTCAGACAACATCAGCTATTCACAGACTTGGGGACCTCAGAAAAACATTGAGGGTTTGGCAGCAAGTAGTAGATACAGGCAGAGCTAGAGCAGAGAGAATAGCTGCGGGAGTCAGTCACCTGGGAAAGCTGCTGCAGTAAAGTTTACATTGTATCAGGCAGTCCTGAGGGATTTCTGCAGGAAGATTGAGGTGGCTGCTGAAAACTCTAGAAAAAGAGTGCAAATGGGCCATAAAAATGAAGGCAAGTGGGAGGCATGACGTTTTTTTCCCCTTTGGCTGAAATCTGTGCAGAGGCTTTTGTGCACAGATGAAGTTCTTGTCCTTCTGAGGATGAATACGTCACTCTGGTATATGAATGACAGCCACTGCCAGGATGTTCATTTTCTGTGCAGCTTCCTAACGTGACATTTCAGCACCATGAAAGGGCTCTCCTGCTGCAGGCAACAGAAATCCCCGCTCCTTTTCCTAACTCTTGCAAATTGCATGCTCTTCACGATGCTACGTTCTCTAAGTCTACCCTGTCAAGATGGTGCACATTTTCCTTGAGCCCACATCCCCATAACCAGCATGTGCGTGTTTTACACATGCTGGTTCATCCCCAGGCTCTCCTTTGAAATGCAAAAGTTAGCTGTCCTAGAGGAAGCACAATGTCTGAGGGCATCATTTACAGCAGACTTTCTCCAGACAGCGGGATGGTGACCAAAAGGCCGTGCATCCCAGGGGGTCATGAGACCCACTGCTCTGGAGAAGATCTCCTGGAATTTCCTTTTGTAGGAGGACTTGGTTTCCATGCCCTGTTTCCGTTACTGTCCTCTCGCCAAGCAGTACACAGTTGGCTGGCATTTCCCCGAAACCGTTGCAAGCACTGCCTTCAAAGACACGACGTCACATGTGCCAAAGCGTGACTCTGGTCTGAGTGAGTTCCCGTCAGCCTGACGCACGAGGGGAATGCTCAATTGATTCCTGATGCAGTTACATGCATCACAACACAAAGATGTCACCCACCAGAATGAGCGTTGAGTCACTGCGTTTCCCCAGGCTGCAGAAGTGCAGGAATCATAATCATTTCCCAGCAAAGACCTATAAGGGTGCTGGCTCCAGCACTTGCATGCTCCGCTCACCCTCCGGATGGCTTTTCCGAGCAGTCAGCATCAACACAGGGCACAGGCATGCCTGCCTTTCCCTCTGTCTCTCTCAACCTACCATGTCATGGCTCTAAAAGGAAAATATATACTTTCTCTATAAGCCTTTTTTTTTTTTTAATATATCAGTATATATATGAATATGTATATATATATACACACGTATACGTGTTTTAAAATGACATTTATAACATTTCTTAAATACTGATTAAAACAATGATTTATGGGTTTTCAAATAAGGATTTATGGGCCACCCTCAGCACACAGGGCCAGTGTATCTCAGGACCACTTGTTAGAGAGCGTGATGAAGTTGGGAAGGTGGCAAGGATTCTTCTCGAGTCATCTGTGAGCGACACTCACGGATGTGTGGGAGAGCCAGGAGGGCAGAAAAAAAAGAAGTCAGGATGTTTCCTAGGAAAAACAAAGTACAAGACAAAGGCAATCTTGTTCACAAGGTGAAGATGTCTCCTCTCACCAACCAGGCGAGGGAGTCAGGGCAGCAGCCTGCTAGCAGATCCCATGGCTCTTGACCTACATGCTTTTGCTACTATAGTAGAAGAGGGGCAACAGTTCGGAAGCACCGCTGTAAGTCATTTGTCAGGAGCGTGAGAGAAATCTGTCCTTGGCTTACAAACACCACACACAGCTCTCTGCTTTGATGACTGCAGCTGTCTGTGTTAAGGGAGCCGGCAACTGGAGAGTGGAGGAGGATGCTGGAAAAGGGGGAGCAGGAAGGCTTTTGGTCCTGGGTGGACAGACAGACAACTATTGCCTTTAGGATCCTTGGGGACAGGTAAATTGTAGGGGAAGCTGTAATATGTCATAAAACAAATATCTCTTGTTGAGGCTGTGATTTGTCACAGACAAGAGAGTTATGAATTTTAGCTCAAGAGTCAGTATTATTTTAGCTTACCCTTGAGGGTCAGGATTCACTGGATGTTGTGTAAAAACATCTTCCCACTGGCAAGTGGGTGTTCGCGCTCCTCACTGAGTGATCTGTGTGATACACAATTTCTGAGAAGGCATTTGGTGTAAGGGATGAAATATATCACATTGCAGGTGACAATAGGTGGGATCCAAAACTCTTGATGGATCTGAAGTGGTACTGCTCTGAAAACGCAGATAATTAGGTCGCTGTTAAAGTGTGTTAATTTAATGTCTTTGAGATTTCGCTTCTGATGAGTGTGTACATCCTCTCACCTCTGTCTTGGGACAAGAAGGCAGGTTTTACATAGAAAGCATCAAGTAGAAGCAAGGAGAGGAAATAACTTGAGTTGCAGTGCAAGGGATCCAGCACTGTAGAACAGTGGCCTCCAAAAGAAGCATCAGGAGAAAAGGGGCTGGTTGAAGAAGAGCCTTGTGCCTCTTGACAGGTCTGCTCTTTCCCCTAATTGCCATTCCCTCCTGGAATAAGGATAAACCAGTAATGATGCAACTTGCAGGTGCTGCTTAGAGTCACTGAGTTTGTGCAGTAGACCCATTAAGGCAAGGGCATGTTTCTGGGAGACCTGAGTGCGGAAACCTCATCTCATGACAGTGTCCCTTAATTTTTTTTTTTGCCCTGAGTTACATTTTTAGACAGTCCTATATTCTGCATCCAGTCTCCATCATGCTCTGACCTGTCAGAGAAGTGGGCTAACACTATATGGCTGAAATTTGGCCTCAAGAGATGGCACACTGACAAGTTGAGCAAAAACACCTTCACAGGACTGAGTTTTGGTATCCACACTCCCTGCACTCACACTGCCCTTTAGCCCCATTGTGCCCTAGCATCAGTTGCAAGTTTTGCTCTGGAGAAAAGGCAAAAGCAAGATGCACACACATGTTCCCCTGCCAGAACTGAACCTCCTGCTTGTCAGCAGTGTAACCATCCGGAACAGTGCAGTTATTGTAAATGTAATTAATAGTGATCTGGGAAGATTATAACTTTCTCTCTCTCCCACTTCTTTTTCTTCTCTTTTTTTCCCCAAAACTTTCTGGTTGTGCTTTTTTTGGCAACTCCAAAATAGTAATTTGATGCAAACTCTGGCCACAAATCCAATGGAGTTTGATAGGCTTTAAATGAGGGGAGGGGGACTGGCGGGGGCGATTGCTTTAATAACTGTTCTTGGAAAAAGGCCATTGATGTATTTCATTACTCAGAAGAAAGCCAGAAAGAAAACAAGTGGCAGGACAGCCATTAGAAAATAACTATGAATAATTATAGAGCGGGGGCAAGGGGAAGTCCAGGGAATTACTTCAGGGATATAATCACAAGCCCACATCCAGGCCAGTTACTGGCGGCTAAGAGGATCTATCCAGTGTTTTTTGGGCCCGTATCTGTTCAATCTTGCACAAACCCATGTCCCCATCAGAGGCTGCTATCCCCAGTCTCAGCAGGTCCCTGAAACACTACACATGATCCTGACCTTACAGCACACTGCAAGCCTTCATGGATGAGCCTCCACGTGCACATCAGGTACAGAATGGAGGCAGGATATTTCCCATTCACAACAGGAAAGCCAAAGGTTTAAGCCACAACATGGATTAAGATGGTGAGGATCTTAGCGTCCTTTGAGTAACACAGTTCTAATAAAGGATGCTGTATACAGACATTCTACCACACAGCAGAAGACTGCATGAAATCAAGGTATGATAATCATAGGCAGAAAAAAGGGAGTTTCCCTTAGTTAAAAAAGATATAAAAAGGCTTGAGGAGTTCTTTCCATTCCCAAATCCCAGAGTATATCAGATGCCCCCAGAAATCTCCACAGTGCCTCAGCAGAAGAGATAGCCCAGTTTCTGAGCTCCCTGTCAAGTCAGGCTACGGGGGTCACATCTCCTCATCTTTAGAAAGCCTCTAAACCATCTACAGCCACTCCTGTCAGTGTTGCAGCGAGACATCTACCTGTGTGCCTGTAATGCAATGGAAAGCACAATAACAGCAGCAGGCTGCAGTAAATAAGGATATGCTCAAATGCAACAGACATAGGCACACAAATAATGAAATAGAAGCTACTTACCTTTGGAAGGCTCCGTGTACGCAGGGATCTCCAGCAAGATTCCCTTGCCTCCACAGCCAACACTTAAACGATGTCTGGGAAGGGGTGCAGCTAGGATCCACCCCTTTCTGTCACACAGGTGCATTACATGCACCTGAGCTCCCCTAGGTTGGCCTTGCCTTTTCACCAGGTGCTCAATCACTGTTTCAAGCTGTGACTTAGTATTTCCCCTACAGCATCTCTCCATGAATATTACACCTCTCCATGAAAGAGAGGCATGGTGTGCTCCTGATGGTAATATTTGTTCAGAAAGGAACATTTCCAGAAAAGTAACAATGCTAAAGGAAGTAAAAACCCCAAATCCAACTTAGCTCATGCACACCTTGCTTCAGGAAAGAATCTGGAATGGTTGAAAGATGAAAAAATTAAAAAATTCAGCAGCATAGGAGGTTATTTTCACAGCAGCTCCTTAGGCACTATGCAAAGGTTCTGGACTGACCAAACAGAGCAGGCTTGGAGGGAGCTGATGGTTACAATCAGGAGTCATGTTCTCCAGGTAAACCATTATTTATCAATGCTTTAGGGGTCAAGGCAGCAGGTACGTGGTCACATAAGCAAAGCACATCCCCACATCACACACAGCATACCTTATAAAGGACCTCTGCTTGTTCAGTCAACTCCAAGCATTTTTTCTTCCCCAAAGCATTATTCCTAACATTCACAACAAAACCAGCACTGCCTTACAGCAGACAAAAGAAAACTCCTTCTGAAAACACCTGCTTCTTCCAGGGGATGCGCTCCTTCAACTACAGCAATGATTTAATTTATTTATGACCACCCATCACCATGGCACCCATCTGCACAACAAGGTTTCTAAAGGGCCTTACTCTATGCCAAGGAGACAAGGCAACCCCCTGTATTTCACTGCACCACAAGGTAAATAATTAGACAATACCTCCAGAAGACAGCAGGCTGGGACATTTGTTCAAGCTTCCCAGAGACCATCTGAATTTGTACTTTTCCTTTTATTTATGCCATTTTTCTTCTAGTTATTGATGATGTTTCTCGTTTGCTTTTATTAGATGCAGGTGTTTTCTGCCCTTCAGCTGGGAGCACTTTTCCTTTTCAGCCAACTCCAGTCCTACTTTGTGCCTCAGTCACCTTTTGCCTGTGATACTGAAGAGAAAAGGAGGAAAAAAAAAAAAGGAGAGAGTGAGAGATACTGATTTTTGCTGCCTCAGCAGATGTGTGTTAAAGTGTTTTAGTGATTCAGCTAGTGCGCCTGCCTGGGGCCAAAGGAGAGGCATTGTCTGAATCTAAAACAATTAATAACAAAAAAAGAATGTGGGCAGCATGGAGCGGGGGAAGGTGGAGGTGGAAAGTGAGCAAATCACAGGGATATTCTGAGCTTGCTGAGCACCTCAATAAGATCTTCAACCATTTCCAACAGCGGCGGTGTGGATGCAGCCAAGATCCTCTGTGACACAGGAGCCTCACCAGCCCTGTTGTGCAGACGGGGGGAACTAAAGCTGCTTTTGCAATTCCTCCTGGGCCCTTCAGAGCCTCTGGACAAGGGCCATGCTCCTCCCCAGAGCCGAGCTGTGCTTCCGTGACATCCCAAGCACACTGGGAGGAGGGGAGATGCTCAGCCACTATGGGACCTGCTCAGGCCCGGCAGGCCTCTGCTTGCTGCACTGGCCATGAAGGCCACAAAGGCACAATAGGGAATGTCTGCTCATGATTAAACATTTGTCTTTCCCCGTTAGCAAAAGAAACTAATTTTGTCTGTGCTTGGGCAAGAGGAATTTGCCCCCTGAGCAACATCCAGTACCAACTCTGGGCTCTGGTCCTTATGAAAAGGCCCCAGAGCTGATGTCCCTCACAACTCGCGGGGTATCACAGGTGGGTGATGGGGAGATGGAGGCACCCCAGCCACCATTGTCTCTGGAAATGCTGGCAGCAAAGCCCTGGTAATGTGAAACGGGGCCAACCCAGCCCTGCAGAACACCCAGGCACTGATCTGGTGAGGGGAGACTCCAATTCCTACATGCGGTTTAAAATTGATACCCCCATGAGGCATGTTAAAAAGCAAAACATTGATGCTGTCTTCACTGGAAGCATCGGTTGCTTTGTTTTTTTAATGACACAGAAAGCTCCCTGCAAAGAGATAATTTCCTTCAGCCTAGCCCTTGCTGGATATGGAAGGAAGTCCTTGGAGGTGACTCTCCAATGTATCCAGTATGCCACCTAGCCCTCGCTAGCTCTACTACAGCACTGCTCAGCTCAGGCTGCTGGAAAAGACTCCCAGCGGGAAGCTGACAGCACCTCTTGGGGAGGTCCTTCCATCCAAGGGAAGGACAAATATCGTGGGGGAGGAATCAGATTTTACTCCTGACTCTCAACCCAGCCTCCATGCAAAGTGAAGCAGCGCATTGGTATCTCACCGCCTGCTGTTGCCTGTCTTATCTTTCTGCGCTTCTTGCTCAGGCTTGCCCCATCAGTTCCAATTTTGTCACTTGTCATTGTGCCTTCTGGGATTACTCCAAAGATGAAATATTGGCTCTTTTCATAATGATGCTTGAGGCACTCGATTTCGCAACCTGTTGGTATTTTTTAATACTTGCACATGAGGAAAAAAAACAAACAAACCAACCCCAAAAAACACCATTCTCCTGTATAAGCATTATTTTCCTAACACGACCTACACAAACTGGACAGTAGTTCTGGAGGGAGAAGAAAAACATATCTCAGTCATGTATCTATGATTCAATTCTTAATCTTTCTAGACTACCTCAACTCGTTTGATGTTCTAAGTGCCCCCAGAACACAAAGATTAGCCCAAAGTGATTAAAACATATGTTTCATCCTCTTTATCATGTCCAAGAGAGCCAGTGCTTCTGTACATTACAGAGAATGTCATAATGAATTGTGATGTATCTATGATATAAAGAATGGTAGCAGCTTTCCAAATAACTACTTCTCCTTTTTTTGCAACGAAGAACCATATGTAACACATGGAGCCTATAGCAATGAAGTGTATTAGAAGATGCTAATAGAAACCTTAGCTTTTTCTGCTTATTCATTCCCCCAAAATAAGAAAGCATGTCATGGTTGGTGGTTTTTTTTGGATCACCAGCAAAAAAGCCAAAAAGCAAAAAAATGCCAAAAAGGGAGGAGTGCAGACAGCATGTACCAAGCGTTCATCTGCAGCTTTATCCCGATGGCTGGGCTCAGTGGTAGGATCCTTGTGGTTGAGTCCACTTTCATAATCTGGCAGAAAACCTGCCATCAGGGCACACCTCATGACTAAAACTTTGCCATCTTCTGGTTTGAGAATCAGACAACACTTCCAGGTGTGCTTTCATGGATGAAAGTCCCAACACAGCCTTGCAGCTCTGTGTAGGAGTGAAGCCAAGATGCCCTCAAGACAACCTCACACCACCTGGAAGGCCCAGGAGAAAGCTCCCGGACAAACTAAAATTAGGGCAGCTTCCCCAGGGCTGCCTCGCAGGATCCTTGCCCCACAGCCATCCAGCCATGCCCAAGCCTCCTGTGCCAGGGCTTGCAGCTGGGCTGGATAGAAGCAGCTCCATACATGCCTCACCACTCTGCGTCCCGCAGGTTGCAGTGGGAGTGAAACCTCTCCACTATCCCTCCCAATACTCACGCTTTCTCCATACTAGATATTATTTGGGATGTACTCTTTCTTACAGGGTAGAGGAGAGAAGAAAGAAAGCCAGTTCTTCCCTGTCCTAAGCCCTTTTGCAAAGTGCTTCCAGATTTCCAGATGAGGAGTGTTCTCTCTGCCCAGTGTTATGTTTTGCAAGGCACCCAGTCAGACCAGTAGCAGATCCCCACAA
The DNA here is from genome assembly GCA_037305975.1 of Chrysolophus pictus. NCBI lineage: Eukaryota > Metazoa > Chordata > Aves > Galliformes > Phasianidae > Chrysolophus > Chrysolophus pictus. The sequence goes on along the minus strand of CM074582.1, from coordinate 14,252,996 downwards.
AACTCAGCAGCAGGATGCAATTAATAAATAATAAAATGCTGCAAAAGTCCTAAGTATCAACCAGAAAAACCATTAAAAAATGCTTCTAGATAAAATCCCAGGGGGTTGCTTTTCTTACCTTAGGGGTGCCTATTTTGCAGTGGTTAGCTACGATCTAAGCAGAGATTTGGGTATTATCTAATAACACCTCTGGAAAACCTGCTGATTTAAAGAAAAGGGAGAAAGCTCAGAAATGTGCCTTTCCTTTTTGAAAAGAGAGGTTGAAAAAAGGACAGAAGGGAGCCTATCTTTACTATGAAGCCCACATGGGGTAGGAAGACAATAAAACAAGGAACACCTGAAATGTGCAGAAAATACTTCAGCAGGGAAATTTTGGTGAAGAAAGAGTTAATGCTTTTAAGCAGCTCTCCGTCCTCTTACCATAGATAAGGGTGCATTCTAGTGGCAAAATCCGTGCAATGCAGCTGCATAGCTGACTGATCTAAAAAGAAACCTGGGGAATATGAGGCTTTGGAGGATTGTGTGCATGTGCAGAAAGGGGGGAGAGGGGGATAGATGTGATTTGAAATGCACAGAAACCTCACCCAGAATTGCCTGTTCCCTTTTGATTTCCCTCTTTCCCTGGTAGCCAGCCCTGTGCCTGTGCTGGTGAGCGATCTCCCAGCACTCACCCAGCCATCCTGCTGCAGTTCCAGGTGTAACATCCTTGTGCACAGCTGCCTGGGCTGGCCACGGGGCTGCACAACGCAATTTTGGAGATTCCCTTCACCGCACTTCCAGCTTCCCCACTCCTAGCAATGAATGAGCACCGAGGGAGGCAAGTGCGAAGGACCAGGGCCCAGAGAGCTGTAGCACTGAGGAATGCAGCGGTGGAACAAAAGGCAGCAAACTCCAAGCTATCCAGTACAGGGGATGAGCACTGTAAAGTGCTCTCTTTCTTCTTTTTCCATCTCCCCAACACTTTCTGCAGGGCAAAAGGCAGAAGAAGAATGAGCTAAAACGTGCAAATTGGAATTCGTATGGCAAAATTCCCCGTGTTTTCTGGCGTGCCCTAAGCAACAGCGAACTTTTCCGAAGAGTAATCTAGCACAGTTCTTACAAGCAGCCTAGCCCTCCCTCCTGCACGCTGTCCGGCCACGTTAACCCTTGTTGTCTGGGGGTGTAGGGGGCACAGCCTGTACACCCTCATTGAGTTCTTACCCTTTGCTCAGAACTGGGAAGGCAGGAAGGGAGAGCTGGGCACACTGCACTCACAGAATGGGAGCAGGGTGGGTGAGAGCAGCTCCGTGGCACACATCCAGCCATCTCCCTGCCATGCTCACCTTAAGAGCCGAGGGGTGCTCAGGGTCCCCCCACTTTCTGCAGGTCCCGGGCAGGGCACAGGAGTCCCCATCTCACCAGCAAGACTGCAATCAGTCTCAATAGCAAGCCCTGCAGATGCAACGTCCCCCTACCTCCCTAAACTCACAGTTCTCCCACCAGATGCCCTGCAACCCAATTGCAACCATTTTTCTTTTATATATCCACATATATATTTAAATATATATATATATATATATTTAAAACCGTGCAGATCCCAACTATTTTTTTCCCCTGCCTCTCCCCTCCCAATCCTCGCCTTCCCTTTCCCCCTCCTCCTCCCCTTGTCTCTCCTCATAATATTATCCTTGATCACTGCCCGGGGTTTGAAGCCCAGAAGTCAGAAGCTGCGCACCCCACCCCCACCGGCTCGAGTGTGCACTGATAGGGCCCTGGCTGCTGGCACCCAGTCAAGCTGAGGTGTCATTGGGATCTCAAATTGCAGCTAGGGGCTGGCAGGCAGCCAGGGGCAGTCTATTTAAAAGACAGCCTGTTCTGCAGTATTCAGTCTCTTTAGAAACTTCTCCAGGGGAAAAGTGTTGGGAGATCTACAAAGTGGATTTTTTTTTTCCTTTTTCTTTTTTTTTTTTTCTTCCCTCTTTCTCCCCGTTTTTTACCGCTCCTCTGCAGACTTTCCAACCAAACACATCAATTTTGCAGAAAACTTCTTTTTTCCTTTTTTTTTTTTTCTTTTTGCCATTTTGGGGGGCTTTTTCTCTTTCTCCACTTTTTAAATTTTTTAATTTTTTTTATTTTTCAAACCTTGGAAGAGGAAAGCGAGAGGGTTGAACAGAACCGATCGAAACTCCACTTTGCTTCATACCACGCTTCCCAGCAGCTCGCTGCTTCGGGAGAGACTTCTCCTCCTCCTGCAGAAGAAGGGGGAGGGAAGGGGAGCTTTGCATCCCCTCTTCCTTCTCCTGCGCTTTTCTTTTTTTCCCCCCCTCTTGACTGCTTTGATGCCATAAGAGCAGGACGCTGGGTTTCAAGGAACTTTGCTCCCTTCCCAACCTGCCTCCTCCCATCCCTTTGGGTGCGTGTGCTTGTGTGTGTGTGCGGTCCCATCCCACTCCCCAACCCCTGCAACCTGTAGGCTGCAGCTCCCCGTGCAACCTTCTCTCCCTTTCCCTCCTCCTCCCCTCCCTTTCTCTTTCTGCGCTCCCGCGGATCGCCGTGCAATTCCCCATTTCCAGGCGAAAAAAGAAAGAAAAAGACCCAAAGCAAACGTAGACCCTCTCCCACAGCCAAAAGAAAAGCGGGAAGCTCTCGCACCCCGAGAATAACCCTCAGCCTGGGGTGCCCGCAAACAGGGGCTGCGCTTTCAGCCCCTTTTCTTTTTTAAATTCTCCAGTTTTCTTTTTTTCTTTTTCCTCCTCCCCTCTCGGAGGGGCCAAGCGGGAAGCAGACGTCCCCCGCCCCCGCCGGCGGCAGCCCCGCGCCCCGTCCCGCAGCATCCATCCCCCCGCCGCGATGCTGCTGCGGCTCCTGGTGCTGCTGGGCGCCTGCCCGGGGCTCTCGCGGTGCCTGGGTTCCTTCGTTCAGTGCGAACCGTGCGACGGCAAAGCTCTGTCGCTGTGCCCTCCGCCGCCGCTGGGCTGCGAGCTGGTGAAGGAACCGGGCTGCGGCTGCTGCCTCACCTGCGCCCTGCCCGCCGGGCAGCCCTGCGGCGTCTACACCGAGCGCTGCGCCCGAGGGCTCCGCTGCCTGCCCCGCCAGGGCGAGGAGAAGCCGCTGCACGCCCTGCTCCACGGCACCGCCGTCTGCCTCAGCGAGAAGAGCTACCGCGAGCAAGCCAAGGCCGGTGAGTGCCCCGCGGCCGAACAGCCGTTCTCCTCTGCGCCCATCCTCCCGCTGCCCCCCTCCCCTCCATCCCCGCCTGCTTTTCCCTCTTCCGGGAGCGCTTCCGCACCCTCCCGCTTTGCTTTTCCGCCCTCTCGGCTGCTCCCTTTCCAGCTTTCCGCTTGCTTTTCCACTCCCTCCCTCCGCTTGCTCTTCCCTGCCCCCGCCGGCCGCTTTCCCATCCTTCCGGCTGCATTTTCCAGCGTTCCAGGTGCTCTTCCGTGCTCCTCGCTTGCTTTTCCACCTTTCCAGCTGTTTGCCATCCTTCTGCTCTCTTTTCATTCCCAGTTGCTCTTCCTCTTCCCCTCCCCACCGTGTTCTTTCTGGCCACTCTTCCATTTCCCTCCACCACCACCACCACCACCAGCTGCTTTGCCATTCTTTCAGCTGCATTGCCATCCTTCCGCCCCACTTCTCCCTCTCTTTCTCACATCCCCTGGCAGCTCTTTCATCCTTACTGCTATTTTCTCATCCCTTCCTCTCCCCACTCCTCTGTCGACTGCCTTCCCAAGCCCCCAGTTGCTTTTCCAGCTTTCCAGCTGCTCTCCACCACTATCACTTCCCCTGGTTGTTCTGCCATCCCCCTATTGCTTTACTGCTTTCCCAGCTACTTTCCCATAATTCCAACTGCTCTCAGCCCCCCCCCCCCCCCCCCCCCCCAGCTCTTTTTCCATCCTCTCAGCTGCCCTTCCATACCTTGGACCACTTTATCCATCTTTCCCATCCATGTCCTGGCTGAATCTCCTGTTGCATCATCCCACATCGTCCTGTCCATCGCCTCCAGGTTGACCCATTCCTAGGAGAGTTTTCTTCCCCCACTTTCCAGCTGCATCTGAGTCCTGTCCCAGCTGAATCCTTTCCACCTCTCCTTCATCTCCATCCTTGCCCTCTCCCTGACCTACTTTCTCTCCACCTTGCTCTTGGACTCTGCAGCTTGAGCTCCAGGGGATCCTTCTGGGCAAGGCACCCCTTGCATCCCTCAAACCCTCCTGCTTTGGCATTCAGACTCCCTCTTTCACCTTGTTGCAACCTGCTCCTGGCTGCCTGCTGCTGGATGTCTTTGTTGGGCAAAGGGCTTTAGCACTGGGAGGTGAAAAGAGCAGGTGCATTAGGAACAGGGAATCTGAATGCAAAAAAGAATGACAGTGTAGCTAACAGCCAGAAAGAACACATTAAAAGCAAGTATGAAGGCTGGCATGGTAGCAGTAGCGCAAAGCCAAGCTGAAATGCTTGCACCTTGCACGTGACAAAAGCACGAACGCAAGTGCTGCTTCACTTGGACTCTTGCTGCACTCCCATTGCAGGATCTGTGGCTGCTTCAGGGTTGGTTCCCCCTATGCAACACTTCTGTGTTTCTGCCATGGCATACAGGAGGGCAGGGAGGTGTCAAAAGGACCCAGGAAACCACTTGGCAAAAAAAAAGCAAAAAGCAAAAAGCAGAACCAAGGCTCCCCAAGTCTTTTTGGTCCAGGAAAACATCATTTTTGCTTGTTAGCAAGCTGCTGCTTGTATCAGCACAATGAGAGTTCACTTTTCCTTTCCAGCACCTAATAAATCTTGATACATTTAGTATTTTTTCTTTATTGCTACTTGTGCTTTTATGCGCCATCCTTCAGAGCAAACACAATTTCTGTGTGTGTATATACATTGACATATCACTTTCCCTGCACCAAATGACAAAAAGTGTCCATCCTCCCCTAAAACTGACAGCAAAGCTGAGCTCAGCCTTCTGCATGAGACCTGGATGAAGCAAGAGCCATGGGGTATAGGGGAGCAGAGCAGGAAGCCAGGAGCCCCTTTCCCGTCCAGGAGTGCAGGAGGTAGCTCAGAACCTGCTCCCAGATGAGCTATGCACAGCATCCCGCAGTGTGTCACCCGCCGGGTTTATTTCCCTCCATTGTATGTCCGGGAGGCAGCGTGCTTGGGACAGCAAGCCCTGCAGTGAGAGCAGAGCTGAGCCTTGCACACATAGCCAGCGTGCCCTTTGCAGTCTGAAACACCCAACAAACCTTTGTCTCTTGGCTTCTTGCATGAATCTCCTTAAGTTCCACCTGCCTGAGGAGTCTGGTCCTTTAGCGGGTGCTCTGCATGCAGAGCGTGCCTGGTCTTCTGGTAACATTGCTGCTTTTGGTTAGCTTGGGGTGGGAGCACCCTCAGAAGAAACACAGAGGGCAGTAGGACAGACGGTTTGTTGCAAAACCACTGCTGGCACCACCTGAACTTTGAGTTTGTACCCGAGTGCCACAGGGGCTCATTTCAGTGGATTTTGGTTGACCTCCAGTGAGGGATGCTTTGCAGGAGGTAGAGTGGCAGATTTCTCCCTAGCTTTGCCAAAAATAAAAAAAAATACAAATAAAAAATAAATCAGGAATTCCTGAGGATGGGAGAAGGAAAAAACTCTCTTGGCATTCAGCTGGTAGCGTGTGAGAACAAAGTATATTTTCATAGGCGTGTTCCTAAGCAACGGGGCAAGGAAAGAAATGAAGTTTGACTTGAACGCTCCGGCCTCTGCCAGTTTGGCCAGCAGCACAAGGACTGTGTGCTGGGGGAGCTGGCCGGGCCCTCCGATCTATCAGTGACCAAAATTGGCCCTGAGCTGTGAACTCCTGAGAATCAGCACTCTGTAAAATGAACTACAGGACAGTGGCAAGGACGAGGTCTAACTGCATTTCTGTCTATTTCTGCGCTCGTGCTGGCTGAGCTGAAAATCACAGATGCTTTCCTCCTTCTAGCCAAGGTGGAGGCGCAAGGAGAACAGTGCAGGAGCACAGGGCTGGAGGCCGGGCTTGGCTCTGCAGCTGAGCAGATGTTTTGCGTGGGGACAGGATGCTCCCGGGCACTGTGCCTCAGTTTCCTCTTCTGTGAGCTGGGCACAGTGGTGCTGAGGAACGCTATGCAGGATGTGCTGCTGGCTGGCAGATGGGTCGGAAATGAAAGCAAATGTAGGATTAAAGGGCTTTGGTAATGCTTGTTTTAAGTAGGTTGATGTGTAGGTAGTGACAGGATGGTCCCAGTAGTCCTGGCTGGCACAGCAGCCAGACACTGTCCTTTACCGAAAGCCAAACACCACTGCTGCGCTGTAATTGACGTTCCTGGTTAAAAAAAAAAAAAAGAAAGAAAGAAAAACCATGAATGAGCTTCATTTATGGCACAAGCTTCAGGATTCTGGGTTTGCTCTGTTTGGTTTAGGTTTTGTTTGAAACTCACCACGTCTTTCCATTCCGCTGCCCTGTGCTCCCGCCAGACTTCCTCCTGCTGACACAGCAAGGTCAGGCCGAGCGCTGGGAGCACGGGGCACCGAGCACAGCCTGCTGCCCCAAACGGGCTGCTAGAAAAACAAAGGTTGTCAAATATTTCCTTCTCCTCTGCCGTTCCTTCACTTTCTAGAAAGCAAGCGAGACTTGGCAAGTTTCCCCACGAAACCGTGAGCCAATGATAACCAGGAGGGGAAGGGAGGGGGGGGGAGGGTGCAGAATTAGCGCTAAGAAAATTGTCTTTGCTGCGTCAGCTGGAAGCAGGAGGAGGAGGAGGGCTGCAGAGCCCAGGTTTTCTACAGCTCGCATTGGGTGCAGTCCCTCATCCAGCCCAACACGTTCCCCACCCCGCTTCTCTTCCCCCTCCCTTGGCACGGCAATGCAGGATGTGGATACAGGGTTTTGAGGTGGGCAGCAGTTATGGGATTGGGGTGCAGAGCCAAGCACAGGATCCTTTGTGCAAAGAGCTTCCGACCTGTCAAGGCAAAAGCTACAGAACAGGCCTGCAAAGTCTCCTGTCCAAAACAGGAAAAACCCCATTTTTCTTCTCATCTGAAGTTTCAACAACAATATCAATATATTAAAAAAAAAAAAAAAAAAGGTGAAATCCATCAGGTGCCAGCAAGAAAGCTGGGTTTCTGTGGTGTGCATGTATGGGGGTAGGAGCGAGGGGTGGTTCAAACAGGAAAGGAGGAGCCTTGGCTGGAGAGTCTTTTCGGCAGCCTGGTTTCTAAGGAAGAAGCAAGAATATTAAGTAGCTGATCCAAACGAAATTCCTGCCTGGTGCCAGCAAAGTTCACCGGAGCAGAGACGTGGCTCTGTGCGTGCGTGCGTGCGCGAGTGATGGAGCGACTCCAAGCTCCCGCGCACGGCTGTCAGCCTGGACCGGCTCCCAGGGAGCCCGCCCAGAGCTGTACCACTGCCTGCAGTGCTGGGGCTGGCCTTACATGGGAGCCTCTGCAGCTAGGAGGGATGCTGGAGGCAGGCATTGTGCCTCCTGCCGTCAGTGCTCGCGTACCAGCATCCCGTGCCCGGCACACGTTTGGCACACGCATGTTGGTACAGCAGGGAGGAGGAGAGGCAGTGAGTCGGCTGTACTTGCACGCAGAGCACGGTGCTCTGCTTCCTCCTAACGTCCACTGCGAGGTTTGCTCGCTGCACTGAACAGCTCTGCGCCAAGTTGTTATGGCAGTGGTTACTCCCAGTGCTCCTCACCCAAACTGGGAAGGCCAGCAGCAGAAGACAAGCTGTAGAGAAATGTTGTGACTTGTTTTTCACTTGCACTAATTCAGGGCAGATAAAATGGCCCACAGTGTGGCAAATCTTGCCTGTATTTTTTCCCAAGCACTTAGTAGTGTTAATTCAAGACGTAAATGAAAGGGGAATTCGGTTTGAGCACACCTGCCCCTCAACGTGGGCTGCTGAGCAGCAGAGTTATTATGCACAGGGAAGATATGCATGTGAACATACACATACATGTACTCATGTTCACACACCCACACATGCCTGCACAAACATTTAATGTGTGCAAACACACAGCATTTTTGTCTCTGGGGGCAGAATGGTTTCCTGGAAGCACGCGTAAATCTCTCTTACGTGGTTCTGCTTAATGACTAGAACATGGGTGTTTGGCCATAAAGATCAGATACTGACACACAGAGCAGCCTACCCTTTCCTCCCACTGAGGACTGAGAGATGAGATGCAGCAGGTGAGCGTATCAACAGGAGGTAAGGGAAGATAGAGGCAAGATAGTTCTCTGTGCCAGCTGCATGGATCTGAGCTCACATGCTGTGCTTGGAATTGTGGGCTGTATTTTCTGGAGGGACTAAGTCTGTGTAAAGTACTCTGACAGCCTGAGTAACTGGAGATACCCCAGTGAAGGTGTGGACAGGCTGTGGCTTGCTGAGGACTGTCCATCCACCTTCTCTCCATCTGTCTCCTGCCCCATGTCAGGACTGGAGAATATGTGCAGGGAGCTGTGGTGACTGGTGCTGGGAGTCTGCAAGCTTCTCTTTGCCAAGGTAGCAACATGTGGCCTTTGGGAATCTGGGAAATGAGATCTGGATTGGGAAAAGATGGCAAGTTTGGTGAGATGTGGCAAACTGAGGACAGGAGAAATAACCTCCAGTGTTGAGGGGTGGCAAGCAGCAGGAAGATAGGGTGCATGCAGAGATCAAAAATGACACGGAGTTTGGCTTCCCTAGCAGCCTGCATAATAACCACGTAGTAAAGAGGCTTTTTACAGGTAAAAAAAGATTGGTATAATCTGCTTATCCTCAGGACAGGTGTAGCAAAAATCACAAGGATGCTCTGCTGCAAGGAGGAGAGAGCAACCTCCAGGCTGGGTGTCCTCAGGGCTATGTGCTGGATGCCAGAAGGCCACAGAACAGCTGTGCTCATGCTCCCAGGCCCCAGGGATGCCACTGCAGATTGCCAGGCACAGGTTACACTGTGTGTCAGCCTGTCTGGGAAGGGTCACATCACATCTGATGAAAAAGTAGTGAAATCCCCTGTCGTCTCCCCACTGCTCCCCCACCAAACACTCTCTTTCTATTCCTTCAGCTGTGTAGCCAAGGCAACTCTCAGCAAGATGTTGTTTTTGAAGTGGCTCTTTGATGGTGGTGATCTAAGGGGACCCCATAGTGTTTATGTCAATCCACCTGCTCGCAGTTAATCCTAGCAGGAGCCAGCATAATGTGTTTGCAGAAATTTGGGACTCTCAGTGGTTTGATGTAGGCAAGTTTGCTCTCAAGGAAGCTATTTCTCAGCATGTTCTGAAGGATCTGCTGTCTGCTCATAATGTTTCCAGGACAAGTGTGCAAACTGCCCATCAGCCCAAGCTCCACTGGCTGCGCATCATTCCCAAACAAGGCTTGATCCTGAAAGATGCTGTATACCTTTTTCCCATGGCTGAGATCCAGAGCAACATAGACACCTAATCCCCTCTGTGGGAGCCAGCTACCTCAGTCTTCGAAAGACTGAAGAGGAAAACCTAGAGATGCTGTTGTAGGATTGGAAAGCATTTCCAATTGCACTTCCAAAGCAATTCCAAGCTGCCTGCCTTGAGGGCTGTTATTGCAGAGTTTGGTTTGTTTGCTTGCTGAATGGACACAGCTGGTTCACTGATGGAGAAAATTGTTATGTTGATGGAGATAGCTTGTCTGGTTGCTGTTTAAGGGGGAGAAGGTAATCCTGACAGATACTTAAGGAAATGATCCTCCAGCCAAACAAGAGGAGGAATGTATCTTAAAGGCAATACTGGGGGCAAAGTTGACCTACAGTCTTTTTTTTTTTTTTTTTTTTTTTTTTTTGTAAAAATACAGCATAAATATTTTCTTTTTTTCCAATCTGGATGGAAGTTGCCCTCTGAAGATAATTGAATCTACGGACTCTTTCATTATTCTTGCTTAAGAAATTAGATGTTATGCATTGGACTAATGATGAAACCCTAGTAATTAAGCCAGTGAATGGTGATGGAACCTGGCTTTCACTTTTTAATTTAAAAGAGATGCAGGAAAAGTGAAGAAAAAAAAAAAAAGTTGTATTAGGAAATCTCATAACCGTGTAGCAATCACGGTAGACATCCGTGCGGCTGTAATATTCCCTTTTATTTGTGGCTGAAGAAATAGCAGAAGCGGGGGGATTTTTACTGCATCATTTCATAGCCATTTCAGTATTCAGTTCTTTTCTTTTATAACAGCCAGGGAGGCTTGAAGTTGTGGGGAAAAACAACAGCAAAATGCGACAGGGAATTAGTTCTGGAAAGCCTCAAGACCTGTTAGTGTGATCTGAGTTTCAGACCCCAAAATGGAGGCCTGTATACTGTATCCTGTATACTTTGTTGCATTGAGGAAATCTTGATGTTTTTTAACATTGAAAAGCATCTTTGCATACTGATGGACCAAGAGAAGTTGATTGGGTTACACCACCGTACAGTGCAGGGAGGGAGATGGCAAGGAGGGGTGAGAGCAGCAGTTCAGTTCAGGCTTGAGCAAGTTTCTTCTTAGCAATATTGTCAGAGTGTGAACATCAAACTTCTGGTACTATTTTGTGGTACTTCTTAAGTGAATGGAGAGATGACATAATGGTGAGACCTACCCAGCGCAGCTTTCTGACAGAGGGACCACTAAGGAAGCAGAAGGGAGGCCTGAGGGCAGAGGTGGAAATCTCATCACTGGCGCTCATAAAAGTCAGGTTGGACAGTACATGTGACGATGTGTCATCTGGTGCTGACACAGAGATGAGCAATGAATGATCTCACAGATCTTTTCCATCTGGTTTAAGGCAGAGCTGTGAAAGTCGGGCTAAAGTCCTAGAAACTCATCCAGGCTCTGCGGGAGGTTGCAGTCATAACTGCACGTGTGAAATATTTGTGGGGTTTGACCAGTTCTCATTCAGCACCTCAAACAGGTGCATCTCCACATTCCATCTAACACGCCTTCACTTCCTTCTAGAGGGAGGCAAAAGGTTTGGCTTTCTCTTCCTTATGAAGGAGGGAGGTGTGAAGGGTTGGAAGAAAACCCCAGCAGCAGTTGCTTTTCAGGTCGTCTCAGCTGGTAGCCAGATGAGCAGTTCAGTCCCTTTTGTTTTCATTCAGAAGATGAGAAAGCACTTTTGTTTTTCATGAAGGGATTTCCTTTCTTTTTGCCACAGCTAAGCCTCTTGGAGAAACTGTCAGTAAACAGTTGAATGATGTTTGCTGGGAGCTTCTCCAGATTTTTACCATCAGTTACAGAGGCAGTCATGCAATCTTCTGTCCCGAGTTTTCCTTCTCCACTCTTCTCTGCTTTTAGTTCCTTGGCAGCATGGTATCTTCTTCGATGCCTTTATTGCAACCAGTGGAATCTGCCACTAGGGTGGATTTGTTGGAAAGCATACAAGACTAAGAAAGCCTCAATGATTTCATCCTTTCCAGGAAGAAAAAGTATATCTTGGTCACTATGCTGTTGCAAGATGATTTATTTAGATTTCTCTGGGTCTTCATTTCTCAGATTCTTCTGCAGCTTCAGCATATGGAATGGGAAACATCTGCAGACTCCAGATGATGTGAAAGAAATATGTTTTATCTTCCTATCATCAGTGCATCAGCTACAGGAGCTTTTTGATGTAAATCTGATCCTGAATACTTCCTTCCTCTCCACCTGCCAGTTCAGTTCCCTGGCAGATAACTTTGTTCACGAAGTGTCAGGCTGATACAAGCAGCTATCTAGAAGCAGAGTGCCTGCAATTTTCAAGATGGTGCACATCAACATTACTTAATTGAGATGGATGGATGTTTATTCATTTTTTTAGGAGGAAGAGACTGAAAAGTTTCCTAACCCAGTTACTTGTTGGGTATTTTAGGTTGCACCTTACCGGAAACGATTGGATTGCCACTGTGAACCACAGATTTGGTCACACTGACTGTTAACCACAAACCCTCACCCCAATTTTATGTGCCTTATATACACAGTGCAAACTCTAAAACCTGTGTTGAGAACTGATCTCAGTCAGATTTGAGAGCTCTCTGGAGAGAAAGAGCCAAATCAAAGACACCACCTCTTGGTGAGCGCCAGTCATTGCTTCTGCATGTTAGGTCAGAAACTGCCCAGCTAACCAGCTGATACCCAAGCCCAGCTCTTCCAGCACAGCGTGGATGCTTGGGGCCTGCTGAACTAACAGCTAGCACACATAGGGAAGGAAATGTAGTCATGGAGCTACCCATATCTAAACCTGCTTTTCTGCTTGCTCTGGAGAGTTGCTCCCAGGGAGTTTTACTTTGTGGCTGCAGCAAGGAAAGTCGGCTCAGGGAAGTATCATTTGTTACACAACTGCACTGATCCTTCTGTATGCTTCTAGCTGCCACAGCTTTACCTCTCCCACCTTCTTGGCATTTGCTGGCAGGGCAGAGAACTAGTGCTGACCTGGAGATCCGTTCCTACAGATAGGCCCTGTGCTTCCATAGCAGAACTAAACATGAGCTGGTTCCCTTGAGAGCTTCTTCCCACATGCTGAGCTGCATTTCTTCTCCATCCGGCTTTGTGTAAGGACACCAAGGTCATCAGGACAATGATCTCCCTTTCCCATCAATCCCGTGTGAACCTGGGGGCAGCCCAAGCACCTGATATTCACGCTCTGCAGGTGAGCCCTGGCTGATGCAGCAGAATCTGCATCCACAGGTTTCTGCTGAGACATTAATCTCCTGAGAAAAGAGCTGGTCTTCCAGACTATTTCAGCAAAGCTCAAGCAATACCTTGACAGAAAAAAAGCCCCAGCGTAGTACATCCCTTTGCCATCTGTCTCCAAGGCTCTTCAGGTGTTCCTGAGCATCCTGCTGGGTCTCAGCTTAATAAAATGAGATAAGTCTTAACCTAGAGTTGAGTACTTCTAGCCGTCTGGCTGCTTTTCCATCCCTTCCCTGAGCTTGGTCCCACCAAGCCATAGACTTCTCTTAAATATTGTCTCTGTAGCACAAGAAAGTGGAGTCCTAGAGACATTCTTCATGCTGTCGTAGGGATTTGAGGCACCAAGGTATCCCAGAGCTCTTTCCCAAAAACATCTGTGGTTTTTGGGCAGTGATCTATGGATTTTTTAGCGGCTGCTTCACAGTGTTTTGACTACTAAAGACTTCCTTGCATCAGTCAGCAGGTCACAAAGGTAATTTGCTTATTTTTGCAGCTCTTTGGCTAATTCCCAGTGAAGGAAATAGAGTGTGGGTTTTCTTAACAGTGCACCTGTATATGTAAGACAGTTTGGCACAGCCTCCCATGAGAGCTGCATAATAATCCACAGATAGACCCATACTGAAGAGGCAATGGGATTTACCTTTCTTAATTCCAGCTTAAGTGAGACCAATGGAGTCACAAGAGGAGAGACTGCGGCCTCCAGAAATGCGATGTTCCACCCTAAAATCAGCACCTTAGCCAAATGATGGGGCTTACTGCAGTTTGGAGGGTGCAGTATCCCCACAATGATCAAGTCATCGCGTTTAGCCATCCAAAAGCCTCTGTGTCAGATCTGTTGTAAATGCCTGTTGCACATGCTGTAGTCTCAGAGGAAGTGGGATGGCCATTGGCAGAGGTTGTCCTTTCCAAGCCAGGCTGCTGTTTTCCAGCCCTTCTCAGTGTGTGGTGCCTCCTCCCAGTCTCTCATCGCCTTCAAGCCTCACCAGCATGCTCCCACGCCGACCCACCACTGAATCTCCACAAAAGCACAAAAGTTCGTCAAAAGTCCAAGCTGTGTTGCAGCTGGCTCTCCTGCAGCCAACACCCCAGGCTAGTGGAGGGACTGGCTGCAGCCTGCATCCCTGGCCCTGGCTGCTCCTCCTCCTTGGCTGGATGGCCGCCGCCTGACATCACTGCCTGACTTCACTGGGCGGTGGTCCATGGCAGTGACCCCAGCCCTGGGCATCATGCCAGAGCCAGCTCTGTGCTCATCCAAGCAGGGCTGGGGGTCATTCATCACCACGCTGTAAGTTGTGCCAGCTGTGGGAATGTAAATGAGCTTTTCTTCATTAGGGTGGTGAACGGGCTGGTCCCTGTGGACTTTGGGGAGCTCAGGAATGCTTTTGCTCGGTTGTGCTCTCTGGCTGCCAAAGGGCGCAAGATGAGCTGACCCTCCTGCTCTGCATCCCATTCCTGTCTGCCCATTGGGAACGCAGACTCTATCCCTATATGCTGAAGGAGGAATTTTTACTTTCCTCTCTTGGTCAAAGATGCAAGTGCAGGCTGGAGAACATCCCAGGTTTTAGAGTGGGTCAGGAGTTGGGAAATACCAGCTGGAGATCTGAGCCCAGAATTCCTGCATAAAATCCAATCTAAAGAAAAATAGGTACATCTTTTACATTACCTACAAGTATTGATGCTGCTTTCAGGGGCAGCACCAGTGCTTCTCCTCTCCCAGCCACGAGCAGCTTTCTGCTGCCCAGCCAGAAGCAGCAGCAGAAAGGATGGAGATGGAGAAATGCTGTCATTCCCATGCTGATGTTTAACTAAGATCCCCGTTGTTCTTTCTTTAGCACCTTCCTGTTTAAATGGTGTATTATGTTAGTGTTCATGCTGTAAATAGTAATAATCATGATTGTAATCAAGTAGGCTGTTGAGAAAGATTGGAGGCAATGGTTGTGCCTGTACTTCTTAGACGCACATGGCTTTTTTTCCAGTTTTTGAACAGGACAGCAAGTTCTCTAGCAGTGGCCTGTGGATGTAATGAGCACGGATCATTAGCAGCAGCAGTCAATAGGTACTTTTCCTACCTTCCTGCCAGAAACCAATGGAAATTTGTTACAAAAATTCAAGCCTCCCAGTCATTTGGAAAACACTTCCTGCTCAGCTCTGCAGTGCAAATGGGCAGGGAGGCAGTGTTCTCACACACCCACGTGCACACGCGCACACTGTGTCCAAAACCTCTGGAGCATGAGAGTGGCGGGGCTGGTTTGGGGCCAGGTGTAAGGAGATGCACAGGCTGTCCCAGGCAGTGACTACTGAGGACAGCAGAAGGAATTTGTGGCTTCCTTGTGACCAGTATTTTGCTGTTCTGTGTCCCTATTACACTGGAAGGGTGGAAATAGTTCCTGGAGGGAAGGACTGCTAGAGAACTTGTCCTGGCCAGCCCTGGTGCTAAGTCTTCAGCCCCTAGGGCAGGGGACAGCCCACACTCAGCTGAGGGTACATTCTACCTCCCAGGGCTGATGGGAACCTGTACAAATTAGGACATCAGCAACACAGCCCTTCTGCTGACCTGACCCATACTGGAGCCGTGCAGGTTGGTCTCCAGCTGCTCTCTGCTTTTTCCTGGGTTGCTCCATGAGCATCATAGCACCAGGTCCAGAAATGAAGTCATGAGGTGGCTCTGAGTTGAGTTCAGTCTCCTGCCTTGGCCATAGGGTCACCATCCCCTTGAGATGGCTGCAGCCGGAGTCCCACCTCCAAGCTAGCCAGTATCCTCAGCAATGTCACTCTTCAGTGTGGCCACTGAGTCTAGGACATCTACTGAGCAGTGACCTCCTCCTGAGGAGTGTGTAGAAGGGATGACTGTGGTGAGACCCACCCACCTCCTGCTGCCCATGGAGCTGAGACTGGAAGGTATAGCCCTGCCTCTGCACACAGCCTGCCCACAACCCAGCGTGAGGAGGTGCACAGGCTGTCCCCCTGTTGCCAAGGTGGATGGGAGTTGGCCCTGGCTGTAGATAAGGAGGGGCCACGCATCAGGCCTGATGGTGATGGCAAGGGAGGAGAAACTCCTGTCTCTTTCCTGAGTCTCAGATGCAATTAAGGCTCCTACAGAGAAACTGGGTGTTCTTCCCATCGGCATCTCCTTGGGAGGAGACACATAATGCTGACTGCTGTGTGCCTGCCCTGTGTGGCAGGTGATGGCTGAGGAATGAGCCAGTGGGTAAGGATGGGCTGGTGGACGATTCTTTGGAGATGCTGACATGGTCCCAGAGGCATGGAGTGGCTGCAGGTTGATGCAGGTCAGATGGCTGAGGGGCAAGGGAGGGACTGGGGGTAACCAGTGCTGCCCCAACTCTGACAATCCCTTCATGTTGACATCATGAAGGTCTCTCACCATCTGCCCAGAGCTTGTCAGGAGTTTGTATGTCAGGGACCTCTGCCCTTAAATTTGTCAAAATTGGCTTGTTAGTATCCAATTAGGGAACAGATGGACAGGTGCATGAGCTTCAGCCTTGTTGCTGGAGGAAATTAGGTTAAAAATCACCAGAGGGCAGAGAAAAGGGATCTGTGGAGTTCTCACTGGAAGATAAAGACCTAAACCAGGCGCTGTTGTTTCCTCCATGGCTGTCTGCATTCCAAGGGAGTCAAAAGGAGTCTGTTCCATTTGCTGCTTCTGCTCTGCAGGAAGAGCTGGTTTCAGGTGGGAGCTGGGCAGTTTTCAGTACTCACCAGCCCTCGCTCCCTCTTCAGAGTGCAGAGCTCCTTTGCTTCCCATCTGTCCTTGCCAAAAGGGCTCCTCCACATTAGCCCCTGGCTCCCAGCCTGCTCTGGCTTTCTGGCAGCTTGCAGGAAGCAGAGGAACAAGGTGTTTGCAGAAGCTCAAGTTGCTGACCATATGAGTGGACACAAGCTGCTGCAAACACCCATTGCACCACGGTTCCAGGGGACTGGACACTCTGTGCTGTTTCTCTGAATCCTCACTGCTGTGTCCTGTTTGTTATTTCAGGGCCGTCCAGGTAACCGTGCCTCTCTTGTTTTTTATTGCACAGGTACTGTGCAGGACAGCTGCGATCTGTCGTGTTCTTGTAGGGTTACCTGCTACAAAGGGGCAGCCAGGAAGATGCCCTAGCAGTCAGTGCCAGGGGGGCTCCAGGGACAGAAGAGGCAGTGTGTCATTACTGTGGGTGGGCTTGTTCACTGAGGATGTCTCATGGCTCCTTTCAGACCTTGGATTGCAGCAGCATCTTGTGGCAAAGTGTGCATTTCGGTTGCACTCTGTACATTCCCAATATAATCAATCTCTTCCCTATCCCCTGTCCATCATCTCCTTATAATAGGGGAGTGACCCCAAAATCCTGCAACAAGGCAAAAATATGGGCACATGAATGTCATGGGGCAAATTGGCAAGAGGATCGTGTCCTGGATATACATGTGAGTCCCAAAGATGATGGATGGGGTCATTTGTGTTGCTTTGGGTAGTTCAGAGGGTGCTGAGTCTGGTATGCTGATCAACCTCTGTTCTTGTGGAAGAATAAAGAAGAAATAGGAGGCTGCTTTAGTAAATACATGTCCATGGAAATCTTCCCAGCTTTGAAAAGTGGAGGCCAGTGACTGGCCTGTCCCCTCGTCCATCTCCAGGGCCACCCACAGGTTGCATGCACCCATGTGCAGTCTGGTGGGGCAGCCATCTGCAGGGTCACTCCTGTCTGCCTTGTTGTTTCAACCCCTCTGGTGCCTGTCATCCTGCTGCAGTGGCTTGTCCCATGCCTGCCTGCTGGTCCCAGCACAAACCTGGCAGCATCAGTACTGGACTCCTGGGAACCACTGGCTGGAAGACAGCAGCCTCAGGAGATTTAAACCGTATTCAGATTTAGTCCAGATATAGCCCTTTTTCACTCTGGTGGCTGTACTAAAGGTCACAAGTCAGCTAAGTTTAGACTGTCATCAGCTCTCTCCTATATATATCCGAGTAGGGCTCCTGACTGCATCCATCCGGCGCAGGTCATGCTGAGGCAATGTGAGGGGGTGCATGGGGCCATGGGCAGAACCTAAATGTGTTCCTCTCTTGCCCCTGGTATCATCAGTGATAGCTACGTGCAGGCAGCATTACTCTGCAGCATTGCCTCTGGCTTTACCTGCATCACTGCAGGCTGAGGACTCTGGTCAGTGTCTTCAGCATCTCTGCCAATGTGTCTGTCCAGTAGTGTGGCAGCTTTGCTAATTGATAGTCCTTGACTTTGGAGTCATCTTGTCTTTTGTTCTTGCATCTGCAAGGTTGAGGTGTGAGTTTATCATTTAATCCTCCTGACATTGCTAAAGAGGGACTTCTCCCCCACATTTTGTGTCCTATCTGGATGAGGGATAACCATCCAGATAACCAGTCATTCTCTACTGAAACTCTGCGAATAACAGTGGCCTTGTATGTAAGATTCCATTGCAGACTCATGCCCAGAAGACACTTCCCTGTCCTGAGCCTGGGATCACATGAAATACACACCAAATCCCAAAAATTGGGATAAAACCAGGGCTTGTAGGAAGGAGCTGGAAAAAGGCTTTCAAGGAGGGCATCCTTGGGCACAGGGTTGGGCAAGCAAACCCTTGTCAGCTGCTGGAGGCCTGACAGTTCTGTATCCCTTTCCTTCCAGAACGGGAATCCCGTGAGCATGAGGAGCCGACCACATCGGAGATGACGGAGGAGACCTATCCGCCCAAGGCCTACCGGCCCAAGCATGGCCGCCTCTCTGACCTGAAAGCTGAGGCTCTGAAGAAGGACCGCCGGAAGAAGCTCACCTTGGCCAAATTTGTGGGCATGGCAGAGAACACAGCACATCCCCGCGTGGTCATCCCCGAGCTCCGGCAAGAGTTTGAGCTGGTGGGTGCTGCCCGCTTTGCCCCATAGAATGGGGGCTGCGAGAGGACTTTTTGCCTCTGGCAGGGGGTACTGGTAGGGAGGGATCAGGGGATGTTCACAGCTCAAGGCTCCCTGCCTAACATACTCTATTCCTCCCCCAGGGTCCTTGCCGCAGGCACATGGAGGCCTCCCTGCAGGAGCTGAAGAGCAGCCAGCGGATGGTCCCCCGCGCTGTGCATCTCCCCAACTGCGACCGAAAGGGATTCTACAAGAGGAAGCAGGTAAGAGCCCTCCAGAGGCAGGGATGCTCCGCACACAGAGAGGCTTTATTCTGTCACAGTCAGATGAAGAGAACTGAGGTTTTTCTTCCACTGGGCTAATGGGAAGATTGCAGTAAGCCTCTCCAGGCATGGTTGGTGGGGGTTGGCCTTGTTGGTGGCTCAGAGCATCCTCCAGCCTGAGTCTAGCATCCTGCTGGAGCTGGTAGGGTAGAAGGAAGTGGAGAGGTCCAGGCTGGGAGATGGAGATGATGAAGTAAAAGAAGCAAAGCACAAGGCTGAGCCTCAGTCCCAGCACAGAGGAGGCATTGGAGGGTGATGGTAAGCTCCTCATCTCTGCACTTGTGTGTTTCTCCCCAGTGCAAGCCCTCCCGGGGACGGAAGCGTGGGCTGTGTTGGTGTGTGGACAAATATGGCATGAAGCTGCCGGGGACTGACTACCTGAGCGGAGACCTGCAGTGTCATGCATTTGACAGCAGCAACGTGGAGTGAAGTCGCATCCCCTCCCTCTGCCCCATCACCACCCACCCAGGCTCCCTTCCACCCTCCCCTCCGCACCTCCCTGCGCCCCAGGACTCCGATTCCTTTCATCTCATGTAAGAAGAATAAAAGAGAGGAAAAGAAAAGAGAGAAAGAGAGGAACAGAACAAAAAAGATAACTAAGGGACAAAGAAAAGGAGAAAAGAAAAGAAAAAAAGAGAAGAAAGGAAAAGTTAAAAAAAAAAAAAAAACAGAGAAGAAAGGAAAAGCTAAAAAAAACAGAAAAGAAAAGAAGAAAAGAAAAGAAAAGAAAAGAAAAGAAAAGAAAAGAAAAGAAAAGAAAAAGGAAAAAAGAAAAGGAAAAAAGAAAAGGAAAGGAAAGGAAAGGAAAGAAGAAAAGAGAAATACAAACCCTGAAGAGACTGAGGACTCGGAATCTACAGCAGTGTCTTGACAACAAGGACTCAGCAAGGAAAGGACAGAGCCAGAGACAAGCCAGCTTCGGGTGCTCCGCCGTCCCGCACCTCTCCCTGCACTGCCTGCGCACCCCTGCCGCCGAGCAGAGCCCATGCCGATATAGAAAGCTCTCCGAGTTGGTGATTTTCTAGCACGGGGTGCGGGTGGGGTTAATTTGTCATTTCTTTATTTTTGATTTTTTGTTAGCTAGTCATTTTCCAAAGGGTCTGGAGAGAAAATCTTGCAGCCATCAGCGTTTCCCCTCCTTGCTCTGTTCCTCTGGAGTTTCTTCCCTGTATCGCTGGGATGCGTTCAAGTCAATCTTATCTCCATCCCAAATGACCACCCCGATCCAAGCAGATTTGGACCATGCTGGGAGGAAGATGAGGAGGAAGAGGAGGAGCAGGATTCACTGCGCACCTGGAGATGAGCTGGGGAGGGACACAAAGCTTCTGCAACGGCATGAATACTCCCCACAGTATTCGTGAACATCAAAAAGAAACAATCCAGAAGGGAGACATACCCTTCTCAATGCAGCTCCTCTTGACTTGGGAGGTCAGAAATCTGAGTTTTGGACAAGTGAGACTCTGAACGTCACCCAAGCGGGTATGGAAGTGTTTGTGGCGTGCATGTATGTGCACAGATGTGACTTCTCCTCCTTGCCTGGAAACATGCAATTTGAGGGCTTCACTGTAGGCAGGCGGAGAGCTGCCAGACTGAGCAGGGAAGGGAGTTATAGAGGTGTTCCATCTGTGTCAGCTCCGTGGATGCTCCGTCACTCCCCAGAATGAAGCAGGCATATATTGGGACAGGGGGACTGGGGACGAAAACCCTTCACCATCCTTACTGACATGGCAAAGACCAACTATGGAGATTTTTTTTTTTTTTTTTCACAGCCAAAAAAGAATAGTTTGCTCCAGGGGGAAAAAAAGACTTTGTTTTGTCTTGGTTTTTTGTTAAGGCTGAATTATAGCCTTTCCCAGGGGTAGGAAAACACGAGGCTCCATCTTTTGTATTGAGGACACTACTGACATCTGCCACGGCTGACTCCCTCTGCCAACTCCCCAGCCTGCATTGAGCTCTGTGACAGGTCTTCAGGACTTGTAACCCAGGACCCAAATCCTCATTCAGCAACAGCAGCCACTGCAGTGTGGAGACCCACTGCCTCGGGTGTGCTTGGACAGCTGATAGCCGCCTTCCTGACTATTTCATTGGGTTTTTTATTTTCCGTGTTGGATTTTGGGACTCAATTCCCCATGACAAGGGTCTCTGTGGTGGCTGTGCTGGGAGGATCTCCTGCAGTAAAGATGAGTCATGGGGTCTGGGCATAATGGCCCTGGCACGTGAACATGTACCTGGAGACATTTGAAGTATACATCTGATCTTGGGGGGAGGATGCAGCCAATGTGTCCCCCAGTGCTGGTCTGAACCTCTTGGGGCTAGATAAGGAAGAAGTGATTCCCAGTACCAGTGGGGCCAAGAAGAGGGGGAAATGGGTGCTGAGGAGCTCTGTTAGAAGCTTCTCCCCATCACTGGTTCAGTGCCGTCACTGTAGTGTCCCATGGGATGGAATCAACCCCGTGGGCAACCCACAAGGATGCTTGTCTCAATGGAGGGCAGGACTGGATGGCCCCCAGATTTTGCCAACAGACTTCCATGAAAACCCTGTGGGGCACATTTGGAGCTGGGAGTGAGGTGCCTTCCCGTGCTGAAAAGAAGAGGGGACTGCCACCATATGTGGATCTTGTTCCCCCTACTGAAAAAAAGAATGCAGGAATGGGGTGATGGGGTAGCCCCCGTGCCATGTTGCTGGAGGGGAGCTCGGGCCGGGGCAAATGGAGCAAGGTAGGATCGAGCTGGGTGGAGGGTGAGGTGGGGTGAAGATAGTGGGAGGTAGAGGAGCCGTGTCAAACCCCAAGGTCACAGATGACCATCAGTGCTGTCTCCTCCCTCCTCAGATTGCCAGTCCCAGTACAAAACCCAGTGTTATAGGCCAGTACCACCTTCCCCAGTGCCCTACCTCCTTTCTTCTTCCCTCTCTTTCTTGCTTTTGTTTATTTTTGTTTGTTTTATTGTTTGATTTCCCAAAACTTGAAAGCCTTTGGCTGCAGAGAAAGGAGCCATGCTGCCTAGGGGTGGGCAGAATGGGAGCGGGCAGAGAGTCAGCAGGTCCACAAGGAACGTGTATTTTGAGGTAAACTCACCTCCCAGGGGGGTGCAGAGCGATCTGGTGGTGGTCTCATGGCATGGCCACCATGGTGACACTGGGAGGGGGACACAGGAGGACTCTCCAGCCTCCCAGTACAAAGTGGGTCCCAGCTGTGGACTCACAGGCACCAGAATCCATTGGGTGGTGACAAAGCATCACCACTTCCAGCAGAGAGGCAGAGGGACCTGCTTTGTATTTTGTGGTGGGATATGCAGAACAGACACATCCGGGAGCTGGGAGAGCTGCAGTGAGAGAGGCGCACAAGGAGTTGCTGGCCATTTTGCACGCCAGTGGCCGCATGGAGAGGAAAAAGCTGGAGCAGGGGTGAGGACAGTCCTTGGACCACATCTCCCATGAGAGATGTTCAGCAGCTGGGTTACCCCTTGTCTGTACTGCAGTGGCCTTCGAAAACCACTAGTACAAGAGCATTTTGCACTATTTCTCCGCTCTCCTTCTCTTCCCCCTTCTCTTTTTCTCTGCCTTCTCCATGAAAAAAAGAAAAAAAAAATTTTTTTTTTTCTTGTTGGTGTTGTTTTTTTTTGTTGTTGTTGTTGTTGTTTTGTTTTTCCCAAAACGGAGCATTGTATATTTAACAACCGACAGCTCACCTCGCTTCCAGACAGCTGTCCTGGCCCTGGCGAGGAGCCCTGCTCACCGTGCCCCATCCCCAGCCCCGCCAGCCGCCCGCCACTGCCACCGGGACAGACGTCACTGCACACATCACCCACCGTTGTACCACAGTCGTTCACACACCAGATTCCGAGTTTCCTGCCTGTTTTGTTTTGTTTTTACCTTTAAGCAATACTCACTACACATTTTACGGTAGCTTTTTATAGCTTTACATACATACGGTAGCTCTGTTTTTTTTTTTTTTTTTTTCCGTTTTGTTTTGTTTTTGTTGTGTTTGGTTTTTTTTTTTTTTTTCCAGTAAACAAGAAATACTCATAATCTTACTGGTGGGAAAAAAAAAAAAAGCAGTTTGTGAAAAACTGACAATGGAAGAAGAGCTTAATGCTCTGTTTAGCATTTTGTACTTAAAAAAAAAAAAAAAATCTCACATTTTATTAAAAAGTGAAGATTGCTGTATACTATTTATTCAACTTATAATTTATGTTACTCTTTGATCTTTGTCTTTTCTCATGACAAAGCATTTATTTAATAAAGTTATGCATTCAGTTAGCTTGTGCCTGACCCTCGTAGAGTGTCTGCGTGCCAGCCCTGCCATCAGCACGCTGTGCCTGGGGACTCAGCCAGCTCTATGGGTCTGACAGGGCAGGGTGACCTGGTGGCAATGGCTTAGGCAAGCTTTAGATCCCAGAGAACTTTGCTAAGACAGTGCTAAATTTGAAAGGTTTAGCTTAGAACATCCTTACTGCTGAGCTGTAATTTTTTAGCTATTTGCAGGGGTGGGGGTGCAGCACCCATGTTCTGCTGGGTCATGAAGGGAAAGAGAATTGTAGACTCATAGAATCATTAAGGTTGGAAAGACCATTAAGATCATCTAGTCCAACCATCAACCCACACCTGTGACCACTCTAAACCATGGCTCTTGGTGCTACATCTACCATTTTCTTGTATGTCTCCAAGGATCTGATGCCCATGATGCTGAGTACCCAGCTGCTACCCCAAATCAATCTCAACACTTCAGGATGTGGTATCTGAGCCTCAACGCTCTCCAGGCAGTGGGAAATCCTGCCCCAGCATCTTGGTGAGCAGGAATATCCCCATCCCATCCCTGCAGGGCACACAAGCCCAGCCAGGCTGTAGTCTTCAGCAACCTCATGACAGCCCTCAGTGCCCCTTCCCACCACCCATGTCCTCCCCCTCTGCTCAAACAACCTTTCATCTTCCCACACACCCCTTTGTCCCATGCCCCCATCCCCACCATCTGCCTCAGTTGCCAACATCATTCCATGCGCCCAGAGCAGCACAGGAGACAAAAAATGTCCCCTTTATCCCCATACAGGTGGCTGGGCTGTGCTAAGATAAATCCCCCACCCTATCTGCACCACCAGACTGCCTGATCTGCAATGGGCTCCTCACCCTGGGGTCAGAGCGGACTGTGGGGCCTGTATCCCACTGCCCCTCAGTGATACACAACCCAAGGAGTGGAAATCAGCCAACACCAGGGCACTTGTGCTGACAGGCAGGAAAGCACTGCTGCTGAACTGTCAGCCATGCCAGAACTGAAAGGTGGCTTTCCACACAGACAGTTCAGGGCTATGCTACCTGTTCCTTGTCACCATCACCCCCTACTTATCAGGTCCACCCACAGCGTATTCCATGCCCCAGTCCTGGTTAGCCCCAGCTATGCTGAACCTCTTCCTTCAGCACTGCAATTTCAGCTTTTAAGCATAGCTTGCAATTATTATCATTACTCTTCGCTTTGCCATGGCGTCCCAAGCTCCTTTTGGCCATAGAGATTTTACTCCTGCAGTCCAAGAACTCTGCACAGGCAGCAGAGATAATACCAGCAAGGCCAGAATGATCCCTGGAGAACAGGTCCATCTGCTGGCTGACAAAAGCATGACCGGCTGCAAGCACCAACTTGAAAAGCACCCAAAATCCTGAGGGCTGGGAGTCTGGGAGGAGCTGACCTTCACCCAAATATCTGCTGAAGTCCCAGGGGTGCCAGTGCTGGGCAGAGGGGCTTTGTGCCCTTGCAAAGCTCTCACAGAACTCCCAGGTTGAAGGGGGTGCTCCTACAGCCCCCCTCCCAGAAACCACCTCCCAAAAACCACCTTTTTACACCAAGCCTGCCTGCCATCAGGCAGCAAAACTGCCTCTGCACATGTGTCGGGCAGATGCTGACTTGAGAGGACTCAAAGGCATGGCTGCATTGTGCAGAACTGCAGAAGCACCCGCAGAGCAGGAAGAAAGGGGATGGGGTGACACCAGAGCTTCCCAGCTCACACAACTGGGACCAGCAGGGGTAACAACCGAACTCCCAATGCTGCTCATTGGGCTCAGCATTTACAACACCCCCAGGGCAAAAGCCCAAGTTTGTGTGTGATGCATCAGGCAAGAAAACATGCTCTATTTAATAGAGAAGGTTGGGGAGGGGGAAGATGACAGTTTTCTGGCATCCCATTTAATTTATTCCAACTTTACGCAGCTCAGCGTATCCCAAAGAGAAAAGAAAAACACAAAAAGAAAGCTTCCTGGTTCCTAAACAAAACAAAAAGTACAAACTGCAGCTGATAGCCAGAGTGTGCATGGTTTACATGGAAAAGCTGAACACCCTGTGCTGTTAACAGAAGACAGGTAGCATCATTTTTACAGTTACTCAGTTCTGCATTCAGGTGCATTCTCTTTCTCTCTGATACATTCTCACTCCCTCTCTCTCACATACACACACCTCTCTATCGCTTTCCCACCACAGCCCCAAAGCATTTTCCTTTTCTCCTCCACTGACACTTCCAAACTCCTGCAAGGACATGAGGAGTTCAATCTGCACAGACTGTCCCTGCTCTCTGTGCTTGAGAAACTTTGGGCCAGGAAAGGGGGCAGGGGGGGAACAGCAACAAACCCCAGCATTCCCATAACTGCAGAGTTTTGGGCTTTTTGCTTTTCTTTCCCCAGCCCGAAGTCCCCAGGTGAGTGGTGTTTGTCTCACAGCCCCAAGGAGAGCATACTGGCAACACCCCTCAACCCCTCTGTGGGCCTGTCCCAGCCCTGCCCAAAGTCCCACAAAAAACTCCATATTTCTCCCCTTACTGTAGTAAGGATAAGAATGTTCACAATTGTTTTGCAAATGGAATCCACATTAAAAATGGGGGGAAGGAAGAAAAAGTCTCCTTGCTTCGGCGACAGGGAAGTTATTTATTCTCAGCGTCGGTGTGTTCTGTACAGAAAGAAATCAACAGGTGAAGTAATGGCAGAGACATCGGTCCTCACAGCAGCACGTCCAGTGCAAAACATCTCAGAGCGCCTGCAATTGCTTGGATTTAACCTATACAAACATGCACGTGGGCAGAGGGGTGCGTGTGTGTCTGGGCCTTTACAAAGCATGATATATACTGTACTTACAATAAAAAAAGTGTGTGCTGAAAAGCAGATGCTCACTCCTGTCCCAAGCGAAAATGGAGGGACAAGAGCAGCTGCTGGGAGTGCAGGTTTTAGATGGGTTTTTTCTATCTAGAAAGAAAGAAAGAGAGACACTCCCTGGCTTATTATCCTAAATCTACACAGGCATCCTTCCACCCAGCCCCGGCAAGTTCACTTTAGCTCCCTCAGCTTAAGCCAATCCTAAGAAATACCGGGCAGCAGCCCTCCAAACCCCTCAGAAAACCAAGCATTCAGCTCCACAGTCACCCAAAGGCCCCATCCTCCCAGAGCAGCAGGGCTGGCTGCAACCAGCAGTGGTTCAGGGGGCTGCCTCGTCCTTATCCCGTGGCGATGCCCCCTTGAGGAATGCAGCCCCATCATGCTGCCACGCTCCAACTAGAAAGCAGGGACTTCCCTCCTTCCCTCCCTCCCACACCGCATCCCACGCCAGGGCCAATGCACAGGGGACAGGCAGGACATAAGAGGCAGTATTTACAGTCTTTGGTCTCGGGGAAGGGAGGGAGGAAGAGGGAAATGGAACTTTGTTATTTGTTTCTTTTTTTTTTTTTCTTTCCCCCTCCCACCCATGGTTAGGTGTTTTGCCTGCAGGAATATGCCACAAAGCAGCAGGGAGGCAGGGCCACGGGGCGAGGAGCAAAAAAGACTGGTTCTCTGGCTGACATTGGGCAAAAGACTATAGGAAAGCAGTCCCTTCTCCTTGCAACCTCCCCTCCCTCCCCCCCACCCTTCCCCTCCTGTCATCTCTTCCCTCCCCAAGAACTGGGGCAGCAGGAGGGCAGCACACAGGACCCAACCCCGGTCTCTTCCAGAGCCTAAAAGAGACATGCTGAAACCCATGTAAAAAATCCAGCACCGGGGCCACAGCAAGCAGGATTACATCCATCTACTGGCTCCGCAAGGCGTGTGCTCCTCGGTCCTCCTGCTCATGGGCTGTGTAGAAGAGGTGGCACTCGGGGTCCCCACGGATGGTGGGTGCACCCTGGATCACCCTTCCATGAATGGGGTCCACACACCAGCACTCTCCACGCTGCCCATTCACTGACATCTTGCACTGCAGAGAAAGGGATAGAGCAGGCATCAGCTGAGGAGATACAGGGAGAAGACCACCATTACCCCCATAGTTTCTCTGGAGATTCAGCACGGATGGCTTGGATGAGCCTGTGCTGTAGCAGCATCACTGCTTCTTCCCTCAAACCATGGATGGCTGGACTAGATGATCTTAGTGGTCTTTTCCAACATTTGTGATTCTATGCATGGGACCACTGAGCTGATTTCAATGAACCATGAGGACAATCATCCCTAAATTACATTTCTCTTTCAACTGTGGATGAAAGCACCTAGAGAGTCAACAATCTCTGGGTGAGTAGGGATGAAATATGCTTACAGAGCAGCTGCATCAGCTTCATTCTGCCTGCAAATTGAGTTAAACAAACTAAACATGACAACATGGGCCCGTGGACCAACTCAGCTATGTTTGGGAACAGGATCTCAATCCCAGCACAGAAGCAGTGACCACAGCGAGCGTGGACATGGTCTCTATACTCCAAAGCCTGCTCTGGAAAAAGAGAACCTTCTTGCTGTAATGGCTATCATCCAACCCTTGCCTTTGCAAGGCTGTAGGCACCTTGTACCTGGTGCTCATCCCCCCACACCCAAAATGAATACACCCCTGAACATGGCACAGCAGGATCCAGCCCCTACAACAGACTCTGCATGCATTCTGCAAAGCTGAATTCAAGCCATTTTCTGCAGCTGGACTGAGATTAGAATGCAGCCTTGTTCAGGGGGGAAAAAAAGCAGGAAAAAAGGTTTAAAAAAAAAAAATGCTCCCCAGCATGAGAGCACATTAAGGCACCCTCCACCTTGTCCTGACCCACAGGAGGTGGGAGCAGCCAGGAATGCTTTTATTGGCATCTGGTTTCCAACCAAGGAAAAGGAGCTGACGCTCAGCTCTAGAAACCCAGATGGACTGAAAACTGGGAATGGCCTCATGTTTGTCCTCACCCAGGGCAGGCAGAAGAGACAGCATTTTTGTGCCCTTTTTCTGCAGCTATGACCAACTTGCAATTTCCACATAGTGCAGAGAAGAGAAAGGACAAAGCAAGATTATCTCAGAGCAATCTGCTCTTTTCTAACATTTCTGGCTTTTTCTTTTTTGAAAAAAGTGCTCCCAACCAAGGGGTGGAAGTAGCTCTTAAAAAAAAAAAAAAAGGCTTAGCCATGAAAACAGCAGGATGTCTGGGTCTTCTCCAAGGGATCATTTTGCACAGCTATAAGAGGTGCCCACATCCAGGTACTATCAATGCAAGCCAGCCCCCAGATGGTGCTTCACTGCTTAAGAGAGCTTCTGTCTAGCTGCAGATTCTACTGCAACATCTGCTGATGCCCCCAGAGCCCATGACCATTCCTCTCACTGCAGATATCATGCATCCAGCTCTGATCCAGGCCCCGCATTTGGTAAGGTTGGTTTTGTCTGGCTGCAAACGTTTGTTGGGCAAAACTGTTCAGGGAAGGTGTGTGAATGAAACAGAGAGGAAAGGAAGCAGTCAGCAAAGGTAAAAGCCTCTCCTGGGAGAGGCCTATGCCAGAAAAGCTTCAGAATGCTCCTCTTTCCAACCTGAGCAGAAGAATCATCTCTCTCATCACTCTCTGTGCACATCCCACACCCATACTGCCCCCCAGCTTGTCCTCCTGCTACCTCCTGCAAAGCTGCAGACATTCAATCTAGAAAGAGCCAAGAGAAAGGAGCAGACAGCAGTGCAGCAATGCCTGTAACCCTTGTTAGGAAACCACTATGATACAATCATTTAATTTGTGGTGGAACAAAGGCATACTACACTACAGAGGTACTGGGGATAAGTGGAAACTCAGCTCTCATCCTGTTAGTGATGACAACTTGATGAGAAATGCAACTGCCCCATGTTTTGGGTCTGGACAGCAGACAAGCAGTCCCCACATCCTAGGACCTGCTTCCTGCCACCCAAGGAGTAGGGCATAATTTCTGTGCAGTGCTGAGCATAGTGATGCTGCCAGGAATGTAGTTGGCTCCAGTGCTCCAGCTCTCCCTACTTGCCTGCTTGAGATTGTACAAGCCATGCTTGTCACAGTTGGGGATGTGGAGAGAGTAGAGGTGTTCCAGGGGACCTCGCTCATCCGGCAGTCGCATGGTAGAGATGCGCTCCAGGACCTGATCCAGCTCCTGCTGACAAGGGGTCTGAAAAAAGCCAAGAAAACAAATAAAAAACAACAAATGTACATCCTGGTAAAGGGACCATTTACCATGTCATAACCTCAAATCTTCACATGGTAAAGAGCAAACTAATACCTAACTCCAAAGCCTAGGACCCAGCCAAGGTAGTCCAGTAAAATTCCACCTGGTATTAGCCAGAACAACTCTGCACCTCATCGCCTTCTGCATGTGCTGTTTTTCTCCTAGGCAAGTGGCAGCACTGTGGGGACTCTCTAAGCTAATGCTGGCAGCACCATGCCATGGAGCCACATCTGTCCCACAGACATCAGCCTGTTAGGCAAAATTTGACCTAAAGGACTGCAGTTGCAAGGTTTATCTGGGACAGCACATGAAGGGGAGATGAGGCCACAAACAGCTGCTCTGCCTGTTCCTTGGAGGTGAGGTTCTCAAAGTTCCTCTCTGTCCTTGTGCTCCTCAGATATAAATACCCTGTGCTGATAGAGAAATTATTACAAAGTTTTTGGAGGTGGCTTTCCATCCCCATGACGGGGATGCCTTTAGTTGCCTTGACCAAGCTGCCCACTAGAGGGAAACCATGGCCAAGGACCGGAGGGCAGAAGGCCAGGTAGCACATTGGGCAGTGTCCTGCTTCTTGACAACCCCCATAGCCTATTCTCAGGCTCACTCTGCCTGCACTGGGGCTATCCACCAGCAGGCAGAGTTCCACACCATAAATCCCACAGGCCATTCCAGGGGAGTTGCTTAGGGAAAAAAGGGTGTGCAAAAGCTGGGTTGCAGGCAAGGGGCGTGCTCACAGCCTGCGGGGGCTGGTGCTGAGCCAGCAGGACCCCCCTTCTCCAGCTCTGCTGTCAGAATGTGAAGCTGCAATGAAAATAACGCCTCCTCGCCAGCACATCAAAGTTCATCAGATGGTGCGTTCAACCTCAGCTTCGGCCAAAATAAACGTTTGGTTTTCTTTTTCTTTTTTTTTCCCCTCCCCTCTTCTCTCTTTTAAAGGCAGTTTGTTGTAAATGTCACTTGTGCATTCTGCATATCCTTGAGCTCTGCCTCCCCCCCCTCCTCCTCTCACCCTGCCAGTCGGCATCCGCGACTTCTTTGAATCCTCATGGTTGTGATGGGCCTTGCCCACTTTGCCCATCTGCCGCTGCTGCTCGTTCACCTTCTCCCTCATCACCGCCATCTCCTTCATGCCTGTTTTAATGAGTTTCCTGCTGCTGGCTCCACTCAACATCCCCCCAGTGCTGTCCACGTGGTTCTCAGCAAGGATGCTCTCAGACCGGTCATCACCATTGTCTGTAGAAAAAAAAGGAGACAAGGAAAGGGTCAAGCTCAGCCAGGCCTCTCATGTGTTCATCCCATCCTGGATTGCTTTCAAGCATGGCCAGTTACCAAGCCATAAAATCTTTGCATGCAAAAATTTTAAATTGCATTAGCTCTTTCATCTGGAAGGTGAGAATAGATTCTTTCATTCTGGAGTTATTATTACTGCACTAAAAGACAGTTTAGAGAGCAGGGAAATCGCTGCTGGAGAAGTTCTTTCTGGTTTTTCTTTGACCTTCTAAATTACTTCCCGAAGAATGTAATTTTCCCAGCAGAAGTCCAGTTGGGTTAGTGATGCCAAGTGCGTTTCTGCTCCAAAACTGAAAACCACAGTGATTAGTAACAATACCTTGAGTCCATCTATCATCCCCTAGAGTATCTCCAGGAATACTTACTCAATATTAATGTGCTAAAATAAATTCTCAGGACCGCTTTCAAAAATACCTCGTCTCTCTTTTATGGCCACCCTAATTTCCCCGCAGAGATCCTGCCATTTCAGTAATCATCCTTGCCATATCATCTTTCACATCATTTGAAATGTGGTACATTATTCACTCATTCAGCTGCTAGCACACAGCTTATCTACTGCTGGATTTGACCACTTCTTCTAACTGCGGAACCACCCTATGTGGCATACCAGCTCTGCCACAAGACCCCTACCTAATCCAGCCACCTCAAAATCAGCTGGCAAAAAAGCAGGGATAACACTGGGCTCTTCTCACCTCCTCCACCCTCTGTTTTATCCTTCTGGTCCTATAGAGGTGACAAACACAAAGCATCTTTGCATACCAAGGGAAATCAGAGCACTCAGGCTCACAACACAAACAAACACAGTCCAGAACAGCACTGGCATTTCTTATTTTCAGCTGTATCGTAGAATCACAATGGTTGGAAAAGACCACACAAAGATCATCTAGTACAACCAGCACCTTAGATACTCATAATAAGAAACCACATTAAACCATAAGCGAAAGAGGGCTTGCAATGCTTTAGTTCACGTAATAGCAGTTCATCTATGAGTCCATCCTGCTTTCTCTAAGTCTAAGCACGCAGAGCATCTTGATTTTAACATCTAGAAGCATAGAAGACCCATTAAGATTGGAAAAGACCTCTAAGATCACCTAGTCCAACTCTCCACCTACTACTAACACTGCCCACTAACCCACATCCCTCAGTGCCACATCTCCAGGGACACTGGGGGACAGTGACCCCATCACCTCCTGGCAGCCCATTCCATTGCCCAACCACTCTTTCAGAGAAGTTTTTCCTAATATCCAACCTTCCTTTTAGAAGCTGCATTGTGATGTTTTATCAGGACATAACTGTACTGCCTTGATACAGAGTAAAAAAAAATGATAATAACAAATGTTTTATTTATGTCACAGCTTCCTGAGTTCTTCTCCACAGTGCACCATAGTGTGTTGCTACCCTAGGATCCCAGAGAAGAAAATGCAAGAAGAGTTTTGTCCACAGTTACTCAGAAAACACGTGGCTGCCTGTAGACTGACAGCAGAGCAGCCCAAGAGGGCTGGATCAGGCACATCCCAGCATCCTCTTCCCATCAGCATCTGTTTGGGGATGTGCCTCAGAAGGACCATTCCCAACCTGTGCTAGAGACAAGTAGCAACAGCACAACTGTGCTGGAAATTGCATCTGCCTGACAGGATTTAAAAGCCACCAAAGGACCCCATCCTTTGTGGATCTGTCCAATATCCTTTTGAACTTCCTCTTGATTTTGGCCCCAAGTCTCCCTGTACTGGGATCAGCACACTTCCCAGAAATACTAAATGAGTTTTGTTTGCAAGTTTTTAAGCTGCTTAGGTAGCAACTGAAAAGCAAACATGGGGCAAAATCAATCTGGCACAGTGCGTAACTTTCCTCAATACTGGTTCCAGACAAGAATTTGGATGAGGCTTGATAGCCAGATGGGCGAGCTCAGTGTCTGGGCTGCTGCCTGGCAATTCCTGCCTTGGCTATCATCCGAGGAGCTGGGCAAGGAATACTTTTGAGCAGGAATCTTCTGTTTATCCACAAGCCTCCCCGTTAATTAGAAACACACAGTGAGAAGAGAGAAGGCCGCAAGGCTGCCCTTCAGACAGGATCAAATGAAAAAGTCGCATGCAGAAGATGGGCAAGGCTAGCCAGGAGCTGAATCCCAATGAGCCACTTTAGGAGGGCTTTAGCCTTTTAACTTTTTTGTTGTCTTCTCAGTGACATCATGAAACCATCAACAATATGAGGAGAGCGAGCGTAGCAAGGCTGCATTTTGGATGCCATGTAGTGCCCAGCTCCATTCAGAAGACCGGCAGTGCAGAGTGACAGAGAAGCAGTGTGATGAATGCAGTGACCTTCCCAATCAATTCTTGCTCCTTCCTGCCTCCAACTAAAATATATAGACATCTGCCCAAATAAGCACCACTCTAGTAAATCAAGGCAAGCTGGTAAGCCTCTTGTCGGCTGATTCATTCACAAAACCTGCTTCTGATAATATTTTCACTCATTTTTCTCACTTTCCAATGCTAACAAATATCAGCCCAAAGAAAACCCCTGGTGGGAGCAGAGTGTGCAAGCCCATGTGCACAAACACACCCAGGGACGGGAGAGGTCGGTCTTGGCTCCTCGGGCACCCGTCACAGGAACAAACCCAGAGTGAAGGCCAAAGAGGTCCAGCTGCTAGACTGCAAGATTTCCTCCCTGCTGCTGAGCTGATCCACTTTGGGCTGAGTCCAGAGCCCCAGCACAGCTTTTCCATCTCCCGAAGCCCATGCTGCTCCTTAGGAGTTCTGACTGACCCGGGGCTACCAGAGATGGCTTAAGGTCAAGAAGGACCTGTTTTTCCTGTCCTCTTGCTCACATTCATTCAAGCCATCAATCATGGCTTCCCCCTACTCCAGCAACTAGAAAAGGGGTCAGGATGGAGAAGATCAGTCCCACCTTTCCTTCATGGAAGAATCTCAGGTTTGGTGGGCCTCGTTTTGAAGAGCTAAAAGGGACCATGCAGCAATGGCAGGAGCAGAAATATTGAGTACTGACGTTGAAAGAACAGAGAGCCAAACAGTGCCATTCACAGCCAAATAATACTTTATAATGCTGCACAAGAGAAAAGAGATGTCCATGCATGCTTATGACTATAGATCAATTCAGCCACTACCTACCAACCCCACCAGCATGGGATGGGCAGGTATGCAATCGAGTCAGATACACAATCTTAATCCATTTGTCATCCCAGCAAACGCCTTTTTGCTGACCAATTTCAATTCACACTAAATATATCTGTGAACAGAGCAGTGCCAAACTCCAAAACAATTATGTTTTATAGTTCTTCCATTTTCCTATGGCATGTGGAAAACATCTTCTGTGCTATTTTGGATCAAAAGGTAGAGCGCTTTGTGCAGGGCGTGACAAGTGTGGCAAGAATCAAAGCAGATAGCTGAAGTTCTCCTGAACACATGAAACACCTCCTCCATGGCAAGAAAAAGCAATTTTATTATGGCTTTCTTCAAGGAAAATTCCCATTAGCTTCAACGGGGCGAGGACTTGGCTGAGGAGGAAGCATATCCAAATGGCCATCAGCTAACGTCTGCATCGAGCCACTCAGTCTCGCCAACATTTTCAGAACCACTACCAATTTCCAGTACTGAAAGCTTTCAGAATCTGATTTGAGACCTTTAGGCACCTCCACCAACACAGCAGAGAAACAGAAAGCTTACAAAGGATCTGCTGCTCCCTGACCTGCAAGGAGAAAAGCGTCATGCAAAGAAAGGCAGCTGTCTGACATTAAAAACACACCTCCATCCTTCTGGAGAGCCCCAAAGCGTATGTAGGCTACAGGACAGGACTCAGCCAGCTGCAAGCACCGTGGCATCACAGGGAGCTTGCGCTGTGCCAAGGACCACATTGCCCTCGCCAGCGCTGCTCTCCTCTACATTTACTTCCCTCCAACAACAGCTTGCTGAGCGGTTTTGCATGCACGTGTTTATCTATCCAGAGTGTTTATATAGCATTCAAGTGCTGACCGAGGTCTCAAACTCATTGAAAGTTTCACCCAAGTAACCTTCAACACCCTGCCCACAGCCCCTCAGCTCTGTGCCCAGGATGTGCCCCAAGCTCACATCTCACCGGAGCTACCATTCTCCATCTCCAAAGCACATTATGGTCCACTAATAATTTTGGAGAGGGAGGCGTTCTTTCTGGGATACACAGAGTTATTTTAACAAGTTCTGCTTCCCATTCCCAGATGCCCAGCCCTTGTCTTTTGCAGCCTGAGAGCAGACAGAGCCTTTAAACCTGACCTTGAACATGCACCATAGCTGTGGCCAGCGATCAACTTGCCTCTGCAAGAGGGAGGAGGGAAAAGGAGCAGACCCTGACTGCAGCCCTAGTGATCTCTACCTCATCCTTCTGCAAGGTATTTCAAGAAGAGCTCTGGGCAAAGGTTCCTTTTTAATAGCTATGGTGTGGGTGTTGTTGACCCAGAGCTCAGATACCTCAGGAAACATTTCCCAGCAGGGATTATATCGGCACTGCAATTTCCTTGCGGCAAGAGCTGCCAAGAACAAAGTCCCCCCCAGGCCCTCCGGCCCACCATACCCCAGAAAGGACCCAGGTTTGCTGCCTACCACTGCCAGACTGGACAACACTGGACCACTGCAGTATCCATCAGGTTTCAGTTACCACTGTGGGGAGGGGACATGAGGGCATTGGTGTGTGGTCCAACCCCATACAACCGAACCAGTTTGGATGCAGCTCTTCAGAGGCAGAATAAATCAAAGCATCCAATCAAGTTTCACACCCTGCTTCACACACACACAATCATACAAAATACAGAGGGAAAATGCCACAGAGGGAGCGCAAGCAATGTGCAACGTAGAAGAGAAAGAGTGCAGAAGGGATGCACGGAAAAAGCACCCTGCCCCAGGACACTTCTCACAGAGACCAACTGGGGACAACTCCAGGAACAGTAACTCATCCCCAGATGTCCCACCAAGTCCCAACAAATGGGAGGCTCCTGAACTACAGGTTACATCTAGACCAGGTTTAACAGCTATCATGAAATCACAGACTTCTCTGGGTTGGAAGAGACCTTGAAGATTATCTAGTTCCAACACCCAAGCCATGAGCAGGTTTGCCAACCACTAGATCAAGCTGCCCAGGTATGAATTATGTGGGAATCCCACCTAGATACTCCCTCCTGGTCTCTGCCCAGCCTATTCCACTCAGCCTCATCCATCTCTGCAGAGCCAATATGTGCCCTTCAGATGCTTGCTGACACTTAAGCATGTCAACTGACTGCAGAGGACACAGCTGCGAGGGATACCCATGCCAGCCAGCAAGGTGGCTGCATATCACAACCAGGAAATTCCCACTCTGGTCTCCAAGAGATGGCCTAACCTCCACAGTATGCTGTCCACAAAGAACCCACAGCTCCCTTGTGGCTCTCAAACACCCTTTATTTGTTGCCATCCAATCTTTTCAGCCCATCTCCAGCAGCAGGAGGCATGAGGGAACGCTATGTCCCGGCCAGGGCTTGCTTCACAAGCTCCTCTCCCTGCCCTGAGCCGCTGGGGTGATCCAAGGGGCACCCAGTGCCTTCCTTTGGCTCGGCTGTCTAGCAGGAAATGCTTTATGCTCCTGCAAAATGCTGAGACATTGACTCAGGGCAGCGCAGCCTCCAGCAGCCACTTAACTCTTCTCTCTGCCCCTTCCCGGTGGCTGCACAGAGCGGCTTTCCCTCCTCCATCCACCTAGGCACAGAGACAGAAATATACCCACACAGTGTGCCTATGCCCCATCACACCCAAACTCCTCCAGCACTCTAGGGCAAGTACTGAAGTGATAACAAAACAGAGATGATGGCAGGTATTGGAATGTCCCTTCCCCCAGGCTTCACTTGAAACTTTTTCTAAAATCATGTTTGCAGACTGGTTTCCCAAGGATACAGGACTTGTGCAATAACACAGCCTACCTCTTATGTGTTTCTGCATGTGTTTGCATGACTGCCTGTCTCCCTATTAGGTCCTCCTCCACCTCCCAATATATCTACAAACACGTCAGCAAATGCCAACTAAATCTCAAATAAGAACAGAATTCTCAAAAACATTAAGTTTCCACCACTTCATGAAAATGTGCAGCCAGGCTGAAGAGAGAGAAAATAGCAAGGTTTGTTTCGTTAACTTTCTTTCCAACAGATTCAGCTGATGGGCCATGTAGCATATCACCAGCCCACTCCCTGTGGGCCCAGAAGAGCACAAAGCACCTCTGGGGAAAGCCTGCTTCAGCCCACCTTCTGCCAACAGCCAGCCCAAAAATGCTGACATCCTGCTCCCTCCTGTGCCAGCCATTTGCTTTGTGTCAAGAATGACAGGGAAAGCACTGTTTGGGTCCCTCAAAAATGCAGACAAATGCTTCTGCAATCTACTTATTCAACATCCACTCATCATCTCATTTTCCTTTCTTCCACTTCTTCCTCTGAACATGGAACTGCAGAGTTACAACCATCATCCCTAAGTGTGCCTACAGCAGAGATGCCCCAGACATCTAAAAGCCATAGCAGAACGAGGTCTTGGCTCATGGCCAGACACACTGGTTTGGCCTCACCTCAGCCACAGTGCCCAAGCTGACTTTCCCACCTTCACCTCCCTCCACTTGCTTATTTCCCAGGGCACTGATAAGAAATCTGGTCCTAAAAGTGGCATGTAAAAGCCACGCTGATCCTTCCCAAGCCTCCCCTTTCCCCCCAACACCACACACACAACTTCAACACTTGTGAAGGCAGCCTGCTAGGGAAATATGTTAACATGTTTGAAAGGTTTTGCTGAGTGAGGCTCTCCAAGCTCCCCACCACCATAAAAGCATTCTCCCTTGCTAGTGAGCCGTATCTCAGCCCTTTCAACACAATTCTCTGATTAGCCCTCCACATAGCTGCAATCTTCCCAGCAGAACCAAATGAATTAACTCAAAAACACTCCAAAGTTTAAATTAATTGCACTGCAGCTTCCCTGTTTGACCTTGACCCTGCTAATAAAATCCCTAGGGTAGCTACTTCATAGTCATTAGGGGCTTCTGTGTGAATGAACTGAGCTGTTAACATCACCAGGCCACCTCTCTGCCTTCCTTTCCCTGTCATTTGCATGCATTCCTGTGGTCTTCAATGCCCCAGCCACCCCAAAAATCCTGCGCCACATTTCAGTCTAAGCTCAGCCCCTAAATTCTCATTTCCTATGAATTTCCAGAACAAAATCAGACCACAAAACCATTTCATTCATTTCCTTCAGGCCTCACTGCAGTGTTCAAATCTCCTTTATTACCCTAGTTCATTAGGAAACACAGGGACATCTTTGAGACCAAGACCATTCAGGCTACTGCATCTCGTAGTCTAGATGGAACAGAAGATATTTCCTTGCTGCAGCCTCAGTGATAATGCCCCAAGTTAATTACTATGTAAGTGACGTCATTTTGGCACTGGGATGCTGCACCTTTATACTGTAGGAATCAGGAGTCTTAACAAGGATGATTCCTAGGTACAAAGCTCTGCAGACCAACCAAAGGAAGAACAGCCCCTTCCAAGGTTCAAGAGCTTCATGAACACCCCAAACCCACTCATCTTTCTCACAGTTTTAGAGAAAATGCAATACACAGGACACATTCAGACTCTTTTTCCCATTTCAAAATGACTGCCTTTCTAGGTCCAGGCAGTGACAAGCCAGCACCAACAGTTAGCTGATGACGGACCATGAATCCCTTTGAATCTGCACCAAGGAATGAGCTAATTCTCCAACAAACTGTCATATCTGCCCAGGAGGGTATTCAAGACCATGTAGCATTTTTCTTGGATAGAGTACTTTAACCAAATACAAGATTTCTTGTTCCAAATGAAGGTGGCTGAGCAAAATGCTTTTGTCTCTCATAAAAGTTTGGAGATAGTCCAGTGGTCACTTCTGGCCATAAAAGCTTTTCCTCCATGGGCAAAGCGATGCCCTCCTGTTCCAGCTCCCCAACAATGGCTTGGCTCAGCCGCAAGGTGTACTCTGACTCTGGAAATCCAATTGTGCCTTTAGTGCCCAATCACAACTCCCACTCAGATCAACAACTGAGGCAGGCAGAAGCTCCAGACAGGATTTGAACCTACAGCAGCATTCCCATTTGCCTTCTGGGAAGGCTACAAGCCGAGTTGCCAAAAGTCTGACCTTATGCTCTATAGAAAGGTAGAAACGCTTGAAAATTAGGAAGAAAAAGAAGTAAAAAAAAAAAATACAAAGCCCCCAAAGGCCAGAGCAGTGCCCCACCCTGCCTGCCTGTCTCTCATCTATCTCCAGTGTTGCTCCACTCCCTTCTCAGCCACACTGGCTTCTCCACTTATTACAACTATTGTATGCAAATGGCATGAACTTCAGCCATTTGTATTACCAGTTTTTAAATAACATCTCGCTTTTCCACAGTCAATTTTCCAGACAGCAGCTCAGTCCAGGGCTCTCCTCACCACCCACCCAAATCTCATAGCGCATTTCCTCAGTCTTCAAAACACGCTATTATTAAGGCAAATCCTTTCTACCTTCTCTTCAGAAACCACGCCAGACCCCCAGCTGCAATTACCACCACCATCACCTCCAGGTCTACCAGACCTACTGTCCCCATGCAGCCCCCTGGCTGAGTACCAGCTCTCAAAGCCAACCCTGTATCAGATTTTTCCCCAGGAACCTGGATTCCCCACAGACAAAGCACAACTGCCTCCAAATAGAAATCAGAGTACTGAACTGTAGGTGGAAAGACAGTGTCTGCTCTATTTCTGCCCACCAGCAGCTCCCAGCTGTCTACAACGCTCACAAACATTATCCTTCCCTCCTTATGGCAGCCATCATAGATTTGCCATATCCCACATGTGAATTCCAGGTTGAGGTGTTCACAGATCGTGTTTTTGATGATCAAACTAAACAACTTCGCAACTGTTTCAGGTTACATCAAAACATTTTGTTCATCTCCCATGGAGTTCTTGGAGCAATATTTCACCATTTGGCAGTCCCTTTGCTGCATTTCCTTAACCCTTGTTCTCCC
Source organism: Chrysolophus pictus (assembly GCA_037305975.1). NCBI lineage: Eukaryota > Metazoa > Chordata > Aves > Galliformes > Phasianidae > Chrysolophus > Chrysolophus pictus. Next base: position 14,213,467 of record CM074582.1, on the reverse strand, counting down.
AAGTAGGGACAGAGCTGAATTTAACTCTCATTATAAATAACACTGCAAGAAGGGACTGACCCCAATCTTGATTGCGCATTTATCATTTACTGAAATCAGACAACTGCCAATCTTTGGGCAAGAAGGCCTTGGTTCAAACAAACAGATCTGCCAAAATAAAGCCTTGCAGATTTGTCCCATGGCTGACTGACACGTGCAGTAACTTCATGAAGGGCTCAGACACACAGATATCCTAGCAGAAGGCAGCAACATACAGCAGACTGGCTGATCTGTAATGACAGCATATGGCATACAACAGCCGTGCATATGCTGGTAACGCTTGTTAGCTTTACAGTCCTTTATTGACTTCCACCCTTCCAAGCCATGGGTAGATCAATGGCATTTGGTTCAGAAGGGTAAAATTTCCTCCCACATAGGTGGGAGGAGTAAGCTCAAGGCAGCCTGCTGTGCTGCTGCGCTGTGTCACTGCTTCAGGCTCCTGCCTTAGTAGGGAAAGGGGACGGATCTTGTTTTATTTCCAAATGATACTGTATTTTGGGCCACCCATGAAGTTGCCCAAGCTCCAACCTCAAGAGGATGCAGCCTCCTGCTGAGCAAGAGGCAGGAAGTGAAAGTCATAAAACTGTGGTTCAGGAAGGAAGAAAGGAAAGGGGAAGATCAGTCAGCTGCATTCCCAAGGAGGAGGGAGGCATCGCAATGCCTAGAATACAGACCACCACAAACCAGTGATATGATAAAGCAGCTGAACGGCCAGAAGGGCAGATCTAATATTCTCTCAGAGCTGCAGGCGTACATCCAGCCAAAATGTGCAGCATCAAGTGTCCAAGTGTGTCTGCTGTGAGCCTGATCCACACAGCACCTCCTTGCTCTGTTGCTGCTCAGCTCCACGTGGGCCTTCCTACCAGCTCCAGAGTTGATGCCTGCAACATATGGCTACCATATAGAGAATTAGGCTTGGAAGATACTTAGGCTTGTGACAAAGAGCCCTTTATGACACAGGGAGATCCCCAACTGACAGCAAACCGTTCATGTCTGTGCTATCACCCCAAATACATAAAATAGTGAGCTTCTACAAGGAAATGCTTGGGGATATCCTAGCTTTCAAATGAACAGATATTCTCATAGAGTTTGCCCCAGAACACTGCACAGCTTTGGCTAGCTTGTGCCATACAAATGTTTCAGCTCCTCTCCAAACCAACCTTGCAAGTGGTCTGAGCACCAAACAGCTGAGCCTCCCCAAGCCAAAATCCAGCTGCTCAGCTGGCCACTCACTGCCTTGCACTAAAGGCAAACAATGTGTGAACAAGCCTCTCCCACCCTTCATCCATCTCCTTTCAGCCTAAAGAACTCTGCTACCTTCTACTGCATTTCTGCATCTCCACATTTGGGGATCATTCAAAGACACTCAACTCCGCAGGCACAGAGCTTTGCGCAAGAGCACATCAAGGGAGCCAGAGCATGATGGTGAGAGGCTGTCATTAGCTGAACTGCCTCGGAGTGCTGTCATCAACCCCCCCAGCCCCTACCAAAGGCTTTTGGCAACTCCAAAAACAAAATCACTGCACTGCTCCATCACAAAGCACAGGCGCATGCGTCCACCCCCACGGCACTCAGTCTATAAAGCTGCACTTCATCGGAGCCACATCTGTTAGTGCTTTAGAGCACGTACATCTGGCTTAATTGAGCACTTGACTTTATTGCTGCTTTATCTCCATTTTCTGAACAGGCCTTGAAGAGAATGTTCTGTGTGTTTGTGGGCTTTTTCGTTTATTTTAAGGCTTTTTTCTCCCCCATAGAAATCCCACCTGAAACAGAAAAGCCTTTGCTGCAGTCGCTTGCTTGCTGGGACAGCTTTTTGCTGCATCTCCCTTCTACATGATCTCAATACCCTGCTCTACATTTTTTGACACCACAGAGCTCTGATGCACCATCTCCCCTCACTCTGACCCTCCCGGGGGGGAAAAAAAAAGAAATTTAAAAAAATCAACATTATTGGCGGAAGGTGTTGCAGTACATGCCAGGGAGAAAAGAAAGAAGAGAAAAAGGTCTCACTGCCCCTGCTGCCTCCAAAACTTTGCCTCTGCCAAGTTACAACAAACAGGAAAGGCAGAATCAAAACACAGCCCCTACGTCCCCCTCCATCCACCCAGCTCAGGCTGCACGGATGCCAGCTACCACTCACAAACAATTACACTGCAAGCCTTCTCGGACACATCCTCCCAGGTGGCCTGAGCAGCAGAAAAGCCCAGTTCAGGAAGCCTGGATGTGATGCATGGGGTGCTTGAAATGCCTTCCAGGAAGCACTAAGGTCCTTCGTGCCCCTTTGCCAGCTCCTGTGCTGGAAGATGCCGGTTCCTGCCCGTGGGGAAAGGAGGACTGACTGCAGAACTGGCAGTCTCCCCACTAAGCCACCCCAAATGCTTCCCAGCAGTATAGCACGGCTGCTCCCTCCTGCAGGAAGTAGTTGGGGCAGCACTGCCGGGCTGAGGCACCCTCCCAGGAATCTGTGCCCAGCATCCTTCCACAGTTCTCAGACCACAATGCGTCTGGCATGGGCTGGTACCGGCAGCATCTCAATCCTGGCTCCGGAGCTGCCCCAGACATCTTCCCTCCAACCAGCAGCCCGCCTTCCACCCATACACAGAGCCCTACTCTGCCAGGACTGCTCTGATCTCTCCTTGTAAACTCTGCCTTTCAAATCTCCCAATGGAAGCAGGCATCCATGTCCTGTGCCTGCTCCCATTCCTTCCAGAGTAAGATATTAAAAGCACTGTCAGTTCTCCCAATGCTGCGTTCCAGTTTGATTTCATGCTGCAGTGCTGAGTTCAGCCATCTTTTATCCCCGCTGCCTGGTATCTTTTCTCAGATGTCTGAGCACAAAAGCCACCCCTGAAGCAGGCAAAAAGCAAGGCGCATTAGCAGTAGCTGAACGAGCTCCCCAGTCCTTCCTGCTCAAGTCCAACAAGACTTCAGGTCCAGAAGAAGAAAAAATTGAATAGGAGAGCTAAAAGAGAGGGGTCAAAATGCAATTAAGCTCTGCACTTCCTATCCCAAACTGGCGAGTGTTGCTGAGAGCTTGAGAGTTCACCAAAGAAAGCAGACCCACTTTCAACAAGATGAGCTCTTCTGGTCTCTTCAGGACGATGTAAGCAAATTATACCTTCTCAACCTCTCCTGTCCTCTCCCCTTTCTTGAAGGGGGGGGGGAGGAGCTTGTCTTTGTGCCTGTACACCTTTCACATCAAAAATTCCCTCATCTCCCTTCTTAGCTTTCAAAGTGATTTTCGCTGTGTCCTACCCATGGGAAAAAAAAAAAAAACAACCAAAGTCATCTGCACACGGATACCCTGTCTTCCAAAGGTGGAAAGTTTAGACACTACAGTACACAAAAAGCAAAACCTGCAGCGAGACCCTCTGACTGCTTGTCTTCAGGGTCACATGTCCCACAGGCTATGTGACATGCAGCCCACATTAACCAGGGTTGAACACAGTGTAAAGGGGACAGAAGAGAGAGGCTGCAGCAATGCTCACTGTGCAGACCGAGCAGCTCCAAGCACAACTGACCATTACAGATGTTTGCCCATGCAGAGGCACAAGCAGCTTTGTCCAGCTGCACACAGCTTGTTGGAAGACCCAGCACATGACTCTTCTTTATGTCTCCCTGCCAAGGAATGTGTTCTTCCAGCACAGGACCACCATCAGCAGCTACAGCCAGGGTCAGCAGCAGATGGTTAGGGGAAACACAAGAATTGATCCCTTCCACTTCTGAAAAACCAATGATTTGGGAATTTTCCAAGCCAGAGGCTGCACAGAAGTCTCCATACTTCATAGTCACCTATTCTCTATAAATTTATCTACTACTTCTTTTGGACTAGATGATCCTTATGGTCCCCTTCCAACTCAAACGATTCTATGACTCTTAGAAACCATTTATACCAAGGATGTTTGCCCCTCTGGACACATTGTCTGATCTTTTTATGGGATGCTGAATGAAACAAAAACGCCAACCTTCTCTTTCTTCACACTTTACGGCCCATGAGAACATCAGCAGTAAGACTCATCTTCACATCCAAGGGTAGGTCTTCACACTGTTGAGAAAGATTCTGAAGACCCTTTCATCAAGCTGTGACCTTCAGAAAGCAGCACACACCTGCTGCCTGTCACACAGGTCTCCATCACACCTCTGAAATCAACTGCAGCCCTCACAAGGGGCTGGGAGCCAGGAAACCTCTGCTTTAAAGAGAAAGAAAAATGCCCGGCCTTTTCACAAATACAGAAGGCCTTGGCACAAGCCAAGGGCACAGGAACAAAGCCAAAGCACATAGAAAACAGCAGCAGTTCTTACTGCTGCCCAATTTGAGAGCTGGGACATCACCCCAGAGTGAGCTCACGAGGGATTCGTCACCGGGTTGTGACAGGTTGTGTGGGACTCCAACACGACTGGAGACCTTTGCAGTGCCACCCCATCACCATCACAGCAGCTCCAGCCCATCAGCACACTCTCACCATGGGCTGCTCTTTCTCAAAAGCCTGCAGAGCACCTTGGCTGGATCCCAATGAAAGCACCTTTAAATGGAATTTTTCAGGTTTCAAGGATATCTGTGTCTGGCACAGGCTGAAGTAATTAATATGTCAAACAGATGATCTGGTATTGGTTTACCATTGCAAACCCACTCTCCAACTCTGCACCAAAACACTCAATTTCCTAATTGTTTTCTCCCTCACCTTACCCCTGCCTTTCACAAAGTACAGCCACAGCCTCGCTGTCACTTCTCTGCTGGGGCCATGCTTTGCCTCATCAAGTAAACAGTGATGATATCAACCAAGCTGAAGCTGGAAGGCTTGCTGAGGGTTAAAGAGAAAACGTGTGTTGCCCTTGGCAAACGGATAAATCCAGCTTCGACTGAGCAGATCTCAAGATGGACAGTCTCAACCATATGCATTTGCATGTCTGTTTGCATTGTGGATTTTTTCTACTGAATACAGGGTAAGAAAATGGTCAGGCTGATCTTACTCATATCAGCTTTACTGAGTCAGCCCCTGTGCAAGTAAGGATCTGTTCAGCAATTTCTTCCAGACCAGGGAAATCCCTAAAGCTACAGCAGCCAAGGTGGAGGCTACTTTCTCTACATCTCCTGCATCACCTAAAAAACATGCCTGGAGGAGCAGCAGGCAGGCAGCCCTGCAGGGAAGAGTTTAAAGTCAGCAGCAACGGGTGGCATTTAACACCTGCAATAACATTAAGACAAATTCAGAGACTGGGATTTATTGCAGCAAACAGCAGCAGAGCTGGCAGGTCCAGTTTTACTGGGAACAAACTGGGTTTTCCACCCTGGGTCTCATCACCCAGCAAGCAAAGAACAGGAGTTGGGTGGGTTGCCAGCTGTGCTTGCTGCTTCTGTGTATGTGTGATGTACAGATCAAGCTGCATGATGCATCTCCACAGGATGAAGTGGAAAGATAAGATGATAAAAAGAAAAAAAGCCATAAGGGAAAATATTTTTTCACCTATAGATATGGATATAAAGACTAAAAAGGAATTTGTGACCCTTCCAAATGCAAAATTGTTACTGAGATGAAAACTGTTTACTGGATGAGACTTACATGGATAATCCAATTAATTACCCACTGTCACAGTTTACAGCAGGGCTATGATAGCTTCTCCTGGTGTGATCTTCAAGTCAAAACAGGAATTCATGTGGTAAAAATCTGGGATCTGAGCTGGATCAGGAGTCAAGCTTCAGGATGACGTACCTTCCTTTTGGCTATAATACTAAAAAAAAAAGCCAAGAGCACCAGAGCTGGATGCATCTAGAAGACGTAACACTGCATGAGCTGGCCCCCAAACCAAGTACCTCCACCAAAGAGTGGGCAGTGCTCAGATGAGACCTGCTACTGTGAAGCTGAGTGTAGAATGAAGGTCTGCAGATGCTGACTGCTCACAAAAGCTGCCTTGATCCACTGCCATGACTGATGAGGTTAGCATAAATCCCTGAATCAGACAGGAAACAACACTGCAGTGATACAGCAAACAGCCCTAGAGACAGACAAATGAACAAACTCTTAATAAAGCATCAGGTGGTGGAAAGTGTTAGGAATCATTGGAGAAGCCATCCAGACAAATTAACTGGAAAATGGCAGGATGCTGATGAATATTTGGCACCAAAAGAACCATCAGCTTCCCTGGGATGTTCCCAGAATGAAGCTGTCAAGTGAGCCACAAATAGCTTGAAGTGCACACCTTGCTCCTTTATCCCAAATGCAGCACAGCTGCACCAGGGAACAAGCAAATGCCTAAAATCTAACCATCACTAAGTCACAGGAATAAGTTACCCCAGAACAATCTACAAAGGACTGTTATAAGCTGGGGAAGAGCTTCCTGGAGGCCTTCAAGACGTAAGACATCTTGATTTCTTTCCTGCCAGCTTCTGTTTCATTTGCAATTAAAGTACCAGATACCAGCTATCCTTTCCCTGTTTCTGCTGAGGGCCATAGGCCTCCAAGGATGTACCTGATGTTTCCTCTTGAGGAATTATTTCACCATCAAGGGCTTCCTAGCTTGGTCACATCACCTGTTATCGGCATTGTATAAGAGCATTGCTTAAAAGAAAACTTCCCCAGTTTCCCCATGGCAAAAATTCACTTTCTGTGCATTTGCCATTTCTCTGTCCCCCTGCAAATCTCCTTCACAAAGCACAGATTCCCTTTTTTCACTAAAGCTGGAGTAATTCGGCTTTGCTGTGGGATAAACTCTAGAGCCTACAGAAAATAAACACAGGATACTTCTGCTATCCTGAAATGCTGAGGAATAAAATCTCAGTAAATAAATAAATACATGAAAATTTGCTTTAAGATAGAGTACATCATGCTGCTTACAATTTAAAAAAAAAAAGAAAAAGAAAACAGCAGACTGAGGTCCTGCACTTAGACAACAGGATTGACAAAAGCAGCAAAAGCCTCTACAGCCCCACTTCCTTTGATAATTCAGCTCATCTTGCAAAACTGGAACATTACTTTAGCATAGATCCAACTGCACTTTGAACCAGACCCCACGTTCTGGGAGCAAGATTTTATTTTGCATTCGGTGGATAAATATTGATCTTTAACAGCTACTCTCCCATGACTTTGCCAAGCTAGAAGAACACTGGCATGGCAAGGTCAGCACTACACTGCCCCGTGCAATGACAAGAGTAAGGAGAACATGCAAGAGAACTAAAAGTTAATTATAGTTTCTGCGTAAGGGATAAAAACCCATCCCTGGTGGTGGTGCAAGGGTGTCCCAAGGCACTGAATCAGCCCATGCCATCAGCCACATGGTATCACCCAATGGGAACAGGAAAGCTGCTGCGCTGTCCTGCCCTCCAGATGCTACATGGAGGTGTTCTGGAAGGAGAGCACTCCAGCCAGCAGGAGATGCCATGTTTTCAGATGTGATATTATTAGGGCTGAGTTATGGCATGCTGTCTTTGTGCCAGCACTGCTCTCTAGCTCACAGTGCTCTTTCCTCTCCCCATCTTTGTTTCCCTCCCATATCATGAGGGAGCAGCCAAGTCCTCCCCTGCCAAGCTCTCCTCACCACACAGGCTCCCGCTCCCCTGGAGCTCTTCCCTGCACCTGCGCCGGCCCACAGCCATTATTTTTTTCCAAGCTCATGACTGCAGCCCAGGGCTTGCCAGCTGCTTTCAGAGGGGGTTAACACTTCCCTCCCCCCACTGGAAGCTTCTCCATGCATTTGAGTGAGACTGGGTTTTGCAAAGAGTCCTGTTCAAAGATTCTAGCCCAGTCTTCAGTTGCAAGCCCAGCACTGTACTATTGCATTTTATCCCATTTCTGACAGTCACCCCTTTAGATCAACTCCCCAGAAGTTTTCATGAACTTGCTCTCCACAGCAATGATCCCAACTTGGTGCAACCAAGCACTGAAGACCTTCACACCTACCAAGGCCATCACTGCAGTTTGCTGCTTTGGATTGATTCATTTTTAAATGAAAAATCATCCATCAGACAAAGTAGTGCCTTGGCCTGGCATGCTCTGCCTCTACTCAGTGCATTCCACCTGTTCAGCATTTACCCACAAATCTTTAATTACTCTTTCCCTCAGATCCATTACAAGATCCACTCCTGAGGTCATGTTGAGGGGGTCTGTGCTTCAATCTCCTTTAGAGAGCCCAAATATTGGGTCTCTATTTGCTATTTACCACCATAATCTGCACTCATGCCACAGCAAATTTCTGTCCTGTTCACTTCAGGAAGTTGCTGGCCTCTGCTCTCCAACCAATTTCAATTTAGTTGTTTGTCTCCTGTTTTTTCCATTAATTTTTAAAGTTTCCGTGTCCTCATCCCCTCTGCCTGCACTGAGAACTGAAATGAAGGTTGGTTCATGCTGGAGCCATACTTAGATCATCATCTTTAACCTCCACTTAGTCCTTACAGCACAGCAGCTTCAATATTTATATAGCTGAGAAACCTGTTGCTATTTGTTTTAATTTCCTTTGCCAGGCCTAACACAGCTTGACTTTTGGCTATTCTCATTCTATCCCTACCCCTCCTGACCTCTAAGACAATGCTTTTTTTTTTTTTTTTTTTTTTTTTGCTGATTAGTCCACTTTTCCATTCCTTACAGACGCTTAATCCAACTATCCCTTTTAAGGTGGCTATCCACCAACTTCAGCCTGGAGCCTTTTCCTACTGAGTGCTCTCCTTTTGCTTGGGATCCCCAGCTCAGTGAATTCCCACAACTCTGACCCAGAGGAAGGTTCCACGTCCTCCACACTCATATTCCCATGCTTCTCTGCCCAGATGACTTCACCAGCCAGGTTTAGTTTTTGTTTTTGTTTTCAACTTTCAAAGCCTGCCCTTTCAAAGACAAGTATCTTAGTTCCAGACTGACATTTGTTTAGGCTTCCATTTAATTTAAAAGGAATCCATTTTATGAGCACTAAGTCCAAGATTCCTCTGTACAACCAGGCCCTTCTGTAACATCAACACTAGTTACCAAAACAAAGCCTAAAATAGCACCTCCATTTGCTGGTGTTGTTACTATTTAATGAAAAAAATCTGTGCTATTACATCCAGGAATATCTGTTTTACCTTATTAATACAATGTGTTTGCCAATGTGTATTCCTAGATATAAAGATACATTCCTAAGCTCCCACAGCAATATTATTTTGGAAACATTTATCTTTCTAATAACATTAGAGAACCATCCACACCACTTCTGCCACCTCTCACTTCACAGCCTGCAGCTTTAATCTATCTTCCCATGGGTATTTCTATAGGCACTTAGATGAACTGCCATCCCCTTAGATATTCTGCAAATACCTTCAAACAGTCCTACCACCAGCATTTATCTCTGAAAACAATCAGTCCATCACAGGAACAACTCTCAGATCACAGGCCCACTTAGTCAAAAGTGGATGGCAGAGGACTAAGAACGGGCCAGCACGTGACACTTCCATGCAGCACAACTACTGTCAGCCTACGGGCTTCCTAAACTAGAGCTGGTTTCTGTGCATTCAGTAATCCCTCAACCCCTCCCCAACTAATTTCCCCACTTTCCCCTTGAGCACAGAAATTTTGACTGTTCACAGCATCCTCTGGAAAAGAGTCCCACAGCTCAGCTGCCACACAATGAAAAGTCTCCTGACTACGGCAGCCTCTGACCTCAGTCCCAGTCCTCAATATGGAAATAAGAATTTCTAATTCTGCTTGATATTGGAAACCCTGGTTTCACCAGGGGCATTGGCTTTATTGCCTAGTCATTCTCTCCCACTTCCTCATAGCTAAGCCTCATGCTTAACAGATGGTACAGTTATTTATTTCCAATAGGAGGTGAATACTTTAATTTCACTTTTTTTGATACAAGCCCAATCATACGTTGATCAGTTAGGTAATTCATACCTGTGTATCTCATTAAGGTAAAAGTATTTGCTCTCAAACTGAAGACAGCTTTGGACTTTGCTGTCTGTTTCAGGCTTCAACCTGCACACCCGAAAGCTCTTCCAGAAGCCAAATAAGAGATTCCTCTTTCCTACAGACCTTGCCTTGCACATCTTTAGACTGCTGAGGACCAGGATTACAATGCTACAAGCTCGTGTAGTCTACATGCCAGAGGTCCCGGTGTCACCAGCTCCAGGGCCACTGACTCCTCATCACAGGCATTCAGATTCCACCCCTTTGATTTAGTATTAAATTTAAAAAAAAAAAAAAAATCCACCACCATACAAAAACACCACCACAAAGGCCCTTCACCGAAGATCATTAAATCATTTATGTCTTAACATTTATATCCCCATCCTTGGTCTGAGAAAGCTGTCCCAATGAATGCATTTGTTATGGAAGTCATAGGCTCTGGCATGTTTCTTCATCAAAACCAATGCTGTCCAAAAAACGGGAAACGCAAACAAAACAGGATGAATTAGGCTAAGAAGAATGAATGCTGGTAGACAGAAGAGTCCAAGTGCCCTTCTTGATACTGACTGTAAGGCCAAAGAGCTTTGCTTTCAGTAGTGCCTTTGTTTCTGCTTCCATTCCAATTTGTGTGTGCTGTGTTTCACAGTAAAGTCCTTGAAAACGGCTCCTGTGGCCCTGGTTGTAATCTGCTTAAGGTAGTTTACACTGAAGCAATATAGCTGACCCCAGGGGAGTTACTTCTGACATCAGGAAGGTCCCATTAAGAGTCTCAGGGCCAAGTTCATGAGCTGGGATTCCAAAGAGATGGATTCAAGCTCTTCTACTCTGCCCCCCCCTCCATGACAGAGACCTTGAGGAAGTCACTTTATCCCCAAGTACAAAAAAGGATTATAAAATTCCCATCCTTGAGACAGTGACTGCTAGATCAATCTAGTGGATAAAAGGAAGTCCTCGTAACCATACAAGGACAGCCACACCAGATATTTAGGTTCAAATCCCTCGCTCCGACACTGTGCATTTAGTACCATATAAATAGCACACTTTTTTTTTTTGGCATGCTGTTTTCCCTGCACATAAAAGCTAAATGAAAAGGAAAGAAAAAAAAACAACAAAGCAGCAAGAGGTTTCCTTCTCTCATCAGCCCTGAAAAGGCAGGAGCCGCTTTGTGAAATCTGAGAGGAAGAGGATTGTGGCAATTACCTCACCTGCCTTACTCCAAGGATTGCCTCTTCACAAGAAGCCTCAATGTACTGCAGCTGCCCAAACCAAGACAACCCCAGGCATTAACCCTGAGCTGTGTGGCTGACTTGCTTTTTATCTCAGGCAATACAGATTAAGCAAAGCTGACCCATTCAAAACCCCAGGAGAGACAGCTGCTCCTGCCTGCCTGCAGCAAACACACCTCACCATATCTTCTTCTTGCCTGCTGGAAAACTCCTGCTCTTGCTTGGCACTGGGCATGGTGATTACAAAGTGTGGCTGAGGTTAGGCACTCCTCAAACTCAGGACTTTCAGGAAAAAACTGGGTGCGTCTCTTCTTCCTCCCATAAAATAAGAATCAGCAATTTTGCAGAAGCTATTTGCATTTTCTCAACCCAATCGTTTCTCATATCAAAGAGGTGTACGTGCCAAAATGTACGTGAGCCTAGGCACATAAGAGACTACAGTAGTCTCCAGCTTGCCCTTAAGAAAAGTCATGCTGTAACGAGCTCTCTACTCATGGGGAGAGTGTTGCTCTCAGTTGGTGAGGAGATTAAGACGCCGAGATTCAGGCCTGCAAGAACCTCAAGACCCCAGGAGCAAAGGTCATATGGCCTCCTAAAAGTCATAAATCTGATTCTACATCTAAGACAGTCAGATGCTGCTGTTATCACTGATGATGACCACTTTGACCTGCGGTCCTCTGAGGACAACGGAGTTCCAGCATACAACTTGATGAACAAACCCATTTAGAGATAATCTTGTCTCCCAAATCCTTCTTCAAAGAAAAAACAGCCAGGCCTCTGGGGATACGCAGCTCTCCTCTTATCTCATTGCCTCATGGCTGGATTAGCTAATAAGGATCTTCAGGTTCAGGTCCTGAAGCAGAGCTCCTCAAGTCCACCTGCTACTGCTGGTCCTCCTGGTCTGCCTGACTCAGATGCTGCACTGCAGACAAGGCTCTGTTTGAAGGCCTTCGTCATCCTCCTCAAATGCATTAAGATTTCAGAGCTCTCTGAAACCAATACTGTACCATCTCAATGCCTACAACAGAGCAGAGAGGCAAGCTGGAGTAACTGAGGGTCATCTGTTCGAGATCATGCAGGCATCAGTGGCAAAACCAGGAATAGAGTGCTGGACTCCTGACTCCAGCCCTTGTTTTTCCACAATGGATAGTGTAATTCCAGGATGAGGCAACTAGACTTGCACAAGTCCAGACTGGCTGCTCCACTCACTATAAGGAATGTTCTTGCCTGCTCTTCATTGTATGGTTGTAATGGCCATGGGTTTGGAAGGAGAACAAGGCAAAGACAAAGCAACAATACAGTGGTATAGGAAGGCAGCCTGCTCTCTTGTGCTGCCCTATCTCCTCAGCTGGTTATAATCTCTTTCACAAAATGAAATAACAAGAGGATGACTAATGACTGGAAGATGAGAGTGCTTCGCTGAAGCAATGCAGCAGGGCAAAGGACTCTTGCCAAGGGTAATGGAGAATCTTATTTCACTGCTTCCATGAAGATAGCAGCCATCTGCCTACCTCACTAGATCCATCATGCCTTCATTGCATTGGCCTATTGAAAGCAACCCTTATCTTCCACTCAAGGCAGTGATTAATGCTCCCAAATCACCTTAGTTGCTCTGAACTCATTTTCCCTTAATGAGCTAGGCTAGGTCTATGCTCTTCCACCACAGCTGTTCACAGGCATCTATCAGAGATCTGAAGTGCCCAGGGAAGGAGCATGAACAGGATCAGCTAGGAAATCCCCAGATGGCCTACAGGGAGGGAGAAAAAAAAAGGTTGCAACCACATGATGAAATCTCTTGCATTTCAGTAAACCTGCCCTAACCAGTTCCCAACCAGGATAATTTCTTCCTAGGACAGCTGTTTGTTCATGTACAGATGTCCAGAGGCAGCTATCCCCACGTTCTTTTGCCTTCTCTCCACCACTTATTTCACTATTTCAATTATATCTAATACTATCTTACTCCTGGCTTCAAGCAACAGCACTCTCATTTCAGCTAAAGACACTCTTCCCTTTGTTCTCCCTCCTCCCTCCCCCCATGCCTTCACTGATTCTTGCACTGAAACAACATTAGCTTGTGACCCTGCCCTTCTTTCTGCTCTCATGCCAAACAGGCACCAATCCAAACCCATTTCATAAAGGATTCCCACCTGGAAGACCCGCTGGGAATAGCAGCAGTTTCTGTAGCAGCTTACCCTGAACTTGAGGGTTGTGCTGAGCTGCATGATCAAGAAAGACTTGGAGAAAAGGAACTGGACTCTAGCAGCAGAAGAAGCATTTGGAGAAGGAGATGGAAAAGGTTTGAGAAGGCAGAAAGAAACAATAGGTAGCCCAGAGAAGTGGTGGATTCCCCATCCTTGGACACAGTCAAGTTTGGGTTGGAGGGGCTCTGAGCATCTGATCAAGCTGCAGGTGTCCCTGCTCACTGCAGGGAGTTGGACCAGATGGTCTTCCAGGGTCCCTTCCAACACAGCCTATTCAGTGAATTGCATTAGTATGTCCAGATCTCTCACAGAATATTCTCAAGCATTTTAAAAATATAAATTGATGAGGCCAGTTTCAGCAGCTCTTTTGCCCAAAGTGACAGTGCACTAGCATGGCCTCTGGAGAATAGAACCAAGAAGGCCAACAGTCCAGAGGGCTGGCATGGAGGAATGCTTCCCATGCAGTTCTTTGACGTCAAATTTAAAGTATTAAAAAGGGTCTCTCCTCTCTGCCAATTTTCACAAAATGAATAACAAGTAGTTCAAATGCCTTCAAAGATTATTACATTGGGCATACAATGGAATGAATGAAACATGGGAAATGCTGCCACTTGCTTGTTTAAAAAATAGGCTGAAAAATCTTGATTATTTTTGTTTGCAGAAGACTGGACTCCCACAGTCTAGAAAGACTGACAAGAGACTACACATTCACTTAGCACCACATCTGATCCATCCTCAAGGTCCAACCTAGTGCAGAGGAATCCAGTGGCGCAAGAACTCCTGGTGCCAGACAGCAGCTGTGCACTGCTGTGACCGGACGAGGAAAAAAAGGAAGCCCAGCCAGTAGCGTCAGACAAGCCAGTGAGTGTCCTAAGAACATGTCTTAGATGGAAGACCTAACACCTATAGAAAATGAGATAACACAAGGTGGTCCATAAGACACCTGCCCAGCTAGTCTCCCACTTTAGCTCTTCACCCTCCCTGTAGAATGTGTGGCCTCCAGGAAGGGAGCAGAGATTATGCTTGTTAGGGAATAAGATCCAGAGAGGCCATCAAGACAGACATCTTTGGAACAGGAGTCTCAGCAAGTGATCTCCCACAGCCAGAAACACTGACTAATTAGATACATCTTTAAGTCCCCAACTGGGGAGGTGCTTGAAAAAGCCAGAACTTATAATAATGATATTTGTAACTGCTGTTACTTGTTATCTTCTCAAGATGTTGACAGCACCACTTAGCAAGTACACAACAGTGAGTTGCTTAAATGCAATAATCCTTTTCTTAAAAAAAAAAAAACACACATTTTAACTCTCAAAGAATACTTTTCCATCCCCCGGGACCTGAGGGATCACCAAAACGATTAAAAACCTCAGCAAACAACAGGTCTTAGAGGTGATAATCAAATCCCTCTTGCCCACATGCAACTCATAAGGTCCAGTTTCTTATGCTCTACAGTATCCAGCTGGGATCCATCAGCAAACCATCAACTGCTCCTATGTACAGATGAACAGGTAATTAGTAAAGTGACCTAATTAATATCAATACACTGGAGTGACAGGTCTAGCGAAGCTTGAGGGTGTTTTATTTATTTATTTATTTTAACGTAGCTTTTTCCTGAGACTGTACTTAAGAGACTGTTGGCTCTCTTATGTCTGATAGGGCTGCAATAGAAACTCAGCTGCATCAGTACGCAAACAAGGTGAAGTCCCACCACCCAGCAACTGTTTCACAAAAGCTGTAGAAAAAACAGTATCTGAGCTCAGTCCTTCCAGTGAATGTTCTGGTTCAAAAGTTTTCAGGGTAGCCATAGAGACAAAGATAATCCACACGTGCCCACACACACGGCTCATCTGGAAGGAAGCCAGGCTCAAAATGGGACAGCCAGTACGCTGCTTTAAAACAAGAAATAGAAGTCATTACTGAGTGCAAGAGCTAAACAATGACCACGTTCACACTTTATTGCTCAGCTGTCCTCCTTATAGAGTTAATATAGCATGACAGATTTTAATAGGGAAGGATCTGCTCTTGCAAGTTTGCAGTTCTTCTCTGGTAGAGACAGTTACAAACACTGTCAAAGCTGATGTACTTAACAACCACCACCACACCACATCCCATTTCTAGCCCTTCAAAAATGATCAAGAAAAGAAGAAGTTGCATCTGGCTGGAGGATGCAGCAGAAGGATGCAGGCACTGGCATGTCCAGGGCCCCAGGGAGGGGCAGGGGTGAAGCACAGCCCAGGGCTGCTCTCAGCAGCTGGGGCTGCGGCACTTGTTACAGCAGGAGAAATTAGTAACAGGCATAGGGAAAGGTGGGGGTGTCAGATTCAAGGTCTGTGCTCCTACAGGAAAGCACCAAAAGGGTCTTTGGGAAGGGTCTTTGGCTCCAATCAGTTATTTTCTGCTTGAATTTATTTATTAAAACATTCTTCAGACCCCTGACTGCGGCCTGTTATATACCCATGAACACCCTGGAAACAAGAAAGGCAAACCCATTATTTCCCTTCCTTAAGCTTTTAGGGAATCAAAAGAAAATGCAAGTGGCAACAGCTATCTTTGCAATCTTCAGTTCCCTCCGCTGATCCTTGCAAAGCATTGCCTGGGAGGAGCAGAATGAAGAGCCCACATTACCCCATCCCCTGGCAGTTCAGCTGTTTGCATCATCGCTGTGAATCAGCCAGCATGAGTGGGTGTGCCTACGCTGGCGGGTATGGGCATCACCCACAGCTCAGACCCCACTCTCCACTTGGAGGATGGTGAAGGTCATCAGGAGCTCCTGCAAGAGGACAGCATAGCCGGAAGAAATTTTTTTCCCCACAATAATGATACAATATCAGCAACAGCTCCATCCCACATCTGAATTTTTTGAGCAAAATGAAGCACCGAGCTCAGCCATCACCTTCCAGAGCCACTTTTACTGCAGCAAAGGCCCTGAACTTTTCCCAGTATCTTTACTCTGGGACCACACTCAGGTTATGACTCCAAAGGACCGCAAACTTCTGCTTCTGAGGCTTCCTCCTGCAAGGAATGCGAATGGCTGAGAAATGCAAGTGGCTTTCCCACACGGATCCACAGAGGGAAGCCGAGACACCAGGCAACCGCAGCCTTTCAGGAAAGAATTCGGGCTGAAAAATGATGGCTCTCCCTCCTGGCGGGGTAACCCTACACTGGGAGGGACTCTCGACCTGCATCTGCACCGCAGCCACTCGTGCCAAGCAGAGCTCCCAGCGCACGAGGGCTGCCGGATCAGGACTGTACGTACGCATTAAGACTCTTTCTAAAGCACATTAGTCAATGGAGGGACCCAGCAGGAGCCTGGTTGGGCTGGTGGACAAAAAGGGGGGAAGGGGAAAACTGTGACAAATTGAAAATTCAACATGGATTGCGTAACGGCATGAATAATTCCTTTCAAGCCAAAAGGGATTCCTGCAAAAGAGGTGGTTTGCTGCAGTCCCTCCATTCTGTTTAATGAAAGGACCCCCAGATGATTCCCCCTCCTCCCCCCCCCAAAAAAAGTACTCCTCACAGCCCTGTTGCAATCTGTAAGATGCAACTGAACTTCCATGGTTTGGTTCCCACAGCTCTTCTCTGCCAAACTGGTGACACTGGAGACAAATTTCCTCACTTTGTCTGGGCAAGGAATTTGTTCGAAATGGCAAAAATGCTCATTCCTTCTTGCTGGAGACAAATTAATAAAAACAATGCAAGAGATATTTGTAGGAGAGAGGAGAAAATCTGCTGACAAATATTTTCTCTAAAACGGGAAGTGAGATTTATTAGACTGTGGGATCATCTCCCAGCAGGAAAGAGAAATTGGCAAAACCAAGGAAACACTGGAAAAACAGAGGAAAGAAACCCAGCAGTAAGGCCTATTGAACTTGCTTTTGGAAATGCCACTCAGTATCAGCCCTGGGGCTGATGGTTTCCTCTCAGCAACAGCCAAAAGCAGCAATGGTGCAGCAAGAGCACTGGTTCCCAGAGGGACAGCCAGCCACCACAGGAACAGAGCGCAGTGCACCTTGGGCCCCAGCACTCGTGTGGATGCTTTGATGTCTAATATGGAAGCAAAACTCACACTGCAGCCTGTCTCTCCAAGCAGACACTAACAAAGCCTTGCTCCTCTGCTTGACCAGGGAACTCTACCAGACTTCTAGAGAGGAAGCCAGTCAAACTTCTGTTCCATCTCACCAGCAGGGAGTGCTTAATGGATCCAAAAGCCTGACAGAAATCGAGCTAAGAATGCATCTTGTTCAATGGGATCCTTCAGAGCCAAGCTCACAGGCTTTGGAGCTCCTCCTTGAATTCTACATCACACCATTTGCCTAAAACCAGACACCCAACTCCCTGCCAAGCCTGTCTAAATCACTGGCCTGGAGGCCAGGTACATATCCCACTCCAAAGTTCCTCCCCTCTCCTGGGCAGCCCCAACTTCTCCTCCTCTCCGCAGAACTCCATCCCCACAGCTGTTTATTCACCATTTTCCACCCCTGTCCCAGTTCTCCTTCCTCCCTCTCTTTGCTTCCCACACGAATACTGTGAGGACTAAATCCCCTCCCAGCCAACTGCTGACCCCATTTCAGTAAGGAGAGCCCAGCTGTCTACCATGAGCTCCAGGGCTGGACACAAAGATCAGAAGACAGGATAGCAGGTTGGGCGTTTTGGAAACTGCTGTCACTGATCTCATTTTCCCTGCTTGTGTGTCCCTATTTAGGGGTAGGAACACCTGAAAGCAGATCAGAACCCCTCCTTCTCTGACTCCAGCTGCACTGCACAAGTGCTGACTCAGGCATGAGCAACACCCATGCGACGGCATTGCCTGCCCTGGGCACCCAGACAGCCCACACCATCAGCCAAGAACGTGTTCTGCCCCAGTGAATCACACATCAACCCCAGCAAGTCCTTTCATGACCCATCAGTCACCAGAGGGGAAAAAAAATTACATGCACACAAAGTAATTAGAGGTGTAACCCTCTCCCCTCCCTCTGTGCAGGCTTAATGCTCCCTTTGTCTGAGCATGTTTGCCTCGCTAAGTCATGCCTCGGGACAGCTTTCTTGACAGAAAACAAAGGTTAATTAAAAAAAAGCACATAGAAAACCCTCATTAAAATGGCCACCCCTCTCAACATGGCTCTGTACGCAGCCTGGTCCCTCCTGGAAACAGAGTACTGACCCACAGTCATCAACCCTACAAGAAAGTTGAATTGCAGACAGCCAGTCTGGGGCTGTCACTGGCAATGAAAGGTTGGAAACCAGGTGGGGGGATGACCTAAGAGGCATCCAGATGCAAATCCAATGGCTCTTATCTGCCTCATGCACTGAGATCCCAACCTCACTGGATGTTCACCTTCAATTCAATTAAAACCTTCCTCTAGCTTGGTGGCACATGCCATGTGACCCGATACAACTCTGCAACCAGCAGCTCTTACACCAAAGACACTCTGTTCCCTTCCCTCCTCATCTAGGCAGCTGAAGACACAAACCTTGCTTTCAACCTGACCGCATGCACTACCAAATACTTCACCTCCATGATGGAGTTCACCCATTATAGGACAGGTAAAGTCTGCTTAAGACCTGCAATCTGCAACTGCACAAACATCTCCCCCACATACTCATCCAATTTACCTGCATGAGCAATTCTGATCCTATTAGCTGGAGAGAAGTGGTGAAAGCATGCACACGTGCATGCACACCAGCCAGCTCATTAAAACTAATTAAATAGTCTTCCACAGGGAGTTTTGAAATGCATATACAGCATTTTTTTTTTTTTGCATTGCTTTTCCACACATCCAGAGGGTTGAGTAGCATGATTACTCACCACATGAAAAATAAAACTAATATGAAATTTAAGGGAGCTGCCATCCTTGTACATTAATAGAGACGTGCTGTGATTTAATCCTTCCTCCTGCTTAGAGACAAATATGATGGCAGCAATAGGGGGTAAAGAAGAACACCAATGCTCAATCAATCCAAGCTTCTGCAAGAAAGTGATCATATACAGCATCTTTTCCTGAGCAACTTTTGGTAAAAATCTACCCAAATGCCATCATTTTGGTGTGTGAGGTGTGGAGGCAAACACACTGGCATGAGCTTTCAGTACAGGGAAACTGCAGCCTCAGGCTTGAAATGTGACACAAGGATACAAGAGGGCTGATCATTGAAAAAGGGGATCTGCAGTACTCCCCAAAGTGATCTCAGAGCAATTGGTTACTTATAAGTGCTCTACTGAAAGAAGAGAAATGGCACCCACTGAAACCCCTGGCACTCATGTAAAATATTCAAAAAAAGCTTTCAATTTTGCATTGCAGGGCTCAGTCTGGTCTCACCATGACCAGTTGTCATCAGTCAAACTCAACAGCAGCAGCAGTCAGTTCCATCTCCACACTTGCCTCCACTCAGAGAAGCTTCACAACGCAGAGTCACAAAATTTAAGCAGACATGAACCACTGAAAGTTTAACAGTACTTTGCATTCAAACCCCAGCACAAAATAAGGAGGCCTCCATTTGGCCATAGCACACTGTTCCTGCTAAGGGAGATTTCAACTTCTCAGAACAATTTTGCACCAGTACGAAGTCCCAAACCAGAGGCTGCAGACTTGTCCTGCAGGGACAGGTTGAAAGTCTTCCCCCTTGCTGTACCATAGGGGCTGCCTCCAGCTTCCTACTGCCCCCTGACATTGGATATAAACCACACATATAGACCAGTCACCAGCTCAGAGCCAGCACTAAGGCACCTGCCAGCCAATGGGATCAGCCCAAACCTAGCCACATCCATACAGCAGTACACATGTACACATGGCTGTGTGTCTGCCAGTGCACGCGATCCTAGTAATTTCATGACAATCCAAAAACAGGAAAGTAGACAGAAGTCACATACCATTACTGTTATAATAAGCAAATTTTCCTAATCCACTGGAGATGCACTTTGGGTCAAACAGACAAGGATGAAGTAAAGGTTCCCACTGACCTCCTGAGAGTTGGTCCTGGTGCAGATGCATTCAGGGCACACAGCTAGTTAAGCACAGAGCTGGTATGCTTAGTGAATTTGCGAGCTTGGCTAGCAAAACCAAAGGGCTTGCAATTTCAGTAAATCAAGCTGCTCCCAATTTTTTCACCCTGGCTCTTTTAGGTCTTAAGGACAAAAAGAACCTATAAACACAAAAAGCTCCTACACTGCAGTAGGAAATATCATGAAATATGAAGGATGATTGAAACAGTTGCTCATTTGTATGGGTAACATAACTGCAGTATTCAGGATATTTTGTTTGTTAAATGTCTAACTTATGTCTATTGCTGTAAACAGTAGGAATACAAGTCGTAAAGTACACAAGATGACAAGTCTCCAGGCAGGGTTAGTGCACAGGACTGCACTGACCAAACTGTTCGAGTTACATGATTATTTCAGCAATACAGCTTTGACAGTCACTACAATTTCAATTCAAAAAGCAGAAATTAACTGTGAACAGCAGCACACAAAGCCAGAAAATAGCCTAGATGTCAAAACAAGACAGAAGAAACCATTTCTATCAGTAAGATCTTCTCTTGAGAGAAGATTTCATCAAAGCAATACACAGTAAGTGTATTTAAAGGAAATTGTACTTTAAAGAAAAAACAAGTAAGCTAAAACTGGCAACTTCCCACAGGTTTGCGGTTGTTTTTTTTTGTTGTTGTTGTTTTTTTGTTTTGTTTTGTTTTTTTGTGACCCTATGGTAGCTGACTTTGCTGCACGACTCATTACCAGAGGCCACCATGACATATTTTCATTTCTTTTCCCCCTATTTTGTTCTGAAAGCTTTGAACTGCTAGCAAAAACATTAAGAAATAAACCTGTAAAAAAAAAAAAGAGAGAGAGAGAGACAGACAGACAGACTACAGAGAGAGCTTAGTGCTACAGAGCTGGGTTTGCAGAAGTGTTTCATCCAGAAAATTTTAAAAAGAAAAAAAAAATTTAAGCAATATTTATTCTAACTACTGAAAAATACAGGTGTTAGTCCTAGATTATATCCGGCTGGGAACAAAAGCTATGGGAGGGGAAATCTTTAGAAGTATTGGAGTCACAACAGCTTTTTCACAGAGACAGGGAGAAGCAACTTGCATATAAATAAGTGTCCAAAATAGGTCAGCGCTCTTTTCTTGGCCACTGAAGTTTGATACTTTTCAGGGAGTTAGTCTGGATGGTGGTGGCACACATGACACCAGTCAGACCTGTACGCATGGAGGGAGCCCACCAGCAGCTGCAGTCCCCCAGCCAACCCCACAGCAGATCAGGGCTGCCATACATCAGGCTAGGAAGTGCAAATAGAAAAGAGAACTAGAGATTCCTATAGCACTGGGGAGCAAGGCTGCTGGTCAAGCCCCAGCAGCATCCTTGACTTGCTCAGCTTGTTACCATCAATAAAAAGACCATTAATTGCACAACATGCCTGTTAAAAATAACTCTAAAAGTCATCACTAGTAAATTAGTAAGACATCAGGAGACGCAGGCACCTTAGTATGGCATTATGGAAACCACAGAAGAGTCAGGATTCCCTCAGGAGCTTTCCCCAAGGAAAACATGCAGAGAAATCCTCTCTCTTTGATTGGGTCACTCTCCATGCAACCACCCAGCCCCTTCTATTAGGGAACTTTCCCTCTCCTCTGTCCTCCTAAGTGAAATGCCAGTGGAACCATGCCAAGCCGAAATCTATGCTAAGGACATCACATATCCAAAATAATCCTCAGACCAAAGGACAACAAGCAAAACAACAAACTCTGTAGACTTACACATTAAGAGAAAGGAACAAGAGCTTCCCTGTAGCCCCCACACAACAAGAAAAAAAAAAAAAAAAAAGCCAAACAAGTTAAGCTCCCATTCAATGCTTAAATTCAGATGGACTTGATGAAGGGTAAGAGCCACAACCAAATTAGCAGCTGATGCTTGTGCCTGTATGATGATGCTCAGCTGTGTCAACTGAGACTGTCTCCAGGTGGAAAGCAGGGAGAACAGCTCCCCTGTGGGGTCTCTATTTCAGAAACTGCCATTTCTGTTTCAGAGCCATCCTTGGGGACACCTGTCCCTCTGCAGACCAGTGCCTTCTACAGCAAGTCATCTGCAAGGCCACTGAGGTTACACTGAGGAAGAGAGGAAGAGGTTGATCTGTTGTGTCCCTACCAGATTTGTGCTTTAAGAAACAGTGATGAGGCTTCCTACAAGCAAGTCACTAAGAGGCAGCGAGCTTCATACCTGTGGCTTCAGCACAGCAAGCTGTAGCAGGGCTGCATGGGGATCTCCTCAGCCACTCAAGGTGTCAGGGATGGTTCATGTTGGAGAACCATCACCTCCAGCCCCACTGGACTTACATAACTCTGCCTGATCTAGTGGGTTGGCAACCCTGCCCATGGCAGAAGGATGAAACTAGATGATCACACAGTGGTTTGGGTTGGAAGGGACCTTACAACCATTTCATTCAATCCCTTGCTGTGGGTGGATCTGCCACTACCAGATCAGGCTGCCCAGAGCAGCCTGGCCTTGAACGCCTCCAGGGATGAAGCATGCACAACTTCTTTTATTTTAAAGCCATGTTCCCCCTGCCCTATCTCTATCAGACCACTTAAAAGGTTTAAGGTCCCTTGCAACCCAACCCATTCTGTGATCAATGGAATGAAATAGCTTACACTGGGTTTCTCAAATAGGCTAACTCCAGTTTGAGGATGCTTAAAACCTGACCCAAAGACAAAGGGATGATGACCCGCTCTGCTCTCACCCCTACTACATCCACCATGTCCAAAATGCTTTGGGGGCAGGAGGGACGCCTCCGCTCCAGTGGATTCCAGGCTGGATCGAGTATCGCTCTGCCCGCACCGCTGTAACGCGACGCCGGCGCAGGGCAGCACGCCAGCACAAACACCGTATCGGCTGCTCCGGCTGCACCGACAGCAATGCTGCAGTGTCCCGGGGCCGGATCCAGCCCCTCCACACACGTGCACCTCCGGTGCCGACGGATGGCCGTGCAGACACAGCCCGGCTCTGCGCACAGCAGCGGACGGCAGCAAGCCCCACAGAGGAGATCTGCGTGCCTGGCGAGTGCTAGGGCTCCTGGGAACGGCCCTTTTACTGGGCTCCAGATGCTGTGGAGTGATTGCTTATATGAAGGCGGGGGAGGCCCCTTTACTGTTTCTCATTTCCTCCTTTTTTTTTTCTCTCCTTTTTTTCTCCTTTTTTTTTTCTCCCCCCCGCCCCCCGATTTCCTGGTTTTGTTCAGAAGCACAAGAGAGTCATTCATCATTTTTCTTCGAGCACAAGGAGAGCTCTCACCTCCCCCTCACCCCGAAATCCCTGCCCACCAGAACAGGCCAAAAAGGCTCGCAGCGGGGAAGACAGAGCTCCCCGGCTCCTCCAAGCAGCCCGGGCACAAAGGGCCACTTTCTCAGCCGGGATCAGTGGGTGCCAGCCCCAAAAGGGTGAAGGCCAAAACTCAATGCTAGGTCAGAAAACGGATATCGGTGGCAGAGAAAAGCAATTTGCACCGGTTTGAATTACAGGAGATGCAAAGCAGAGGGTAATTTGCATGCTGAGGAGACAGACAGTGCCTCAGGTAACAAGAGTAAAGAGCTGGGAGATGCAGGGCCACTTCCTCCGCAGCCCTCCCGCTAACCCAAACCCAGGGTGGTTCCATCACTGTGCTGATCCCCTGCCCCTCAGACAGGGATGGCAGCGGTCCAGGAGCAGCCTAGGTGCAGGATTTGCACGTAGTGACAAGGCACCAGCCCCAGCTTTGGGGTTGGGCTTCCAGGAAAGCCCCATTTGGAACATAGGAGGGAGTGAAAAGGGGCCACTACAAATGCACCCACCCAGACGGCCAAAGGAAAACCTTTGTATGGCTTTGATGCATCATCTCCAAGTCCCAGCTGGGTTCACCACCATCTCCATATCTTCCTGATGGCCTTCTCCTTCTCTTGGAGGGAGAGAGCCAGGACTAGGATACCTCAGTACAGCTGCGACAAAAGGAGATACTCCAAATGTCCTGAAGAAAGAGAGTAGGAAAAACCCAAGGTAGTTAGAACACCTGCATACATTTTTATAAGCAACTGTGCCTCTGCATAAAAAACAGGACGGTGCAAATACATGGCATCTGAATGGGGCCTTCTGGCTTGGCTGATAACCTGGTAGAAAGGAAAGAGCAAATAAAACTGGACATAGAGAATATGTTCTGGGTTTTCATTTTGTTTGGTATGTCAAACAGGTCTGCTCGTGGTCAAACATCTTCATTAAGGTGTTTTTAAAAGGAAAAGGGATATTAGAATGTGGTCAGTAAAGGGCTGGTGGGACAGAGGGAGCCTGAGTACCAGCAGTTCCACTGAGGAGAGATATGTATGGCACGATTCCAGCAAGAACTGAATAATAACAATAAAAGCCACCAAGAAGTGGCATTCAGGTGAGTGGATTTGTTGAGTTTCCATGACCTGAAGTCCCATCACTTGGAAAGACCCCAGTGTTTCAGTGTGGGAGCTTAGACAGACGGTGTTCATATCCTGTGCAAAGGAATAGTTCAGGTTGGATATCAGCAAAATTTCTTCTCAAAAAGGGTGGAAATGCACTGGAACAGGATACCTGGGCAGGTGGTGGAGTCACCGTTCCTGAAGGTGTTCAAGAAAAATGGCAGATGTGGCACTGAGGAACACGGTAGATGGGCATATAGTGAGGGGGTGACGGCTGGACTAGGTGATCTTAGTGGTTTTTCCAACCCTAATGATTCTATGATTTTTCTCATTTTTCTTTGTGGGTTAATTTTTGCTTTCTACTGTGAGCAACCAGAATGATCAGTCCCAGCCACCAGCCCCAGGCAGGACCCAACATGTGGACTCCACTGCACCACAGACCCGGAGCCTGTCACCTCCCCGGCTCCAACCCTCCCACCCCGCCAGGATGGACCCTGCCAGCTGCTCTCTCCACAGTGATGCAGGTCTGAGCAGGTCTCCGCTGAGCCAGACAGGTCAAAATGGCCTCTGCAAAAATAATGCCAGGTGAATTCGAGAGTGGGCATCGGGAGAGAAGGGGAGGCTGAAGTGCAGCAAGACGAAACAAGAGGAAGAGAATATAGCACTTTGCAACAGTCAGAAAATAAGCCTGATGGCCCAAAAAATAGGTGATGGGGCAAAACAGCAGCTAAGGAAGAAGACAAGAGGGGCTGGGATGAACACATCGATCAGCATGGCTATAACAGTGCATTTCCCTCTTGGCATCAGTGAGTGCCCCACCAGGGGCCCATCAGGCTCTTATACCACAGAAGACCAGGTTTCTGCTGTTGTTGGAAAGAGTATCAAAATAACCCCCAAAAATCCCAGGGGATTTTACACTGAAGGTTTTCAGCGATTTCTTCACCACGGCATGTTCAAACTAGGCTGCACATGCCATGTGGCACCACAGTGGTTTCTGTAGCACTATCTCCACAGTACCTCCCAGCCTGTTCTGTATAAGAAACAGGGATATGGAAGGGATGATAGCAGCCCAAAACAGAGACCAGCTCCAAAATGAGGCCAGCTGGACGCTGTTCCAGCTACAGCCCTGCACTTTGGCCAGGAAAAGTCCTGCACGTTTTTTTCAGAAAGGAGCTGGGAGTGAAAAGCTCGCAGCAGGAGCGCTTCCTCCCAGCCTGACCCGAGCCATCCCACGTACCCGCAGCAAGGGCATGGCCACAGGCAGCCAGCTCGCCCACCCTGCGAGGAAAAAGGGGAAGTTAATTTTCTCAGCCAAAAGAAAATGGGGAGTTCAGTTCCGATGGCAGGAACGTCGCCATGATGTTTAGTCACTCGCTATTTCTGCTTCTCCTGTATGACAGGAGTCAGACAGCACTGCAAAATGCATTTGCCCAAACTTTGTTGTCCAAACTCAGATGCCCAAGCTTTGGTGATCCAATGTCCCTGTGTGAGGAAAGGGTTTTAGGAAGGGTTGGACTCCCCTGAGTCCCAGCAAAGCAGGCTGCCTGCAAACAGATACATGGAAAAAGGGCGAACCTGCAGCCCTGGGCTAGGGCTGCCCAGGGTCTGACTCACCGGCCAAAAACAGCAAAGCCAGCCATGCTGCAAGCCAGGGCATGACAGCTTCAGTGCCCAGAGGACCAACTGTATCTCCTGCTCTGCAGCACAGCTGCTGTGGGAAAATCCACATTTGCTCCATCTTCAGCTGTGAGTCCATAGAATCATAGATTGGCTTAGGTTGGAAAGGATCTTAAAGCCCATCCTGCTCCAAATCCCTGTTAAGGCAGGGCTGCCACCCACCAAATCAGGTTGCCCAGGGCCCCATCCAACCTGGCCTCGAATGCCTCCAGAGATGGGACATCCACAGCGTCTCTGTGCACCTGTTCCAGTGTTCCATGCCTATGTCTATGACCATGTTCCAAGTCCAAGAACCCACTTCACAGGTATTGTTCTGACAACAAAGCTAGCACCTCAGCCCAAATTCCAGCTGCAGGACAACACCTGATTCCTAGTGTCACAGTCCCTCTTGTTGTTCCTGGAGGCATGGGCTGGGGCTGTTTGCCCTTCAGGCACCATGCATGCCTGCAAGGTTGGTGAGAAAAAGGTGCAACCAGCTCGGGGTAACTCCCGGGCAGAGCAAACAGCAGGCTCCAAGTGTTGCACAACAAGCCTGCGTCCCACAGCCAGGCAAGCAGCCCTGCCCCACTCCTGCTGCTGACACCACTCAGCCCATAGCTGCAGGGATTTCAAAAGGCACAGTGCCTTCCTCGCCATGCCACCATGCTAACTGCAGCACTGCACTGCAGACACTTTACTTTCAGCTATACAGACCTGAAGTTTCAGCCATTAACTGCTCTTTCAGGGAGAAGATTATGTGAATTGTCCCATCCCCAAATTCTGATGGAGTCCATGGTGGGCTGCTTCAAGAGAAGAGCTGCAAGAGTGCTTGATGCCCCTCTGCTGGAAATCAGCAAGGCAGCTAAAGGAAAGGCTCACCCCATATTCAAGGCAATGCTCACCCCATACTCACCCTTTTCTTTAATTCCCAATTTATGCACTGCTGGTCACTATCTAAGGCAGGATTATGGGCTTGATGGACCTTTGGCCTGATTGGGTTGCTGCCAGGTAATATCTGTGCTGCACTTTCAGCAGGGTCTGAATTTTCAAAGGGCTGTTTCAGGACATGTGGGACCAGCCCAATGGCCAGGGGTTAAGGTAACAAATCCTTGAAATCAGACCGATAAAAAGACAGAATAAACAGAAAAAGAGAGGTAAGCAATGACTGAAATCAATAACAATCATTACTAGAAAGTCGGAAGCGATCCAACCAGCTGAGACTAGAAGAAAGCCATCTGTATGATCATTTTTCACTCTTTTCTAGCAGGCAAATTTTGTTAATGCTGAAAAATCTGCAATTTGTCTGTCAGTTCAGCTGGCCTTAGTCCTTGCTGGATGAGGGTCACGGTTCATTCCCCAGAGGACTGAGCACAAAACAAGTCATGTTCTGCAAAGTCAGACCTGCAATAACCTGATCACCTCCTTGGTCACTCTTGCCATGTTCAACTCCAGAATAGGAGGAGAAATAGCAAAAAAAGTCAAGCTCTAGTCCACAAAGTTGGGGCTGAGCAGAAAGAAGAGCTTAGTCCCATGGTGGAGATGGCTGGACTGGATGATCTTAGTGGTCTTTCTAACCTTAATGATTCTGTGATGCTGTTACTCAAATGGAGAACCTCTGCCCGATCAGAAGTATCTGAAACAATATTCGTAAAGCAAACATTGCAATGACCAGCAAGCAGTGCCCATTTTACACACCTGCCCCTTACCAGCACACACTTCTCAGGGCAGCACTGATTATACTAGAAAGGGATTCAAATCAGATTGAACTCACAGAGTCCACACAGTACCTTTGTTTAAAAAGCCATGTGAGAAATGATAAGCTTTTACAGACAGACTCCGCACAAACGTAAGCAAGGGAAAGTTATCAGCTCTGGGCTTCCAAAATATTTACTCAACCTGCAGTTGCTCTGGCAGCACTCTGAAAGTCACATGCTGTCATTTTTATGGCATTTCTTTGACCAAAACTCAAATGCAGAGGTTCCTTTGCCACAGACATTCCCAGCCACTTTCCTACCCCAGATACAAACGGGGTCCTTGCAAGGTAGGAACAGCACTATGGAAACCCACCACAGATGGTGGCATTCCCTCCCTGGAGGCATTCAAGGCCAGGTTGGATGGGGCCCTGGGCAGCCTGATCTGGTGGGAGACAACCCTGCCCACGGCAGGTGGTTCTGAATAGACAGTCTTTAAGGTGTCCTCCCATTCAAGTCATTCTATGATCCTGTGTAACAACATCCAAGGGTAAAACAAACTGAAGGAGTAATTAGCAAGCCGATATGGATGGCTCAAGCTGAGCAGAGACTAAGAGGCTGAGAGAAGACACTCTCATGAAGCAGGCTGGGACATTTTAGTGGCTGTGCTTGATCTAAAACTTGGGTTTAGATCTCATCTGGCCGAAAGCCACAGCTTCAGAAGCACATCTGGAGGAGGATGTCAGTATACGCTGCACGTTTCCTGACAAAGGCTTGGGATACCAGTTTTTATTTTTAGTACTATTTTCATTTCTTCATGTAATGAGTTCAGTGTTTCAGGCAGCCCTGGAGGAGCAGGAAGGACATGTCCTGTAATAAAACTAATTAATTCATGTGGAATTTCTAGCCATTATTGTGAAAGTGGCCAAATTCTTCACTCCTGAAAAGCTGCCAAAATAGCCATTAATCTGGCTGTGGTCATAAGCAGGATTCCTGTGGCCTCCTGCAACACTCGACCAGCCCCCAGGACAGGGAATGCAGAAACCAAAGCGGATGTTGTGATTTTCTTACCCCAACTCCTACAGCCCCAGCTTTGCTAAATGGGACTATTGCCTTAAAGGGCTCCATGCCAAATTCCTCCCAATGCCCCCCGACCAGACATGCCTCAGTCATGTACACAAAGGTCAAGCCCTCAGACCTCCAAAATCAAGCAGTTCAGCATCATTCAAAGCTCTGCAGACCAAGCTTTTCCACCTGCCCAGCCTTGATCACACTCTCAGTGACAGGTGTCCTGAAAGGAACAGGAATCTGTTCTGAACACATTGGAAATTGTATTCCCACCACCCCACTGGGACTGCTAGGAGGGTGAAATTTTCAAGTCCCATCTGCAATCAGTGGGAAGCCAAGCTCCTTCACAGAGAAATTTCAGGCAAGAATCCCATCAACCAAAATCCCCCAATAATGCTCAAGAATTAATGGAATCTATCTCGCTCCCTGTGAGCTGGAGGTCACAGGGTCTGTGGGGTCTGGCATGGAAAATAAACATGGAATAAACTTATTTCAGTCACTACTGTCAACAACAACAACAAAATGACTCAGAGTATCTACAAGGTGCCAATCTATTGTGTAAGAAGGCCGTAGTTGCCACAGTCTCCTTTTGCTCCAAAAAATTCTGGACTGCTCTTTAAATTCAGTGATGGGTTAGAGGGTCGGGATCAAAATAGCACCTCTGGTGCTGTCCCACCATCCAGACCAAGGAGTGGCCACTCTCCTTGAACACCTCAAGGAATCCAGATGTTCTGCAACAAACGTCCTGTTTAACAGACTAGCTGGATTTCTAATACTTTAAATAAAATTCTCCTCAAACCACCTTTGCATAAGACATGGAGAGATCACTGTTCACTATGGATAACAGAAAAGGTCCCCTACCATGGCTACTCATTGCTTTAGGCCTCCTCATCCCAGTTACCATAATGGCAAATGATTTACTTGTCCAATCACACCACTGGTAGGTCAAGGTGGGCAGCTGTGATTTCCCTGCCGTTGCATCACTCTGGTTTGTATGATGTTCAGATGAAGGGTAACTGCCCTCTGCACATCAGAGATTGTATCAAACTCACAGTCCTTGGCTAGTGGTAAGTACTGTGCAAAAAAGAGAAGGCTCTTGAAGCTCAATAGTGTAGATAGACAAGAAGGTTCTGCCACAGGACTGTTGTTCTTGGCCAGTCTGACTGAGAGCTACCTGGTCAGAGCCTGGATTATACCCTGGAACAGTGCTGAAACTCCTATAGTTTTTTTTTCATCCAGCATTTTTTCTCACTAATTCAGCTGCAAACCTAGAAGAGTAAAGCTGATACCATGTGGAGAGTGAACTGCAGCACCCCTGACAAGTGCCCCCAAAACCAAGACATGAACCAGCTGGGTAACTGCAATTTGCCTTTAGCAAAGGGACTGCAGGGTGAGTGAGGAGGATCAGGAGGAAGAGAAAACAACCACCGAAAGTCCCAGAGTTGTTGGGTTACCCTCACTGCAAATAGAAATGTCACTGTGGCCAACCACCTTGACCCTACAACCCACACAGCCAACTGCTCTGGTGGCCAAGACCCAGAGGACAGAAACACCTCAAGGACAAGCACCTCAGGGAGCACCCAGCAACCTTGGTTCATCTCCCAGCTGGCAATCCGGATTGCCCACTACCTCATGAGTTCCACATAGCTGGGGCCAATGGGGCACAGCCCCTCCACTGGCCTGAGGCTCCAGCAGCACAGGAAGTCAAGAGCCCCAGGCCAGTCACCCTTCCCACTCCCTCTCCTTGCTAAACCTAAGTTTTCTTCACGGTTTCTGCTTGCTTTTGAAGTGACAGATCAAATGGCAGCAAAATGGAACAGAATGCAAGAAGAGATGAGTGTTTCCATCACTGCTCAGGGTGTAAACTGCGTACCTCACTCTCACTCAGCTCACTGCTGCGCCACAGCCTCCATGCTGTGGGAAAATCCTTCCAAATTCAAACAGAAAATCACCCCCTGATGAAAAAAAGTTCAAATTCTGGCCAGGATTTGCCCTGCTCCCTTCAGAGTAAAATCTGGGTCTTCTGAAGTGCAGAACACCAGAAGACAGGCCACATTGGAAGACAGACACTTGCTCTTTGAAGTTGCTTGGAGGACACTTAACACAACCAAAATGCCTTCAGCAACTCACTTGATCCACCAGTCCCCCCAAAGACTGAACAAGAAACATTCCAGGACATGGACATCAGGTGCCCACTCTTTCCTAGTTTTAAGACAGCAAGGGGAAAACATGGGAAGGTTAACAGAAAACCTCCTCAGTGAGAAGCCCATCAGCATGGACTGGGTCTTTAAGTACTAATCAGAAGAGCTGAGATCATGCTGCCTCCACTGAAGTCTAAAAACCAAATGGAGAAATCTTGCTGTGGTCTTGAGTAGAAATACTGGGTATTGCTTAAGGAATTTTCCCTGCACTGTAGGACTATGGATCTTTCCAACAGAAGATGTCATGCAAGTAATTGCAACAGTATTTCCCTGTTGTCAGTATGCTGCATCAGCTGGCTACAAAGATGAGGTGCAAGGAAGCACAGAAACTCTCCCCAAAAATTGCCTTCAGCCAGCAAGGCAGTGAAGATGATATTAATTTCAATAGCAGAGCATTAAAAATCCCTTCATCCCACCTGAGCTGTTCTATCTGCAGAAAATTGTAAGGAAAAGCACAGATTTCAACACGGTCCAATTCCCACCAGCGCTTTGTGTCACTCTCAATTACAGCCCAGAATGAAATACCAAGAAATCGTTCCTCGCGGCTGGCAGAATTAATGGGATCTTTGACTACAGAGAGCACCAGGCAGTGAACTTGCTCCCTTACCAGCCAAGAGGCACAGTGCAGCTTTCTTCAGAATAAAAGCTGCAATGTCAAAAGATAGATTAAGGCTTATAAAAGTGACCTGATGTTTTTCCGTACTCTGGTCCACAAGATTACTGACCCTTTCCTTTCTAAAACAATTTTTTTCTATCATAAGATGAGACAGCAGGAGATTTTCATCTTCCTGCTCATGCCTAGCCAAATTACATGTGGACAAAACACTAAATACACCACCATTCTGCAGCTACAACAGTGGAACCCAGGCTGTCATACACTGAGCTGCCGTAAAGTTCCAGGAACTGTGCTCTAACCCTTGTTCCTCCAGCCTTCGCTCAGGACAACCACATCACAGAATCATGGAATGGCTTGTGTTGGAAGGGACCTCAAAGATCACCCAGTTCCAACACCCAGCCATGGGCAGGGTTGCCAACCACTGGATTCAGGCTGCCCTGAGCCCCATCCAACCTGGCCTCAAGCACCTCCTGAGATGGCACATCTGTCACGTTTGCTTGTAATGAGATGCCTGCTTGCATGTTTAATGAGCTCATACTTGGCCAACTCATGAAAGCATCCTGGCCACCAAAGGTGGGCAGAGATGCTTCAGCCACAGATTTGGTCTGCTGATGGTAGTTCGTGGTGGAATAATCGTCATAGAATCATTTGAGTTGGAAGGGATTCTTAAAGGTTATCTATTCCAACTCCCCTGCAACAAACAGGGACACCTATAGCTCCATCAGGTGCTCAGAGCCCCTCCAGCCTGACCTTGAGTCTCTCCAGAGATGGGGCATCTACCACATATCTGGGCAACCTGTTCCAATGCCTCAGAACCCTTATTGCAAAAAAATTTTTTCCTTATATCCAGACAGCATCTCCCCTAACTGGTAACACTGGTAATACTTACAGAGCCAGAGGTGCAATCTCCTTTTCTGGCTGGTTGAAAACAAGTGGGGCTACACTTACAAAACAGCACCTGAATTTGTTGTTCTGTCCTCCAGTTCAGGATGGCTGTGGGACAGCTCTAGGAGGAGGGACACAGAGTTCAAACACACTGCAGCCAGCCCCAGGTGTGTGCTGAGGACAAACACACCTCGCTGGCAGATGCAAACAGCCAGCCATGACATGATGGAAAGCAGAGCCTGATGATTTCAATATGTGCCGCTACACACACGCTGATCTGGGCAGCACCTTCCCATGGAGGAGGGGGGAATACCTGGAAACTCAGCACACCACTGAGCTCAGCCCTTGTGGAACAGAAATGCTTTAAAAGCATCTTCACATTTTACCTTGCCTTTCATCTTACTCTGCCAGACTCAAGCAAAAGAACTACCCTAAAAGAATCCTCCAAGCCCCATTCTCCCAAACCCAACCATGTCTGTGGGAACAGTGGCAGCAGCCCATCGGTGGGATGCATCAGCCCCCGTGAATGCTGCAGCCAGGTCTAGCCCAGGGCCAAACACAAACACACCTCTCGCATTCCAGTTTTCACTGCTTTGCCTCTTGAATTGTTTATCTCGGCTCAATTCCTGGATGTGGATAAAACAAACGACATGGACTTTCTCACAGACAGGGCTCCTCGTTGTTCCCCTGACAAATACCACACTCAGCGAGCATGAGCCTGAAACCCAGAGGAAAGGAAACAACTGCAAAGGGTAAGAAGGAAACAGATCATTTGCCAAGGGACAGCATGAAAACACATTTCTCCTTTGGGCTAGAGCCTTGAAATCTTCCCAAACTCCCCATTCCCTCCAGCCCATGTTCACAACACCTTAATCCCCATCACAGCATGCTGGAGGGAGCGTCATTTTCAAGAAGCTGCTCCACAAGTTGTTATTTATTACCTTCATATCTAAAGATGACAACCAGCACAGGACCCAGTCGGGTCCATCCTTGACCAGACACAGCTGATGCGGAAGACCTTGGAAACCTGGTCCATCTACTGGCAGAACCCCAGAGGCAACAAGGATGGATGAGCTGTATGCTTTCTCGTTCACGTACCATCCTTGGAGCTGTTATTAATTGCATTTCACATGTAATAACTTCTCCCACAACCCAGAGCTCTGCAGCCCTTCAGTTCAGCCGGAGCAGCAATATCAACACAGTGCCATGGACTGGCTCCTTGCAGCTGGTTTCTCCAATGTCTCACAATATGCAAGCCTGCATAAGTCAAGCTGGATGCCCAGCTGCAGCACTGGTAATGAGTTTCTCCCATGCCTGTACACTTCTGACTCGAAAGCTAACTGGTGCAGAGCATGCGAGACGCTCTCAGCCAGGCTCTCTCCTGCCTGCTGCCTACACCTTTCTGGCCTTTAAGGGTATGTCAGAGCATCTGGCGGGGTCAGGAGCTTTGGAGGCGGAAGGGCAGATACACACGTGCACGTGCAGAGCATGACAAATGCTTTGTTTCCGTAGAAAAGCTGGGGGAAAGAAGTAGTCTTCCTGGCAATTCAGTGGATGTAAAAAATGCAGTCATAGCATTACTGGCATGATTTTCAAGTTGCTGTTAAAATTCCACTTACATTATGCTACCTCCAACATCAGAGTCTTCTGTGTTTTGGAGCAATACATTAAACTGTCTTTTAGCAGCTGCCTGCCAAGGGGGAAATGGAGGTTTTGACATTTGACCCATGAGGAAGGATGTGTGGCATTTGGGGCCAAATCCCAAATAGGGATTTTAACTGGATGTTAGAGCAAACTGCTTTGCTAATGGTTAACTATTTTGGCGCTGTTTTTGTTCCATGGGAGTCCCTAGCCTGGTGAATGGGGCAGCCCCAGCCCTGCAAGCTCAAGTTTGCCTGCACCTTAATCTTTTAATCCTAGGATATCATCTCCATTAGGAGCAAAGAGCAATGATGCACTAGCACAGGCTGCCCAGGGAGGTGGTGGAGTCACCATCCCTGGAAGTCTTCAAGAACAGTGGAGATGTGGCACTGAGCAACATGGTTAGAAGGCACAGTAGGGATGGGATGGAGCTGGACTAGATGACCGTAGAGGTCTTTTCCAACCTTAATGATCCTGCAGTTCTAAAATGGCCACTGGGGACCGGGACACAGCATGCCAGCAAGCAGGGTGCTAGCACACTGTACGGGCAGTCCTCGCTCTGCTCCAAGTGCCCGACCTGTTAATTCACCTTAACATGGTGTGCAGAGCTCTGTGCCGTTCTGAAGGAATGAATTCACTCAGGGCTGGCATGAGAGCTCCGCACACAGTAAGAGCCCTCTGTCCCGCATGCGGGCAGCTTCACTCAGCACTATGTCAAGTTGGTGACGTGATGACCTGAAATAAACCATAAAACCATGCGGTCCAGTGGCATCAGAACTATTTTGGAGGCCCCGATCCCCAGAGGTGCTGAGCCTCCGTCTCGCTGCCTCCATCCGCAGGAGTTCATGCCCTCGGCTCCCCGAGGGGGTGGAGGTTCTCAGCCCGATTTCCACAGACTGCCGCTGTTTTGTTCCAACATTCCCAACATCTTCAAAATACCCAAAGCTTCTTGTGCAATGAGCAACATCCCCTGCTTCCTAGCTACGTGGTGGTTTATGTTACTTTCCGCCTACAACCATTTCAGGATTGGCTTTACAGACCTAAGTGGAAGACTAAACAATGCCGGAGCCACAGTGGGAGGATTTGCAGAGTTTTAGTCCTTGTTTCGTTTGGGCAATCCTTCTGCATCTCATCAGGGACAAAAAAACTTGCCAACCTCTTAATTTAGGAATAGCACGAGCTCTACATTCCAGCCCTGAATCAGCCAAAGAAGCCTTTTCAAGCTGGAAAGGGGAAAAAGGGCAAATACCTTTAAGCACATTTAAAAAAAAAAAAAAAGGCAGACACCTGCCTTTTGCAGGCAAAAACCTGCTCTGGGGCACTGAGACAAGCTTGACATCAGCATTTGAAAGGGAATTCCAATCCCTGTGCTTTGGGTGCCAGACTGCTCTCCTTGTCACCGCTTTGAAGCAGAGGCAAACTCTCCCCGTGTACATTTTGCAGATGGGAGCAGTGCTGTGAGCTTGAGCAGAACAGCACCGAGCAGAGCTGGCAGATGGGGGCTTTGTTTTTGTTGTGGGTTTTATTTAATAGCTACAACAACCTGTTAAAAGTTTTGTAATCCGAAGAGAGCAAACCCTTTTCTGGATGTCCAGGCTCGGCTGCCAAGACGTGCTCAGTGGAGAATATTCCAGCTGCGTGCTTCACATCACGCTGCTTCAAGATGTGCCAGTGTTTTTATTATTCATCCCCTATGGACACTGCAGAACGCCACATACATTAAAGCACTCTTAAGCTGCGCTATTTATATATGAGTGAGTGAGCGTTGCATATATGCAGAGATATGGGCAGATCAGTCACACGAGTTGTAAAGGCACAGGGAGGGTAAAATGAAGCAAAAATGCAATTTTAGCAAGGAAAAAAAAAAAAAAAAGTCCATAAAAGCAAAAAACTGGCATTAACTACGAAAATCATCTCTTAATACACCACTGCTGTGTTCTCCGTTCCACCCCAGCTTCTTCTAAAAGCGTAAAGCTGGAGTCAGCACCAGATTCCTTCAATCTGAATGCCCTCGGCTTCTTCTAGAAGAGTGCAAAATTCACTCCGCAGATGCTCACATGGTGCAGCTGAGCAGCGGTGCACAGCCCCATTAGGCAAAGAAGGGGCAGGAGTGGGGATGGTTGCAGCGTGGCCGCACAGAAGCAGCACCGAGCAAAGTTTTCTATGCCTCTGTTTTTTCTTTCTCCCACTCTCTGCCTCTCCCTCTCGCTCAGAATGAGCCGAGGTGTTCGCTAAGCGATGGCATCCCCGTGAGAGCTGCCTCGCGCAGTCAGCGCAGCAACAGGTCGGGAGCCTGTGGCGTCCCTACGGGCGGCGTGCTCGATGATGCTGCAGTCCTCCCCGGCACCCGCTGCACGGAGGCAGAGGGGCCCCAGCCCCAGGGTGGGCTCTGCTGGGAGTTGGGCATGGCTCCCATATCGTGGCCCCGCAGCCGCCCACTTTCCACCAGGCAGCACATGGTGCTCGTACGCCGCCTCCGCCCGTATCTTCGGGGCATCCGTCACCCTACACGCTGTTTGCAGTTCCCCACCAAGCCCGAAGTGCCCCTTAGACCCCCCAGCTCGGCGCAGTCCCCACCCCCAGCCGCATCTAACCTCAGTCTGCCCCGGGGGGCTTCTCTTCCGGAGGACCCCAACCTCCACCCCGTCCCCCCGCAGCCCGGCTCCCCTCGCCTTCGGACAGGGAGCTGCCCCCGACAAATCCCCTTTACACCCCACCTGCGGTTCCCGTACAAAAGGAAAACTCCCCCAGGGAAAGCTGCAACCCCGAGCACCCTCTTCACCCCACCGCGGACACGCATCCTCTCCTCACTCCCACCCTATCCTCACCCCTTTGTCCGCTCCTCCCCCAGGCATCCCCCGTCCCCTGCCCTCCCGAGGGGTCCCCTCTCTCCCCGGCTCCCGGCCGCCGCTCACCTGCGGGGCGCTCGGCGCTGGCTCCGTACTCGGCCGTGTCGCGACGGCGAGCGCAGGTGCCCTGTCCCTGCACCAGGGCTTGCAGGGGCAGCTCGGCTCCGGGGTCGGGGTAGCAGCGCAAACCGGCGGCGCAGCGCGGGGTGTACACGCCGCAAGCTTCGGCCTCCAGGCGGGCGCACACCGGACAGCAGCCGCAACCCGGTTCCCGCACCAGCTCGGGGCAGGGCGGCCGGGCGGCCGGGGAGCAAGCGGCCAGGCGCTCCGCCGTGCAGGGCGGGCAGCGGAACAGCACCTCGGGCAGCGCCGGCCCCGCCAGCGCCAGCGCCGCCGCCAACGCCGCCAGCAGCAACCGCGGCCAAGCGGCCCGCGCCGCGCCGCCGCGACCGACCCCGCCGAGCGCCATGGCGGGACTGACGGGCGGCGGGGCCGGCAGGTGGACACGCCGCTCGGCCCCCCGGCGGCGCGGCGCGGCGCGGCGCGGCACGGCACGGCGCGGCGCGGCGCGGCTCGGTGCGGAGCGGGGCCGGGCGCGCCGCCGCGGCGCCGCAGGGTCCTAGAGCCGCCCACCCGCGGTGGGGGTCGTGCGAGAGGCTGGGCAGAGGGGGGTCTGACAGGGGGAGGAAGTGGGTGCAGGGGTACCCCGAGAGTGGACCCTGCCCCGGTGGGGAGGAATCCGCAAAGAGAGCCGGGAGTGGGGCTGGGGGCGTGCCAGGGGCCGGGTCCCGCTGTGGGGGCTTGGGGACAGCCCTCCAGAGTGCTTTCCCAAGGAAGAGGGGACGCTCTCCAGACTCGGTGCTTCGGTGTAAAACCCCCATTTTAAGCCCCAGCACGCTCCGCTACCCCTGCTCCGCTGTCACAGTTCACCCAAAGGTTTCAAAGCGCGGGGGGCGTTACATTGATTCCTTACTTAAGAAGTTGAATAGCAAAGCCAAGGGGTCGCAACCTGACTGATGGAGCTGGGAATGTCTGATCATGTCGTCGTGGGATGAGATGGTTCAAGCCATGCTCAGAGTTTGAACTCACTCAACCAGGGCAGTGTCAGTGCCATGGCACTTATATTTGCCATTCTCTGCTGCAGGTTTTCTGTTCTTTGTGCTTTCCTTTTCAAATTAAGGAAAAGCTGAAGTGCCCCTTGTGCAACTCCACTCCCAGCGTGGGGCCATGGAGCTTCACAATGTATTTGTGGGACCAATGGGTGCAGAAAGGGTTGGGAAACCCCCACTATGCACTCCAGCACTAAGCACACATTCCCACCCCGCTCCCCAGATTTTCCCAAAGAATAATTCCATTTTTACAAGGGTTTCACCAAACAGAGTCCCTCTCCTTTAAAAGACTAAAAAGAAGAAGAATCCCAGTGCACGCTCTGTGTTTGTTCTTGCTGCACATCTCATGGTGGGAATGGGGACACGGCAGCCTCTGTGAGCAGATGTTCCGTGTACAACGCGCTGAGTTATTCTCGCCGCACGCTCACGATTTCTCAAGGCTCTCAGTACCTTTTTTATGATCTGCCGTTGACTTCACTAATGACTCACATTTGGTTCCAATGAGATATTTTCATATGACTAATGAATCTATATTTGGAGGCGTAAGAGGGTTTGGCTAATTATCTGTTGCAGGCAGTTAAATATTCCAAGCATCCAACATTGGTTTTCTCCCAGTGGCGAGCTCCGTGCCCTCGCACTCTCAGTACATGGGCTGATATCTGGCTTTCAGCCTTTGTAAGCACAAGGGACAGCCTAAACCTCATTGTAAAGCATTTTTTAGATGGCTGATGGGGGTCGTTCCCCTAGGGGAGGGTTTCAGCCCGGTTCTTTGCCAGGCACTCAGTGCAACGCCATTGTGCCATGCCATTAATAACTCCTGGCAAGGGACAGGTTCCCGATTAGCACCCAGTGTCACCGCTTGTTGCCCTAGCAGAGAGTTCTCTGCAGAACCCCTCAGCCACAGGAGAACAACAAAGAGGGTTTTACAGCTGTTGTGCTGAGAGGAGGCGAGGAGAAAGCGGCTCGAGTGCCCATGCCCGGCTATAATTTCTGCAGCGGGTCTCTGCTGACAGTTTTAGGATTAACAAGCGAGCTCTGTTCTCAGACATTTACCCCTCTGAAGAAGCTGGCCTGTTTGTTCTCAAGGGTTTATTTTACCCTACAAAATATGGCATTGCCAAACAGATGTAGGCTTGTTCCTAGAAAGGCGACTTATAACTGCAGCCGCATTTCACAGAGGCTTTCGCCCTCGGGATTGTTTGTAAATGCAGCAGTATTCCTCCGACCCTTTTCAGGGCCGTTTTTTCCCACAGACGTGCTGGTCGGGTCTTTTATGGCTCTGTCCTTTGTCAAGGATGAATTAAGAAAAATAAACTCGCAAACACAAAGTGGAGGCCCAGCCCGGAGATCCTCTCGCTCCCAACCATTAAGGGGTATTTTACAGTGCTGGGTGGGGGGAAAAGAAAACAATGCATTCTCCTGCATTTTTCTTGCCCTCACTTGTAGCTCCAGGGGTAAGGAAGAAAAATAAATAAATAAAAAGAGGGAAGTGGAATAAAAGTGCCTTGGTATTTCTGCAGCCTCCTGTTGAAGAGGCTGACACAAAGCACTTCCCCTGCAAAGAGCCTCCTGCATCCCTTAGCTGCCCGACAGTGATGAGGAAGGGAAGGCAGCAAGGAGGAAGGCTGTGAGGATGGGATCTTGGGCTCTTGCTTTCTCCCAGAGGTTTGGCCAACTCTGGCCATGAGCAATGGGGAAGAGGTCTGCAGAGCAGCTGTGCCCTAGGGATGACCACTGACCCTCATCCGCTATGTGCCCCAGGGCCCACTCCTTCCCCACACTGCTCTCCCCAGGTGCAGAGTGCAGATGTCAGCAGAAGGGTCAATTATAGGCCACTCTCTTTACATGGATCCTATCTGACACGTCTTTAGAGCAGCCCTAAACTCATTATCTGTGATCCTGTCCCAGTCATTATGAATGCTTTGGAGTGGTCTGGGCTGGTTTGACCAGATTTCTGCAGCACTGACTACAGATCAGCAAAGCTAAAGCTGCCCATCAGTGTGGGGCATGGAGCCATGGTGGTAGCTCTGAGCTGTGGTTGCATTCCCCAGCAGCCAAACCCCTTTGCTCATCCCTAGTTAGCCCTCCAAGATGCCTTCATTAATCTCAAAGGTAAGAAGCAGCCTGAGGCCCAGCAGCTGCCAGGAAAGGGTGATGCAGAAAGGATTCAATACTGACGTGGGGCAGTCAGGCACCGTGACTCAGGCTATAAAGATGACAATATAAGAACAGAAAGGATTTGTGTGGACAGTGTCTCTGACTTCAGCATGTACTGGGTTGATTGTTGATAGAAGAGGATTTGGTAAGGACAAGGGAGATGAATCCTTTAGTACAGGAGCCATAACATGGCCTACATCTACCAGCCGCAGAGCTTCCCGACCTGCCCCTTGACCTTCATGGCCAACTCTGACAAATGAGGGGACCCATAGGTCCCTCTGACTGGTGCTGACAGGTTTCCCCCAGCATCTGGTACCCCTCGGGCAGGGCAGAGCGGGGTGAAAGCATTTCAAAGCACACGTCGATGCTCAAGAATTTTACAAGCAGAATCAGCCAACGTTTCCATTGCTTGGTGTTTGCTGTTGGAAAAGTAATAACAACTTTGAAGATTCTGCTCAGGAGAGAAAACAGCCCTTTCCAAGGCACCATGCTGAGATGCTGCTTTGTGTAACAACACTGTGGGAAGGAGGAGCTGGGATGGATGACATGAGCCCGTGGAAAGGGCTCTGATGGGCAGGGTGAAGGCAAAGGGAAGAGTGGTATAAGTTTGTAGTGAGAAAGAGCTCCAGCTGCTGGTCCCTAATTGCTAGAATCAGAGCCTCGAGGGGGAAATAAATACACTTCCCTCATGGGACACATAAAACAAGCACTGGAAAAATATAGGGAATAGCCTTGTGTTGGCAGGGCACCATTTAGATCTTAACCCAACGCACAGAGCTCTCCTAGGGCAAGGGAAATGCACCAAAAGGTACTCCTAACTCCATCTCTTCTGAATCGTCCCTTTAGAGTCAAACACAACAACCAGCTCTGGCTCTGTCTTTAGATTGCACAAACCCAGCCCACAGCCCCTCCTCATCACTTGCTATCACATGTTAGTTATTATCCAGAACTGCTTCTATCCTCTCATTTAAGATTCTGGTGTCTCGCTCCACAGTAGAGCACAATTTTAGGTTTATAGCTCTGTGTTTATTTCCAAGGAAAATTTAATGGCCTGATGTACAAAGCTACTTAAGCCTTAAAATTAAATCATCTCTCCTGCAGAATACTGCTTGCTAATTAACTCCACACAAAAACAGTGCAGCTGAGGTCTTAAAGGACAAGTGCCAACATAGACCAATGGAAGAGTAAAAGGCCTTTGGGGAGGTACCAGGAGGGACCCAGAGTGTGGGTTTGCGTGGACATGGGAGCTGCCTGAGCCAAAATTCATCATGTTGCATGAAAGTGAGTGGACATTAATAACGAGGCTGCTCCCACTCAAATAAACTAAATTTGGATTTTAAGCTCAGCCCACTCTGCAAAGCAGCTCCATAAAAATGTCATTGCGGGACTTCCTGTTTATTGTCTCTCACAGGCTCCAAAATGAAACCTGTTCCACTAAAAAAAAGAGCCATCTGTAAGCACAGGTCCCCCACCTTCACCCACAACTCTAAAATGGAGGATCCAAGTTAACCTCCCCAAAGGATTTGGACTCAGTGATTCTCAGGGGTCCCTTCCAATCTGGGATACTCTATGAAACCCCATGCAAGGCTCTGACTTTTGAGATACATGTCTGGCCAGAAGATGCCAACCTGCTGCTTGCCCTATGCTTGATCCATTCTTCTCCTTCTCCAGTGCCCATCTTTCCCATAGGTCAGTCTGTCCCTGTGGATGCTCTGCATGGCCACAATATGCTGTGGGAGCAGCCAAGAGCAAATGCAGTCCTTTTATAGCTCTCAGAACCTGGTCCAGCCTGACCTTGAATGTCTCTAATGATGGGGCAACCACCACTCCTCTGTGCTACCTGTTCCCATTCTTCACTACCTGTTCCCATTCTTCACTACCCAATTGTAAAATACTTGTTTCTTATATCCAGTTATCCAGTATTATCTTAGGCAATAGACAAGTTACTCACTTTTTACCTACCAGAACAACTGTGAACTGGAGTAAGACTTTTATTACCTTGCAGGCACTGGGATTTTTCAGAAAAGCCTTAGAGAGCCAGGAGATGCAACGAGCATTTAAATGCAGATGAGTACATGATTTCTTTCAGCACTGTTGACTCTCCCAGCCTGCAGCACGTACAGCCCAATTCTGACCCTTTAAAGGAAGCAAATGGATAACAACCACTGCTCCTCTGCTGCAG
Source organism: Chrysolophus pictus (assembly GCA_037305975.1). Classification (NCBI taxonomy): domain Eukaryota; kingdom Metazoa; phylum Chordata; class Aves; order Galliformes; family Phasianidae; genus Chrysolophus; species Chrysolophus pictus. Next base: position 14,170,662 of record CM074582.1, on the reverse strand, counting down.
TCTGTTGAGAGTTAACAACACTTTAAATCATTTTGGCGATGCATATACTAATTTGTCCTGATAAAAGACATCCCCAACAACCAAAAAAAAAAGGAGGGGGAAAATGACTTTGAATAAATGAATCTCATCTGCTGGGAGCCCAGAACGATCCCAAACAACCTTTCCTGGCAATTCACTGGCGTCGCCAGCATGGACCTGATGCGAGCAGAGAAGGAGAGAATGCAAGACTGGGGATGCTCTCTTAGCTCGCTTGCCCTCTGCTGGATGCCAAGAGCTCGGCGAGCCCAGCCCGATAAGCAGCTCTGCATTGCTGCAGGGCTGCATGCATTGGTAGCTGCAAGGTGAGGACGAAGTGAAAAACTGAGCACATAAGATACGGCAGAACTAGAAATTGCAATAGATATAGAAAGTGATGGAGGGTATGCTGGAAAAAGAAGTCTCTTCCTCTTGCTGCTTGTAGTTGTTGGAATTGCTCAGCTTCCTAATGAAACAAGTTTTTCTAGCTGAAATTCTAAAGATCTGAGAGTCTGTCTTTCTGAGTGTTGCTTTCTAGTGCCATGTGAACTCAGCAATGCCAGCTGAGAGAGGTTCCATGCAAGTGGCATGAAAGTGCAAAACCCACTATGGATGTCAACCAGCTTCTTCCTGCATGATGCTCAGAAAGAAAGCAGGCTTCCAGCATGCAGGGCTGTGTTTACACCAGAATAACCACCGGGCACCAGACTGTAGGGGAAGCCCAGCACCAGTAAGGGGCCAGTGGAGCACCAAACCACTGTGGGTTTGACTAGACTGGACCTCTAAGTGCATGAAGCTGTGGGTGCATACAGCATCACAGGGAGAGATGGGAGACAGCTCTCAGCAAGCTGTTCCCATGATCAGTGTGTTTGGCTTTGCCCAGGTGCCTGTGCCATGCTGCACCATGCTCTGAGGACATACTTCTTCTGGGAGAGTCAAATAGAGGAGAAGCAGTGGCACAGTGGGAAGATAATGCAGCTTTCAAACACTTCCAGCCATTTAGCTACTGCAGAAACAACCCCATCTCAAATAGCTTTTGTGGGTCAGTCTCTTAATTTCATGGGACAGGTCAGGGCACAGAGCTGTGCAGGAGCCAGCAAGGATTCCTGCATGCATACGAGGTTTAAATGATGGCCTGTGGTAGCTTCTCCTGACACAGCAGAACCAATGGTGGTCAGAGACACATTGAAAGGCTTGATAGCAAGCTCAGCGTCATCCACATGCATCCACTCTTGAACCAGCAACGTGGATGTCACAGCTGACCTGAGGCTGCCACTGTCAGCCCAGGAATCCTAACAGGGCTGCACTGCACACTGAAACAGTAAAGTCACTGTCCCCGCAATAAGCTATCTTCAGAAAAGTACAGCTCTGCTGGTGTAGCTGCACTGGGTACTTCAATGAGCACAGCAAAAGCTGCTCAGAAATCACATCACCCCCCACCCCTGACCCACATAGCTCTGCGGGTAAAAGTCTGTAGCATGTCTTGGCCAGAGATATTAGACATAACAAATGTATTTTTAAAACAAGGGGGAGGAACATTTTTCAGGCCTAGGGGGTAGGGGATGTTGGCTTGAACTGCAGGAGAAAGTTCAAGGTCAAATCTTCCTGCATGCAAACTAGCCCCTGCGGCAATGCTTTGCGGCAGTGCCAAGTATCAGCCCCTATTCTAACATCTTCCACACCAGTATCACTCTGCTTTGGGCACACAAATACTTCTAAAGAGCTGTAAATAAGCTCTGCTTGTAGCTGATAAAGACTTCAAGGCAACAGCAATCTCTAAATAATACCTGAAAACCATGTGACAGAAAGGCAGGAGGTGTTGCCACGTGTGTGAGTTCCCCGTGCTTCTCATTCATGATCCCAACAGGAGCTCCATAATTCTGATACCACCTCTCTTCCAAGACTAGAACAGATGGATGGACTGGTGGACAAGCAGATCATGTGTCAGTAAAATGGATCACATTTAGAGTATCTCTGACTTCACCTTAGTCTTCCCACTGGGAAAGCCAACCAAAAAGAACCCAGACCTATTTCAAAGTCTATCCAAAATCCCTTTCCCCAGCAGCGATTGCCCAAAGCCTTATTATTTTTAGCAATTGTCACAACCAACTAACAGGATGCTTTGTAAACTTGAGCTCCAGTCAATTGACAAAAACAAGAACTAAAAACAGATTCTAGTCCTATATGGGGCCTCACCACCAACAGCTGTAGTTTTACAAGCTGGTTTTCTTGGGTTGTAAGCATTTTGCTCTCTTCCTTGTTGTGAGAGAGGCACGAAGTTGACTGCAGGGAAGGGAGTAATGAAACCTACCAAGTTCACATTTGCTTGATCTCACTCATCTCCCTCAGCCTGAGCCACACTGGGTCCTTCTGTACAGCTGACTAATGCCCTTCTGTACAGAAGATTTATCATTGTTTCCCCAAGCAAGTTGTTCCTTCACTTTTATTACAGTAAAGTGTTTTCAGAAGAAATGTTGCGTCAGGAAATTAACTATGCTACAGATGCTAAAAAAATGTATCCCAAATTGTTTATAGCTCTCAGCATGATCATTTTTCTCTCTATTCCTTCTCAGTCCCTCATCACCCTTAAAAGAGATTTAGGAGGAACATAGCAAAGACCCTCCAGCTTTGTCCTGAGGTCTGTACTTCAGCCAAATCTGTCACACACCTGCCTTTAAAGTCACTCAAGAGTTCACCCAACTACGTTTGCTGGGACTGCAAAGCAGTCTCCTTAACCACAGTCCTTAAGGTGCTCCTTGCACGAGGGTTCCACATGCCATTCCCAAAGGCCTGGGCAGCACAATGACCCTGAGTCAGGGCTAAGCCCAGAGCAGACTCTACAGTCCCAGCTGCAGGCTGCCCTCAGCACCACAGCCTGCCAGAATCAACACTTGTCATGACCTTCAAATGCGAGCAAGAAAATCCCATAATGCAGACCTTGCCACGAACATCTGTGCTCATGCTGTGGCCAGGTGAAATCACTGTAACGGGCTGTTAATTGGCCTTCTGCTGAATCCAGGCCAGAGGCAGCAGTGCCAGGGGAACACCAGTTGTCCTCATTGGCATGCTCTCCAGTTGAGCAGCCCCACTTTTGTAGACCACCTGGTAACCAGCTGGGATTGCAATGGATCACGTCTAGGCTCCACCAGATCACCGTATATCCTCTGTATCCTTCACCCCAGGTTTCTGCTTGGAAGAGAAATGACAGCCTGAGCCACCCTGGCCCTCACATAGGGCCCACTTCTTTCCACTAGGCTGCCTGCAGAGACCCTCCTGGCTGGCTGCAGGGAAAAGATCCGTTCCCCCCTGCCTTACCCTGCCCCACAGATACAGATGTCCTTCTGCTGGTGCCCAGTGGTTAGAGAACTTCACCCAGTGCCAGGTTCTCCTCTGCTGCCTGGCTGTACTCTGGGATGTGTTGGCTTTGTGTCCAGATTTTTTAAATATTTTGCTTTGTGGTTTTTCATGCAGTGCTCAAAATGTTTTGCAAAAGGCACCTTATAAATTGACTCAACAAGTACATATAAAACACCAAGTTTAATCCTTCCTTTCATATTCTTTCTCTTATGTTCCCAGCATACCAGCCTCTTCTCCACCTTGTGTCTTGGCCAGTCCAGTCCAACTTAAAATACTTTTGGCTTCTACAGGAAGAGTGGAGAAAGATTATTTTATTTCAAGGAAGCTTGTTTTGGACTAAAATCAGGGCTTGTAAATGACTAAAGCAAAGAATGGCTGTAAGGACTATCACATCAGGTGCACTAAATAACAAAAACATGGTGGGTTTTTCATGGCTCTAGTACTGTGCTAAAAGGCCTCCTCTCACCAAGTCCTCCTCACTAGGCCAACCTGAATGGGAAAAAGAACATTAAAAAAAGGAAACAAGAAAAAAAGAACAATAGAAAGGCTAAAGGAAAGCCAGACATGGGCTGAGCAGTGTGGGTCCCAGGAACAGCCTCAGGGACCTTCCCACATCAATAGTGGGACGGTCTCCCTTCTACAAGTCAAAAAACTGCAAGGCTGCATTGAATTACTCCTAAAAGCTAGGTTCAACTCCTCAAAAACCAGGCCAAATAGGCACTAGTTTTTAATTAACTTCAAAGGAGGATCCATCAAACTTGCACTGGTTTTCTCACTGCCATGGTGTTTGTATCTTATCCAGCACCAGAGATGCTCAGCCCACCAACAGCTTGGTCTGTGCTCCTCAGCCCTCAGCTCCCACCCTCTCCTTGCAGCCCAGCTCTGCTCAGCACTGATGGACCATCTTCAGGTCCCCTGTGCACTAAAGAAATATTGGGACAAGCCAACAGAGAAAAGTAGAGCAGGTCAAAGCACAATGGTGGAAGTTCAGCCTGTGCTGGCCCATGCTTTGTACCCCATGGTTTTCCTCCAGCAGCTGAGAGATGAGGAGGTACAGGAGAGTACTGGAAGACATTTTATACATGATTGAGTAATAGCTGAGCAGGATCCTCCCTGTGACCAGATGACAGAGCCTTATCTGAAAAGAGAGACTCATGCTTTGGTACCTCCATCACAGTCATAGGGCACAGTGAGAGATTCCTGCCATCCAGAAGAGGAAAGGGGAAACCTATATTTGACAGGGCTTAGAGCAGCTCCTTGGTGATAAGTCCCAGAGGATCATATCCATGCTCTTTAAACAGCACAAATCTCATATCAGGGTCTCATCAGCCAAGAGGTCTATGACCAAGAGCAGCTGACTGAGCACACTAGCCCAGATTTTGTTCCTGAAGTGCTAGCCTCGCAGTTCAGCTTTTTTCAAAGGATTCCGTTAGGATCACAATGTTCTGGGCAAGAGACCTTTGGGACCTCTTGAGTAAATGTGGGCATTTCTTGTATTCATTACCATTCTCTGGCTGCATTAATACCTTAGCTATTTCATCACCAGCCTCTCATGCCTGTTAATATGTCTTTTGGATTCATTTCAGCCCGCAAGCCTCCCAGTTCCACAGTGTTGCTGAGCAGCTTTGTCCTTTTTCAGAAGGAGCTGAGTGCTGTGGTCTGGAGGTTAAAGCCCTGGAGACCTGTGCATGGGACAGCTGGCCTCAGTCCCTGGCTCACTGCAGCCCAGGAACCGCTTTCACCCTTTCTATCCCTCTAAGCCTGATGGAGAAAACCCGTCTGCAGCAGGGTGACCTGGCCCATAGTATTTGTGGAACAAGAAATTACATACGCATGGATGTTTTTGTGTGCATCTGACCCCAATTCCTTATTGACAGCCCAAAACATTGCAGCAGTGAAACCAAGCACGTTGCTGGCTCAACTAGCCCTGTTGAAGACTTGTGAAGCTTCAGTGCAAGACCCTAAAGGAAGAGAGATTAGGTTGCTTTGTCCTTTAGAAAACAAGGGATAAATCCTGCTTTTGACACATCCATAGTCATTTAAAGATGACTATAGTTTCAAATGAAGGTTTGTTCTCAAGGTCTGGAAGGGGGAAAGATAAGACAGTAGGATTAGTTTGCTCAACAGGTCAGGGAGAGCCTGCAAGAAGAGCCAGCAACAGTGAATTCACCCCCCTGTGCCCAGGGAAAAACCCAAGAAGTGGTTCCAGCAATGCCCTTTGGTAGGCAATGTTTTCTGTGGAGGAAGATGCATAGAGCAGATGAGAAGCAGAAACCAGTCCCTGCTCCATTGCTTCTAGCAGCTTCCCATTTCCTTTCCCTCCGAAATGTGGAAGGGATGTGGGGCCTCTGTGCAAACAAGGATCAAATGCTTTGCCAAGGAATCCCACTGGGGCCCAAATCCCAAGACTTGATCACAGGAGCTGACAGCTAAAGGTGTCTGGCCATCTTCATTGTGACACCATCACCAGGCTGTTTGAATGGGACTTACAAGGCAGCTAGCTTTGGTACAACCAAGGCATGAGGTTTTCATTCTCTTCTAAGGCTTTTTACAATGACTTAGTGAAAAATCAGCCAAGCTGACTGGGAAAGAAGATATTAAGATACTGTTGCTCTTCCCTGCTTTTTTTTTTTTTTTTTTTTTTTTTTTAAAGTCATTTTCATTGACCTTCTTTTCTCCAGTTTAGAACGAAGAAAGAAAACTTCCAGTTTTCAAAAGCCCATAAATTTCTCTGAAAAAAAAACCCAAAACCTTGGGGGTTTATTTTGTCATTTTCCCATAAAAAATCTAGGAAAAAATTCATCAGAGAGACATCCCCTGTTGAAATGCTCAGTTTCACAAAAAGGACTGGTTTTCATCTTGCATAAACAATTCCTGTGAGAAATTTAGAAGCACATCAGATGAGATAGTTCATATGGGTTTGGTTCCACAGGAGCTAGTGAATATAAAATTCCTGCCCTGTCACAGTCTTTCTGAAACTGTCAGGAAGGGAACCTGCATCCTCTAACCAGATAACTAAACAGTATTGGTACGTCTTTGCACTTTTCATCATAGTCAAGGATTTGCTGTTGCTCTTGAAGCCTCAGTTTGCAGCCTTCAACAGTTTAACAATTTCCCCATGCCTTCAGCTCACTAATTGCATCAGTGAAAGGAATGCATTTGATTTGTATCTACATCAAATGAGTGACACTCTCTAATAGGAATAGTATACTCGACAATAAGAGAAATGTCACAATGCTTTCCAGAATGACAATAAATCTTCAGAATTTTTAAAGCAGAAATAGGTAAATTAATTCAGATTGCTCTTCCTGGTACCTAGTGTGAAGCTGATGCTTTCCAAAATCTACTTCAGAAATGCAATTTGGTGAGAAAATAAAAGACACAGACTTGTCACTTATTTTCCTGTTGCTCCAGTCTGGATCTCAAACCACCTTCTCCAACACAGCTGGATCCTCTGCATACCCAAACTGCCCAAAGATAAATCCTCAAAGCAAATAATCCTCCCGGGTCCTTCTTTCCTCAGTTTCCTTCAAGTGGCCAAATACAGGTCTCTCCTCACTGAGCTGCAGATGAGGACTTCGACCAACTTTGGGGAAGAAGGCAAGGAAGAAGGAACTGGAAAAGGAAATACCACTTCGGTGGGCTGTAAACTATTTGACCATGCTTTTACCTATCAGTAAACTCACAAGATGTGGGCAGATCTTGCTTTTCTTTCTAGATGTCACTGTGCAGGTCTGGTCACCGCAAATATTTCCACACTGGTGGCTCTAGAAGCTTAATCCATTTGTGCTCAGAGGCAAAGCCAACTAGCTGAGTCAGCACTGTGCTTTGGCCAAGCCAGGAACAGGGAAAGAAGAGCCTTTCAGGAGCATTTCATTTGTTCAGGAGACCTAACAGTCAATGTTCCCTTCACCTTACCTGAGCTATTGCTTAGCTAATGGCTATGGCCACTCGAGGTGACCAAGATCTTGGCCTCAGAATGAACCAATCACCTATAATTCATTGCAGCAATTCACTCCGCTTCAGTACCAGGCTCCTGCCCAGTGCAGCCTGCTGGCCAGATATTTCTCTCCCTGTGCCTAACCCGTAGGCTCAGAAACCAGCCAGAAGAGACCAAAACGATCACTCAGTCTGAACTCTTGCACTGAACAGACCACAGAGCCTGCCTCAGTAATTCTTGTATGGATATGCTGCAGTCCTCCAGAGCCACTGGAAATACAGGGCTGGAAACAGCTTTGAAAGAGTAAATCAAACTTGGGGGTGGGGGGAAGAAAGGAAGGGGGCAATAAAAGTCACAATGAGTCAAAGAGATAACTGTGTGTGATAGCAGGGCTTCTTGGGCTGGGGACCAGCAAGAGACACTGCCCACGTCCAACCCCTTGGGATAAGCATGACAGAGCATTTTGTGCTGCAGAGAATTAGAGATCTCCCAACAGGAGAAAGGTGAGGGGGAAGGCAATAATCTGAGATGGAGCTAGGCTTAACTCAGACACACACAAGTCATTAAGCTAATGTTTCTTGGCTAATTATGCACGCACAGTCATATCCTGCAAGGAAAACAGCGCGAGAAGCAGCCTCATGGAATGGCACTGAACAAATGCATTAGGCAGGGGAACAGTAATCCGTTTTTTATGCCAGCAGGGTGTGAGGCATTTCTCATCCCCAGGACTGCAGCCATTCAGTCATGCTCAGCCCACGGGAATCCCACAGAAGCAAGAAGATGCAAGAAGCTCCAGGCCCCTCCATCACTGCTTCACACATAAAGACTCAGGGCAGAGAGGAAGAGATCTGGCTGATGATACTTGCATGCTGTTAAACATACCTCCCTAAGAACTGTGAGCCACAGGTTTAGATGTAGCAATAAAACCCTGAATTGAGAGCAGAGGAAGGAGGCCAATACTTCTGGGTATTGTTCGCAGCTCTGCTCATGTTTGCACAGTGATTCAACCCAACATTATTGGGTCTTTTAGAAAGAGGCCATGAGTCACCCACAGAATTGGTTCCTTTCCTCTCTGGATAACCCACAGCCAGGAAGGTGAACACATGGAATGGCATTTTTCTTGATGAAACCCTTCAGCCTCACAGGTTCCCTATGTTATCTGACAACAGGTGTCCATAAGTCTTGGACTCCTCCAATCAAGAATGGAGCATGCACAACCTGTTGCCCTCAGAGCTCTGTGCTGTTCTTCAAAGTGAAAGCCAGAGGGACTTTAGGAGGACAGTTTGCTTTCATGTCTCCTACCAATATCAGCTCTATCAGAGCCACTTCTGACAAGTGCTTGCCTACCTTCCAACTTAAAAACTTTCAGACAATCCCAGCACCTAATTTCTCCACTGTGTGGCCATTCTCACTGCTGATAAGCTGCTCCTAATACAGGAGCAAAGTAAGGCCAACCAGCCCCTAACTTGTATCTCTCTTGCTGCAATTTGGAATATCACTGCTTGTCACATCTGCTATGGAACAGGTAATTAATGAGACTATCTCCTTGGAGCAACTTCTTGCGTATTAAAGAAAAAAAAAAGTCAAAAAGTATTTACATCTCCAGATCCTTCAGGCTTTTTTTCATAGGACATGTTTTTGAGACTGCTGGCTTTGTGTTATAGACATAGCTAGCCTCCAAACACACAGATCCCAGAGCTGCCAACCTCATGAAGACTTCTGGGAAAAGTTATAAGCATGTGCCTCCACAGGATTCCTCCATGGAGAGAAGACAACAGAGGAAAGGCAAGCAAAGCAGAAACAGCTCATGATCCACTCTTAACACCAGCCTTCCCTTGGGCCCCTTCCCCTCACATCTCCCATAACCTCGAGCACGAAGACACATAAAAAAACAATTCCTCAATTCAGCTGTTGATAGCTGTGGTACTTCTGGCTGTGCCAACAGTGTTGCACGCCTCAGCTCTTCCCCAGGGCCAGCAGTATAAAAGAGTGGAAAAACCTAACTCACGAGACATTATTGTTATTGTTTTCCAACAGCACTGTGCCAAAACTCTTCAGCCCAGAGGAAAGCCTTTGGTGCCATGAACTAGGCAAGCACAGCTCTTGCCTCCAACTGCTGACAGGCAAACGAGGAGAGGAGGCTCATGGACAAATGCTTTCCTCAATTCCCAGAAAAATTAGGACCAGGTTTCTCTTAGCTGTTAGCCCGTGTATGAATGCCCTCTGCTCTGCAAATCTCTTAGCTGTGTCACCCCATATTCTTCCTGGCCCTGTCCTAGAAGCAATGCTCTGCCATCCTTCCCTGCTAGCCCCATCCCACAAAGCACATGCAACCTCCTTAAGTGTGACAAAAGCCCTCCTCAGATTTCTCTTCAAACCCAATCCCACATTCTCCCCACATCCTCCCCCTTCCCAGATACCTGTGCATTTTAGGGCTGAAAAATTCCAGTCAAACAAGAGGTGTTTTAGGAGAGCAGGGTGTTCAATATAAAGGGCCTTGCCATTTTGATCATATCGCCTGCCAGCAAACAGCACAGACCCTGAACATGCAAGGAATTTTGACCTCATATAGTGAAATTTCCTAGAACTTTAAACCTTTGTTGTTGTTGTTATCACCACAGTTTTTTTGGCTCACTCTTGCTTTTCAATTTTCCACTTGGCAACTGTGTTGAAATGATGCAAGGAAGTAGCCACTGCTTAACTGCAAGTTATTAATTAGATGCCAGGGAGTGCGTGCGTGACTGCATGCAGTGCAAGGGGGTCTATCCTCTGCTTTACAAAATCAGCTTGGTGTTGCTTTTCTGCCCAGAAGTATATCCTGGTGGCAAGTGTCCATTTGCTCCAGAACCAATTCCTATAAGAGAAGGTATACAGCCTACGAGGACAGGGAGAGAAAAAAAAGCCCTTGGTGACCAAGGGCTGATACTTTAGCTGTTGAAACTCTTTCCTAAGAGTCTCAATCTCTGTTAAAACAAATGCTAATTGTTCTTCACTAGGAACAGTCTGACTGAAGACATTCTGCTGTAAAATACCAGTCTGGTGAAATTGAGAAAGGCTCCAGGCGCTCAGGGCTACCCAGCTCTCCAGGTTTTCCCAAGACTTACTGCCACCCCAGCAGGAGCTGACACCCCTCTAAGACAGCGTGTCTGGCCACAAGCGTCCTCCCAGACTGCTGCCGTGCAATTGAAAGTAGGTTTGCACAAGCCATGGCTGAAGGCACTGCGGTTTTTGGTGTTGTACGTACACTTTGCCCTAGACATGTCTGCTCCCAGGATCTCATAGTTTAAATACTCAGAGACCAACAAACATCCCGGGGGGGATCTGTTCCAGTGGGTAATTACCCTCATTGTTAAAAATTAACAAGAAAACAATAATCATGGACAGCTGGGCCTTTCATGCCTTTTATAGCAACATTCCCACAGCTCCGCGAGAGACATTGTTTGGGATTCACAAATAAATTTTCACCCCAATTCAGGATAAATCCTTAGTTCACTATTTCAGATGTTTTCCCAAGAGAGAATGGCCACTTCTCATGTGGCTCCAGCTATGGCATATCTTCCTGGCACACATGTCCAAAGTAGTAGAGTTGCTCCACACCACGCTTGTGCACCCAGAGTTGTTGCAGAACTCATTTTCTGTAAGGTTTAACTCACAGAGTTGACCAGCCTTGACACCACCAGAGGCTTGGGAGCCTTCCATTGTGTGCTTCCCTCCAGGCTCACAGGTGACAGGTGGCCTAGGGCAAATCGTAGAATCAGTAAGGTTGGAAAGACTACTAAGATCATCTAGTCCAATTATCAACCCATCACCACAATGCTTACTAAAACCATACCCCTCTGTGCCACACCTGCATGTTTCTTGAACACCTCCAGGGACTGTAACTCCACCATTTCCCTGGGCAGCCTGTTCCAATATCTCTACACACTGAAAAGAAATTTTTCCTAATATCCAAACCAAACATCCTGTGGTGGAACTTAGAGCCACTACCTCTTGTCTTATCCTGGCAGAGAGGCTTGAAAGTGTACATGAGGGAAAACTTGAAACTAGTTCATTTTCAAGGGGAGAGGAAATCATGGCAACGAGGTGTACTTCAGTTGAGCACAAAAACTACTCCAGACCCTGCAAGCCAACTTGCAAACCTAGCAAAACAATGACAAAGGTCTGACAAAAAGAGTGGAAGAAGGTTGGCCAGCTGTGATGAGTAGCCTATGAAACCAGAAGACCATGCTTGGTTTGGACTACACCCCGAGTGGTCTTGGCACTGTTGTTTGGAGACAGACCTACACATATCAGCCTGGGGAGCCCTTTCCCTGCTCGAGGAACATGGTTTGGGGCAATGGCAAGGAGAAGTTCACACTGCTCTCTACATGCAAAGCTTCTCATGCAGCTTCCTGGAAACCAGAACTCCAACCTCAGCCCCCTCCATCTCTCTACCACCCATAAAAATCCATAGTTCTGTGTACCTGTAAGTGCTAGCCAAAAGCAACAGCATGGGCTTGAAAACTGCAAGGAAAGGCTGTGGTGGGTCCAAAAGATGTTGCAGCTGGTCACCACCTGATCACTGTACAGCCTCATGAAAAAACAGAGCTGTATGATGCAAACCATCATATAGACCCCTCTCCAGATGAACAGGAACAGCCAGTGCTCAGTCTTTGCCCTAAGAATCAGAAATTCTTAGTAGTTCAGACTAAGAAACATCCTAGGGAATCTGTCCCACTGGTTAATCACCATTGCTTTTAAAAATTAACAACAAAACAATAATAGTAGACAGCTGTCCTTTTCATGCCTTTTATAGCAAAGTTCCCAGAGCAGGACATTGCTTTCTGCTCACATTTTTTTGGGCCACATTTGTGCCTTCATCTTTTTTTTCCATGGCCTACCACTCACCTGCTGGATACCGCCCACCAGAAGGCAGCCAGCACAACACTTCCACTGAAATAAAATCAATCAGACAGCAGAAAAGCACACGCACACAAAGCAAGACTGGTCGTAGCCCGGGTGAAGCTTAGCATTCCTTCACATTCTGAGTTGTGGAAAGAGTTGTTCAAACCAGGCTCATAGCAACCTACTAGACGCTGCACTTGGAGTTATGTAAAATATTTTCCCTGCTTTGGTAATTGGCAAACTCTGTTTTATAAGACAAATGGAATGTATTAATGCAAAATATTTATCGAGTCTTTGTATTTTTTTTCTTCCAAGAGGGTGGAGAGGTTGACCAGGAGTCTTTCATCTTTGTTAGCTTCTGAATGTTAAAAATGTAGCTGATTTAGAGCAAGACCAGAGTCTCTTTCACTTCCACATAATCCCTTTCTGTGCAAGTGATGGCAAGTTCTCCCTTTGACAAATGTACCCTCTTCCTGCAGTTATGGCAGGGAACATTCAGGAAACATATTCTCAAAGGCTTAGGTGATCTCCATCCTGCAGGAAAACAACAGAGATAAATATAAGCAAGTAGTTCCTCTGTGCTCTCCACAGAGCCAAACAAGATGCTTCATGCCTCAAGGACCTCACATGCTCCAGGAGAGTGCAAATAAGGTGGGAACACAGGAAAAAATGGGAGTATTGGGAAAGGGGAGGAGGGTATGTTTACCAGATGAAGTAGCCTGATCCCCACTTAGAAACTCTGACCACTTTGGTCAGTCCTTTGGAAATAAAGTGACAACGCAACTGACAGCTCTACTCCCACGTCTAAAGCCTTGGAGTCTCTAAGTGAACAACGTAAAATGGCTTACCATTGCCAGATCCACATTGTAAAAGCCTCCATCATCTTAAGCTGCTAAGCCTTCCATAATAATCCAAACCAGTGTTCTTGACAACAGTCACGTAGCTGATGGACTCAGGTCACAACTCACTTTCTTTATGCTTCCATAGCTTCCTGATGGTCTAACACTTTCCTCTATCTAATTTTCTTCTTCTTTTTGATAGGTACCAGCACAATTTTCACCTGAGGTTCATAAGGACTATGAAGACATATGCAGCATTTTTATCAGGGCAGATCCACATTGGAATAAACACCTCTGCCTATGCAAAGTTGCATTTTTTTTCCTTCTTATCCTCCATGCACAAAGACATTACAGCTTCAGCAGGCTAAGGTTAAAATCATTTTTTTAAAATGCCTGGCTTATTTATTTGTTTCCCTTCTTCCCTTTCATGACTTGGGTCTGCTCTGCATTTAAGGTTTTAAATGTTCCTTTTTATCCCAAATTCAATCCATTACAGTAAAAACAGTTACACATCCAACAGCTTGAATGGAAACGGGCATAGTTGTTAGAGACCAGGATGCAATCTTGAGGCAATCAGTTTGGCCTCACAGAATCAGAGAGTGGCTGAAGTTGGAAGGGACCTTTGAATCCAACACCCGCTCAAGCAGAGACACCCAGAGCAGAGTGCCCAGGGCTGTACCCAGACAGATTTTGAAGATATCCAGGGAGGTCTCCAAGCACTTCACAGCCTCTCTGGACAGCCCGTGCCAGTGCTCTGTTACCTGTGTGGTAACAAAGTGCTTCCCCGTGCTTAGACAGAACATCTTGCATTTCATTTTGCGCCCATACCTCTGGTAAATATCAGGACATCAGAGACAATCTCGGTCTGCATCTAATCTTATCCCCTCAAAGGTGAGGCCCAGTAGTAAGTGGCAACTCAGAGTAACTTATTCAGCAATAGAGCCAACAGCTTTCTTGTTCACCCTTAACATCTCCTGTGAAATAATATTTATATGGAGGAGTCAGGTCTTCTCTTCATGCCTTCAAAGCACTGGAGCAGTTCCAGAATTGCCTGAAGGGGAGAACAAAGCAGTGTCTTGAAGGACATTTGTCTCAGGGTGGCCAAAGGCTGCAGAATATACAACTTTTCTCTTATAATATTAGATTTAATCAAAGAAAGGGAGACGGGTCACAGAGCAAATTCCTGAAACCAAATTCATGAGTTGTAAGTAAGTGGTCCCCTAGGTACAGACAGAGTTATCTTCAGAAAAGCCCAGTAACTCAAGGCTGAAAATATTCCATTTTGGTGAAAAAATAGAAAAAAAGAGAAGTCATCATTATCAAGAGAGCCACGTGATCTGCAAGGGGCATGATCCATGAGTTCCCTGCTCTCCAGATAGACAGACCCACATTGCAGAGATGGATTGAAGTCACAAAACACATAAGTAGAAAAGCACATAAGAGCAGCACATAAGTAGAAAAGGGCAGAATCTTCTCCCAGTCTGGACCACTCTTCCATCATCTCAAATATGTCTTCTTCTGCATCAGGGTCTGCTCCTGGTTTTCCACTCTCTTCACAGCCCAGGCCATGGTGGGACAAAACAAGTTTGGTGGCCCCACAACTCAGTCTGCTCTGCAGCAGCTTCTGTGCATTGCCTTAGGCAGCTCTGCTGTGAACTGCAAGTAGGACTCTGAACATAAGGGTACCTGACATCCCCAACCTGAACAGAAACACACTCCCCAAAGTACATCTATAAGATGTCTGAAGGCCAGAAGAAGATGCTAGAGGCCGAGCAAAGCAAAGGGAATCTTTTACAGAATTCACATTTCAAATGTATAACCCAAAGTCTTAGCTGGTGTAACCTAGCAATAACATGCCTGCAATTGCACAAAAATAAGAAACTCAGGCCCCTCTGCTGCTTCAGGGGGGACAGACAGCTGTGATAGCACATACTGCAGCAGACCTGGGGAGGAGTGCAGTTCCAATCATTTCTTCTGGGGAGATGTTGAGGTTTGGGTGATGCTATGCTGGTTTTTCCCTTTCTTTGCTTTTGTAGTTTGAGATGCTAGAGTGGCATTGCCCTGCCCTTTACCTAGGCAGAGGAAGACGCTCAGCCCAGGTCTGATGCTCTGTGCATTTGTACAGGCACTGGTTCAAACACTGCTTCTGCAGCAGAACTGTGAGAAATAAAAAGGGAGCACACAAGCTGATTCATTCGCTAAAATGTTATTGAAAGTAAGACATTAAATCTACTATTACCATGGAAGGATATAGTCCAGATTGCTAAAAACAGAGAACAGAGAAAAACAGGGAAAGGGATGAGAGGAAATGGATTCAGTTTTTCAGATGCCTCCCAAAATCCAGACCTACAACTCACAGGAGTCCCAGGAGGCTGAGCAGAACAGTGACACCAGGCTGTCGAGAACCAAACAATTGTCTTAGAGAAACCCTTTCCTGCAGAGCTGCCATAGTTCACGTGCTTGGAGCAGCACTGCACAGAAAGGATAAAGGTTGTGTTGTGTTTTTCTTTAGGGGGGATGTTTAAAAAAAAAAAAAAAAGAAAAAGAAAGGGCACAAACTCTGCGCTGGGAAAGCCACACCGATGAGCTTGTTAACATTTGAAGAGACTGCCTGGCGTGATTCCGTACACAGTTTCCTGCCAAGAATTTGCAAGAGGAAAGTATATTTAGCAATCCAAGGCATGCCAGAGCCTTGTCAAGAGAAAAAAAAAAAAAAAACACAACACTTTGAATATGTGGAATAGCAATTAGACATTTTCTAAGCAGCCATTTTCACAATGCATCCAGGCATCTAATAAGGGCACCTGAGGCATATCCACAACTCTGCCACACTCCATGCCTCAGAAGACATCCGCTAAGGATCAAATAAGCAGAACAAGAATATGTTACTGATGGCAGCTGCCCACTTGCAAAGCACTAGGGCTGGTTTCAAGCCTGTGGTTCCCTGCCACCCTGAGAAACTGGAAACACACCGTTTCTTGCTGTATCACTTTGTAGCATCCTTTGAGGAATCATTTTTCCAAGAGCTGTGAGCCATGATGCATAGCCGGGAATCATGGAATCATTAAGGTTGGAAAAGACCACCAAGATCATCCAGTCCAACCCCAATCCATCCCCACCAACTATGTCCTCAGTGCCACATCTCCACAGTTCTTGAACACTTTCAGGTATGATGACTCCAGCACCTCCCCGGGCAGCCTGTGCCAACGCATCACCACTCTTTCTGAGAAGTTCTTCCTAATATCCAACCTGAACCATCCCTGGTGCAACTTAAGGCCATTACCTCTTGTCCTGTCGAGAGTCTCTGCCTGTCCACTTTGTGTCCATTTTGTGGACAGGCTCACATGCCATGAGCTCTCAGCGATGCTTTGTGTCCCCAAATGAAGCTGGGACCATCCAGGTGATATGAGCAGCAGCTGGAAGCTGGAACAGTACGTGAATTCAGGTCAGAGAGGGTGCATCTGCCCCAGGAGCATCACTCGATGCATCAGCCCCTCTTGCTTCTGAAGCACCTGGGAGCAGCACGGGGAAAGAGACTTAAAGGAGCCCAGAGTAACAGGCAGCCTCGGTCTTACACACGCACGAAAACGCCTGAGCTGAAAGGGAATAGCTGAATTCACACTGCATTTAAGCCACGAGTGATACAAGAAGATCTCCTCGGATATACAGAGCGTTCTGACGGAGCTGTTAGAGAAACTCGCGACAACCGCCCACAGCCCCTCATCCCGGTCCTTTCCTCCTGAAGGAACGCGGGCGCCCCCAGCAGCAGCGCGACAGCGCCCCCCGCCGGCCGGCCGCAGCACCGCCGCCAGATTCGCCCCCAATTTTCATCTCCACCCCGCGGCAGGAGGAAGCACCTTAGGTAGGATGTCAGTGTAATCACCCTGGGGACGGAGGGAGCATAGACGCATCCTCCGTGCTTGTTAATGGACTACTGCTTCGTGTCGGTTGGACAGACTCTAATCAGAAACCTGGGCTTTAATTACAGCCTCCACACAAACATAGAACTACATCCCTCGGTGCTTTCTACCTCAGCACAAACTAGGAGATCTGCAGCTATTCCACGGGCTGAGCAGCACTTTTCACAGACAGAGACACTCTTTCATTGCTTCCACACCACTGCTATCTCCACAAAGTTTTGCTCCAGTAGAAATACCTCGTGCTGGCAGTGCCGGAGTTTCAGACCTCTTCTGTAGCCTTGCTGAAAAACCACAAAGGGTATTTCTCCCATTGCCAGGAAGCTCTGGGGCTGCTCCCAGTCTGCCAGGCCTCTGCTTGCTCCATCTGGCTCCAAAGTGCCTTTGCAGTGGCAACAACCTCCCCCAAGCACACAAGTGTTTTACCAACAAAGGCCTTTCCATGAAGCTGCAAACTACAGCTTGAGAACAGGCTCCGGTTTGGGTCCAGCTCTGAACATAACTTTTTAAAAAAGACATCAGGGTCATTAATGACATTGTCATAGTTTATCACTGCTCCAAATAATTTCAAACTTAAGCTGGAGCAAGCAACCACTGTTACCTACTTACTATTGTTCTTCCAGCAATTATCAGAGTTCTTCCCACAAACTGCGTTTTCTGATCTAACTGCTAAGGGTTGCAGTGACTAAAAACAAGCCTGTGATCCCAATCCAAATCAAATCCTACCTGACATACTGACTGTAAAAAATGTTCCAGTATCTTCAACCTGATACTATAACTGTCTCCAAACAATCTTTAACTCAAACAGCAGTTTTTACTCTGGGATTGACAGTCCTTGGAATCAGCTCAAACTGAAGATGTTATTGCAATTTAGGATGTACGTTCAAGTTCCCTAGCCCGTACATGAGAGTCAGATCTCAGAACCAGAAGGAGCAAGCCAATGACAGCATTTGCATGGGCTAATCTTGAGACCTGCTCACAACAAAAAACACTGTGCAGCTGGCTCTGGAAAATTAACAGCACCAGACAGCAGAGGATGATGGCTGCTCTTTTACCATCTCAATCAGTGTCTCCGAGCCAGTCTCTCAATCTTGCAGCACGTGAACCAGGAACAGGCAGAGCAATGTCTCACATACTCTCTCCTCTCTCCTCACATTTGCCCATTTCTCCACTAGTATATTTGCTCCACTACAACATTCTTCAAAGCACAGGAATAAAAGACACATCAAGTTGTGCTGGGCTTCTTAAGCTATTTAAGTTTTCATCACATTTACCTCAGTGCATTCAAGCAACAGAAATAGAGTATGTAATCAAGTGGAATAGAAAAAATGCTTACTAATGGCTTAACTTAGAAAGAGCTTTTCAACTACTGGATAGAAATGCTAATGTCTCCATGGTTATATCATAAATACAGTACAAGAAAGACAAGTTTAACCTGACTCCACTCCATATCACCTTTTATTGTTAAAGGTACAGATCTTAACAGTGGAGGAAAAGAAAAAAAAAACCACGTTTCACAGGGAGAACAGGATGTAGCATCTACTGATCTTTCAACTCTTTCAGTCTTCTGATTGCAGATTTGACCGTCACTGCAGAGGTGGTACTGAAAGAAGAAGCAGAGTCATTTGCACGTTGCAGCAGCAGAACAATCCACAACAAAAAGCACTAATAATATGCAATAGCTATCACTTGATTGCATTGTCAACAGGAGGCTAAACCTCTGATTTTCATTGTAGCAATGCCTTTGTCTACAGAAGCACAGAATTTCACATCAACATCTCACCCAAATTAGCCAGTCATGCAAGTGCATGGGCCAATTCCTAGGAACAACTGTGTGGGTAATGGTAGCTTCTACCATAATAGGAGGGATGGAGGGGAATTTAAAAAAAAAGGGGGGGGGGAGGGGAGGTACATACAAGAGTGCCATCACAATAAGGATTATAACGTTTCAGTGGTTTTAAAAGAAAAATAAAACACAGAAATTTCTCTAAGCAGAATTTTTTTTTAACTATTACATCTGATTCTCTCAACGGAAAAGGCTACTGCAATAACCACAAAAGGTGCTGATTAAACTTCAAAGAAGGATGTCAGAGTGCCTTTCCACAACTAAGATTTTTCTACAGTCAATAGAATCAAGAAAGAATAAATATTCCCCAGGTCAGAGGCATCATTTATTACAAGCTATGTCAGCCATGCAGCTGATTCCACTCTGACAATGGCTGGATGGACCAGCCATCATCTCTTCCCCTTTCCTTCCAACATTTGTGCAGAAGAGCTATAGTTTGCATCTCCAATAAGAAAAGCTATAAAACAGAGGCACAAGAAAGACAACTCAAAAATAAACATTTGTTTCTGCATTTGCAGCTGTTTGAATTTATTCCAAGTTTGGGAAAAGATGCAGAGATTGTATTTCTTTAATAGTAAAGTAACCACTTGAATAAGTCTTAAAAGAGAGAAGAAAATTTTGGAGATCCACCAAAAATAGAAGGAGGAATGTAATGGATGAAATGCAATAGCAGGCACTTTACAATCCAATCAAATGTTAATAACGAAATTGAAAGAAGAACCAAAAATTATACCTTTATTTTGAGACAGACCTACTTAATGGTTAACAGATTATAACTAAATAATATTTAAGAAGTTTTATTATGTTTCAACTGTATGAAAATTAACACTGATAGGAACTTCATGGCCTTACTTGTAAGTCCAGGCACCACCAGCAACTGTCTTCATGCAGGACCCACAGTGCCAGATACCAACAGCCTTCCTCTTCATTTTGGTCTGTAATAAAAGTAAAAAAGGAAAAAAAAAAAAAAAAAAAAGAAAAGGAATGTGCTCTCAATCATTTGGAAAACAAAACAAAACTAATAATGAGTTACACTGGTAGTAACAACTGATACTCTCACTCGGTGTGATGAATGACACAACACTGCTATTATATGTTGGCTCTGAACATTCCAAGATTACTGCAAACAGGAAGTCTTAGACAGTATCTAAAGAATGATTGCGGGGTACTCAAATCCCTTCACTTGAGGAAGTCTTCATCATCTCGCAAAGATGACAACAGGTTTGCCTATACTTATGTTGGATTTCGACAACTGCTTAAATGGAGTTGCTGACATTCTCATTTCACCTGTAAAGGATGTTAAATTAAAAAAAAATCTATTTATGCTTCCAGTCAATTAAAGATACCCACTTTGCAGGTATCAATAGTTTGGACAAAAACCAAGCTGCTGGGCCTCCTAGATTGTCAGAAAACAGATTCAAGTGAACTGTGATCACATACATGATTAGATAAAAATATCACTTATTTCTATCCCATCCAGAGTAACGCCACACACAGATAGATATAAGCAACCAATCAAAAGTTCTCTAAGGGAAAACCAAGGTCCCTCCCTCTCCTGGGTATGCTGTATGGGAGAAAAGCAAAGCTCCAGTCATGTCTTAATTACCAGGATAACACACATGTTGTATAAATTGTTAGGTCTTCTTATTAGATATCAATAACATACAGTCCGGCAACACTGCACATTTCTTAAATGAAAAAAAAAATCATTTTTCATTACTCAAGTGTTCATCTGAAAGGTGTAACAAACCTTTTTATTTTACAAGGGATTCTGACAGTGACCATGAGTTCACAACAAACTGTTTTCTCAAAACTAGTTGTCTCCTCAGTAGAAAAAATCCTGAAGTAACAGATTGCACTTTTAACACTACTGACAAAACGATTTTCAAGGACTGTTGTAGGGAACAAGATGCCTCACCTTGCCACAGAAGGAGCAGGTATACTTGGCGTGTTGGCTGATTTCAATCTTCTTCACCATTTTCCTTAGGGACGCACCATAACGGGTTCCATATTTACCCACAATCCCCACCTTCTTGGTGCGCTTGGCCTGTCAGGAAGCAAAACACAGCCGGCTGTAACTTCATCGCCATCACACCCTCCTCAGCAGCTCCTGATACGGGCGCTCAGCAGTCAGAAGTGGTGCTGCAGACGACCGAAGCTTCTCGCAGCCTTTATACACGGTGTTCTTCGCTTAACTAGGAGGAGCACGTTCTGACACAGCCAAACCCGAGCAGAGATGTCTCCTTCCCCCCCTTCCGAACCGGACCCGGCCTCCCATCCCTCCCCACAAACCTCTAAGGATAGCATAGGGACGGGGCCCACCCGGAGAATCCCACACAAGGCCTCCGCCCAGGCCTCCCGTCGAGCACATAAGTTCTCCCGTTCCCTCCCCTCTCCGCCGCCCCCTCGCCATGTCCCGCAGCCCCCGCTTAGTGCCTCTGGGCCGGATGGAGGCGGATAGGCCGCGGCGCTGCGGCTCTGCTCACCATCTTCCTTCCCGGCGCCGCTACAGAGAGAGGAAGTCGCTGTGCGCAGGCGCAGTATGAGCTGTCGCTCCGGAAGCTGGTGAGCGGGGACCGGATGTGACGCACGGCGGGCTTGTCTGCCCGTGGGGGTGCTGAGCTCTATGGTCGGCGGCGCTCTCCCCCGCCCCTGCGGGGAAAACTGCCCCAAAGCTGGAACCGTCGTTAAACCGTCCCGTGATAACGGGATTATCCACAGCCTACAGCACAGGCAGTGGAATTTTTTTTTTACAACCTCGATTCAGATAAAATCGATGTGCAGCAGCACCAGGCGTTACTGGGAACGCAGACGATGGTCTTTCATGCAAGGACAGCACAAAAGGAAAACAGGAGGAGCAAGCCGTGGGCTCCCTGCACGCCCTCCTCCGTTCTGCGTGCGGTTCGGGGTGACGGGGGGACAGGCGAGGGCTCAGCGGGGCTCCAGGCAACAGTATTTGTATCTCTCTCTGCTGAGTCAAACTCTCATTCCACACACCCTAGGAATATATTTGCCCTTTTCGGATCTTCATCATAATGGTGACTCACAGGACACATCTTCAATACTGGCATATTAAAAAAATAATGATAAAAAGTTCCTCTTGCTGCCCTGTGGTTATTTTGGTTAAGAGTGAATTGTCAGCCAACGCATCCAGGACAGAGGATCTATCACTGTTCTCCAGCCTGTGCCTACAGATAAGATTTGCTTTAACAAAGTATACAATCAGATCCTTCACCTACCATTACTATAGGCAGCTCTGCCAACAGCCAAATCCCAGCTCCCTCAGACTGCAGCCAGCCCCAGCACTGCCAAAATAAACGTGTTTCCAGGTGGCTGAGAAGATGGATGGGTGCAGAGAAGCCTGCACAGCTCCCAGAGTCTTGTCTTGGCTATCATCACCTCAGCCTATTCTGCACAAGCCTAGTTGTCCAGCTTCAAAATACAGCAATTGAATTACTAGTTTTTATTGCTCAAGTACCTGTTGTTTCAGATTGGGCATCCTTCCTCAAAAAGTCTTTCTGTAATTACAGGTGAGAGGACAGAGGTGTACAGAAAGGTAGACCAGTCACCTCAATAGAATGCTCCAAGTTCAGCTCCAGTACAGAAGAAATAATGCTACAATTTTGAGTCTGAAAGGTCTGAGTTTATCCAAACACATGCAGTGATAATTATGGTTGTCCTAGAAGTATCCCTTCCTTGTCTAGTAGGCTGATCAGCATACTTCTTGTTTGAACTGTGGCAGCATCAAGATGCCCTACTGCACTGGATCATGTAGGAAACAGTCTGACCTTAAAAAGCTCGCAGAACATACAGAAAACAAAACAAGAGGAAAGTACCTTAACAGACATCCAACGGAAAAGGTGAAGGATGTAGGCCCCAAGTAAACCACAGGCATCACAGAACTTCCCGCATTCCATTTTCTTTAATGGAAGTTCCATTCACTTTACTCAGATGTAGATAATGGCAAATAAGTTATAAAATAAAATAAAAAAGCTATAGTGTCTTGTGTCTTTGATGGGCAGATGTAAGAGTCCCCAAAGCACTGCATATTCCTGAGCCTGCCTGTAGATCTCACTGGCAACCTGCACACTATCTTGTACAAATCCTCAGCAGCAAGCCTTGGAGACCCCATCTAAGACTGCTGGCAGCATCCCAACCACCTCATCCTATTAATGACAGACTAATGGTATAACTGGGCTAAGGCATGCACAGTCTTTCTAACTCCTTGATGTAAAGACTAAAAGCACTTTCCTTCAAGATTCTTCTCCCCTTTTTCATCTAGTATGGATAAAACAAATCTCAAGTGTACTTGAAGAGCCTCTGTAATCCTGCAGCAATCCAGCTGAGATTTTATGGGTCCTAACAAAGAAAGAGTACACCTGGCATTCCTCTAACAGAACTGGGACTATTCAGTATATGGGTTAGATAAATTGAGTTTATGAGAAGCAGAATTCTCCAAGGGCACTTTCATCAGATTTCAGAAAAAAATACTGTTTTAAAGTAGCTGTACCTTTACAGAGAAGAGAATTACTTCTATAGGAGATGACAATATGGTTACACAAATAATGCCTCCCATCTGTTTTTCAGTAGATAGATAGCAACATTTCTCACCCCTTACTCAGAACACCCTTCTCTTCAAGTGGAGAGATCGTGTTCTAGAAACAGATTAAATACTCCCATGTTCAAGAAGGAAGCCATTTAAAAGCATTTTAAAGTGTGTATTTGTCTCCTGGCCAGTTGTCAGAGTAAGAGAAATAATGTTTAACTTTTACTCTCAAATCCAGAGACAAAACGTTTCCCACAGCTGGCCAGTCACTCGATCTTCAGTCCTACACTTCTTCACTTGCACACACATCAAAGCACCATTTCTAGTCATGAATGAAAAGCAAATCTCTACCCAGCACAACTGCAAACACAGCCTGCAGGGCATTTCCATGACGACACTTGATGAAAATGGAATAATCAAACCCTTTGAAACAGGAAAAAAATATCCTAATTATTATCAGTCTGATCCTGTAGCACAAACCTTTTCCTCCTTTCAGCCTACCATGGAACAGAGGGCGTTTTGCCACTGCCTGGTATCTGCACAGAGCTAAGCGTGCTCCCTGCACAGCACATTAGCTCCTGCCCTCCAGGAGCTAAATGTAAGCCTTCAGCTTGCTATTTCCCTATCCTTCACCAAAGATAATGGCTATAAACTGTCATTAGCTGGTACCTCTGAAATTTTATCTTCTCATGTACAGCCTGGTGAACATCTGCATAACACTACACCGCTTCCAAGCGCCTTCCAGTACTAAGACCAAAAGTGGGAAAGACATGAATTTGGAATTACATTACACTGCACTGGAAATAACATACACCATGAAAAGACAACTATGCAGAGATGCCTGAAAAGACCGGTTACAATCAATAGAATAATTTGCCTTTACATCAAGCTCACAGCAAAAATGGCCTCTCGAATTTTTGCTGAGCCAGCACTGCAGTGTAGTAGACTCAGATCATTCACAAAGAATAACAATTGTGTCACAAATTCCTGAAAGGAACAAAAGAGTAGTTTTGCTTAGATGGCACTGATGCTAAGATTCCAAGTCCCAGCAGCTCAGAGCACTAACAGTAGGATGGAGACTATTACAAATTGAAAACATGCAGTTTATTCACCATGTCAAACAACAGCCCTGCTTATAGATTTTCATTGTAAACTGTACAGAGGTGTAAGGGAGTGAATAACAAGTCTTAACCAGCCTGAATGCCTTGTGGAAGTAGCTGCTGATGCACCTCTAGACAAAATATCATGGGTGATTGTCTTCAGAAAGCTCATGTGTTTTAGGAAGCACAGAAAGAAGCATCACTAGATCACCTCTGTCCACTGTAAATATATATATATATATTTTAAATCAACAAACAAAACAACCCCACTAATATTCTCACTGCATCATGTCTTCTAAGCTTAAGGTTCAAATGCAAGATGAAATTCTAATACAGAAAAAATACTTAAAGCTTGGGAACCGTGAGTTAAAACAACTTTTTATTTAAGTTACTCAGTCCAGAATCAGCTTCCTACAAAAAAGTGAACAGTTTCATCATGACCCCCTCTCCTCACTCATCTGTAGTAATAGGTCTCGAGCCTAAAAGAAAACACACACATGCACACACACTCCTTCCCCTGAGTAGCCAAGGTTAATCTCTGTCAGTAAGCACAGGCTTCACCCTTCACTGAAACAAGCAAGTGCTGTGGAGCAGGTCCTAAGATTTAGAGGACGAGGCCAGAGACAAACGTGCTCAGGCAAATACATGCCTAACAGGCAACAGGCTTGCTGATAGGCTGTAACAATGCTTGGTTTCAAGGTATTGCCAAAATTTCTGGGGCTCTCCTTCTGCTTGCTCACCTCCAGAAAATATCAAGAACTGTCTGTATCCCTATTTCTTTTCTGCTCTCTGCCAAACTAAATATGAGAGCTAGTTTGTGCATGACTCACAGAAGGACCGAATTCTGCCTGTGAACCAACTCTTCATAATACACACTAAGCTTTTTGGAGATGACTGTTGAAAGCACTCTGCAGTTGCTGATACACTAGTTCTCAGAAGAGCTCTTCTTTGTGGACAGACAACAGTTATCTGTTTTATAAATAAAACAACTGTGGAAGCTGAGTTGCCAAAACAAAGCAGCATGCTACCTTCCCATGTCCACTCAGTCATCAGCAAAGGCAAGTCTGCAAGACCAGCAGGCTGCCAAGTGTGCAGTGCTCATCTGTCACGCTGTCATCCTTCGAGATGAAATGCACTACAGATACAAAAAATTTGAAATATTTTATTTCTGAAAACTCAAAAACAATACTTGATTTTTTTTTTTTTTTTAAGTTAAAAATATACGTTAGCCACTTTTGCTGTGTTACTCTTTAATAAAGTCCTTGGTACGCCGCTTTTTGGGGGAACTCACTGAACACTTCTCTTCTGTGTCTTGAAAGGCACTGTCAGAGTCAAACTCACAACAAGCATCAGCTGCTTCCAAAAGTGCAACATCAGTATCATCTTTGCTGTCAGAGAAGGTCCTCTGGAAAAGTTCATAAATGGTCTTCTGTTTTGGATCCGGCTGAGAAATTAGAACAGATGGAAGATGTATATACACTGTCATATAAAAATCAAAGTGAGAAACAACCAAAGTGTAATCTCACATTTCTAGTTCCTTCCCAGCTTTACTACTCAATACAGAATTCAAGCCCAGAACAGATTGGCTTTACTTGGGTGATTCAAGATCCATCTGAATCTGAACTCTACACAAGGTCGTATGTCCTTACTTTCTGTCAACAAAAAGTAAATATTCAAAATACTGTTATGTTTTTAATGAGAAGAAAAGAAAGGATGCGAACTCTGTGGAAAGTAAATAAAAGACACTGATTCGATAGGAGTTGGACATTTTGTTCTGTGATACTGAAGGCAGAACAGGTGTTAGGTCAGCCTACCAATTACACGCCAATCTAGATGTACACAAGCCAAAACCCATTCAGCCTCTCCTGGGGAACACCAACATTTTTTCGGGTCAGTTACCTTAGGATAGTAATTAGTAGATTCAGCTGTATTGGAGAAATTGGTTTCTGAAAGCCCCGCTTCTCCCAGCACTTTTATTTTCTCTTGAATCATTGGCCTAGAAGAAATAAACAGTTATTACTGGAAGGAAGAAAGTAACATGCAAGATTCTGTGGCCCAATGAGAAGCATGTTCAGTCATTTACTATGTGTAGATAAAAAAAAAAAAAGAAAAAAAAAAAAGATGTAGCAGGAATGTAAAGATGCCTTTTCTACCAAAGCCTGTTAGCTTCTTAATCTGTGTTCGCTTGCTTATGATGGTTGTACGCTGCTTTGGGATATCAATTAATCCATGAAAGTATCAGTCCAATTTAAATAAGTGACATATAAGAGAATGTGATTTCAGACTATTAATAGCTGGAAGAGTTGCGTATTCAGGAGGGAAAGTAGTTGGCTGTGGTAACACTGAAGGTATGAAGTCAGAAAAAGAAGATGCAGTTAAAGGGAAACCGAATTGCCTATGTGTTGAGTCTCCAAGGCAAGCAGCAGTATAACACCTGTCAACAGCCACATAAGCATTTCTGGGGTATCTCCCATTGTACTGCAGAAGTAAGAATCCATTGCTGAGTCAAAATGTCTAGTGAAGTTCCAGCAGCATCTCCACAATGAACACCAAATATCCTTGTCTTTTTGTTCTTTTTTCTTGCCTTTAAAAATGATGACAATATCTGTCTTTGAAGAGCCACATTTCCTTCTAGCTAAGCATTAATGACTACATAGACAGCATTTCACAATACAGGCAGAATTACTGTCATTATATTTCTGTGAAACGTGGGCGATGCATCAGTTTCCAGATCCCTGCATTGTAGGGTTATAATTATTTGCCATCATGATATTCTAGAAACTGGACAAGTTCATTTACCCCACTTGTTCCTTTAAATGAGGTAATAAAGAAGTAATTTTGGACTTAAAATGAACCAGCTGGTGGATAATTTATTTTGGTCATTTGCAAGTCAGTTCCCTTGCAGCAGAAATGATTCCTCAGATTCTCCACTCCCCCAGGATGTCAGATTCCCTAGCCCCAAGGGCTGCAGTGACAGTTCAGACCCCATTTACTCAGAGATGCATCAGCAGTGTTTCTTTAATCTCTACCAAAGGGCTTACTGAAGAGCAAAACAAAAGCAACAGTGCAGACATCCTCTACATCCCCCTGTCGAAGTGCTCCCCAATCAGCCAGACTGCTCCTCAAACTTGATCCACAATACTCACAACTGACTCACATCCAATCTCCAATACCTAGTGGGTTCACTGGAACATACTGAACACTTGACAGTACCCCTGCATCAGAACCCTCTGCACTGTATGTGAGAAACATTCTTGTCTTAGAAGCTGTGAAGGTTTTAGATGCATCACTCTTCCCAGATTTTTTTCTCAGCAGCCCCTTCTTTGCCAGATAATTCCTTGTATTCCACTTGTGTATCATCCACTTAGTTGTAACCACTGTGACACTGTGCTGACTGTCACCATTTCACTGCAGCCCTGGCTAGCAATTGCTGCTTCTTTCCTTCCAGACTGTGGAGACCAACACTAATATTAAGCAACTTCTGTGTCACATGTGACGCACTGAAATTAGGTAGCAGGACAACCAAAGAGACACTCCCTACCATAAAAAGTCATCTGCTGTGCCTCTAGCCACCAAGTAGTGTACATTAACAGAGCTGGTCTGTCCAATTCGATGCGCCCGGTCTTCTGCTTGGATCAAAACCTTTATGTAAAAACATTACAAAGAAAATCAATTGAAAGCTCCAACATCTAAGGAATAACAAACACTAGAGAACAGGGAGATCTCCTTCCTTGTGCTTTGTGACTACTTCTTATCTGGATCCCATTAAGTTCTGCATCCTTCAACACAGACTAAGACAAAAAGTCACCTACTGCATCAGGTTGACTAAAAGACACCACGCATTTTTCAAAAGATGCCCTAAATCCTCTCCTCCTATTGAATTTCAGTAATCTGGGGCTGAGGAATGTAGGACTCACTCCCATAAGACTGAGTATACAACAATTGAGAGAGATGCTTGAACTGCATACGGTATGGGGTGCAACCTGTGTTGTCCACAGCCTGCATTCACTCTCTGTCAAATACACTGTTAATATACTGAGATGATACTTGAAATACAGAGACCTTGTTCCTAGGTGTTTGCTGCCAGACGAAAAGCTGTACAAATGTGGCTGAGATTAAGGGAATTGAATAAACAGACCAAGAAAACCTACACTCCCTCCACTTTCAAAGCGAAGTGCGGAGTCAGCATTGATGATGGACTCATTCAGATCTTGGCTGAGCTGAGGGAGCTGTTGAGAGTTGTCAAGAAACAGCAGCATGTTTCCCTTTCGTGCTATGTTCTCCAGCCAGTAAACAGTGTAACCAACCACAATGGCTCAAGCCTCAGGTGCTTGAACAAATAGCCACCTGAGAGATAACAGAAAAACCCTAGAGAAAGTTTCCTGCCCTCACATCTCCCCCCAAGAACTCTCCAGGCAGCATCCAGCACCCATCCCCTCCAGGATTTGTACCCCTGGATTCCAGAAGAGCTCTGCAAACACCACCAGGTCCGCAGCAGACAGTGTCAGGCCCATGTTTGCAGCAGTGAGGGACAGAACAGCCACAGCCTGTTTCTCTGAGAACTGGAACTTCTGGCACAAAGACTGCCGTTCAGCTGACGGTGTAGAGCCATCAATGCGGATGTAGTCGAAATGCTGAGAAAAGGCAGAGAAAGATCCTCCTTAGCAGTCTTTCCTGCATTCATCTTCCACATTTTAATGGATTCTATTTCCCTTCCCCATACTAGAACCTGGAAAGTAAAAACTGCAACTACTGTCTTTTTAAAAGCTCTCTCAAATTTTAAGGCACTGTAGTTCAACATATAACATACTCTTCCTCTGCTAACAATATCTGCCTTGTTTCTGTGTCCATTGCTCCCCTATCAGACCTGAGCAACAGGAAGAACATCACCCCAGCTGGCAACTCAAGTACAACAGAAAGGGAAATGGCTAACAGAAAGATGAATGCTACATGCGTGCATGTGCTATGACAGCTACAACCTTGCCAACTTCCTTAAGTCTTCCTCTACTTACAAAAGGAGGAGATGAGATCCTGGTAGCATCAGGAGAGACATCCAAGTTTATACTTGGATGATACAGGGCTATAACCTCAGGGTTCAGCCTCCTTGCTCTGCTGGAGAATGCTGCCACAAAGGCAAAGTCACTGCTGCCACTGTATTTTAAAGCTAAGAATATTAACTTAAATCGTCATTCACACTGCCCCAACGTGACTAAGAACTCTTTAGGAATGCCCATAGAAATCTCTCATGAACAATTAGTGCCAGCATTTTTGAAGTAAGAGAAATTACTGCCCAGATACAAGGGTTCTATACCATAAGAGTACTGTAGTACAAAGGAAGGCAGCCATAGCTGGGCTTGGGTTGTTATTACCTTTCCCTCTCTGAGGAAAGCTTGGAGGAAAAAGTAGAAATGGCCACACAGGTTAATTCTACTCCAGAAATTATCTAGCTCCAGGGCAGATGATGAAGGTCAGCAAAAAACAACAAAAGCCACTCAGCTAATTCAGAGTGCATCTCATGATGCTCTGCTCAGCTCCCTTGGAGAAGGGCATGCTCAGACGCACAGCAAGTACAAATGATCTCCGTCCATATCTTTCATAAAATAGATGACTAGACCTAACTCTGGGGAGCTCTTAAACGGCTTTGAAGCTGCAATAGTGATAAAATTGGGAAAATTCAGGCATTACTTACTTTCTTCTCCAGCTCTTCAACTATTGCATCCAGCACTACTTTATGATGAGCAAACACGAGGAATTTATCTTTCCCACTTTCTAGTAACTCCAAGATGTATTCTCTATATTAAAGAGGAGAAAAAAAAACAAAACACAAGTTCTGAACTATCTGCTGACAGAATACAGGCATTGCTTAAAACAAATTTTAAATCAACTTTTTACCCAACAGAAACTAGAAACTAAGTTAGCATAAACTGTTGCTGCAAAATGCAAATAACAAGACAAGTCTCCTACAGATTGAAGAAAGACCCATTCATTTTCTTCACATCAGCTGGACAGCTGCCCACATCTATGCTTGTTTATCATTGAGAAACAATTTAATATATTCTACTTGACTTATGGCATCCCAGACCAATCACATGGAAAGTACCTATGCTTTTTGACAATCTATTTGTCTTTCTGTATTTCTGACTTGTGCTCAATCACAGATGATCAAAATTTCCTATCTTCTATAGAATAGCAAATAGTTGTTCTAGACCAAGAATGTCAAGTTCTTTGTTAACCACAACGCAGCTTAGATCAGCAGCAACTGGCAGAAAACACCAAGCAAGATCCCCAGCAATGTATTAAGATGGATCAAAGTTTTTCAGACAGCTCACTGAATTCCATGATGTTCAGACCCCAATTATATGATAATACCATTTAAGAATTAAATCTGGATTTCTTTAACTTCTCAAAACAAATATCAAAGTGAATCCCCATTTATCCAGTTACAAAATGGCTGTTTTCTCAATGACTGCAGAGCAGCCATGGACAACACTGTCATCAGGGGTAAGACACAGAAGGTGCTAGTGATCATAGGAGAGTACCATTAGATAGATGGAACTTACGTTAGCATCTTACACAAAGTAACACTTTAAATGCTACTAAATATCAGAAAAAGAAGTGGACAAGCTGCTACACCTCTCAGTATTTGCAGAGTCAGGTAAACAGCACAACATGGTTTACTCAGCTCAAATCTGCAACTGAATATAAAAGGAAGAAACTCTACTAACTGTTCAGTAACACAAAAAGAAGAAAACCCCTCTACAAGAGCTGGGACTCTGAAGTGAAGTTCTGTGCCAAACAGGCAGATTTTGCAGCAAGGTCTGAGACTGTGGAATCACACAGTGCACTTCAGCTGGTCCTTACATTCAAAGCACTGAGGAAAAGTAAGCTGTTTTCATGTTACCAGCACACTAATTAAAAAGTCTAAATGAACTACAGCAACTCCTTAGCAGTCCCAGAAGAAAGAATAAGGATGAAATGGCTTTACAACACACTGAAGGACATTTAGAAGGTCATCTGTGAGAAAAAACATTTGCTATTGAGGTCCAACACTGAGCCCTGTGGAAGGGCCAAGAACTTCAGTAGGGGCTGTGACACCCTTGGAGAATGGAACAACTAGAGCTCAGTCCATCTCATAAGCTTTGTGACTCAGGGCTCCTGCTGCAGTACTACTGCGGTATTTGACTTCTCAAGTTCTGTTGATACTTTTAGTTTCATTGCTCCACCTCCCCATAAACTGAAACAGGGTCTGGAGCAGGGAGTCTAATCCAAGTCCCATACATCAAATAATTTTCAGTGGTTCAAATGACACAGTTTAGATCCATATCTGGAACGAAATCAGAAAACTTGTTAATCCTAGGAATGCCAAGAGAAGGAAACCTTTAGTGCACTGTAATTAAAATCAATTTTTTTAAGCTGGCTTGCGGCTATTCTTCATGTCCCTACATTGTTATCTCTAAGGCACTGTTTTCCTGTTCTCAGCAGAAAAACACATTTTAGTAGGCAAGAATGAAGCAGTGACAAGCAGCTTACATGACTGAGTGGATTTTAGCTTCTGCTGTTCTGTTGTAGAAGAGGAGAAGAGCTTCCTTCTCCTGTTGTTTCTGCAGAGAGAAAGAAAAACAAATGTGAGTCCCAGTAATGCCTTCTCTCCCTTCTTGCTTACAGATCTAGGTTGGCTGCTGTAGCTCGTATACACTTCTCTAGAAAAAAAATGAACCTAATAATATAAAACAAAAGGAGATTGGATGGGGAAGTCTGCTCACCACTGGGCACAGCACATAGCCAAACTCATTCTTCTGACACCTCCCTACCTCCTACTCAACTCCTACAAGTTGCATGACAAGCATATCACAAATGTAGTTTTAACTGATAAAGCACTTCCCAACTAAAATGACAAAGAACAACTCCCAGGTTATTACAGAACTGTGTTAGAAATTTATTTGCTAGCCAAAGTAGAAAAAAATTCCGAAAACACAGTCTTCACTTTTTTGGCTACTTCTGTATTCTACAACTCATCTTCAGTAAGACTGTTTTTATAGTCTGAATGGGATTACATGGCAAGACAGAAGAGTAGACAGAGGCGAAAGAGGCAAAAACGATAATTAGAAAGGACTAACACGAAGAAAGAGAGAAGAAATAGTATTTGACACAGAAAGGATAAAGTATACCACTTTAAAGGGAAAAAAAAAAAACCTGTTTTGATGTACATTACTTTCCAACTGTGACTTCAGCAGCCTTCCACTGTGCCTTCACACGGGGTGCAGCTCTAACTTTCATTAGAACACAGGACAGATTTTTCATGATTTTTAATTCAATTTAACCAAAGAAGAGTTCTAATCTGAAAAATAAAGGCACCTGAAATACCAATGGCTCATCACAAAAATCAGTTCTGACTTACACTTTCATATCCTTTGGCCATTTTCTTAGCTTCAGCTGCCAACATAGCTTTGGTCTTTGCATTAATGCCTTCAGGAGCTACCACAACCATTTTGCGTTGCTTTGCTGGAAGCTGGGATAGCACATCTGATTTAAGACGTCGGATCATGATGGACTCTTCCAGCAAAATTTTCAGTTCAGCTAAGTTGGATGATCCAGAATAGTCCCAACCCCACGGCATCTGGGAAAGATCAAAGCAGTTATCAGTGTCACACTTACAAGAGACTGATGCTTCTGTTCTGCAGGTGATCCAGCAGAGGAATAAGCTTTATCCAGTTTCTCTGGAGCTAAGAACTTAATGATTACTAGGAAAAGAGATGTGGGAAATATGGTGGTAAGACAGAAGGATACAAACTAATCCAAGAGAAAGTTACTCATCAACTTCCCTTTCTCCTATCAACAAGTATTCAGGAAGGTACAGGAAATGGGATTATGGAAAAAGATAGGGATCCCTCTCACGTGCCTTGGTATTTACCCTCACCCTGCCAGGTGTTTCTACTCTTGTAGCTTTGGGCAGGCCTACAGAACTCAGTGCAGTTCTGCGTACATGAATTTACCTTAGCTCTAAGCAGGGAGAAAGACAAACATCTCCAGCAGAACGATCACAAGCATCCTTAACCAAATGCCTTCACAAAGACATTAAACTTGTCTGACATACCTAGTAAACGCTAAGTAAAAATTGCCTGCTTTCCACCATGACCTGTCTCTTGGCTCTGCCATCGGCTCAGAATTGAGCAAACCATAAACAAATTTTGGTCCAAAATACATCACTCAAAGTATTGTCTTTTCAAAGCATTATCACTTCAAAGCTTCTCTAAATCAATCCTTCATTTAATCCACTTCTAAGCACTAGCCTCTGAACCCGCCCTATCCTCCAGCACCCTACACACAGACATCATCTATCTGTTCAATTCATCTTAGCTCATAATTTCTCCTACTAGTAACCCCACAGCTACTCATTTGTTCTCTGGGGACGCTAAAATGCCAACCATTACACTTTCCAAATGAAGCATCTCTCAACAACTTGTATTCAGACAGGAGACCAATAAGGTTTTTATAATGATGTAAAGGATACAGAGATCTTTTTTTCTTTGCTGAAGTTTCACAAATATATGTATGAAATAAAGCTACAGTAATCTGAAAACCAAACGCTGGCAAAGAGGATCTTCCTCAGCTCCAATTTCAAGTCTTGCTGACAGTGTCACCAAAATCCACCACAAATATAAGCTCCGATCCTCCAGCAATTCAAAGCAACCCTTATGCATGTAAATATCCTGCACTGCCTGTAAGAGGTACCCATGGTACCTCAGCACCAACCCCTTTAATCTGCTGCTCCATTCTCATTGTATCACCTTAACTGCTAAAATAGATTTAACTTGAAAAAAAATCCATATTCCCGTTATTTGCCTTCCCCAAGAGAAGTCTGCTGCAAAGCGCTATTTGAAATAAAATAGGAAAAAGCTCTGCAGCATTCACTGCATCCTCTACTTGTAGAATGGAGGAGACAAAAGTAACAATATTAGACATGAGGTTAACCACATCACTTACTGTATTAACGAATGGTGCTTTGATGGAAGAGGGACAAGGATAGGTTATGAGACAGAAAAGGGAGGAATGAAACAGGTCACAGGCAATTAAGACCTCTTTCATATATTAAAACAAGTATTCTTATTTCAGGCTGGGACATAACAGGAGAATCTACAATTCTATTGCCATATTGCAGTGATGAGAACCATTAACTAACTACAGATTCTGGCACCTGTAGCCACCATTAAAACTCATTTGACTTAATGTATTCCTATGTAATTATGGTACTTTCTGATTATCTGTAGTAGGTTCATTAAAGCTAGAAATAATTCAAACCATACATACAGAACCAGACTAAGTCCTGTAAAGAATTTTGGCTCTGAAAACAGCCCAGTGGTATATAGCTACAGGTAATAAACACATTTGGATCTAAGCCAAGCCTCCAAAAGCCACCATGGTATAACTGCTCTGCTTCCCTGAAACCAGGGGCGCAATGCAAGTCCCTTGGGACCATGGAAAGCTGGCTCAAGTCTAGCTAGGTTCATTAGCTTCAGACATGCTTCAATACAGCTAACAGTGCTCAGCCCCAAGTCTCTGTGCCCTCCTTCTGCACTGCTTAAGAATTCTGACTCAGCGGAATAGATGTGCAGAGCCAAGAAGGACCTGGTGCTGCATCCAGCTTGGTCACACTGCTCAGTGCTGACAGTGAATGAGCAGGGATCAGTGCTGAGTGAGCAGCTGAACAAGACCTTCCACACAGCCTGGACGCCCTACACGGGCTGCCACATTCTATTCACACAGCACACCTTCCACTTTTCATTGCCATCATGGACAAATGATATATATATTTTAGATTCACATAGTACAGTTCATTTCAGAAGACTAACATCATCATGACTGGAAGAACGAGGCAGAAACAGAGCCAATACAATATCTACTGTCATGCTAAGAAGTATATACAGGCAGAATGGAATTTTCAGATAACTGTCTTTCTTTTATGGTGATTGTGTTGCTGGAACAACCTGCAAACAAGAAAGCATACTAGTTTTGTGTTTACCTAGTTCATGATAGATAATTATTCTTGCAAGTATTAAAATAAGTTTTATTGTATATTACTATGAAAAAAGAGAGGGGAAAAAAAGAGGAATATTTATTTTGCCAAAATACACATCTGGCTTTGATCCATAACATTCCAGAACAAATGCATCTGTGATTTTCTTAAAGCATTACAGCATTTTACATGAGTCAGTAAACTTAATACACTGTTAGCAGAAGCTGCCAAACTCTCACAAATTTAGAGCCTGTGCTCAGATAGAAATTATTTAATATTTGCCAACATCACCGAGTTGGAAAAATGAATTTGCAGCACTTATTACAGGGAAACAGACCTGTGCTGTTTTGTAAATATACAGGTGACATTTCACTTGCTACGTTTTTGAGAGTATTGATGCTGGGAGGCTGAATTACAAAATGACAAACTTTTATATCTTTTCTAATCACACCTGCCAGGTACCTGCAATTTTCTGTTAAGTAATCTATTCTCTTCAAATGGAAAGTTGTCAGATTTTAGTTTAAAATTGAATGGTACACAGGTTTGTCAGTTTTTCCTTAATCAAATTTATTACTAACACCAAAACATTTTTATACAGCACCTTTCATTCTGACAGATCTCAACAGCTTTGCAAAACCTCTCTGGTTCTGTGCAATTCCATCCCCCCTTATAGTGCAGCCACTTTCAGGACAAAAAGAAGCACCTATTTGAATAATGACAGCAAAAGTACCACAACAGCTCTCTGGAGAGGCTGCAACTCAACACGATCTCATGTTAGAGCTGCAAAAATAAATGTGAGGGACACACTACAATCACCAAAGCACCTTTCAGTTTACTCATAGCTGAGAGGATCTAAGGCAACTCAATATGCAGTAGTCCTATTTTTAACTTGGCTACTATCCACATCCCTTCATTTTCAGCAGTCCCACTTCTGCTCTAAATAAGCAAATTCTTCCTAGGTTCACTCTATAATTTATTGACACTGACTGTAGCAAAACATCCCAGGAGAGCACCGAGAAGACCAGTAATGTTCAAATGTCTAGTAGAGATGGGTCAAATGGAAATAAAATTGTACTACAAACCCTACAGAGGCTTTGAAGAGGAACTGATACAGACTGTGGCCCACACCCTGAGTTTCACTGTGGGCTGAAAACTCATTTATACAGAATACATTGCTGCAACCTGAACTGTGCAGAACAATTTTATTTCTTTTATCCAATTACACGTCTTACCTGAGGTCCATATGCCTTGTAATTGAAGTAACAGCAAGTCATGCAGAACTTTACCCTCAAAGGGTTTATGAAACTCCAGACTTATTTAGACTCACAATCCACCTTCCTTTTTACTGCAGAAAGCCAGTAAGATTCCCTCTAGAAAGCATGCTGGACACTGTTCAGACAGGAATCTCTCAGCAAAGATAATGTAACTCAGCAGAATAACTGCCCCCTCCCTCCCTCTGAGCTCTTCATCCACACAACTCCTACGATGGATGAAGAAATAAGAAGTTTCCATCATCTGCCAAGAAAGCAGTGCTTTGCTAACATTAATGGTGTTATCTTCTAGAACTTATGCTCTATATCTGTGATTCTGCACATTAAATGGTGTTACTTTAATCAATGATATCAGTGTTATCAGTACCAAAGCCAATGAACTGCACATCTATCTTGTACATCTGGACAAACATAGAATAGCACTAAGCTAGCTACAAAAGCTGAAGTGGACATTCAGATCTAGGGAAAATGGGCTTGTCAACTTCTGATGGAACTGCATCTTCCTGATGCAAACTCAGCATACATTAGCTACACCAAAGAGAAAAAAATAAAAAAAATCAGTAAGCACAGCATCAGTGCCCTACAAATAGATACAACTATTTTTATGGCATGCACTGATGATTTTCATTCTTCTGTAAATATTTTTGAGTGTACACATGGTCATTTGGCATTTCCAGCCACTCTGCTGAAATTAAGTTATTGCCCAGTCTTAGACAAGATGAGGCACAAGAATGGCTTACTTGAGAATAAAGCAGAGAGAGCAATTTTATGCAGTACGTGTCCTTTCTCACACTGCCAAGCCACTGTAACTGCTACATACTTGTCCTGGAGGAGCTAGAGAGCAGGCCAGATTAGAAGGGTCTCGTTCCAAACGAGAACTCAGTCTGTGCAACCAACACAAAAGATTCCAGAACCTTGCTGTTAACAGGCAGAAGCAACAGCTCTGCTCATAGCAGCGTGTTTCCAACACACTCTGCAGCCTGAGAAATTACAAAGCCAAGGGCAGCTGAATTTCCTGTATGTCAAGATCAAGTCAGAGTCCCACCATCATAGCTGCAAGAACTAACGCTGCAAAGCCAAATTCTTGCAGTGGTTGCACTCAGTGACTCTGCTAAAACCACTGAGAGCAGCTGCCAGGGATAAGAGAAGTTACTCTGTCTTCAGGGTATGTTGGGAAAAACATCCATTTCATAAATTGGTAGAGAACAGAATAAATAGATGGACCGCAGGTCTTTTTTTTTTTTTTTTAATAAACTTCATCTTACCTAGCGGCATTACATTGTTAAAATGTATGTTAAGTGTAAACTGTAAAATGTTGAAAAGAAGCCTTACATTGTTAAAATGGTCACTAAACCAGACAATAAATTGTTTTTTAATCAATTAGCTCAATCCTGCAGCTGCTTAAAATGACCACACTGTATCCACTTAGAACTCTTAGCAAGTTCTTGTCAGAACAATCTCTTAACCCACAAGCTATGGCTACTTCAGCTTTTAGCTTTTTATTTCCATGCTCTTCCAGGGCAGAATTTGACAAGAAGCTTTACTACCTCTTTATCTCAGGCCTACTTCTTATTTGCAGTACTTACAGCTTCTAAGGTTGAGAGCCTTCAAAATACCACTGCAGAGCAAGACCTTCTCAAAAAGTAATATCAGAAAGGGAAAGGAAGGCAAGAAAGAAACACTCCAATTAAAACAAAACAAACAAACAAAAACCCAATAAAATAAAATACTGTTTGGAGAGTCCAACTTTGTCATTTTCCCACCATCCCTCTGAAGTACCTTCTTTGCATCACAGTAGCGGAGCCCGAAGGTGTGGAACTGTGGAAAGAAATCTGGCTGAACAGCTGCAATCTGCGTGTAGAGCTCTGCAGGCCGCGACATGGCAGGGGTTCCCGAAAGTAAGATCACTCTCCTTGCAGCCTAGAAAGGAAAAATGGGACATCCCTTATCGTACAGTTGACAACACAGATGACATCTGCAATGAGGTCATCCCTGGCCCCAGTAGAAAGCCCCAGGGCTGCTGTCCTATCATCATAAATAGAGAAATATTTCACTTTCCAAAGATGCTTTCGGCCTTCACTTTCAGAAGGCTCCCAAGGACGGTGCTTAAAACTTCTAGGAGGCAGGACAAACTGTATCATTTCTTATTCATCATGCACATGCTGGAAGAGGACATCAATTTTTATGACAGTTCTTTCTGAATTGGCATTTACGCACGAGACGCATTAATACCTTATGTCTGGCTCAACATTTCATCTGGCATTAGGATGTCACAAGAGCATGACACGCACTCCTCTCAGGTACATCTCACCTCCAAAATAAATTCTCTTGTAATAAACCTGCCACAACAAGCCACAAGCAAACTGTCTTTCTCACAAAAGCAGAAGGGATCGAGAAAAATAGAGTTTTTCATGTTTTTAGGGCATTTTCTTTTTAATTCAACTAGGAAGGAGAGAAAGATGATGCTGCCTGAAGAAGGCTGCCCACCTAGCAGTCATTCTGAGTTTAAGCACAGCTTGCTGGACGCATGAGGTAATCAATAAGAAATCACTTAAAAAAAAAAAAACAACTGCTCTTTATTGGATATAGGTGGGAGGGGTAGACAAACAAAAAGAACCCACACAGTAATCTGAAGTAGGTGCTCACAAAAAGTGAGGAAAGAAATAATTACACCATAGACATAAAAGCCTCCAAAATGCATTTCTACCCTCTTATATTCAGCATTATCCAATTCTATTATTAGATGAGAGCAACGAATTTCTACTGCTGTAAATTCACGTATAGTAGTTAAATTACAAATGCCTTGTAATTTCCTGCATAGTTTAAAGCAGGTTCATTAAAATAACAAAAAGATTCTTGAGTGACATCTGTACCAGCAGCTCATTCATATTTAAATGAAAAAGAAAATGAAATTCTTTTATCATTTCACTGAGATCTACCAGTCACCCAAATCTATTCAAGATGATTCATCAACTCACCAACCAAATGTGATAGGAAAAAAGAGAGTTCACAGATCAGCTACCGGAAATTAATTTCAGGACTTTATCAGATATTTATATACAGGCTG
The DNA here is from genome assembly GCA_037305975.1 of Chrysolophus pictus. Classification (NCBI taxonomy): domain Eukaryota; kingdom Metazoa; phylum Chordata; class Aves; order Galliformes; family Phasianidae; genus Chrysolophus; species Chrysolophus pictus. Next base: position 14,130,866 of record CM074582.1, on the reverse strand, counting down.
TAACCAAGGTGGAACTTGCCTTCCCCCTCTGTTAAACAGATCAGAAGGAAACGTGACGACCAAGAGGATTGCACAATTCTCACAAATCTTAAAAAAAGCAGGATATTTATCACACAAAGTAAGAAGAGGTATCTAACCTTTTGACATATCAGAAAGGTGTAAGTTCACACAAGACAGAGATCCCTACACTACTCAAAAGAGGGAAGGGTGACAGCCAGTGCTGGGAAAAAAGACAAGATGGAGGTTGCAAGACTACATGCTTGCACAAGAGAGCATATCAAGGTCAAGATGAATGGGAGGGAACAGCACAGCTGAGACATTTCCAAGCAGTGCATACACAGACCAGGAACATACTAAATGCAACATAAAATTATCTGTGTTGAAAGTTACACCACTCTCAAGGCTCTTCCTCTATGGATGGTGCTCCTCAGGAGCTGCACAAGACAAGGCTGGAATGCTAATTCCCTGGTGGTTACAACACTTGGTTGGTCTCCTTGCTCCTTCTCTAATCCCAGAATGAGTACCAAAAGGGGGAGTTCAGAAGCTACAGGTCACGTGAATTCTAACCATGTCCAGCTGTTGCTTCTTTGTTTGCATCTTATTTATGAACAGAAAAGATATCTAATCACTGCAAACACTTACCAAGGGTTGTGATACATCTACAATTAACCATTTTAAAAATCAGGAAAACTAAAAAATAAACAACTTAAAAAAAAACAAACAACCCATACTACTTAAGCAACAGCTGTGAAAAACCTGAAGAAGTTAATTTCAGAAAATGGTGTAGAACACAGGTGGTCTGACTCATTATCCAAGAATTCCTTTCAGTATTAAAAACTGTAATAGAAGGAGCCCAAGGGAGAGGGGAAAAAATCCTAGGCAGACAAGGTTTCAAGTGTTGAAGACTTAAATTCTGGGTGACAGAAATGTCTTTGATTCAACAGATCTTTCACCAGTGGCAACTCATTTTGAATACATGCCAATAAAGATTTGCTCCTGCAAATCCTGCAGAGAGGTCTCTGCTGATCACTGCTTACTCTCATTTCTCGAGAAACCTTCTGTAATGTCAAAAAGTGGGAGTTCACCCTTTTTCATCCAAGATGTATAAGAACAATATGGAATAACAACACAGAAAATATGATCACAGTGACAAACTGTGTGGACTCTTCAGCAAAAAAACGGAACTGTCATCAATTTCTATGCATCTCCACATAGAACAAATAACTTCAGCTACTAGTTATCATGCAGGCATAAAGACTAATCTTGACCAGAAGTACTCCCTTCTCTCTCTCTCTCTCATTTGTCCTTGAGACAATTCTTACAACTGCTTTCCTGTGAAACTGCTTCAAGCAAATCTGATGATGACTTGACCAGTCTGTAAACCTGAGTAACATAAAAGAACTGTGGCATTGCAGCACACACAAGACACCAGCAAGAATGATTTCCGCAGCTGTGATAACATTTACAAAAATTACTTTTGAAAGTTGAATAATTTATTAAGCCTGATGGTACTTTAGAGTTTCAAACTCAGCATCCAACTGACTGGAAGGGGGAGTAGTTAGGGGGTGGTGTGGAGTGTTATGCCACAAAACTAAACACACAAAGAGCCTCATTAACATACAATGACTGCCTCTATTGTAAATGAATTTCACAGCATGAGCTCTGCCATATGCTAACAGACTTACACTTAAAAAAAAAAAGTTTGGCTGACTCTGGCTATATAATTACTTGTGTCCCCAGTTTTTGCTTACTTTGTCATTTTGAACTGCTTAGCTAAGAACGCGTTATCCTGTGAAATTAGAAATCTGAGAGTGGCCATAATGTAATGGGGATAATAAATGTAGTAGAAGATTTGATAGAGAAAATGTTGCAGCTGTTTTGGAGAGTTTATTTCTGTACTTGGGTCAGTGTTCTTCATTTTGTAAGATGATGCGGTCATTCTAAAAAATATAAATGCTTTTCTCTATTATTAAATACACCCAGACAGAGAACTTCTCCCAAATGGTGACAAACAGCTTCCACTGAACCAAATTACCTCCCCACCTGGAGAATCAGCTTCTCTGATTTCAATACAATATTCTTCCTCACAGCAGGTAACAAGTAAAGGTTTCTTTATCCAATCCATATAGATTTGTAATGCCTAAAGATAGCAGCTATTTATTTCCTACAGAGAGATTTTTCTGTTCCCTCCTTACCTTCTACCTTCAACACTGACCTAATTCCCTTTATTATTTCTAAGCATCACTTTATTGAAAGAAGCATGCAGAGTATCAGATTCCAGCTACCCAATGTATTTGGACTTAAGTAATAGAAACAAAGAACTTTAACCTGGTATATATCAGGATGTGCATTATGTTATTAACCTGCGTAGCAGCTCAGTGAGAACAATTTCATAAGTAATATTACCCAAATCTTATGGAAAGAAGCCCATAGAGAAAACAACAAAAATAAGGCCATTTTATTTCACCAGAATCTTTGATTAAATACTACTATGTATTTCTCAGTTTCTAACTCAGTTCTTCACTGAAAACTTACTGTCATGCCTCCAGAAACACCACTCATCCATATTCCACTGGGACCTTTCTCAGTTTCCATTGCTTCGTAATTACAGAACAAAGACAATATAGCTTTTCGGCTAGTTGAAGGATGTAGAATCCTTTTCACCCAAGTCCCCAAGAGATCCCTCTACAGATCACTGAAAAACTTCCATTTCATTGTTTCTTCTTCCTCTACTTCCTTGGGGCTTTGTTGTTTTATGGCTATTGGTACCACACCTCCTCTCTCCTCAACACTCACGTTCCTGGGCCAGTCTAACCTTGGAAGGAGAAAACTAAAATGTGTCTAGAAGAGGTAACATCTTGGGAGGCAGATGCAGGACAGAGGTAAAGGAAACAAGGGGTATCAACAATAAAACCAGGACAGCAACTCAGTCCCAACCATGAAACTAAAGAGAACAGCAAGGTGACAAATTCCTATGACTGATTGTTACAGCCATCTGGGACAATCAGGCTCAGACAATAAGGGACTGGGACAAATCAAGCATGAAAACAGTGACTCAGCCAAAGCCCAACAGTATGAGGCTACTGTCACTTTGATATACATGGAAACAGGACAAAAGGACCACTCTGAACACAGGAACTTCCAGCCCTCTTGAGTGCTACAAGACATGCTGAAGCAGGGGACATATCTCACACACATACTTGCACAGACTGATCAGCATGAAAGTTACCTAAGATTGAAAGAAGCGTTTTTGCCATGTGCCAAAACATCAAAGTACAGTTTTCCACTATGGCTTTCAATCCATTTGCCTCCATAATTGTGCAGGGTCACATGCTGTGTACAGACCTGGCTACCTGAGTCCTTGTGGGCAGGTGAATCATTCTCCCCCACATACAAGTCTGCATACCCAAAAGTAAGCACATCCACAAGGAAGGTGAAGAGGGTAAGAAATGCAGCCCACACGCTTTACTGTCACTATTTCAGCTCATTCTATCATATTGTAAAGGCAAGTTCCTCTCTCAAAGTTTTGCCCAATAAAAATAAACTGAGCACATCGTGTCTTTATCCTTATTCTTATGCATCTGTTAAGGTACTTCAGAAGGTAGTAAGCATGGTTACTGCATACATCTAGGCACTATAAAAGCACACTAAGAAGTCCTTCTGGTCACACTTCCCATTGTCCTCAAGCAAAACATTACCTCTGTCAGGGTAGGCAACTAAGTATGTCATAAAAGATACTAAGTACTACACACTAAAAAAAAAAAAAAATGTTGGTGCTTCGTTTTTAAAATTTCTTAAAATGTCAAGAAGTCCCCAGCCAACAGATTTAGGCCACATGTTTATTACACGGCTCTGCTTGACAATTCTATACCACACTTGCTCTGCAATACATACAAGAGAGCAGGGGAAGACAAACTGCAACTGGGTAGTTAAAAAATACCATTTTGAAAAACAATCAGGGTCAGATATTAGAACTAAAACAAGACTTTAAATGCTGTAATCATAGATTAAATATTTCAGATGCTAGAGATTCAGCCTGGCTGTCTAACAAGGCAGATTCAAAATTAACATCCATGCTAAGTCATCTTTATTGTGAATGTGTTGATGTATAATCTGGTTATTGTGTAGTTCTGTCTAAGCATCCACAACAATTTCACTTATCATTCAAGCAGAGGAGTCACAGAAGCAGATTCTACCAAGATAAAAAGAATCCATTAAGCACCAACAGAAGGGACAAAAACATTTCAGGCTAAGAAATATTTTAATTTACATCTGCATGGTGTCATCATGGACTCAATTCTTTGTAGCAAGTAAGGACCAAGAATAACATTTGTTATGGTTTTTTTTCTCCTTTTTCTTTTCTGTCCCCAAAGTTCAGTTCAAGGCTAAGCCTTCACACTTAAAGGTACTGGGAACCTCATAGGAAATATAAACAACTACAGCAATTTAAGGAAGCTGAAAGCAGCATAATGCCAAACACAAGAATTGCTTAAAAAGTACTCTAGACATGACTTGGCTCCACAGGCTCTGGCTACAGCACTGACAAGGCTTAGTACTGTGACCTTAAAGTAGGGACTTACATGTCACAAGCACTGTACCTATCAAGAGCTTGCCTATGGAAAGAGCTGTTTCTGGTCCCTTCCAAAAGACTCACTACTGCTCTAATCCTTTTAAATGCAAGGAAAGCAAAAACAAGAACATTATCTTCAGCACTCAAATCTCTAGCAGTAATAAACAACAACTTTATCCATTCATCTTATGCAATAATGTTGAAGTATCACATAAAATACTAAAAAATACTCCCATTTTTACCCCACTTACTATTTACTACTATACAGGTGACAATGTAATTTTTACATACAGTGTTCAGGTGATGAAATCTCCTCATATCTTGGTTGGTCTTTCAAATAAAAAATTGCCACAATGTGCTACGCCAGTAGTGGGCATTCACTAGCAGTTGAGGACAAAGCTGCCAAAGGAGTAGATTTAGAGCAAAATACATGTTGGAAAGCAAGAAGAGCTAATGAGTGGCTATTACAGACAACACTTACTGCAAAAATTACAGTCAGGAAAATACAGTTTATGTGAACATATAGCAGAAAATGTTCTCTAAAGGTTCTGGTCCTGTCTTACTGCATGCTTCTTACACGTGAGAAAACGCATGATGCAAATATGAAACTCCTGACTGAAAATTCAGTTTCAAAAGCACAAGATCTCAGTGCTTTAAAGACCAGTGATGTGACAGCATAAAACCATAAATTCTCACTAAGTTCATACAGGCAATTAACCTCTATATAACAGGTACCATCTTTCACATCTTATAGCCTGCAAATAATTTTGACAAGCTGATCCTTTCAAAGCTACAAATAGGAAAGGAGACCAATTTTTGAGCATTCTGCAAAGAGGTAAAAATTGTTACTTTCTGCCATTTGTGGTTGGACACCCCTTCACCCCTTTGAGTCTACTTCAAAATGCTCATAAAATCACATCTCCTGCTTAGTTTCCAAATACTCAAGGACTGTCACTAGAAATCACTAAAAGCGATTTGGAAAGCCAAGAGAAGACAAGAGAGAATTTAAGGAGAATGATGAAGTTACTAAGGACAACCACCTTTGCCCTATCATTAAAAATCTTGCATATAAAAGTTGACTACTGTAAAGCCATCATGGATCAAACCTTCTCTTTATATACAAATACTGATAGCTATTGAGAAAAAAACTGCATTTGCCTTGTTCTAACGAACAGACTTTGCAGTGTCTAGAAACTACTGCTACCTTTAATCTCTGAAAGGCTACTAGAGACAATTTAGCTCTTTGATCCCAGGACCACAGGCAGATATAAAAACTCACATTTCTCCGATATCAGCTCAATATTTCTTCCCTTCTATGGGTCACTTGCCTTGCTTACCTCACATCCCACCATTTACTACTAGTTCTTTATAATTAACCAGCAGAAGTGCTCCTGTACCCCAACCACACAAGTACATTGGAGGCTTGCAGTAACAGAGCAAAGGTTAAACTAAAGCCAAGGAAGGTACCTACGTAAGGTCATTTTGATATGTCACAGTGATTTGAGAGCCAAGAAGTAATTGATTATGACAATTTACATGAAATAAGCTGCACTGATAATACTATATTCTTTCTACTCTCCATGAATATATTCGGTAAGTTTTGACATTCCCTCTTTCCCATCACCATGCAACCAGTGGCTGTAATACAACTATATCAACGGAGGTACTTGTATGGGAACTGCTGAATCACAACCTGAACCTCTGATTGATCACCTGAGGTGAGCAATGAGTCAGCCACGGGAGCACAGGTGAAGGCAATTCACCTGTGCTGCCAGAAGGGGTGGAGCCTGGCTGCACCTCTCCTAGACCCATCTAAGAGCTGACTACCAGTAGGGAAGGATCTCTTCTGGAGATCCCCTCCTCTGGAGTTTGATAGCAAGCCCAGGACATAGGTAAGCATTCTATCTATTCTCTTTTGGTATAATAACTGCTTAGCCACACTCTCTGGTATATTTCATAATTTTAACATCTGTACATTCATTGATTATACAGTACTGAAGTTCTTTTATTGTATGGAAATTAGTGATCAAGTCAGAGACAAGTTTTGTTCTTAAAGCAACAGTTACTTGGACTTCCACAAGCACAACAGAAGAATTCAGCTGCTGGCTCAAACAGTAACACTGCTTGGGGAGTCTGGCCTTAGCTGCAGGAGGTTTGGCATGCAGCATACATACCTTAAGTAGAGGCATGGCAGCTCGGCATCGTGCAGTTTTCATGTTCTTTAGGTAATGAGATTCATCCTGAAATAAAACCAGCATGAAAATGAAGACCGCTCTGATCCACAGTCCAACCGCAGACTAAAGAACAAATTCTCAGTGCTCTCAGCTATCTAATATTACAAGCCTGCCATCCCAGAGGATATTCCAAGTACTGAGATAGTCGCATCAAAATCTCAACTAGAAGACAGAATGGAGAGTAGCAGGCTTCCTACGTTCAAACCCATAGTTGTAACTGAATGGAATGGAAATCAAACCTTAAGGCCATGAATCTCAAATGACTACAGGCAAGTAAAAAGAGCTGGACAGAGACAGGTGGATAAACATATTCTACCAACAATGCTTGTTTGCCCCAAATTTCCACTTCGATGCCCTTTTAAATGCAGCAAACACAGGAGGCCTATACATTGTTATTTCCCTAAACAAAGAGGTTAATAAAAACAATACGGGGGAAAAAAAAGAAATCTAATTAGGATCCAACTGTTCTGCTGATAGGGCTCACCAGGTGGAAAATAGCCTCCTACTTGAGGTGTCACACCCAAACAGCCTTCATTTCTTCTGCTGTAGCAAGGCAGACTTGGACACAAAAAGTAATTGACACCCTCCAAGGGTACATTCTCATCTTTCCATATGTGGATGAGCAAGCAACCACGTATGCTTAGTACAACTGCTCAGTCTCTTGGGTACAGCCTTCTCCTTCCCAGTTAACAAATAACCTACATGAATAGCCCCAGTCAGTGAAAGAATATTAAATGTAAAAGCAGGGAAGTTCAGCATTCAGTAGGACTACTTAAATCTGTAAAAACATACAGGGTCCAAATCTGAACACACAAAGATACAGAAAGAACATCTGCAGCTCAGGGGATTCCAATACAGCAGCCCTAGAGCCCAAGTCTCTTTACAGAAAGCAGCAGCCCAGACAAAGCAAGAACTGTATTTCCACTCTGAATGTCTTGTATGGAAGGGGACCAAGGGAAATAAAATTAATTCCCTCATGAGCAGTTTGGTCTCCAAAGCCCTCATCTACTCCCATATTCCCACATGATGCTGAGAAGAAAAGAGCTATTATGTTTCAAGTGTCATACTCATGGAGACAGGTGGATCTGTTTCCTGAAAACCACGCTGTGAAACACTTGCAAGAAGGTATATAGACACTTCTAGTCTTTACAGTCTTTAAAGCTGGATTTGAAACATAAGGTGTTTCAAATTTTTAAGAAGTGAAATCTAGAAAAATGCCTTTTACCACAATTCCTAGAAAGGTGAAAAAATAAGTTTCAAAACCATTTACAACAGTAGTGATACATGTGATCAATGAAAGCTTAATGCACACTATCGGTGGTACTCAAACACAGGAAGACTTCTTGATGCTTCACCCACATACTTGGTGTTGACAAGTTATCTGGCTTGTTGGATAAACATTAAAATCAAACATCAAGTCCAATTACCGCAAAATGACATAATTCCTAAGCTAATGTACTGACATACCACATCCAACACCTTAGTCTTCTGTAAGGAACATACCCATACCCAATCACAGTGAAACCAGGGAGGCACCCTCACCAGTAAAACAGAAAATACAGCCACAAGAATCAAAAAGGTTTCAGAGAACTCTGCTGTTTCTGCTCACAGAGCTGTAATCACAGTCACAATTCTAAGACAATTTCAGTCCTAAAAATGGCCTGCCTTACACTTCTCTGCTGTACAATCCTAAGGATACCCCATTTGCAGTATATAATCAACTTCAAAACTCTAGCATACTACTTACAATAATAACTACTTGGAAAGTGCTCTTGAGTTGCTTGTCCATCTTGCTGAGGAGGTCAAAGCTGATGATGTTAATCAAGCTTGCTGTTAGGCTGTCTTTGCCAGTCACTATAACATTAGTGCTTCCTGGTCTTAAGGATGGAAGCCACCTGTGAAATGCCTGGAAGAAAAGAGAGTGATTAATTGCATTACTGTGCTCACATCCACTGCAAAGATTCCCAAACCCACCACAGCTTACAAAAGAGCATCCTCAAGGATGCTTAGAACAAGGAACAATCCCACTCGCCATTAGACACCAGGTGAGGGCATAGAAGGGGTGAGAAGCCTTCACAAGTCAGCACTGCTAGTAATAGGAAGATCAAAAACAGCACTCAGGATGTAAGGCCAAATCCACCTTCCACAGATAGGAAAAGTCAAAAATGATTTATTCTTGCTTCTTGCTGAAAAAGAAATCTGATCTGCAGTAGAAATGTGTGTAACCTCCTGACAATGTTACCTGCTGTGTTTGTAGCCAGAGAATGCAATGAACACTATTGACAGGGAAATTCATCATTTTCCCACTCAAAAGGCTATGAAATACAGCATTCTGAGCAGTAAACATCTCCCACTACAGCAATGTTTACTCCACAATGATGAAGTACAACACATCCATACCAAAACTTCCACTATTCCTCCTTCTTAAAAAAGCCTACCAAAAATAAAAAAAATACTAGCAGCACCCAATCACAAAAAAGATCAAAATGACACCACATTAGCTTCAATATGACAGCAGATGAACATGTGGGAAGTCATTAAAATCAGCCTCTTGAAATGCTCCACACACCACAGGAAGATAACTTCCTGCAAACACATCTGTTAAGTACTGAGCATCCACCATTTCCCTTGTAAATCTATCCCCAACACCACCAACCTCTCTGCAACATTCAAGTCCTGCTGACGTTGCACTCTAGAGGACGTGGCTGGCGCTCTAGCAATCACAACCTGGTCTCTACAGGAATGTATTAAAAAGTGGTGATGGAAATGGCATCTCTGACTCAAGCACCTTCACCTGTGGCAGTCCGCCAAGTCCCAGTCTTCTGTTTATTCAGGGAAGTGATGGAGTCACTTTCCTTGGATCAAGAGAAAAGAGTGGATGTTGCACTTAGGGACATAGGTTAGCGGGCATGGTGGTTGGACTAGATGATCTTACTGGTCTTTTCCAACCTTAGTGATTCCATGAATTACATGCAGCAGATCATTCAAATGCTGACAGCATATGAGAAATTAACAATTGCCTATGCTTTACCACTTACAAGCAAAGCAGGCCACTATATCGGCAAGGTTAGATCAAAACCAAAAAACATGGGGCTGATGCTATGCAAAACTGACAAAGGCAGCAGGAGTAAAAAGAATTTAGAAGCTCCCAGCTGAACTGCTCTCCCTTTCTGGAAAGGCCACATGCCTACTTCACAGAAAAGAGAATCTGAACTTCTAAGTTTTAACACAGAACTCCAAATGCACACCTGCAGCACTTCTCATCCCTTCTTGCTGGCTTCCTATTGCTCTTAAAATACTTAAGCATTCAATGGCATGAACCTGGAAAACTGAAAACTAAACCCCACACTTCTGAGATGAACACAATTTCTGGCTATTCATCTCCAGAAACATAACAAGAACTTTACGTTAAACGTATCTGTACAGAATGAATTGAGAAGGTTACAGACCATAACCTTCACCTTTTTCTACACCTTCTGCCAAACATTTTCCTTAGATTCACACCCTTCACTTACTGAAAGCAAGAGAGAAAATTTCAAAGCAAATCTCCTAACAAATACCTCCCACAACAGCCTCCCAGGAAATCTGGAGGGTGTAGATAGAGGAAATGAAGCACCCAAGTAGAAAATTCTCATACTGCTTAAATCTCAGAGCAGGATAGAGGAGTTTGGCTGTAGGTACCCAAGACTTCAGCAGCTTGGGCCCCAGATTCCTCCCAGTAGGTCTCAAACAGCAGCCATGGATACAAGATAGGTACTGAACCACAGGTCTTTGAAACAAGTCCTTTGCCTTCACATCTCAAACACAATAAGCATTGCTCCCTTGTTCAGAAATCTTTTTTCTTGTCATTCAGTGTTTTGTTGCACTACTGAATATGAAAACACAAGCCAAGATGTTCTTATAACCAAGTTCAGTACAAAACAAAACAAGCACATTTGCACCAATACATTTCTCATTTTCCCATCAATGTAGCATCCTGAGGAAAGCAATGGAAGGAAACCTTGTCTACTCAGACATGAAAATTACTGACCTGAAACATCTGACTCGCATTTTTCTCCCACAGAAATCTCACTAACCTATGGCAGCTAAAAAGCCTCAGCATACAAGTCATGACAGTGATTTCTTTCAACCAGTTACATCTCCCATCCATACAAACTTTCTTGGGCTTCTGATTAACAGCAATAAAGGACTCAAAGGAGTCATATCTTTGACAGACTGAAAGACATAGTATGACAAACATTTAATGACAATGATAACAGAACCTTGTGAAAAGAGGTGAGAATTCCAGCATCTGAACTTTTATTCCAGCAAGTCCAGCTATAAAGGGATTGAATACAACCAGCAATTGCTTCAATGCAACTATTGTCTTTGGCATTAATGAGCAAAACACCTCTTAAGAGCTAGCTGACTTGCAGGAACAAAGTTAAGGGGCTCAGAGGAGATATTTTCTCTAGATCTCCCTTCCAACAGCTGGACCACAAAAAGAAAATCAGCCAATAAAAGAAAGTAGGCATATAACATATGGTCAGTGCAAACATCAAGCAATTTCTCTGCTCTTTAAAAAAGTACAAATTTTACTTTCTTCACCTTAAAATACATCTTTTTAAAAAAATTTAACTTGTCCTGATCATTAACACAGAATAACCATACACATGTCCTCTACTGGCCATCCACATGATCTTAAACTCACAGTACCTCTGCCCATGTAAACCTCACAGAAGAAGGAGTCACCACCAGCAAGGGCCATTCCTTTCTGTAGTATGCAGCGATGCAGATTGCCTGAACAGTCTTGCCCAAACCCATGTCATCCGCAAGAAGTAAACGGCCATTATTTAAAACTGCAAAACTGGGGAAAATAGAGAGAAGAAATATGAGAGTTGAGAAACGGTCCTGTCTCTTTCCTCTGTCAAGTCCTGTCTCTTTCCTGGTAGCCAAGATGAGTACAACTCATCTGTCTACATCAGATGAGGAGCATTCTGTAGAATTGAGAAGTGAAAAAATTAAATCCTTCTGCAGATCATGGATGACACTATACAGTGAGTATCAACTGCAGTAGCTGCACAGTATCTGATGAACTACAGATGTCTTTGCAGATTAAGTCTACAAGGTGTATCTCATGGAAGTGATCTGAGCTTTTTATTTCAGTAAACCCGTATCTTCTCCATTAGTCTTAACACAATTGAGCAGCTCACAACAATCTTCTCTCAAAGCTTAAATGGTTCAGCCAAGTGACCCTGGATAGTTACACAGAGTCACTGATTTAATACGTGGACTAGACTCAAGATCTTACAATTATTTAAAGAGCACATTCTATACTATTATTCGTGTTCCGTCTTAAGAGTTCATTCCTATTGGGCTAAGAAAATATTATTTATAACATGGTCACCTAAGTAGCAGTAACTATGGGCTTTACTGGATTGCATCTCAAATTCAATAACTAAGTTCTATATATGGCAGAAACAGGGCCACATGAAAGTTTCCCTCTCCATACAATTAGCCATTTTGTGCCTTTCATCGTCAGGTTTCCATTTCCTGGCACTTACTGTGTGCATTACTATTTTAATACAAACAAACAACAGAGATGCACTGGGTTAGGAAAAGATGACCTTACAAAAGCATCATATGACAATTAGGCACATACTGAATCATGGGATAGAGATGAGAAATTTATCACTTGAACAATGCTATTTTTTCTCCTGACTAATGATGAAGAATTCTAGCTGGAAACAAATAAGTGTGTCATTCAAAACACACACACAGGCACAAAAAGTCAAACAAAACAAACCAGGGAAAACATCCAAGAGTCCACAATATCACAACACAAGACTATGGAGAAACATTAAGTCCTCCCCATGAAAGAGAATGAGGCCTGTACACCAATCTAACTTGCCTAACTGTAGGCAAGGATTAGATCTTAACAGCACGCAAAAAGGACCTACTTCACACCTTCCTTCTGAAAAGGCATGAGGCTTGTCACAATTTTAGAGTCCACTACTGAAAGATCAGCATCAGGAAAATCCATCTTCTGTGATATAGAACTCTGTATTTGAGCAGCAAAGGCTTGTATGACTGTCCCAGGAAGTGGCTCCACTTCTACAGACACGAGGTTCTGGAACACTTTCACTGAAAAGAACAGAGAAGTTGATTATCAGAAAGGGAAACATACACACATTAAGGACACCTGGGTAACATCCTTTTACCTCAACAACAACATTACCTCCTACTTTTAGACAGCTCAAGAAAGTACTGCATCACACACCCATGTCAGCCTGGCCTCTTCCCTGAAATCTATTTCAGCAGCAAATGATGAATCACATTCCCTCCCCTCATATTTAGACTTGATTATAAAAAACTGGAAGTCTGATGCCATCATTCAGAGATGATTGCTACTAATACAGCTGGAGCTGGATTATTCACATTGAGGGCAGCTTAGGGCACACTTTACTCAGAAATGAAAGTATAGATTGGAACAAAAGAGCTCTTGAAGCCTAGAAGGCAGAAGCATCTTGGGATTCTGCATTAAATATCTCTCAGGTCTCCACCACCCGAGTACATGGATCAGGAGTTACATGAGACAATTACCTAAAGGTCATACATCTTCAGCTTTGAAAACTCACTTCTTCCCATTACCTAAATTCACACCAGTTTGGTTCTTTCTGAAATGTAGATAATCTCCTATTTTCCCAAACTTGGATAAGAAAATTCAGAGTCAGAACTTGTACTCAGAAAGCCATCCCTCAGGGACATGACACCAACAGCAGCTCCTTGCTCAGCTGGTGCACTCTGCCTTCTACCAAGACAGAAGTTCTGCAAGGCAGAACCAGCCCACAGGCTGCTACCTGAATCCCTCAGCACTACTGATGTTTGACTTAAGGCCTCTTTCAGCCTCTCTATTCCACCCAAAAGAAACCACAAAAGACAAAAAAACCTCTTATTAATCCAACAATAAGTTTATAAGAAAATAGCAGTTTAAAACATGATTGCAAGGTCCCTGCTCACAATGTTTAGTAATCACTCTCTGATCACTGATAGAAACAAAAGGCACCTCTGAACTATGAACACGAACACTCATGCACAGATCCTTTATGGCAAGGAGACACTTTTATTTAGTAGTTGGTTTGTATACGAAGTCAGAAAGATATGAAACAACTGTTTGCAAAAAATGACCAAAGCTATGCACACTGAAATAAATACTCATGACATCAGCAGTAAATGCACCTCCAGAACTCAGCTGAAATTAGAATACCCATCCCCAAGAGGTAAGCAGCAGAATGAATCTCTGTCATATGAAGGGGAAAAGCAATTCAAAGAAATATACATATGAAAAGATTTCCATTTGTGGTTGAGCTTTGGCCAAACTTTTTAAACTCTCCAGTTCAATTTGTACTTCAATAGCAAGAACTCTCTCCATTGGAAGTACAGCACAAGCTTGTTATTACACTCACAGACTGAGCTGTGTGTTAGCATAATTGCTACAATTTGCTCACTGATAATTCTGTTGCTATTGTTCTGTACATGAGCTGGAAGAGTGATTAAGATATATCTGCCACCAGCATGATTCATCCAACAGACACATTTTACTGAAGTGACCTTTATATAAAGATGACTGAGCAACTAGGCAAAGAGACATTAACCTCTACAAACAGTTCCAAACTAACAGATAGCACTGCTGGAAATGGCAATCAGCTTTTTTTTTTTTTTTTTTTCCCCTGACGTAGGTAAATTAACAGGCACAAACCTAATGCTTGCTCCTCTAAAAGGCATGTGCTACAAGAAGCCTCAAATGCCCTCACAAATTACTCCTTGCAAGAACATCTAAAGAATTTTTTGTGGTTTGGTGCTAGTTTGTTTTTTTTTTTTCAGCTTGATTTTGCTTTCCTTAAATCTGTGGGATTCTGAATTAACGTAATGTGTAAAACTGCCAGCAAGCATAGTGACAGGCTGGGAGATGATGCATTTGCTCAGACTGCCTAGCTCTTACTACAGGATGGGCCCTTAGCAGATACAAAAGACCCTTTTAAAAAGCAGCGTGGGCTCATCAGCTCCCACTGAATCCAGAGCCTCTGAGCATCACAATCCTGCCTTTAGTAATAGTCACCACCAAGATACTCTCACTTCTTTCACAGCCTGCTATTGCTACAAGGCCCTATCACTGGAAGAAGAACAGCCTGGTAAGTTTTGCTCTGTACTCTCTTCTGAGTAAGACATGGCTGTGCAATTTTATGAATTGATGCATGCAGAAAAAGGAGCAAAACTTTATGGGTAGGCTGGCACTGCAGATTATAGAAATACACCTAAAGACACAGTCCGTAAGACAGAATTTCTGTAAGGACACTAAGGCTTGGTAGCCACCATGCCTACCTGTTCAAAGCTTTCAAGACAGAAGATAGTAATCCATTTTCTTGCAGTTCCTTAGTTCAAGTATAGCTGCTGTACCTTATAAGCAGTAGCAATTTTATAATATTTAATTCAGGTCCTCTAAGAAGTAGCACAGAAATTCAGCATAGAACCTTACGAAAACAGGCCAGTGTGAGTAATACATATTTATACAGTTTTAAGTCTGGGTAAACAGTATAAGTGTCTGACAAAGCAGGAAGACGTTTGCTTCATGGTTCATTAGCCATTCATTTCATCGAAATGAGAAGGCTCAATCCAAGAAATGAAGCTACAATTCACTTGCCTCCCCAGAAAACAGCCCTAGTCAGAAAGGAAAAATAAAAAGGACAGCTACTCACTCAGTTTGGGATAGTCCTCCAGTAAGAAATTCCACTTTCTGGTCTTCATATCTGCAACAGTTAAAAAAAAAAACAACACAAGAAAACACTATTGTAAACTTTCTTAAGACTGAATTCTCTACCCAGAATGTGGTTATCCACCCATATACCTTCATTTCAAAACAGATTTAACAGAACTCCTACCTTGTCCAGTCACCAATTTTCCTCCCTTTGTTTTCACGTTAAACAAATAGTTTGAAGAAAGTTAGAAACATGGACACTCTGAAAAGTAACATGAAGTCCTGACTTGTCTGACAATTCTACACCCAATTAGCATGTGCCTACAACCTCCAGGGAAGACAGAGTGAGCCAGGTAGAGCTCTGCCCAAAGAGCCAGAGCTTCAAGATTTGCTCTCCATGCTGTCACTGACCTGCTGTGACACTGCACAAGCCACCTTACCACACTGCACCTCATTCCAACATAACTGATGGAAAAACTAGTGTGTACCTTTGAAATCTAAGTGCCAACAATAGAAGTGCTCTACAACTCCACTTGCCTCAAAAAATATCAGTAAAGCTGCCAGTAAACACAGTCTGCTCAGACAGCTGCAGCCAGTTGACAATAAAAACAAGAACTTAAGTGTGGCCTCTGTACTGGCAAACTGCTGTCACATCCCACCTTGAGAGTAAATATAATGCCAAGTGCTGAAATATCACCTTGACTAATAGGCTCTGAAGAGATTCTCTGGCACAGTGAGGGGCACAGATACAATACTATACCAGAACTAAGCTCTCAAAATCTTCACCAAAGCACATCCTCTCACACTATTCAAAGACTGATGCCCTCGCACACTCTCTCCTCCGTATCATTCACAGTACTTCAAAAGCAGTCCCAGTAACATTAAAATAGAGACTAACCATAATTTCTGGAATTCATCTGTTTGAACACTCCAACCACTTCTGCAGAATACCCAATATCAACCTCAAACCGAGAGCGAGAGATCAGCACACACTTCCCTTTGATGCGGGCAGAGGGTTTCTTCCAGTTCTTGCACATGTTCAAGAGGGATACCATATCAACCCCGCTGCTGCTGAAATGAGAGCCTGATGACAACTCAACTGCATTTTCCCCTTCCAGTGGTGCCAGAATCACGGAGGAAAGTTGACTTGCTGCTTTCACTAGAAAGAAAAACATGAGATACTGAGGAAAGACCAGAGAACGCTGGGAAGCTACTCTGGGAAAGGAAAGGACACGAGGATGACAAGCAAGCCAGGCATCTTCACATTTAATGGAAACGAAGATTCCTTAATTTAACTTAGAGGGACAAAGAATAGAGAATGGTGGAATGCAGCAGGGTTAGAGCAAACATGCGAGGGTATGGGAATCAGGGCTCAATCAGAACTGCTACAGCGTTAGGCTCCTGCTGTCAACAAACATGGCTCACCAGGCCAGGCCAGGCCAGCCAATCTACAGAAATACATTCAGAAATAAACTGCACACAGCCATAGCATTTTCACAAAAAAATATGCAGAAAGGTATGGTGATCGATAGCATGTGCCTGGGAAGACTGGAAGGTGTTTCTGCAAGTAGCAAAGGAGAAAGATCTAAAAATTTGTGCCTCTCTATTCACGTGGACATCTGAGCAATCTCATCAAGGAGAAATGCTCAATAAGCATAATACTGTAGGAAGGAATCTCATACAAAACCATAGATCTCTCCTTTGTTACAAGACCATCACCCTTTATTCTAACACAGCTTGCTGTTAGACTTGTATTTCTGCACAGCCAGGTGAGCTCCTATCTTACAGTTTGCAGCAACCACCTGTGTCACGATGCTAAGGCATGGGGAGAGACAAGACATATTTTTGCCAGTTGAAGACCATGATGTTTTTCCCTTCTGTCTCTTTGTCAATCTATATCCACATGGCTGTCTTTATCGTTACAGCTGAAGTTACAGTTTAAGGAGAAAAAAAGAAACCCTGACATGACACAATTTCCAAAAATCATTCTCTTTATTTGCAAGTTCCTTGGTGCACACTCCACTCTCATCTGTACTCAGCACACTTCAAGCAAACCAGCAGCACTTAAATAATGAATGTGTGCGGCAACCCACATGGGAAGCTGGAATATCAGTACTCAACTGTGGGTTTTTCAAAGTGCTCAACACAGGCCTAATTCTGTTCCCACTGAAATCAATAATGATTTATCACTGGCTTCAAGACAGTGTACTTCTGAAAAGCTTATCTGACTCATTTGCCTCTCTGTCATCTCTCAATCTTTGCAGAAAATGACAGTAGAAAAAAAGATAAAACCATCCTTGGTATGTAAAAAAACAAAAAAGGCAAGTTCATTTACAGCTTCACTCAGAGCTTTAGAAAAATAGACTTTTTCCTTTCCTGATACCCAAAATTGATAGGAAAAACAGTTAAAAAAAAAAGTTTGAAAAGAACATACTTCAGCAGATCTAGAAATTAAGTATTAGCCAATAGAGTCAGCTGTCAACACAGACTCCACTATAATCAGACTTGTAGACTCCTAAGCAATTCAGCAACTGCAGAGAAGGTTAAACCTAAGCTAGGCATTTAGATTACATCAAAAATCATACTTCTAACATACTACAACATGTCAAAAAATAATATGTGCTAAAAGCCTAAAAGGTGGGCATTATGTTTGAGTAGCACCGTCTTTTTTCATTACTCCAGACAATAACAAAGTAAAATCACAATCAGAGAAAGTTTATGGTGCTGATCTTAAGACTTAAGAGCCTTTCTTATCATTCAACAATCCATTTACTTACTGAAACTGCTGTAATCTTCTAGGCTGAAATTCCATTTTTTCGTAGTAGGATCTAAAATCAGGCAGAATATGAGTTATTTAGGGTAGAAAAAAGTGGTGCTGTAAAACGTTTATGCCAGACAATACAGAATTCATTCTACACATGCAAATTTCTCAACAGACATCTGAAAAACAGCATGCCCAGGCTTACAGCTACATGACACCAAATAAAGCCATAGGGCACATTAATGCTAAGGCAAGGAGAATGCAGCAGTCATTCACAGGGAGCAACAACATATGTTTGAAACAAAAAGAGAATATAACAAAGGCACAGAGAAAAGATTAGCAAGTTGAAGACTCCACTACTCGCAATAACCCAGTTAATACTCAGCCCATTGACTCTGAAGTGGCCTATTTTCCCATACTAATTCATTAGTAACTTCCTTTCCAAAACACAGACCAGCTACCAACACTAAACTTCTTTGAGCACTGTTCATAAAACTTCTGATTTCTTGGCTAAATCCAAAGTCAAGATTTTATGCTCAGAATATCTTTTCAGTTTCAGCTGCCTTGACTTTTCCAGTACCCCATTAATACCATACCATATATCTGATCCCAACACTAGCCGCCCTGTTAAAAACATAATGCTACTACAGTTTCAGCATATATTGAAACTGCAATCAAAACACAGAACAGAAAAAACAGCAATGAATCAATTCTTACCATAGTTTCTGGTTGGTATCTTCTTAAACAAAGCAATAAGTTCAGCATTATACCCTACTTCAACCTGGAAACGGTCTTCCCCATATTTCACACATTTTCCTTTTGTGACATTATTTGCTTTCTTGTAAGAGGCAGCTTTGATAGACTCTGCAACAGCAGGGCTGGTCAGCTTCTGCATCTTACCACTGGTTGGAAAGGCACCACTTCCACCCTGTCTTTCTGCTGGTCTGTTTCTATTTGTCACCATTTCTGAAGCACTCAGTGTGGTGCTGCTTGGTGATGAAACATATTTTATAGCAGATTTGCTCTGACTCTGTAAATCTTTAATATCGCCAGAGTTCCTGTTACCAGTTAAATTAGGGTGAAATGTTTCTGTAGGGTTTTTGAAAGCTGGGTAGCACTTGGGCTGCTGGAATGTACCAAGATTAATTAAAGCTTGTTGTCCACATTGTCCATCTGAGTAATGTTGATGGGAATAACTCAGAGAATTTGGGATCGATGTAGGGAACTGCTTAATGCCACTTGCTTGTTTTGAGTCCTCTGAACAATTCTTTTGTTGTTCTCCCTGTGAACCAGCCATCTGTTGGTTTGCAGTGTAATGATTATAATCTTTCCGAAGATAGCTCTTCTGCTCCGCAGGACTGTCTGAATTCTGTTGGGGAAGGCTAATGAGATTGACATGATTGTTTTCTTGCTTCAAGCTTCCTCGATTGTATGGACTTTGTTCTTTTACCTTAGACCCAGTGATCCCCAGCTGCCCACCTTGCTGGGCTGCTAGTCTCTCTGCTCTCCTAGCCAAAGCCTTTTGGCGGTTCTCTTCAATTCTTCTCTTTTGCTCCTCTGTAAGGCCAGATGACATCTTCACCATTTCAAACAAACCTGAGTCAGTACATCAGTATTTCATCTCAGAGGCACCTGCTTCTTGGTAGGAATGGAGGCCAGTCTGAAAAAGAAAGCAACAGAAGTTCCAACTTCATCCCAGGCAACAAGCTGAACGCACTGACAACTCATTGCTATCAGTGATCAGCTTCTAACAACCTTTCAGTCCTCAGGCATCTCGCAGCACATAGCAAACACACACACAGTTGCAGAGGGGAGAATCAGCTCCTCCCTTGAGAAAAGTCCTCTCGCTGCTGTGCTTGTGAAGAGCTTACCGAAAGCGAGCAGCAGGCCCCCACCACACCTCCTCGGCCTCTCTTCTGAGAGGCTGCCCACTCCTCCAGCGCTCAGAGATGGACTTAACTAACTGTACAAAGTCAGGCCCGCTCCTCCCGTCCCCACCCCCCTTCCAGAGGCGATGTTCTATCCCTGCCCCAACCCTGCAGGCTGGGGAACCCCTCGACCTCTTCAGGGCCCGGGAGCCACCCGACACCCAGCACACTTCCTACTCTCCAGGCTCCCCGCTGCCCGCAAAGGTCCAGCACCACGACGCCGACCAGGCCCCCCGCACCCTACCACAGGCCCCCCCCTCGCTGCAACTCGCTACGAGCTCAGCCCTGACCGGCCCTCCACGAACGTCCGCACACCCACCGGCGGGCAGAGGCCAGCACCGCCGCCTCGGGGCGCGCAGCCGCGCAGACTACATCTCCCATCGGCCCCCGCCCTGCCGCCCGATGGCGCCAAACTAACGGAGGCGCGCGGCGCGCTGGGAAATTGAGTCTTCCCTGCGCGGCGCCATCTTAGGGCTGCTAAGGGAATCTGGGTGGGAGGGGGTGGAGGCAGAGCGAGTGGTGCTGCGTTGTGCTCCTGGTCACGTGCGGGTGTGGGACCTCCGTTGCAAGCTGCGGGCTGAGGTTTTGTCCCCTGGTGCACCAAGACATTTTGGTGCAGAGATAAAAACAGTAGTACTGCATTTGAAAAAGCGATACTGCCTTCATAATAATGTAATTATTCACATTTTTATTAAAGTTCTGAATAAAAGTGCTTCCATGGGTTTTAATTATGCGTATCAAGTTGTCCTTCCTGGACAGCCAGGATTTCCCACTCTGTTGTCAGGCAGTACTGGGGGTGAAAGGCAAGGAAACAGCCCTGGGAAGCACCGTTCCCCCATCCCTATCTCATGCTGTTCTGTCCTGTCCAGTGGCAGCTCTGGAGCCATCTGTCCCGCCTCAAAATCCCATTTTCTTTCACAGACCCCTCAGCTGGGGATGCGGCAGCCAGCTGGTTGTTTTGCAGTTTATTTATTCATTCTCTCTGCTAGTTAATTAAAAAATGTTATCCTTAAATTGCTTCCTGATTAAGCAGCGGTGACTGTCATTAGTCAGAAGCTCGTCAGCCTGAGAAAAACAAGGCAGGCAGTGAGATCAAGGTGTGACCTGACACACAGCCCTGTGAGTGCCCTTACTCGCTGTGTGCATGCACAGATCCTCCCAAACATACAATTTAAAAAGCAAACAAACAAACAAACAAAAAAACAACACAACAAAATGAGACTGAGGAGATCTGGATCTAGAGTTTGGTCCCAGCTTCTCTTAGGAAGTAGAAAGAAAAGAGTAAAAGATGAATGTATTTCCAGACTGCAGAGCAGGGCGTGCAAGGAAAGGATGCTCACCCTGTGTCTTCTCACATCCTTTCTGTTTACCCTTTTTATCCCCCTGCAAGCCAGCAGACTCCCACTGAGAGAGGAATGGATGAGACATCTTTATTTTTTCCTCCTTGTTACACTTCTAACTGACCAAAACTAGACCAAATCCTGATACCACAAAGCAGTAAGAGAGAGGACATGCAGAGCATAATCCTGAAAGTATTCTCAGCCAACTCCCTCCCAAGCAGCTCGAGGTCTCTGCTGTTGGGTCCTTATGCTTGGGAGATTTGGGGGAGGGGGGGGGGGAGGAAGACTTGGGAAAAGTGGAAAAAAGCCCCAGAGGACTGAACCCAGCTCACACAAACAATTAGAGAGCATTGTTTTGCAGAGAGAAGAAGAGCTCTTGGGTCGCACGGTCAGGCAGACACACAGACAGACGTTGAAGCATTTGCTCCATATGGCACAACTTCAGCAAGGCACAAAGAACAGATCAACCATGCAGAGAACAGACCTACAAAGCAAGAGGCCATTTGTGAGCAGTTTGCTGGTAGCACTCCAGGTGTCCTTTCAGTCAGAACATGCTTCCAGCAGTACCTTGGACTCACTCTCCACAAACCAAGTCAGAGTGCAGAGATGCAGTAAGAAAATCCTGGGAGGGCCGGTGGGTCAGCACACCCCAGTAATATCTCATGTTGAATGTGTCCACTTCTCTTTTCCAACACACTCTCACGGTTCTCTGCATGGGTCGAGCTGTACAGCTACATCTCACAGTCTCTTTGGATCTTGGTGAACCACACGCAGAGTCACTGTGTGCATCAAAATCATCCAGGAGATGATTGGAAATGCAAACCTCAGCCCACACTTATGGCCCTTGGATGCTCCACCTTCTCAGAGACATTTGGAAGCTCACACAAGTTCAGCAACACCATTTCCAGTGCTCAAACACACTAGTCTTCAACCATATGGAGAGAACCTTAGCTGCTCTCTTTAAAATAAATTCCATGCTCATGATTGTTTTCAGCTCCTTCCCAGTTAAAGCCTGGCAAGTGACTGGACTGGGGATATTCAGGTCAGCTCTTCAAGGAAGATCTCAGGGAAGGAGAAGCAGAGAAAAGGCTGTGGATATGCAGAGGTGGTTTTTTTTGTTTGTTTGTTTTGTTCTTCTTTGTTGGTTTTTTTGTGGTTGGGGAATACAATTTGTATATGCTTTTTTTGTAGACACTTTTTTTAGTGTCTAACATGAATACTTTCTACAGTACCTGCCCTCCAAGGGCTGATGGGATGTGTTTGGGATCCTCAGTGGGATCTGAGCTTTCTAATGGAGCACCAAAGCCCCAGGTTAAGAGTTCAAGAGAGTGTTTGGCCTGTTCTTGGGTTTTGGACTGGTCTTGGGCATGGTAGTTGACCCCACATCCTCCATTTCTGATTCTCTGAGGGTTTCTGTTGTTAGACAGCCATTGATTCCCTCTGCTTTCTCTTTGCCACTGCACATCACAGACTGTGGCTGACCCACTGAACAGCCCAGCTGTTATCACAAGTAAACTCTGAATAAGGTCCTTTCCCTAAGCATCTCTGTAGCATCAAAGTCCAAATTTGGAGTTTGCTAAATCCAGTTGCATCAACTCTGATGAAAGATCTCCAGAGCCTTTTGTATGAACTTTTCTAGAATTTAAGGGTTGTTCCCCTCCTCTGACTGACAGTTTAGTGAAGACCGCTTCTTTTTCCCTTCTCCTTGTCCACTGGGTGCAAGGAAAATTAGTTGCCCTCACTCTTTTGAAGCAGCCTCTTTTATCTACACAGCTTGTTCTTCCCTGGCACACTGAAGCCTTCCTGCTCATGTTTATAGTACAACCCCACCAACAGATTGCAGGGTCTCTTTTCTGCCTTCTGTCCTTCTTGGCTGGATTCCCCTCCACAGCTCCAGTACAGAGCAATGGTCTGCACAGCACATGGCCTCCGCTTTGCTGCCAGGCCACCGCCACACTCACACGGCTGCTGCATGGCTGAGCTGGCTCTTCATCTTTTATAGGATGCAACCTAAATGTGGGGAACAGTTTATTGAAAGAAAGATTTAAAAGAAAAGAAAAAAAAAAGGAAAAAAAAAAAAAAAAAGGAAGAAAGATCTGCATTAAGATGCAAACAGTGTTTCCAAATCTGCTGTATTGCCAGCATTTAACACAACAGGAGGTGTGATCCCGCTCCAGGAGGCACAGGCAATGTGGTCTCTTCGAAGTCCTGTAGTGTGCTTGTGCTCAGGCCAGAGCACGTCCCTCTGCTCTATACAACTGCTTTTTTTTTTTTTTTTCTTTTCTTTTTTTCCTTTTATTTATTTATTTTCTCTGTTTTTCTCCAGATGCTGAACAGAGCTTTATCATGATGAAACATGGCTGAACTGGCAGAAGGATACAAAGAGAGAAGGGGACAACCATGTGCACACAAAGAATTTAATTGCATAAGCTTTGTTTCCTCAGGAAACCAGGCTAAAGAAACAAAAGTTGCATTTCCAGTTCTTTTCTGGAGCTTGAATTACTGGCCTGGTTTTTGAGCTCAGAATAAACAGCTAATCCTAGTGCCGCAGTATTGATATGAAGCCAGCTTTTGAGATCCTGTTTGTTAAAACTAACCACAGTTCTCTGCCCTTTCTCTTCCAGGTGCACAAGATACAAGAGATACTAAGAAATCCTCTAAGCAGGAGCATCAAAGGTGATGATGGTAAATAATTAACCAACAATCTAATGTTAGCAGTCTTTTGCCCTTGCACAGGAGCAGCATCTCTTCTTGGAAGATCTCACAGCACACTTCATATCAAGAGGTGTCGGCAAAGAGGTAGCGTACTTCTCTGAGACACAAAGTCTGAGGTCAAGGAGGCTTCCAAGACACAGACCCAGGGTTATGGCATGCCAGAGACTTTCCTAAGAGTCCCAATCTTACGCTGGATTCTGGTACAGCTGTTTGTCCTGATCTGCTGTGACTTAGGCCACTATTGCTTTACTGAGGAATGTAGACTCAGGGCTCTCCTCTGCCTTGATCTTTACTTAACCAAGTATGCAGGAAAGTTGTTCTCATCTTAGAAATCTCCATGAAGGCAGAGCATGGAAAGTGAGCCAGAATCTGGCCTTGGCGAGCAGCACACTTAAGCACACACTTAACTTAAAGTGTGTGTGCTTAAGTTTGTTATTAAGATTCCTCTCTCAACAGAGATGGTTTGCCTTTATGTTGGGAGTCTCATCTGCTACAGTGGGAAAAGACACAGGATGATTTGTTTGCTACATTACAGACTGATCTAAAAAACACTTGCTGTCAGCTGCAGTATTTTGCTACTAGGTTGTCTCAGTGACTTCCACTGGGCTACTTGGGATAGCAGTTGCCCCACTCTTGGAGTGTCAGGGCAGCGTGCTCACAAGGCGCTGCTGCAGTCGCTGCCTGAGTGGTGCTATGCAACTCTCATTATAAATAGCAATGGTTGTGGGCAATGGGAATGCATGTGCCTGTATTTATGGAGGTATTTCCCATTTTGATCACAGTAAAAGTCACGATAGCTGGATCCTAAGAAACAGCTACAAAGGTTCTGCTTAAAAGTGTGTGATTACAGAAAGCAGATGCTCATCAAGTTAAATAAGGAATTTAATTAGCCGGCATTTTATCTTGTTTTCAGCAATATGATGACAAATCGCATCTTAATAAAATAACATTAGGGAGCAGCACAATTCCAGTGCTTCAGGAAATGAGAAGCAGTATAAGTTATAGGCCCGTTCCCACCAAAGAATGCATTCTCATTCAGAAATCTGACATGATGTTAAGATGGATAATGTTTTAGCAAAATGGTCCTCTGGCATTTAGAAAGATCTACAGCCACTTCCAGCTTTAAAAGGCTGAAAGTAGGGTGATAGGGGAGAAAAAAGTGGCACGAAGAACACAAGGGACTGGTAGGCAATTAATTTTTTTTTTCGATCCACCACTGTCAAACACACACAGGGTTCTTTACAGATGAATAAAAAGAGTTGTCCTTTCTCCCATGGGACTATAACTAAACATAGACATGGTGCACTGGGCAATGAGAAGCAGTTTTAATGTTTGTTGTGTTGTCAGCTATGTCCACATTCAATTATAAACTCCCATTTGATCTAGGAAATTGGTTTTGTGTAACGTTATGATCACAAGTCTCACTTTTAGAAAGGTTCATGAAGGACTTTCAGAAGGTTCACTCAGGTCACAGCTTGAAGGCTGCAGAAGTTTGCCTCAACTCAGTTGTAACTTCTAGGACTCAACAAAGTAGCATGTTTTGGAATACTTCTATCCAGTAAAAAGGATTATTAAAATACAAGAAAAAAAAAATCATTGCTTTAACAAGAGTTATAGCAATTAAAGATGGTGAGATTTCATTTCATTATACAAGAATACAGAAGCCACATGTCCCCTTCAGCATGGTTGTCTATTGATTCCTTTCTTCTGTCTACCAGCAAGCAGATTCATGTTTTAAGTGATAGTTCATGGGATTAGTACTTAATTCTCCATCATAAAATGCACTGTTTGATCCTGAGTGATATCTTGAGGCAGTAGATTTCACTTGCTGATTGTATGTTGTAACAACACTTATTCTCAGTGGTCCATTTGACATTTTCCATCTTTCAGATTCACTGGCTGCTCCATAGCTCTGGTAACAGAAAGGGAGTACAAGAGTTGTCTGGTTAGATCTTGTCATGCAAGAGTGCACACATGCACAAACAGTACACACATTAGTGCATATATAAATACATGCATGTATATATTTGATGATAGGATTGTTTAATGATTTCATAATTTAATTTGCTAACCTGAAATTATATTGCTCTTACTGAGGACAGAAATCCTTCAGAGATTATCAATAAATTGGGTTCTTCTGATAGTAACTTGCCCTGCATTTGGGTTAAGTAAGCGAGGGCTGGAAGCTCTGGGTCCCGGACAGCCGTTCATTGATGCATGTGAAATGAGTTTATGATTCTTTGTGTACTTCCTACAAAAACAGATGTACATGCTGCAAAACTCACCTTTGCTATTTTAGATCCTCACTAACATTTACTGGAGGGATGATGGTGAAGCCCTGCTCATTGCTGTGTGGCAGTCTTGAATCAAACTACAGTGTAAAAGTGTGAGTTGGGAGCAAATCTCCTCCTTTAACAGGCACCAACTTTCTTTTAAAAGGATCTTGCAGGACACAGATTTGAGACTGAATGTAGAAGGGTGAGGTTTTCCCTTCTCTCCATCACTGGAAAAATTTTTGAAATGTATTGACCTAGAAAATCCAAGCTCGGGAGCAGCAGCTGGGTTTTCAGCAAGTCTTTTGCTTCTTCTCCTATTGTCCATCTGGATTAATTGTAACACAGAGAAATCATGCGTTCCCTCTGAGGTCAAGTAAAGTTTGGAAATAGCCATCATTTCCAAGCAGTTTTGTCAGGGGTGGATGGTGCTGCTTTGAAAATGGTACTTGCCAGACTTGTAGGGCTCAGGCCTGCAAGGGGTGCTGCAGCTGATTTTTTCATTTACAGAATTAGATCCTAAGTCCTCCTGGAGCAAATTGTGAGGCAATGCATGAATCAAATCAAGATGCTGACTGTGACTGCATCATGGCACAATATCATGCGGATAGAATTTGAGGCTAAAAGCAGTGACATTCATGTCTAGTGATGTCTAATACATCATATGGTTGTAAAGTGACAAGTGAGTCCTGGAGGACAAAGATTCACCACCACCCCCCCAAAATGCCCCACCAATATTTTGTAGTCCACGGGCAAGTTAAAGATCAGGCTTTGAAAATCATTGGAGAGAGCCTGATCTTGAGCTCTTAATAGCTGAACAGGTAGTTCCCTCTGCATTAGCAGATGCTGTCAGGTTTTATTTATGGTCATGGCACCATGTGGTATTAATGATCCCCATGGATGCAGCCATCTTTTTTTCATAGATTTTCCAAACTTTTGCTAGTTCTTAATTGGTGCACAGTAATATAAAAAATTGAGTGTATTCCTACAGGGCAGTCATACTTCAGACAAGAACTAGACTATTTGTGAACAGAATAAAGAACAAGCAGGAGAAACATTTTCTGTTGTCCCTGCTTCATCCCTGATTTCACCAACAAAGCTGATACATAGCTATGTACTGATCCTACTACCTGGGATTTGTCCAGATTGAAAACTTATTAGTGCTCATTTGAGAGAAGGGAGAGAGAGAGAACACAGCCTGTATAAATCAGATTAAAGTATTGACAACTCCTAGGCAGTGCTCATTCCAGGAACAAGCTCAATATGTGTTAATGCCACTGCTGTGAAAAAAGTCTATCTGGAATGCATGCCACTTTGCAAATATCTGGCGGGTCATGAGTTCCTGGGGCTTAGTTCCTAGAAGAGAAAACAGCTTTTCTGGAAAAGCCGAATACTTTGGATGAAGATTATCTGAATGATTTAATAGGTGAGAGACTTAACAGTGACTGGACTTTGCTTTGCCTGTCGCTGATGGTTCAAACCCATCTTGGCGTGAAGAACTGTAGATATTGTTACAACTGCTACAGACTACATGAAAAAAATCAGGGTTTTACCACAGGCAATGTACACAAAGGACTCCACTGCATGCCACGATTAGACTCAGCTGGCACATTCAGCAGGACCTTCTTGGTCCTGCATAGTTAAATGCAAGCCTAGAAGAACAAACTTCTGTTTCTCCTCTCGATGTGATTGCTAGACGTCAGAACCATGAAATATTAATAGTCAGTGTATGTTAAGTGTCCCCCTCTCTGCCTGATCCACAGATGACTTGCATCTGTCTCTGCTTTCATCCAAGGAGTTCAGCTCAAGCTGTGGACGCTGTTGCTTTTTGCTTGGGAACCTTCAGTGCACTCAGCAGCACAGCAGCTTTGCCACTGGTGTTTAGTCTGGGCTTGGCAGATGGCATCAGCTTTGTGACTACCACCCTGGCATCTTGCATCAGCACTGAAAAAGCCTTTGGTTTTTTTCATTTGATACATCAGTTTATTTTTCCACAAAGCAGAAGTATTGGAAGCAGTGTAACATGACCAGAGCAGCAATAGTGGTAGGAAAGAGAGGGGAGAGCTTCAACTCAAAGTGGAGAGATCTTCTGTGGCTCTACCAGGATCACATCCATTTTCCCTTTCCCTCCTTCACAAACACACGCACAGACTCATGCATACACAGGGAGTTGAGGAATGGCAGATGGGGAAAGGAAATAAATAAAAGTGTCAGGAGGATGAACTGGCTTGCACTTGGTCTCCTCTCATATCTCTGCATACGTTTGTTTACTGGTATGTAAAGATCACAAGACCAAGGGACTTAGTGCTGACCCAGAAAATGTACACCTCTTACAATAAAAATGAATAAAAAAATAAAAACATAGGAAAAGGGTGATTCTGGAAGAGGGAAAAAAAAGGGGGGGGGTATTGTTTTTTGTTTCTATGCACATAAGGACTTGAGATTTCATTGGTACAGCAATTTTGTGAGGGCGCATATTGCCCGTGATACTGCTGGAGCAGCTCAGCCTGAGAAAAGACATCAAGTGGGAGGTTTCTGCTGCTGAGATCACTCATAGTTTTGACCTTTGTCTACCTAAACAATGGCACCTCCGAGGACATCAGAGCTAAACAGGAATGAACTCAGCAGCAGAGTCCCAACATGTGAGACCCAGAGTCATGTGAGTTCCAGACAAGAGAGACTGTATTTCCCTCTGTGAGCTTCCCTGATATCACGCACCCAAACCAGAACAGAGGGAGGTGGATGTATTTCAGCAGCACTCCCAGCTGGTGCTGCTGTGGTTTTCCAGTTTTCCAATAAGCTCTGTGCCCAGAGGAAAATCCTGCACAGGGAACCTGAGCAGAGGCAAGGCAATAGCTGGGAAAAAGGGAAACAATAGCCACTACTTCCTCCAGTGAGGCCACAACATGCTCAAATGCTGTTCTCTTCTCCTTCAGGACAGGTGGGGAGATGCCAGTGTCACCTGTGGGCTGCTGGGGCTCCTGGCCTCCATGCATGGCAGGAAGCCTTGCCTAGGACCACAGGCAGGTGCAAGCATGGGGTGACATTCACATTTAGCCTTGTCTTCTGTGTGGAAACCTTCACTTTTAGAACATGCTGGAAACAATTTTTCCTATGGCACTCTCTATCCTCCAGGGCATCCTTTCCTCCTTCTCATTGCTAGTTTCTACACAAATGCAGGATCTTTGGTGCTTAGTCACTCTACCATTCCTGCTGTTTATTTCCTCCGACGGGCGTAATTCTCCACTCGGGAGGCCTTTGCGAGTTGCTGCGAAGGAGCCCTGGGCCGTTGACATCCCATTTCCAGGGGGCAATAAACAGCAGCAGTCAAACTTCCATGTAACAAAGATTGTATGGTTATTCAGCCATAAAGAGAAGGAAGAAAAACAGATATGCATTGTGTGTGTTTATTTGCACATCACGCAAAGATGTGCAAATTGCTCTCGTAGGCGAGCCTTCCCATAATGTAAAACGGGTCCCTATGTAGCACTTTGCAACTGACTCTGATGAGGGCTTTTTCATTTCCGTGCCTCAGTTTCTCTGCAGAAATCAAAGAGCTGTAGGCCTTCCCACCTAGCTTAAGTGTTTGCAGGGCTAGATGATTGTTCATGTCCTTATGCATGGTCAGGATGGCAGGGATGTGAGTTATGGGGTGACATAGGTAGGGCTGTATTTCACAGGGTTATGACTTGTGTTTTCCCCCTCTCATTAATGAGACCAAGTGTTTGCTTGAGAGGAAGACCTAGAGAAACAACATTAGTGTTAAGGGCTGGTATTGGAATCAGCCCATCACCACAGTGACGAGGGATAAAAAGCCATCAACAGACATAGCTAAAGCTGGCTAGGAAGGAAAAGTCCCTTCAGCAGCAGGGAAATGCTGCCTGCAAGCCGTGGTTCAGAAGCCACTTTTGAGGGACTGTGAATTCCTCAGTCCTTTGAGGCCAATGCATTAACAGCATAACCCAAGGACCAAAGAGGATTTCCAGCCCATCAGCAGGGTCGTTCAGCCCAGTGGGGGCCCAGCACTCAGCACCTACCTGGAGGTGTTCTGGTAGCATCCATCCCTAAAATGCTTCCCCTGCCATGAAGTGTAATTATAAAACTCCTTAACTACATAAACTTTATTCTAAATCAATTAATTATCTCAGCAAGAATATGCATATGGTTTTGAGATCTCCCTTTAATTAACACTAAGTCCATTAGGAAGTGGTAAATCTGGGCCATCGCTTGGAGATAACAGTGTCTCACCTGATATGCTCCCGCAGTCCTGGCAATGTCCCCATGGTGCCCCAGCTCCTTTTTGAATGCTCTGCCTGGTCCCCCTGCAAGGCCCTAACCCTCCTTTCACAACAAGGTTTCCATGCTGTTGTACTGTTGGGGTCCCTCCTTAGAAGTACAAGGGTCAAAAAATCAACTCCTGTTTTCACTGGTGTAAATCCATTGACTTTCCCCACACACTGCTGTTGCGTTTCTTCCTGCTTTCGTCTCCAGCAGCACTCCATCTCCGACAGCCCTGCCTTTAAATCCACATGATCCTCTTATCCCTATCTTATCTCATCTTGATGGAGCCCTGAGTACTTTTATCAACAGACACTGCACTTGTCCTTTGTGCAAAAGTGTGAAGAGAAATCACTGGAAAGAGTGATACCTGTCAGTGGAATCATTGCACACTTATTAGCAACAGTTCTGAGCTTCCCTGCCAGAATTTCTCATGTGTATTGGAGCATATTGAGGGAAGGGAAGAGAGCATCTCGACAGGCTGTGGGTTTGCCCTGTACTTAGTACCTGGCACTTCCAAGCATATCTGGAAACCTACTGTCTGCTCCTGCTGGGAAAATGATGTGAAACTGCTGTGTGTGGTGCGTACTTGTCAGCACAGGGAGTAACGAGGATGTCCTCCTATGAGATTCTCCACTGTGTGTCTTTCTCTGACCTCCAGTGTACCCTCCCTTCTCAAGACCCTCGGTATGCAATGGTCACTTAGGAGAGACCTAAGATGGCCCTCATGTCTGGATATTTTCTTCTGCCCTCCCAGAAACTCATCTCCTATTGATGAAACTAATAAGATTATCTGACTTGTAAGTGACTTCACTGCCTGCCTTGTATTTATGCAGCGTGCATACGTTTGGCTGCTGATCCAGAAACAAGCTGCTCTAGCTGAGGATGTTATCTGGGCAGACTAAGATGTTAAATCCTAAGATACAGATTTGTAAGACTTTGGGGAAATAGCATCTAATGTTCCGCCTGTTCAATGTTCTCAGGGAGAGTTGCAGCACAGGAGGGCTCTCACTCAGCACAAGATCCAGGACATCTCAGCACAACATCACCATGCATTATTCCTTTGCAAAACTGTTCCCTTTTTTTTGGCAGGAAGCTGGGACATCAGCAGAAGCATCCCAGATGAGGCATCTCTGGCCAAGCAGCTCCTATGTCTTTAAGCTGATTGTGGCAGTGTTGTGCCACAATAAAATCACAGAATATTCTGAGTTGGTAGTGACCCACAAGGATCATCAAGTCCAGTTCTACACAAGACTACCCAAAAATCTAATCCTGTGTTTGAGAGCTCTGTCCAAACACTTCTCGAACTCTAGAAGCCTTCATGAAGATCCTATGGGGAATATTCTCAGTGTTACTGCATCCAGTTGTGAATCCTGGTAGCAAAGCAAATATCTGATAACATGCCAGATACGCTCAGCTCATCTTGACTGGGGAAGTACAGTGTATCTCTCAGAATCAGCCTCTAATAGGCTTTTTAAACCCCATTATTTTCTCTCAGTCTTATATTAGACAAGTGAGAGATGGTTCTAGAGCTGCTCCATCTCACCAAAATAACCAGTGCATCTGAGAACACAATTAGAGAATTGAAACAAATTTGACTTGACTCAGGATAGGAGTGGAAATACCCAAACACCCAAGGGACCTGCAATTATATGCTTTCTCTTTGTTCTGTTTGTTTGTTTGTTTGTTTTAGTATCTACATTCCAGGTCCTTTTAGGTTTGGGATTTCATGACAATTAGTGCATTCCTAGATAGTTAAAGCTGCTCAGCATCTGGCTAAACGCCTTCTGAATCTATCCTGAAATTTACCACCTATTGCAATTGCTCTGTTCAAGTCACAGCTCTGACCAGTAACCAAGGGGACAAGAAATTCTCTCTAGGACTTGAGGACAGGAAAGTCCCTTGCTTGGTGTTGCCTCATCCTAAAGAATAGTGCTCTGGCTTTCCAAATTTCAAGTCCTAAATTTCCAATTTTGAAGTCCTAAAGGAGGAACGATGGGGTCTGTTCCCATCAACATTCGTGTTGTGTCTCTCACCCACTCATGCACAATGACTAGCCTCAAACGTGCTTGCAGAGGAAGCTAGATAAAACAAAGACTTGGATTTCTTTCAAAATCCAAGAAAAAAAAAAGTATAGTTGTGCTTGTGCTTGTCTGCTTGGGCTACTATTGCAGGACATGTCTGATTTTTGAATAAAAACAAATTCCTTCACTTCATAGAGTAGAGAGCAGGCTGTTGTGGAAGTAGAAAAAAAAATGCTGTTTATCTGCTCAGAGGCAGACCACGATCCTCACAGGAAGAGAAGAAATGGAAGTTCAGTCCCTGTTTGGGGAGAAAGCAATAGCGCAGGGACTCTCTGAGAGCAGAGTGCCATGCTTTTTGCTGCAGCCCAAGGCAGCAGAGATACCAAGGCACAGCACTTCAGAAATTATTTCTGATCTCCTTTGAGAAGATCATTCCAATCAATACATGGATTATTTCTGGATGCTTGGAGAATGCATAAACCCCCACCCGCTGAGCCCTGTTTCCCAGCAGCAGCATCCTTTTCGTCAGCACTTTGCAACTGCCCAGAAAGAAAGAAAAAACAATGAAAATGTGACAGAGCTCCCTCCAGTCCCTCAGTCCCTGTCTGCGTCTGCCCACAAGCTTCATCAACTGAGTTATGGTAATTACATCACTTGAGATTTATTTAATATCTCCATCTAGGAAAAAGAATCAAGAAGTCTGGCTGTGACAAGCAATCAGAGGGTACTCAGCTGATGAGCAGCTCCCCATCATTGAGAGAGCAGTAGGAATCTTCGATGGATTGGATTTAAGTAATGGTGTGCCAAAGGGACGGAGCTCACACCACGGCAATCAGAGCTCCTCTGCACCATTAAGGAGCTCTAAGTGGAGCAGGAAGCGCAGTGCAGCTATTGACCGAGTAGGTGGGCATGAAAATGGGTTTAGGTAACTGTTTGCTTTCTGAGAGATGGAAAACACAAAGGGATATTTCTCTGGCAGCTTTCTGGCTCTCTGATCCAGGCAGTCCCCATCAACATTTATGTTGTTTATCTCTCACATACTCATGCACAATGACTGGTATGCTGTGTTCAAGCTGTTAGGCTTCAGTCCACATAGTTTTCCTGCTTGCATTTACCCTCTTGTGGTCTCTGATATATTTTTTTTTAATCTCTGACTTGACAACATTAAAAAAAAAAAAAAAAGACAAAAAGAGAAAAAAAGAAAGAAAGAAAGAATTTCTAATATGATTCAATATCATACTTCCACATCGACAGGTCAAGTATCACTCCTTGCTCCAGCTACCCTCTGCACCTCATTGCACTGATTTACAGCTTGTACAGAGAATTAAGGACAAGCACATGAACAGAAATATTTCTTTCCTCTTTGTTGAGGTGGCAGCTAAGGGCCATCAGCCCACACTCTGCTCTAGAAGGCCAGAGTTGGGATATCTGTCGTGAGATCTGCAGTCTGACATTAGAAACCATCCTGACACAGAATCTGTTGCAAACTTGCATACAGGGCTATACTGAGATGCCTGGGCATTTCCTGAGAACACCAGGTCTCTGCAGAGGCTCTCAACATGGCCTTAAGAGCCCATGGTGTGGATAGCAGCAGACCTGGTGCTGAGGCCCAGCCTGGATGGGTGCTTTGGTGGATGCATGTCTTCTTTACTAAGCTCTCTGCACTGTGCAGCTTACAGAATGAAAATACTTTATGGATTATTAATGCTATTGCTGCTATTAAGAATAAATAAGGGTTATAGAGAGAGCATCATGCCAGAATCCTGGCCTTATTTGAAGGGATGAAGAAAAGCATGGGAGTGGTCCCATTGAAGGGAAGATCTGTTAATAGCACAGAGAGCTAAAGGTTTGCAAAAGATGGCTGGACCATGCTTCTCTATGCTCTGTAATGCCCTGAACCAGAGAGACACACTCACAACCACTGGTCCCCACTCACTCCTTTTCAGTAAGTTATAGAGCCCAAACATTTCTCATTCCAAGACGTTGCAGAGCTCAGGATGTCCCAGTCAGTAGCCAATACGTAAACACCCAGGAGGAACCAACCAAGAGGAATCACTTCCCATTCTCAGCCCATGCACCCATATTTTTTTCCTCTCTCTTTCGGTACCTGAGGAAGATAAGACAGTTTGCACTAGCACTGATGCCTCCAGTAGGCTTCCTCCCTGTGTTATCCTTGCAACTGTTGGTGGGCTCAAGAGACACAGGGCCAAAACCCTCAGAGACAGATTTTTTCTAAGAGGAAAAGGTGTTGCCCATTATTTACCTTACACTGCTTCCCATGGAGCAAAGTTAAGCAGCCTGCATTGACCCTCTGACAACTTCCTGCTTTCGCTAGGATCTCACCAATGAGGCTTGGGCCAGCTCTTTCCAGTGTGCACATTTTAAGCAAGATACCTCAATCCATAACAAGGGACCTGAATGCAGCATCCAAGTGTGAAAACATTGGCCGCTCTCCCATTTACTGAAAGAGGAATATTAGTACCAGCTCACCTCTGGGAAGCATATGGAGCACCTCCGATTTATTATTTGTTTTATTTATTTTGTCACATTTATCAGCCATTCAACTCTCCGGGCACACAGCCCATACATTAAAACCCAGAGTATAGTATAAAGATCTCCTCTATTGTGAACACATCCTTTCTGAAAAACCAGGCATGGCCATGAGGGAAGGATGAAGGATGCATTACACATGCAAAATATGACAACAATATATTTTTCTCCAATTCTGTTATTGATGGAACCATTCTGAAAATGTTGGTGACATCAAAATAATAGGATGAGGGCGATAAAAAGCAGGAGGGTGGAAAGCCATACTGGAGTTTGGGCATCTAGACAGCCTCTAGTCAGCCTGTCTCGTGCTCAGGAAGTCCCTAAAATGCTCTTTCCATTATTATTTCTCTAATGACCTCATCAGACACATGTGAAATTCTGAGAAGCCTTAAATGTGTTGTAAAGATCCACAATGGCAAATCTGCCCAGTTTTTCTG
Organism: Chrysolophus pictus; assembly: GCA_037305975.1. Taxonomy (NCBI): domain Eukaryota; kingdom Metazoa; phylum Chordata; class Aves; order Galliformes; family Phasianidae; genus Chrysolophus; species Chrysolophus pictus. The sequence continues at coordinate 14,095,022 of CM074582.1, read as the reverse complement.
AGAAACAGCAAGCTGCAATGATGAATGCTTTAACATTGCAGCATCTCGATGTGTAATTTATTTGCTGGAAATTAATTGCATATGCTGGTTTCATTTTTCTGTAGCAAATAATCAGTTTTGCTTTTTAATTAGGTAACAACATAGATTCCTCTGCTGATCATGGCACAGCGGTTTACATATCACATCTTATTCTAAGAGAGACCATTTCAAATCATTGTCCAGGGCCTACCACAACTTTTGGGTGGCATCACATTCTCTGTCAGCTCTAACTCCTGAGTCAGTACCAATGAAGACCCCATGCACCCACCAGCTAAAGAACCCAATCTGGGTTTTGGTGGATGTTATACATCTGTCATATGGGAGCTGGAAGAAACTCTACAGAGAAAACAAATTAAGAATCCTGAAATTTCAATGGTGTTGACGTGATGTCAGGCCTAAACACTGCTTTCACCAAAAAGTGCGTCCCATTGGGCGGATATTCACTGACCCTTGAGCTGAGACACTGAATTGACATTAGCAGAACTTCATAGACTACAAGTCTCCACATCATCTGTGCCATTAATGGGTTTGGTCTACATCAAACCAGCACTTTTGCCAACTGGAACGGCTGGAGCAGCAGGACAAAGCCCCAGCTGAGAGCTCATTTTACCCCTGTATTTGACAGCTGAATGGGGCTGTCTGGCACACAAGGCAGAACAAGGTGGGGAAAGCCACCTCTGCTGACATTTGCAGGAGAAAGCTTAATGGACTGCAGCAGCTGCCACTTAAAATTTTCAAGTAGGCTGAAGAGAGTAAGAAACTATGAGCTTTGGCTGCTATTGGTTACTCTCAGCAATAATTTCTATCTTAATTAATTCTAATTAAGCGATAGCGTTCAGTCATATTTACCCTTTATTGGGCTACAAGGAACCCATATTTCTACTGAAATATGCGCGACCGAAACAAAACAAATCTATCAGCGAATGAACGCTGCTGGGGTGAAATGAAAAATAATGATTATCATCGCTATTAAACCATGAAATCCTCCGCAACTAATTAATCTGCCAAGGAAAAAGTTTGTTAGCAGCATTTCTGCTTCCTGCCGGCAACCTGACAAGCAGGAATCACCAAATACTCGATGGCTGCCACCTGCCCCTGAAAGTTTCCCCGTTCCTTAGCTCCCCGCAGCAGGCGGCGGGGAGGTGAAAAGCAGCCCGAAAACATGCCTGAGCGCTGAGGTTTCGCGCTCGTCAGCTCTGCCCTGCCTCGCTGCCTTCCGGCTCCTCCGCGCCGCCGTGCCCGCCTCCCTCCACGCCCGCCCTTTCCGCAGGGCTCGCTGCGGGGTCCCGGGCGTGCCCGGCCTCGGGGGCGCGCAGCGCGGTGCCGCCGTGCCCGCGCCTCTCCCCGCGCCCGCGCTCGGAGGAGCTGTCCGCGGCTCGTGGTGCTGAAGCCGCAGCGGCCGCCCAGCCCCTTCCTCCGCCCCCCTCCCTTCTTCCCCGGCGTGGGCTCTTGCAGGCAGCCGGCAGCCTCGGGCATCAAAGGCTGGGGAGGGCCCCATTCCTCCCTTTGATTTCCCCCCCCCCCCACCCCACCTTTTTGCTTCTTCTGCCTTTTTTTTTTTTTTTTTTTTTTTTTTAAAGCCGGGGGAGGGAGGAGAGCGCAGCCACGTTACACCCCTCCCTTCCTGCAAATCCCCGCTTGCACTGCAAACAATCTGCCTTCCCCATTGCATCCAAGGGAGATAGCAACAGCAACATCATCACTGCAAGCCGGATGGGAGCGCAGAGAGGAGGCTGCTGAGGGAGAAAGGCACACACGCACACACCAGCTCGATGTTGCCAAAGCGGCAGGAGCCGCACGAAAAATAAGCCATGCTGCTCGGTGTGTCTGGTGCATTGTGCTCTATCAGAGCCTTTTAGAGGAAGAAGAGAATTATCCACTCCGATTTTTTTTTCCTGCCTGCGAGAGTGCGACAGACTTGCGATGGTTGAATGTCAATGCCTATGAGAGAGAACAACAGTCAGAGGAGGAGGACAGAAGGGGAGGAAAATGAAGGTGGGGATGGTGGTGAAGAGAAAGAAGCACCCTCATCCAATGCATCAAAAGGAGGTCCCTGCAATTGCTGATAGAGCCCTGGCTGCCTCACCATCCACAATGGTCTGTACAAGCTGCCAATGCGTTTGATGACGTTCCTGTTTTGTGAAAGGAGGAAAGGAAACGTGACCATGTAAGATCCACGTTTCTCCGGTCAATTACATGCGAAGAATAGGTCTGATTTCGACGTGTTTTTTTTTTTTTTGGTTTTGTTTTTTTTTTTTTTTTGTCCAGGATGATAACTGCCTAGGGAATAATACAGCCGCCTTCCCTCACCAGTTTAGCTCTGATTTTTTTTTTTAAATTTTTTTATTTTTTGGTGTGGTCCAGACAGCTGCTGGAATAGAGAAGGTCAGAATATACAAATACGTATAAAATATATATATGATATATATGATATATATTATATATATAAATATATTTATCTCAGTACATCTGGGATTAAGCTCATTGAATGCTAATTATTTCTTTCAGGACTTTTAATATTTACAGTGAAATCTTTTAAAGGCAAGAGTACATTCTGACGCCACCTGGGAGTACAGTGTTGGAGACGTAGGGTGTTTTCCCATAAACAATGTGAAGGTCTTTTTGTTAAAGAGGCAATTTTGATATTAACAGCAGCTACCCATTTTGCATTTTGATAGCCAGACCGGCTGCTATTTTGTTCGGGTACACACCAGGTCTCGTGCGACTTTTATTTTATAATTGAAAAAGAAAAAAAAAAAAAAGAAGAAGAAGAAAAAGAAAATTACTTGAGATGCCAAATACTGTCGAGAGGACCATATTCTCCCTCTTCCCCACACCCACTGGAGACGCGGACCCTTCTTTTTTACAGGCTTAGAGTCGCCGGAGCCGAGCTGGGCTCCCTCCGGAGCGCCGCACAGCGCCGTGCCCGCGCCCCCGGACCCCGCGGCGTGGGAGATTTCTTCCCTCCTGCCGCTGATTTGCAAACAAACTTGTGGAATCCGCCCCGTCCGAGGGGGAGGGGGATAAAATCCCCCCGGGGAGCAGAGTGGGTTTGGTTTTTTTTTTATATTATTGCAAGACTTCAGCGGGCTGCCGGGAATCTCCCCCCTTTCGCCCTCTTTTGTCGTTTCTCGGCCGGCGAGCGCAGCCCCCCCGCGGCACTGAGGTCTCAGCAGAGTCCCCCGGCCGCGGGGCGCCCGGCTCCTGCCCTTTCTTTCCCACCTCATCCCCGCCTGTCAAGGAAAGGCACATGTTAATACCACCCGGCGCGGTCATTTTCTGTTACTGCTGCTGCGGGCTCCTCCGTCCGAGACAGATGTTGCGAAACCAAGGCCTCCTCAAGTGCCGCTGCCGCATGCTCTTCAATGACCTGAAGGTCTTCCTGCTGCGGAGACCCCCCGCGCCGCCGCCGCCCTCGCCGCCGCCGCCGCTTCCCATGCCCGGCGGCGCAGAGGCGGGGGCCGGCGGCGCCGCTCCGCTCGGGGGGCGCGGGCCCGGCTGGCGGGCGGCGGCGGCGGGCGGCGGAGCGGGCAGCCCGGGAACCGAGGAGTGGGGCAGCCCCGCCGGGGAGCCGCCCGCCTCTCTGCCCAGCAGCACCTCCTCGGATGACTTCGGCAAGGGCAAGGCCGAGGACCGCTACTCGCTGGGAAGCAGCGTCGATAGCGGCATCCGCACCCCGCTCTGCAGGATCTGCTTCCAGGGTCCCGAGCAGGTGAGGCCGTGCGCGGAGGTGGGTGGTGGGGTTGGATATTGGCTCGTCCGGAGGAAAAGGAGATGGGGACGCTCCCTCGACCGGAACGGCCCCCAGGGGAAGAGGAGATGGGGATGCTCGCTCCTAACTTAGAACGGCCCCAGCCCAGTGGGCTTTAGAGATGGGCGTGCTTTCCCCTAACCAGAATGGCCCCAGCCCAGGTGCTGGGCAGTGTGGGGGCCAGATGTTGCTCAGCTTAACCGCAGCTGTGGTTCTTCATGGAATGTTGGGGCTGTGCCCCTCTGCAACCCAGGAGCCTGGCCTCCAGATGCCCATCCCCAGGCTCACAGCCACACAGGTGTGGCACAGCAGGGACTCACAGAGTGCATCTCAGCATGGGGGTCTCCATCCCCGAATGGGTACTCAGTTGTGATGATGCCAAAAAGGATGCGAAGGATGGGGATCTGGTTGTGACGATCTCAGAAGGATGTGTTTAATGTGCTGTCGGCTTTTAAGAATACAACTCGAGTCTGAAGGAACACGTGGTAGGAGGCAACTCCACCTCATCAGCTGTGCCCACAGCAAGAGCTCTGCAGCTTTATCAGAGCTTCCATGCTCCCACTGCACTTGCTGGGGGGAAAAAAACTGCTGGCTCCAGTTGTACCTGCTGAAGCAGCAGCCTTGAAATACTCTGTGGTACAGACCGAGGTTGGGCCAATGAAGTTTCCTTCCATCAGATGGGAGAATTAAATAAATGCAATCCCACTATAACAAGGTTATGTTGGAGCATTATTCTCCCTCTTTAATGACAATTACAAGCAATTCACGTGTTTTCAAGCTGGGAACTTCCATGAAATAACATGCACAGCACAATTTTCACTTAATGTGACACAACTGCAGGCAGCAGGGAAGGCTGCAGATCTCTGCTTGTGTGATCAAACCCAGATATACAGGTAACCTTTATTATCCAGGGTAGCTCTGTGACAGTAAGGGATCCTTGCACAAGCATGAGTCAAAGTTCAACTTAGCTGATACCCATTGCTATTTCAGGCACAGATTGTGACACATAGGGCATATGTTAAAATCCTGAGCAAAGCACGTTTTGCTCCATGTCTTCTTCCCCCTTTAATGACCCGTGTGCTCTGTCAAGGAAAGCCAGTGTTCACCTGAGAGTGGCCATATTCAGGCACACATCCTGCCAGTTCCAGGGGGTGATGCATTGTGCTGGGCAGTGACTGTGCCTACCACTGTGTCGGTGGTAGTGGTTCACAGAGGGGGCAGTGGGCTTGCATTTATCTTCAGGAGAAGCAGGACCTACCATGGACTCATCTGAATGCCCTCATGTCCTCCCCATCAGAGCTAGGTGCTCAGTAGACTGTAGCCTTCTCTAACGCTTCTGCAGCTGATTGATAGCCATGAGACACAGTTCTCACTGTAGGATTTTAGGTGAAGATTGAGGAAATCATTTTTTTCTGGAGATGCTTTATGTCTTCCTCACTTGACTGTCTCCTCCTTGTCTCTTCTAAAAGTTGGAAACTGTGCAGCTCCCTGCCTGGGAATTTGCATTATTCCACGTTTCTAGTACTCTTCTCTGGCTTACAATTCTGCCTGTGTACAGGAGGCGTAGCGCCCGCATGATCGGCATGCGTGTGTGAGCAAATAGAGCCTAAGCAGAATTAAAACAGAAGTAACCTGCTTCCTTGGCAAACATCAACACTGGGAAATAATTGGATGCTAATTTTCATGCTTAAAGACTGTGTAGGTTGTGTTGTAAAAGTGGGACTGTTTGCTGACCATCTGCCAGCCTACCTGAGTGAGAAGCTGAGCAGATGTGACTGGCATTTAATAGAGTTTCTTTTTCTCTTCTCACAGTTTCTGACCAATATAATAAGACACTTACAGCTGGATTCTGCCTGTCACCCTTCAGTAGTACCTTATTCTGCAAATAATTTCTTTTTCACCAGCATGTCTTAAAAGCCTTAGCCCAGCTAAGATTTAGCACTGGTGAGTGCAAGTCAATATGTGGGCCCAAGTTGGGAGTTTTAAATCATGGTCATATCCTGACACAGCTTTCTACAAGTAAGGTTTGGAATGACTGAGAACTGAATCAATGCACTGATGTCAAGACCTGCAGTTTGGTTTATTTGGCCCTTACATTCATGAAACTCCAATGGTGCTAAATCATAGAATGGCTTAGGTTAGAGGGGACCTTAAAGATGACCTAGTACCAAGCCCCTACCATTGACAGGGCTGCCAACCACTGAATAGGCTGCCTGAATTCTACATTCTTACTCACTGAGGTGGTTGTTACTGATTTAGTATTTATTCCTCATTTGTTTTCCAGCTGAACAGCTGAGCAAAGCCTCTTTTTTCAGACGCTTGCAGCAATAGATGCCATAAATGCACGTTATTCTGTACCACCCTTGCCAAGATCATCGTGAAAACGTATCCAATTGGAAAGAAAATGCAATTGCAAGTTCTTTACTGTGCAGATTAATAACAATGGCAGAAATAAATTGTGTTTTATTTACCTGTCAGAAACATCTGAAACTGCTGCAGCTGTGGGCAAATTTGCAAGGCTCCATCATAGTACCAAGAACAAAAGTCTTCATTATAAATTGACTGTTAGGCGCTTTAAGCTTATTTACTCAGATAAAATGACATTGAGTCTCCAAAAGATGTTTTAATCCTGTTTTGATTTTTTTTATATATATATGCAGCAGCCAAAAAGCTTTCTTACTAATCTGGCTTCGCAAGTGGGTTTTATTTAATATCTAATGCAAAGCAAAATCTGTAGGGATTTTCACTTTAAATTTATGATTGCCCACTAAGCATAATACTGCGGGCTACTGAATTGCTTCTACCTTAAGCTCCTCATGTTTGTTTGTGGCTCTTATGAGTAAACTGATTCTTTCATTATAAATGTGCTGAGCACTGTAGGAAGGAGTAAAGCTCATTATTGTAGAACCAATCCTTGCAGGTTAAACAGTAATGTAGAGAGAAACAGTAATGCAGACAAGAATGAAGGGACCTGGTGCCGAGGTGAGCACAGCATCTCCCACTTCAAGGGCATGGAGAGAGTGCAGCTTGGGTCTGGCTGTTGGAAGAGACAATTGCATATACTGAAGATGGGCTTAATGTCATGAAAGCCAGTGGGCTGGACTCTGAACTTGGCAATGGCATTGCCTTTCAGAGGCTTACTTGGCATTTTCAAAAGGTTTTGCGCCATTGTGTCAGCTAGTTCTGAAACTATGGATTGAAAGGCAGAGCTTGAGAGAGAAAGTGAGAAAGAAAGATGCTGGAGTATTTTCATCTGTTTTAGTTAATGCTTCATGTTTGCAGAATCTTGTCTGCTTTCCTGGATCTTTGGCAATGTGCTGCAAGAGAAAGAAACTAAAGCGAGCTCTGCTTTCACATATGTTTCATAGTGCTTGGTATGGATCCAAGTTGAAAGCAAGTCATGGAGAGTAGCAGGAAAGTACATGGATGAGAAGTCCCTCTGCATCCACAGATACAGTGTTTGCTCATGGCGCAAGGAGTTAGCAGTACGGTAGCATTTTGGATTTCTGAGCTGGTGCTCGCTGTGCTGAAAATAAATAGAAAAGCATTCTTAGATGAAATTGAGATCATTTGGAAATCAGCATCTCAAGGATTGCTTGCGAGATTCTCAGTCAGAGCATACATACATCTTTTCCTACCCGTCAGTTTCTGCCTATGTTTCTCTGTTCTGAGGAAGAAGACTGTAAAGGCGGAGATTTTAATAGCGTGGATAGACTGATTGGCTAAGGAGGATCAGAGGGAACAGACTGTGACTTTTGCCAGCAGGCTGCTAGTTTGGACATAGCTCTGTACTCAGTGAAAAAGCTTGGGGAATAGATTTTTCTTCCCACTAAAGTCCCTTCCAGATTTTAAGGAGACCAGCTCATTAACATGTGAACACAGAGACCTTTAAGGAAACTGAAAGGGAAGACAACTTAGAGTTGATAGCAGGACATGTGTTTCTATGTGTTATATCATTGGGCTGTGGAGCTCCCTTCTGCAGGATGTTAGCAAGCCAAAGGACTTAACTACATTTAATCCTAGTTGTAAAGCTATGTGGATACCAAATCATGTCTACAGTCATCAGAATTAAAGATAATACATCTGAAAGTACAATACGTTCTTCAGGTCTGATATCAATCTTGAGATCAGAAAACTGATGAGGAGCAGATACCAGGGCTAGTCTATAGCCCCAGGGCTCACAGCTCCTTGCACACAACCAGTAAGATCTGCCTCTCCAATGCATGTTTAGATTTAATGTGCCTGTAAGGTAATGCAGGCACTTGCTGCCACGGTCAGAACACGCCTGGAGCGAAGGGGGCCCTAAATGCACAGAGAGCTCTCTCCTGTATACCAGAACAGCCCCACCTGGCAATTCCTGGATCATTTTTACTCCTCAGTCTGGATGAACACACCATCCTTGATGGTCCCATGTAGTAGCAATGCATGCTGAGTACCACTGAATGGATAGTCCTTAGCATGTGCCACTGGAAATAACAGGTGAGAATCTCAAACTTGCTCCTGTTACAAATACAGGCACACCCACAAGCTCTCCTTAGCTTGCTGCTTGGTAGCACCTGAAGAGAAATCACGAACTAAGCCAGGAAATATTGTTACTCTACAGACTGGTTTCTCCATAGCATGGAAAAGTGCAGGAAGTTATTGGCATGCTTGATTTCTGATTTACAGTGTTGTAAGACAAAGCAGAATTGGGTATCTCCTTTCTAGAGTAAGATAAAGAAGATAAGAGGTAGCTTGTGGCTGAATTAGAGGCATGAGTGTGATAAGGAGCAACTACACAAGTAGCATTACAAGCTAGTGGAAAGGCAGGGAAGCTCAGGAAAGGAGATGCAGGTGTTTGGTGAGATCTGTCTAAGCTGGCTAGAACATCAGCACATTGTTTTTGAACATGTTGAATCACGTAATGACAGTGCAGACACCCCATCCAAGTACTTTTCATAGGTGTGTTCCCACATGATTCATTTACGCGGTGTTAGAAGGAGAATTATTCATTGGAAAACAGCCAGTCCTGCTAAATCTGAAGCCTAAGAAATGCTGGGTTGCAGCTCATCAGATTTCAGTCCGTATACTGCAATTTTTAAACAAAAAGGAAGGGAAGAAGCTTCCTGTGACGTTCAATCCACCTCTCTGCTTTCCTTTCTTTGACTTTCAGCACTTCTATAGATAGCATTTCTGTTTCACCTGTTCCTGGATGAAGTCTGTACTGTGCAGGCAGAACTTCTTTGGCTTCAGCAAAGGCTTTGCTTAAGCTATCAACTGAATGGAGCACAGGATGTCATCTATTTTAGATTTAGACTCTGTTGCCACAGAGTTGATTGGCAAAGCTCCTATTAACTTCAACAGCAGAAGAGTAGGCATCCAGTACCAGGGACTTGACCCTTGTATTTCAGTAATGTTGTGCACACAGTGGGGTTTCTATAAATAATAGTGAAGGCCGCTAATCCCATTGACTTTTAATTGCTCCAGGAGACAGGGTGTTCACCTTTTGTGCCTGCTGAAACTCTGATGCCTGACCCATTTATTTCAGTGCCACCAGCTAGCCCGAGGAACAGTTTTTCTTTTCTTTCACTTTCCTCCATATGAAAGGCTTTCTGAAGGAACTTGTCTGTGTTTGTGTCACTGTTTCTTAAATATACATTTCAAGCCATGATTAACAGTGGCTGATGTCAGTTAGTGACAGAACAAGCAATGCAAAAGCATGTAGCTCCATTGTTTGCATCTGTAGAGTCACTGTTATTCCCACAAAGGCAACACTTGCTCCTGGAAGGGTTCTGTTTGTACATAACTGAACTGCATTCAAGTGTCTTTCAAATAAATATTCATTCACAGCAAGAGCCTCCACTATGACAGCTTTTTTTCCTGCATTGGTGTTTTTCCATTCAAGGATGGTCCAAAGGTCAGAAATACAGTTGTGCCAGAATCTGAATGATTCGTAATGTCTGTGATGCTGTATTTCCTATTTGTCCACTCCATGCGTGGTTCCAAGTTGATAAAAGGTGATTGCCCGTGCAAAGCTTCCAACTTCATCCACGTTCCCTGGGTCAGGTCTTGGTCCAAGGCTTCTGGATGAAAGATGTCCTTGAATCACTTCCCAAGGAGCTGCAAGTGCTCAGCAGCCCTTCAGCTTAACCTGCAGAAATCCACTACCAGGGGGAGGAAAACATTGGTTGAGGATTGTAGGGAAAGACAATAGCAGATAACCAGATCAAAATTACCCAAAAAATAGCAACAGTCACAATCCAATTAAAGAAAGATTTGCTTACCCATCCCAAGGATCAAAACTCACCAAATACTCCAAAAGGAAGGATCTCCAGTTAGAGCACCTTCCCTTCCGACAGCCAGCCCTTAAATGAGGATTAAGGAGTTGCACAGGTGAATTGTTTTTACCTACTCCCAGGGCTGGCTGTGTCCTTTTACCAGGTGCTCAATCATTGGTTCAGGCTGTGACATAGCCTGTGACAATCCCCATACAAGGACTGTGCTATTTCAGTATGTAGGGCTCATGATTTTAGGCTGAACTTTTATGCCAGTAATAGCAGCAGAACTACTAGCCCCACACCTAAAATCCTCCCTTTGCCTGCTAGAGAGTGAGGACCCAACAGTCTCTTGCTAAAAAGGCATTTCAGCCTCTCCATGCAGTTACACCTTAGCTCTCAGGAGAATATCAGCTGTGGAAAGGGCTGATTTAATGATATGGACTGGATTAAAATAATCTGAACTGAAAAATGGGTTATGTTTTCCTCACACCTAGGCCTAGAGTAAAATAAAAAGATAGACTATAATCACAGTTGGTCCATATCTATGGCCACCCAGTCTCTGTTATTAGCGGATTACTGAAGTAATAAAGCCACATGAAGGTGTTAGCTGTTAGATTGTATACTCATCAGCTCTCCTCTACACCCCCTGGCTGATTTCAATCAGATTTGGCAGGGATTGGAGATCTGAAAAGAACTAAATTCCTTAAAATTTCATGAAAACTAACTGATGAAAAAGAGGAAAACTATGAATGTCCTGTTGTGGGAAAGATTACAACGTTGGCTCAGATGCACTACGTACTGTAGCATACCCATGTTTTTTGTTGCCCTCTTTTTGTTACTTATATGCATTAACTATATTAAGTATTTTATATGTGGCCCAAGACAATTCCTCTTTATTCAGTGTGGCCTAGGGAAGCCGAAAGGTTGGACACCCATAAAGTCCATGGAGAACAGAGTTTCAACAGCAAGATTTAACAGGAAAGAAAAAAACCACACAAAATAACATGGAAATTCCCATGAAAAAGCAGGCTCAAATAATACAGCTTGTTAACTTTCTATCTTTCTCCTTTTCCTTTGTTAATCAGGGTTACTTGCCTACAATGAAATGCTTGATGTTGAAAACTTACTTACCTTTCCCTGTCCTTTAACAACTGACCTTTATCCTTTTCTGCTTCATCAGTGGTTACAGTAGAACAGATTAGGTTGTTGGCAGTGAAGAGTGATGAGTGTTGCCTTCTCTCCAGTGAGGAAAAAAAAAGCAAGACCTGGAAGCTTATGTAGGTAATAAATCTGCTGTCGCCATGCCCCCCTGTGAAAAGTTGTTAAGCAGGTGGCCTCCAATGACAAGATCCAGAAGCTGAAGTTCTCACACATCATTCCTTTTGTCATAGTTTCAAACTCTTTGGTGGTTTTCTCTCAACTCCTTCTCTACTTCTTTGTCAAAGTCAACAAATACATCAAACTTTGGTCCTATCCACCCCATGGGACTCTACTCTGCATAGGTTTTCCTATGGTCCATGTTATCATCTTATCCAGGCACCCTTTGTTTGTAGCTTAAACACTGGTGGTACTCTGAAAATCATCACCCACAGCAGTCACATCAGTTTAACCTGCTTCCCTGGGTGCAAATGAAGGAAATAATGGTAAAGAATAGAAGAATTATAACACAAAATATGTTTCACAGGTTGTTTCCTTCTTTCCTTTGGAGGCAAAGACTGACAAGGATTGATTGGTTGACATTGTGTTTACGTTTGTCACCTCAGCATAAAATACATGTCATTTGGAAACATCTTTAAATAAGTTTATAGTACATTGAGCGTTTGGGGGTGTCTGCCATCATCTGACGTAGGCATGCTGTAACTACAGTCTCTGTGAAGCCTTTTCCTGTGGCTACCATCATAACCTCTGCTACTATATGGATTTACCTTGTTACTTAAACCATGCACTGATATGCACTGTTCCTGTCCAAGCAGTAGGCGGTGCACAGGTCTCAAGAGATCAATTAGTCCACCCATCTAAAAACCTAACGCAGGCAGATATAACCAGTTCTTGAGGGTGAGCGTGGTTGAAGACTCCACTTGTCCCTAGACACCCTGTTATAGGACTTCATGATCCTTCTTCCCTCTTGTTAGCAAGTTTTATATAATGTCTGACCTGAATCTTTCCTGCTGCAGCCCATTTCTTCTTGCCCTCCCCATTAGGAGGATAGCAAATTATTTTTGCCTTTTTCTTCTTCTTCTTTTTTTTTTTTTTTTCAAGTAGTAAGTAATTGAAAGCCTTATCCAGCAACTGAATGTAAATATAGCAAAAACTGATCCTTCGAGGACTTTATAAGTTCTCAAAGTGATACCTAAAGCTGTGACACTCCTTGCTATTTTGTAGTCCAAACAATCCCAAATTTACCTTTGCTCTTATGACATAATTTCTAAAACTCTAATAATCCTTTAGTGTTCTCCTCTGGATTTTCACCAGATGGTCCATATTCCGCTTTAAAAGCTGGAAACTTTATCCAGTTGAGTCTTTGTTAATGCTGAGTAGTGCAGAAAGATTTTGAGTCCTCTTCAGGCAATAACAGATGCCAGCCATTTCAGGATGATGTTTGCTTTCTCTTTTCTTTCATTTACTTATTTATTTTTGGAGCAGCAGAAGGTTATTAATTTTATTCAACTCATGGTCCCATATAATCTTCATGTCCTTCAGAACTGTTCTCTAGTTAGTCCTCCTTCATCTTAGATCTGTGCAGTTGAAATTACTGCCTTGGTGGAGAAGCTGTACTTGGCCCCATTTAGTTGCATCTTTTTTTTTTTTTTTTAACCAGTCTTCCCCTTTCAGATAAGCCTGCAGATGTAGTAAGTATTCCCTCTATTGAATCTTTCATGCTGTTAATGATTTAAGTTCTTCTGCCTTGATTCTTTAATAGAGGTGAGAGAAAAGCACTGCAAGAGCAGCTTTAAGGCTGTCTTCAATGAAACTTAGGGCTAGGACTGTCCCTTCTCACATATAACCACATACAAGAAGGGAGAAGAGATTCCCATCATTTCACTGCAGGTGTCTGCACTCTGTTCCCAACTAAACATACCCTCAGCAAGGCTGAATGTGACCTTTTCTGACAGATCCAGGTCTCCAGCCAATCCTACCTGAAATGTTGCCCTAGCCTCCCCTTTTTCTCCTGCTTCTCTGATCACTCTAACATTGATGTGGTGGCTCACATTTCCTCCACATTCCTCCCTAATGGAGTCCCACAAACCTCCTTTCTCTTTGTCCTTCCCATCTTTTTCCAGCTTGGATACTTTCTCCATTATGGCCCTTAAAGCCAGTTCTGCAGGTATCATTTTGTCATTTTTTTCAGTCCAATCCCAGATTTCTTGTGTTTCCCAGACTTAGTGAATGCTTTAGCATCAGTAAAAGTAGCTCAGATTTCTTGTATCCAGCATTTTTCTCCACGTTCATCTTTTTTCTGCCTTTCTCTTGTGCCGATACTGTCACTCAGGCCATTAACCCTACCCTTAGCTTGAGCTTCTTTCCTCTCATTTTCCAGCTATGTATTGAGGTCATGCCCAGATTGCTTGTTGCTTTCTTTCAAGTCACACAAACACATGCTTAGATCCTTGTCTCTTGCTTTCAGTTCTGTAATCTTTTTTTTTCTCCAATCTTCCTGGCACGGATATTGCCTTACTTCAGTTGAATCAAAATGAAAATGTGAAGAACATTTGCTTTGATGAACGCTTTAAGAACAGGTTGCCCCAAGAACTTCCATGTGCATCTTCCCTCCCATCAGTGTTCTCTGTCATTACCCAGGTGGATCCCGTCCAGTTTTTACTCCAATTCCCAGTCTTTGGGAGAGTTAAGAAAGCCTTGTGGATGGCTGATGAAGACACAATATACAGCATTGGCACCCAGGGAGCCTGCTGACACTTCACCCACATCACATCAGCATCTACCCTGGTAATTTCATGTGGGCACTGAACTAAAGCTCAGAGGGTTATTTGCATTTTCCACAAGTACAGTGCCATGAACTAAACCCACCCCCAGCACTTCTAGTTGTGTCAGATCTTCTCAGTCTGTCTGGTATCTTGTTTGACCTTGTCCTGTCTGGGAAATGAAGCACTTTCCCTCTCCTTTTCTCCTTGTTAAGTGCACTAGGACCTGTCAGGATTAAAGGTACTGGGAAAGTACAAGCTGATTATTATCCCATTCCAAGTGATATTAAAAGAACATTAAGACGGATCAGATGAGCATTCAAGAAAAGTAGGTAATAATAAAGTATTATATCAGCAGAGAAATAGCAGTTAAGTAATTAAAGAGAGGGTTTGCACAAGAGAAAGAAGTAAAGTTATAGGTGCTCTTGGCCTCTAGACCATTCTTTATTTTAATATGGTGATAACCTTTAGAGGATGTCAGTATGTCAAGCGCAGCACCAAGAAGTAACGCAGAGGCTTTTCCTGCCCCAGAGAGTTCACATTTTAGGACGTAAAAAAACCAATATTTCCTTAACATTCAAGAGAGGTGAATTCTGACAAGATTTAGGGCTTGAGGGAGGTTATTGGGCTAGTGTAGTCTGAACCTTTTTATAATAGCAGTGAAATAAGTTCAGTCAATGAAATTCCTGCTTGAAGGTTAACAGCTGTGCAAGGACTGGAGAAGAAATACCCCATCTTGATTTTAAATCTTCGACAATGGGAAATTGTTGCAGTGCCCAAGGAAAAAATCTGGGGAAAGAAAGAACTGAAATTGTCTTCACATATGAATTTCTGTCTTTTCTGTCACAGGAAGGACCATGTACTTCATGTATCCTTAGAAACGAGCTTTTGTAACCCTTAGGCTGCCTGGCAAAGATTTCCCTCAAGGAAAAATGTTCTGTAGTTGAAGACAGGTTTATTCCTCATCAGATTGAAAGCAAGAAACTTTCAGACTGGGCAAACATGCATGAGATTTAGCAAGTTAGAAAAAACAGTTCATAGCCTCCTCTGACATATGAGAGCAGAAGTGTTGTCACCTACATTTAACCCACATTTGGAAAATATTCTTCATAGACAGGATGGCTACATCATTTCTAAGAAAAACATTTCTACAGCCCCCATAGCCCGCAGGGAGGACTCCTACATAAAATTGAGCATACTAAACTGCCATGACCTGACCCAGCTGCCATAAGCATTCTCTTTGCCAATTCTCATGGGTTTGTTTCTTGCCCTTTTTGCAGATGTGAAAATCTGCAGGAGAGCCCTTGGCTTTCCATACTGCAGCTATTCATGAGAATTCCTCTCTCAACTTTTTCTTGATGCTGCTTCATTTCTTTGGAGGTGTGCTCAGGCATGTGATGCAAATATAAGGAGAAAGAGGTAATTCTGAGTTTTTAGATCAGATTAGATATTGGGAAAAATTTGTTCTTCAAAAGAGTGATGAGGCATGGGCACAGGCTGCCCAGGGAGGTGGTACCATCACTATCCCTGGAGGTGCTGAAGAACCGTGGAGATGTGGGACTGAGGGACACAGTTAGTGGGAACAGTGGGGACAGGTTGATGGTTGGACTAGATGATCTGAGTGGTCTTTTCCAACCTTGATGATTCTATGATTCGATGACCTCAGCTCGAACAAAATCACATGACCATAGAATGATTTAGGAAGCTGGGACCTCTGGAGGTCATCTCTGTCAGCTTGTTCAAGTAGGTTGGACTGAGTGAGGCTGGGCAGGGCCTTGTCAAGGTGAGAGCTGTGTCACTCAAAGGATGGCTATTCTACTTACTTCTCTGGTCAATATTGGGCACCTAGTCCAATATTTGAATGTCCTCCTGGTGCAAATATTTTTGGGTTTTTTTTTTTTTTTCGGATTTCCAGTCTGAATTTCTGCCGTTCCCAATTTTGTCTGTTTTCTTGTCTTATAATCAGGTACCTTTGAGAAGAGTCTAGCTCTGTCTTTGCTCTACCTATCCATGAGATGGCTGAAGACAGCAATAAGATCTCCCCTTAGCCTTTACAGTGATTTTAGCAGGAGGTGTACGAAAGATAGGATTAAATGTCTGCTTTAGCTCCCCAGGGTGGATTTGGACATTGGTTGAGATTTTTGTAATGGTAGTCAGATAAATATCAAGGGAAAATAGCTGCCCAACCACAGGTTGAAGAATGAGAACAAACATCGCTAATAATAGCAAAGGCTCAGATATTTCTGTTTGTCGTAGCCAAGACATTTCTTGATCCAATAATCACTAAGCCTCCAAGAGGTGAAACTATTTTAAATCCAAGTCACAGAAAAACTGATTGTAGAAAAGCTTGATTGAGCGAGAAATATTTCTGTTTACATTAAACAGAAGGAAAGGCAAAAAGAGATTTGTAAGTAAGGTTTACAACTTTGCAAATGCAGATTTTTTAAAATCAGGAATCTTTAAAACTATGCAGTATGTTATTATTGTACCTTGACTAATGGCTACCGAAATAGGCATTAGTCTCTTTATAACAAACAAAAGCGTTCTGTTACAAGTGCTGGAAGCTCACTGTCATTCTACAGGCTATTTTTGCTTTCTGCTTTCACTTAATTTGGCTGGAAAACTGGAAGGCTTCAAATCCTGTCCCAAGATGTATATTAACAGTGAAAAATCTTTTTCTCCCTTTCTAGCTTGCTCTCCTACAGTTACTACAGATACTACTAAGCTACAGTGCTTATCTGTGCAAGATTTGTTTAGAAGTCCAGGAGATGCACTGAATAACATATAAATTTATTTGCCAAAATCAGCCACCTTTGACAAAGGAAGGATGCAGAATTCTTAAGCTCATATGAGTTGTGTGAAAACAAGTGACCAAGTAATAACAATGGAACTGTTGTAAGAAGTCCACTCTTACTAGGCAGCAAAGAAGCCAGCTTAGAAAGTTTGAATACCTACATTTTTTAGAAAATTGTGTGTTTAGGAACACGAAGGAACCACACAGTATAAGTTTTAGAGTCTTCTCCGCTGACCACAGTCCAGGATCAGCTATTTTTGTTGGCCTCTTCTGACAGGGCAGTTGCACCCAGCCAAGACATTTTCCCCTCAGACAGAACAAGCATGGAGGATGTTAATGGGAAGCCCTGAAAACCTGAGCCAGCATCTTGGAAGTTGGTTAGTGGAGAAAACCCAAATGGAATGGAGAGCCGGGTGGTATGGGCAATTGCAGGCCAGTTAAATAAGCATGTACCGTGGAGATGATATCAGAAATAATTCTGTGCTGTTCAAGGAAAGGAGGAACTTTGATAAGAGGTGGCCAAAGTGCCTCTGTTACTGGGAAAGGGAACTAAGCTGCTGGAACCCTTCAGAAATTGTCATGGTCTTGGTACACCAAGGACAATGCAGTGATGGCTGCAAGCTTATATATTTCCGCAGAACAATCTGAGAGGCTCCACATCAGAGATTATTTGCAAATGCAGAACGTACAAATGTGTGTGTGTGTGTAACTGAGCTGCTGTCTGTGTGTTTAGGAGGATCAGAAACATACGGGGTGAATGTTGCAATCTTCTTTGAAGCTGGCAAGAGGCTTACCACCATATCAGGGCTCTGTTTTACGTTTGGGTTGAATCCAGTTATTTTTCTTTTTACTGGATTTGAGGAGGCCACTGAGATGGAGTTTCTCTGGTGAAATAGCACAGGCAGATGATGTTGGGAGAGTACTGGTTGGAAGATATGCTTTGCTTCTCTGACCAGCACCAGGCTGTGTTCCTGCAGGTGATCCCACCATCTGCAGGAGAGCCCAGGGATGTTCACCTTTCATAATCCTTGCTCCTTTGCATCACTCCCAGTTCTGCCCTTCCATTTGTGTAACTCTTTCTATGGGATTTATCACTTCCTACAACAAGGGAGACTTTTACCTTCACTGACTATGTCCCGAGTGTTCCCAGTTTTTCAGCATGCTCTGCATTTCAGTCTGATTAGGCTATTTGTTCTGTTGTATTGTAGAGACAAGGAGTGGCACTTAGACGCAAGAGAACATGTTCTTTCTTTATGCAGGAAAATAAGGGAAAATGTGCTCAGCTGGAAATGAAAAAGCCTGGAGTTCAAAACTCACTTCTACAGACAGCTGTTCTGCATTTTCATACCCTTAGCAGACATCAGCACTGGCCACGCCCTCTACCCCAGAATAAATGCCCCCACTGGCACTTAGCAGTTTATGCTGCAGATACGGATGAGGAAATGAGTAGCAGCAAAAGCACATGGAGATTGGGAAAGCCATCCAAATCTGCCATTCAGCCTGCCTTAACTTTGACTGTTGCAAGCTTAGACCCCTTGAGTCTTTTCTCAGGCTGCTCTATTGAATTCAGCAGATTTCAGATAAAACCTAGTAGCCTCCTTGTCAACACTCTGTTGCTAGAGTTTGGAAACCCTGTGTGTCAGAAAAGCCTCAGATGATGTGCCGGTCCCCTCAGTATTGGGTGGGTGGCAGCATGAATAGCACTCCACAAGATTTATATCCCGCAGGGAAGGAGAGGGATCTTTGCCAGATATATATCTACCTATAAATGCATATGGCATAACTACTAGGACCCAGCTGCACTCACATGACTGTCTTTAATCTGTTTCCTTTTAAATTGCTGTGTCTACATTGCCTTGAGCTGGCTTTTATTTTTCAACTCCTGAAATGCACACACAGCATTAAAGGTAGATATCTTCAGTGCATTGCTCCAGTCCTGGACTATACACCCTCCAGGGCTTTCACAGGATGCTCCGAGGGATGCTATAGACTAGGGACACAGATTTCCCCTAACACACCCTCCAACCCTTCTGCATTTCCATTCACTTCTGTAATTTCCAAGCAGCAGACAGCCACCTTGCATCATCACAGCATGCACTGAGCCCAGCACTCATTATTAGGCAGGAATTTGCTGCGTGCAGATCTGTGGCAGTGCAGTGGAAGGCAGATGCCACGTGGCTGAACCAAATAGGATAGAGAAGGAGCTTAAACGGTCACTTGTGGGTCATCTTCTCCTGTTGAAAGTGGCTCAGGGCCATAGCACACATCTGGGCAGTTGAGTAGAAGCAGCAGTTTCAAGCTGTTGCAAGGCATTTTCCTGGAAGTCTCTCCACAGTGTTGGAGACACAACACACAACCCAAGAGCTTCCTTGTCCAGGGACATTCCTCTGCAGAAAACAGTCCTTTGGAAGGTGAGTGCTCCTCACTGCTGCTTGTACATTTGTACTCAGAGATCAGTATTTTGCTTTAATTCAGTCCCCATACAGTGCTGAAAAGATCTATGCGTTTGGCTGGTCAGCCATCAGGTTCACCAAGTCATGAAAGCAAGCTGACCTGGCCATCCTAAGTCATTATGATGTATGAGAAGTTAGGATTGTTTTTACTACTCATAAAGGGAGCTTTGGATTCTAGGACAGCCCTAGTAGTGGTAATTCCTACTTTATTTCCTTTTGGCCTTCCCTGTCTTGTCAAACCTTTTTTCAGACGCTTGCACAGATGTATCTGTGCCTGCAGAGTTGTATGAGCTTGGAAAGCTAAATAGCCTTCATGAGTGCCTGGAGAAGGGCATCTCCACTTCCTGAGGAATCAAGATCTGCCATTCTGCAGGAGAAAAAAAAGAGTACAATGAAGGATGGGAGAAGCTGAGCAGCAAACAGATTTCCAAGATGAGCAGTGTTAGCAAAGACCAGGCATTAGGATCAAGGCAGTAGCTTGGTAACTAGTTACTAAACAAGATCTAAACTGAGGTGTAGGAGACACATTTAGAGTAAATCATCCACAAGTACAACTTTACTAGATGGTTACTCTTCCAATTCAAGTGAATGAAGATAGAAGAGCAGCAACCCAAAGATCTTAACTTTTCCTGAGCTTTGTAAACAAGCCATGATCTTGGGCACATCCTTGAAGTGGAATGCAGCTCTGGATTGCAGACATCCCAGCATGAGTGTCACCTTGTAGGTGTTTGCATGTGGACTGGGTGTCTAGGCAGAGAAAATCAAAAGCTTGATTCATACCCACGCAGTGATTACTTAGCGGAAAAACTTCTCAAAGTAGGTAGTTCAATTGAGCCCCCAGTCAATACAGTCAGTGGAGCTGGAGAGCTAGACACCTACATTTGTTCAGCTGACTCACTCTTGGGGCTCCACTGTCAGCAGTGACTAGACCCTCCTTTGATTATATAGGAAGACAAATGCCCACTGTGCATATAGCTACTACATCCAGGTATAAACTGTCTGGACCCAGATTCTCCTTTGGTGATAGGAACAACCCTTTCATCCCACCATAAAGTAAGTCTAGAAACCTTCACTTCCTCCTAGGAAAGCTGTAAGGGAATGTTCCTGATCTGTACAACACTTTGAAGCTAGGTGCTCTTTGAATGCTGAGTATTCATATTATTATAAACGCACTGTGATTTAGAAATGCATGTAAGACATTGAAGAGTAGTAAACAGATGGGAGATGGTGCCAAGTAAGGCCACGCTGAAGTAGCAAGCAAAAATAAGTGTAAGAGACAGTCTGACATCTTCATAAAGAGACAGACGCAGCCAGAATTTGAAGCACATAGCAATGAAATAGGGTCAGGAAGGTGAACTGCCTTTTTTTGGCCAAGTTGTTCTCTTACGGGGCAGCTCCTTCTGCAGTCAGACCAGAAAATCCTCACTGCTTACCTGGCTTGGAGTCTTCAAGATGATCACTGCACAGCTCCAGTGGACAAGACAGGAAAAGTGATAGTGTTTATGATGAGCTGCTGTGTGGGAGAGGTTTTAAACGCATCCTTGAAGTCACTGGGTTACACCAACTCTGGGCTGGCTGAACTGACAGGTACTAATTACTAAAAGAAAAATGACTCACTGAAAACCAATAATAATTGTCTTACATCTAATTAAAATGGATGATTTACAGTCAAATAGAAGACTACAGCCTAAGCATGAGGGGCATACAGGATGTGATGGACAGTCTGCAGCCCCACGTATTTCATACAGAAATAAAAGTTCAAAAGTTGGGCGAGTTGTGCTCTATTTTAGCTAGCTACAGCCCAGAAAAGCTGTTCTGTAAACGAGACAGAAACAGCACATGGCAGGACCTTCTCCCAGTAAAACAATGAAAGTGCAGTTGGTGCTGCTAACAGCAAAACTTCTCTGGCTTCTGAGAGGTCAGTATATTCATTCCTTTTTTCAGTATCCTACCAAAACTGCTGTTGGAAACTGTTCCACAGGGAAGGGAGAGCACCTGCATCTCATAAAGAAGTGGTGAGGAGGGGGACAGTACTCAGGGACAAACATAGTAAGCATGCAACAGACACTTCTGAAAATTCATGCATTCATTGAAGGCATTAAAACTATCTCCTGTTGGCATGATAAGAACGTATGAAATATTTGTAGGGATTTACATGTGCATGGATTATAAAGAAAGCTCTTGTATTTTAAGAGATTACATACTCTAACAGAGTATATGCTACATAAGTAGTACTGAGAACAGTTCTTGTGTATGCAATGTGCCATGAAAGAACAGCGAGGAAAAGATAAATAATTGACCATAGTTTTAGGTGTAATTCAGATGAATAAGCATAGTTTACCTCTTTTTGGCGTCCAAAGTCATCTTCTTGCCTCCATAGAGAGACCTGCAGTCCACAGGAAAATCAAACTGGCAGTGTTGAGTTTCTCCTTTTTTGAGGGACAACGGCTCTGAATGTCAAGCTGCTGGCCCCACTCAGCAGAAAGAGACATTTGCTGGGGAACACCTCTTGGATGCACTGTCAGTTCAGTGTCATTTACTTCTAGAAAAAGTTGGCTTGGCCTTTCACTTACTGTTAGCTTTTCATGGGTATGTCGATAATCCCTTGCTTTTGGGTTATTTCTGTTGGTAAAGCACTTAAAGATCCCACTGTACAGTTTAAGACCAGTGTGAGACACACTCTTTCCTAACATGGAGCTGTCCTCTGCTTTCCCTTCTCTGATAAGTTCCCTCAAGCCCTTGGTTTCCTGGTTTGCCTTGGACTCAGAATAGTAACAGTCTTAATCTAGGGGACTTCTCTGATCTTGGGGTCTGAGTGGGAGGCGTGAGTGACTGCTCTGAGCAGCAAACCCATTTATGCAAAGTGTTTCACTCTCTGAGTGGGATCGCTGAGGAAGGATGAGATTAGAAGGATATCACTGGCAAAGTGACTAAGAGATTTATCCTATTCATAGGCTTGGCTCGTACTTAAGGAATTTGCATTATTGGGATTTTTCAAAATCTGAGCTGGCTGAATCCATTCTTCTTCAAACAGCATCACAGGTATTCAAGGGCTACTTTTTCTTTTCAAGCTTTTACCTTTCCACACAGACATATTGCTTCCATTGCATTCTCTGTTTTTACACACTTATTTCCAAGTGCCAAGAGTAGCACAGCCTCCTCTAAGTCATTAAGGCACTTCAGTGTCAAGATATATTCCTTAATGTTCAGCATGTTTTTTTGTTTTGTTTTTTTTTCCTCTCCTTTTGCTTAATTTCTTCCTGATTTGTCTAGTTAATGTTGTTGGGAAGGATTAAGAGGGGTACATCTTCCTCTGACACTGTTACGTCCAGATATTTGCAGACTTTGAAGAGTTAAATCTCCTTGAAACATCTAGGTTGGAAAACTCCTCTAAAAAACTGGGCTAGACCATACACATAGCAAAAGAAGGCAATAACAGTGCCTTCAAATAGGATACAGAGCAATTGCAGGTAATAAAGAAGGAAAAGTTAGCTCACCTCTTCCAGCAAACAACGAGAGCCTCAGAAGAGCACCACACCTACCAAGAGAGCTTCTGCTCCTCAGCTGCCAACACTTAAATGAGAGTAAGAAGGACTGGATCCTTGCTGTACCCCTTCCAGTCACTTAGGTGCATTGTTTGCACCTGAGCTCCCTGGGTTAGCCATGCCCTCTCACCTGGTGCTCAACCATTGGTTCAGGCTGTGACCTGGCAATTCCACTGCACTGTATGATAGATGAAGATGTTTCATTGCATCTGTTCTGAGGGAAAATCCTCAAGAGTACTGATCTCAGGGAGTCCTGCAGTAGAGGATGCCAGCACCAGCCCCCAGCTCACACTACCAAAAGAAGTCCTGAAGTGCCTTCTCTCTGCTAGTAGTCTGCATTCAGCCCGCCTACTTCAGAAATTGTAGCAGCCAAAAGATATACTTATCAGCTAATAGAGGATGACACCTTGCCGGTGTCTTCAGAGGGGTGGATGGGGGTAGAAATGGCTGGGCTGGGCTGACACAGATGAGATGCTCTGGGTAAAGACTGCACAGAATGAGACATGCGGTGCTGGAAGGCAAAATGTCTATGGTGAACAAAGTCAGACTAATGTCAGTTCAGAAGCTGTGTGTCCTCCCAGTGTGTTATCTCCCTGCTCAGTAACTGAGCCAGGAGCCGCAGGGATGTACCAAGGAAAACAAAAGGTGTCAGGGGAAGTTGGATGTTAGGAAAAAAATCATCTGAGAAAGAGTGGTGAGGTACTAGAATAGGCTGCCCAGGGAGGTGGTGGAGTCACCGTCCCTGGAGGTGTTCAAAGAATGTGTGGATGTGGCACTGAGAACATGGTTAGTGGGCACAGTGGGGATGGGTGGATGCTTGGACTGGGTGATATTAGAGGTCTTTTCTGGCCTTGGTGATTCCGTGACTCTATGAAAGAAAGCAAAACCTTATCTACATCTCTTTCCTCGGTGTATCAGTGACTTTGTGATCGCTTAGTGGTGTGTGTTCACGAGCAAGCCGAGCTCATCTAAACCCACACTGCTGCAGTGAGCAGCAACCTCAGCTTTGCATTTCCACCTTATCCTTTAAACTGCTATTCATTTCTTCTTTTCAAATTTCATCCCATTCTCCTGTACTGTCTGACTGGGATCAAGTCCCACCACCATGGTGTGAGGCTGGCACCAGGTCCTTGGCTCATCCAGGAACCTGCTCCTGGGTGTGGTTCTGGGCTTGTCCTCAAGCTGCCATGAAAGGAAAGGCAGTAGTGAAGGGATGTGAGGTCTCCAGAGAGCTAGACCCAGGTGGAAGTGTGAAATGCCACTGTGCCGGTGGGGAAGAAGGAAGAAAGCGTGTTAATGCTTCCCTGAAGCACGGTCAGGCCACAGCTTTCATTTCTCAGCCATCCACCTCGCTGTGCTATTCGGCAAACCGCAAATAGTAACACCTCCCGCCCGCCCTCCGGGAAGCAAAATTAACTATTGCAAAGCCCGCCAGGCACAGGAAACAAAGAGTCCACAGTGTAAATTCTCACCTGCGATGTATTTTGGGCTTTCATTTAAAAAATATTAAAGCACAAAGAGAGTCGAGCCACCTCCCAGTGCGCAGAGCCGGGTGTGTGTACAAGGCTCATAGCAGGCTCTGCTCCTCGAGCGGAAGAAGTGAGCCCAGCCTCGCATTGTGCTTTAAGAGCCGTAGCACAAAAAGACGCGTTCCGAGACTGGGAAGCAGCGCTGCCTTTCGCTGCCACCATTGTTCCACCTTTGTTACGGCAGCTTGCTGCTGGCGGCAATTAGGCAGAATGAGTTTTGTTCTTGCTGAGAGAATGGGCATTAGCATGGCTCTCGTTGATAGGTTGAATTTTGCTGCGAAAATGTGGCTTGGCTTGAGAAATTTGCTTTTTGAAGGGGTGCTGCCGTGCAGGGTGGGACCAGCTGGTTTTGTTAGAGGAGCAATGGATGTGAAGCATGGAGGGGATACAGGCTAGTTAGAATGCAGCATGGTGGGAAAGCAGGATGCTGGCACTTGGAAGTCCGTGGCTTAAATCCCTAGTCCACCAGAGCCTTCCCACGTGTCCTCCCATGCATCCCTGCCCATGTGCTGGCACCTGGGGACATCGCGCTGTCCCTTCTCCCTGGGGACCCCACAAAGGTAAAGGCATCGACCATTACGCATCCCCCAGGCAGTCAGAAAAAAGGAGACACACGCATGCCCGAGATAGCTGCTATTAACCTTGCCTTATTTTATATATTTTTACAGCTGCAGCAGATGTCTGCGAGCCTCCCTGGGGGGACCTTAGGTACTTACAGCCTTTTCAGAACTGCCTTAGAGGAGCTGATGGCTTCAGACCCAGCCTCTGTGAGGCTCCCTGCTCACAGGCAGGCTGGCTGAAGCTGCCTTGATAGGGAATCGCCTGTGAGAGCCCGGCTGGATTGCAGCAGCCAGGTCAGCGCCGCTCGCCCAGCTCTAATTGCAAGCTGGGAACATAAATAAGACAAAGGATAAATAAGAAAGGATGCACTGGGAAGCCCCACAAGAGGAAATAAGGATATTATTATTGATTAATAAGGATAATAACAATAGTTGTTATCGACTCAGTGTTGCAGAGTAGGGCACACCAGCCATGTTGTGCTAATGCAGGAGAAGCAGGAGGTGCTGCCACCCCTGCATGCCTATCATGCAGCTCATTTGCTCTCACCGAGCAGAGCTGGAGGGAGCACATTTGTAAGATGCAGCCTGAATATCACAAGATAAGTGACCCATAGGATTTTCCCACTACAGTTGGCAGCAGTAGTCCAGGCGTATTTTTCCATGGCATTGGCGAAGAGGGCTGTGATGACCGGCAAAACTGCCTCTGCCTATGCACGCACCCCACACTGGCCTGACCGTGGCTGGACCCCCCTCTGCAAAGTACAGATGGTGTTGACACCTGGGCATCACTCCCTGGGCATCACTCCCCTGAGTGGGAGCACAGCTTTGAGCTGGGACACAGAGCAGCCAGGAGAGAGACAGCCCTGATGGGCAGCTTTGCCTCCCCTCAGCCTTGCTCCCCATCCCATGCATGGGCTGCTCCAGTCACCTCTGCTCTGCCTCCCACTGTCCTTGTCAAAATAAAGGGATTTCTCAGCCTCTGCAGTTGCTTTATAGGGCAGATTTTGGTGTTGGAGAGCCAAAACCCTGGCACATCCCATCCTGCAGTTTGCAGCTGCTCCCTCTGCCCTGCTTGTGCATCATTTTGCACCATATGTGAAGTACAAATGAGAGCAGCAAGCTTTGAGAGGTGCTTGGATGTTTAATGTATGAAAGATCACACAGCACTTGGGTAGCCTTGATTGAAGGCAAATGGGAAACAGCTCCATGTCACTATTAACACATGCATTTCTCACCACTCATTGTGTGCTGCCTCTAAGTCTCTTGCAGATCCAGTGTAGATCTTGCATCTAGCAGCACAGGGATGCTGTGATACAGACTTGGGGCTTTGCTTTGAAACTGGGGAGCTCACCATGCCCCCCCATGCTTGGAGCTGACACAGCTGCTCGTGAAGATGATGCATTTCTCTGGTTTGCTTTGTCCTCTCACTCCTAAGCCTGATGAAGGATGGCGTTATCTAATACAAAAATGTGCTGATTTACCATTTCTTCCATATTTTGGAGCATCCTGATGTTCATCCTGCTAGCACGTGGGTGTAAGTGCACAGGGGGGTGGGATACCATTTGGAGCAAGAAATGTCATAGTCCTCCCTCTATGCAGTGAATCTGCTCTGCGAAGGGAGGTTGAGTTAATCGGCCTCCAGGATCAGGAACGATGCCAGCTGGAGTTGTTCTTAGCATGCCATAGGCTGTACTAACCATACTCTGCCTTCTGACCCTCTAGCCCACTGTAGGAAGCTTTATCAAACAATACCATGACTCCCCCAGACTTCACAAAGTGTTCCACGCTGGTGTCAGTTTCTCAGTGTCTGCAACCTGGAGTCTGTCCCTGCCCAGTGGAGCTGCAGAGAGATTTTGTTGCATGCACTGGCGATGTGACCACCCAGGCTGATCACTCCAGGGTACACCATCATGACAAAGCACCCCATGGCTCTGCCTTTTTTTGCAGGGCTATCGCCACTTTGCCCGTGACATAGGCATGAATCATTCTGCCCAGCGTTAGCAAACAGCCTCCTCCAGAATTGCTGCTGGTTACTCATGCACAGCAATGCTATGTGCTGGCTTAGTGCTCCAGGCCTGTCCTCTCCAGCTTCAGAACACAAGATGAGGGAGTTTAGACTTGCCCCATGCCATAGCTGACTGGGGCTGAGCCCCTCAGTGGGCAAGAAGAAGGGTAGCAAATTGCCCCCATCTCTCTATGAAGAGTGAAGCTGCAGCAGGACCCTTAACCCAGTGTTGAGCTCAGAGCTGCTCCATTGCCTGACATAGGAACATGGACTTGTTGTCACTAGAGACCTTCCCCCGCACTAATCTGGCCTGGCAGGGGAGACAGAGCGAAGTGCCAGAATGCTATTTTCTTTTCCTTTTCATCCTCTTTTAAATGGCAGTTCAGCTGATGGGCAAAACATGATCTAGAGCAGTGTTTCAGGCAGCAGAAAATTAGTTCAGCTTTTACCCTCATTAGCTGATTGCCAGTAATTAACATTTTGTCATTAACTACAGATGTTTATGGCCTGGAAGAGAAGTTTGGGTGTCTCCACATTAGCTCTCAGAAATGCACTGATTATCTCCATTTAATTGGCTGACTGTGCCTCAGTTTCCTTATCTGCTAAGGGGAAAAAAGATTATCATGACTCATCCCCATCCGCTACATCACATCCCAGCCTACTAGGACTGTCAAAAGAGAACCTGCTGCCTTTGGATATGGGTCTTTTTAGGAGGTTCAGCTTCAGGAAATGCAATTTTTCACTTTCTCTAGCTTGCCAGCCCTTGCCTTTAATGAGCCTCATTGTCCAATAGATCATAATCTTCTTGGCATTAAGTGACTCTCCATTGAGTCCTGGGGCTTTATTCTAACTATTATCTTCAAATGAGTGTAGATGCTCACAGATTCATTAATGCCTGTTTTTTTCACGGCATTGGGTTCCTTTGCTGCTGGTAATGCTAAGGTGTGTTAATGAACCATTGCTGTGGACCAGCCCACTCTGAAGACCCCACTTCTGAACTGGAAATATGTGCACAGCCCAGCACTTGGATCCCAGCTGAGTGGGTGCTGGTTCAAAGGGGCTTGGCAAAACAGTGTATTGCCTTGGCCTCACAAACCAGCCCTTCCACAAAGCGTGGGCTGTGCAGGCCTTGTTTATATCACAGTGGCACCCAAATTGTGTTGCTAATAGCATGAGTTGAGTCCTAGGGTGAGCCTGTCTGATGGATCATGATATGAGGGCATGAGTGGTATTCTGGTTGAGGCTATTCAAAGCAGGATGGAACTACTGGGGTGGGAGACCAGGCACAAGTTGTTGCATGCAGGCAGAAGTGAAATATATCCCTTGCACATTGAGAGGGAATTTCTGAGGAGTGTGGAAAATGTGCTCTTCTTACTAGTTAGATGTCTTCAAAATGGCTGGGTCCTCCACCCAAGGCAAACATGGTCTCCAGCACTGGTGCCCTACTCCTAGCTCTGCTGTATTAGGGCTGTGCAGACTGGTGCACGTAGTTCTGCACACACTACTGCACAAATGCTTTGTGCTCTGGGGAAGGGCTTCAGGGTTGGGCTGCCAAAGCATCTCAAAGGGTTTGGACAGGAAGGTCTCTGGCAGCTGCTCAGTGTGCCAATGAGAATGGAAAATGCCTGTGGGACATCTCATTGCATAACTATGAGAAAATTCCTTCATCCTCTCGACAGCACTGCGGTGTCCCTTTGGTCACCAGATGGATATGAGCAAGGCCATTTTGCTTGTGAGAAGTTTTTCATTGAGAGCATAACAATTTATCCAGAACAACCACTTCCAGGTGGGGCTGGAGAGGCATCTGGGACCCAACCATGGCCCTGTACAGCATTCAGAGACCCTTCCCATGCCCCAGCAAGCACAAGAACAGAGAGAAACACTCTACAAACTGGGAGCCAGATATTCTGCCTAGCTCAAGACACATTCACAAGATCTGAGAGGATCCAAGGGGGAAGAGGAATGTAAGTACCAAAGAGATTTGGGGAGAAAACAGTGTGAGAGTAGTGTGGGAACTGACTACAAGAGGAGGCAGGTTATTCTGGTCTTGAACAGGTGTGGAGCGGAGGTCACAGCTACCATAGGGTCCTTGAAAGCCAAAGCGGGAGAGGAGGAGTGTGTGCAGGTGATTAAGAGCCTGATTAATGTTCTCCCGTGGAGAATATGTATAGCCGTGCAATGCACAACTCGTGGCTGGAAGGCAAGAGCTGTTAAAGAGAAATTCGGAAGCCTGTAGCAAGCAAAAGTAAATTTGTGGATTTTTAAGTGGGTCTTTTATAAACCAGCTATCGTGCTTTCTGTGTGAAGGGAAACTGTATCATTTCTAACATAACAAGGTTTTGTTTAAGACTTAAGGAGTCAGGAGACGTGATGAATCTCTTCGTAGGTTCTTTTAATGGCTAATTTCTTTCTCTGTTTTAAACAAAAATATACCTTATTTCTGGACTGCATCTGCCTGTCTTCAGCTTCTATCCACTGGATCTCATTCTGCTTGTCTAGTGAATTAAAAAGCCCTCCACAGTTAAAAGCCTTCTCCCACTGGTAGTACTTAGTAGACTGCAGTGGCGTCACGTCTTCACCTTCTCTTCATTAAGCTAAGCAGATTAAGCTTCTCTCTGCTCATCAGAGAGGCAGGCTTTCCCAAACACGGCCGTGCAGCTCAGCTTTCCACTGCTGAAATTGCAGCAGGGTTGTAGGGAGTCAGGGCATTCTCCAGGTGGTCCAGATGGCCAGACTAACCTTAGGACTTGAGGATACATTGCTGGATGTCTTTGATAGGCTTTGGGATGCTGATTTTGTGGAACTGTAGAATCATAGAATGGTTTGGGTTGGAAGGGACTTCAAAGATAATCTAGCCCCAACCTCCTTGCCTTGGGCAGAGTTGCCAACTACTAGATCAGGCACCAGACCAGGCTGCCCAGGGCCCATCCAGGTTAGCCATGAACACCTCCAGGGATGGGGCATCCGCAGCCTCTCTGGGCAGCCTTTACCAGTCCCTCACTGCCCTCTTGGAGCAAAACCTCCCCCTGACAGTGTCAGAGTGTTGTGCATGGAGATGAGGTACTGTGAAGTATGGCCATGGAGACCTCTACACTGTGTCTCCTTCCAGGATGTATTTACAGAAATTGGAAGTCCAAGAGCATTTCCTCACTTTCCTAACTTGTAGTGAGTCCTCTTCATGTCTGGCAGTCTTTGGGTTAATCTTGCACTTGTAAGTTTAGTGATTTGCAGAAATCTGTTTATTTCATATGTACACTTTGTTAAGGAAAGGTCCATATGTCCTGTCTGCTCCTGTAGCACGAATAGGATTGACACAAATGAATGATGCCATCCACAGCCTGATCATATTTGGCATCCTTGCATTTGGCAGAGGCTGTGGAGCTAGTTTTAAAAAAGAAGGAAGAAGAAAAAACTGTAAGATGCTCTGCTTTCCTAAAGGGCTTATTAGAAGGTATGTTGTAAAAATCTGCTCAGCATTTTTGTGATTTGATGAAGAGTACCCAGGAGGGATGAGTGAAGCAATCTGGAAGGAATAAGAATTGATCCGAAGCTCAGCCCTAATATTATTGGAAGTCTGTAAGTTTGAACAGACTCATGTTTCCACCACTAGTTTCATGAGCTCCTACCTTTCTTACACTGGGGCCAGTGTCCCGAACAACAGTAGAACTGCTTTAAAATTAGGATGTGTCCTGCCTGACCAGACATGCCAAGTTTTGAAAAGGATTTCTGCCTTTGGGACCACATGCTCCTCCCTTGGTGTAAATGCAGTTTCTCATCCTGACAGTCTGAGAACATGTTGTCACTGCTGCCACTCAGGTCTCTGAGCTAGGGACTGAAAGATGTCCAATCCTTTATCTTTGCATGTTTTATATGATATTGTCTTTGAAATGTGAATCTCTTACTATCTAATTTGGTTTAATGCACTCGAATCACTTTGTCTGAGCTCCCTAAAAGCCTTTCTGGCCCTGTTCATCTCAGGAAAGGGATGATCAACAAACCAAACTTTACCAGGGGCTGTAGAGTCCTCAACAGGCATGATGACAAAGAAAGATGTAGAGAGGGAAAAGACTAAGAAGCAAACAACTCCATACTTCATGGGGAGAAAGGTATTAGGTATATTACCTGCTGAGCTGGAGCATAGATACACTCAGTTACAGACAATGTTCAGACTAAAAATAATTAATCCTTATGAATGCTAAGAAGGAATTTAAGGTGCTGCCTGTCTGTTTGGTTATAAATCCCAACTAAATGCATTTACCGCAGTCAATCAACCGTGTAACTTAATTCTTGCTAAATTTCTTCATAAGCAATGAGATAATTAGCTATTTGGACAGGAAGAGTGTTGGTTCTTAGAAGTCAGCACTCCTCTGTTGGTTAAAATGTCCCCTCCATGCCCTGCTGGGATTCCACAGAGCACACGGGGCAGGAAGTTCAGCCACTCTTGCTTTAAGTCATGGGTGAAATTTTCAAGCCCCAGGAGGCTTGGGAATGCCAAACCCACCAAGGATTGATTAGCACTGAGGGAATATTCTAACACTGTGTTTTCCATGGAGAGATCATGTGAGTTTAATATGTATACCTGTATGGATTCACATTCCTTTTTGCGCCTTAAAATCAAAGAACATGGCAAGATTAAGAAAACACAAGGTGTAATAGTAAAAGATCAGAAAATAAAAAAGGAAGAGGAAATAAGTATGTGTAACACAGAGAGATACCATCTCTACAGCTTTCTCCACCTCTGGACATGTCCAGAGAAAGTACCAGATCTTTGGTACTCTGCGCAGCTAGCACAGCCCTGTTCATGGATGCTTGTGTGATGAGTTTTGTTTAGCAGGGGAAGGAAAAGCCTGACTGAAGGGTAGAGGGACTCAGTGGGCTATTATAAGAATGCCTTAATAAAATCTGCTGATTATTTGAGGTCCAGAGGCACTGGCCATGGATAGGAGAATGAGAGTATCAATTTTAGATTACTTTGGGTAACAGAAATTACTTGAAATGGAGTAAACCTACAGGGATCAACAACCTGGGCTTCCAGTCTAGTTCCAGGACCTGACTCCTTTATTTGGGATTGAGGCTTGCATTGGAACTCACGTGATTTCATCTGTCCATATTCAAAGTCTCCTATATACAGGTCTGTTCAGAGAAGTCTCATGTAAATCAGGCACTCAGATTATATCCCAGACTGTAATCCTATTGTTCTTCACACACCCAGCACCCATTTGCCAAAAATTGTACATAAGGCAGCTACAGGTAGGAAGAATCATAGAATCATTAGGGTTGGAAAAGACCTCCACGATGACCTAGTCCAACCATTGACCTACTGCCAGTATTGCCCACTAACCCCATCCCTAAGTGTCACATCTGCACAGTTCTTGAAGACCTCCAGAGATGGTGACTCCACCACCTCCCTGGGCAGCCTGTGCCAATCTTTCATCACTTCTTCAGGGTAGTTTTTCCTAGTATCCGACCAGAACCATGCTTGAGGCCAACTTGAGGAAGGTGAGATGAGGTTTTACTTGAGAGAAGACAGTTTGAGATTCCAACATTAAGTAAGCTGATAAATTCCATCTGGGTTTGTTTTAGTCATTCAAGTCATCCACTAGCAAAAATAAAAATAACTCCAAACTTATGACTATTTCATCATCTCTGATCAAAATTGGGAGCTATAAATCAGTTCATCTTTGGAATCTACAATAAAGAAATGCTACCATAGATCGTAATTAGAATAAGGCTTCCCCTGGACACAGAGTATTCAATATGGGTAAGGTCTAGGTCTCCACACATACTCTTCATCGTGTCAAAGTCACCCAGTCTGCTGTCATAGAGAGGAGCTGAGAGTTGTTCTAGTACAGCAAGCAGACACCAGTCTGTCAAGATACGGCTATCTGAGGACAACCCCAACTGATCAGCAGAGAATTGGGTTTTGCATTAGCTGTAGCTAATTACATCTAACTAGTGCAGGCTCTTCAAAGGTAGCCTCGAGTGATGGTCATGTTGTCCCTCAGCCATCTGTCCAAACTCCCCTCCTTCTCCAGCATGAAGTGGGCCTGGGAAAGAGCCTTCAGTTCTTCCCAGTGAACACCTAATAGGTTTGAGTGCACCCTCCCCAAGCACCCTGCCCTGAGACTGTACTGCAGCAAGATATAAATTACCTAGATCCTGCCAGCTGTGCAGAGAGCATTAAATGACTCACTAGGCTTTTCTACCAATTTGGGTTATTTTTTTTAAATCTTTTTTATTATTATTTAGCCTGCAAAAGCATTTTCTGTATCCACTCGTCTGCTTTTAATGGAATGCATTTAGATTTCCTTTTTTTTTTTTTTCTTTTAACCCAAGATTAAGGCAGAATTTTCTGTTTTTAGACATGGAATGGATGGTCATTATCTCTAAGTTTTTGGTGTGTTGAGGGTTTACTGTGCCTGCCATGAAAACAGTTTCTTATGAAATGAAGATGTGTCTTATTTCTGTGGTGGCAACTGCCAGAGAAAAAGCATTGTACTTCCAGCATATGCAGTGTGGTTGTGGTGCTGTGTGTAGGAAGGAGGAGCGTATTTCTGGAAGAAACCTTTACGCAGGTGCAGATACCCATCTACCACAAAATTCTTGCAGCTGGGCTGAGGGACACCATGAGCAGTAGTTTGCTTCTCAGGAAACCATGTGAAGAGCAATTGAGATGAATGGCATGAGAGTGTTGCATTTTTAGGAAGCCTTTGCTTTCACTGCGCTCTGGCTAAGGCTAACGTGCCTTTCTGGTAGAGCAGAGGGCCTCTCAGATGCCTCCAAGAGGAGCAGCACAGCACTTACTGCCCACCTACACAATGGCACATCAAGGTCTCATTCCCAGCCTCTCCTGAAGTCTTCGCCAGCCGTGGAGATGGAGGCGTGTGTGGATGAGATAGTGCCTCTCAGAGCAGCTCTCCAAATTACGTCATTGGAACAAAACATGGAATACAGGGGAGGCGGAGGAAGGCAAATCAGGATGAAGCCAGGAGCAGGCAGGGGAGAGGAGATCAGCAGAATGCCAGGAGAGAAGCCTAAATATTGCTTGATGTTATTGAAGCCTGCATGCAGCCAAGAAGGATCAGACGTAGAGTATAGGGGTCCTGAGAACTGTGTGTGGCTGCGCTGGGACATGTGGGTGTAATTGTTATCTGCCAGAGATTGCACAGCATCATCATCATCCCTATCTAAAATTTTGACTGTGATTAATGCTATTACATGGTGTATCCAATTAATTAACAATGGCTTCCCACTTGTGGCTGCTTCTAGCCCAGCAAGTACATCAGCTCTCTCCTGGCAGTTGGCTGGCAGTGGTGTTGCTGGTACCAACAACAGAGCTCCCTGGTGTGGTAGCACAGTGGCTGGGGCTCTAACAAAAGGACTGGAGGAATGTGCAGATGGCCCACACTGGTAGCAAACCAAGCTTTGTCCCAGCGCAGGGTGGCCCATTGTGGGGGCAGAAGCGGTAACAAAGAGGTGAGTGTTATCTGTCTGGAAGGAGCAGAAGGCGTGGAGGATTGAGAGCTGCCCATGGGTATCAGGAGCCTTCATCTCCCCTCTTCTGCTCTCAACAGCCACGTTAATGCTCTGTTGATTGGTGCTCACATGGGAACCAGAGGCAAGTGGCAGCCCTCCTCCTGCCTTCCCCCTCACCCAGGGACAAAAACTCTTTGGCGTTTCTATCCCTGCTACCTCCCCACTGCCACCAATTTCACGTGATGTCTTTTTTTATTTTGTAGATAGTTTTTGATAGCTGATAACCTGTTGCCATGACAACCAGCCTCTGTTGTGACACTGGTCTTGAAGCAAGCTCAGCTTTCAAAGTTCCCGCATGTCTCGAGCAGTTAGAGGGCTGCCTTTGTGCCCTCACATACCCTGGCACGCCTCTGAGGCTGAGGAAGAGGGTAGAGTTTCCTTTTAATGAGGGCAGTGGGTGCCTGGCTACATTTTTGTGTATTAGTGACTCAGAGAGATTAAAAGAGAGGCTTCACTGAAGGATTAGCAGATTTGGTTATTCAGCTATCTCTTTAAATTATTATCCCCTAATTATGAGTATGATGAAAGTCCACTTGGTGAGGGATTAGAAAAGAGTCAGATGCAGCACTTGGGGCTCTTGTGCTGGTATCTGGCTCCAGGGAAGGTCTCCATGTTGTGCTTTTGTGTGCACCACTCAAACAACTCATTTAAATGTGGGGCTGAGGGCCTGGAGTTGCCTGTTCTCTGTTCTGAACCCAGTGTGTAGGAGAAAACAAAGGTGAGGAGGACCCCTCAGCTTCCTGGCTCCCCATGGCTTCCGTTTATGTTTGAACATGGTTTCTCTATCTCCCCACATCAAGACATGATAAGAGACTCACTGTGTTTTGCAAAACCCCTTGGAGTCCTCACGTATTTGCCAGACACAAAAACTATTGGTATTTTAAACCCATTCTCTTTTTGCTACTTGTAGATCTTTTGCATCTGCTGTGTTACGTTCCAATTAAAGGGCTTCAGGGACAGGACTTTCCTGCAGATGATGGTACTGGTGATGGCAGGGAAGAAGAAGGTGACTGCCATATAACAGTTCAAGCAGGACTGGAAGGACAGGGATTTTTTTCTAGGAAAAAAGTTGCAGTTTGGGCAGGAGACAGGGACTAACCCACATATGCCTGCAGAGTGCACACAAAGAGGTTGTAGGTCATTTTTGAGTGCTGTTGCCCATTTTCCTAGTAAGCTAACATACCTCTTCCTTGCAGTCTGTAGGGTCAGTCACGAGGCAAAGCTGAGTGACCCTACAACCCCATGTGATTTGTGTCTTCCTCAGAAGACTCAGGGCAGCAAACCTGCTGCAGCGTGGGCTCTTGTGTGCCATGCTGCATTTTTTTGACTGAATCATTTCTTTTTTTTGGCATTGGGTGTTTGGGGGTGGGGGAGAGAAGGGTAAATAACTGGCAAGAAATGGAAACATGGCAATTAAAA